>CM076581.1:738768600-740250612 GCA_034641835.2 Pinus albicaulis
GCTCCTCCCAGCATAGCCGCATCGAATTCACCCCACCCTGGAAAATCTAGAAAATCTAATACTTTGGATTGTCAATTTGTCAGTGCGCAAACATTTGACCAAATTGATACAAAGCCCACTGACATTCTGCAACCCACCACAATCCATGATCACATCTACTCGCCTGTTGATCTCGCCAAGCAGTCAAAGTTTGAAAGCCCCTTGCTCGAAAGTCCAGAGTTTGTTCAAGGCAGTGAGGAATTTCAGGATCCACTAAACGCGGATTCGGATCCTTATACCATTGACCAAACCCAGGAGCAATCCCGAACTAGGGTTTTCGAAACTAGGGTTTCTACGCTTGGATGCGCGTGCGTCTATAATTCTCCTGGCACTTGCTTATTGTTTCCATTCCATAAAACTGATGGTCCTCAACACCATGATGAGATTGCCGGTCAACTCGACCAAACCTATTCGGTGGATGTGCCTGCAAACAGGAAATATCTTAAACCCCTCCTGTCAGACCTAGGATTGTGCATGAATGATTATGGGTCGTTTATAAATGTTGAGTTTCAGGAACATATTGCTATGTATCAAGATGAGAGTGGGATTCAGCTTGCACAATCTTTTCTGGCATGTTCTTTGACAAGTATCTATGATCGTCTTGCCATTGCACCTGCTCCTCAGGTAAGTTTTGTTGCTACTACACTTTTTTGGATACTGGCTCTGATCCTGATCATTGTTGTCGTTGCAGGATGCAAATTAATGCGGTGGCTACACTGGAAAACTGATTTTACATAACCCAGCTGCATCATTGGTTAAACTAGGGTTTAGGTGTAGGCTAGCTAGGAGCTGTTAATAAAAATTTTTGTTCAAAGTTTAATTAGGTTTACTTGCTAAATTTTTTCTTCACGATTTAAAAGTGTGTTTGTTGTTTTGTTTACGATTAATATGTTAGGCATCATCATGTTACAAGTAGTTTCCTTTCATTTGCTTTTCAGTTACTTGTTGTTGCATAAATAATCACTACTTCTATTTGCACTGGGTGATCGTTCTCGCACATGGCGTTGCATTGCATCTTGAGCCTCGCCTATTACATTGCGTCGTACGCTCTCTTTCTTACATCAGTTCTGTCATATCGCCTGCCACTTCATGAGCCCTCATTGCAACCCTATCACCTCGTGATCTTGTTTTGCCCCGATTGCCGAAACAATCACCCCATTGTTTTGCGTGAGGCTGTGGTGGCTATCTCAAGAGGCAGCTTTCTCTTAGGACCAGTCATCGAAGTCGCATTCTTAACAAGATGCCTATGAGTCTAAACTTATTATCTGGGGAGATACGAGCCGGTTGATTGTGGGAGACCTAATGAGTTTGAAATGGCCCATACCCGTAAGCCTAAGCCTTGTGCCCAGCATAGTCTTGGACGTTTTAATGATTTGTTTTGCGCGCTTCGCCTATTGTGGTGAATGGGATGTGAAGGTTTGGCACGAAGGCAAACCCAAATCAGGATATCTTTCAGTTTCTGCAAAACAAGAAACAACCTCTCTTGCTCGTAAAATAAGTCGGGATCCCTCATCCGCCCACGAAAATAGGTGCCACGAGCACATGAAAATAAGTGTTGTAAGCACATGAAACAAATAAGGGTAAAGGATCGATAAAGGATTCATGCGCAGAGAGGTAATGCAACGACTCCGCCGGCGTACTGACCAGGCTCGCTGGCAGCAGAGCAACGTTTGTGATTTCTTGAAGTGACTCCGCCGGGGTACTGTCCAGGCCTGCTGGCAGCAGAGCAACACCATAAACTTACTTTAAAAAATCCTGAAAATAATAAACCCACTGCCTTGCTCTTCACATCATCAACAAGCTACTGGCGTCTATGAGTTTTCTCTTTGATGTGTTCTGATTACATCCCACCGACCTATCCACAGACCCTCATCAGTTTTCTCACCATTATGATCAAATGTTGTTGCTGCAATCACGCCATATGCGAAAGATCACCACACATGCATTCGAATGGAAACTTGTGTGTATTTACATTAAAAGCGCTTGCATCAAGGATTTTCCAAGAACTTTGTTTTAGCACTTTGCCGAGCTCATAGTCTAATATTTATTGTTTGGGGGGAACCATTCTTTAAAAGGAAACTGTAAACTAATTAAGTATTATAATTTTACGTGCAGGCGATCCGACAGATGATATACCAAAGGATATCACCATTGCATTAGGAGGAAGAGACTAGAACCCAACTAACGAAAGCACAATGGTTAGGGAAGTTTTCAATCACGAGGAAGAAGACTCTCTTACAAGAATAAAAACAAAGTGGCAAAGCTGATGTTTTTCTTGGACATGAGGTCTGTGGAAAATGATGACGCTCTTGAAGATGCAGATAAGGCTATCATTAGATTCCAACGTGAGCGACAGTCACGAATGCTTAAGAGGGAAAAACTACACTTTATCAGTTGGACAAGATGACATTCTTACTCATCATGGTGTTGCTCTATCAGCTCTTGACGACCTTGAGGATGAGAGTGTTTGAGGATGAAATGATGATGACATAATTACCAGGAAGCTGCATTTTGGTGGAGGTGCTGATCAAGAAACAATCTCAAATATTACTATGTTAGAAGGAGACAATATCTATGCAGACAGCAAATAGAAATTGAGAATTTTCGGAAAGAGAGGACAGTTGGTCCCTGGAAAAACGTGGAAAGGTTTTCTCCCAACTCGGAGAAAGAAATAGAGTTTAGGTATAATCTTGCCAAGAGTAATCCCGATTATTCACAGTTACGAAGGAGAGCTTAGGTCATAGGAACATGGGATGACCATGATTATGGACTGAATAATGCTGGAAAAGAGTACCGGGGCAAAAATTTAAGCAAGAGACTTATGCTAGATTTCAGATAGTACAAAACGTAAACAAGCTAGCGTGTACGCTCCATATATGTTTGGGCCAATTGGAAAACAAGTGAAGGTAATTCTTTTGGATGCTAGATACCACAGAGATTCCTTACTTAGTAATGGTGAGATGTTGGGTGAAACTCGATGGGCATGATTAGAAGAAGAGATAAAGAATAACTTATCTCAAATTATCATCATCGTGGCCTCCATTCAGGTTATATCGAATTTTTCGGCTGTGGTTCAACCTTTGTTTTACGTAGAATCTTGGGTACACTTTCCAAAGGAACGATATCGCCTTTTCAAACTTATTGTAGATAGCAATCGAAGTGGAGTTATTTTCATAAGTGGAGATGTCCATTATGGTGAAATTACAATATATGATGGTGGTGAAATTACAATGCATGGAGTCCAACGTCGTTGGCAGGTAAATGCGTGGAGCAGATATATGTTTATGGTCGAACGTTCAAAGTCGTTGCATGGAGCCAAACGTGAAATATTCACATTGCATGGAGCCAACGTAATCGTTGATGTATATACGTGGCAATCGACTTTTCAACTCAAGCATGGGGCGGAGTGCATGACACGTTGCATGGGCGCAAATGTTTGATAATAGGTTTTCGACTTATGATAAATGTTGAGAGCACATGTACACATGCTGCGGTCCAACTTCATAACTAAGACATTAATCAGAACTATATAAGTGAGCGCAAAAGGTTTTGATGGCGAGTTTTATTGAGTGGCTAGCAAAATAATACAAACCTCCTCAGGATTAAGATATTCGAGCGAAAAAGGGTTCGATGGCGTTTTCAATTCACGGTGTATGTTTGGAGCAATATACACGTACTGCGGTCAACTTTGCGTTGGGAACATGGTGTAGAAAGGCATGTTTGCGTTGCATGGAGCGGAGTGCTATAACTACCCTGGCATGTTATAACCACGTTTTATGCGGTGTAAATCACATATAATTTCACAACTATATAAGGTCACCGAGCAAAGCATACGAGGAATGTTTCGATTGGTTCGAATGTTTTATGCCAAAGTCCATGTCAAAACTTCTGAAGTGGATGCATATATATATAACGGTCAAAAGGGATTTTACGTTCAAAATAGGGAAAAAAATATTTTAATAAATCACAGCGGAAAAGTTGTAACGTGGCGCGCTGATAGTCAAAGCTGCATGGGTGAGTTTTCCACGTAGCTGCCCCAAAGTCTGCATGGCATCCGACATAAAAGACCACGCGTTGCTAGTTTTCTAACTCACGATAAATGTTTGGAGTGGTCAATCTTCCAACGAAAAATACGGAGCAGAACGTGACAACAAGTTTAGAGTTGAAGGCTAATAAAGCCACGATGGCATGTATAATAGCGACAGCTCAGACCAGTCAAAAGAAACACCAAGGTTTTAAAATCACGATCTAGGACCATTTCGAAACAGTGAAGTGTTACGTTTCGCTGGAGGAAAGTTATAATCCACACGATTGTAAAATCAGAAAACGCCATAATCAGCGCCACAGTGATATTCCACGCGTCCACGGCAAGTTGGACAGAAAGAGTCCATATTGTGCATGCCGCGTCACATGGACGAAAGTTTCCGATGCATGCTGCCATGCATGAACTCAATTACGCTGTTATACCCGAAATGGAGGTTTCTAATTGGTGAGTTCGCTGACATACTGTTTTTTAGGAACTGTTCATTCTGCATTAGCAATAAAGCCCGACATGCAAGGATCTAATGCCCTTCTGAGCCGCTCAGGTCTGGCATGCAGTAATAGCGTTCAGCTTGGTCGATTTTCACTGCAGGAAAGAGATCGAATTTCTTTGATGCTGGTTGTGTTAGCACAGCAAAAAAAACCTGAGTCAATTTTTTCCCTCTGCAATATGTTACACTGAGTTCAATCTACACGCCTCCTAAATTCAAAGTATTTCGACTAGTAATTCCAACGCCTCGATGCAGACGGTCACTTGCTGCAAGCTAGAGTCATTTGCATTGGAACGTAATGAGCATTCTGGTAGTTGATCATCCTGGGAGGTGAAAGAAGGTTCAGTACAGTGCATTGGCACAATGCCCTCCCCAACAGATCACGCTCTTTACTGGCCACCGAAGGATCGCATATCGTGAGGCATGGGAGCACAGCACATGGCAGAGAATGTCTGCGTATAAAAGGTTATAATGATTTGTTTCAGCACCTGCGTATGATTCAAGGTTGGGCGAAATAACTACATCACAGGGTGTTTGGCAGCAAACCTAGCATCTCTACATATGAAGAACAATGCATCTTGATCACCTAATTGTGAAAGAAATCAGTTAAATTGGTGAATTGATGCCCATCTGATGAAGGCAAGGGATGACAGCAATTAGCTATGGCGAGGCCTGTCGCAGCCCCGAAACACTTTGGGGGGGTCGTGCATCATAGCCTGGCTCAGCACATAGCAGTGCATGGGAGCTCCTGGGCTTCGGTGGTCTCCATTAAAAATTGTTAAAGACTAGCTATACGTGCCTTCAAGCATTCTTTTGCGACAGTGGAGGAATACATAGTAAATATGCACGATCGTTCATATATTGCCTTCAGAACAGGACTATACAGGGGTCCAAGCTAACCTTTAAAAGCTCCCGATTTTATGTGTCAATATACCTTTGATGCATCTACGATTATTATTTATTACTTCCTCAACATGCATAAAATGTTTGTATGCGTGAGGCTGATTTAACAGGTTACACATGGCTGATTTAATTCACTTATCTGCAGGTTATATGAGAAGATGCTGATTTACTCTGTTGTCTTGCAGGTAATACAGGGAAACAGTAACGCCCATCCAAATTAAGAGAACTGCTAGCTCTCTCCGGAGGATGCTGAGCTGGATTTCAAATCAACTGCAAAACCTCGTGTTATGTGAATGTTCAACATCACCGGCAGATAGAAGCTACTGCCTCACCATGGCGAAGGCTAAGGCTGGCGTCCGGAGAACAAGGTTATGAGATCGCTGAAAGAGAAATGCAGAAGGGATGATCGAAGGTCTAAGGTCGCGAACTTTCTCAGGTCGCCAAGTCGCATAGTCGCACTCCGTGTTAAAAGTATGACAGCGCGACCCAGCGACCCAGCGACCTAGTCGCAAGGTCGCAAAGTCGCATTCCTTCAGTTTTCCTCCATTTTGCGACCCCGCGACCTAGTCGCAAGGTCGCAAGGTCGCATATCCTCGGTTTTGCTGCCTTTTGCGACCCCGCGACCCAGCGACCTAGTCGCAAGGTCGCATATCCTCGGTTTTGCCGCCTTTTGCGACCCTGCGACCCAGCAACCTAGTCGCAAGGTCGCAAGTTCGTATTCTTGCAGTTTTCCTCCGTTTTGCGACCCTGCGACCCAGCGACCTAGTCGCAAGGTCGCAAGGTCGCATCTCTTCGGTTTTATGCATTTTGCGACCCCGCGACCCCTCGACTCAGTCGCAATTTCTCATTTTCTTACAAATTGCGACCCCGCGACCCAGTTAGGTTGCAGGTCACAACAACAGCTCAGGTTGTAGGTCACAACAACAGCTCAGGTCGCAGATCGCAGAAAAGACTGGGTCGCAAGGCAGCCCAACGGTCAAGAAGATGGAAAGCCAAGGAAGCCCAAAGGGCAGATTTTGTATTATAAATACTCCTTCAGGAGCTTGTAAAATGGTCTTGGGTTTGGGACTCGAGTGGAATATATTGTATTACCAGAGGATTACACATTGAAACATGAATACAAGCATTTTGAGGAACCCCTTTGTTGGACCTGATGTGTTTTGTTGTGCGTACACTGTGTGTATTTCTTATACAGTTTCAAATATCCTTTGATTAATGAAGCTGCACTCTTAATGGCATCATTTATGCATCACGGCTATCTGTGCTTGTGTTAATGATGTTCAGTTTTTCACTGCTCTCTTAATGGATGTTAATGACTTTGTTTATTAGCATTTCGTTTTATCTTTCAGGAAGTAAAGGGGCATCTCGCCATAAAGAACTATTTCTTTTGTGGTCAGAATACCTCACAAGCATAACCCCAAAGATGTGTTGCTAACGACACCTCCTTCGGTGTGTATGCTTTATTAATTTTCTCGCTATGCATAGTGTTATATACGTGTTTAATGCATCAATCATATGTCTTGTATCAGTTGATTAGATGTGTATCCACTGTTTTATAGAATTTAAGTGAGACCCAAAGAAAAGGAGAAATCAGTGGTAGCCAGACCCACACCCCGGACGGGATCATTATTCCAAACGGTTCAAGGTCTAATTGGGACCTTTTACCGAGGAGATCCCCCCGCTGCTAGCTCTGAAATATTTTCGTCAACAACTTCCTATATTCTTGATTTCATATTTTTAGTAACATATATTTATAGTGAATTTTTTTTTGAACTATGAGTGTTGATGATTTGGATAAACCTCAACCTAAAATATCTTACTCCAAAAGTGAACTTTTTTATTTCAAATTGCTATTTCTAGCAAGCTAAAGAACCCATATAAGATGGGCATGCTTGATAACACATATGGATTAAAGTTAGAGTCATTATTTCTGGTTACTAAGTTTTCTTCATTACAATGACGCAAAATCTTTGCATAGCTAATGCTCAATACAAACTTGTTCCATCTTGCTATATATGTATATATATATATATATATTATTTGTGGAAGTTCACTCAGGAGTTAGCAGAAGTCAACAACAACCTACTTATGCAGTTAGCAAACTCTACCTAACTTGTAAATGAACAATTACAAATTCATATTGACATGAAATGAAGGTTTCAATATATTTCCCATCTTGGGATAGTTCCACAATTAAGGAAATAACAAAGGATCTGAGAATTATTGTGTATTATATAATGAGACCATAGATGTCTCTAAGTTGTGCTTTGAAATGAGTTAAATATTAGACAAGAACAACCAAAGTTGTAGCCTTAAACTAAATATGGTAAAGTTGTTTCATAAATAGATAATGAATATATTGGCCTAGTATTTGGGATGATATGATCCTTAGCCATATGTCATAGATATTTAGTGTGTGTTTATGAAATGTAGAAATAATCCATTCTCTATTACGAAATTGTAAAGATTGCATGTTCAATATTTTCTTAAAGGAATTAAACACCTTGAACCAGTATAGATCCATATTAGCATGTTTTTAATTAATTATTATTTTGATCAAAGACTAAGAAAATTGGGATTACGAGATCCTTTCTTTTCCAGCTATTTAAGAGCCAAATTGTCCTTGAAATGATCTTCCCAAGTTACAATATTTGTAGCTAGGTTTCTTCAATGTTCAGATGGTTCTTCTTCGTTGGATGGACACCTTGGGTCAACTGGGGTGTTCACCTAGCTCAATGCACACCCAATATTTTGTTTCTTTAGTTAGTTTTTTTAAATCTATCACAACTCTCTTTTGGAATTGATGGGAAGTTCTATTTAGTATGTTAAATATGTCCTTTTCACTTCTTTTAGATGGCATGCCTTCATACAAATTATTCCTCTCTGAAAGAACCCGTGTTATCAAAGTCTATTTTTTAATTTTCTATGATAATATTATTTAGGTAAAATTATATGTATATCCTGGCATAGGTAAAGATTCTCTTGTCTTCTTGACTTTGATATGACTTGATATACTTTTTTACATTATTTTGAATTTCTTGGAAAAATATATTCTTCCAACGGGTAAAGTTGTAGGTTCTACAATATCACCCACAGAGGGGTTGAGAATATAGTCGTTGTCGAATATGAGGAAACCATGAATTAAAGAAGAGCCTAGATCTACTCCTTAATCATGCATTTTATATGGTTTTTCGTGTTTAGAAAATAAATAATAAAAAATCCTTTTTGAATAGAAATTTACCATATATACTTATGTCCAGTTTGAATCAATTAATTTTAGGGGATATGTAGATGTTGGCTATAGAGCATTGAATCTGTATATATGGAAATTTTTTCTGTAATCATCATATATGCATTCCTCTTTCGAAGGGATACATAAACCAGTGGGCGTTGTCAGTTTTTGCTGGAGCTAAAAAACACTGAAACAATGTTTTATTTTCTTAGGAGGTATCCAAAATTTAGTTTTTTGATATGATGATATTGAATGTAATTTTTGAACATTTATATAGTTCATGTACATTATGTTTTTTTTTTGAAACTTATTTCACAAATAATTTTCTTTTAATGGGATTTACATTGAAGTGACTTACATGGAAAAAATGGTACGTGTATTTCAATTTCTATTAAGTTAGATTTTATAGTCTAATTTATTTGCAACAATATCTAGATTCACTATTTGCATGTAAGATAAATTATGAATATGATTTACAGAAGTTAGATGAAACTTGTAAAATAAAATATTAAAAGGAGCGTGAAGGGTAGTTTAAAAATAAAACCGTCATAAAAAGGTTATGTGATTGGTGGTGGGGCCCATCAAATTTAACCCCTAGGTGGGATGGAAGAAATCTTGCAATAGCTATTGTTATAACTTAGAACATAATCTGTAGGACATATGAAGAGAGACTAAAAATAACTTAAAAACCTAAACCAATTTTCTATCTTGAAGAGAAAAGTCATAAGGGACTAAGCCACAACAACAACCTTAATAGGATTATCATCATTATCATTATCTTCTTTGTAGCTGTAACCATCGTTGGAAGTAGGGGCATCTTTATGTTCTTTATTTTCTCTTATGTCAGAATTGACGTAGGAAACAATGGAGAGTTTATCCATGATGGAAAGATGGCTTGGTATCTATGTGGCCTTCATTATCATTATTTTTCTCTTAGATCTAATTTCATAAAAATATGGTTGATATTATGGTATTCTTCTACTTATGTATAAATCATCATGCTAATGTATTATAGGCTCTTGAAATGTTCAAATTTGTTTTGAAATTTTTTTTCTTGGTTTTAATTTGTGCATCAAAATTAGTAGTAACAACATGGATGAGAATGTAAGATGAAACAAAATTGGTGTTGAATTTAGTGAAAAAAGAGTATTATTTATAAAAAAAGATACTTATGCTTCAATGATTTTCCTGTCTCTTTTAAAATTGGAAGACAAAACACCCAAATCACCAAGTAGTTCTTAGAAACAATTGAATTATTATCGGATATTAGAGGTAGACAATTCAAATATCCTAGCCCATGAAAGAATTATTTGGGCACGAAAAATAAAAAATGTAATGGATATCACCTTGCCATAAAACAATAAGAGGTAGTCCCAACTTAAAGAAGCATGGTGTGGTTTTTAGACTTGCTATAGTAGAGTCCAATCTAAAAAGGCATATTTTAGGCTCAAATGGAGCTTGCCACAACCATTAATATCTCACTTGCTACATAAATGCAAAGTTGATATCATCCAAAAAGTTTCAAGTCTGTCAGTGAAATATTGGTTTAGAAGTGTAAAATCAACTTCCAAGGAGTATCCTTCTGTTGGCTAGGATACATGCTAGAATCAGTCTCTACACCAATATTTTGAAAGAAAATTTCTTATATAATGGAGATGGATATCAGGTACGATCCTTGGAACTTGGCTAACAATGCACTATTAATATTAGCGAGATTGAACCTTATTTTATGCTCAATCTATTATAATCATTTTCTAAATGTAAGGATTGTGGATATTGACAATCAACGTTTCCCAAGAGGGTTCATTTCTATGAAAAAATGGATTTCTAAAGAGAGTGATAGTTAAAAAATAATCTTGTTCCAATCCAACCCTTGCCATCTAAGTGTATATATACACACACATAGCATATCATGGAGTAAGATATGAATATATCCATTTAAGATTTTCCAAGGATTTTATCATCAAATAGATAAATACCGCAAGGCCTCGTTAATGATAAAAACAAAGCTAAAGTAGTTATATTTTTTGGAGGAGAGATATGCTTCACTTGTAGCTTAAATATATGGAAACCATGTTCCCTTTATCAATTCACCAAAGGCAATAATTGTGAATTTGAGCCCATTATAACCTACCTTGCAAGGAATTGAGCAAGATTAACTGAAGAGGCTCTCTCTTTGGTATTTATGACGGAGGTGCCACCAAGCTACTACATAAATCTAGAAAATTGAAGGATTGAAACATAAAGTGCACTACACAACACACATTAAAAATGCTATGATATGACTTGATGCAATCAGATGCCAACTAGGAGCATGGAAGCTATAAAGTGCCTCTTAGAATATCTAGCAAAGTAAGGAAATTAATGACATGAGTGAAACATCCGTTGCAAAAGCACAATTCAAAGGCTTAATAGCTATCAATAATATCTTAACCTCTAATGTCATGACAAAATTATACTTAAAGTACTAGACTCTCTCTCTTCTAGCAAAAGTAAACAATAAGTGCTATAATAAAAAATAGGCATCACTAATAATAGTTTTCCTTGATGGACATGCTCAATAGCCATGTCTTAGTTCAAATAAATAAATATTAATTTGTAGGCCTAGTAACTCTGTTTATTCATGCTCATAAAAAAATATAAAGTCCTTCTTACATTACTAGGTTTATAGACTTGTTTCCTTTACAAGAAAATACCTCAACGGGGATCTAACAATATCCATTTGTAGAAATGAACTCTATTACCTCTGCACGCAGGCTTAGGAACTCATTGTACCTCCACAAGAATTTGATAAAATTCATTCAAGTCTCCAGACCTCCCATTAGCTCTTCTAAGGTATCAAAAAGTTCCACCTAGGCTTTAAGAAGGATATGTGGCTAATATTCACTTAAAATTTCCAAGCAATTGAAGTTTTTTTATCTGTTCTTGAGCTTCCAACCTCCTAAGGTAGTAAAAATTGTTTTCTAATGAATAAAATTCCTCCTTTTATAGACCTCAAGCATCTTTAAAATATGTTAATCAAATTTGACAATGTCAATTGGGTTCACTTCTTTACCAATTATTTGGTTCCACATGAAGTATGCTCGAATGTCTCTTTGATTTATGCCTTAATGCCCTATATTTTGGTCTATGATTTTAGGTAGAAGACATAAAACAAACTGAAATTCCTAACTTAAAACTTTTTCATTGTGGAAATTACACCACCAATCAAATTAATATACAATACAAAAGTTTAATGCCCAAACCTGTTTCTTTTTTATCCACTAAAAATAAAAATCACAGGGTTCTCATACCAGGGATACTTGCCCCTTATATCCTTGTAAAAATGAAAAATACAAGTCTAATCCTTTGACAAAATCCTACGGATGAGGATTTGTCCTAAAATCCTTTTCAACCCAAATAAAAACATAGTGGAAATCCTTTGGCCACTAAAAAATAGAAAAATAACCTAGCTTCTTATCTAGACGACTTATTTACACCAATAACTATGAAAACCTTGTTTTTGTAGCCCTCCAAACCCTACAAAAAAACTTGGATATCTAAATAGAGACTGCCCTCATGGCATAAGGGGAAACCACCAATACTTCAAGTATTAGAAGAAGCGCATCATATCCAACTCTAATTTAAGCACCTGCATAATTATTTTCCTATACATATTAATGTGAATTATCAAGTTGTCACACAAGGAGAAATTATTTACAATCTATGCTTTATTAAACATATCATCCTTCATTTTCTTCCAAATGAGGAAAAACAATTATATTTTAACTAGCTTCCTAATCCCATATTGTGAAAAACCCAACAAATCGAGGAAGTTTAACTCATTTGAGGGTGATTTTATAGGAAATTGAGGCAAGGAGGAATTAACCACTTGACAACATTATTTGGTGGAAACAATATGATGAAAGCCTTGGCATATGGACATTATTTGTGGATATTTTTAAGGGTTTCAATACAATTGGTTAAAGGATACTTAAAATTATAAATTCCTTAGTCAACTAGTCTTTTATCAAGATCCAAGCCCCCAAGAATGAGGGACCAAGAAAATGTGGTATTTTTGGTTCTTGTCACTATTTCTAGAGACTGTAAAGTTGTAAGGGGAAATAATTTTATTTTGAATTGAGATGTGGATAGATTTTAATTGATCATAGATTCAAAACTTGGTAGATAAGTAGTTGGGTAGATAGATATTTAAGGATATACCAGATATAAGGCATTCTAAACCCCCCTTGTAAGTTACTACAAGGGGGGATCTTAACACACCCAGAAGATAGTATGAGGGGGGTTCTAAAACCCGCTTGTAATTTTCTATGATGAGGAATATTAATGCTCTCAAATGTTGCTACAAGGGGGTTCTAGAACCCCCTCATAAGTTTCTATAAGGGGGGTTCTTAATGCCCCGAAATGTTGTTGCGAGTGTGGTTTTAAATGCCCCCAATAATAATAAAAAAAAAATTTGAAAAATGAAGAGGAAAAAAGTGCTTTTCTCCATGTATCTCTCTCTCATAAATGCATATGCTCTCCAACATTTGCAAGCAACAAAAAAAATTTAGCAACAAAAGAAAAAAATTGATCAAAAGCCTAGTGAAAGGATGTCAAACTTGGGCTTTCTCCCCCTTTTCCCAAATTATCCAATGGGAACAAGGCCATCTCTATCCATCACTCACATTAAATTGCATGAAATTTCTCATCTTTCCAAATCCTTTCCTACTCATTTTCGTTGTTGTCTTGAAATGCTACAAGGAAGTTCTATTTTTCTACAGGACTGCCAAAATACATAGGGAAGAAATTATTTTTACCATATCTCAAAAAATTAGCATCCATCGGGCGAGTTTTTTCATAGGGATATGCATAAGGATGATGGTAAGATACTTAAGAAATTTTAAGAAATTTTAGTGCACAATTTTTGAGAAGTTGGCCACCATCACCTACAACCATTTTTTATTTTTCTCGATATCTGTGCATCCATTGAACAAGATGTTTTATGGGGAGATTCATATGGATGGTGAAAAAATGATAAAATTTTTTAAGGTCAATCCAATATATGGTTTGATAGATATGGATAAAACAAGTTTGCTACATGATTGTCTTGTAGTTCTACATGACTGACTAGAATTCCTACAGGATTGTGATTGACATAGAGAGAGGGGTTAAATACTACGTTTCCATTAGACGAATGAAAAAATAAGGCTACCACACCTCCATAATCCATCCTCCCCACCATTTGGTCACTTTTCCATCAAAAAATTCATCTTTTTTCATGAAAAAATCCCATTTCACCCCTTCTTCCATATTTTTCACCACCACTAAAACCTCTAGTCCCAATCCATGAGCTTACTCTGAATTATCACAGATTTTGAATGCATTGGATGAATATTATTGTGATATTGGAGGGAGATGCATGACCACTACAAGAAATAATCCAATCCTGCAGCGGCCTGCACAAAACCTACAAAACCATAGTTGGAGACACTTGACAACACCAAAGTGAAGACTTAGCCATCCTGAAGCATTTAAGGACAATATTTGTGATCTTGTGAAGCCATAAAACTCTTTAGGAGATGCTATAGGGTTACTTTCCATATCTAACAACAACAAACCAATCCACCCTTTGAATAACCTGCATCAACATATTTCTCTAAGCCAAACACCTATAAAAAAATACAAAAATATTTTTTTCAAAGAAAAGTCGGAGCATGAAGAAACTAGAATGGACAATGGAAAATCAAAACAGTCAGTAGATCAACCACCATTTATGAAGAAACATGCAAATATCAAGGCAACAATAGGCCATTAGGTAGGAACAAGTATGTAATATTCTTCGCCTCTTCTCTTGAGTGTATAATGGTCAGAAATTTATTCCTAATTCATAAGAGAGAAGGTTTTGGAGGCTGAAAGTAGCCAACAGTCTCGGCCACCCTTGATTAGTTAAGTGCAACTGACTCCCTCACTCATGCAATGTGGAAAATGAAAATAAAAGAATTGTTATAATTACAAGGAGTGGGCTAACAGGTCTATAAGGGGAACACATAGGTGATAGGTGGCTTTCAACTCACCCATCACACTAATCCCACTACCATGAGAAGAATAAAAGGACAAACTCGAACATCATTTATAACAAGATTTCATTCCTAAAATGGTAGGAGAGGCCCACTACATCATTAAGAGTTGAGATATCCACCATTAGGGGTTCCCTAGGATTATATAGGGGTGTTGGAAGGTTGAAAATAAAGTGCTACAATGTTGGAATCAATTGATAGAGGAGACAGATTAGGTGTTACAGGAGACAGTAAAATATAGCTATTCCTATTATCTCTACTCTGAAACAATAAGTTACTCTGAAAACTGAGCCCACAACCAGGAAGGAGAAGAAGAAGGTAATAAATAATAAGTAGAGGATCAAAAATAGGGAGATAAGAGAAAATAAAAAATGATTGAGGAAGAAGGAGAAGCAAAGGCACAAACTATGCTAAACACTAAAACAACAATGGTTAAGAAAGACCTAATCGAACTTGTTGTGACACAAATAGAAAAATGGAGAACTTTAGAGGCCATTGGGAAATCATCTAAGTGAATAAAATAGAAGTATAAGGAAACAAAAGGAAAGAATGAATTCACAATCAAAATATAACTGAAACCATAGTGATGAAAAGATGCTTTCCAAGAGGTCTTTGATCTCTTCTAGCTTGTGTACAAGTACTAGAATATATTATATAAATGTAAGAGTAAATAATTAGGCATGAGGTGAAACTCTTGTCAAGATCTGATATATTACGTGACATGTTACAAGAGAAATAAAGCATCTAAACGAGAAACATAGATGCTATAAAAAGGGACAAATTTGCTACAGGAGAAGACATAGTGCTACAGGAAAGTCTAGAGAGCTGCAAAAAGGCTTATTTTGAGATAATTCTTCACAAAAACCTTATATTTGAAGAAGGAAATCTAAGAGAAGGGTAAGTACACTTTTTTCTCTATCATTCGTGGAAAAGAAACCTACAAAAGCTCACTTTCCTTCAACAATGCATCCTATAAAAAAGTTGTAATAGAAGTTTGAGAATCAAAAAATGAATGTGAATGTTTGTTTTGAGTTATGCAAGATAATAAAGGAAATGTATTTTTTTTGAGTTGAGTCTAAATTTTTCCTTCCTCTAACGAGTATGCATAAAACTGCTCTTTTACCCATGAAGCTGATTGGGAGTATCGGTTTGCAAAAATTTGGAAAATCGCAATGACAATCACTGGTAGGTGGGTACAATTGAAGAGATTCAACATATTCATCAAGGATATCAATTATAGTATATATTTTGGATATTGTTATAAAAAGTGTATCATGGGAAAAATTTGTAGACATAGAGAGGGAAAATTGTCTTAAGACACAAGCACTAGCCTAATTAGAACTTGGAGAAAAGGATGTATCTACAGAAGAAGAACTTGGAAAATAATATGAATAATATGGAGCGAGATAATATGTGTGTAAATTCCTTTTGAGGTATCTTTGGATGTTAGGGAGTCCACTAGGGTCATGAATGAGGCACATATAGGTCACTAAGTTGCTCAAAGGATGAGCAACAATTTGAGTAGGGGGTATGACGGGTCTTTAAATTAGACACAAATTAAGGTCCATTTGACCATCCTTCATCACATTAAACCTCTCTTTTCTCATTATATGACATATTATAGCTTTAATATGTTCTTAGGAAGGTTTAGAGATAATTGCATATTATGTAGCTAATATAATTTATTTTTGCAGAATATTGAGAGAATATTGAATATATTATGAATGAGATAATATAGGTAATTTATCCCTACTACATGATGGAAAAATATTGGATAATAAATAAACAAAATATCATGAAATTATTGAAAAAAATTTGAACTCCAGTAATTGAGAAAATCTAGGAATCTGTTTCATGTCATTAAATGAGGATTCCTAGTGTTGGGAACCAGATCCATTTTTTGAGGGGTTTTGGAGGGGAAATATACCTCCTTTAAAGGATTATGCTTCTCCATATAATTTTATAAGTACCTATTCCAATTTTCCTCTAGGGGCATCTATTTATTAGTCTTCTTGTAGAGAAAATGTGTTATTTAGTAACTCCACTTTCATTTCTAGCAACAATGTACTTGGATTGATTCAAATAATGAAGTTTGGTCCAATTTTTATATTCTAGAGCCTCATTTCCTTCATAGGAGTTTGAATATCCTTGAGCTTTTCCATTCCAAGAGCCTCAGAGCCCTCTTGTACAATCTCTTTGTTCTCTTTGAATGCCTTTTTCACTTGCATCTCTTATTTCTACATTTAATTTTCATGCTTCTTTTATTGTAATTTATATTGGTTAGATTATTGAAGTGAGTTTTTTTTAAATTTATTTATAAATTCACAATCATGATTCATCCTTACAAAAAAAATTTAAATTCGTATTCATCATTGAGCTGCTTCGATTGGTTTACTAGTTCATAAATCTAGAATTTCTGGAAGTCCCTTGTAGCAAAATAGTAGTAATTTTCTGCTATTTTTTAGATTGTTTTAATGAAATTAATTTGAGTTTATTCCACTTATATCGATTCATACCAAAATTAAATTTAATAAAAACAATTGCCCCATATAATTTTCACTTTATTAGTTTAGGAATTTGGTAGGTTAACTATGTCCCTAGTTCTTGAATTTTTGGTTTTTAGAGTAGTAATTTTCTGTTTTTTTTAGCACATGTTAACAAGCTAATTTTTTAGTGATTCCACTTCTAATGGAGTCCTAGAACATCCTAATTTTATATAAAAGAAATCCCATATCATTTTCATTTGATTTTCTTGGGAATTAAACAAGTTGTCTTGAGGAGTAACAATATTGTAACAATACTATATCACGTGTAAACTTGATCATATTTGCTCCAGAAGTTTCATTTTGTCTCTTAGGCTTGAATCATGACCCCTAGGATATGTATCCATGATTTAGTAAGACAAAATACCTCTTAATATATATCTATTCTCTATTTCAATTCACCTTTGCAATTTTGGTTAGTAGACAAATTTACGAATTGGATAACACAGTAATGATTTGATTGATTTCCATGTTTAATTATCTCTGCCAATGGATCTAAACTCTTTGGAATGCAGTGATTGATTACGTGCTCTTTCCTTCATGAAAGTTAGATTATTTTTCTTTATTTATTCTCAAGCTATATCTTCTATTTCAAGCATTGTTATTTCCATTATATATACTAGGTTTCCTGTCAATGCAATATTTACATTTTGCTAGCTTTATGATTACATTTTTCCAAGTACTATAGCCCTTAAATTTTTGCAGTTAGTATTAGAACTTACATTTGAGTAAGCACCACTTCCAGCACTTGAAAATAGAGTAACATTTCCATTTATTCAATTATTTTAGGCTTTTATTTCATGACATTCACTTCATTGAATTAGATCAATGAGAGGAGGACACATTGCATGTTGCACATATAGTGAAAACATCTCTCAAGTTTGTACAAACCCCAGATTGATAATTAAATTTAGTAGCCTTGGCAGTTTTAGCATTCTTGGGGCTCATCAATATGATGCACTTTTTTTAATGTGTCACAATTGAGAGAATAGAAGTATTTCATCACAAGCTAGAAGGATAATGTTTATGGTCGAAATTACGAGGAACCACATCTGTTGTTGTAGTTGTGGAAACCTATGGTTTTTTGCACCCCAATGTTAACTTGATAGTTATTTGACTGACCATATTTGAATTTGACTAGTCATTTAAGGTCACATTTGTGACGATAAATAAATATATAAATATCCCACATGTAAAAGATGTTGTCACATCTCTTCTATAACTACAATAATCCTGAAAGGTTATAAGGTATTTTTTGTGAGTGAAAAGCAGATTTTTTTTTTTATATAATTTTTTTTGTGGTTGTTAGAAGAATGTCAAAAAACATTAAATGGGGATCAACTAATATACAATGGTTCAATTATGGGAAATTTTATTATTATTTCAATTCTTGCAAATGCAGATGTCCATGGAGAATTTCATGTGAAACAACTGATATAATTTGTAGGAAGAATGTGCACATTGAAGGCGGGGAAAAATATATTTTGTTGGTAAGCTCAATCTATTTATGAATAATTATACATATTTTCATTATATTAATCATATTTGTAAATTTTTTTATTATTAAAATATTTATTCTGCAAAATAATTATTTCACATGATTGTCTGAAATTATTATAATGTCAAGGTGGCCCCCTAGGTACTATGATTTGAGTATTGCACCAAGTATTACTATTAGAAATTATGTTATAGAAGTTGAGGAATATAGAGATAATATTTTAGCTCTAGATAATGATCCCATTCAAGAAGATTAAATGATAGCTCCGGATGATGGGAAAAATCAATTGATCCAAGAGGTGCTTTGTATCGATGAGAACGCAGATGATATTTTTTGTGATGATAAACATATGCTAGAGAAGGCAATGACAAAAATTTATAAGGGATCAAGAGAAAAATATTCTCTATGCTACATTATTGTTGCTGAACTTAAAGGTTTTAAATGATTTGTCAAACACTTGTATGACACAAATCCTAAGATATAATGTAATATGTTTCATATTTTTCATCACGTGAAAGGTTGTTTTTTTTCCATTTTTTTAACAGTGTTAATTAATTAGTAAAATAAGAATGCAATGTTTATGATTAATATTCTGACACTAACTAGTGATTTTTTTTATGTTGTACTATATTGTTAGGTGAATTTCTATTACCATTACCAAACGGGTTACTTCACACATACTGAGATTTATGTGTTGTTATAAAATAAATTTGAATAGAGTATCAAGATATAGATGCATGCCCTAATGATCATATTATATATTATGGAAAACATCCACTGAAATCAAATTGTCCAAAATGTAACAACAATAGATATCAAATTGATCAAATAAAAAAAAAAATCTTCAAAAGGTTCTTCATCATATTCCCATAATTCCAAATTTGCAATGATTATTGTGATGTGAAAGGATAACAAATTTTATCTATTACGATGCACGAAAGAGAAGTGAAGATGTATTTCCTCAAATTCTTAGAGATGGTTATGGATATAGGGAAATTGAGGAAAAGTGGTTTCATTTTAAACATGAACACCATCATGTTAATGTTTTATTTGCAGTTCTCAGTGTTAATCCATTTGAAGAGCTTAGGTCTATTTACTCAGTGTGGGTATTTTTTTTTATCAACAATAACCTTCCTCCTTGGATGCTAGTAAAGAGGGAGCACATTATGTTGAAAACTGTTCTAGGTATTTGTTTACATTATTTTTTTTTAAATTATAACATTTTCATTTGTCTTGTTTGTTACATTATAATATGATATATTTTTTTATTTACCTATATGTATATATTGTAGTCATAATTTTTATGTATGACATTTTTAAACCATTTAGGCAATGGAAATTTCAATTCCATGGCATACTTATATGGATAATTCATGATTCCTCGAGAATAACACATTTTTTGGTTTGTAACGTTACTTTACACTTTAAAAGTATATAATTATTTCAATTATATAATATCATGCATGTATTTTCAATAATCCCTTCATTTATTATTTACATTAATCCATCTCTTACATGCCTCCAAACTAAGGGTAAACTTGCATGTCCAATTTGTGGTCCAAAATGAAATATTTTCATTCAAAATGTTTAGGAAAGGAGGTGTATGATAAGTATAGGAACTTCCTATCTATGAAGCATAGGTATATTGATACTAAAAAAAAAAAATTTCAATGGGAAATAATAGACTATATTAAAACCATAAAGAATGACACCTCAAATATGGAAGTTGGAATATAACATAAATCATCCATGTGAAGGGCATGAGCTTCCATGAGGAATGAAACGTTGTCCTACTCAATTTACGAGGTTTCTCTACTATGAGTACCTAATAATAACCCATTTGTTTGATACAATTCATATGAAGAAGAATGTGGTAGAAAATTTATGGAGGATCATAGGTATTTACTTTTTATTATTTCACCAATTATTAATATTGACCATTGTAAAAAATATTTACTGGAAAATTATGATTTTATGATAAAGTTGGTCGAGAGTGGGATGCAGTAAATTTATACATTGCAAAAAATAATGATTGGATGAAGACATGGATTGAAATATGAGAAAAATATCATGGTAAATTATCATGGCAAAGGGTCACACAGGGAAAATTTTAAGGATGGAAGTTTATCTTAAATTTTAGCAACCTTGGCGAATCTTAGGAGTCCCGAGTATCAAAATTTTAACATGTTTGATAATAAATTTTAAAAAAATGTTTAGATTTATAATTATTTTATATTATACAATATATAATATTGGCGATTTTTAAGGTAGCATTTTTTATACTATAAAATTTGGACGAATTTAATTTTAGAAAAATGGAAATTGACAAAACATTTTCTTGGAAAACACATGGAATATTAGCCCACCAACGAATATTAGCTCGTATAATTTTCCATGAAGGGGTGTATATATTGATTAGAGAAGCTTTTCATGCCTGAGATGCCAATCTTTTACAGAGAGAAATTGACTTCATATTTTAGGATTTTTTGATCATTATCTTGTTGCAAATAGTTTTCCGGATCAATCACATATTAACGTTTCAAACTAAAAACTGTGGTTCACACATTTCTACATCTTGAATATGAACCATACTTGTAGGTTTGAAATGTCAATATGTCATGGATCCGGAAAACTATTTTCAACAAGAAATTTATTTAGCACATGGTTTGAAAAATAAGCATGAAACCATGCATTTTCACCAGCATGCAATATTTTATTATTTTATTGTATAAATATGTTATTAATTTGAATGTAGTTGTGTTCTCGAGATATGTTCCAAGTTATATATGTTATCCTGTGACCAAACATAACATGGAGAGCCGGTCCCTATAAGGAAATCATAGGGCAAAGGCACGAAGGTTTAAGAGGAAGGACAAGCTATTCAAGCACCGGTCGAAAGGATGCCCCGTAATAAAAGAGAATCGTTCAAGAGCCGAAGCCCACGCCCTTTACTTTTAAAACAAATAAAAGTAGAGAAATGAGATATATTCAAGGTTTGGAGGAGGTGCAAAGGGGAAAATAGGCGGTCAGGATCAAAAGTGCAGATTTGGAGCAAAGAGATGGACGACAGAGATTAAATCACACATGACTCCTCGCAATTTTTATCCTTTACCTCTTAAGACTTAGCCGAAAATTATTTGTCAACCGATGCAATTTCGTGGGACCCATCCAACCTTACCACATTACCAAATTGCATGCAATCCTTTATTTCCATCTTTCACTACCTTTTCTCCTTTTTGCACTTTGCGACGTTCAAATGCTCGCATATCAAAATTCATGAACCCTACCATTTACCCTCAACCACTAACCTAAAAATATTGCGATATGTGACCTGTGAGTAGTCCAACCTCGTTCGTGCCACATCACTCCTCCTCGTACTTCACACTTCGCAACAAATAACATTTAACCCCTGCTGTGCGCATTATAAAATTTGCGATTTGCGACTTGGGAGCGTAGTCCCACCTCTGTGCCATGTCACCCTTCCCCCACTGTCCATCTCATTTCAAAAAATTACAAATTATTTCATTCTGCCAAACATTAAAACCTGCGATCTTTGATTTGCGATATCGCATCGCACAATTTTTAACTTAAATTTTGAAATAACCACAACCTATTTTGCTTAAATTGCAATACAGTCAGGTCCCACCTTCCTTCCATGTCACTTACCTTCTAACCAAACTTCCCACTTCACTTATTTTAGTGTTTACCACCTCCACTTATAGCTAAACCTTAAGTTTTGTGATCTGCAGGCTACGGTCTAGTCCCACCATCTGCCATGTCACATATGCCCATCGCATGTCGCTCCTCGCAGATCTTAGCCCTTACCCTCTGTTGTGCACTGATAAAACCTTCCAACTGAAATTTGCAATGGGAGTAGGGCCCCACTTTTGTTTCCACATCATCTAAAGCCACCCCCCAGTCTCTAACCCTCCTTTGGGTTTAAATCGTTTCCACCGCATGTTAATACTATCAACCACACCATTACTCCTTCCATTCCCATTCGTTGTCACACTACAAGGAAAAGACCCTCTAGTGTATGTTTTTGAGGAACCCCTTATAAAAATACCTGAGACATTCATTTCTAGCAGAGGTGACTAGAGGAGATTGGTGGGTGGAGGTTTTTTCAGATGTTTTTCGTCCTATGTGCTTATCATCCTAAACCGCACTAGTGTGTTCAACAAGAGAAAGCATCGGTGTGCACAAAAAATTGGCACACCGGACACTGTGTGCTCCATACACACCTTCCCGGTGTGTTTTATTACTGTAGTGCACTGGTACTTTATAAATATTCTGCACCGTTGCGTCATAAAATCCCACGCCAAAACAAAAACTGCCCAGTGTGGTCTTAAGAAACTGCACCTGTGCGTCTATAAAACCCCGCGCACCGGAACAGGGTTAAATAAAAAAAATATTATGGCCAAAAAACTATATTTTTCACTTTTCTCAATGCTCCATAGCTCTCAATAAATGGTGCAATTTATCCTTGTATGAGCCACCCTAACATCGGTGCTCCCATTTCACCCATTGCACGCACTGCTGTTGTGCATTGCTCACCAATCTTCAGCTTGAATTTTGCAAAAAGGTGGGAAATTTTTCTTTTGCAAATTATACAGAAAATATGCATCCTTGACAGCCGAATGTACGGGTATTTTTCTTGTTTTTCCATAATTAAGCCTTTTAGTGGATTAGAATTTCAAATTACCTTAAAATTAACCATTTAAAAGCAGAAGAAAAAAATTTGTCACGCGGTGCACTTGAGTTGTTCAGCTCGCACCGGTTTGCAGTGCTGCCTGTAAATTTACAGGCTGCACCACAACTAGTGCTAACGATAACTACACCAGTTCTGGGGTGGTACCTAAAGGTAGACCATGTTATTTTCAAATTTTTAAAAAAGTGCAGTGCGGTCGGTTACCCGGCCGCACCGTTGATCGTGTGGAATAGCAGCAATGCAGTGCATTGAGTTAAATATCCACCCCGGGGTGGGTATTTTTGTTAACGCACTGCATTCCACATTTCAAAATGGTCAACATTGTGGCCTGGTAAAATACCACACCGTTGAATATGTAATGATGTCAGGAGGTCGGTGCACTAACTAAACTATAATTATGTGTTATAGTCAGCGCACCGCACTATCGACACCGTTGATAGTCAATGGTGAGCTACAAATTTTTAGGAGCACCTCCGTCGGTGCGTTGGATATTTTCTGGTGCACCACCATTGGTGCATGAAAAAAAATATGCACCAGTACCTATGCATCGCTGTTTTTTGTGGTGCACCGACTGTTTTTTTTTCCCAAAAAAAAACTATATATGTATATTCCTAAATAAATGTCTCATTTAATAAAAAATATTATATTTAATATGTCAATTATTCAGAGATGTGAAAGGAGATAAGAGGGGGAATAATAACAACAATAGGTGGACCAATATAAGATGGTTCACCTGTGGGAGGTACGAGAGAGGGAGAGAGATGCGTACCCTTTCCCTATTACAGAAACTACCCAAGGGCTCCTAAGACAAGTAGGCCTCATCAATTTCTATGAGGAGGCTACTTCCCTAAAGGGCCATGGTGTGTTTTTGAGACATCTTATTCGCAGGTGGAATGCCTACCGACAGGCTTTCCAGGTTGGTCCTAACCAGTGGTACATGCCCACTGAGAAGGACATATATTTCCTAATAGGGATATTAAGGAGAGGGATGGATTTTCCCTCGTTCCCAGAGGTTATAGTTGGCTATGCAGTAGGGAATCAGTTGGTGTAATCCTAGAGATACATTAGCACAGATATACTATCTCCTTTAGATTTCCAAGGTCCCCTGAGGTCAGTTACGTATTGGTGCATTTGGTAGTCAGGAGGTGAGGTGCCTCTCACTTCTAATTTCAACCATTTCACACAACACCAATGACGGGCAACGCATTAGTTACTCACTTCTATATTATGTTGATTCTTTAGTACAGGAGCCACGACTTGTCAGGTGGTCTGCCATTTTTTTCCTTCAGTTCTGTACAGCCTTAGATAGATGTTGTGCTCATGCACAAGGGAGGGTTAACTTCCCTTTTGCTTTAGAGCTTTTTTGTTTATTTTTTGATTGGTTTCTAGAGATAAGGCCTACTTTTGTTCGGCAACCTTGTAGGTCGATGTTGGAGGCATGGATGCACATGTGGGGACAGATGATGCCCAAGAGGGGTGAGACTGAGTTTTCTATGAGGATATCACATGATGCACTAGAGTTACTAAACAGTGTTGATGAGAATCCCTTCATTATGGTCCCCTGCACTTATGGTAGTTTGGATTGGCGAGGGTGTACCAACATCCTCTTCACTGATGATGAGCCGCTAGATGATAGAGGTAATATTACTATTTTATTTAAATTTATTCTAACATGTTATTTAACTTTTTTTTATTAAATTGTGTAATAAAATTGTCTATTATTGTTCTTTACGTGTATATATTTTGCAGACATTGGGTCTTTTTATGGTGAGGACATGCCAACACCACCACATGATCCATGTGTGGATCTTGATGACGATCAGGATATGCCAGATGTTGAGGATCGTCAGGAGGTCTGTGCAGAGAGACCTACTCTTGCTAGTGCTCGGGTACTGCATTTTGCTAGATGTGGTAGCATTGATAGCAGATTGAGGATGGAGTTCGGCGACCAAGTAGGTGCATTGATTATTGAGGCGGGAGTTAGTCCTGCTACTATGAGAGAAATAAAGGTTGATGGTAGGCTGATACATATGTGGAGAGGCATGTTGCGTGACATGTACAACTTGATGCAGCATGTCGTAGGAGCTACGACCTTAGTTAGGCAACTGAGGAGGACCCTTGCATGTTATAGGCATGGTCGAGACATATCATGTGATCGATAGTCCACGAGTAGCACCGACGTATCATCTGATGATCATGATCAGGGAAGTGATCATCGTTCACCTCGCACCGCGCCATATGAGCAGCCTCCACTATGCAGCAGTCATCATGGAAAGAAGATTGGGCCATCGACCATGTCCACTCATCACGATGACCATGAAAATGCTAGATGATGAACCATGTCCAGTCATCATGATGAGCAACCGATAGTTGATCCTGATTAGCATGAGGCACTAGTACGAGATCAACAGGCACGTGATGATCAGCATGTATCAACTGATCAACTTGTCGAGGATGCACCATTGACTGAGTAGGCCTCGACTAGTACTACTATTGATGATGTACCACTAGCTGATAGATGACATTTATATTAGAGTTGTATATTTTTGACATTATTCCGTTATAGATATATATATATATATATAAGGTCCATGTATTTTATGTTCATGTTGCAGTTTTACTAAATCTACATGTTGGTGATCATCATGATGTGTATATTGTTAGGTCATGTTAGATATGTTCATTTAATGTGCAGCTTGCAGATAGATGTGTATGTGATAGTAATTATTTCATAGGAGATGTATATTTGATGTTTGTGTTGTGATGATGTTATATAATGCTAATTGTGTTTTGTTAGATGATCATGATCACGATGATGTTAGTGAATTTTAATGTGTTTTTTAGTTGAATATGATGTTTGTATGATGGTTATCATGATCTTGATGTTTATTAATTAATTTAATATTAAATGACCATGATGTTTGTTAAATATTGTGTCGTGATAGTAATTGAAATTTTAATTATAATTATATGTAAAATTGTAAAACTCTATTTGTAATTGTAATTTTAACTGTAATTGTATGTAAAATATGTGTAAAATTTTAATTGTAATTGTAATATTTAATTTATTGTGAAATGATTGTAATTGTAATTTTAATTTTAATTGTATATATGACAAATTGTAAAATTGTAATTCTAATTCTAATTGTATGTAAAATTCTAAAATAGTAATTGTAATTTTATGTAAAATATTTGTAAGATTTTAATTGTAATTGTAATATTTAATTTATTGTTAAATGATTTTAATTGTAATTGTATATATGTAAAATTAAAAAATTGTAATTTTAATTCTAATTGTATGTAAAATTCTAAAATTGTAATTGTAATGGTATATATGTAAAATTGTAAAATTGTAATTGTAATTGTATGTGAAATCGTAAAATTGTAGTTGTAATTCTAATTCTAATTCTAATTGTATGTAAAATATTAATTGAATCACTGTGAAATGATTGTAATTGTAAAATTTAAATTGTAATTGTAATTGTATGTAAAATTCTAAAATTGTAATTCTAATTCTAATTGTATGTAAAATAGTAATTGTATCACTAAATGATTGTAATTGTAAAATTTAAATTGTGATTGTAATTGTATGTAAAATTATAAAATTGTAATTGTAATTCCAATTCTAATTGTATGTGAAATTGTAATTGTAAGTCTAATTGTCATTGTAATTGTAATTTTAATTGTAATTGTTTGTAAAATATTTGTAAAATTTTAATTATATTAATGTGAAATGATTTTATTAAAATTTTTAAATTTGTAAATTTGTAAAATTGTAAATAATTGTAAAATAATAAATCTAGAATCATATGCATTTTTGTAACATACTAAAGTTTAGAAAATAATGCAAATAAATTCATGTACATTAGAATTATCATTATTTTATTATGATATTACATACCAAAAAAAAAAAAGAACTTTATACACTATGTCATTTTTATTGAGATCAAGATAATTGCAAATTGTCAAGTGAAATTTTGATTTTAACATTAATTCAAAAACATATTATATTGTTTTGAAAAAAACAGTCTTATAAGGTATAAGGTAATTAAGTCCTCTTCTTTATAAAAAAAATCCTAAAAATCCTAAAAAGTATAAATATTGATGAAATAACACATGTACTAATTCCATTGAACATATTTTAGAAGAATTCGAGTGTCAAGAACGCAATAGACAAAAAAACATTTTTGGACTATTTTTCATTTTATTAAAAGGCTTTTGAGATTTTTTGTGGGGTTTATCTGTTCATGGGATAGTAAACAGTACTGACCCTGTCGTATTGGTATTTCAGTTGAATTTTTCTTAGCAGCGATATGACGAAATCTTGTAGCTACGCATTTAACAAAGAACTGATATATTTTGAGAATATGATTGAAGACTATTGTCATATACTTGAGCACTATTCCATTTCTTCACCATATTAGCACAAAATGGAAATAATAATTTCTTTCACCATATTAACACACAACTTTCAAAAAATAAAACACTCCATTCTATGTCTCGAGGAATTTTGCGCAAATGATAGGAATTTCTATGGAGTTTTATCTGTATTCTGCAATTTACTGAGGGTTGGAGGGAGTTTACAATCCTATATCCGTTAGTAACTACACCCTTTGGTAGAACCAAAGAAAATTCAGGAAGATTTCTCAGCGAAGTAGACTGGCCATAATCAATTCCTTCGAGACCTCAATAGAAGAAATAGATATGCATTTCATAAATATATATTCATGTCAGAGGCTCCTGTTGGCACCTTTTCTTGTTGCGGGTTGTGGAAAGGTTCAAGTTTCATTTTCTGAAACAAGAATACGTGTATTTTTGAAAAGAAATGGCCCAAATATTTTCATAGAAAAATGTACATTTCCAACATGTATAAAAACTAAAATATCTCTAGCTTCAATAAACTGCTTAGAAACAAAACTTTCCCAACCATTTGTGAAATTGGCCGACGTCTTAGCATAGCATAGGTTCACATGCCACAATTGCCCACTTGGGCCCTGTAATATTTCATCTTCAGATGCCCCACATTGCATTATCTCCACATAATCAGTGGGGAAATCCTGCAATAAACAAAATGTATTTGAAGAATAGTTATTTCCATCAAGAAGTTATCCAATTCTAATTCTGAATTCTAATTCTAATTCTAATTCTCAAGAATAAACAAAATTCTGATTCTAATTGCAATTTTCCATCAAGAATAAAAAAAATTCTAATTCTCAATTTCTATGGTTGGAGTTCATTAAATTTTGGTGTACACACCTAAAATTAATTTCAGTGCATTAAAAATGAACTTCTTGTAATCGGTTCTAATGTACATATAACCACACCGATGTGTTTTAGTTACTGCACATCAGTGCAGTGCTATTAAGTGACACACATGTTACGAATAACTGTAAATAAAAAAAGCACAACTCTATTTTCTTTAAGTGAAAAAAAGTGGTAAATTAAAAAATGGGTGGAAAAATATTTTTGAAAATCTAATTTCATAAAAAAATTCTTTAAATAGTAAACACTTTTCATTATTTCACTATTTTTGCAAAAAAATTCAGCCAGAGATTTGCAGGAGACATACCTGGAGCAAGAGAGCACGAGAGCATTTTGGAGCAGTGAAATACGTTCGAAAAGAAGTATTCAGACAATCGGAATTCCAAACCTCTAGTGATGAAAACTATACAATTTCAAATGATCTCATGATTAAATTTGATTTTTTTTTTACTTTTTCTGCAGTTTTTTTACAGAGTAAGAAAAAAATTTCAATTTGTTTTTCATTTTCAGAACAAAAAAAAGAAAAAAAGAAAAAAAAAGAAAAGAGGAAAAATCATTTTTACCCTAAACCCTTCATTCTTTTTGTTTCTGCCCTTTCTTCTCCATGTTTTGTGATTTCAGAATTAGGGCTTTTCATTTTAGATTTATAGGGTTTTTATTGTTATATATAGGCCTATGACATCCAATCGATGGACGACTTGCATAGTCGGATCCCAATCCATGACAGCCCTTGCGTGAATTTTTGAAAAAAAAAAATTATTGGTGCACCTTGTGTAACCTAGCGCACGAGTGCAGTGTATTATCCCAGTGCACCGTTAAAGTATTGTGTAATAAAAAAATTAAAAACATTTTTTTTTTAATCAGCGCGACATATGTAAAATAGGGCACCAGTGAATTATTTCATTATGGTGCACCGTGAAAGTGTTGTTTCACAAAAAATGTTTTATTGTGTTAATCAGTGCACCATGTAATATATAACGCACCGCACTAGGTCTCCTTGTTGATAGAGAGCATCGTATGGTGGTCCCTTGTTTGCGCAGGGCGTTTATGCTACAAAAAATAATGATGGACGATTTTTGTTATTTTCTCTGTGTTAACCAGTGTAGTGGTCAACATGTAATACACGGGTGCTTCTTGTTGACATAGAGAATCATACGGTCTATTATATTGTTTGTGCAGTGCAATTATAAGAACCCCACGCATCGACGTCGGTGCATACACCATGAATGGCACACCAGTTTCTTGAGATTTTTTTGTTACCTGAAAAGTAGTTATAAATATATTAACGAATGAGATGGTACAAGTTTTATATTGATAAAGAAATGTATGACAAGAGATCAAGTAACAAAAATACTGATAACACATCAAGAAAAGAAAGAAAAGAAAATTCTTTGTAAATTCTTTACAAAAAATATTATTTTTGAGCTTTATGCAAGTTTAACTAATGTGTATTGTTTATTGTGTATCATGCAGAGCCACAAAATGATGATGCCCAATAATATTATTTCTGATCAAGGACCAGAAGAGCATAAAATATTGATCGAAAAATTGCAAAAGGATGAATCGGGTGAATGGAAGAATACTATCGATTCAATATGAGTTTATTTTTTTAATTTTCATTAATAATATACTTGAAATTATTAGATAACATGTGTCAAATAATTTATTAATTCACATATGTTTAATTTTCTACAGGGACCAACAACTCAGAAAAGAAATGTTGTTCTAAGAAAAGAAAAAAATATAACATGCAAATGAAAATGAATTTCTCCTTAGCTCATCTGGAGTGGTGTTGGAGGTTAACGAAAGGGGGAAAAACTTTTACAAAAGTTTTAGGGATATAGTGGAACGAATGTATAGACGTTATTTCCACTTACAATACAAAAGTCAATTCAATGACTTCAAGAACCAAATTTTATCTAAACTACAGGAAGAGTTTCCAGAGAATTGGTCAATGAGACATGTCGGACTTTTAATAGAAAAAACGTACAACAAAAAAAAAGAAGGAATGAAAAATTAATGTTCCTTTAAATTTTTATCTAGAATTATTTATAAGTATCACTTTTTTTATATTTACTTTTCATATATCAATATAAAAATTAAAATAGTTTATTGTCATGTTACATTTTTAGGAAGATTATAAAAATCTGAAAAGATTAATGAAATGATATCATAAATATGCCAGTAGGAATGTCAAAAAAGGTGTACAAGGATATGGTCAAAGAAATGGACAAAATTACATCGCAGTAGGAGCCATATCAACAACAACGTGCTTCAAATGTAATATGTAATCATTGAATTTTTTGATCATTAGGTACAATAAATAAACAATTTAGCATTAAATATTAAGTTTAAAGTATTTTGTTGCAGAAAATAAAATAAAATGGAACCCATTTAGCACATAAAACAGGATGACAAGGAAGAAAAGGGTTGATATCTAAGTTTTTGAGTAATTGTTACTTCCTTATAACAACTTAACTAGATTTATTTTTTGTATTTTTTAAGTTGTTTTACAAAAATCATCATTGAATGTCTTCAAAGAGGTGCTAACATACAAAGAAGAACCATCAGACTAATTGATTGAAATTAGGTTAAATATGGGTTGTGAGTATATCTTGGCATATCAAATATTAATTGTGGAATTTGTAAGCATCTATCGATCTTGTTTTATTTAGCTCCGTTTATAATTAATAGAACAACAAAAATCTTTTATATTAAATATATGATTTGTTATCGCATATAAAAATTGTAGGAAACAAAGTATGGAATTGCATCAACAGATGAAATCTTGAAAGATGGCATGGTGCATGGTTTTGAAAGAATGTGTATAGTTTATGAGTCAATTTTTGCTATGGTACATCATTTCTTTTCGATTTACATTGATGTATATTATTTAATATTGCAATTTTCGTTATTCTCACCAATGCATATACACTCATTACAGTTTATTTTTATGTTTGTAGATGGAAGTGAAGAAGAAGAAAACAATCAACATCGGGAACAAAACATTCCTGAAAATAACCCAAGTCATGGAAGTAGCTCTAGTAGTCAAAGGAGTTCAATCGAAGAATGATGATCACTATGTTTGGATATCAAAGCAAGGTGTTGTAAGTTTTGAAATATTTTTCTATGAAATCGGACTTTTTGTTTAATGTAATGGACATAGTGTCCCAACTGAAAGACAAAGGGATACCAATAACTTTCCTATTTTTTATGACAAACACTGTCTTTATTATATATATATAGATATATATATATATATATATATATATATATATATATATATATATATATATATATATATATATATATATATATATATAATATGTTTTAATTTATTCTATTGTGTTCTCCATTGTCACTGTGAAATGTAAGGCCACTGATCAAATTTATGGATGATTAAATATTATAATGAAGAGGTGTGAAATTTGATGATATGATATAACAAATTAATCCAAACATCACATTCAAATGCACTAATAAAAATTTAATTCATATGAATGTTGTTATAAGATATATATGTGTCAACTTTTGATGAATAGTGAATTTTAAAAAATCACAATAATTATGATATGATATAAAAAATTAATCCAAACATCAAATTAAATGCATTAATAAAAATTTAATTAATATGAATACTGTTATAAGATGTGTCGAATTTTGATGAATAATGAATTTTAAAAAATCACAGTAATTTCACTGTCACAGGTCGATGTTTCTAAAAAATACAAAATGAACACCGGTGTGTGTCAGTTACTGTACACCGGTGTGTTTGTATGCTGCAGCACACAGATGCGTTTCTATGACCTATGGACACTACACAAATACCAAAACCAATTAAAAATATTGGTGCGTTTGTGCAATACTATGCAGCGATGCATTTATATGAGACTACAGATGGGTGCATTTGTTCAACCTATGGGAAACACAAAAATATCAATGCCAATTATAAATCTCGGTGTGTTTTTCTGATACAATGCATCAGGGCATTTGTATAAGTCTCTGTATCGATGTGTTGAAACGACCTATGGGCACCACACAAATCCCAAGACCAATTAGAAGGACCCCATGCATTGTATCACCAACATTGTGCTTGGTGTGGTTTTATACCTTTATGGCTTGGTGCATGCACCTTTGATCGCCCCACGCCACCTTCTAGATAACGTGCACCAGTGTATTGAAACCTTAGTAGCACACCGATGAGAAAAACATCCAAAATAACCTCCGGCTGCCCAGTTTTTTTAGTTGTGTTGAATTTCCGTTAAAAGCTCTACGAAAACCTCCATAACCATAAATGGATGTTGTAGCAAATATTTTTTGGAAAATTTTGGCCAATTTTATAACACTAAAAACCTCCTTTATAACCTCCACTATAGGGTCTTTTCCTTGTAGTGTCACACATCCCATCACTGCTAAGCCCTCCAGATCTCTCCATCACCTCAGCTTCACTCTATTTCATCCGACGGTCCTTAACTCATTTTAGACCCCCTCGGACTTCGAACTTTAACCATGGCAGGGGTCTAAAATGGGAGGTATCCATTACTACCCACTCTTGCACGTGTTTTCCTCTCCTTATTTCATAGCCCCCTCTCCGATACCGCTTACCACTTGAGACCCCCTCTGAAATCTGGTTCCCATTTTGCAATTCAAAAACACTGCATGGGCTTTTGGACAGAACATGCAAGTTGTGGATTGTTTGGTCTGCTCAGGAGATCTCCACTAAAGAACTAGGTGTGTGTAGTATGACAGGCCTCTTCATAATGGATTAAGAGGAAATCACCAGACTGAGGGAGTGGAGGTTTGAAAGCAGTAGATGGAATCATATGATGACAATTACTCTGTCCACCTACAAATACTCCTCTCCTTACCGTATTGAATGCTCCCATTATTAGCCTCCATGGGTGACCATGTCCTTTTTTTGTGTTTAATGTTGATGATTTTGCTGCTGAAATCTCAATTTCACCCCATTCCTATTTTAATTCTCTCAGTATAGAAGTAATTGCTCAATGTACGCTCTGCAAGTTAGGTAGGATTTTTTGATTTCAAAAGTATGGGTCGATCATAAATGATTAGTACCGTAAGACCCTCAAGGGGAACTCTATATGTAGCTCATTCCAAGTTTAAAAAAGGGTTCTAGAGTTTAGAAGAATTTTTGTACATTTTTGTATGAATGTGCTCCCTGTGCTTTGAGATACATATTTGGGAGAGCTATTTAAAATTAATATGATACAGAGTTGTTATTTGGATTCTAGATGGAGAAATTAGTAGTATGTATTAGTTTCGTTCTATTATCAGTAATCTCCTTTTTACGTGTAATCATTTTCATGCTATGCTAGTTTTATTCGTTCGTGCAATGTAGCTACTGGTAGTCTGCAATGTTATTCATGAATTCGTGAATGTATAACACCTAGGTGTTAACGCTCATGTTTTAAGCTTGCTGCACTCCCTTAATTCGTGCTCCAAGAATCTCTGTTGTGCCCATATCTCATTCATATCCACTTCCTCTGAGGTCATGGGGAACAAATTCTTAAATCTCTTAAGCCTGTCTCTTGTGGGTTTCTTCTCCATTCTTCCTCATCACCTACAAACATTTTAAATCTTCTTCTCATTGCTTTATACTTGGCCTATATAAAATCCACTAGCCTTACAACCTTGTGAGGTCTCTCATCGTTTGGGGAATTCACATGAAGCAGGCTCAAATGGTCTTCTCCATTCTCGAACCACCAGATCCATTATTCTCATGACCCATATTTTGTTAGAGGTATTTATACAATTGTACAATTTTAACCTCTGATTTTAATATGTCCTAGGCACTGGAATTTTGCAACTCAAGGCTGTCTATAGGAGCTACAACATCTTTCTGGTGCCATTTTCAGGGAAAAAAATTAGAAAACCTTTCCTTGGGATACGACATTATCTTCACCCTTCAATCAGGTGAACATGAAGGGTTGAGAGTTGCATATTCCTCACCTTGGCGACTCCACTGTTATTAATTTTCCAATCAGTTGTAATCTTAGCTTACAAAAGGCCTCATACTAGATCAGATACTTCCCAGCAGAGAACCCACTATATGTCAGATCCTGAAAAGATTATATTTAGGAGAATTTGGAAGGAGAAGCAGCCCAACCAGGCTGACTTACCCTCATCTACTCTAGAAGATTCGCCTTCATCAACTCAGAAATATGACATCTATGGTCCTGGCACCACAGCCCGAGTACTTGAGTATTCTCTAGAAATATTTGCTTTAGCCAGTTCAACGACAAAAAATGAAGCTGAATCCATTGATATTTATTTACCTCCCTTGCATCCTACTCCCGAGGTTGAAGAAGTTAAAGAAGTTTCAGTACTCCAAAACTTTGTGCAGACAAATATAGCAACCCCTATTTAGCACACATCGGTTATACCACATCCAATTCATCCTCAAAATATACCACCACCACCCCTCATGGTTGTACCTGGATTCCTCCTCAAAAAATATGCCCCACTGGCTCTACCTCCAGTACTGAATGACATTCCTAAATATTATCTAAAATTCATGCCTCGGTTCACCGAAGAAGATAGTAATTCTGTGCAGAGACATATTGAAAACTTCTACGCCTTTGCTGAGAATGTAAATGCAGAGCACCTACATGTGGTGTTGAGTATTTTTTTCCAATCCTTGGACGGAGAGGCTCGAAAGTGGTTCAAATATCTTGTTGATCATAGAGTCACCACTTGGGAAGAAATGGAGAATTTCTTCACACTAAAATGGGGAGAAAAGAGGGACCATGGATATCTTCTTACATAGTTCAATGCTCTCAAGAAGAGACACAGTGAGGATGTAATAGAAGTTTTAAAGAGTTTCAATAAGCTTTATAATAATATTCCTACTGAAATAAGGCCTCCACAAGCAACTTCTGAGGTGGTTTTCGTAGCATCTTTTGAACCAAAGTTTGGGTTCACCCTAAGGGAAAGAGAGTCTGCATCTCTAGATCAAATCCGGACTGATACACTGGAGGTAGAAGCAAACTTTACTTCTATAGGTAAATTCAAAGGGGGGACAGAGCATGAGGCCAGGAGAAGAGGTAAGGAGGAGGCTTCTACCTCTAATTGAGAGAGGGAATCACAGGGGTATAGAATCGAAGAGATGATTAAGCTGATCAAGAACCTCTCAAATAAGTTGATGAAGCTTGAATTGGAGGCCAAGAATTCCCCTCATCTTCCTAACCAAATAATTCCAAACTGTGGGTTTAACTCGCAGTACCAGAAGCCCCCCTCTGCAGTTTTTTCAGCGAGAAAGGAAAGAGAAACAAGATCACATCCAACCTCCCCTGTACCTGGAAGGGGAAATGGAGGGAAAGGTCGAGGAAGTCACAAATAGTCAAGAAGATCAATTCCTTGCTTACTCAAAGGATGAAGAAGGTGAACTCACCCTACAAGAAGAGCTACAAGAGAAGGAAGTCCCCCTAGAGGATCGAGATATTGACAATTACTACAGGAAATTTGTTGATTTCATGCAAGCTCAACTCCACAGGAAGTATGATCTCAGGTCCTCTAGGAAGAGAACCCTAGTGCACGAACAAGATGAAGAGTTGACATCAAGAGAGTAGACCCCTTCTAGTTCTTCTAGTAAGGGGAAAAATCCTTTAGAAAGAGTCTTCCCATCATAAAGCCTCCATGCCTACCTCCTTGAAATAGGGCTCTAATCCTCCGAAAAGTGAGAGATCCACAACTACACCCTTGAAACTGACCGACCCTCCTAAAGATAAGTTCAAAGAAGTTATCACAGAAAACACTCCCATGACCTTTAGCCTCCAGAAAGAATTATAAGAGGTCAAGATCCCGGTCCCCCTAATTGAGCCCCTAAAAACTCCCTCATACAAGGCCCAAGTCTCTTAGTTCATGTTGCCCCAAGGCGTAGGCCCTCTCCTTGACAGCCTTAATTTTTAATAAGAAAGACCCATGGTAGTTTTTGGACCTCATGTAGAAGAGATGGATTCAGCCACTCGTCCACTCTATGTGACTCTAGTTATACATGACCTATTATTGCACAAATGCATGCTAGATTTAGGGGCTTCACATAATATTTTTCCATTGTCTGTCATGGAGAAGTTGGGGTTGCAAATCACCAGGCCTTATAAATATTTGTATTCTTTTGATTCCAAGAGGGTGAAATGCTTGGGCATGATAAAATATTTGATAGTAAATTTAGCCCAAATTTCAGCCAAAAGTGTGGTAATGGACATTTTTGTGGCCGATATCCCATCTTGGTTTGGAATTTTTTTGTCGAGATCCTGGGGTGCCAAGATTGGAGGATCCATAAAACTTGACCTCACCTATGCTACTATTCCAGTATTTAGTGGGGAGGAAAGACGATTATACCATGAGTCTATATTCATGAAGATGGTCACCAAAGCTAATGGTTCCACAAACTCTCTGATATATACTAAGGAGGGAAAATTCTCTTGTCTTATGCTAGAGGAGGACAAAAATTTATAGCAAGAAACAAATATTTTTCCTCTAATCCAGGAGAATCCTATGAGCAGAGAGGAAAACAAAATATGGACCTTGCAATTTGATGGAGCTTACTCATGGGAAGGAAATGGTGTCAGGGTACTCTTGATATCACCAGAAGAATGCTTGGTTCCCCTCTCCTTTAAGTTGTAATTAGAAGCCAAAAATAATGTGGCTGAATATGAAGCCCTGCTGCTGGGGTTGTAGGTAGCACAAAACATGAACATACCGAACCTCAAGGTGTTTGGAGATTCAGAGCTCGTAGTGACGCAAGTTAGGATCCAATGCCAAGCTAAACACCTGAGGCTTAGAGCTTACAGGAATGAGGTATGGGATTCAAGTTTATAAATTCTATTCTTCTTTTAACATTCAATTCATGCCGAGGGAAAAGAACATAATGGAAGTCTCACTAGTTGTGGCTGCTAGTAATTTCCACCCCCCACATAATCATTTTCCAAAATATGAGGTTGAAGTGAAATATTTCCCCTCCATTCAAGACAATGTTAAGCATTGGCAAGTCTTCAAAGATGAAGAGTGGGTCTAGCATTTTATGGAAACAGTGGGAAAGTTCTCAAATATGGTGATCGATTTAGTCTCGGAGGATGACACTAAAGAACCAAAAACCCGATGGGAAGAGACACTGGATGGACACCATGTTCTGCAACTAAAGGGAAATGTCATTCCCAGGGGCCTTGTGACATTGGAGATATTGTTTGAAAATAATGATATCCAACTGAACCCTAGCAAAATGGCCCTCGACGAGCCTGTCAGGGACATGAACATTGGGACCGAAGAATATACAAAGGTGATAAAGCTGTCAAAAGGGGTCCCTGAAGAATACCAAGATCAATACCTCATGTTGTTTCATTCATATCGAGATGTATTGGCCTGGTCATATCGGGATCTGAAGAATTTTGATATTGACATGATACAGCATGAGATACCACTCAAAGAGGATGCTAAGCCTCATAAGAAAAATTTGAGACAGATCAACCCCCTTCTTCTCCCAGCTATTGAAAGGGGAATAAAGAAGTTGTTGCAAGCCAATATTATTGTCCCTCTAATGTACTCCAAATGGTTAGTGAACCCGGTGCCTGTTAGAAAGAAGAACGGTGAAATCATTCTTTGCATATATTTTCACAATCTGAACAGAGCCTCCCTCAAAGATAACTATCCCCTCCCAAAGATGGATCACATCTTGCAAAAGGTGGTGGGATCCTCCCACATGTCCATGATGGATGGTTTCTCATCGTATAATTAGGTGGCAGTGCTCCTAGAAGACCAAAAGAAGATGACGTTCACTAAGCCTTGGGGAACCTTCATGTATGCCCGAATGACCTTTGGCTTGATAAACGTTGGTGTTACATTACACCAGGCGATGAATATTTCTTTCGTAGGAGAGAAGGACAAGTTTTTGGTGATCTACCTGGATGACATCACCGTCTGTTCAAAGAGTGACGCTGAACCTATAGAGCACCTTCGACGAACCTTTGATAAATTCTGTAGGTATTGCCTGTCTCTGAATCCTAAAAAATCCACGTTTTCCTTGGAGGAAGGGAAGTTACTAGGGCACATAGTAACTAATGAGGGAGTGAACATCAACTCGAATAAGTAGAGGTGATAAACGACTTTCCCTTGCCAAGAAACAAAAAGGAAGTACAGGTGTTCTTGGGAAGAATAAATTTCCTCAGAAGGTTCATTCCCAACCATGCCGATATTTTCCGAAACATCATTGGGTTGATGAAGAAGAATAGTGAAGTTAGATGGACCTGTGAGTCTAGGGACTCTTTCAACAGGGTCAAGCAGACCTTTGTAGAACCTCTAGTGCTGGCAGGTCCAAACTATGGGAATCTATCCTTCGCCTCTCCACACACAATAGTTGTAGTACTTTTATAGAAAAAATGTCGATGGGCATGAATAGCCCATTGTGTTCTTTAGTCAAGTCCTACAGGACACTGAACTAAAATATGATATCCTAGAGAAGCAAGCTTACGCTCTTGTTAAATCGCTGAAGGAATTCTAAGTGTATGTGTTAAAATCAACCATAACAAATTATGTACCCACTGTTGTAGTGAATGATATTTTGGTACAGGGTGACAGTGAAGGGAAGAGGGGAAAATGGATAGCTAAGATATAGGAGTATGAACTGGAGATAAAGCCTACTAAACTCATCAAAGGGCAGGGGCTAGTAAAAATCCTATATGAATCTAGTTGTCAAGCTCTGGGAATAAATATGTCTATGAAAGGAGGAGAGGCACATGAGGACACGGCTGCAAACCAAGGCATAGAATCTTCCACTCAGAAAACACATGTCAAGTACCTCTTATCCTTATGGTATAAAGACATGGTGGAATATATTTTAACGTTGAGATGTCCCCCTCACTATGATAATACCAAGTATCACACTTTGAGACTGAGGTCTCAAATGTACATTGTGGAAAATGAGCAACTATATTGGAGAGACTAGACGAGAATATTATTATTGTTTTTGACAGAGAAAGAAGTTGACCACGTGATGACTAAGTTCCATGAAGGGATATGCAGCGGGAATTACAGTTGGCGATCCACTACACACAAGATTCTGAAGGCAGGGTTCTTTTGGCCTAAGTTGTTCAGCGATGTATATGCCCATGTTTGGGCCTACGAGAAGTGTCATGCATTCAATAAAAAATAAAGGTATGAACCTCTCCCATTAATTCCAATACATGTTGAAGAACCTTTTAAACAATGGGGAATTGACTTCATAGGATATATTCACCCTACCTCTAGAAAACAACATAGATGGATCCTCACTGCTACAGACTACTTCACCAAGTATGTAGAGGTTGTGCCCGCAATAATGATACAGATTTGGTGGTGATCAAGTTCCTGGAGGAGAACATCATAGCTAGGTTTGGATTCCTAGCTAAAATTTTTACAGATAATGCCCAGGCTTTCAAGTTGGCTAAATTTGTTAATTTCTGTCAGCGTTACAACATCCTGCTGGGTCACTTCACTGCATACTACCCACAGGGGAACGGGCTGGCAGAATCATCCAACAAGACACTGGTGAGGATATTGAAGAAGACCATCAACAGAAATCAAAAGAACTAGGATTACTGACTCAAGTTTTCACTTTGGGAAAATTGCATCACCGTGAAAAGATCCATAGGAAAGTCCCCTTATAAACTGGTGTATGGTAGGGCGACAATCTTCCCTATTCATATTTCATTGCCTATGGCCTAATTTTTATAAGAAAGTGAGGAGGATCAAAACAAACTTATCTGAATAATGAATCAATTATTGGATTTGAATGAAACACGGGAAAAGGTAAGCCTCAGACTAGCAAAATATCAAGAAAAAATGAAAGGTTTTTTTTATCAAAGAGCTAAAGATAGAAAAATCCAGGTGGGGGATTTGGTGCTGCAACGGGATGTCAGGAGAGCAGACAAAGGGAAACATGGGAAGTTAGACCCCCTATGGTTTGGTCCTTTCAGGATGGCAGAGGTCAGAGGCAACAATAATTTTTCCCTGTAGAACTTAGAAGGAGATATACTTGAGGCGCCTGTGAATGGGAAGTTCCTCAAGTTCTATTTTCATCACTAGTGAGGGCTAATCCAGTTCAATGTATATATCATTCCACTATTTATACTCCATTTTATTTTCATTCCTCCCATTTAATCTTCCATATCATCTTTCATTTCATCTTCCATTTTTGTGTCCACTTAACTATTGGTATAAAACTTCGTCTAATCAGTAGGTATTTGTGACTCCATGAGCCTAATAAAGCACAAAAATTCAAGGTATGCAGGTTCTCAACACACTTAGAACAACACATTGTCCCCAGATGGAGCCAATGTTGGCATTGGACCACAAATAACATGGAGATCCGGTTCCTATAAGGAAATAAAAAGGTAGAGGCAGGAAGGTTTAAGAGGAAGACCAAGCTATTCAAGCACCGGCTGGAAGGACACCCCGTAATCAAAGATAACAGTTCAAGAGCCAGAGCCCACGCCCTTTACTTTTAAATCAAAGAAAATCAAAGAAATGGCGTATGTTCAAGGTTTGCAGGAGGCACAAAGGGGAGAATAAGTGGAGATTTGGAGTAGAGAGATGGATGGCAGAGATTAAATCACACATCGCTCCTCCAAGTTTTAGCCTTTACCTCTTAAGACTTAACCGAAACTTGTTTGTCAGCCGATGTGATTTGGTGGGACCCATCTGAACTTACCACATTTCCAAATCACATGAAATATTTTGTTTCTACCTTTCTCTTATCTTTTCACCTTTTCTCACTTCCCGACATTTAAATGCCTACATATCGCACTTTGTGAACCCTACCGTTTACCCTCCACTACGAACATACAAGTCCTGTGATATGCGATCTCTGAGCAGTCCCACCTCCGCCATTCCATGTCACTCTTCCCCACACTTTTCACTTTCCAACAAATAAAATTTAACCCTCATTGTGCGCATTATAAAACTTGTGATCTGCGACTTGCGAGCACGGTCCGACCTATGTGCCACATCACTCTTCCCCCACTGTCCATCTCATTTCTCAAAATTACGACCTATTCCATTTTGCCAAACATTAAAACCTGTGATCACCGATGTGCGATATCACATCACACAGTCTTTAACTTACCTTTTGAAATTCCCACAACCTGTTTTTCTTAACTTCTGATGTGGTCGGGTCACACCCTCCCTCCACATCACTTACCTTCTCGACCGCACTTCCCACTTCGCTTCTTTTAGTGTTTACCACCTCCGCTTCCGGCTAAACCTTAAGTTTTTCTATCTACGAGCTGTGGTCTAGTCCCACCATTTTCCATGTCACTTCTGCCCATCGCATGTCACTCCCCACATATCTTAGCCCTTACCCTCCACTGTGCATTAATAAAACCTTTCGATTGTGATTTGCGATGGGATCAGGGCCCCACCTTCCTTGCCATGTCATCTAAAGAGACCTCTCAGTCTCTGAACCGCCTTATTTGGGTTTAAATCATTTCCACCATGCATTAATACTATCATCCCCACCATTAATCCCTCCATTCCCAGTTTTTGTCACACATCCCATCACCGCTAAGCCCTCCGCATCTCTCCATCACCTCCACTTCACCCCAATGAATCCAACAATTCTTCTCGCATTTCAAACCCCCCCCCCCAGAATTCAAAATTTAACCATGGGGGGAAAGGCAGGGGGTTTGAAATGGGTCGTATCCATTACCGCCCACTCTTCCATGTGCTGTTGTCTCATCATTTCACCACCCCCCTCTTCGATACCGCTTACCACTTGAGACTCCTCTGAAATATGGTTCCCGTTTTTCAATTCAAAAACATCACATGCGATTTTTGGTGGACCATGCAAGTTCTAGTTTTTCAGGTCTGCTCAAGAGATCTCTGCTAAAGAACCAGGTGTCGCAGTACGACATGCCTCTTCATAATGGATTAAGAGGAAATCACCAGGCTGAGGAAACGTAGGTTTGCAAGCAATAGATGGAATCGTATGATGATAGTCAATTTTTCTACCTATGACTGCTCCTCGCCATGCCATAATAAATTCTCCCATTATTGGCCTCCATGGGTGACCATGTCCTTTCTATTTTGTGTTTAATTTTGATGATTTTTCTGGTGAAATATCGATTTCTCCCCATTCCTGTTTTAATTCTCTCAGTACAGAAGTAATTTCTCAATGTACACTCTACAAGTTAGGTAGGATGTTTTGATTTCATAAGTATGGGTCGATCATAAATGATTAATATTGTAAGACCCTCAAGGGGAACTCTATATGTAGCTTGTTCCAATATTAAATAAGGGTTCTGGAATTTGGAAGAATTTTTCTGTAGTTTTGTATGATTGTGCTCCCTATGCTCCGAGATACATATTTGGGAGAGTTGTTTAAAACTAATATGATATATAACTGTTATTTGGATTCCATATGGAGCAATGTCGTATGTATCCATTTCCTTCTGTTATCATTAATCTCCTTTTTATGTGTAATAATTTTCATGCTATGCTACTTTGATTGGTTCATGTAATGTAGCTTTTGGTAGTCTGCAATTTTATTCATGAATTCGTGCCTGTACAAAGCCCATGTGTTAACGCTCATGCTTTAATCTTGATTCACTTCCTTAATTCACACTCCCTGAATCTATGTTTTTTCCGATATCTCATTCATATCCTCTTCCTCTGAGGTCGTGGGGGACAGATTCTGAAATCTCTTAAGCCTATATCTTGTGGGTTCCTTCTCCATTCTTCCTCAACGCCTCTACACATTTTAAAGCTTCTCCTCATTGTTTTATACTTGGCCCATATAAAATCCATCAGCCTCACAGCCTCCTGAGCTCTCTCATCATTTGGGGAATTCACATGAATCAGGCTCAAATGGTCTTCTCCATTCTCGAACCACCATATCCATTATTCTCATGACCCATATTCTGTCAGAGGTATTTATACAATTGTCCACTTTTAAACTCAAATTTTAAGATGTCCTAGGCACTGGTATTTTTCAACTCGAGGTTGTCTCTAGGAGCTACAACAATATATATGAACATATTTATTAATTTGAATTTTTTTTATTATGTGTTTGGTATATTGTAGTTGAAACACCACAAGGCTATGTGGTAAAAAGGCTATAAGTTTCACACTAAAAAGTTGGATAAAATGACGAAAAAATTATGATTGTGGGATAAATGAAGTCTTCCAACTCACTAATTTTTCCTCTAGAAGTGATACATTTGCGCAATTCTCTGAAAATTGGTACTATGGGTATTTGGATTACATACTTGAGTGTGAAGTTTATTCCTTCAATTTCGTTATTCTCAACATGAAATGGTATAGGCTACGACTGAATTAATAAGATCCAAATAGAACTATTATTCAACATGATAACGGATTTTCCATGGTTAATAAAAAGTAATTTTAGCCAATATTGGATTACCATCATTATTATTCTAAGCTAATGTGAGTAGGTCTTTTACTCATAGGTTCGAGGAAGAGCGGGTTGGTCATATGTTTTTAAATATGATCCAAGAGGAAGGTAGATAAATTATAATGTAGAAAAATACGATTATAATGTTGAAGAGTATGATGGTGTAAATGAGTATTTAGTTGATGATGATATGTCAAATCTTGAAGATTTTGAATAAGTTCAAGGAGATGTTTGAGACAATTTTCTTGATGAAGTTGATACGATGATGTACTTTCAGATGAAAAGCTTGAAGATGTTGAACCAAATGTAGGAGATTATGTTTTTCATGATGATATGATTATTGGAAATGGTGACATTGATGATGACGCTCAAATTGTTGATCGTTTCAATGCCATTTTTGATCCAGTAGACATAAATGTTAATATGATGGATGAAGAAGAATATTAATGATATCGTCATATGCATTTATACGTTTTCAAGTGTATATTTATTCTCTTTCATTTAAAATTAAATATTTGTTTCTTAGTAATTTCTATATAATATTTATTCTTATTATGTTTCTTTCAAATTTATAGTAAATAAATTGGGGTCCACATAGTATAGACATAATGTTCTTTGAAATATTGTACACATAGTGTTCTAATGAAAAAAAATGTATGTGTGTGGGGCTCACTCTATCTAAAACAAACCAAAATCAACATTTTTAAATACCTATTAATATATATCATTTTGATAATAGTTCTTAAACATATATGCATATTTATCTTTAAATAGTTTATGATTTTTTATTTTTAAAATATTTATCTTGTATTATATGTCATTGTTGAAAATTAATTATGTCCATGATTTCCTTTACATATCTTTAACTTCTTTGGAAAATGATATACTACATTACAATGTGTGCTAATATATTTTTAGAATTTTATGATTCGAGTGGGAGTTTCAAATTGATGATTCCCAAGAGGTTTTTGTTTACAAATTTCAATTTCCACCATCTTAGTCTCATTTCCTTTCCTTATATGAGAAAAGAGTGAGAAGAAGGGCTTCCCTTTCATCCAATTAAGTGTTCCCTTTCATTTCCTTTGTTTCCATTTCATTCTAAGGTGCATGGAAGTGAAGAAAAATAACAAGGGTTTACCTTTCATCCCATTACAACGTCCTGTGGTGAGTTACCTTGGTATGTGCTGGAGACTAATAAGAGGATTTGAGTGTGAAAATGAAATTGTCAGAGACTAAAAAGTGGTAATCGTTCAACCTCTTCTCACTTGTTCATGAATGAATGACCTAGTTGCTAGGGTTTTATTCATAATATTTTTGGTCATATTTTTGTGTGGTTTTCATGGGTACCCGATGCAGGCACATTTCTACCTATCACTAATTCCCATTCAAACAGTAAATCTATTCTTTAGTAAAATTTATCAATATACATAACTTAAAATATGCAATGATTTGACTTCGGTGCACTATATTTATCAATCCAATACACATAACCAATAGTTATTAAAAGTTTTACACAATAGTATGATTATCTCTAGAAAAAAAACTAATTATACAATAAAACCTAACTAAAATTTACTTATATTTAAACCCTCCTAATACTACTACTGAGAAAAGCTATAGGATGGATAATTCAATTAAAAAAAGTTCATATTCTTTCATAGGATACTCTTGCTGTCATATATCCTTGTTCCCTTTGCTTCCAAAAATACTCACTAGTCTAAAAATTGAGCTTTGATACTACAGGAAGGATGATTTGATATTATTAAATCTCTAATATTAGAATATTTCATAATTATAATTTTTTGTGCCTTCAATAGACCCGTCTATCTCCAGAAGAATATTGCCTTCAATGTTGTGATGGAGATCAGACTTTTGAACAATCCCTTCAAGAGTAAATAAATAATCTTGGTACCTCCTCAATAATACACTTGCACTCAAAAAAATAAATCATGAGATTTTTTGTCCTTCTACTATTCCCAAAGCAAGGGATCTAAGTCAACATAGACCCTAGTGTCCTTTTATCATGTCCAAAAAAGGATATTAATATCAATAGAAAACTTCGTTTCCCAAACAAAGATTAATCATTACATAATTCATTGCAAAAATAGTGATTAACCCTCGCAAAAACACATTTCCTTGGATAGAAATTGTGTGCCAATTCCATAAACAGAAATAGAAGGATGTCAACCAAGGTGGAGTATTTCACCACCAAAATTTACAAAAGAGAGAGACGTCTTAAAACCTTCAGAGCTAATGCTAAAAAATAAATGAATTGTTTCACACTTGATGATCCAAAGAAAATTCATCCCTCTCGTATTTATATATTTCCTAGAGGGTTCTCTTCTTCCTTAATGATTTAGTATACTTTAATTCAAACCCACAAATTGGATTTTTTCACCCAGCTTCCCTAAAACTTCGCCAACATTGGGTAAATTTGGCGGTTTTCCTCTTTATGGAGGACTATAACCTACCATGTGGGATTCAATGGGGGAGAAATAGCAGACCACATGCATTCATATTGGGGGATATATATTGAGTTAAAAATAACATAATATATTGAGAATATAAGGGTTATTATATTAGAAGTTATACAAAATGGAACTCAAAGTTAATGAAAAAGTATAAAGGGGTATAAAAAATGTTAATGAAAATTTGGATACCTACAATATATAGTGAAAGAAATAGATTTTTAAATTTGGAAGGTGTATTGGGATCGTATTGGTAGGGGTTAAATACTGTGATTTTTAGAGGCATTCCCCAATATGTAGTCAAAATAAAGGTATTATGTAGTATGCCACGAACACATGTGATATGTCATAGGTTCATTGAGTGAAGCCCCTGCGTAACCTAAGGTGATGGACAGGCTATTACGTCCCATTCATCCTAAATTTTTAGAGGATGTTACAATAGATCATTCCAATTAATGGTTGAACACTAGCCACAAATTTAGAGCCCAATACGCATTTATTTACAATTACATTTAATTCATAATTCAAGCTGGGTTGGGCATACCCACAAGATATATTATTATGTCTTTATTTTCATAGGATATCACTACGGTTATTTCCTTAATATTTCGATAAACAAGGACTATGAATAAGCATTAATCCATGTAAACGATTTTACCAAAAAATAATGATTACAACTCCATGTGTTTGGAATTATACTCAATAGCTGACACTTGCAGATATCTATCGAAGGGTTGTTGGTATAATTTCTCTTCAAGACATAGATGATTCCTACTATGGAGACTAGATCTATATGTATTTACTAGTAATCTTTCATATCCACAATCTGGTAATACCTTTCTGTGGTTTATGGCTCCAAGGCTTAAACATATGTCAATTTCAGGAACAAATATTCCTTTTAATGTTTTCTCATAAATTGATTCCTCTATTTGAAATGCATATTCGAAAAAACATAATAAACCCTTGGTAGAAAACTAGTAATTGTTCTTGTATCAATATATACTTGGACACCCTTTCAAAAGAAAATATTTGGATGAATTCTCCACAGGCTCCATCAATATTTTGATTCCACAATTTTTAGTAGTTTAAAAATCCCTTTTTCCAGTGAATGACAGTTATGAATACTGATGGTAGCTACATTTTCCAATAGTATGAATAACTCAATAATGAGAATTATTTTCACTAATAAAATAAGATTTAATGCAAATCAATACATTTAACAACAAAATACAACCCCTAGGTACACCTCTTAGAGACTGCAAAAAAACAATAGTCAAAAGAAAGAGGCATCCCACAATGACATGATTAATGATATATAAATATTAGGAAGTTCTGCCAATGTATATTTTCATCATAAAAGCTTGGTGCCATTGTCACAAGGTCTTTGTTAATCCTTGGATATATAATTAAATGAGTGAGATTTTCTTGGTTATTTTTCAAGATTCAAATATCCCTCTGAAGCTCCCTTTGAATCCAAGGACTAGTCACATACATTGTTTTGATATTAACAATATTTAGTATGCACCCACAATCCTCTCTGGGGATATCATAAAAGAATAGTTACAATCAAGAAATGAAAATAAAGGAAGAGACTATATTTAGTAAATAAATCAATAATTTTAAGATAAGAGAGATAAAGCACTTATATTTTATGAAAAAAAAAACTATCTCTTCATATTGTACTTATCAACATCATTGATCTAGACATCATTAGGGTTTTTCTTTATTTCAACAAGAAGTCCTAGGATTTTGATCCATATTAGGGTTTTGATCACAAAACTTGATGTGAAAAACATAAATATATATTTTTCACCAAGATTAGATTACTCTAGGGTGTTGTCCAAAAACCTTAGAAAATCAACCAAACCATAACTCCTTACAAGACATATTCCTTAACTTCACATAATCCTGTGGTCAAAATCATGTATTGCATCAAGTTCTTCTTCAACAAATTTATCATGAAAGAAGGTTTAGATTCTTTAAAATGATTTCCAACATTTCACCATTATGCCATAGAGGGATCACATCAACGAGATATAAAAAATCATTTCATAATGGAATTAAATCTTGATGACATTCATTTTCATACAAGAAACTTGGATTCATTAGAAGAATATTCTCGGATATGATCTTTAAACATTATTCCTCAAGGATGCCATACCAAGTCATTCAGGTTTGCATTAGACCATATAAAAAAACTTTGTATTTATTTTCACAAACTACTCACTTCATATTTTAGCACATATTAAGCTTTATTCATCATGTTTGTATGCTTTTATATGTCCCTCAATTAAATGTTTATGTTGATACCTATTGTTTAACATTTTCTTAAAATATTTCACTCTAATTATATTATTATGTGTTAGGTTGATCCACATGGAAAAGAACCCGCATAGTTAGAAGTAAACAACTAAAAATTATGCTTTACATTTAATGTGATTATTTGTTTATATAATCAAAATAATAACTTTTTTTTTTTTAAATATTTAGTCCGAGAACCACAACAACGAGGAAGAGTTGTGGTCATCCCCCAACCATGAGGTGAAAATAGGAAAGTATGTGATTAAAATGAACAAATAAATTATGGAGTTGATCACAATATAGATGAAAATCCTATGATTGAGGCTAGGATCAAGATAATGAGAGAATATCTTTGGTCATATATGGTAATAACCATATTTTAAAGTGATTTTTTCTTAATTTTGTTTTTATTTATATGTCATAACCTTCATTATGAAAGTTTGTTTTTTAACTTTTACATTATTTAATCAAAGAAATATTTTCTTTTTTATGTAGATTAATTTGAAGGAACTTTTCCCCTCATAGAAGTCATTTGATCTACAACTTCGTGTTAGTACTAGTGGAATTGACGAGGCACAACATAAGTGTCTAGCTAGAAAATGCACCCAACATATATATATATATATGAGGCATATATTCACTACTCCACCTTCGATTGGTCATGATCCTAGTACTGACACTGGGTCCATGCCATTAGTTGTGACCAATGAACACATGACCCACAAACCAAACACATAGCTAGGCTCCGGATCAGGTTGTGACAGAGGTGACCCTAGCACTGATGAAATTATGTGTTCATTTCCTATAAAATCATTTGTTAAGGACATAGGGGAATTCGACTGCACATTTTTAGTGAATGAGGAAGGAATTCCAATAAAAACTCAATAAAATTCTAGTATTTTTTGATGTGTTTACTCTTTCATGCTTTTAACCTAAAACACAAGTAATATACATCATTATTTTCAAACTAATTATTGAATATTTATTCATGTAGGTAAAAAATTATTTTTTTACAAAAATGGATGATAAAGCATTAAATATTTTTGGGACCACCTTATGTGGAAGGTAGAATTTTCAAAATTCCAACCTTGAAAAAGAGCTTATGGACTACCTTGAAGATCTATTCAGGGTATATACCTTCAATGAAACCAAGGTCACAACTACATTCATAATACAATAAAAATAACTACAAGACCACTATAGAATACAATTGGTAGAAAACCCTAGGTATGAGCACCCTTCCATGATTCCTGATATGGAATTGAAGGGCCTCATCAACAACGCAAAGGAGAAGAATTGTGAAGAGAAGGGAAAGCACCACCTATTTAAGCAAGGTACAAATTACATTTTTAATGAAATACATTTAATTCTCTTTAGTTTTGAATAAAAATGCAGTATATAACATAATTTAAATTTTTCATAGGATCCCTAATACTTCAAAGGAAGCCAAGGAAAGGCTTGAGAAGTATGGGAACAAAAACTGGGCCATCGTGGCTATTTGATGCTACAGGCATGGATTATAAGTACACAATTATTTTTAACAATACTATATGTGACATTTCCTTCCAATATTATTGTAATTGTGCTAGTAAATAAAAAAATAAATAGTCTTATTTAATGTAGGGTGATGTATTCAGAAATGAAGCCATGAGAAGCTTCGAGAATGATTTCAAGTTGATATTTAAAGGTGTATTTGAATGCAAAAAAATCATGGGAAAACCCCAAGGTCCAGTTTGAAGGAGAATTTAACTAAAATTAAATCCACATTAACCTTTCATTTATTATAAAATAAAATCATGTTTGATATAAATCTAATGTGTTTATTTGCTTTAATTAATAGGGGAGCACTACAAATATATATGATCCCATGACTACCAAGCATCATTACTCTAATAGTGTGCACCAACCACAACATTTTGGTGCTTCTGATGGACCCCATGATAGTAGGGTTCAACCTCAAGATAGTCCCACAACAATAATATGGTTGTCTATTAATCATATACTTAATAATTTCATACTTATAAATTATGTATTTTTTTTTACTTATTCATTTACGATTGTATACTTATAAATTTTATAGTTTGAATGGAAAAGCATGCCATATAGGGGGATCCTCAAATAGAAGAGGAACATGAGGCAGTCATTGCAACCATGTCGACTAGTGAAAAAGGGAAATAATTACATTGCAAAGGTATTTTTTATTGTTAAAAAACTACTTCAATGATATTTGATGATTGGACATTTAAATTTAATATTTTTTGTAGGTGATTCTCCTCTGCATCATCCTCGACCCCATGAGAACATCACATATAGGGGTGTAATGCGTCATAGGAGGCAATTACAATCATCGTCAAAACAATGTTGGCCGAAAGATGAAAATGAACAAATGGATGAAAACATTTTGAATTATGTGGCTCGTAATAAGAAGAGACATTTTTTTATGATGTACACTGTTATAATGTATATTATAAGACATGTCGTTGTAAAATGTTTTTGATGTAAAAAAATACAAATTGATAAATAAATATTTTTGAATGAGTTCTTGCATACCTTTATGCACTTATTTTGGAAAAATATGAAATATAATTTCTTAGAAGTTGGCAGAGGATGACTTTCAACAAATATGTTTCTTTATCAATTTTTTGTTTTCCTAGTGCGTATGCATGAATATTAATGTGTTCCTATCAAATTTTATTATAGTAGCTCGGTTGGGTATTTGGGAATGGAGAGTGATGTGAGGAGGGTGGAGGCATAAGAAATTCCATCGAAATGTGGTTGTATTTGTTTAGTAGAGAATAATTAGTATTTAGATAGTCTTGGATAAGAATAGGCTACTCCAATAAATTATTCCTGAAACCAAGAGGAGCTCATTTAGGTATTCATGTGCCTCATTCTTGTCTAATTTTTATTTAGTCAAAAAATGTTTCTTAATTTAATTTATTATTTTTCTTATTCTTTATCTACCTTTAAGACATTTAATCTACATTGCAGGTATTCTTATTCTAGAAAATTTTCTTCAGCAAATGTAGCATGGTTGGAAAACAAGTAGATGAATTGATCCTCTTGAGTATCCATTCCTTATCAGGTTTGCGCCCTACCTTTTTCATTTCAATTATGATCCTCCTTTGTTGTTAGTTATTTTAGTAAGTTGTAAGTTAGTTGTCAGTTATTACAGTGCTTGTATTCCTTCTTAATTAATGGACTACATGCATCCAATTTGTCAGCTTCATCTTACAATCTTGTAAGACAACCTCATTCACATCATCATGCATGGGTTAGGGTTTTGATTTCTTTATATAATAAGAAATAAATTATAAGAAGGGTAAAAAACCTATTTCCTTGTAATTCAACCCTTGTCTAGAGTTCATAGATAAATATGCTAGCATGAACACCAATACTACCCTTTGATATCCCACTTGCATTCACCATTCCAGGTCTTTCTTTAGGGATTACAAATCGTAAGTCTTCCAACCCTTATATTGGGTTATCCTTTTCCTTATAACAAATGTGTATTACCAGTTCTTCAACACAATGGTCCTTGTTGTGCTGTCAGTTTTGATATAGTACTTTCATAGGCACAATGACACTAAATTCAACAATTGGTCATAGTTCTGCTTTCAAATTGTAAATAGATATAACAACACACATAAGAAAAATATTGAAATCATGATAACTTCCATGACCTTGTATATGTATGTCCATGTTGGTCAACCTTTTCCAGTAATTTTGCTCACTATACATTCATTTATTGTTTCAATCATGTAATCTCCCCATTTTTTAGGTCATGCTACTACACTGTTACTAATTCCACCTTAAATGCATCCAAATTTGACAGTTGTATTCCTTGTCATATAAAACACCTAATCCAACTAACAAAACCTAGACAATAAACTATAATTTAAATCCTTGATTTTTTTACAACATCCCTAGATTCTTCATTATAGTAATATATCACCAATCAAAAGAAAGATCTCTCCAATCAACCTTGTTAAATTTATAAAAATACTTATATTTTGATTGGAAACCATAATCACAAACCATAATTTAGGTAGAAGAATTTTCACCATATTAACGTAAGCTCCAAAATAAAATAATCATCCAAAAATCAATCTTAGGGTATCAATCATACTAAGAGACACGGATATACTTGACAAATTTCATAACAGAAGCATTAAATAATTGTTGTCAAACCCATTAGATAAAAGGCTACAGTTTGCCTATAACTCATCTTCACAATACTAAGTAATTGTGATTATCCATATCATATGAGGAAAAAATAATAGACGGCTCCAAATATCAAAGAAATTAGATATATAGTTAAAAAATTCAGTGTTGGCTTGTGCATACTCTTTCACTCAGTGGTTAATTCGTCTCTATAATAAGAAGATGCACTCTAAAACTCTTTTTAAATCACATAAATATGAAATTATTAATTCATCACAAGTTCTACCTCACCATTGAGTAAACATAGAAAATATGATGCTAAACATCATTATATTATATTATGCTTATCAACGTACAATAATTGGAAGTAGATCATACTCTCATTAACAAAATCACATCAAAATTCCATCTAGAGCATGGAGAATATGTCACCCTACTTGATTTATGCAAACACAAAGGAATTTATTCCCACATTTATATCCATTGAATCATTGGAATGTTTATCATACACTTCACCTTGATGTATTGGAAAATTTGAGGTCTATGGTCTCCTTTGGAAGGTGATGTGGCCTCCCTATCTATGGATTTAGATCATTTCTTGAGGCCATACCTGTGACCTACTCTTGGTAGCCTTGTCCTTTTCAAATTATCTATGGCTAGCGTCTATTTTCATGAGAAAAACCTTAGCCAAGTCTATCTTGGTTTGCGAAAAATGGCCTTGGTTTCCTTTGTTTTAGCCTCAAAACAAGCATCTTCTAGCCTTAGACTATTATTCTTGCTATGCCTGAAGTAGTGCATAAAGTATACTTCTTCTAGCTTATATCTTCAATGGCTACTCATATCAAAAAATTTAGGATACCGTGCTCATTTTTCTACAATAATACATAGTAGAAACTATTCTTTTGATCTAATTTTACTTTCTAATTATTTTAAATTAATTTATCTTGCACGATATAATAATTAAGAAATTATACATAGAAAATATCAATAGGGTGAATTCATGAATATAGGTTACACTCCTGTGCCAAATATAACGATGAAAATTCAAAAATTTTCTTTTTTATCAAGCTAAAGCCCTCAAAATTCATATAAGAATTGTGAATTTTTATTAGGAGTAAAAAAACAATTTATGGAAAATTATGTTTTTTTTGTAACGATATTTTTTGCAAAAAAAATTGTTGTCATGTATTTTTTCAATTTTGTCTTAAATGAAATTCTTTTCATTGGAAATTTTCACACATCTTAAGAGGTATGCGTGTATTCTCAGAGCATAACTTACTCTAAAATGCATAAATTTTAATGTATATGTATATCTATATGTATATGTATATGTCTATGTATATATATATATATATATATAAACATGATCTACATGGAGAGAACTAAGTCTTTCATATAAAATATTTATTTTTTTATTATTTTAAAAGTTGGCAAAGTAATGTTTCAATTGCATTTTTCTAACACATGTATTCGTGTAATATTTTTATCAAATAAATAAAATGATAAACAAAGAGTACCCTTTTGAATAGGACTCGTAAAAAAAGTTATTTTATTATTTTTTGTATATTTAATATTACTAATTTTTTATTCAACCCCTTTGAAATTGTCCAAAAAAAATTCAAGAATTGTGTTTAAAAGAAATTAGATGAAAAATATCATATGAATTCAAATATGTCAAGCTCATATCCCATTAGATAGAAGATTCCTTCATGAATCCAATATGATCAACTCTACCACATAAGGACAAATTCTACGTGAAGTATATTACGTTACAAAATGACAATGTAGATAAATATGCATAAGGGGAGCTAAAACTCCTTTTTTTATGCCCTCAACAACTCAATCAACAACTTAAAAGGTATGATCGAGTGCTTAAGATAAAATTTTAAATAACTCAATTGAGGATTTAACAAACCCTCAATCAATTTTTTGACATGGTTAAAAAAGGGCTTGATCAAGCTATACCTTGATCAATCCCTTTGGCCCATAAACGCCGCATTGTGGTTTTGGCGGGAAGTTTTAAAAAATAGGTTGATCCAGCTCTTATATAATTGTGTGTTATGTAGGAGCTTGATCGAGGTTTTATTTTTAATCCCTCAAAAAATTTGATTGAGGGATAAAATATAGCTCAATCAAGTTGTTTTTTTCTCCCTCCCAACTCATGCACCTGCCAAAAGGTGTAACCCATCTTTGTGCATTAATTAAAAGGTAATTTAGAGAAACAATAAGATAAAAAAAGAGACAATAATGCACAATATAGACAACAATTTTTCCTTGGGAAACCCAAAGAAACTCTTCTGTAGGAGAAATTCATCTTCAACAAGGTTTACAATAAAAGTCTAGAAATATGTGCCAAAAACCAAGTCCAAAATTTTTCCATTTCATCTTTATTTCTTCTCCCACAAGTGTCTTATACATATGAGATATGATGATTGAGTGAAGCAAAGGAAGTCTCAAATCATATGTATATATAAAATTAGAATGGGTCCATTTACCCCCAGGGACACACCTTTTCATTTTGGGGCTGAAATGTCCCTTTTGCGCCTACATGAAACCTTAAAAATTAAATGTATTTTATTTTAATTTCCATATATTTTCTAGGCTCACTTCACATCAATGTATTCCATAATTTCTCTTTCATTTCCCCTTCAAAATATTCTTCTATGAATTTTCCTTGGGTAGCCATTTGTATTCTCATATTTTCCACCCTGTCTAATTCAAAAAATTAGGAATTTTTTCTAGGAATCTTACCAAAACATTGTTGATCTACCACTCTTGACTTCCTAGAATAATTTTTTTTGGATTAAAGCTATACCTTTTTTTTCAAGGGTCGAGACTACTGAACCTATAAAAAAATCCATTACTTTGATAAACTATTGTTGGGGTATAGTCGGTGAATACTTGTGAATCCATATTTCCTTCCAAAAATATTTATCTCTTTGAATCCATCTCCACTAGATTATTTCCATAAGTACCATATCTATTGTTGGTTGGTCACGAAACCATAATCCTTCCCTTTTTTTAGGCAGAACATATTTTACCATGCCACTAGGGTTCGTTTCTTCTCCTATCTTTCTCCTCCCATGATAAGGTTCTTTGTATTCTCCAATGTTTCTAGAGAATGGACAATGGAGCCATTAAATCTGAGAAAAAATACATAATTAAGGCTTGCGACACTACTTTGAGGAGTACTAAATTCCCTGCCAAGGTTAAGGATCTAAAGGTCCAAATTTCTAATTTTTTATGGCCTTTTATAACTATTTCTTCCGAGACACTCCAGTGGATAGAGATCTCCACTAGAGGGGGACCCAGGTATTTTGAGGGAATTTTACTAATCTATATTCCCAATATCCATGCCACATATTTCTACACATTCACGTGATTATTAAAAAATAAATTTTTACATTTGGATTTATTTAATTGCATACTTGACTCCAATGGAAGAAATCCAATATCTTGTTGATCATTATTACTTCTTACACTATGGGAACTCCTAGGCCCATTGTATCATTAATAAATTGTTAATGGGTGATGGGAATCTCTTCTCATAAAATATTGAGGCTTTTAAGTTTGTTCTCTATCATTTTTTACTTGAAATTTCAACTTAGTCCTTCAACCATGCTGATAAAAGGAATGGGAGATAAAGGATCTCTAGATAATTGGAAGGGTGAAAATACTGAGTTAGTTACCAGGATCGGGAAGGACACTGAGGATACTAGGTTGATTATCCACATGATCCATTCTGATGAGAAACCGAATGGCCTTAATGTGTTGCATAAGAAATTTTAGTTTAGCTTATCATCAAACTTGGGAAAATATAACTTGAACATTATACCTATTTTTTTTTTTTTTTCAATGAGTGGGTTTCTTTGTTTGCCACCATAATCCTCTCTAGTATTTGTCTTCCTCCCAAAAAACCTACATTCTTAGGATATATATGCTTACTGCATGAGAGGCTTAAGTTGATTAGTAATAATGTTCGTGATTATCTTATATACCACATTACACAATGCTATTGGTCGATATGCACTGGGATCCTTAGACTTTCATTTCTTTGGGATAAACAATAAGAAGGTGGCATCTATAGATTTTAAGATTATTTGAGCTTTATTAGACTCTTCAACCTCCCTCTAGACATATTCTCCAACTACTGACTATAAACACTAGAATAATTATGCAGTAAACCCTTTTAACCTAGGGGCCTCATTGAGGGGAATTTCTTTGATGGTTTTTTCAACTTCCTCCAAAGATATTTCCCACATGAGATTGTCATTTTTTCGAGCTGTGATAATTGAAGGATACATATGGTAACTTGTATTATTGCTTATTTTTTGTTTTTGACTAGTTACAAGAGTATATTTTGATGGTATTGAATTAGTCAATTGAAAAATATCATGGCATGTTTCCAACTTACATGAATCATCTCCTTTCAATGAAGAGATCTAGTTGTAATGATTATGTCGTAACAGTGATTTATGGAAGAATAGTGAGTTCTTATCCCTCTCGTTCAACCACTTAATGTAATATTTTTTCTTCCACAATATTTCTTCCTATTTCCTACATTATCTAGGTCCCTTAGTGTTTTTTCCTCCTTCTTGATTAGCTCTTCTGAGTAGGAACTCAATATAGATTCTTATTTTATGCTTGACATTTTAATTTATAGATTTCCTTTTTCCTCCATAATATCCCCAAATATTTATTTATTCCACCCATTTAATTTATATTTAGTATATTTCATTTATTTATACAGAGCACCCATTCCTGTGCCTCATATATTATTATTTTTCTCCCATGATGTTTCAATGCTTTTAAAAAACTCTGGATGCTTGAGCCAAAAAATTTCAAACCTAAATGGTGGATTGTAATGGTGAGACTTCAGGTCAATACTTAGGAAGATGGCCATAGTAAAATATCACTCTATCTTTGAGGAAATTTGATTCTAACCACCTCTTCTATATACCATTAACAATATCTATTTCAATAAGCCCAAGGCCTTTCATTATTTCCATGAACAACTCAAATTCTATATCCAACTACTTAATGCCCCCCTTCTCTTTCATTTAGTAATTTCATTAAACTAAAGTCACCCCCAATTATCCATGAAGACTCCAAGATCAATTCCCATGTATGACACTTTGATTGAAGGAACATGGTATTAACTAGAAAATAATTGGGACCATATATGTTTGAAATATAACATATTTCTATTGATTCTATAAATTGGATTTGGACTGTTAGTACTTGAATGTTTGAAAAAATATTCGAACCCTAGCTTCTTGATCATTCCATAATCACTGAACGCCTTGAGTTGCTCTTAGCATAAAAATCAATTGGATGGAATGGAATTATCTGAAATTTTATTATACTAGTTAGTGATTCCCCTATGACTTAAGTTTCTTGAATAATAAGAATGGTAGGTTATCCTCAACCCATTTTTCCATCAACAATCTCTGTTTTTCCCAACTGTTCCACCCCCTCATATTCGAGGAGATAATCTTCATATCTTAGAATTTTAGGAACCACATAATGTTAGGGCCCTATATTAGTGTAGCCCCTTATTGTTGTTAGTGTAGACCCCTTAATGTTATTTTTGTACTCTTCTAGTCCCCATATTGTTATTATTATGCCCTTACATTATTATTGTTAGGTCGGCTAGGATTATATTGTGACCACATGGACTCCTATATATATAAAGGAGGTTTCATCATTTGTGTCATCCAAGAATTTTTCATTTATGTAATGTAAATGAGTTTCCCCCCTCGAAGTGATTGATTTATAAGGAATTCATCTCTTTTTCTTCTATTTTGGGAGATGGTTTCATAAAATTTGGTATTCGAGCTTTTGATTTTAGTGTTTCGTTGTGTCAAATAGGTCATCATGAAATTTTCGCTATAAATTTTTTTGTACGAAGTTTTAGAAGCTAAAACAAAAATCTATTTGCGCTAAAATCTAGAGGACCTTCGTGGAAAAATTTCAGATCTTGGTTAGAAATATTTTCGGAGATATGATCTGTGGAAGTTAGGGATACCCTGTAATTCAAAGTTAGGGTATAACCTAGTCAAAGTTATTTCTCTGCTCCAGTAGTATTGGTGCACAAGAAGTATGGATCATGCCACATGTGTCCGAATTATATGGAGATCAATAAGATCACTATTAAAGATAAATTTTCGATTCCTCTGATTGATGGATTATTGGATGAATTACATGGAGAAATTTATTTCACCAAGTTGGATCTTCGTTCAGGATATTATCAAATTAAAATGAATACTGAAGACATTCTGAAAACAACATTTCAAACTCATGAGGGTCATTATAAATTTTTGGTCATGCCTTTTGGCCTTACCAATGCAGCTTATACATTTCAAGGGTTGATTAATTCCATTTTTAAACCCTTCCTTAGAAAATTTGTGTTAGTATTTTTTGATGATATACTAATCTACAATAGGCCTTGGAAGGATCATGTTCAACATGTTGACAAGGTGCTCAAACTATTAGAGGAGAAATAATTATATGGAGAAACCTCCAAATGTTTCTTTGGAGTACAAGAATTTGAATATCTGGGTCATATTATATCTCACAAGGGTGTTAAGGTAGACCCTAACAAAATTAAATCCATTAAGGAATGGAAATTACCCGCAACCATAAAGTAGTTGCAAGGATTTATCGGGCTAACAGAGTATTATCTCAAGTTTGTTAAGAATTATGGGAAAATATTAGCACCTATAACAACATTATTGAATACAGATGCATTTTCATGAACTCCTAATGCAAATAAGAAATTTGAACATCTTAAAGAGGAAATGTGTCACGCACCGGTCTTAGCTATGCTAGAATTCAAAAAAAAATTATTGTGGAATGTGACGCCTCAGGAAATTGTATTGGTGATGTTTTAATGCAAGAAGGAAGACCCATTTCTTTTGAAAGCCATCCAATCAGTGGAAATTATTTACAAAAATCTATTTATGAGAAGTAAATTTGTAAATACTACATGTACTAAAGAAATGATGACCTTTCCTAATGGGAAGACACTTCAAGGTAAAAAATGATCATGATAGTCTTAAATATGCTTTGGTACCAATACTGTCATTGGAAGAGTAGAAAAAATGGGTCACAAATATGTTGGGTTATGACTTCGAAATAATCTAAAAAAAGGGAAAATAAATATTGTTGCAAATGCACTCTCAAGAGAGGATGCGGATGTGGAAGCATTTCTTTGTGCCATTTCTATTATCCAACTAGATTGGATAACTGAATCAAGGGAGGAATGGACGAATGAAGAAGAAGTATCAACACTCATTCAAGATCCGAGTACGTATGATAAATTTAGCTGGAAAAATGACTCCTTATCGTACAGGGATCACTTATATCTTTGTAAGAATTCCCAACTAAAACAAAAGATTCTTTTGGAATTCAACACCTCTCCCTTACGAGTACACTCAGGATTTTTAAAAACTTACCACTTGCTGAAGAAAGAATTTTTCTGGGATGGCCTTAAATCTGATATTCAAAATTTTGTGGTTGAATGTCTAGTTTTCCAGCAAAACAAAGTTGAGAAAATTAAGACCTCGGGTCTACTACAACCTTTATATGTTCCAAATCAACAATGGGAGGGGGTTTCAATGGATTTTATCTCGAGCTTACCTAAGTTCGGAGGAAAGAGTGTCATCATGGTGGTAATTCACAGGCTCACCAAGTATGCACACTTTTTGCATTATATCATCCATTTAAAGTGAGTATTGTTCCTATTGAATTTATGGAAACAATTCAAAAGATACATGGAAACCCAAATATTATTGTAAGCGATAGAGATCCCATTTTCACTGGAAAGTTTTGGATGGAATTATTTCTTTGTTTGGGTACTCAACTAACTCATATCTCATATTATCTTCCTCAATCCAATGGGCAAACTAAGATAGTGAACAAATTTTTCGAAGGATATATTTGTTTCTATGTATCTGATAAACAAACATAATGGGTCAATTGGTTACCTCTGGCTAAATGGTGGTATAACACTTCCTTCCACACTGCAAAAAAAATTACCCCATTTATGGTAGTTTATGGATATCATCCACCATCCATAATATCATCTTGAAGAGAAAATTCTAAGGTTCAAGCAATGGAATATCACATCGAGCATCAACAACAAGCTCTCCAACTCTTAAAGGATAACCTAAATTTGGCTTAGAATCAAATGAAGCAATAGGTAGATCAACATCACAGCAAGAGAAGTTTTGATGTAGGAGACTGGGTATTTTTACAGCTACAACCATACAAACGAATTTCCCTCAAGCAAGCTAAGAAGGATAATAAATTATCACCAAATTACTATGGTCCTTATAAGGTGTTACAAAATATTAGTACTATGGCATACAAATTGGAGCTTTCTACATCTTCCAGAGTGCACACAGTTTTCCATGTTTCATGCTTAAAGAAGGTTATATGTCACAAAATTTTGGTTCAAACAATATTCCCATAACTTGATGAGGAAGCAAAAATCATATTGGAACTTGAAGCAGTCACAGAAACAAGAACTCGACAGCTACGCAACGATCAATTTGAGATTATATCATTAAGTTGAATAACTTACCCACTAAAGTTTCCACATGGGAGGATGATAATTTTGTACAAAAGCATCCAAAACTACTTAAGCATTTAGGAAAACATTGTTTTTAAGGAGAGGGGCATGTTAGGACCCTATATTACTATTGTAGTCCCTTATTGTTGTTAGTGTAGCCCCCTTATTATTATTGTTGTACCCATGTACTCCCCATATTGTTATTATTTTTCTCTTACATTATTATTGTTAAGTCGACTAGGGTTATATTTGGACCCCATGGATTCATATATATATAGAAAGTAGGTTTTTTTAGTTGTTTCATTGAATAATTGTTTATTTATGTAATGTAAAGGAGGTTTCCCCCTCAATGTCGTTGATATCTAAGGCATTGATCTCTCCTTTATTCTATTTTGGGAGTTGGTTTCATAACACATAATTCCACTATGATGACTTCAAATATTCCCGATTTTACCTAATCATATCCTATTTCATGAAGCATGTGTAAGTTATTTTTGAGAGATTTATTTTTTATCTCTTTTTGGGTGTTACCTATTTTATTTTTATTTTTATCTTTTAGAATGAAACCTAAACAGCCTATATCTTAAGCCTATTTGGTAGAAAAAATTTTATACTTGAGATCACTCTACTTACTATTGACAGTTGTTAATCTCGAAGGGTGAAGGGCTCCTTATCTTTCCATGCTTCTGTTATCACGATAAGTTCAAGGTTTCTAGGTTCGTCTCCATATCCTTGAATTTTTAATCGTTCCCTTTCATATCCTCCAAATTTGCATGTAGTTCAATTAGCTAGTTCATTAGTGTATTGAAGGAGAAATCGCTAGCTGGAGGGGCAGATGGCCTCGGGGTTTCCATGGAAAGGAGAGTGGAGCTGCAACCGGCATTGGTAATTTTGTGGTTGTTGCATGGATTCTCTTTGTGGGTCTTCTAGGTAGATCTAATATTACTTGCATCTATATGTCTTCTAGGTGTGTATATAAATGGTTTTTTATGTTGTTTAGTGCTTCGAGTGGGCCAAATTGATTCCTTTCTCCCTCCTTTTCCACTAAAGTTTCCTATTGGGAGGCATTCTTAATATTTATCTATCCCTGATCCACCACCGAATAGCCTTCACCATCCTTGATTGATGCTTTTTCTGAGGTACAAGATTTCTTAATCATTGGATAGTCCCTATACAAGCGGCCATGTTCATGACACCTTCTACACCTAAAAGGTAGGTGTTCATAGTCAATTTTTTGCTTCCATAGTTTGTCTTGGAAGTATATGTTCATATATATGCATACTCGAGTGTATGATGTGTATTTAACTTTCTTCGTAACTTATGATGCTTTGACATATTGTCCTAAGGAATTTCCAATGTATGCTAGTGTTTCTTCCTCTTAGAATTTGCGTGGAAGTGAGTACATGCGGATCCATACCAGTGCCATAGTAAAATATTCTTTCTCAAGATTAAATCTCCCTTCCCACTAGCAAAGGCGTAAGACAAAGAAGTTGAAGAAGTAGGGTCCATTTTCAAATACCCTATCACAATTTTCCAGATTTACAAATATAATATTAAAAAAACATTTACCGTTGAACTCCAAAGTAATCAATAAAAACTAAAATAGCGTATAAAACTGAAATCAGAAAGAGAAAAAATAAACATTATTAAAAAAAATATATATATATATATATAATATAAAATAAAATTTTCGATAATTCTTAGGATTAATTTTTTTTATTAGAGTTGTGATATTAAAAAAAGTTGAAAACAAATTTACAAACATTTTTTCCTTCATTATATTTATATTAAAAACTCAGTTTTAAAATATCTTTTACAATATCAATCTACATTGATATTTTAATTTTTTTTATAAAACTATTTAAAACATAATAAGTTTTTTTTTTTTAACATAATTAAAATTAGTTTTTCTTTCTTTAAATAAAATAAACGCACAAACATTATTAACCATTATCATAATTAGTCATGTGACATGGAATGGACTACCCTTAGTGGACATTGTTAAATATGGATTTGACATATGGAATGGACTACCCTTAGTGGACATTGTTATATAAGGAAAATTTAATAATGTATAGTAATTGATTTCTTAGTATTATGCAAAAATATTTATATTAAATTTCATTTATATTATATATAGATATCATAAAAATGTAAATATTAATATTTTAATAATTTTAAAATAATATTTAAATAATAACAAAAAAGTGTATTTAATACTAATTTTATTTCATTTAATAATAATTTTATTTTATTTAATTTTAATTGAAATAAACATATAAATTAAATAATTTTTTATTATTTTAAAATATTTTAAACTAAATACATTTTTAAATGATTATAAAAATTATAAACATTTCAACTTTAATAGTATATTTAAAATTTATAATATACGGAAAAAAAATAATTTAACTATAAAATTAACATTAAAAAACTTTTTGCAATATTTAATCTTTTAAATATAGAAATTGTCGTTATCATAAAGTTAATTATTACAAAACAAAAACTCTTTCATAACAGCTAAAGCGACGACCAATTATATTAATTTAAAACAAAGTTACATCAATAATTGAAGTCATGTCACACAAGTAATGGATACACAATGAAAAGCTTGTGTTCAACTATGGAAATAAATACGTTATTGAAACAATTTTAGAGTTGTACTTGGAATTGACATGAACGAAACATATTCATCTACCTGTCTTCATCAATTTTATAATAGTCTTTTCTTTTACATTTGATTTATAATAAAAACATGGAACGTGACATTAGCTTTACGTTTCCTATGTTAGACCATTTTATTTTTGGGTTTTTTTAAATCAATAATGGAGCTACGTGACTTCCTTTCAAATGTCATGTGGCTACGTCTTTAATTGTTTCTTGGAGAACTCAATAAATTGGTATCTAAACTACATAAATAAATTTATATCATTTGTCTTTGTGTCTCAGGTCCTCACGACTATAGTTGTAGGGCATAGATTACTATTTATTTTATTAAACTTATAAATATGTTAGTGTAAGAGAGGCCATATGCTATCATCCCTGCAATACAATGTGCTGTACCTGGATATTTTGCAATACAATGTGTTGTACATGGAAAACACATATTTCTAGGATGTGATTATTTTGTTTTGTTGACATATTTTTTATTTTTTATTTTAATTATTTTTTTATATTTTTATAATTAAAAATTACATATTTTAATATGAATATTTTATGATGTTGAGAAAATATTTTTAATTAATTATTTTGTTATTATTAAATAATATGGCAAAAAACATAAATATATTTAATTGTATCTATTATATGAGGTATACATAATTTTTTATATTGAAAAAAAAATCATTTTTAGAGATTTAGATTTCTAGGAGTTTGATGAATTTAAGTTGAAGATATATTTATAAATTTATTCCATGTATAAATTTATATTTTTTTTTTCTATGTATGTTTGAGGAGTTTGATGAATTTAAGCTTAAGATGGATGTATATATTTATTCTATGTATAAATTCATATTTCTCATGTTTTATTTTTTTTTTCTATGTATGTTTGAGGAGTTTGATGAATTTAAGCTTAAGATGGATGTATATATTTATTCTATGTATAAATTCATATTGCTCATGTTTATATATGTGTGAGGACAATGTATACACTTCATGATGAGCTGGAAGGAATAATATATGTCCTTGATTTTGAACAACACAATAATAAAATATTTTAGCACTAATAAATGTTTTATTTTCAATTGATTTATATCAAATGTGCATGGTTTTTTTTTAAATATTTTATTCAACATGGTCATTGAAATATTTGCTTTATGGTACACATTGTATATATTGAAATGTTTGTTGTTATTAATATATATTGAAATGCTTATTATTATTAATATATTTTTGAATCCATGTCTCACTTACATTGAGATCCATTACTCTCTATATATTTTTTTATATTTTTTTGCCTATTTATAAATATACTTTGATATTGAAATATTTGACTTAAAATACTAAAATATATATTGATGATTTAGACTGAAATATATTTTTTAGATATATGTTTTTTACTTCATATTACATTTAATTTAAATATTTTTCATATATATATATATATATATGTATGGAACATTGAAATATTAAATTTATGCTCAACATTAAATATATAAATATATATGTTGTTATGAAAATATATTAATGGATAATAATATTCTATTTTAAATTATCTTTAAAATGTTAAAGAATTATGAATCTTCCCATTTCAATAGTAAAAATTAAGAAATTTTTATTTTTTAATTTATATATAAGGTTGATAAAAAATTATGTTAATTAAATATTTGAATGTTATATTTATGGTTGATAGTAATATGTATGTATGCATGTAAACATGTGGATAATGAGGTAATTTTTGGTGTTGGAGATAAGGTTATGATTTATGAGCTAATGCAGGCATTATATATAATCTTGGAACATCCCCTCTTAATCCTTTAACATATGTTTTATTAAGATTTGATAACTATTTCGAAGTTTCATAAGACAATTGATTAGTTACTACTATTTCCATTATATCTATTGAAATATTTCATAATAGACAAGTTATATATATAAACATTGTTACTCTTTTATTTGTATTAACAATTATGCAATATTTCATATAACTAAATTTTATTTCAAACATATATATATATATATACGTAATAATAACCAGTGACATATGTCACTCTATTACACATTACTAGAACTAGCATAGGTTTATCTTAACTTCGGATCTATCATGCATGCAAAAGGATCAAATCTCATGAGGTGCAAACATTCTCTTATATTTTACACTAAAAAAAAAGTCTTGCACCTTGAGGGATTTGATCCTCTTGGAGCATGATAATTTTTTTCAAAATATAATGTATCAAAATACTTTATGTACAATTGTGACAGTTGATTTAAATGCGAAATTAGTTGTTATGTAATTTGTTTTAAAGAAAGCTGAGACGTTTATTTTCTTACTAGAAATTAGTTAACAAAAAAAAATTAATTGTTTTTTGGATTTAAGGTAAATGAAAATTTAGTTATGGAAGTGGTTCCATAAAGTGAAAAAGACTGATGGTAAAAATTATTACAACTGAGAAGTGGTTGAATAGAAACATTTCAGTCAGTTGCCCTTCCTCGGTGGATAAAGCAACATCCCTATGAGGAAGAGGGGTTCTGATCTATAGGAGGCTAAGTGAAGGAAAATGGGATAGATTGTGAATTTCCTGAGCTGGTAGAGATTATCCAAATGGAAAATGGCATCTACCATTGGTATTCATCCGCCCATTTTATCCATCCACCCATGGAATTTACCCATGGTATTGTAAATGGAACCGACCCATGGTATTCATCCACACATGGAATTTACCCATGGTATTGTAAGTGGTATCCACCCATGGTATTGACCCATGGTATCGAACCATGGTATCCACCTATGGTATCTACCCATGGTATTGTAAATAAAATAAAAAACTATAAATAACAAGCCTCACTTTGTAAAGGGACAGATTTTTCCACCACAATGTAGCTTCTACAGTTATTCTCTATTTTAATAAAACAAGTTTCTTTGTGGTTTTATTTCCTTTGTTTTCTCTCTTTTTTTCTAGCATTATAATTTTGCAGATCTTGTCAGGTCCATTTCAATTTTCTTAGATTTTGGGGGCCTCTCCCCAAGATCCTGATCAGTGGTATCAGATTCAAGTTACGAATACATGAGAATGAGGGTTTGAAGCATATTTCAATTTCAATTTTTCACAACAATCTTCAGCAAACTCCATGAATTTCTTGGGCTGCAATTTTGAAGATCAGATCTGAAAATTTGGTGAAAAATTTACAAAATATAAGTCCAGATCTAGATTCCTTGCAAAAAAACACCGAAATTCAAAAAAAAAATTGCCCGAATTGGAGTTCGGATGAGGGAGATATCGCTAATTCTAAATCAGCAATGTTGCAGAAAATGTTCTGACGACAATTCGTGGACCACGACTCTCCTGTCATTTTTTGCAGTTTTCATTGCAAAATTTCGGTGAAATGGCTATAGATCTGAGCTCCCTTTCAAAAATCACCCAATTTATAAAAAACAATTGATCGAATCAGAGTCAGGATGTGGGAGTTATTGTTGATTGAAAATCAGCTATTTTTTCAAAAATTTGTTGACGGCGAGACAGTTCCAACATGAATCTGAGAGTCTAGAGTCTCTAGATAGCGGTTTCAAACACATGAGAAGATGAATAATGATCATTCCATTTCCAAAAATAGGTTATAATAAATATTTTGAGTTATATTGACCGAGTTATGCTCATTTTAAATCTGGAGCAACATTCGGAGCGAGTTCCCTTTGCAGACGTGCCCTCCCACCCCGCTTTAGTAGGAAGCTGCTTCACATTCATCAGTTTCATCATAACAGCGTTCAGCTTGGGTTATTTGGAGACGTTCCCTCCCACCCCAAGTTATGTAGACACCTTCTACTTCATCAATAATCAACATCACAGTTATGGGTCAACAACAGAAAATCCTTTTCATCGAAGTCCATTTGCTAGACAACACACTGTTAGTCAAACAGTTGGTAACAAGCATTATAGGGTATCTCTATCCTCAGATCTTTGTTTTTCATGGTTTTGGTTCATCCACAAACCCACACTTCATCATACTCCATTTGCTAGGTCGCACACTGTTAATATCACAATTGGTCACAAGCATTATAGGGCATCTCTATCCTCGGATATTCATTCATCACGATTAAGGGTTAACTACACAAAACCCTTCTCTTCAGTGGCTCTTAATATTAAAAAAAGGCTTATGATGGAACTTCACGCAATGGGGACCATTGCTTCTTAAGGAGGGATTAATGATCAGAATGGAAAATGGCATCTACCCATGGTATTCATCCACCCATTTTATCCATCCACCCATGGAATTTACCCATGGTATTGTAAATGGAACTGACCCATGGTATTCATCCACACATGGAATTTATCCATGGTATTGTAAGTGGTATCCACCCATGGTATTGACCCATGGTATCGACCCATGGTATCCACCTATGGTATCCACCCATGGTATCTACCCATGGTATTGTAACTCAAAAAAGGGCTATAAATAACAAGCCTCACTTTGTAAAAGGACAAATTTGTCCACCACAATTTAGCTTCTACAGTTATTCTTTGTTTTAATAAAACAATTTTCTTTATGGTTTTATTTGCTTTGTGTTCTCTCTTTTCTTCTAGCATTCTAATTTTGCAGATCTTGTTAGATCCATTTCAATTTTCTTAGATCTTTGGGGCCTCCCCCCAAGATCTTGATCAAGAGACCAATGGAAATACTCTCAGCAATCCTGAATTCTTCTAGAAAGTAGATTGGACTGGAGTCCCGAGATCTATTCTGAGTTCTGCATCAACCTACTTGACTCAGGTGTGGAGAACGAGGGGGGGGGGGGGGGGCTTGAGGATGTAATTTCCTCATCCATGGTAGGGAGGACAACATCAGTCGAATCTAGATAAGAAAATCCACTGAGTTTTGTTAAGTTTTACAAGAGGTAATGTTAGTACCGTTAACTTAGGGTATTTAAGAAATTATTAATTTGAATGTCTTGGCTGAGATTAGTATTTCACTAAAGATTCATGTTTACTATGAAGTTTCCAATCTGTTGAATAACTGATATTATTCCCGAAATAAAAACTATTGTGAAACCTCCGAATACTAGTTATCTTGAAATTTAAGATTGTTTGTGTAGTTAATTTACCTTAGTTTTAATGAAATAATAAGTAAAGATGAATATGCATGGAAAGAAAAATTCTTTTCTTTAAGCAATATAATTTTCTTCATACAAAATATTTTCTTTCATTACACAAAGTATTTTCTTTGCACCGTAAAACTCTCTTTATAGAGAAAGTGAACTTTATATAGTAGAAAAGATAGCTGGAAATGAAAATATGAAGAATGTCATTTAGAAAGTAAATCATGAATGGTAGACAAACAATAAAATATCACATAAAAAACATGAAAAGAGGAATTCAGTAAAGGGTAGAATGGGAAATATTTAGCCCAAAACTAGAGTGAGGAAACTCCAGAATCCGGTACGAATGTTCCCTAATAAAATAGACAATACACGGATGGGATTAGGTCAGTTCGGTCAACTCCTATCTTGATATAATTTACAGTAAATATTAAGTGGGGTTGTCATCATACAGTGGAAATAAGTAACATAATCGAAGAACCAAAAATCAAATCCATTCATGTAACGCATATAACTGGAAGAAACCTTTCTTATCATTCACTGGAAAGAAGACGTTACAACAACTCTCAGATATTTAAACATAGAAATCAGAGGTGAAAATGTTTGGTGCATTCATACGAATGATAACCTAAAAATTTAACAGAAAACCCAGAGAAATAGTTGGGCTGTTAAGAATACAGTTAATAGAAATTCCTCGTTCAAATAAATCGAATCAAAAATTTAAACATAGACCTTATAGATGATTTTTGCAATAATAGATGTAACCTTGGTTTAGGATATTAAACCCTGAATCACATTCTAAGAGAAGTATCTTCAACTCCAGAAAATATTTGCACCTAGAATGTAAAGGCCAACAAAAATCATGCCGACACGCTAACATAGAGAAGTTATGGAGCTTACCCAGCACCTAAAACATGATATACAATTTCAGGTGAGATTCTTGTCTTGGTTATAGGGTAGAGGCAAAGTATGAAACCAACACCGAAATCAACAGAAATCCTGTACCTACACAAATACAATTCCATACGGGAGTTAGAAATCTCAGTGAAAGAATTTGGAATGAAAAACACAGTGAGCAACTCTGCAACTGAAAAATGAATGCTTGACATACCTGGGTGAAGCCAACTCCGAGAAAAATGAAGATTCTCTACAGAACAAACAAAATAAAAGGATTATTTTCTAGACTTTGAGTTTATAAGGGAACATTAAAAAAAAAAACAAAAATAACAAAAGCAAATAATCTTGAAACTTACCAGCTGCGACAGAAAGGCCGAGTTGTAAAAAAACGGATGGGGCATAGCGCTAAGAAAACTCGGAAGTCACCTTCCAAGCAACGCGTAGAAATAAATGAGGCAACTTCTAGAACAGAAGTGGAGACAACTCATCTACAGCGAAGCCTGTACTCCTTAACGAAGTTTTGAACATGGAGAAAAACCAAAAATTGCAAGAGGTGGTAAGGATGCAAGTTACCACAGTCAGTTCTGCAAATAAAAATCCAAGAAAAACTATACGGATCACCTTCACCATCACCATAGACTGACAAAAAACATGACCAGAGGACGAAGTCCACGACCATTTGCAGAGCAGCAATGCCGCAACAAACCTCTACACAAATGAGCCGAATGGTTAGGGTTTGGGTGGGGTTGTTCACCCTATTCCATCGAGAACCACTGCCAACCGTAGATCTCCCGTTAAATCCGACGGTGAGATTGTAAAATAGTTGTCACAAGCACAAAATTCAAGTGATGAGGTGGTACAACAAATCTGCATGGATACATTATTTAAACCAAGATTGCTAATCAAAATGTAGGAGAACCGATATTTTCCAGATTCACATTCAATAATCAAATTTCTTGGGAGGGAAAACATATAAACTTGTAAAATCAATATGAAGTACTATAATTGCATGTTACCAATAATTGCATTAATACAAAGTCAAGAACCTTACCATATTCGCAAATATGTTATATCAAGCAAAGTTAATGAACATAACATAGTTGAAGAGTGAGTAATTTAATATTTATCGGGGAGAATGTAGATAATTTTTTTTTTTTAATATATGTCATGATTGGATGGATGTTACAAGTGGTACCAGATCAGCGTTCGTACGCTGGGATCCTAAGGGTCACTTAATATAAAAAAATGTTTGTAATGATGCACAGAGAGAGAGAACAGAAAATAACGCAGTAGAAGGAATTATGAGGAGGGGTATAACATAGCCAATACCCCAACACTTGGGGGAACCCACACCCCAACCATAGTCAGAAATGAATCCTGAAATGTGGATTCAGCTAAGTGTAGACCAACAACAGCAAACCAGTAGACTACTAGAGGAAAAATAGCACCAGACTAGTATTCTGTTAAGCACAGTGCAGAAGCTACAAGAGGAGATGGTACAGGTTAGAATGGGCAATGAATGCTTAATGCAAGAGAAAGAAAGAATACTTAAGATTCTTTCAGAAAAACAGAATCAAGGGATGATGCAACCCAGTCTTGATAGAGACATGTAGAAGGAAAATGAATTGAAAACAATAGCTCAAACCACTAATAGAATGGAAAAAATCCATTCTCAATGAAGTAACAAAAATAGAGACTACAATGAGGCTCAGTCGGGAAATGTATCGGAACAATAGGAAATTAAGAAACAAAAAGTGGAACTGCAAGGTGAGTTTTGGAAGATAAAACCACCCACATTTGATGGAGAGGCAGAAGAGGTGGTTGAAGCATGCCTGATAAATATGAATAAGTACTTTCAATTTTACGAATATAAAAACAATATTAAGGATAGGCTAGACATCTATTAGTTGATAGAAAAGGCCAGAATGTGGTGGAAGGAAGTTAAGAATGTCAGCAGCATAGAAGATTATGATGTGACATGGGATGTATTTCAACAATATTTCAAGGACAAGTACCTAACTGAATGCTTTTATAATGAGAAGTCCAGAGAATTTTACAATTTGAAATTGGGCTGGATGACGATGGATGAATACATAACCAAGTTCACTTCTTTACTCAGATATGTTCCTTATTTGAGGGACAAAAAATCTAAGGTTCAACACTTCCTAAGTAGTTTTCCCAATCATATGAAAGAATGAATTTATTTTGTGAATCCAAGAACCATGGATGAGGCAATCTAAAAATCCAAAATGTGTTACCATCAAGCTAAAGAAAAAGGAGAACTAGGAAAAAGTTGGCCACCCAAAAAAGGGCAGAATAGTAGTTAAGGTTTTAAAAATGCTAGAACCAGAAATTTCAAGACTTCTGCAATAAGTTCAGTGAATAAATGTTTTGGAAGAAACCGCCAAAGAGCCCAGTGGCCTACAAAACATAAGCCCACAGAAGCTTCCAGCAAGCACGAGCAAGGACAAAATTCGAAACCACCCCTATGGTGTTGGGGGTGTGGCGAGGCGCACTATTATAGGAACTGTCAGAAGTCAGGAAGAAGTGAAACAGTCACTAATCTACAGGAAGCTTCCACTGTGGGAGATGTAGCCCGAAGCATACCTAGAATTAATGCAACATTATAAGATTGCCAGGAAGATTACCAAACAACAATGATTTAGTTAGAAGGTAAGCTACTTTCACAACCTATTTCTGTTTTGGTTGACCCAAATGAAATTTTAAGTTATGTGAATCCAAAATTAGTAGAAATACGTAGATTACAAAGCCAGAAATTCAAAATTCCATGGCTTGTATAGCTAGCCACTGGAGAAAAGAGGAAATTATGTGCCAAAATTCCTAACAATACATTGGAGATTGGAAAGCAATAGTTAAACGTAGATCTAAATATTTTTCCTTTGGGATCTTACAATGTGCTCTTGGGGATGGATTGATTGGAAAAGCACTAGACCCTGGTGGATTGTACATAGAAGATTATATATTACAGAATTCATGATGGAACATGTAACGAGATACAAGGAATCAAGAAGCCTTTACAACTGCATCCCATTATAGCCTCTCACATGAGTAAGCGTATGAGGAAGGGAAGTCAGTTATATGCCATTCAAGTAGGCTTCACTAATTCTAAGGAAAATACCTTGATTATGGAAAACATACCTATAGTGCAATATCTCATGGACGTATTTCTAGAAGATGTACCAGATTAGCCACCAATAAGGAACATTGATTTTAGTATTGAATTGGTGCCATGAGCATCAACGATTTCAAGGGCACCTTATAGAATAAGTGTACCAAAATTGACCGAGCTAAAGATGCAGTTACAAGAATTGTTGGATAAGGGGTATATTCTACCAAGTGTGTCCCCTTGGGGAGCACCCATGTTGCTTGTGAAGAGAAAATACGGAACCATCCGAATGAGCATGGACTATCGATAGCTCAATAAATTGACCGTCAAAAATAAATATCCATTACCTATGATAGATGACCTGTTCAATTAGGTAAAGGGGGCGACTGTATTTTCAAAGATAGACTTGAGATTAGGTTATCACCAGATCCAGATAAAAAATGAAGATATCCACAAAACTACTTTCCATACCAGGTAAGGGCATTATGAATTTATGGTACTGCCTTTTGGGTTGACTAATGCATGAGCAACATTTATGAGGCTGATGAATGGTATATTTCACTCCTTTCTGGATGGTTTTGTGCTGATATTTATTGACGATATCCTAATATACTCGAATAATGTAGAAGAGCATATGGAAAACTTGAGAGTAGTGCGGGAGATGTTGCGGAAACATCAGCTCTATGGTAAATTCACCAAATGTGACTTTTTCAAGGAGGAGATCTAATACCTAGGCCATGTTATTTCTACTAATAGAATAAGATTTGATCCAGAGAAAAAAAAAATATGGAATGGCGGGTGCCCCGAAATGTCACATACATTTGATCTTTTATGGGATTAGCAGGTTATTATCGATGTTTCATTGAAGGGTTCTTGAAGATCACTTTTCCTATTACCTCCTTACAAATGAAGGGAAAAGCATTTAGGTGGACTAAAAAATGTCAAACAAGTTTTTAAAAGTTAAAAATCTTGTTGACTACTGCTCTGGTGTTGAGGGTAGCTGATCCCAACAAAGAATTTTAAGCCTGTACATATGCATGTAAAGGAGTTGGGGCAATCCTGTCCCAAGAATAAAGATTGGTTTCATATGAATCATGGAAGTTAAAAGAACATGAACAACAATACTCAGCTTACGATTTGGAACTAACAGCGGTAGTGCATGCGCTCCAAGTGTGGAGGCATTATTTGCTGGGAAAGAGGTTTGTGTTAAGAACCAATTGTAGTAGCCTAACTAGATACTTCAAGCAAGATGATCTCAATTCTCTCCAAGAAATATGGAATGATTTTCTAAGAAAGTTTGAAACTGATATGAAACATGTGAAAGGTAAGGAAAACAAGGTGGCATGTCCCTTAAGTAGAAAGTTGTATGGAGTTTATGAAATTTACTACAACCATATTAAAAGAAAATTTTTGGAACAAATACAAATAGAAGTTAAGAAGGATCCTTAATACCAATTTATATGGAAGTAGAGGAGGCCAAAAGGAAAGGAAACTCTTTTGATTATGGAATTAGTGAGGATAAAATATTAACCTTCAAGGAAAGGATATATGTTCCAAATCGAATGTAGTTGAAGGAGCTGATTTTGAATGAATACCACTGAATTAATTATGCAGGACATCCAAGATACCAAAAAATGCTAACAGCAATGAAAAATAATCATTTCTAGCTTGGTATGAAAAATGACATTGCAGAATATTTGAACAAGTTTCTGGAGTTTCAGCAAGTTAAGGTGGAACATCAATATCCAGTGGGATTGTTTCAACCCATACCATTACCAGAATGGAAATGGGAGGTAATATCTCTAGACTTCATCATAGGTTTGCTAAAATAAAAATAAAACATAATGACTCCATTATGGTGGTGGTCGATCAATTGACCAAGGCAGAACATTTTATACCAGTACAATCCACCTATAAATAGTGCAGATCACAGATATCTTTATGAGATAAATATTTCGACTGCATGGAATTCCAAAGACTGTCATATCTAATAGAATGTGAAGTTTACTTCAGCATTCTGGAAAACCTTGTTTAGAGGTCTGGGAACCTAAATTAATTTCAGTACCGCCTATCATCCTCAAACAGATGGACAAACGGAGCGAGTGAATCAAATCCTAGAGGATATGTTACATATGTATGTAATGCAACAACCGACAAGATGGGAAGAATATTTTCATTTGGTGGAATTTTCTTACAAAAACCATTACTAGGAATCTCTGAAAATGAGTCCCTTCGAAGCCTTGTATGGCCCACAATGTCGTACACTTATCAATCGAAGTAGTCTCGAAAACAAGCTGATGTTGGGACCAGAAATGTTAGCTGAGATGGAATTGGAGGTAAGAAAAATCAGGAAAAATTTGAAGGCGGCACAATATTGACAGAAAGTATATGCAAATAAGAAAAGAACTGATCGCAAATTTGGAGTAGGCGACCATGTGTACCTGTAAATAAAACCAAAAAGGAGCATGCTATGATGGACCTCTTGTACCAAGCTAGCCCCTAGGTTCTTTGGGCCCTTCCAGATATTAGAAAGGGCGGGACCAATGGCATACCGATTGGCCTTACCTAGCCATATTCGGGTGCACAATGTGTTCCATGTATCTCTATTAAAGTGATATGTACATGACTCAAAGCATGTAATCCACTGGCAAAGTATTCAGGTAGGTTAAGATTAAAATATTAACTAGAATTACTAAACTGTGTGAGAAATTAACTTGGACTTTTGCTGACTGTAGGTCAAGCTAGACGACGAGTTTCTAGTCGAACCTCAGCATATACTTGATCAGAGAGAAATCATTCTCTAGAGGTGATCCATCACCCAGGTTAAAGTGCAATGGAAGCACTTCAGCTTGGATGAGGCTACCTGGGAAGATAAAGGGTTTGTTCGGGAGGCATACCCAGAGCTATTTTCTGAGCTGGAGAGAAACACCAGGGACGATGTTCACTTCCAAGGGGAGGTTGTGACAGCTGGTTTAAATGCCAAATTATTTTTTATGTAATTTGTTTTAAATAAAAATAAGACATTTATATTCTTACTAGAAATTAGTTAACAAACATAAATTAATTGTGTTTTGGATTTAAGGTAAATGAGAATTTAGTTATGGAAGTGGTTCCATAAAGTGAAAAATACTGATGGTAAAAAGTATTCCAGCTGAGAAGTGGTTGAAAAAAAATAGTTCAATTAGTTACCCTTCCTCTGTGTATAAAGAAACATCCCTGTGCGGAAGAGGGGTTCTGGTCTGTAGGAGGCTAAGTGTAGGAAAAGGGGAGAGAGCGTGAATTTCTCGAGTTGGTAGAGACCAGCGGAAATACTTTTAGCAATCCTGAATTCTTTCATAAAGTAGATTGGACTGGAGTCTCAAGATCTCTTCCGAGTTCCGTATCAACCTACACGACTCAGGTGTGGAACACATGGGCGGGTGAGGACGTAATGCCTCATCCAAGGTAGGGAGGACAACATCAGTAAAATTTAGATAAGTAAATCCATTGAGTTCTATTAAGTTTTATAGAAGGGAATGTTATTACCATTAACTTAGGGTATTTAAGAAATTATTAATATAAATGTCTTTGCTGAGATTAATATTTCACTAAAGATATATGTTTACTGTGAAGTTTAAAATCTGTTGAATAAATGATATTATTCATGAAATAAATACTATTGTGACACCCTCAGATACTAGTTATCCTGAAATTTAAGATTGTTTGTGTAGTTAAGTTACCTTAATTTTAATGAAATAATGAGAAGAGATGAATATGCATAGAAAGACAACTTATTTTCTTTATGCAGTATAATTTTATTCATAGAGAATATTTTCTTTCATTAGACATATTATTTTCTTTACACAGTAAAACTCTCTTGATACAACAAGTGAACTTTATACATTAGAATAGATAGCTAGAAATGAAAATATGAAGAATAGAATTCAGAGAGTAAATCCTGAATGATAGACAAACCATAAAATATCTCATAAACAACATGAAAAGAGGAATTCAGTAAAGGGTAGAATGGAAAATATTTAACCCAGAACCAGAGTGAGGAAACTCAGAATCTGGGGCGATTGTTCCCTAATAAAATAGACTATACACGAACGGGATTAGGTTGGTCCGGTCAAGCCCTATCTTGATATAATTTTTAGTAAATATTAAGAAGGGTTGTCATCATACAGTAGAAATAAGTAACATAACTAAATAACCGAAAATCAAATTCATTGATATAACACATATAATTGCAAGAAACCTTTCTTATCATTTACTGGAAAGCAAAGGTTACAACATCTCTCAGATATTTAAACATAGAAATTAGAGGTGAAAATGTTCGATGTATTCATACGAATGATAACCTAAAAATTTAACAGAAACCACAGAGAAATAACTCGGATGTTAAGAATAAAGTTAATAGAAATTTATCATTCAAATAAATCGAGTGAAAAATATAAACGTAGACCTTATAGAAGATTTTTTCAATAATAGACCTAAACCTGGTTCGGGCCATTAAAACCTTAATCACATTGTAAGATAAGTCTCTTAAACTCTAGAAAGTATTTTCACCTAGAATGTAAAGGCTAACAAAACTCATGCCGCCACACTAACATAGAGAAGTTGTGGAGGCTACCTGGTACCTAGACAAGAGATAAAATTGCAGGTGAGATCCCTGTCTTGGTTATAGGGTAGAGGCAAAGTATGAAACCAACACCGAAATCAATAGAAACCTTGTACCTACACAAATACAATTCCATACGAGAGTTAGAAATCTTAGTTAAATAATTGGGAATGACAAACACCTTGAGCAACTGTGGAAATAAAAATGAAGGCTTGACATACCTAGGTGAAGTCGACTCCGAGCAAAACAAGGATTCTCTATAGAGTAGATAGAAGAAAAAGATTAGTTTCCAGACTTCCGAGTTCAGAAGTGAACATTAACCAAAAGAAAACAAAAATAGAAAAAGGAAATAATCTTGAAACTTACTAGCTGCGATAGAAAGTCTGAGTTGTAAAATGACGGAGGGGGCATATCACTGAGAAAACCCTGAAGTCACTTGCCAAGCAACACGTAGAAAGAAATGAGGTATCTTCTAGAATAAAAGTGGAGACAACTGAGCTACAGGGAATCTTATACTCCCTAACAAACTTTTGAACATGGACAAAAACCCAAAATCGCAAGCGTTGGTAGGGCTACAAATCAGTACAGTTGGTTCTGCAAATAAAAATCCAAGGAAAACTGTATGGCTCACCTTCACCATTTCCATAGACCGATTCAAAACATGACCAGAGGACAAAGGCTACGACTAGTTGTAGAGCAGCAACCCCGCAGCAAACCTCTACGCAAATGAGCCGAACGGTTATGGTTTGGGTGGAGTTGTTCACCCTAATTTGTCGAGAATCTCCAGCAACCGTAGATCTCCCGATCAATCCGATGGTGAGATTGTAAAATAGTTGTCACAAGCACGAAAATCAAGTGATGAGGTGGTACAAAAAATCTACACGAATACATTATTTAAACCAAGCTTTCTAATCACAATGTATGAGAACCAATATTTTCCATATTCGCATTCAATAATCGAATTTCCCATAGGAGGGCTAACATATAAACCTATGAAATCAATATGAAGTACTATAATTGCAGCTTACCCATAATTGCATTAATACCAAGTCGAGAACCTAACCATATTCACAAATATGTTATGTCAAGCAAAGTTAATGAACATAGCGTAACTGAAGAGCGAATAATTTAATATTTATCGCAAATAATGTAGATAAATAATTTTTTTTTATATGTGATGATTGGATGGATGTTACAATAATGTAGTCAAAATTAGTTATCAAAATAATAAAAATAGAAATAATATATTTACACAAATAAAAATATAGTAAAATATATTTATAATATTCTTATAAATATTTAAAGGGATATATTTTTATTAATGGATATTGGTATAATAAAAGCAAGGTGTTTTTATATATTTATATTTTTATAGGTTATATATTGTGATGTTACATTGTATATTTTGATTTATGAATTTGATAAAATTGAAACTTAGTTTAAGTAATAATAAAATTATATTTCAATTGATATGATGCTTATAAATATTAGATGTATTTATTATTGAAATAAATTTATACAAATATATCATATTTTAATAAATAATAACTTAAAAATATATTTGAAAGATAAAATAAAATTATAAAACTAAATGAAAAACAGTCCAATAAAATTGTAATTATTTTTTTTAATGAATTTAGAGTGTTTTTTCAAATTTTAATAATATTTATAGGTTTTTTTTTAATTAATGATATTTATGTGTCATCATTATGGATGCAAATATTGTAGTGAGACAAATAAAATGTTCTAATATTAACTATGAAATTATATTAACCATAAAATTATATTAATGAAAATATTTTACGGTCATGAGAATGTTGATAACGTTAATAGTTATTACTAATAAGGGATGTTGATAATGTTGATAGTTATTATTAATTAGAGATGTGTTCAATATTCTCATTCATAAATTTTAAATTTAAGATGTAAAATGATAATTATAAATAATTATTTACTATAAAAATAAATTAGAAGAAATTAGGAATTTTGTTTCTGTGATCCATAAGTTGTGTAAGAAATTCTTTCGGTGAAAATCACATGTAGGGAATTTTGCTGACGCGTTTCGAACCAGTGAGTGTGGCTCATCATCAGAACAAGATGAGAAATCTGAACCAAAAACCAGATTAAATAAATAGGAAAGCTCCAACTAGTCGTTAGTGACATAACGGCTAGTTTGACTAAATCAACAAATTAAATTAAAATTTTTATCAAATAAAACTATATTTCATTATGTTTGATTTCAATAAGATTTTATTATTAAGGTATTAATTTGATATTAATGATTACTAATAAAAAAAATGTTAAAATAATATGTATATATATATATATATAATCAAAATCAAAATCAAAATAAAATATATAAAAATAAATAATAAAAAATAAAAATAAATAAATATAAATATAAATATAGAAATATTTAAATAAAAATAAAAATAAAAATAAAGATATAAAAGAAAAACAAATTTTAATTTTAATAAAATAAACCAAAATAAATAGCATAAATAATAATCAAATACAGTAGTAAAAATGAAAATAATAGATAAATGATTAAATAACTTAATTTCAAAGCTAAATATTTTCAAACAAGAATAAGGAAGTGACTTAAAAATAAAATAAATAAAATAAATAAATAAATAAATAAAATAAAATAAAATAAATTTTTATAAAAATAAATAAAATGGGAGCGAGAGGGAGTAGAAAGGGAAAAAAAAGGAAACTAAAGGTGAAGGGAGGGAATCCAACATCTACTCACAGTCCACCCAGCATCCCTATTAAGGTTGACTGGCCTCTTTTCGATCTTCAGTGCTTCCATCAATTTGCGATGGTGGAAATGGTCAATCTTTGCAATAACCTCAGCGTTCTCAATACAGATGTGATGATTCGTTTTATCGACATGCTCTGCTAAGGCGGAGGACCGAGATATATCATGTCTAAGGTCAACGATATGTTCCTGAATCCTTTGATTAATGGATCGACCAGTTTCACCAATGTATGGCGTCCCACAAGAACATGGAATCAAGTACACACCCTTACTATCTTTAGGGCAAACCGGGTCCTTAACTGACCTGAGCGAACTCCGGATAGTGCGAAGAGGCTTGAAGGTTGAGGAAACATTATATTTTTTCAAGATCCTAGCGATCTTATCAGTTGTGCCTTGAATGAAGGGAAGGTGAACTCCATCGGACCGATCACAATGCTCTTTCTTAACTTTAGGACCTTTTTCAGCTTTTTGAAAGGCTCTCAGGCACTGAACCTTGCTATAACCATTCTTGTTGAAAACATTAAAGAGATGAGATTTTTCACTTTCAAAGTGGTGTTCATCCAAGATTCTAAAGGGTCTGGTAACTAGAGTGTTGAGAACCGCAAGCTTCTGAGCCGGAAAATGATGAGAATTAGCATGCAAATACTGCTTAGTATGAGTCTTCTTTCTAAAGACTTGATGAGAGAAGGAACCATCATCATCCCTCGAAAGAAGGAAATCGAGGAAGGGAAGACTACCATCAACCTAAAATTCCATGGTGAACTTAATGAAATCAGATTGATTATTAAGATGTTGGAAGAAAAGGTCCAGTTTCTCTTTAACATGGGGCCACACCACACATGTGTCATCAACAAACCTTTTCCAAAGCCTAGGTTGAAAAAGGGACGAGGAAAGGGCCTTAGATTCAAAGTCTTCCATGAAAATATTAGCCAATACAAGGGAGAGAGGGGAACCCATGGCCACCCCACATGTCTGCTCGAAGAAAACACCTTCAAAACTAAAGAAGGTCGAAGTTAGAGAGATTTCAACAAGACGAGCAATATCAGGATCAGTGACCCAAGAAATGACATCGATGGCTTCCTTAATGGTAATGCAAGTGTATAATGAGACAACATCAAAACTTACAAACCTATCCTCAGGTTCCAACTTAATGCCCTTCAATTCATTGACAAAGGAAGAAGAGTCTTTGACAAAAGAGCTGGTGCGACCCCACAAGAGGTTTCAGCCTACTGGCTAAAAATTTAGCAAGAAGATAGGTAGGACCACCTATGGTGTTGACAATAGGGCACGGGGGGGCTCCTTCCTTATGAATCTTAGGAAGACCATAAATCCTCGGAGGGCGGGGATTAATTTCAATAAGCTTCTTACTAAGGGAGCCAACAGTGCTACTTGATGTTGTCACCAAAGAAACTGCTTTAGAAACTTTTTTAAGGGAATTTTTGTGAAGCTTCTTGTACCTACCACTATTAAGAAGGTGATCCAACATCTTATTACGATAATCCTCCATGTCTAAAATAACAGTAGCACCTCCCTTATTTTACTTAAGGACAACAATGTCCTGGTTATTATTTAAGGATTTCAGAGCCTCAAATTCAGGTTTACTAATGTTGCTCTTAGGTGGCTTCACTTTTCTGAGGATCATGGTACAATCTTGCCTGATGGTGTATTTTGTAATATCAGGTAAGTCTTTAATCCGATATTCTATATCACAAATGATATCATGAATAGGGATTTTCTTAAGAGCAAGAGCATAATTAAGGCCCTTATCCAATAAACTATAGACATGTTGATCAAAAGAAAAACTAAAAATATTAATAACAGTCCTATTTAAAGGCGAAGAAAAAGAATTGATACTACTACTATCTCTATTAATAATGTCATTATTGATATTATTATTTTTGAAATTATCAACATTATTTTTACTACTACACATAATGTTAATATAATTACTATTATGATTAAAAGGATCATTACTAACAATTTTATTATTAAAATGGTTCTTATCACAATTGTAAATAATAATATTATTATTTTCAATATCAAAATTAATATTATTATTGGATAATAAATTATCATTATTAGAATCGACATTGTTAGTTTCAATAATAGAACCATTTAAAGAGGAGTCAACATGAGGAGAATTCGAAGACACAAGGCGAGAAGATAAAACTGAAGAAAAAATAGGGGAATTAAAAAGGTTGGAATTCAAATCAGAACGCACACCTGAATTAGCGATGTTATTGTCAAAGATCTTCGATCCAGTGGAAGATGAGCTGGGAAAGGAAGAATGAGATCCAGATCCAACAACATCGTCCTTAAGAGAGGCCATGTGAGCTGAAGTAGAAAACTCCGAGCTGGAAGAGCGTGAGGGCATAAGAAGCTCATGAGGAACAACTCTTGAAAACTCCAAACTGGAAGAACGTGAGGGCGTGAGAAGCTCATGAGGAACCACTATTGAAAACTTCGAACTGGAAGAATGTGAGGGCGTGAGAATCTCATGAGGAACCGCTGTTGAAGAGGTCAAAGAAGCATGATGATTCATTGACACAGCTGTAGATGGGGCCAACTCCGGAGAATTCAATGCCGCAGAAGAACTAGAGACATCTGCTGCACCTACTTCATCACTTACTGAGCGCAGCCCAAAGCTCGCATAAGGACATAAAGAGCAGTGCATACTCGAGGAAAAAGGCTGGGATTGTGAAGCTGTAGCCGCCGTCTGCGAAGATAAACCAGAATTCATAATAAAAGATTGCAAAGTATCAATTTGAATACCATTAATCCAGCTATTGGAGCCACACTCAGTCTCAGAAACATTGGAAGAATGTTTAGACAATCTGTGAAACTTGGAAATATGCTTCTTATTACATAAATCCTCCCACCTAAGGGCTTTTACCACAGATTGGGCCTCAATAACAACCCAAAATTCTGCAGGAATCCAAAAAGACAACTCCAAATGATAAGACATCAGCCTTCGAGAAAAGAGATCAAGGCCTTTCTCGACCCTCGAAATCTCTGACCTTATAATGCCAAGGCTGGCTGAAAAAAAAAAAACATTTTCATTTTTGGAGTTTCGAAGGGGATGCTTAATCCTAGCGAACAAAGGAACCGTGGAGCAGTCTCTACATCTCTTTAAAAAGGTTAGATCAGATTTCATCTTAGATACCCACAAACGTGCCTTCTCAAACATACAAATTTTAAGTACCAAGGCCTTACCGAGAAGGGTTTCTAAATTAGGAATTTTGCTTCTGTGATCCATAAATTGTGTAAGAAATTATTTCGGTGAAAATCACATGTAGGGAATTTTTTCCGACACGTTTCGAACCAGCGAGTGTGGCTCATCATCAGGACAAGATGAGAAATCTGAACCAAAAACCAGATTAAATAGACAAGAAAGCTCCAACTAGTCGTTAGTGACATAACGACTAGTTTGACTAAATAAATAAATTAAATTAAATTTTTTATCAAATCAAACTATACTTCATTATGTTTGATTTCAACAAGATTTTATTATTAAGGTATTAATTTGATATTAATGATTACTAATAAAAATAATGTTAAAATAATTTATTTTTTTTAAATATATATATATATATATATATATATATATATATATATATAATAAAAATAAAAATCAAATATATAAAAATAAATAAATAAAAAATATAAATATAAATATAAATAAATAAATAAAAATATAAAAAGAAAAAGAAAATATAAATAAAAATATAAAAATATTTAAATAAAAATAAAAATAAAGATAAAGATATAAAAGAAAAATAAATTTTAATAAAATAAAATAAACCAAAATAAATAGAATAAATAATAATCAAATACAGTAGTAAAAATGAAAATAATAGATAAATTATTAAATAACTTAATTTCAAAGCTAAATATTTTCAAACCAGAATAAGGAAGTGACTTAAAAATAAAATAAAATAAATAAATAAATAAATATAAATAAATAAATAAAATAAAATAAAATAATTTTTTATAAAAATAAATAAAATGGGAGCGAGAGGGAGTAGAAAGGGAAAAAAAAAAGGCAACTAAGGGTGAAGGGCGGGAATCCAACATCTATTGACACTCCACCCATCATCCCTATTAAGGTTGACTGGCCTTTTTTCGATCTCCAGTGCTTCCCTTAATAGGGATGATGGGTGGAGTGTCAGTAGATGTTAGATTCCCGCCCTTCAACCTTAGTTGCCCTTTTTTTTTTCCCTTTCTACTCCCTCTAGCTCCCATTTTATTTATTTTTATAAAAGAATATTTTATTTTATTTTATTTATTTATTTATTTTATTTTATTTATTTATTTATTTATTTTTAAGTCGCTTTCTTATTCTTGTTTCAAAATATTTATCTTTGAAATTAAGTTATTTAATAATTTATCTATTATTTTCATTTTTACTATTGTATTTGATTATTATTTATTCTATTTATTTTGGTTTATTTTATTAAAATTAAAATTTGTTTTTCTTTTATATCTTTATTTTTATTTTGATATTTTTATTTTTACTTATATATATATATATATATATATATATATATATATATATATATATATATATATATTATTTTAACATTATTTTTATTAGTAATCATTAATATCAAATTAACACCTTAATAATAAAATCCTATTGAAATCAAACATAATGAAATATAGTTTGATTTGATAAAAATTTTAATTTAATTTATTGATTTACTCAAACTAGCCGTTATGTCATTAACGGCTAGTTGAAGCATTTTTGTCTATTTAATCTAGTTTTTGGTTCAGATTTCTCATCTTGTCGTGATGATGAGCCACACTCACTGGTTTGAAACGCGTTGGCAAAATTCCCTACATGTGATTTTCACCGAAAAAATTTCTTACACAAATTAAAAGAAATTAAATCAAGAATTAAAAAAATCCCATTTTCCATTACTAATGATTTATTTTATTTTAAAAAATTAAAAAATTAGTTTTATTTAGAAATTTTGAAGAAAAGCAAATAAAACTTTATAGAGTATAGTAACATCCTTACACTGAACCAGTACAAACATGAACGTATTAAAAAAAACATATTTATGGACCCAGCCTTCCTTTTTGCTCCGTCCTCTCTTTATGCTTTTTTTGAGCTTTTTTGAAGGAGAATTTCCTTACGGAACATACTAAAAAATACATTTCCAAAGATCGTAATCCAAATCGTTTAAAATGAGAGTAGAAAGTATGTTAAAATATTTAAAAATTCTTAAGGTTAACCAAAAGTGATCATAGATTCCTTCTAGAAGATACATACAATAGTGAGGTATAAGCTTCGGAAAAATATATTTAATTTAAAATAAAAATTTATTTCAAATACGTAATGGGGGAACCTTCTGGACAATTTCTTATTCACACGATTATTATTATTATAGTCATAGCTTATGCGTGGAAAGCATGCTTAATAACTCTTTTCGGAAGAAACACTGAACCTTCATATTTTATATCATGCAAACTATGATTTTTTTTGGGTACTTCACTCTAATTAAATTATTGTTGCTTGAATTATTTCAATTTAAGACTCAACCATCGACTATTGCATGTATAAATTGACATATGGTTGGTGACTATAAATATTTTCATTACTAATTACTTTTCGTTAAATATTGTATTTAAGGAATAGTCGAATTCACATGAAGAGATGTTTCAAGGAGACGTTAATACTCATTGCCAGCTCACCATCTATATCTTTCTCATATCATAACTATATATATATATATATATATATATATCTATATATATATATATATATATATATATATATATATATATATTATCAAAACTTAAAATTACTATATGTAATTTGTTATTTTTTATTAATTTTATTTATAATAATGTAACTCTAAATGATTAATGTTTATTTCAAGCATATATAATAATGATTATGTTACTACATGTTATTGAAATTAGTATATATTTATATTGATTTTGATTTATCATACATATATAGAATTAAATTTTTAGATATATAATTTTTTTTTCAAATTTTATAGTTTTTTTAATATTTACTTCAAAGATATGGTAAATAAATATAAATATAAATAAATTGGAGTTGTGGTAAATAAATAAAAATATAAATAAATTGGAGGTATGGTAAATAAATAAAAATATAAATAAACTAAAGGTATGGTAAATAAATAAAACGTCTTTTAATATTTTCTCCTTAAATATTTTTATATTTACGAAAATTTAAAAAATGCGGTTTTAAGTATATACCAGTCCTATAGACCAAATACCATGGTAATTAAAAAAGGTATGGTAAATAAATATAAATATAAATAAACTGGAGATATGATAAAAAAATAAAACTTGTTTTTATATTTACTCCATACTCCTCTTTATATTTAAGAACACCAGAAAATATGTTTTATTTAGGTGAAGCCTACGGGCCAAATACCCTAATACTAATATTAATTATTATATTCATATTAGTAGATTATAATATTAATATTATTAAATTTAATAAATTTGGATCCCTAATGTTTGTATTTGAGTACACTACATGTATTGACTATCCCAGGTAAAGACATAAACTTAAATGTAAATGTAAAAGTAATGGTTAAAATTTCATATTTAAAATTTAATATAATTACTCTAATGTCAGCGCTAATGAAAAATCACTTCCCTCCCTAAATATATATGTTTAACACAAATAAAGTGGTGAATTGTATTCGTGAGGAAACATCTTTGTGATATTTGTGGGAAAGGATTTCACAGTACAAACTATGATAGATTTTTAGGTTTGATTTCATTTGGTCCTACATTTTTTTTTCTACCTTTTTTTTTAACCTTTTCATCTACTTCGACTCCATGGACGCAATCATGTGTAATGAATCACTCTTACCACAAAACTAGAATGATTTAATCTCTTCCTTGGTGAAAAACCACCAGATTAGAATGATTTAATTTATAACTTCACTCGGCTATGAAACAAAGTGATTTCAAGAATATATTTATAAATGTGTGAAAAACCAACCTAGATCCATCTTAACTCCGGATCTATAAAGCCTCGAGAGGGATCAAAGAATTCGAGGTGAACAACTTTACTCAAGTTTTACACTCAAAAAAGAGGTTTTCATGTCTAGAGATTTGATCCCTCTCAGCGTTTGATAGATCCAAAGTTAAGATGGATGTAGGCTAGTATATGTAACAACTAGATTTGTTTCCTAAACTATTTCTGTTTATTTTTAAAATGGGATTATCCATTTAATTTTCTTAATGAGATTAACATGTAAAGTTAATATGGAAATGAACATGATTTATTTATGTCTTTGAATAGAGAAATTTAACTATGGAATGTTTTCCATAAAGATTGATGATTAAGTATTCCAAGATTCCAGAGTAGTTAGGAAAAAGAAGTTAAAGACATTTACATTTTCCTCTGAAGATAAAAGGAAAATCACACTGAGGAAAAGGGATTCTGTGACTTGAGAGAAATGCTATAAGGCCTGAGGGTGAGAGTAATTCTAGAGCTGGTTGAACCAGTGGAAACTCAGGAGCCCTAAATCTGGAAAGGAAGACTGGACTTGAGGTCTTGAGTTCTCAACCAAAAATAATGCTAGATAAGACCTACTCTGGTGCAGAGCATGGGGGGAGATGAGGACGTAATAGCCTCTCTCAAATTTGGGAGGATCATCATCATCATTATCATCAGAAGTTCTAAGTGAGATAAGTAACTAGTCTGAGTGAAAATAAATATTATGAAACTGATAGTGAAATCTATTGACTTTGACAAATGATTCTGTAAATTTGATGTATCTGTATACAAAAGTAGTAAATGACCTTTTTATGACTCTTATTAAAAATACTTATTTACAGGTATTATTAGAAAAGTAGTGACTATGTGAATATACTTAGATATTTAGATATAGAACTCGGAATCTCCACAATCCTCATAGACTAAAAAATGAGGACTGTGGAGATTTTAGGTTTTGTATCTAAAAATATACACCACAGAAATATACAATCTATCATACTTAGATATGTAAATAATATGGTAGCAACCTTCTAATATAGTCCTAACATTGTACAATTATTACACTTGTCGAAAGAGTAAAAGTCTACTGTGTAGGGTAGAAATTTTAAGGAAATAAATAGGAATAATATATGTGAAATTACAGATATGTATGGTAGAAGAGACTATCAATTTAGTCCAGAGTAGACACTCCGAACATAACCAGTTGTCTCTTCTTTCTATTCATCCTATACTTGGAATAGGGATACCTTGGGTATCCCTGAACCTTCATGGTCTGGAAATCAACCCTAGAAGCAATATAAAATTATAATAAACTACCTAAAAAGTAACATAATAGTTCTGGTTACATAATTTCCATAAGATTTTCTTTTGGCAGAAGTGCTTTTAGCATATTTATGTAACGACGAGAACATTCAAACCGCATTAACAATAAAGAAAAAAAATCCAATAGAATAAAACAAACATGTATTCATCTACAATTCCTTTCATGTTCCACACGTCAAGAATTTGTTTAAATAAGCCAACATATAAATAGAATGTAAAGTCAGAATTTGAAGCACAGAGAAATAAAATTCCAGTACAAGAATTAAGACTGCATAATGAGGAAGCAATATATGCACACAATAGTTGTGTTATGAAGCATGATATCTATAATTCAAAATACCAAAGAAGTCTGAAAAATGACATATAAACAAAAGGAAACCATGAAATTATATAATAAGTGTAATTCTTAACATCTATTGGTGCTGAGAGACCTTCTCGATCACAAAACAATAGTATAGATAGAAAATAAAACCAAGTTGAAAATAGGGATCTGATTATAACTCTCAAGAAATCCATGTCAACACAAAGTATTTGTGCATGAATAAGTACACATAAATATATATGAAAATTTGAACAAACTGATTAAATTATTCCAACACCAAACAGATGGTAGTTGTTACACCAAATTTTCCGAAAATAAATACATAGAGCAATAAGGCCTCCTTAGCAAGAACAAACTATAGTTTCAAACCCAGAATTTCTTGGACGATTTAACATCTAGAGTTTAAGAAATAAACTCAGGAACTGCGATACCTATACAACAAGAAATACCTGGTCACTACAAAAGACAGAGCCAACACCGAGAGAACAACACCTTGCAGGTTGAGACAAGTTAGCAGAGTTCTTATGTTACCTGCAACACCAACAGTCGAACGTTAGCATTGGTCGTCTAATGAAAAAAATATGGCATTAACTAATAAAATGAAATCATGATACCTTTCAAGGAGGGAGTTATTACCTAGGTGAAAGACTGGAGAAACATGGTAGCCATAATCTGAAACACCGAGCAAAACCACAATAAATATGGTTAAACCCTATGCGATGGATTGATAACCTTGGAAATGAAACAACGAAGAACCTATTAAACATGCACTGAGCCTTCCAAACTTGATCCCTCAACAAATTTATGGTCTCATTTCCATTGGAGTGTGCACAGCAAGGATGTCAAGTTTACAACTAAGCAGAGTGTAAAAAATAGCAAAGCTCAGAGGTGTGCCAAGAATTTTAGGGAAAAGTGAAGAACCTGTGAAGAAAAATAGAAGCTCCAGAGATGAGGCATTAGAGCATAGTTCTAGCCAGAGAAAGATGGTAAGTAGGGTGAAAATGGAGCGTCGACGGGTTTGAAGCTGCAGAGCATCAGAGAAGGAGGCCACAACATCTAGAAAAAATGAGAAAAAATAGTTAGTCTTGTGGGTAGGTTGACTACCCTAACCACAGAATAGATTCATATCCACCCTCAATCATTGTAGAGATCCAATGTTGACAAATCCCGCAGGTGTCGACATAACCTCAAAAAAGTGACACTGATATCAGGAGGACAATTAGGCACATGTGCACTCAAATTAAAGGCATATATCATCGAAGTGCCATGGAAAAAGAATTTAACAAAGGATTATGCTATATTCATTTATAATGTTGAGTTAAACCATAGATTATGTTGTAAAGGATCGACCAAAATGTGGAACTCTCATATTTGATATCCAAAAGTATACATATATATATATATATATATATATATATATATATATATATATATGACCACAATCATATCAATAGGTTGTTCTAATACATTACCATGGCTAATATATGGATGCGTAAGTTCATATGTGGTCGAAAAACTTATATAATATGAAATGTGTTAATGTAATTATGCTGACTAAGGTGTTGTTTAAATATATTGACATATAATATAATGCATGGATAATGTATTATTTAATTATAATGTCATATAGCTTAAAAGCATGGCTAAGATTATATTTTTCTTGGTATAAAGAGATGTATAAGGAGTAAAAGTAAATTTTTTTTTTATGTAAGATGTTAAAGTATATTTGCAAATAAATAAAAATATGTTAGTATTGATATAATAAAAAATATATTTTTATGTATTTACATTCGTATAAGTTGTATATTATTATATATAAGTTTTATAAAATTGATTGAAAATATGCCTACTTAAATTCATTTTAAATAATAAAATTAGATTTCAACCAATTTCATGTTAAAAAAAATATATTTGATGGATTTATAATTAAAACAAATATATCATTATATTATACTTCGATGAATAGTGACATAAAAATCATATTTGCAAACTTTTCTGAATTTGAAGAGAAAAGAGAAATTAAATAAAACACATTCCAACGAAGTTGTAGGTATCTTTTTGGTAAGTTTAGAGTGATTTTTCAAATGAGCTCATCCATTGGTCATTATTGGTATAAATATTCATTTAGTTGGATAAAATATATTTTATAATGGTTAAAATATTAATAGTTGGTATAAATATTTAAGTAGTGAGATAAAATATAATTGATATTGGTTAAAATATTAATAGTTATTGATAATAATTAGTACAACAATATTAAAATATTAATGTGATTAAAATATGGAAGATTTGATTTATATTTATCATTGATATATATATAACAATAAACATACTATTAATATCATTATAATAAATAATAAATATTTATAATAATTATTATTTAATAATAATAATAATAATAATATATTTAATATTAAATAATAAAATAATTATTTTTAAATGATTATAAAAATATTTGGTTAGCAATAAATAAATATTAAGTGCTATTGCGAATTAAATATAATTATTAAAGATAAAATATTAAATATTATTTTTAATGATAATTAACAATAAAATAAGTAATTAACTTAATATTAATTAATTAATTAATTTAGGTTTAATTAATTAATTAGTAAATGTGGCTGATGTACCCAAAATATGTATACCACATTTAATCTTACAACAACAATAACAACAACTAATATTATTATTATTATAAAAATATTACATTTATATAAATTATTTTTAATTGAATTAATTAATGGTAATAATTAACATTTTTTAATAATTAATTACTAATATATTTATAATTAATGTGTGTTGAGATTAATCACACCATTCAGATTTGGTCAACGTTTCAAACCAACTAATGTGATTGATCCTCACGATAAGGTGGAGAAACTAATTGAACTTGATGAATAAATGGAGGAGATTCATCGTTGCCCAGAAATAGCCCTTAAGAACTAGTTGTTAAAAACTAGCCGTTAAGACTAGTTGTCAAAAACTAGCCATTAGAAAATTAAATAAGAGATCAAATTATTTATATATATATATATATATATATATATATATATATATATATATATATATATTAAAAATGGTTAAGAAATTTTTATTAAAAGCAAGTTAGTTAAGAAAAAATTTCATTTAATTAATTTATTATTTACTTTATTCATTGATTTTATTTTTATTAATTGATTAATTGATTTATTTTATTTTTTATTTACTTATTTTTTATTTTATTTATTTACTTATTTTCATTTACTTATTACTTATTTATTTATTAAATTAATTTTTTTTCACTTTCTTTATTATATTTAATTTAATTAAATTGTAGTTTATTAACTTATTTTTAATAGAAAATATAATTTAATTAATTTATTATTTAATTTGAATTCTTAAGTAACTCATTTTTAATAAAAATTTATTAATTCTTTTTAATAAATATAATTTTTTTTAATTTGATTTCTTAACTAACTTTCTAATGGCTAGTTTTTAACAACTATTCTTAACGACTAGTTTTTAACAACTCATTCTTAATGGATATTTCGGGGCAATGATGCATCTCCTCTATTTTTTCATTAAGACCGATTAGCTTCTCCACCTTGTCCTAAAGATGAACCATATTAGTTGGTGCGAAATGTCGACCAAATCCTAATGATCTGATTAATCCGAAAAAAAATTTATCTACTTTATAGATCACAAAAGTCTCAGATTTAACATTTATAATTAATCAATAATTAGTTGTTAATTAATTAATAATAATAATAATAATAATAATAATATAAATAATAATAATAATAATAAAACAAATTATTATTATTTATTATTAAATATGTATGTTTCCTTTTATAATATATATTAAATCTTATTTATTAATTCATTCATAATCAATCAATAATTAATAATAATAATAATAACAATAAATTAATTATTATTATTATTTAATAAATAAATATTGTTTTTTTTATAATTTATATTAATTATTGTTAATTAATTAAACTCAAGGTATATAAACTCTAAGACAAATATTATGAACCCTCAAACTATCAGAGTTAACCATGGTTGATTTTCATATTGAGACAATCTTTGTCACGTGAGACGTTGGATACTAAAAACCCAAGGGAAAGATATTAAACCCAAGCTATCAATATTATAGACTAAAGGTATATAAACCCTAGGATAAATATTATAAGCCCTAAAACTATCGTGATTGACCATCATTGATTTTCATACTGAGACAATGTTTGTCACAATGCAACATTGGACCGTCGTTGACCATGGTTGACCATGATTGATTTTCATGTGGAGACAATCTTTGTAACAATGCGATGTTGGAACATGGTTGAGCACAATTGATTTTCATATGGAGACAATCTTTGTAACAATGGGATGTTAGACCATGGTTGACCATGATTTATTTTCATGAGATAATATTTATAACAATGCGATGTTGGACCATGGTTGACCATGATTGATTTTCATATGGAGACAATATTTCTAACAATTTGATGTTGGACCATGGATGATTTTGATATTGAGAAAATATTTGTCACAATGTGACGTTGGACCATGGTTGACCATGATTATAAACCCAATGGATTTATATTAAACCCAAAGCTCAATATTATAAACCCTATGAATAATATAATACCCTAAGAATATGAGCCCTAAGATTAATAAACCCAAGGGAATGATATTATATACCCAAGGGAATAATAAACATAATCTATTAATACTAAAAACCAAAGGGATTATAAACCCAAGGTAATAATTATAAACCCAAGGGAATAATTATAATCCCAGGGGATAAATATTATAAATAAAAGCTATAAAAACCCTAAGGTAAATATTATAAACCCTAAAATAAACATGGTTTACCATCATTGATTTTCATACTGAGACAATCTTTGCCATAATGTGACGTTGTACCATGGCTGATAAACATTAATAGGCGTCAATGGTTCTGGATTTAATATTAATATTAATATTGATAAAAATAAAATAATAATAAATGTATTGTAAAATGTTATTATCTTTATATTATAAATATGATAATAATTCTAACAATTATAATGACAATTTATAATAATTATTAGGATATTATATTAATATCAATACTATAATAAATTTTGATATTATTAACCAATGTTATCATTAATATTATAAACTCAATACATTATAAACATGAGGAAGTAATATTAAACACAAGGTTTAATATTAAAGCTGAAGGGATCAATATTGAGAACTCAAGCGATTAATATTATAAACCCTTTGAATTAATATTACAAGTATAAGCGATTATTAATATTATGAACCTAAGGAATTTATATCTTAAACCTAATGGATTATAAACCCAATGGATTTATATTATATTGTAGGATTAATATTATAAACCATATCAATAATATTGTACTCTAGGAATAGGACACCTTAGATTAATAAACCCAAGGAATTAATACTAAAAACATAAGGGAAAAATAGTACACCCAAGTGATTAATATTGTATACCCAATGGATTAATATTATAAACCCAAGGTATATATATCCTAAGATATATATTATATACCTTGAAATAAACAAGGTTGACCATGATTAGCAATGATTGATTTTCATATTGACACAATATTTGTCACAATGCGACATTGGACCATGGTTGACTATGATTGATTTTCATATTGAGACATACTTTGTCGTAATGCAACATTGGAGGATGGTTGACCATTGATGACCATGGTTGTCATAATGTGACATTGCACCGATAGACAACCCTTATCATAATGTGACCATGATTGATCATGGTTGACCATGGTTAATTTTAATATTGACACAATCTTTGTCACAATGCAACATTGTGTTATGAACCCAACTCATAAATAGAAGAAAAGGTAGATTAACGACCTAAAAATAAACCTCTTCAAGGGGGCGACCTCCTTTACATTACATAAATGAACAATTATTGGATGATGAAAATGATAAAATATCCTTTCTATATATAGGAGTCCATGGGGCATAATATAATCCTAGCTGACCTAACAATAATAATGTAAGGGCACAAAATAACAATAGTGGGGTTTTTATGGGGCACAATAATAACAATATGGGGACTAAAGGGGTGAAAAAGTAACAATAAAGGGGATACACTAACAATAATAAGGGAATACACTAGTAATATAGGAATCTAACATGTCCCTCTCCTTAAAAAAAGTGTTGTGCTTAACACTTGAGTAGTTTTGGATGCTTCTTTATAAAATTCTCATCATTCCATGTGGAATATTTAGTTGGTAAGTTCTTCCACTTGATGAGATACTCTGAAATTGATCGATTCCATAGCTGTCGAGTTCTTGTTTCCATGACTTCTTTAGATTCCAATATGATTTTTCCTTCCTCATCAATTTTCGGAAATATTGTTTGGACTAGAAATTTGTCACATGTAACCTTCTTTAAGTATGAAACATGGAAATATGGGTGGACTAGGGAAGATGCAGAAAGCTCCAACTTGTATGCCATAGTACTAATCTTTTACAACTCCTTGTGAAGAAGATAGTACTTTGGCAATAATTTATTATCCTTCTTAGCTTGCTTGAGGGAAATTTTTTTGTATGGTTGTAGTCATAAGAATACTAAGTTTCCTACATCAAAACTTCTCTCATTGTAATGTTGATATGCCTTTTGTTTCATTTGATTATGTTCCAAATTTAGGCTATAATTTAAGAGTTGTAGAACTTGTTGTTGATGCTCGATGTTATCTTCAATTTCTTGAACCTTAGAATTTTCTGTTAAATATGAAGTGATGGATGGTGGATGATATCCATCAAGTGCCAAAAATGGGGCCATTTTAGCTGCAATGTGGAAAGAAATTTTATACGACCATTTAGCCAGAGGTAACCACTTGACCCATTTTTCTTGTTCATCAGATACAAAGAAACGAAGATATCCTTCCAAACATTAGTTCACTATATGAATTTTTTAATCGGATTGAGGATGCTAAGATGAGCTATGAGCTAGTTGAGTACCCAAACAAGAAAATAATTTCGTCCAAATATTTCTAGTGAAAATGGGATCTCTATCACTTACAATAATATTTGGGTTTCCATGTAGCTTTTGAATTGTTTCCATAAATGTAGTAGTAACTGTACTAGGTTTAAATGGATGAGATAATGCACAAAAGTGTGGATACTTGGTAAGTCTATCAACTACCACCATGATGGAACTCTTTCCATCATACTTAGGTAAACCTATGATAAAATCCATTGAAACCTCCTCCCAATGTTTAATTGTAATGGATAAAGGTTGTAGTAGACCCGGGGTCTTAATTGTCTCATCTTTATTTTGATGGAAAACCAAACATTTCACCACAATTTTTCAAATATCAAATTTAATGCCATCCCAAAAAAAATATTTCTTCACCCTACAGTAAGTTTTTAAAAATATCAAGTTTCCTCCTAAGGGAGGGGTGTGCATTTCCAAAATAATATTTTGTTTCAGTTGGGAATTATTACAAATATATAAGTGATCTTTGTACAATAAGGAATCATTTTTCCAACTAAATGCATCATATGTACTAGGATCTTGCTGCAACTTTTGAATGTATGTCCACACTAATTCATCATTCTTCCATTCCTCCCATGTTTCGGTTATCCAATCTGGTTGGATAATAGAAATGGAACAATTCAATGCTTCCACATCCTTATCATTTATTGAGAGTGCCTCTGCAACGACATTTAGCTTCCATTTTTTATAGATGATTTCAAATTCAGAACCCAACATCTTTGTGGCCCATTTTTTCTACTCTTCTGAAGATAGTATTTGTTCCAAAAATTATTTAAGACTATCGTCATCCATTTTTATCTTGAAGTGTCTTCACATTAGGTAAGCTAGTAATTTCTTTATGCATGTAGTATTTCCAACATTTCCTTCTCATAAATATTTTTTTGTAAATACTTTCCTTTGATTGGATGAATTTCAAAATAAATGGGTCTTACTTATTGCATTAAAACAACACCAATTCGATTTCCTGAGGCATAACATTCCACAAAAAGGGTTTTTGTGAAGCCTGGTGTAGCTAAGACCGGTCCTTGGCACATTTCCTCTTTAAGATGTTCCAAGGCCTTAGTTGCTTCAGGATTCCATGAAAATTCATCTTTCTTCAATAATGTTCTTAGTGGTGCTACTATTTTCCCATAATTCTTAACAAATTTCCGATAATACCTTGTTAACCAAAAATATCCTCACAACTTTTTTATGGTTGTGGGGACTTTCCATTCCTTAATGGATTTAATTTTGTTAGGGTATACCTTAACACCCTCTTGAGATACAATATGACCTAGATATTCCACCTCTTATACTCCAGAAAAACATTTGGAGGTTTTTGCATATAATTTTTTCTCCTCCTTTAGCTTTAGCACCCCATCAACATATTGAACATGATCCTTCCAAGACTTGTTGTAGATTAGTATATCATCAAAAATTACCAACACAAATTTTCTAAGGAAGGCTTTGAAAATGTAATTCACCAACCCTTGAAATGTAGAAGGTGCATTGGTAATTCCAAAAGGCATGACCAAACATTCATAATGACCCTCATGAGTTCCAAATGTTTTTTTCAGAATGTCTTCAGCCTTCATTCTAATTTGATGATATCTTGAATGAAGATCCAACTTGGTGAAATAAGTTTCTCCTTGTAATTCATCCAATAATTCATCAATCACAAGAATGGGAAGCCTATATTTAATAGTGAGATTATTGATCTCCCTATAATATAGACACATTCACCATGATCCATCCTTCTTGTGTGCCAATACTACTAGAGAAGAGCAAGAAATTTGACTTTGTTGAATTATACCAACCTCTAGCATTTCTGCAATCATACTTTCAATTTCACTCTTTTGGACATAAGGATATCTGTAAGGCCTGATGTTTGGAGGAAAACTTCCTGGAATCAAATAAATAACATGATCATGATTAGGAATAGGTGGGAGTCCTTTGTGAGTTTCAAACACCTTGGAATTATTGTCAAATACTTTTTGGAGATCTGGAGAAATAGATTATTTTTTTGTTGGAACTTCTAGAGAGCATAATTGTTTAATTACACCCCATTTTTATTTCCTTAGGAGCTTTATCATGACATTATATATTATTATATTTCTTGTCTTCCCTGCAATACCCCGTAATTAAAATTCCTTTCCTGGTGAAAATAAATTCAATAAAAGTTCCTGAAAATTAAAAGCTACAATCCCCAAAGATCGTAACCATTATACTCCTAGTACAACATGAGTACCACCCATTCGAATGAAGAGCATTGGAATATTGAATACATATTCTCCCATGGCTAGTTGTATATTAGGGAACTTTCCAAAGCAGTTTATAGTTCCTCCCTTTGCAACCATCACTTGACCCTCTCGTGCTCCGTATAGGAAGAAATTTAATTCCTTGGCTACCTTACAATGAATAAAATTTTGGGTACTAACGAATCAATTAGCACTATGCCATTTTTCTTATTGAGATGTCCTTCTATCTTGAGATTTTAAGGAGTGGTAATCCCTACCAAAGCATTACAAGATATGATAATATTCACTTCTTCTTCCTCTAAGGTTGGTTCCTGGTGTATATCCTCTTCTTTTGAAGTTTCTTATTTGTTTTCTTCCTCCTCTTCACAATATATTAAACGAAAATTATTCTCAACACACTTATGACCTTTACTATATTTTCTATCACAAATATGGCAAATCCATTTTTCTCTTTTTTCCTTCCAATTGTTCTGGTGTTAACCTTATAGTTTATGGAATTCTAGGAGTAGCAAAGCTTCCATATTTGTAGTTGTGAGTGGTACAATTCCTTGTTGCCATAATTTTTCTTTCACTTTTTCTTGCCAACCTGAATGCCTTCACCAATTAATCAGGTTCCCAAAGGCGAACCTCATGTTGGATGTTATCTTTTAAATTCCCTATGAAGACATCAATCATGTGCTCCTCTGGAATATCCTTTACCCTTATATTCAATTTTTTTAATTCCTCAATGTCCTCCACCATTGAACCCTTTTTTTTGAGATTTATCAATTGGCTAAAGAATGTGTTGCTCCTTTTATCCTCATAATGTGTTATCATTTCCTCCATAAATTGACCAACTGAAAAAATTTTTACTATAGAAAATTTATTGATACCATAAAAATGTATTTTTTTCTAAATATAAAGTTGCAATGCATACCTTTTGTGTGTTTTTCACATTATGGAGATCAAAGTATTGCTCCATATGTAGTATCCATGTTACGAGATCATTGCCATCAAAATTCCTCAAATCGATATTTGGAATATGGTGGGTTTTCAATCCATCATTAGAGTCTATGAAATCATGATTAACAATTATTTTATTCTCATCATGAGTTTCCTCTACTACCTTTTCACCATTAGGAAGCTTTTCTTGTCGCAACTTTGCCAAACCTTCCTTCAAACCTTCCATGTCTTTCATCAAATCTTCCATGTTTCCCTTTATACCATCCATCTTAGTTTCCATGCCATTATTCAAACCATACATCTTAGATTCCATGCCATTATTCAAACCATCCATCTTAGCTTCCACTCCTTTCTTCAAATCATACAAATTAGCTTCCATTCCAATTTTTATTACTTTCTGTGAGAACAAAACTTGTTTCACTTGGTCTCATAATTTTGATATATCATGTTTCAGTTCTTCATATTCATGCTTGATAGTAGAGATTTACGAGGGCTTAACGGGTGTGGAATTCTTTTTGGGAGGCATTATAAACCCAACAATGCTATCTATGCTTCAATATGACCTTGGAATCAGTTCAAACTCGTTTTTAAAACAAAATTTATGCAAATTTGAAACAAATAAACACCTTTTTATTTATTTTAAGAAGCTCGATATTGATACTGATGTATCTCTGCGATTTTGGATACGCAATATTTGAGCTTTGGTCCTGTAGTAGCCCTCTAAGTCTTCTTTTAAATGCCATAGGTCAGACCTGATTTTGATTCTTCAAGGAAAATTTATGTCCAATTTCCCACAATGACATAATTATGGACTACTTCAGTAGAGAAAACTTGGAGGTTGTGCCACATGTCATTGTTTCATCCTTCATCTCCTAAATCAATACAATAAATTATAAAATCCACGTAAGTTTAGCCACTTTTAACAAAATCCTAATATGATGCCTGAAACCAAAGTTACGACTATTATCCCTTGGCCACCTGTTTGAGATGAAATTTTAGAGCATGCAAAAACCCTAACTCCCTCAGATCATAACTCTGAAAATATAGCGAACCAAGGTCTACAATTTTACACGACGTTCCTTAGGATTTTTCTGAATTCAATTTTTTTTGTAGCTTCTGAAACTTCGTAGAAAAAACGTTATATAGAAAATTCCACAATGGTCTGTTTGCAGGAGTGAAACCCTAGAATCCAAAGATCTAATACCAAATTTTTTGAACCCAACACACAAATAGAATAAAATATAGATCAATGACTTAGAAATAAGCCTCTTCAAGGGGGAAACCTCCTTTACATTACATAAATGAAAAATTATTAGATGATATAGATGACACAATCTCGTTTCTATATATAGGTTTCCATGGGGTCATAATATAATCCTAGCTGACCTAACAATAATAATGTAAGGGCACAACAATAATAATAGTGGGATTTTATGGGGAACAATAATAAAAATATGGGGACTACAGGGGTACAACAATAAAAATAAAGGGGCTACATTAATAATAATAAGGGACTACACTACTAATATTGTGACCTAACACGTTGGACCATGGCTAACCATGCATGATCGTGGTTTACCATGGTTGATTTTCATATTGGGACAATCTTTGTCACATCTTGATGTTGGACCATTGTTGACCACTTTTAACCATGATTCACCATAATTTACCATGGTCCACCATATTTGACCAATTTTGACCATGATTGACCATGAATGACCATGGTTGATTTCGATATCAAGAAAATCATGTGACAAACCATAAGAAAAATATTATAAACCAACGTATATAAATCTATGATAAATATTATAAACAGTAAAATAAACATGGATGACAATGATTCATTTTCATTTTAGAGATGATCTTTGTCACAATGAGACATTGAAGCATGGTTGACCATGGTTGGCCATTATTCATTTTCATATGCAGATAATTTTTTTTCTGTTAGGATGTTGGAACATGGTTAATTTTCATATTGAGACAATTGTTGTCTCACTGTGACATTGGACCATGGATGACCATGATTGACCATAGTTGACAATGGTTGACAAGGGTTGGGAATGGTTTATTTTCATAGTGATATAATCTTTGTCAAAATGCGACGTTGGACTATGGCTGACCTTGGTTACAAACCCAAGGAATTTAAATTTAACCCTAGTATTAATATTATAAACCGTATGAATAATATTATACCCTAGGAGTATGAACCCTTAAATTAATAAACCAAAAGGATTGATGTTATAAACCAGAGGGGATAATAAAACCAAGGGATAAATAATAAAACCCCAAGGGGTTATGAACCCAATGGAATAATATTAAACCTAAGGGAATAATATTATAAACCCAAGGTGTATAAACCATAATATAAATATTATAAACCAAAAAATAAACATGGTTGACCATGGTTGATTTTCATATTGAGAAAATCCTAGTCACAGTGGGATGTTGGACTATGGTTGACCATGATTGATTTTCATGTCAAGAAAATATTTGTCATAATGCGGCATTGAACGATAGTTGACAATGGTCAATTTACATATTGAGAAAATATGTGTCATAATGCGACGATTGATGATGGTTGACAATGATTTACCATGGTTGACCATGATTTACCATGGTCGACCATGATTATCCATGATTTACCATAGTTTCCCATGATTGATATTATAAACCCAAGGGAATAATAAACCTGAGGGATTAATACTAAAAATACAAGGGAATAATATTAAATGTAGGGGAATAATATAAACTCAAGGTATATAAACCCTAAGATAAATATTATATAGTCTTAAATAAACATCATTGACCATGGTTTATTTTCATATTGAGACCCAAAGGTTAGATCAAACCAAGGGATTAATACTAAAAACCGAAGGGATTATAAACCCAAGGAAATAATATTTAACCCAAATCTATAATACTAAACCCTAGGAATACCAACCCTTAAATTAATAAACCCAAGGGACTGATATTGTAAACCCAGTGGAATAATAAACCCAGCGGAATAGTATTAAACCCTAGGAATATGAACCCTTACATTAATAAACCAAAGAGATTGATATTATAAACCCAAGGTATTAATACTAAAACCTTAAGGGATTACAAACCCAAGGGATTAATAAAATAAACTGAAGGGATTATAGACCAAAGGGATTAATACTAAAAAACCCAAGGGAATAATACTAAACCCAAGGGAATAAAATTAAACACAAGGGAATAATATAAACACAAGGTATATAAACCCTAAGATAAATGTTATAAATCCTTAAATAAACATGGATGACCATGGTTGACCATGGTTAATTTTCATATTCACATAATATTTGTCACAATTCGATGTTGGACCTTGCTCAACCATTGTTGAACCCTTAGATTAATAAACCCAATGCATTGATATTATAAACCCAAGGTAATAATATTAAATAAAAGGCATTAACATAATAAATTCAAGATATATAAACCCTAAGATAAATATTATAAACCCTAAAATAAACATCGTTGACCATGGTTGACAATGATTTCTTTTCAATTGAGACAATCCTTGTCACAATGTGACGTTTGACCATGGTTGACCATAATTGACCGTGACTTTGTTGGCATTTTGATTCATTATGATTTCATTTTTTGTCCTTGATGGAAACCCACTTGTAAAAGATCAAGTATATGGTTCCTGGAGAATCATAGTGCTTTAGCAGAAGATGGATAAAGTACATATTTAAAGAACTATACGCAAGTTAGTTCAAGCAAAGTCGCTCATACACACGGGAAGGAAGAAGAAAAGTAGCGTGCGTATTTGCACACTAATTTTATGATACCAGGGGTCCTTACCATGGTATTACTCCACAGTATTGATGATAGTAACGGTTATTTTATCCCGTTCAAGAATTCCATCGACATTTGTGTGGTTTTGGCTCATGGTATTGGTAAAATCTCAAACTATATGAGTAGGTGAATATCATAGCGCAAGTGGGTGTGCATGTGTATGGGTATTGAATGAATACTTCCCTCTAAGGTATAACTGCAATGAATGGGTCACATTTTATTGATATATCTAAAATAATGATGCACCTATGAATACAATGATGGATCATGATCTCTAGACCTAAAATGCGTATGTATTTACTTGATCTCTTGGCGAGATAGTTAGATATGTGGTCTCTCGCATGTTTTCTGAAGTGAAGGGTATGATCTAAGTAATTCTGTTGATTTGAAGTGTTACAAAGTCCTAAATATTTACAGATATTTACATAAGTTCGATTCAAGGAAGGCATGTATACACGCAGGTGTAGTTCTACAAAGGCATGCATATATTTAGTAAATCTATACGTAGTATGATTTCAGAAGAAGAAAATACAGTCGCAGATTTTTCTTATTGAAGGAGCGTATGAAATTTATGATTTTTGTTAAGAGTGCTGAAGGAAATGTTTTATCAGTTTTACTGTGTTTCTATTGTCTATCAATGATGTCTTCATATAGATCTGGGTTGTTTGAGTATTGCTTATTCTGCTAGTTTATGGTGATTAAATATCAGTGATTGGTTGGTTGATTGATGATTCAGTGAATGATTCGATGCAATTCTAATTTTCATTTTCATGTATGGTTTTGGGATTAAATGAGTGGAGTGAGTCTAGTCTGAAAATCTGAAGAAAAGAGGCCTACAAGTTTTTTTTCTGTTGAGGCTATTGGATACAGTGTGAAAATTTATGAAACGTGGTCCACAGTGGTGCTAAGGGTTGGAGCCTTCAGTGAGGGGGTCATAGCTCCCTTTCAGCAGTGGCTGGTAAACAAGAGCAGGGGGTCGTATCTCCCTTCCAGTGGTAGCTGGTAAATGATATCAGGGGGTTGGAGCTCCCTTCACTACAAGCAAAATACCCTCTAGTGGATGTTTTTGATGAACCCCACAGAAAAATACCCCATACATCCGTTTCTAGTGGAGGTTACTAGAGGAGGTTGGCAGGCAGAGGGTTTTGGGGATGTTTTCTGCTGGGTGCACTTATCATTAAACATCGCACTGGTGCTCTTGAAAATCGAAAGCAGTGGTGCGAAAAAAACATTGGCACACTGAACACCATGCACTCTGTACACACCCAGCCGATGTGCTGTATTATTGTATAGCACTAGTGCTTCACAACTCTTCCACACCGGTGCATTATAAAACACCGCACCAAAATTGAAACTTCCCAGTGCGGTATTAAGAAACTGCACCAGTGCATCATAAAACAACGCACCACTACACAAACAAACTAGTGCGTTCATAAGAAATAGAACCGGTGCACCTATAAATCACACACACCGGAAAAGCATAAAATAAAGAATGAAATTACAACAAAAAACCCATATTTTTCATTTTTTCAGTGCTACTGAGCTCTGAATTGCCGGTGTGCTCTACCATAGAAAGCCCTGATGCGCACAAAACATTGGCACACTGGACACCATGTGCGACATACATACCCGCCCGGGGCATCCTATTATGGTAACGCATCAGTGCTTCACAACTCTTTTGTCCCGGTGCATCATAAAATACAACACCAAAACAGAAACGTGCTGGTGCATTCTTATCCAAGAGCACTGATGTGCCTATAAAACACACACACCGGAATAACGTTAAATAAATAAAAAAAATTGCGGCCAAAAAATCGGTGCTTTACGAATATTCTACCCTGGTGCATCATAAAAACACCACGCCAAAACTGAAACATCTCGGTGTGGTTTTAGGAAACCGCCCCAGTGCATCATAAAAAATGTGCCAAATCTGACACCACCCAGTGCGGTTGTAAGTAAGCATACCAGTGCGCCTATAAAACCCCGCGCATCGGAACAGGGTTAAATTTAAAAAAAAAAAATTATTGCCAAAAAATCGCATTTTTCATTTTCCTTAGTACTCCAAAGCTCTCAAGCACTTGTGCCATTTCCCCTTCTCTGAGTCGCCCTGGCATTGGTTTTCCCATTTCACATACTACTACTATGTATTTGCCACCAATCTACAGCTTGCATTTTGAAAAACAGTGGGCAAATTTTATTTTGCAAATTCTATAGCCAATATACCTCCTCGACGGCAAAAATGTTCAGGAATTCTAGTTTTTCCATAATTAAGCTTTTTAGTGGATTAGAATTTGAAATAACCTTAAAAATAAAAATTAAAAAAGAAAAATTGCACGGTGCGCCCAAGCCATTCGGCTCACATCGGATAGCGGTGCTGCCTGTAAAATTTACAGGCTGCACCACCATCAGTGCTAATGTTATCCACACCATTTTTGGGGTGGTACCGAAAGGCACCCTGCATTATTTTAAATTTAAAAAATGAAATGTGGTGCACTCATTTAGCCAGGCACACCGTTGACCATGGGAATAGCGGTGCGGTGCATTGAACGAATTATCTGCCCCAGATTCTGTCAGCGCACCGCATTCGGAATTCTAAAAGAGTCAATGGTGCGACCGGGTAAAATACCGCACCGTTGACTATGTAATTGTCAGGAGGTCAGTGCGCTGACATGAAAATATGCTCCAGGGCGTATATTTCAGTCATCACACCGCTATTCTAATATCAAATATAGTCAACAGTGCTTGAAAAAATTTCAGCTGCACTGAGGCGAGTGCGTTGTATTTCATTTGGGGCACTGCCACCGGTGCGCTACAAACACAAGCCGCACCGGAACCGGTGCGTGACTGTTTTTGTGGTGCACCGACTGGTTTGTTTTCTTTTCTTAAATATATATATATATATATATATATATATATATATATATATATATATATATATATATATATATATATATATATATATATATTCTAAATACATGTCTTTTTTAATAAAAAAAAAATATTTAAAATGTCAATGATTCATAGAGAAGAGGAGGAGCAACAACAACAACAGGCGGAATAGTATGACATGATTCACTAGTGGGAGGCACGAGAGAGGGAGAGAGCTGCACACCCTCACCCTATTATAATAGATAGCCAGGGGAACATAAGGCAGGTAGGCCTCCTCAAGTTCTATGAGGAGACTACATCCCTAAAGGCCCATAGTGTGTTTTTGAGATATCTTATCTGCAGGTGGAATGCCCACTGACAGGCTTTCCAGGTTGGTCCTGACCAGTGGTACACACCCACTTAGGAGGATATTTATTTTACTACAGGACTATCGAGGAGAGGGTTGTATTTTCCCTCATTCCCAAAGGTTCCAGCTGGTTCTATAGGAGGGAGTCAGTTAGTTTACTCCTAGAGATACATTGGAGCACATGTACTATCTCCTTCATAGTTTCAGGTACCTGGAGGTCAGTTAAGTATAGGTGCATTTGGTAGATAGTATGTGCAGTGCCTCTCACTTATCATTTCCATCATTTCGCACAACATCGGTGACGGACAATGCATTAGTTGCTCGCTTTATATTATGTTGATTCTTTAGTACAAGAGCCATGAATTGTCAGGTGGTCTGCCATTTTTATGTGGCAGTTTTGTACAGCCTTAGATAGATGTCGTGCTCATGCACAAAGGAGGGTCAACTTCTCTTTTTCTTCAGAGTTGTTTTGTTTATTTTTTGCGAGATTTTCAGACATGAGGCCTAGTTTTTTTGATAGCCTTGTAAGCTGATGTTGAAGGCTTGATGCACATGTGGGGGAAGATGATACCCAAGAGGAGAGATACTATGTTTCCAGCCAAGATATCACATGATGCACTAGACTTACTAGCCAGTGTCGACAATCATCTACATCTCTTCATTATGGTCCCATGTCCTTATGCTGGATTAGATTGGAAAGGGTGTGCCAATATCCTCTTCACAGATGATGAGCCACCAGATGATAGAGATAATATTATTGTTTTATTTATATTTATTTTAACATGTTCTTTAACTTGTTTTTATTAAATTTTGTAACGAAATATTTGTCTAATTATTGTTGTGTACTTGTATATATTTTGCAGACATTGGCTCTTTTGATGGCAAGGAGATGTCGGAACCACCACACGATCCAGGTGTGGATCCTGATGACGATCAGGACATGGCCGATGCTGAGGATCATGATCAGGATGAGGCGGGTGTAGAGAGAAATCCTCCTATTGGTGCACTAGTACTACCTTTTTCTAGGCGTGGTTGACCTTGTTAGAGTCGGTATCTTCATCCCTTCATCAGAGATCAAATTTCTCTTGCTGAATTTAATTTTAGGTGTCTCATTCAGTTCAGTCAACTGCATTCCATTAGGAGTATGGATCATCTGACCGTAGGGTCTTGTCACTTATATCCCTCATTTCATGTACCTGCTGGTCTAGTTCTGTTCATCGAAATCATTTACAGTCATGATTGGTCTCCTGGTTGGCAAAGAGTCATTTTAGGGTTTTTAGTCTCATTAAGTTTAGGGCTTCGTTAATTTGATCTTTAGAGTGTATAAATAATACTAGCAGGCACATGAGGAAGCTTGAAACAAGGTTTCACTACAAAAAATTTCATCATCATAATGCTTGATAATGATTTTTCTTCAAAACTCTCTTTTGAAGAAAAATTGTCTATTTTACCCTTTTGTAACAAATGTAACATAATTTTTGAGTTCTTTAGTTGTAATGATGCTCCATTCATAGCCCGGGTCGCCTTTTCCAAAGTTCCATGCCATCCATCCCTGCAAAGAAGAACAAGAAACTCATCATTAAATAAAAAAGCAAGCAAAACAAAGTTCATTTGAAAAGTGCCAAAGTTTTCAAACATTATAAAGTGGGTTTTTCAAATGAAAAATGAAAATATTTGGTATATATAAGATCTTTCCAAATTAAAAACTCCATTTTCATACCAAAGACATCAATGATCCAAAGAAAATCGTGGAGGAGTGAAAAATAGGTTTGGAGGTCGAACTGTGGTGAAATTGACTGGCGTGGCACACTAGGCAATTGTCGCAGCGCATAGACTGAGTGCGGCACATAGGGCCGATCTTCTCTATGTGTTTTTTAACTATCACGACACATTGAACGGGCGCGACGCACTGGGCAGTGGTCGCGGTGCATTGGGCCAAAACATGAAATTTTTTCATTGCCTCCAAAAAAATTCCAAATCACTCGGTCTATTTTGTCCAAGTAAGTTCATATGAACTTATAATTGCTATTCACAAATGTTTGAAAATGTATTATGAGAATTTGAATGTAAAAACTTAAACCCTATCATCTTGCTGAAAAATTTCTTCTTTAGAGTTATGAAGTTGGGGTTTTAAAACTGGTTTTGTGCCAAAATTTTTCATTTCTCACTTTGTTTTTCCTCCCCCTCACTGTTATCCTATCACTACAGTCCATACCCTATTCCCTACATCCCTAAAGTCACTCATACCATCTCATTCCCATTGTCCCTATCCCATTTGTAAAAATTTCCCCAAATCCCAAATTTATCCTTAAAAATCAAGTGGTTTTCCATTGTCCCTACATTTGTCAAATTTTCTAAAGGAAAATATCACTTGATTAAAATTCACTATCCCCACTACCCTATTTCCCCACAGTCCCTCCCACGCTACCATACATTTGGCAATTAAAACAAAAACACCCAAATTCTCATTTTCATCTCATACAAGCCAGCATACACCTTGCATAGACCTTGAACACCATGGAGACATACACTGATACATCATATGACCAAGATAGTGATTCCACCACTGAGTTACATGCACCTAGAAGGCCTCGTAAAGGTGGCAGACATGTGAGAGAGGATCCCACCTCATTGACTGAATTGCAGGCTTGTCCACTTGCCATGGCATGTTTTCGAGAACAACCATGCTATCAGTTTTTTGAAATGATTGCTAGGATCCATTATCATCAGGAGTTAGCTCGTTTTTTTGTATTGCATTTACATGATGGTCAGGTAACTCTTGCTGGTGTAAATTTCACTTTGACACCGGAAACTATCTCTCAAGCAACCGGAATACCGAATGTGGGTGAACAGTGGAACAAAAGACAACAGGTGGACAGAGTGCATTATGAACCATACATCAGGCCTAGCTTTGTGAGATAGCTCAGCAGAGTGTTCCCATTCTGGTTCCTAAAGGAATCCTATGTGCCTCTGATGAAACTCATTATCAGATATTTCAGTTGTGAGGGTCGGTTTTCACGCCTCTATGCCTACCATATCAGGTTATTGATGCATTTCACCAGAGTGAGGATGATGAACATCCCTTATTTCATGTGCTGAAAAATTGAGAGAATGACCACTCTTGTGCAAAGGAAAACTCCCGAGTAGCAATACAACAGTATTTATCACTATGCACTCATAAATATTGTGGTTGTACATCAGCTTGGATTGCAGGGTATTTCATGGGAGGATTTCATTTCCCATGATTTATTCAGAGTTCCTCAGGCTCCTCCAGAGGTTGTTCATTATGTAGGTGAACCTTCACATCAGTCTGGAGGTAAGGAGATAGAGACTAGTGTGCCGACATATGTCACTTATCAGAGAGGCACTAGAGGATTATTTGCAGCAGCCCGACGAGTACTATCTCCACCTGGGGTGGAAGGGGTCTCGTTATTGTCAGTAGCAGCACAGGTATAGATACAGGACAGAGGTAAGAGGCCCATGTAGGATGAGGGCCCTTCAGGAGGCCAAGACATAGGTTTCATACTCATTGATGAAGATTTGAGCTCTCCAAGCTCGAAGTTGAGAGAGACCATTCAGGAGCAGAAGGCAGAGATTGACACATTGACCGTAAAATTGCAGAGAGCCCAATGGATCATAAAATACCTAGAGCAGTGAAACAAATAGTTAGAAGATCAACAAACAATCATGGAGTTGCAAAACATCTGTGAGAACCGGCAAGCTGCCCAAAGAAGCCAAACCAAGATGACATCCATTAAGCGGGAGATTGAGGCTGATAGAGAGACTTGGCTTGAGAGGGTCAATATTCATATTGAGAAGCTATTGGAGAAGGCCAAAAAATAAAATAACATGCTCAGGCACATGCAGAACAATTATTGGACGCGAAATCATGTTTGCAAGGCACGAATTAAAATCCTGAAAGCAAAAATAAAGAGGGCACTAAAGCATCGCAAAAGGCATGATAGACTCCAAATTTTGGCCGAAGATTCTTCGGCTCAGCATAGCACTTGATGGTGGACTTTCAGCCCAAAATTTAAGAAATTTGGGAAAAATTTTGTCAATTTTGAAATTTTTGGCCTTAAAACAGATTTTCTTGCCCGACACGTCGCGCCACTTGGCGCGCGCTTATAATTGGAAGCTCTTCTTGAGGAAAAATTTGTATTTATGGATTTTTCATCAAAATTTTTGCATTCCTACCCATTACCTAAGGATTTTGGCAAATTTTTGGTTGCTTGAAGGGTCAAAAACACCTTAAAAATGGCCTTTCTGCCACCTTTTGGACATACAGGAAGCAGTGTTGGGAGATTTGATTTTGGGAGAGGCAGATGGAAACCAAATTTAGAAATTCTACTTGGGTTGGAAATTAGATAGGTATATATTTCCAACTAGCTATCCTGTACTCAATTTTGACTTTGGGAAGGCCTTCAAAATCAGCCTCAAAGTGGCACTACGCATAGAGATTTCAGGCGCGGCACATTGGGAAATTTGGCCTATTTTTCACTCAGCAGCTCAGATTTTCGCCTAGTTTTGGCCAGTTTGACTTTTTTATCTTCATATGTTGAATCAGTTTCCTATCTTATAGAGGCAAGTTGTTTCGTTGCCTATTTTCCAGTTCTTAGTTTAGATCTTATTGAAACAGCTCCTAGAATGGTGAGCTAGACCCCTAGAGGCATGGCGATGAGTTAGGATTGTCTATATCTTGTATTTTCTCAGTCATTTTCAGGGTTGGACATTTGGGATTGCTTGCCACTTCATTGTACATTTCATCTCTTCAATTTTGGCAAAGGAATAGACCAGGGTTTGCAGCACTCTTTGGGATCCATGTGGCTCTATTTTTTGATGGTTTATTTCTCTGTGTGATTGTATGTTCATTGATGTCTTATGTGTATCATTTCTCTTCTACTTTCTTCTTAAATTAAAAAAATGAGTGATAAAGGTGGAATTCATTAGATTGGTTTTCTCTGCCTTGAGTTTTGTTTAATTTTCCATGTTTCAATATGTTTGAAGAGGATTCTTGAAAGCTTATTTCCCTCTTCAGCTCCTCACCAGTCTGAACTATCCATTCATTCAATCCAAAGCATAAAAACAATTTCCTTCTTTGCCCCACTCAGAACTCTGCAAAAACTAGGCCTCATCCCTGGACGCAAAACTGCCTTTCCCTTTGATTCCAACAAAAACCCCCAAAATCAAAATTAAAATCTTCTACTTATATACCTAGCCTAAAAATAGCCTTTATTTCAAGTCATCTCAAGCCTTATTTATTATCTTTGCTGAGATTGACTCGGAGAGAGCCCTCTCCTGATCTGGTAGGGCTAGCTACCAGACTGAGCGTGGTTGGATGTTACCCTGAAGTTTTCCTTCCTTCAGCCTGAGGTATATTTAGGAAATAACATAGTGGCGACCATACTGGGGAATGAAAAAATGGTTTGCTTGTTAGTGTTATTCATTTTATAAGCTACAGATGGAGCCTGAAGTTATGCCAGGTAGCCTTCGAAACGCTCTTGCTTTGCATTAGCGAAAGTAGATAAACGCTGCTTCAGTCAATCTCCGGTCTAGTTTATAAAAATAAAATCTGACTTTCAAATTTCCCCAGTACACATATCAAGTTGGATCTGATGCTGATGCTGGATAGAAGTCAGACACGTATGAAGGCTGAAACATTCACCTAGCGACTCCAACTCAATCCAGAGATTCCAGTGCTCACTGATCCTTTCATGCACTAAAATAAAATGGTAGGGTATGTGGCAAACCCTGCACTTTGTGAAGTTTTAAAAGAAGTTAGAGATCAGTTAGTGGATTTTTAAATTGATGAATTATTTTGAATTGTCGTGCATCAATTTTTGAGATCTCTGTAGTTTCCTCCTAAAGCTAAAACTTGTTTCTTTGAGTTAGTTGTTGAAAAATTTGAGAAGGAGATTCAATGTTTAAATGATCAGATCCAATCATATGAATTCCGAGATCCCAAAAAGTTCTTGGAAACTCCCCCTCCTTCGAAAAAAGAAACAATAGAGCTGCCTGTGGATGTTTGCATTGACTGTTTGCAGTTGGAAGCATGTATTATGGAGTTGGGGAAGCAAACAGAGTCTGGTTTTTGCGATCCTATTGCAACGTACATGGAATTTTTTTTCAGTTTGAATGATAGATCAGATTTTATTTTACATAACCAGACTCATTCTGTGCATGTATGGTTGTCAGCATTTACATTTGGGTCCTGGTTGAAGAACTTTCAAGCAGCACCCTGGTCACAGTTACTTGATTGGTTGATATGGCATTATAGCGTTACTTGATCTATTGGCTTTGCAGCAAAGTAGGGTAGATTTATAAATAAATAAACTGCCAAAGGAAACATTTCAGTTTCCAGTATTTGTTTAAGTTTCATTGCAAGTGTGTGCTGTCATCAGTCTTTCTTTTTGGGGCCCAAGGTGAAGGCTATAATTCTGGAGATTGATTTCATCTTTGGTTTTAGTTTGTCGAGTCAGGTCTTTCAGTAATTTTGGTTTCAAAATTGAGTCGGTTTGAGTCAAGTTTCAGTCAATAAAATTGATTCAAGAGTCTTGTGTTGATTTGTTGAAGTTATGGACTCCATAGCCCAATGGACAAAGGCACTGCCTACTCTCCCAGAAATATGTATTTCTTGGCACCTCCAAGGAGCTACCATCCCCATTGGAGCCAATGTTAGAGTCGGTATCTTCATCCCTCCGTCAGAGATAAAATTTCTCTTGTTGTATTTCATTTTAGGTGTCTCATTCAGTTCATTCAGCTGCATTCCATTAGGAGCATGGATCATCTGACGGTAGGGTCTTGTCACTTATATCCCTCATGTCATGTACCTGCTGGTCTAGTTCTGTTCATCGAAATCATTTACAGTCATGATTGGTCTCCTGGTTGGCAAAGAGTCATTTTAGGGTTTTTAGTCTCATTAGGTTTAGGGCTTCGTTAATTTGGTCTTCAGAGTGTCTAAATAATACCAGCAGGCACATGAGGAAGCTTCAAACAAGGTTTCACTACAAAAAATTTCATCATCATAATGCTTGATAATGATTTTTCTTCAAAACTCTGTTTTGAAGAGAAATTGTCTATTTTATCCTTTTATAACAAATGTAATGTAATTTTTGAGTTCTTTAGTTGTAATAATGCTCCATTCACAGCCCTGGTCACCTTTGCCAAATTTCCATGCCATCCATCCCTGCAAAGCAGAACAATAAACTCATCATTCAATCAAAAATCAAGCAAAACAGAGTTCATTTGAAAAGTGCCAAAGTTTTCAAACATTATAAAGTGGGTTTTTCAAATCAAAAATTAAAATCTTTGGTATATATAAGATCTTTCCAAATTCAAAACTCCATTTGCATACCAAAGACATCAATGAGCCAAAGAAAATCATGGAGGAGTGAAGAAATAGGTTTGGAGGCCGAACTACGGTGAAATTGATCAAGAAGGCAAGAATGGGCAACTGGCCATGGTGCATAGATCGGAAAGCACTAGTACGTAGGGCCACTCTTCGTGTTTTGAACCGTCGTTGCATTGGGAATGCAAGCATGATGCACCAGGTTGGTCGCGGGCGATTGGGCCAAAACAAATTTTTTTCATATCGCTTCCAAAAAATTCAAATCATCTATTATTATCAAGAAAGTTCTATGAACTGAAAATCATACAAAAATGTTTGAAAATGGATTATGAGAATTTGAATGTCAAAACTTAAACCCTATCATCTTGTTGAAAAATTGCTTCCTTAGGGTTTTGAAGTTGGAATTTTAAAATTGGTTTTGTGCCAAACCTTTTCATTTCTCACTTTGTTTTTCCTCCCCCTCACTGTTATCCTATCACTACAGTCCATCCCCTATTCCCTACATCCCTAAAGTCACTCATATCATCTCATTCCAATTTTCCCTATCCCATTTGTAAAAGTTTCCCCAAATCCCAAGTTTATCCTGAAAATCAAGTGGTTGTCCCTTGTCTCTACATTTGTCAAATCACAAGTTTTCAAAAGGAAAATTCCACTTGACAAGACTTCATTGTTCCCACTGCCCTATTGCTCCTACAGTCCCTCCCATATTACCATACATTTGGAAATTAAAACAAAGCACCAAAAAATCTCATTTTCATCTATCTAAGCCAACATACACCTTGCATCAACCTTGGACACCATGGAGACAGACACTAATACATCATATGACAGAGATAGTGATTCCACCACTGAGCTACATGCACCTAGAAGGCCTCGTAAAGGTGGAAGACATGTGAGAGAGGAGCCCACCTCATTGACTGAATTGCGTGCTTGTCACATTTGCTATGAATGATAAACATTCATAAGACAATAGAAACATCAGCAGGGATCCATTATCAGAGTGGCTCATTTTGTATTGCATTTACATGATGGTCAGGTAACTCTTGCTGGTGTAAATTTCACTTTGACACCAGAAACCATCTCTCAAGCAACTGAGATACCAAATGTGGGTGAACAGTGGAACAAAAGACAGCAAGTGGACATAGTGCATTATGAACCATACATCAAGCCTAGCTTTGTGAGGCAACTCAACAGGGTGTTTCCATTCTGGTTCCTAAAGGAATCCTATATGCCTCTGATGAAACTCATTATCAAATACTTCAGTTGTGAGGGCCGGTTTTCATGCCTCTATGCCTACCATATCACGTTATTGATGCATTTCACGAGAGTGAGGATGATGAACATTCCTTATTTCATGTGTTGGAACATCAAGAGAATGACCACTCTTGTGCAGAAGAAAACTCCCTGTTGGGGCAAAAGAGAGCAACAAGATTTACCACTGGGCACCTACCAGACCGTGGCTGTACACTGCCCGGATCAGCAGGCGGCCCTGAGACTGAGACTTCCCATGATTTATTCAAAGTTCCTCAGGCTCCTTCGAGGGTTGTTCATGATGCATGTGAACCTTCACATCAGTCTGGAGGTCAGGAGATAGAGACTAGTGTGCCGACATATGTCACTTATCAGAGAGGCACTAGAGGATTATTTGCAGCAGCCCGACGAGTACTATCTCCACCTAGGGCGAAAGGGGTCTCATTGCCATCATTAGTAGCACAAGTACAGGTACAGGACGGAGGTAAGAGGCCCATGTAGGATGAGGGCCCTTCAGGAGGCCAAGACACAGGTTTCATACTCATTGATGAGGATTTGAGCTCTCCAAGCTCAAAGTTGAGAGAGACCATTCAGGAGCAGAAGGCGAAGATTGACACATTGACAGTCAAATTGCAGAGAGCCCCATGGATGATAAAATACCTAAAGCAATGAAACAAATAGTTAGAATATTATCAAACAATCATGGAGTTGCAAAACATCCGTGAGAACCGGCAAGCTACCCAAAGAAGCCAAATCGAGATGACATCCATTGAGCGGGAGATTGAGGCTGATAGAGAGACTTGGCTTGAGAGGGTCAATATTCATCTTGAGAAGCTGTTGGAGAAGGCCAACAAAGAAAAGAACATGCTCAGGCACATGAAGAACCATTATTGGGCGCAAAATCATGTTTGCAAGGCGCGAATTAAAATCCTGAAAGCAAAACTAAAGAGGGCACTAAAGCGTCTTAAAAGGCATGATAGACTCCAAATTTTAGCCAAAGCTTCTTTGGCTCAGCATAGCACTTGATGGTGGACTTTCAGCCCAAATTTCAAGAAATTTGGGAAAATTTTTATCAATTTTGAAATTTTTGGCCTTAAAACAGATTTTCCTGCCCGACGCGTCCCGCCATTTGGCGCGCGCTTATAATTGGCATCTCTTCTTGAGGAAAAATTTGCATTTCTATATTTTTCATAAAAATGTATGCATGCCTACCCATTACCTAAGGATTTTGACAAATTTTGGTTTTCTTGAAGGGTCAAAAACACCTTAAAAATGGCCTTTCTGCCACTTTATAGACACACAGGAAGCAGTGTTGGGAGATTTGATTTTTGGAGGGGCAGAAGGAAACCAAATTCAGAAATTCCACTTGGGTTGGAAATTATATAGATAGAGATTTCCAACGAGCTATCCTAAACTCCATTTGGACTTCAAGAAGGCCTTCAAAAGTAGCCTCAAAGTGGCGCTATGCATAGAGATTTCAGGCACGGTGCATTGGGAAATTTGGCCTATTTTTCACTCAGCAGCTCAGATTTTCGCCTAGTTTTGGCAAGTTTGACTTTTTTATCTTCATATGTACAACTCTTGATGTAACTTGATGTAATTTCATGACTTTTATGTAATTTTGGCACATTTTTACCCATGCAAGTAGATTCATTCACCAAAAAGTGAAATGCAACTAAATGAATCAGTTTCCTATCTTATGGAGGCAAGCTGTTTCATTGCCTATTTTCCAGTTCTTAGTTTAGATCTTGTTGAAACAGCTCCTAGAATGGTGAGCTCAACCCCTAGAGGCATGGGGATGAGTTAGGCTTGTCTATATATTGTATTTTCTTAGTCATTTTCAGGGTTGGACATTTGGGATTGCTTGGCACTTCATTGTACATTTCATCTCTGCAATTTTGGCAAAGGAATAGACCAGGGTTTGCAGCACTCTTTGGGATCCATGTGGCTCTATGTTTTGATGGTGTATTTCTCTCTGTGATTTTAAGTTCACTGTTGTCTTATGTGTATCATTTCCCTTCTACTTTCTTCTTAAATTAAACAAATGAGTGATAAAGGTGGAAATCATTACATTTCTTTGCTCTGCATTGAGTTTTGTTTAATTTTCCATGTTTTTATCTGTTTGAAGAGGATTCTTGAAAGCTTCTTTCCCTCTTCAGCTCCTCACTGGTATGAACTATCCATTCATTCAATCCAAAGAATCAAAAAAATTTCCTTCCTTGCCCCATTCAGAACTCTACAAAAACTAGGCCTCATCCCCGGACCCAAAACTGCCTTTCCCTTTGATTCCAACAAAAACCCCCAAAATCAAAATTAAACTCTTTTAATTATATACCTAGCCTAAAATCAGCCTTTATTTCAAGTCATCTCAAGCCTTATTGATTATCTTTGCTGAGATTGACCTCGAGAGAGCCCTCTCCTGATCTGGTAGGGCTAGCTACTAGACTGAGCATGGTTTGATGTTACCCTGAACTCTGCCTTCCTTTAGCCTAAGGTAGATTTAGCCAATAAAATACCTAAGACTAGATATAGGATGGAGTTGGGAAACCAACTTAGTGCATTGATCGTTGAGGTGGGCATCAGGCCCACTCATTAAAAAGACATACAGGCCGATGATAGGCTATTACGGATGTGGAGAGGCATGCCGTGTGACATGTATCACTTGATGCAACATGTCGTAGGAGCTATGATGGTTGTTACACGACTGAGGAGGACTGTTTCACATTATAGGCATGTCGAGCCATGACACATGATGGACATTCCATGAGCAGTGGCTCATCATCTCATGATAATTCACCTTACGCCGCGCCTGATGAGCATGAGGCTCCACTAGCAGAATCTAGCAGTCATCATGGAGATGAGGCTAGACCATCGACCATGTCCAGTCAACATCTTGAAACATCCATCAGTATTAGTCATGATCATGAGCAGGCTGGACCATTGACCATCGAGGCTGCACTATTGACTGAGCGAGCCTCGACTACTACTGCTTATATTGATGTTGTACTACCACCAGCTAATGCATCCATCAGTACTAGTCATGATCATGAGCAGGCTCGACCACCAACCGTCAAGGCTGCACCATTTACTGAGCAGGCCTCCACTTGTACTTATATTGATGTTGTAGTACTACCACCAGTTGATCCATGAAATTTATATTACAGTTGCATATTTTAACATTATTCAGTTATATATATATGGTCCATGTATTTTATGTTCATGTTGTAGTTGTACTTAATTTACATGTTGGTGATCATTATGATGTGCATATTGTTAGGTCATGTTAGATATGTTCATTTAATTTTTAGCTTACAGATAGATGTGTATATTTGATAGAATGAATTATTTGACATGAGATGTATATTTGATGTTTGTTTTGTGATGATGTTAACATATAATGCTATTTTGATGTTTGAATGTGTTTTTTAGTCGAATATGATGTTTGTATGATGGTTATCATGATCGTAATGATTTTTATTAATTAATTTAATATTAAATGACCATGATATTTATTAAATATTTTGTCGTGATTGTAATTGAAATTTTAATTTTAATTGTATGTAAAATTGTAAAATTGTATTTGTATTTGTAATTGTAATTTTAACTGTAATTGTATGTAGAATATTTAATGTAAAATTTTAATTGTAATTGTATTCATGAAAAATTGTAAAATTTTAATTGTATGTAAAATTCTAAAATTGTAATTGTAATTGTATATAAAATATTTGTAAAATTTTAATTTTAATTGTAAATGTAATTCTATGTAAAATTGTAAATGTAATTCTATGTAGATGTAATTGTATGTAATATTAAAATTGTAATTGTAATTGTAATTTTAATTGCAATTGTATGTAAAATATTTGTAAAATTTTAATTTTATTAATGTGAAAATTTTAATTTTATTAATGTGAAATGATTTTATTAAAATATTTAAATTTGTAAATTTGCAAATAATTGTAAATAACAAATCTAGAATAATATGGTTTTTTGTAACATAATAAAGTTAGAAAATAATGAAAATAAATTCATGTACTTTAGAATTATCATTATTTTATTATGATCTTACATACAAAAAAAAGAACTTTATATAGTCTGGTGCGATTATCATCATAACACGCACTGGTGTGTCATATTATTTAGATGCACCGGTGCTTCACAACTCTTCCGCACTGGTCACGAATAAACACAAATAAAAAAATTGCAACTCTATTTTATTTAACTCAAAAAGAAAAAGAGGAAATTTGAAAAATGTGCGGCAAAATATTTTCGAAAATCTAATTTCATAAAATAATTCTTTAAATACTAAAAAAATTTCATTATTTCACTCTTTTCGCTAAAACTTTCAGCCAGATTTTTGCAGGAGACAGACCTGAAACAAGAGAGCATGAAGGCATTGTGGAGTAGTGAAATACATTCGAACTGAAGTATTCAGACAATCAGAAACCAAACATCTGGTGATTCAAACCCTATATCATAGAATTTCAAACCATATCATGATTAAATTTGATTATTTTTTTTTACTTTTTCTGTAGTTTTATACATTTTTACCCTAAACCCTTCATTTTTTTGTTTTTTCCCTTTCTTCTCCCTTTTTCTGTAATTTCATGATTAGGGGTTTTCATTTTAGATTGACATCCAACCCATGGGATGACTTGCATAGTTGGATCCCAATCCATTCAGCCATTGCGTGAATTTTTGGAAAAAATGGATTTTTCTTTATCGGTGTGCCCTGCGTACCCTAGCGCACCATTGTGATGTATTATACAACACACTGCGCAAGTACTGTGCAATAAAAATATTGAAAACAATTTTTCTAAATTAGTGCGACGTATCTGAAATAGGGCACCAGTGCTCTATTTGACGAGGATAGCATTGTACGGTCTATTACACTGTTTTTGCGGTATGTTTGTAATACTCCACATACCGTACAGTCTATTATACTATTTTTTGGTATGTTTTTAATACCCCCACGCACTAGCTGCGGTGTGTTTTTAATAACCCCATGCACCAGCTGCGGTGTGTACCTCATGAAAGGTGCACCAGTGTCTTAAGATTTATTTTGTACTTGAAAATTTGAGAATTTATTTATAAATATATTAATGAATGATATGGTACAGGTTTCAGATTGATAAAGAAGTGAGTGACAAGAGATCAAGTAACAAAAGTACTGATAACACATCAAGAAAAGAAAAAAAGGCAAGTTGTTTGTAAATTATTTATAAAAAATATTATTTTTGAACTATATGTAAGTTTAAATAATATGTATTGTTTACTATGTATCATGTAGAGCCACAAAATGACGAAGCTTCATATGATTATTTCGGATCTAGGACTAGAAGAGCATAAAAGATTAATGGAAAAATTGCAAAAGGATGAATCAGGTGAATGAAAAAATACTATCGATCCAATATGAGTTTATTTTTTTAATTATCATTAATAATATACTTAAAATTATTAGATAACATGTGTCAGATGGTCTATTAATTCACATCTGTTTAATGTTCTACAAGAACCAAAAACTCGGAAAATGAATGTTGTTCGAAGAAAAGAAAAATAATAGAACATGCAAATGAAAATTAATTGCTCCTTAGCTCATCTCGAATGGTGGTGGAAGTTAACGAAAGGGGGAAAAATTTTTATAAAATTTTGAGGGATCTAATGGAATAAATTTATAGACATTCTTTCCACTTACAATAAAAAAATCAATCCAATGACTTCAACAACCAAAATTTATCTAAACTACAGGAAGAGTTTCAAGAGAATTGGTCAATGAGACATGTAAGATTTTTAATAGAAAAAACGTACAACAACAAAAAAAAATGAATGAAAAAGTAATATTCCTTTAAATTTTTGTCTAGAATTATTTATAAATATCACTTTTTTTATATTTACTTTTCATATATCAATATAAAAATTAAATATTTTATTGTCATATTACATTTTCAGGAATATTATGAAAATCTCAAAAGATTAACGAGCTGATATCAGAAATATGCCAGTAGGAATGTCCAAAAAGGTGTACAAGGAGATGATCAAAGAAATAGACAAAATTGCATTGCAGGAGGAGTCATTTCAATAACAACGTGCTTCAAATGTAATATGTAATCATTGAATTTTTTTATCATTAGGTGCAATAAATAAATAATTTAGCACTAAATATTAATTTTCAAGAATTTTCTTGCAGAAAAGAAAATAAAATGGAGCCCATTCAGTACATAAAAAAGGACGACAAGGAAGAAAAGAGTTGATCTCTAAGTTTGTGAGTAATTGTTACCTCTTTATAACAACTTAACTAGATTTCATTTCTGTATTTTTTAAGTTGTTTCACAAAAATCATCATTGAATGTCTTCAAACAGGTGCTAACATACAAAGAAGGACCATCAGACGAATTGATTGAAATTGGGTTAAATATGGGTTGTGAGTATATGTTGGCATATCAGAAATTAGTTGTAAAATTTGTAAGCATCTATCGATCTTGTTTTAATTAGCTCCATCTATAATTAATAGAACAAAAACATATTTTATATTAAATATATGATTTGTTATGGGGTATAAAACTTGCAGGAAACAAAGTATGGAACTGCGCCAACAGAGGAAATTTTGAAAGATGGCATGGTACATGGTTTTGAAAGAATGTGTATAGTTTATGAGTCAGTTGTTCCTATGGTACGCCATTTTTGTTTTTCATTTAAATTGATGTATGTTATTTAATATTGAAATTTTCATTATTCTCACTAATGTATATACTCTCATTTAAGTTTATTTTTATGTTTGTAGATGGAAGGTGAAGAAGAAGAAACAATCAACGACGTGAACAAAACGTTCCTGAAAATAACCCAAGTCATGGAAGTAGCTCTAACAGTGAAAACAATTTAAGCAAAGAATGATGATCACTATGTTTGGATATCAAAGCAAGGCATTTTATTTTTTGAAATATATATGTCTGTGAAATTAGACATTTTGTTTAATGTAATGGACATAGTGTCCTAATTGAAAGACAAAGGGATACCAATAACTATCACATTTTGTATGATAAAGACTATCTCATATATATATATATATATATATATATATATATATATATATATATATATATATATATATGTGTGTGTGTGTGTGTGTGTGTGTATATATATATAATCATAAAATATGTTTTAATTTATTCTATTGTGTTCTCCATTGTCGTTCTCAAATTCACTAATAAAAATTTAAATCATATGTATATTGTTATAAGATATATATGTGTCAACTTTTGATGAAAAATGAATTTTAAAAAACCATAATAGTTATGATATGATATAAAAAATTAATCCAAAAATCATATTCAAATGCATTACTAAAAATTTAATTAATATGAATATTGTTATAAGATGTGTCAACTTTTGATGAATAATGAATTTAAAACAATCACAATAATTGCACTGTTACAGGTCGATGTTTCTACATATGAAAATCGATGCGTGTTAGTAATTGTACACTGGTGCATTTATGTGTTTATATGCACCGGTGCCAATGTAATATCTATGGGCACCGCACAAATACCGATACCAGTTATAAATATCGGTGCGTTTGTGTGATACTGTGCACCGGGGCATTTACGTATCTATAAGCACCGGTGCATTTTTATGATCTATGGGCATCGCAAAAATACCAATACCAATTATAAATGATGCAGGTATTCTACTAGAAAGAAGATCCTGGCATATAAGAAACTCACTGCCCAAATAAGATAAAAAAAATGTTCAATTCTTCTATATAATAAATCCATAAAAAAAAAATTCAGCTCAAATTTACATGAAGGCGGAAAGAGCCATGCAAATCAACTCCATTAATGATATAAAAATTTTGTGGCAAAATATTACATTGGGCGGCCTCTGGCTCTTGGCCCTTCAAACCTCTCCTCACTCACTCAACTCTTCACTATCTCAGTTCTTCAACTATATTTTTTTCCTCACAAAAAAAACTCACATTTATACATAAATAATGAATTTAATTCATTCCAAAAATCTCTGCACCTAATCCTCAACTAAATCCAATTTAAATTCATTTTAGGTGTGGACTCAACAAAGTCCCGTACATAGAATTCCTACTCCCTAAATTTGCTACCTAATTCTATTTTCTCTCATATCCTTTTAATTATTAAGAGAATATATACAAAATCCTCACTTTTATAATTTCTCTCCTATTTTATTTAAACATAACAAATTAATTAATAAAGCAATTAAAATGTCACACCCCCCTTTATTACATAATTAAATAATGAAAATTGGCCTTGATGCTCCTGCATCAGACTCCCAAGGTTGAAATTAATCATGATCGCCTGATCATGTGTTTAGATCTTTGTTTGCCTAGATCCCATATTTTGTGCTGCAAATTTCCATTTCTCGCTGGTGCTGTCTGTTGTTCTTCTCCAGGTCTCCATAATTTTTGCTGCATTGCCCCACTGGCTATCCTTTCACAATCTTCTGTTGTCTTTCCCTTATGGCTTCTTTTTTTTTTTACTGCTACTGGCTTCTTCCGGGATTCTTTCATCATCATCTGCCTCATCAGTTCAATTTCTCTATCTAATAGATTTTCTCTAGCATCTGCAATAAGACCTGTACTCAGAAAACACTTGTTAGAATAAAAAACATAAGGCTTCAGTGCCCTTTTCGCTGCTGGCAACATTTCAGTATGTTGCTCTGAAATTTCTTCTTTCATCAGCACATCAGTATGCTGACTTAACTCCTCTGTGAGACTCTCAGTTAGTCCCTCCTCCACATCATCTGTTTGAAAAATGTTTCCTTGTTCTGTGTCTTTCAGTAACTTTCCTTGAACATATATCCACTGCTTTTCCAACTCTCTTCTCTGAAGATCTAACTTTCTATATAACCTAACAATATCAACTGGAGTAGAACTCGGAAATTTTACACAAATTTCCATACCTTCATTTTTTGTTGACCAATCATCAGATGGTCCTTCTTCCCTCGCCTTAATACTATGCTGAATATTTCCATAAGACCCCTCTATCTTCATTTCTTCCTGAGATCTTGCTATCTCTGCATCATTCTGAACAAATTTTAGATTCAACTCTTCTTCTTTAACAAAATTCAAAGTTTGTTCAACACCCTGTGATATACCTGCCATAAAACACAAATCATTAGTATTAAAAACATAAGACCTTGTGATCTCACTGGATGCTTCAGTCGACATCTCTCTTTGTTGTTGTGAATCCTTCATTTGATTCAGTTCTTCTATAGACTTCCCTTTTGTCTCATCACTACTTCCATTCTTCCTTTGGAAATATACCTGAATTTTCCTGGTTTCAACATGATTACATTGTAAGATTTTGTCAGCAATCCCATTAAACAAATACACTTTTTTACCTCCTTGGAATTTTCCATAACAGCTTCGATTTTTTCATGTTCCACAACAGCTTCGATTTGTTGTCTTACCCCAAACAAGAAGTCATTTATGATTTCTTCCTATTGTAACCAATCAACAGATTCCTTCTCTGAAAGGAATTCTCTACCAAAATTTACCTCAAGAATTTCATTCTCCTTTGTGATACTTCCGTCAAACTGTTCACCGTCTTTCGCACATCCTGCAAACATACATAAACTGTGAGAAAAATTGCAAGGCTTCGTAGCCTCATCTGCTTCTCTTTCCAACACATCTTCAGATGCTTCTGAACTATCCCAATAGTTCATGAGATCTTCCTCACTAATCTCTTCACCCAAAATTTCTCCAAGTTCCAGGCCACAAATGGAAACATCCATTTTTAACTTAGCCTCTCTGAGTTCTTCACAACTCAACATCTTCTCGAGCTTCCTCAGCTCCTCCATCAACTCTATGTTTACTTGCTTTTCCCTCTTTGCATGTAGCTTCTGCCACTTCACCTTCTTTCTCTTGGTCCAACCATGTGTCTGGTATTTCACATTTTCCCACAATAATTCTATTAACAATTCAAGGTGAATTGTTATCTTGGCCTTCTCCCGCTCGTACTCTTCATCAGATCTCCGGAAATGACTATCAACAGTCATCTTCCCTTCCTTTGTGAACTGCATCTATTCACATGTGGACTTAATTTAATCCACTTCTGAGCAATACTTCACACTTTTCATACATCAAAATGTAACTTCTCCTCCTTTGCTTGGCTTCTCTTTGTCCTGGAACCAATCTATGGAAACCTTTTTTCTACAATTTGTTGCAAACAACACTTTAGCAATGCATGTGTTACAATGACCAATTCTTTGGGTGTCGAGCTCTACCGATCATGCACCCAATTACATTCAAAAATTTTAATTATATTACGACTCTTTGAATTTAGATTTATACCAAATTTTCATCTTGGATGAAAATACTCAAGCTCAACTCAAAACTATCCAAGCTTTCATTTGACTCTAACACCTGTTTTCACTTCAAGACCCGAACCAAAATTATGACAATGGATGTTTCAAGTTATACAATCTTCACTTTCTTTCATAATTCATTCTTTATGAAAATCATCAATTTTCCTTATCATTTCACATGATACTGAAGTCTTTAGTCAATTGCAATTCAAGTGTTCGAAGATTTATTTAAGGTGAAAATAAATAAACCATTCCATCTTTAATGTTCAAAAATATCTTTCTGAAGTATCATACCTCATGCTCCTGTTAAGGTTATTAGTAAACCTTTCTTTTTGCAACCTCAACCCTATGATTTCCATTTCTTTGTGCCATCTTTTTCACTGTCAATACTTGCACGCTCACAATTTTATCATCTTAATTTTCAAACGTTTCCCTGCACTTATATACACCATGCAACATCAATTCACATCTCTTTACTTGTGTACAAAGAATAAGTAACTTCTTCCATGAATAATGTACATTCGTACATTCTTTCATCCTAAATATTCCAGCCTTAAATGTCGTCACATGATGGTAAAACAAAGGTTTACAACATCAAGCAATATCCAATCACCAATCAAAAGTGTTCTTCTTTTTCCATTACATGCTCCTCAAAATAACTTAACCAAACTGTGAAGAATCCCACTTTATAGTAGCCCAAAGGGTTGTAAACCCACATTCACACTCTCAGATGCATATAAAAATGCATCCCAAAGCTTTGCCCCAAATAAGACTCCAAGTCTGGGCAATTTCACAAATATACATGCGGAAGTTGATAATCTCACATCTGATGATTATAACAACCATTAAATAAGCGGAAGTTCTCTTCGAGTTATCACTTTATGGTTATGAAACCATGAACGTAGTTATATGAAAAATTTCATAATTTAAACCCAAAGTTCTCTTTATATTTAAAACCCAACAACTTCCATTTCCAAGGTTTGTTTCTCAAAAGAAATTCTTTTTCAAAGGTCTTAGAAAAAGACTTTAATTAAACCCCATCAGTTTCATTTTTCATCCTCCATCAATATAAATATAAATAGACTCCTTTAATACACAGCAGGACCACATTTAAACCCCAACATTAGCTCAAATTCCCAAATATTCACCATACTATGTATGGACCCACAATCTATGCATATCCACCATGTTCTAATTTAAAAGCTCGAACCTTGGCAAATTAATACCAATACATATTGATTTTTATGCATTCCAGCATCAATGAATGAAGTCTCACGACATTATTTTAAAATTCCAAGTCAACATGAAATAACATTGGCCAACAAATTAACTTACCTTTCCATCATAAGCTGAAAGTCTTTCATCAATTCTGTAAATGTTGTATGCCATTTACTCCATTGCCAGTTCCGAACTCAACTCATCAAATTGGATTTGATAACGTTAGTTTTAATGCTGTGTATTTAAAATCAATCCCAAGTCAAATTTGAGATTGATTAATGTGCTTTTTGTTGTTCCTCATTTCGAACTCCACTTCCAAATTTTGCCTTCATATTTTTCTATGACTTCCACTACAATTCTCATTCACTTCCAGCTCTGCACTTAAAGTTGCAACTCAAACTCATGCTAACGCTGCAATTCAATGCTCTTGCTCTGCGTTTGATTCTTCAAATAAAAATCATCCATGCGATTTCAACATCGCTCCCTCTGGTATCGAATTTAATTCTGCTTCAAATATTTATTACACCTCTCTTTGCATACTCAAGTCTAGAAATTAAAACTTATCAATGCTTCATTAACCACAATTCACACGAGGTTTAATTCCAATTCAACAAACCTCCGCATGTTCATTGTGTCTTCAATTTGGAACTACGCCTTAATTTAAGCTCCTCTACAATTGATCGATTCATTGTTTCTGTGACTTTGCCTCACGTTTCCAAATTTACAGAGTCCAAATTCTAACTTCAAACCATTACGGTTCTTACTCTCTTATCATCCGATCTGAATCGTAATTTAATCGAATAATGTTCCCATATGCATAATCTGTTGTAACAAGACCAGAATTTGAATTGAAGATTCAATTACACTGCCAAGTCTTCAATGTTCAACTGAGCAACACTATCTTCTACACACTGCACCTTTTTCATTCGATTCAAACCGAATTTAAAATTTTGGTTCATTCTGCGAAATGGAAATCGATCCTTTCTTTAATTAGAGCTATGCCTTCAATTGAAGCTTCTTTATTGAATTCAAACTTCTGCAATGTTACTAGAGTTCTATTCTGGTCGAATTTGTGTATTATGTCTAATTGAATACCTATTCGATTGCATCTCACTCTTTCAATTTTCCAATTCCGCGTACTTAGTAATGCATCCCACAGACTTTCACAATGCTCAACAATTCATCCATATTCAAAACACAAATCAACCTTAAAATCTATTTTTCCCTTTTTGTCCAAGGTTGATATGCCCAATGTCAATCCTAAAATCAAACGCACTTACAGAGCCAAATATAAATTTCTTTATTAAATAGCATACACCATGCACACATTTCATATACATATATAGTTACAGACTCAAAGTGCCACAAACCTTTACACAAATCAATCAGTTCTTTCTCAGGCTCTGATACCAAAATGATGCCGGGGATTCTGCTAGAAAACAGATCCTGGCATATAAGAAACTCACTACCCAAACAAGATCAAAAAAATGTTCAATTCTTCTATATAATAAATCCATAAAAAAAAAAACATTCAGCTCAAATTTACATGAAGGCGGAAAGAGCCATACAAATAAACTCCATTAACTATATCAAAATTCTGTGGCCAAATATTACATTGGGTAGCCTCTGGCTCTTGGCCCTTCAAACCTCTCCTCACTCACTCAACTCTTCACTATCTCAGTTCTTCGACTATATTTTTTTCCCCACAAAAATACTCACATTTATACATAAATAATGAATTTAATTCATTCCAAAAATCTCTCCACCTAATACTCAACTAAATCTAATTTAAATTCATTTTAGGTGTGGACTCAACAAAGTCCCGTACATAGAATTCCTACTCCCTAAATTTTCTACCTAATTCTATTTTCTCTCATATCCTTTTAATTATTAAAAGAATATATACAAAATCCTCACCTTTATAATTTCTCTCCTATTTTATTTAAAAATAAAAAATTAATTAATAAAACAATTAAAATGTCACACCCCCCTTTATTACATAATTAAATAATGAAAATTGGCCTTGATGCTCCTGCATCAATAAATCGCGGTGTCTCTCTGTAATACGACACACCAGTTCATTTATATCAGTATACACACCAATGCGTTGATACAACCCATGGGCACTGCACAAAGCCCAAGACCAATTAGAACGGCCCTGTGTGTTGTATGACCAACACTAGACCTAATGCGGTTTTACACCTAAACGTTCCAGTGCATTGGACTGAGACCACCCCAGGGCGCCGTCTGCATGTACGCACCGGTGCATTAAAGCCAGAGTAGCGTAACGATGAAAAAAACATCCGTAATAACCTCTGGCCACCCATTCTTTTACTTGTGTTTAATTTCCATTAAAATCTCTGCCAAAACCTCTGTAACCATAAACGGATGTTGTGGAAAATGTTTTTTAACAATTTTTGGACAATTTTATAACACTAAAAACCTCCTTTCTGACCTCCGCTAGAAGATATTTTCCTTGCAGTGCTTCTAGTAGTAGCTAGAGAATGAGAGAAAGTTATAACCTTCTACAGGTGGGTGTCTATGTATTGGTATGAGTCTACACCAGTACAATATTGTAAGCAATTTTATTTATAATAAATATACAAGAGAGAGATGAAAAAAATGGTGGTTTTCTCCCAACTTGGGTTTCCACCTTAAATCATGGTTTTCATGTACGATGATTTATTCTGTTATTACTGCACATGTTGATTGCTTACTAAATGTATGATGAATAAATGACGCACTGGGCTAAGTAAAGTTTCTGAAGATTTATCTATCTAATAAGTTCACTGGAATACGAAAGTGTCTTTTAAGAAAGGCATGTGCATACACAAGTTGTATTAATTAAATTCACGTATATAAATTAGTAAAAGTAAAGAAAAGCTATTGTGAGTTTTAAATACTGATTTAGCCCCCCCGCTCTTAGTATTTTTCCCAACAATTGGAATCAGAGCCGGTTCTTCAGAAGAAGCTTGATTGCTTGAAGGATATCTATCACAATGAGAAGTCATGAAGGAGTATTTTTTATTAGGCCATAACTATTCAATGGAAGTAATCTATTTTTCTGGAATATACAAGAAAGAGCTTATCTGCAAATTCTTGGAGCAGATGTATGGGCAATCATGGAAGGAGGTTACTAGTATCCAAAAATTGTTACTATAGATGCAACATAAATGAAGAGATATGAAACTAATGCAAAATTTGTCAGTGCCTTATTGGTGAACCAGTCAGAAATAGAATTTGGAAATTCATGCAACTAAATTTAGCAAAGGAAATATGGGACAATATCATTCAGACCTATGCAGGTGATGCAAAGGTAAAGAATTCCAAACTTCAAACTCTTAGAATTCAATATGAAAATATCAGAATGCATGATGATGAAAGTATTGCAAGATTGTTTCTAAGAATATATGAGACTTTTAATTCTATGAGAAATATAGGTGAAGATATAAAAGATTTAACTATAGTAGAGAAGATATCGAGATATCTATCTCCAAAGTTCGAGTCAAGAGTGTCTTCCATTGAAGAAAAGCAAGATTTGCAGACTCTTACGGTTGTTCAACTTAACGGTATCCTGAATTATTTTGAAATGAGAAAAGGAGGTCCCTCACAAGTTAGAGAATCCGCATTTAAGGCATGTGTAAAAGGAAAACAAAAAGTTCTCAAGGAATCAAGTTATATTTCAGAAGAAGAAGAAGATGCAAATTTTGTAAGGAAACTTCAACCAGGTACTGGAAGGTTCAAAGGTAAGCTTCCCTTCAAGTGTTTTTCTTGTGGTAAAGTTGGTCATTATGTTGCTAAGTGTCCTTATAAAGAAAATGATGAAAAAGGGAAACAATTTGAAAATAGAATAAGTTGTTATACAAATGGAGATAATGATGGATTTTCAAATGGAGAAGAGGGAGAGTGTGATCAATAACTGCAAGTGCTCATGGCATGTACCATGGATGATGATATTCCATAAAATATAAGAATCCATTTATTGAAGAATTACATATATCAATGAATAAAGGATGCTTTCATGGATGATGTTTCTATCTTAGCTCATTTGGGCACAAGGTCATTGATTGCAGGTTAAGCATGTTGAACAAAACTGAGAGATTTGATAAGTTCCATCACACAATAAGAAACTTTAAGAAAAGCTGGAAAAAGAAGAAACAACAGTTAAAGACGTAGGGAAAGTTGATCCTACTGCAGTCATCTGTTCTAAAGGTTACTTCTCATAATGATTGCAGGAGTAATGTGAGATACATTATTGGAATCAGTAATGCATCATCATAGGGGAGCAATATATGGTGATTCCCATGGTTGGTTTGGTAATTCTGATTTTTTCTTTTCCTGACAGTGCATATAATGTTACAATAGAAGACAGGTACTGGATGTACAAGTTCATAGGGAGATGATGCTATGAAATTATTATTATTTCACTTCCTGTACGCAGGTTTCATGAAATGAAGCTCCGTATATACTCAAGTTCCGCTAGTGACAATTGTGTATGTTTTTCTCTGATAAGGAAAACAATGTGATAGACTCAAGAAGAGTTTCTAATATGCTGCTGACAGTTATAAATTTCTTGGTCTTATGTTGATGGTTACAGTCAGCTGATATGATATTTACTTGATGAAATATGCTTTGATGAATAATTTTTTGTGGTGATCAGGTAGCATAAATTCAGGGGGAGCATTAGCTTTGCTGATAATAATGCATTGTTGGCATTATGTTGGTTGCTAAATTATGATCTCTCCCTTGAGGTCCTTTGGTCTTGGTTCTAAAAGACATATTTGTAATTTGATGTAAGGTTCATGTTGAGACATATGATTTATATATTGTTATATTTAGTCATGTATGGATTCCTTCAAATATGTAAAAATCACTTTGTTGGGTGCTTGATTAAAAATGTAAACCCACTTGGTTGGGTAGTTGATTCAAATATGTAACCCCACTTGGTTGGGATATTGATATAAGTATGAGCCTTTGTTGATAGGAAAGGTCATACTTAGTTGAGTCATAAAGTTGTGTATTCTATTTTAAAATCTCAACACTCAGCATGTACTCTCGAGAAGCATGGTCATTTTAGTGCAGATTAGATCTACAAAACCATAATATCTACAAGGAAAGATAATCTTGGTTTTAGCATTGGGGGGAGAGTAACTTGGTGTTTGAATAACACGAACATGGTTGCCATCAATTCCAAAGAGGGAGATTGTTTGCATTATGATTCATTATGATTGCATGTCTTGTCCTTGATGACAACCCACTTGTAAAATATGAAGTATATGGTTTATGGAGAAGCGCAATGGTTTAGAAGAATATGGATAAAGTACATATTTAAGGAACTATACATGATTTAGTTTGGGAAAAGTTTCATATACACGCAGTAAGGAAGAAGAAAAGTATTGTATGTATTTGTGCACTAATTTTATGATACCAAGGGTCCCTACCATGGTATTAGTCCACAATGTTGAGAAGAGTAATGGTTATTTGATCCTGTCTAAGAATACCATCCTCACTTGTGTTGTTTATCCTCATGGTATTGGTAAAGGCTCAAACTATCTAAGGAGGTGAAGATCATGGTGCAAATCGGCATGCATGTGTATTGGTGTTGAACGAATACTTCACTCTAAAGTATATCTGCATGGAATGGAATAATTCTATTGATAGTTCTAAGATAATGATGCACCTATAAATACATGATGGATCGAGATTTGTAGACTTGAAATGATTATGTATTTTATTGATCTTTTTGTGAGATATTTAGATTTGTCGTCTGGCACATGTTTGCTGAAGTGAAGGGTATGATCTGAGTAATTCTATTGATCTGAAGTGTTACGTAGTCCTAAATATTTACAGATCTATACATGCGTCGATTGAAGGAAGGCATGTATACACACAGGTGCAGTTCTGCGAAGGCACGTATATATTTAGTAAATGTATACTAGTATGATTTTAGAAGAGGCACATACATTCATAGTTTGTCTTATTGAAGGAGCGTATGCAAGTTAAGGTTTTGCTGAAGAATGCTGAAGGAAATGTCTAATCAATTTTACTGTGTTTCTACTGTCTGTCAATGATGTCTTCATATAGGTCTGGGTTGTTTGAGTATTGATTATGTTGTTAGTTGATTGTGGTTATAGATCAATGACTGGTTGGTTGATTGATGATCCAGTGAATGATTTGATGCAGTTATGAGTTTGATTTTGATGTATGGTTTTGGGTTTGGATGAGTGGAGTGAGTCCAGTCTGAAAATATGATGAAAAAAGGCCTACAAGTTGTGCTGTGTCGTATTTGTTGGATCCAATGTGAAAATTTATGAAACGTGGTCTACGGTGGTACTAAGGGTTAGATCCTTCAGTGAGGGGGTCATAGCTCCCTTCCAGGAGTGGCTGATAAACGAGAGCAGAGGGTCATAGCTCCCTTCCAGTGGTAGTTGGTAAACAATATCAGGGTGTTGGATCTCCCTTCAAGTAGTAGTTGGAGAATGAGAGAAGCTGGCAGCCTTCTGTAGGTGGCTGCCTACGTATTGGTATGAGTCTCCACTACTACAATATTGTAAGAATTTTTCTTTGTAATAGATATTGAAGATAGAGATGAAAACAAAGGTAGTTTTCTATGAACTGGATTTCCACTTTAAGTCCTTGTGTTCATGTGTGTTGGTTATGTGTGATGATTTATTCTGTTCTTATTGCACATGTTTACTTCTTACTACATGTCTGATGAATTAATGATGCACTAGGCTAAGTAAAGTTTCTGAAGATCTATCTATCTAATAAGTTCAATGGAGTACAGAAGTGTCTTTTAAGAAAGTAGCGTGCATACACAAGTTGGATTAGCTAAATTCGTGTATAGAAATAAGTAAAATTAAAGAAAAGTTACTGTGAGTGTTAAATACTAATTCACCCCCCCCCCCCAAAGTATCTTTCCCAACAAATTTCCCATGGTTCACGATGATTGATATTATAAACACAATGAATTAATACTTAAAACCCATGGGAATAATATTAAACCCTAGGAATATGAACCCTTAGATTAATAAAACAAGGGATTGTTATTGAGACATGGTTGATTTTCATATTGAGACAATCCTTGTGACAATGCCACATTGGATCATGGTTAGCCATGGTTTTCAAGAATTTTTTTCATATCACGACAATATTTGTCACAATATGACGTTGGACCATGATTGGTTTTAATATTTAGACAATATTTGTCATAATGTGGCATAGGATCATGGTTGACCTTCATTGAAAATGGTAATACATGGTCGACTACGATTGACTATGGTTGGCCACGATTGATATTATAAAACCAAGGCATTAATTCTAAAAACAAAATGGATTATAACCCAAGATATATAAACCCTAAAATAAATATTTTAAACCCTAAAATAAATATTATAAACCCTTAAATAAACATGGTTGAACATGGTTGATTTTCATATACACACAATCTTTGGCAAATTGCGACATTGGACCATGCTCTACCATGGTTGAATCATTACATTAATAAACCCAAGGAATTGATATTATAAACCCAAGGGATTAATACTAAAAACCTAAGGTATTTTGAACCCAAGGAAATAATAATAAACCCGAGGCATTAATATTCTAAATTAAAGGTATATAGGCCCTAAGAAAAATATTATAAACCATGAAATAAACATTTTTTACCATGGTTGGTTTTCATTGAGAGACAATCATTGTCAAAATGCGAAGTTGGACCATGGTTGACCATGGTTTATTTTATAAAACATGGTTGGCCATGGTTTACCATCATTGATATTATAAACCCGAAGGAATAATAAAACCAAGGGATTAATACAAGAAAACCAAGATATTATAAATCCAAAGGAATAATATTAAACACAAGGGAATAATATTACACCCTAGGAATATGAACCCTTAGATTAATAAACCAAAGGAATTGCTATTGAGACATGGTTAACCATGATTGATTTTCATATTGAGACAAAATTGTTGACCATGGTTGATTTTCATAAATAGACAATCCTTGTCACAATCTGATGTTGGACATTGGTTGATAATGATTGACCATGGTTGGCCAGGATTGATATTATAAACCCTAGGGAATAATAAACCCAAGGGATTAACACTAAAAAGCCAAGGGATTATAAATCCAAGGGAATAATAATAAACCCAATGGAATAATATAAACCTAAGGTATATAAACCATAATAAAAATATTATAAACCCTTAGATAAACATTGTTTACCATGGTTGATTTTCATATTCAGAAATCTTTGTCACAATGCAGTGCTGGACCGTGTTCTACCCTGGATGAACCTTTGAATGTTATAAAACCTTAAATAAACATGGTTGACCATATTTTATTATGATATTAAGACGATCCTTGTCACAATGCCATGTTGGACAGTGCTTGACCATGATTTTTATATGGATTCAATCATTATCACAATTCGACATTGGGACAACCTAAGGGATTATAAAATCCAAGGGACTATAAACACAAAAGAATGAAACCTGAAAGGTGTAGCTTAAGACATAGCTGAAGTGAATTAATACATATAAAACGAGACAAAGTGGATTACATGGATCATAACGTGGGATTGAATATCAATTTATTTTTTAATTGGTTTATATTTTTAAATATATATAATTTTATATGAGATTTATGTTTTGATATGATTTAATTTTATTATATATAAATTATTTTAATATATTAATTAAAAGGTATATATTGATTAGTTTAGATGAATTTTAATTTTTATTAAATTTTATGTTTAATAATTATGTAGATATCTTTTTCATTCAATTTTAAAATTATATTTAATTTAATTTATAAATTAAAAAAAACAATATAAAAAATAATGTAATAAAAGAAATCAATATGAAAATTTCATAAAAGAATATCTAAATGTATAAAAAATAATGTAATAAAGGAAATTAATATGAAAATTTCATAATGATTGTCATTATATTAAATTGTAGTAAATAATTTTTATAATTCATAAATTAATAAAGTAAATTTAAATAAAATAAAATTATTGATATGATTGATATAATAATTGGTCTCATTGGACGTTAACCATTATCATCATCATCATAATTTGAGTCTTTTTTTAAAAATATTTTGAATATAATATATAATTTAAATATTTAAAAATAAATATAATTAAAATATTTAAAAATATTATGTAAAAGAGGAATTTAAAAATATTTTTTATTAATTAAAATTTTTTAACTATCAAAAATATTTAATAAACATGTAAATTTATTTTTATTTAATTTATAAAATCAAACTTAATATATTTATAAGTAATTATTTATTTTATTATAAAATAATTTAAAAAAACAATCAACATTCTAACTAAAATAATTATCAATCGTTTGTCTCACACATTTATATTCAAAATTATAATATTTAATATTAATTATAATGATTTTTTTAAAAGCACTTCTATACACAAATATGTATCATTAATAATTTTTAATAAATAAAATATTTTTATTATAATATATAATTTAGATTTTTTATTTTTAAATAATATAATTAAAAATATATAGAATTATATATCTTTGTTTAGATAGAATTGAAAAGCTCCTAAGCGTCCTAACTAAGGAGAGATTTCCTTGTCTAGTGCTAAAGACCCAACACCCATTTAGTTTTGAGAGGGTTGAGATGTTTATAGTCTTGTTAATTTTTTTTCATGTCTTTGTTTATATATGTTTATGTCCAATGTGTTGAAATAGGTAGAAGGTAGTATGTTTATATCTAGTTTGTTAAACAATGGAAAAGTTATATACAATTTGGTATTAAAAGCTGAATATTATAGACTTAAGGTATTCCAGTTTTGGATGGATTACAATGCCTTCCAATGGCCAACATACCTGGTTTTCCTTGATGGAAGGTTGAGACCCGAAATGATTATATTATGTAATCTACCCTTTTTGAAATTGAATGAAAAAAAAAATACTTACTTCCGTCTTTATATATATATATATAAATATATATATATATATATATATATATATATATATATATATATATATATATATATATATATATATATATATATATATATATATATATATAAGATCTCTGATAAATGATGACGAATTCTTCGTTAAAAAAATTCTTGTTACATAATAGTTCTGGTTACATAATTTCCATAAAATTTTCTTTTGGCAGAAGTGCTTTTAGCATATTTATGTAACGACGAGAACATTCAAACCGCATTAACAATAAAGAACAAAATCCAATAGAATAAAAGAAACATGTATTCATCTACAATTCCTTTCATGTTCCACAAGTCAAGAATTTGTTTAAATAAACCAACATATAAATAGAATGTAAAGTCAGAATTTGAAACACAGAGAAATAAAATTCCAGTACAAGAATTAAAGACTGCATAATGAGGAAGCAACATATGCACACAATAGTTGTGCTATGAAACATGATATCTTTTAATTCAAAATACCAAAGAAGTATGAAAAATGACATATAAACAAAAGGAAACCATGAAATTATATAATAAGTGTAAGTCTTAACATCTATTGGTGCTGAGAGACCTTCTCAGTCAGAAAAAAAATAGTATAGATAGAAAATAAAACCAAGCTGAAAACAGGGATCTGATTATAACTCTCAAGAAATCTAAGTCAACACAAAGTATCTGTGCATGAAGAAGTACACATAAATATATATGAAAATTTGAACAAACTGATTAAATTATTCCAACACCAAATAGATGGTAGTTGTTACATCGAATTTTTTGAAAATAAAGACATAGAGCAATAAGGCCTCCTTAGCAAGAACAAACTATAGCAACTTAGGGTTTCAAACCTAGAATTTCTTGGATGATTTAACATCTAGAGTCTAAGAAATAAACTTAGGAACTGCGATACCTATACAACAAGAAATACCTGGTCACTACAAAAGACAGAGCCAGCACTGAGAGAAAAAACACCTTGCAGGTTGAGACAAGTTAGCGGAGTTCTTATGTTACCTGCAACACCAACAGTCAAACGTTAGCATTGGCAGTCTAATGAAAAAAATATGGCATTAACTAATAAAATGTAATCATGATACCTTTCAAGGAGGGAGATATTACCTAGGTGAAAGATTGGAGAAACATGGTAGCTGTAATCTGAAACACCGAGCAAAACCACAATAAATATGGTTAAACCCTATGCGATGGATTGATAACCTTGGAAATGAAACAATGGAGAACCTATTAAATATGCACTGAGCCTTCCAAACTTGATCCCTCAACAACTTTATGGTCTCATTTCCATTGGAGCGTGCACAACAAGGATGTCAAGTTTACAACTAAGCAAAGTGTAAAAAATAGAGAAGCTTAGAGGTGTGCCAAGAAGCTTAGGGAAAAGCAAAGAACCTGTGAAGACAAATAGAAGCTCCATAAAGTATCAACAAAAGAGGATGCATGGAGAAATGAAAGACCAATAACCATTAAATCCATTGAAAAGCACTTCCAAAGGAAATAATGACCAATGCTAGAGTTTACCTGCTACAGAGATGAGGCATTAGAGCATAGTTCTAGCCAGAGAAAGATGGTAAGTAGGGTGAAAATGGAGCTTCGATGGGTTTGAAGCTGCAGAGCATCGGAGAAGGAGGCCACAACATCTAGAAAAAATGAGAAAAAAATAGTTAGGCTTGTGGGTAGGTTGACTACCCTAACCACAGAATAGATTCATATCCACCCTCAATCATTGCAGAGATCCAATGTTGACAAATCCCGCAGGTGTCGACACAATCTCAAAAAAGTGACACTGATATCGAGAGGACAATTAGACACATGTGCACTCAAATTAAAGGCATATATCATCAAAGTGCCATGGAAAAAGAATTTAACAAAGGATTATGCTATATTCATTTATAATGTTGAGTTAAACCATACATTATGTTGTAAAGAATCGACCAAAATATGGAACTCTCAGATTTGATATCCAAAAGTACAATAATCATATATATATATATATATATGACCACAATCATATCAATAGGTTGTTCTAATACATTAGCATGGCTAATATATGGATGCGTAAGTTCATATGTGGTTGAAAAACTTATATAATATGAAATCTGTTAATGTAATTATGCCGACTAAGGTGTTGTTTAAATATATTGACATATAATATAATGCATGGATAATGTATTGTTTAATTATAATTTCATATAGCTTAAAAGCATGCCTAAGATTATATTTTTCTAGATATAAAGAGATGTATAGATGTATAAGGAGTAAAAGTAATTTTTTTTTAATCTAAGATGTTAAAGTATATTTGCAAATAAATAAAAATATGTTACTATTGATATAATAAAAAATATATTTTTATGTATTTACATTCGTATAAGTTTTATATTATTATATATAAGTTTTAAAAAATTGATTGAAAATATGCTTACTTAAATTCATTTTAAATAATAAAATTAGATTTCAACCAATTTCATGTTAAAAAATTATATTTGATGGATTTATAATTAAAACAAATATATCATTATATTATATTTCGATAAATAGTGACATAAAAATCATATTTGCAAACTTTGCTGAATTTTAAGAGAAAAGAGAAATTAAATAAAACACATTCCAACGAAGTTGTAGGTATCTTTTTGGTAACTTTAGAGTGATTTTTCAAATGAGCTAATCCATTGGTCATTATTGGTATAAATATTCATTTAGTTGGATAAAATATATTTTATAATGTTTAAAATATTAATAGTTGGTATAAATATTTAAGTAGTGAGATAAAATATAATTTATATTGGTTAAAATATTAATAGTTATTGATAATAATGAGCACAACAATATTAAAATATTAATGTGATTAAAATATGGAAGATTTGATTTATATTTATCATTGATAAATATATAACAATAAACATACTATTAATATCATTATAATAAATAATAAATATTTATAATAATTATTATTTAATAATAATAATAATATATTTAATATTAAATAATAAAATAATTATTTTTAAATGATTATAAAAATATTTGGTTAGCAATAAATAAATATTAAGTGCTATTGCGAATTAAATATAATCATTACAGATAAAATATTAAATATTATTTTTAATGATAATTAACAATAAAATAAGTAATTAACTTAATATTCATTAATTAATTAATTTAGGTTTAATTAATTAATTGATTGATTAGTAAATGTGGCTAATGTACCCAAAATATGTATACCAAATTTAATCTTACAACAACAATAACAACAACTAATATTATTATTATTATAAAAATATTACATTTATATAAATTATTTTTAATTGAATTAATTAATGGTAATAATTAACATTTTTTAATAATTAATTACTAATATATTTATAATTAATGTGTGTTGAGATTAATCACACCATTAAGATTTGGTCAACGTTTCAAACCAAATAATGTGATTCATCCTCACGATAAGGTGGAGAAACTAATCGAACTTGATGAATAAATAGAGGAGATTCATCGTTGCCCGGAAATAGCCCTTAAGAACTAGTTGTTAAAAACTAGCCGTTAAGACTAGTTGTTAAAAACTAGCTGTTAGAAAGTTAAATAAGAAATCAAATTATATATATATATTAAAAATGGTTAAGAAATTTTTATTAAAAGCAGGTTAGTTACGAAAAAATTTCATTTAATTAATTTATTATTTAGTTTATTCATTGATTTTATTTTTATTAATTGATTAATTGATTTATTTTATTTTTTATTTTATTTATTTACTTATTTTCATTTTATTATTACTTATTTATTTATTTAATTAATTTTTTTTCACTTTCTTTATTATATTTAATTTAATTAAATTGTAGTTTATTAACCTATTTTTAATAGAAAATATAATTTAATTAATTTATTATTTAATTTGAATTCTTAAGTAACTCATTTTTAATAAAAATTTATTAATCCATTTTAATAAATATAATTTTTTTTAATTTGATTTCTTAACTAACTTTCTAATGCCTAGTTTTTAACAACTATTCTTAACGACTAGTTTTTAACAATTCATTCTTAACGGATATTTCGGGGCAATGATGCATCTCCTCTATTTTTTCATCAAGATTGATTAGTTTCTCCACCTTGTCCTGAGGATGAACCATATTAGTTGGTTCGAAATGTCGACCAAATCCTAATGATCTGATTAATTCGAAAAAATATTTATCTACTTTATAGATCACAAAAGTTTTAGATTTAACATTTATAATTAATCAATAATTAGTTGTTAATTAATTAATAATAATAATAATAATAATAATAAAACAAATTATTATTATTTATTATTAAATATGTATGTTTCCTTTTATAATATATATTAAATCTTATTTATTAATTCATTCATAGTCAATCAATAATTAATAATAATAATAATAACAATTAATTAATTATTATTATTTTTTAATAAATAAATATTGTTTTTTTATCATTTATATTAATTATTGTTAATTAATTAAACTCAAGGTATATAAAATCTAAGACAAATATTATGAACCCTAAAACTATAAGAGTTAACCATGGTTGATTTTCATATTGAGACAATCTTTGTCACATGAGACGTTGGATACTAAAAACCCAAGGGAAAAATATTAAACCCAAGCTATCAATATTATAGACTAAAAGTATATAAACCCTAGGATAAATATTATAAGCCCTAAAAATATCATGATTGACCATCATTGATTTTCATATTGAGACAATGTTTGTCACAATGCAACATTGGACCGTCATTGACCATGGTTGACCATGATTGATTTTCATATGGAGACAATCTTTGTAACAATGCGATGTTGGAACATGGTTGAGCACGATTGATTTTCATATGGAGACAATCTTTGTAACAATGGGATGTTAGACCAAGGTTGACCACGATTGATTTTCATGAGATAATATTTGTAACAATGCGATGTTGGACCATGGTTGACCATGATTGATTTTCATATGGGGACAATATTTCTAACAATTTGATGTTGGACCATGGATGATTTTGATATTGAGAAAATATTTGTCACAATGTGACATTGGACCATGGTTGACCATGATTATAAACCCAATGGATTTATATTAAACTCAAAGCTCAATATTATAAACCCTATGAATAATATAATACCCTAAGAATATGATCCCTAAGATTTATAAACCCAAGGGAATGATATTATATACCCAAGGGAATAATAAACACAATCTATTAATACTAAAAACCAAAGGGATTATAAACCCAAGGTAATAATTATAAACCCAAGGGAATAATTATAATCCCAAGGGATAAATATTATAAATACAAGCTATAAAAAACCTAAGGTAAATATTGTAAACCCTAAAATAAACATGGTTTACCATCATTGATTTTCATACTGAGACAATATTTGCCATAATGTGACATTGTACCATGGCTGATATACATTAATAGGCATCAATGGTTCTGGATTTAATATTAATATTAATATTGATAAAAATAAAATAATAATAAATCTATTGTAAGATGTTATTATCTTTATATTATAAATATGATAATAATTCTAACAATTATAATGACAATTTATAATAATTATTATGATATTATATTAATATCAATACTATAATAAATTTTGATATTATTAACCAATGTTATCATTAATATTGGAAACTAAATGCATTATAAACATGAGGAAATAATATTAAACACAAGGTTTACTATTAAAGCTGAAGGGATCAATATTGAGAACTCAAGCGATTAATATTATAAACCCTTTGAATTAATATTACAAATATAAGAGATTATTAATATTATGAACCCAAGGAATTTATATCTTAAACCTAATGGATTATAAACCCAATGGATTTATATTATACCGTAGGATTAATATTATAAACCATATCAATAATATTGTACTCTAGGAATAGGACACCTTAGATTAATAAACCCAAGGAATTAATACTAAAAACATAAGGGAAAAATAGTACACCCAAGTGATTAATATTGTATACCCAATGGATTAATATTATAAACCCAAGGTATATATATCCTAAGATATATATTATATACCTTGAAATAAACAAGGTTGACCATGATTGGCAATGATTGATTTTCATATTGACACAATATTTGTCACAATGCGACATTGGACCATGGTTGACTATGATTGATTTTCATATTGAGACAGTCTTTGTCGTAATGCAAAGTTGGAGGATGGTTGACCATTGATAACCATGGTTGTCATAATGCGACGTTGCACCGATAGACAACCTTTATCATAATGTGACCATGATTGATCATGGTTTACCATGGTTAATTTTAATATTGACACAATCTTTGTCACAATGCAACATTGTGTTATGAACCCAACTCATAAATAGAAGAAAAGGTAGATCAACGACTTAAAAATAAGCCTCTTCAAGGGGGCAACCTCCTTTACATTACATAAATGAAAAATTATTGGATGATACAAATGATAAAATATCCTTTCTATATATAGGAGTCCATGGGGCATAATATAATCCTAGCTGACCTAACAATAATAATGTAAGGGCACAACAATAACAATAGTGGGGTTTTTATGGGGCACAATAATAGCAATATGGGGAATAAAGGGGTACAAAAGTAACAATAAAGGGGATACACTAACAATAATAATGGAATACACTAGTAATGTAGGGATCTAACATGCCCCTCTCCTTAAAAAAATTGTTGTGCTTAACACTTGAGTAGTTTTGGATGCTTCTTTATAAAATTCTCATCATTCCATGTGGAATATTTAGTTGGTAAGTTCTTCCACTTTATGAGATACTCTGAAATTGATCGATTCCATAGCTGTCAAGTTCTTGTTTCCCTGACTTCTTTAGATTCCAATATGATTTTTTCTTCCTCATCAATTTTCGGAAATATTGTTTGGACTAGAAATTTGTCACATGTAACCTCATTTAAGTATGAAACATGGAAATCTGGGTGGACTAGGGAAGATGCAGAAAGCTCCAACTTGTATGCCATAGTACTAATCTTTTACAACTCCTTGTAAAGAAGATAGTATTTTGGCGATAATTTATTATCCTTCTTAGCTTGCTTGAGGGACATTTTTTTGTATGGTTGTAGTTGTAAAATACTGAGTTTCCTACATCAAAACTTCTCTCACTGTAATGTTGATATGCCTTTTGTTTCATTTGATTATGTTCCAAATTTAGGTTATAATTTAAGAGTTGTAGAACTTATTGTTGATGCTCGATGTTATCTTCCATTTCTTGAACCTTAGAATTTTCTCTTAAATATGAAGTGATGGGCGGTGGTTGATATCCATCAAGTGCCATAAATGGGGCCATTTTAGCTGCAGTGTGGAAAGAATTTTTATACCACCATTTAACCAGAGGTAACCACTTGACCCATTTTTCTTGTTCATCAGATACAAAGCAACGAAGATATCCTTCCAAACATTAGTTCACTATATCAATTTGTTAATCAGATTGAGGATGATAAGATGAGCTATGAGATAGTTGAGTACCCAAACAAGAAAATAATTTCGTCCAAATATTTCTAGTGAAAATGGGATCTCTATCACTTACAATAATATTTGGGTTTCCATGTAGCTTTTGAATTGTTTCCATAAATGTAGTAGCAACTGTACTAAGTTTAAATAGATGAGATAATGCATAAAAGTGTGGATACTTGGTAAGTCTATCAACTACCACCATGATGGCACTCTTTCCATCATACTTAGGTAAACCTATGATAAAATCCATTGAAACCTCCTCCCAATGTTTACTTGTAATGGATAAAGGTTGTAGTAGACCCGGGGTCTTAATTGTCTCATCTTTATTTTGCTGGAAAACCAAACATTTCGCCACAATTTTTCAAATATCAAATTTAATGCCATCCCAAAAAAAATATTTCTTCACCCTACGGTAAGTTTTTAAAAATATCGAGCTTCCTCCTAACGGAGGGGTGTGCATTTCCAAAAGAATATTTTGTTTCAGTTGGGAATTATTACAAATATATAAGTGATCTTTGTACAATAAGGAATCATTTTTCCAACTAAATGCATCATATGTACTAGGATCTTGCTGCAACTTTTGAATGTATGTCCACACTAATTCATCATTCTTCCATTCCTCCCATGTTTCGGTTATCCAATCTGGTTGGATAATAGAAATGGAACAAATCAATGCTTCCACATCCTCATCATTTATTGAGAGTGCCTCTGCAACAACATTTAGCTTCCATTTTTTGTAGATGATTTAAAATTCATAACCCAACATCTTTGTGGCCCATTTTTTCTACTCTTCTAAAGATATTGTTTGTTCCAAAAATTAATTAAGACTATCGTCATCCATTTTTATCTTGAAGTGTCTTCCCATTAGGTAAGCTAGTAATTTATTTAGTGCATGTAGTATTTCCAACATTTCCTTCTCATAAATATTTTTTTGTAAATACTTTCCTTTGATTAGATTAATTTCAAAATAAATGGGTCTTACTTATTGCATTAAAACAACACCAATTTGATTTCCTGAGGCATAACATTCCACAAAAAAGGTTTTTGTGAAACCTGGTGTAGCTAAGACCGGTGCTTGGCACATTTCCTCTTTAAGATGTTCAAAGGCCTTAGTTGCTTCAGGAGTCCATGAAAATTCATCTTTCTTCAATAATGTTCTTAGTGGTGCTACTATTTTCCCATAATTCTTAACAAATTTCCGATAATACCTTGTTAACCAAAAAAATCCTCACAATTTTTTTATGGTTGTGGGGACTTTCCATTCCTTAATGGATTTAATTTTTTTAGGGTATACCTTAACACCCTCTTGAGATACAATATGACCTAGATATTCCACCTCTTATACTCCAGAAAAACATTTGGAGGTTTTTGCATATAATTTTTTCTCCTCCTTTAGTTTTAGAACCCTATCAACATGTTGAACATGATCCTTCCAAGACTTTTTGTAGATTATTATATCATCGAAAATTACGAGCACAAATTTTCTAAAGAAGGCTTTGGAAATGTAATTCATCAACCCTTGAAATGCAGAAGGTGCATTGGTAGTTCCAAAAGGCATGACCAAACATTCATAATGACCCTCATGAGTTCCAAATGTTTTTTTCAGAATGTCTTCAACCTTCATTCTAATTTGATGATATCTTGAATGAAGATCCAACTTGGTGAAATAAGTTTCTCCTTGTAATTCATCCAATAATTCATCAATCACAAGAATGGGAAGCCTATATTTAATAGTGAGATTATTGAGCTCCCTATAATATAGACACATTCACCATGATCCATCCTTCGTGTGCACCAATACTACTAGAGAAGAGCAAGAAATTTGACTTTGTTGAATTATACCAACCTCTAGCATTTCTGCAATCATACTTTCAATTTCACTCTTTTGGACATAAGGATATCTGTAAGGCCTGATGTTTGGAGGAACACTTCCTGGAATAAAATGAATAACATGATCATGATTAGGAATAGGTGGGAGTCCTTTGTGAGTTTCAAACACCTTGGAATAATTTTTAAATACTTTTTGGAGATCTGGAGAAATATATTATTTTTTTGTTTGAACTTCTAGTGAGCATAATTGTTTAATTACACCCCATTGTTATTTCCTTAGGAGCTTTATCATGAAATTATAGATTATTATATTTCTTGTCTTCCCTGCAATACCCCGTAATTAAAATTCCTTTCCTGCCGAAAATAAATTCAATAAAAGTTCCTGAAAATTAAAAGCTACGTTCCCCAAAGATCGTAACCATTATACTCCTAGTACAACATGAGTACCACCCATTCGAATGAAGAGCATTATAATATTCAATACATATTATCCCATGTCTAGTTGTATATTAGGGAACTTTCTAAAGCAGTTTATAGTTCCTCCCTTTGCAACCATCACTTGACCCTCTCGTGCTCCGTATAGGAAGAAATTTAATTCCTTGGCTACCTTACAATGAATAAAATTTTGGGTACTAACGAATCAATTAGCACTATGCCATTTTTCTTATTGATATGTCCTTCTATCTTGAGATTTTAAGGAGTGGTAATCCCTACCAAAGCATTACAAGATATGATAAGATTCACTTCTTCTTCCTCTAAGGTTGGTTCCTGGTGTATATCCTCTTATTTTGAAGTTTCTTATTTGTTTTCTTCCTCCTCTTCACAATATATTAAACAAAAATTATTCTCAACACACTTATGACCGTTAGTGTATTTTCTATCACAAATATAGCAAATCCCTTTTTCTCTTTTTTCCTTCCAATTGTTCTGGTGTTAACCTTATAGTTTATGGAATTCTAGGAGTAGCAAAGCTTCCATATTTGTAGTTGTGAGTGGTACAATTCCTTGTCGCCATAATTTTTCTTTCAATTTTTCTTGCCAACCTGAATTCCTTCACCAATTAATCAGGTTCCCAAAGGTGAACCTCATGTTGGATGTTATCCTTTAAAGTCCCTATGAAGACATCAATCATGTGCTCCTCTGGAATATCCTTTACCCTTATATTCAATTGTTTGAATTCCTCAATGTCCTCCACCATTGAACCCTTTTGTTTGATATTTATCAATTGGCTAAAGAATGTGTTGCTCCTTTTATCCTCATAATGTGCTATCATTTCCTCCATAAATTGACTCACTGAAAAAAATTTTACTATAGAAAATTTATTGATACCATAAAAATGTATTTTTTTCTAAATATAAAGTTGCAATGCATACCTTTTGTGTGTTTTTCACATTATGGAGATCAAGGTATTGCTCCATATGTAGTATCCATGTTACGAGATCGTAGCCATCAAAATTCCACAAATCGATCTTTGGAATATGGTGGGTTTTCAATCCATCATTAGAGTCTATGAAATCATGATTAACAATTATTTTATTCTCATCATGAGTTTCCTCTACTACCTTTTCACCATTAGGAAGCTTTTCTTGTAGCAACTTTGCCAGACCTTCCTTCAAACCTTCCATGTCTTTCATCAAATCTTCTATGTTTCCCTCTATACCATCCATCTTAATTTCCATGCCATTATTTAAACCATCCATCTTAGCTTCCATGCCATTATTCAAACCATCCATCTTATCTTCCACGCCTTTCTTCAAATCATACATATTAGCTTCCATTCCATTTTTTGCTACTTTTTGCGAGAACAAAACTTGTTGCACTTGGTGTCATAATTTTGATATATCATGTTTCAGTTCTTCATATTAATTCTTGATAGTAGAGATTTACAAGGGCTTAACGGGTGTGGAATTCTTTTTGGGAGGCATTATAAACCCAACAATGCTATCTATGCTTCAATATGCCCTTGGAATCACTTCAAACTCGTTTTTAAAACAAAATTTATGAAAATTTGAAACAAATAAACACCTTTTTATTTATTTTAAGAAGCTCGATATTGATACTAATGTATCTCTACGATTTTGGATACGCAATATTTGAGCTTTGGTCCTGTAGTAGCCCTCTAAGTCTTCTTTTCAATGCCACAGGTCAGACCTAATTTTGATTCTTCAAGGAAAATTTATGTCCAATTTCCCACAATGACATAATTATGGACTACTTCAGTAGAGAAAACTTGGAGGTTGTGCCACATGTCATTGTTTTATCCTTCATCTCCTAAATCAATACAATAAAATATAAATTCCACGTAAGTTTAGCCACTTTTAACAAAATCCTAATATGATGCCTGAAACCAAAGTTATGACTATTATTCCTTGGCCACTTGTTTCAGATGAAATTTTGGAGCATGCAAAAACCCTAACTCCCTCAGATCATAACTCTGAAAATATAGTGAACCAAGGTCTACAATTTTACACGACGTTCCTTAGGATTTTTCTCAATTCAATTTTTTTTGTAGCTTCTGAAACATCGTAGAAAAAACGTTATATAGAAAATTCCATGATGGTCTGTTTGCAGGAGTGAAACCCTAGAATCCAAATATCTAATACCAAATTTTTGAACCCAACACACAAATAGAATAAAATATAGATCAATGACTTAGAAATAAGCCTCTTCAAGGGGGAAACCTCCTTTACATTACATAAATGAGAAATTATTAGATGATATAGATGACACAATCTCCTTTCTATATATAGGTTTCCATGGGGTCATAATATAATCCTAGCTGACCTAACGATAATAATGTAAGGGCACAAAAATAATAACAGTGGGATTTTATGGGGCACAATAATAAAAATGTGGGGACTACAGGGGTACAAAAATAAAAATAAAGGGGCTAAATTAAAAATAATAAGGGACTACACTACTAATATTGTGACCTAACACGTTGGACCATGGCTAACCATGCATGATCGTGGTTTACCATGGTTGATTTTCATATTGGGACAATCTTTGTCACAGCTTGATGTTGGACCATTTTTGACCATTTTTAACCATGATTCACCATAATTTACCATGGTCCACCATATTTGACCAATTTTGACCATGATTGACCATGAATGACCATGGTTGATTTCGATATCAAGAAAATCATGTGATAAACCATAAGAAAAATATTATAAACCAATGTATATAAATCTATGATAAATATTATAAACAGTAAAATAAACATGGTTGATGATGATTCATTTTCATTTTAGAGATGATCTTTGTCACAATGAGACATTGAAGCATGGTTGACCATGGTTGGCCATGATTCATTTTCATATTCAGATAACTTTTTTTCTATTAGGATGTTGTAACATGGTTAATTTTCATATTGAGACAATTGTTGTCTCACTGTGACATTGGACCATGGCTGACCATGATTGACCATAATTGACAATGGTTGACAAGGGTTGGGCATGGTTTATTTTCATAGTGATATAATCTTTGTCAAAATGTGACGTTGGACTATGGCTGACCTTGGTTACAAACCCAAGGGATTTAAATTTAACCCTAGTATTAATATTATAAACCGTATGAATAATATTATACCCTAGGAGTATGAACCCTTAAATTAATAAACCAAAAGGATTGATGTTATAAACCAGAGGGGATAATAAAACCAAGGGATAAATAATAAAACCCCAAGGGGTTATGAACCCAATGGAATAATATTAAACCTAAGGGACTAATATTATAAACCCAAGGTGTATAAACCATAATATAAATATTATAAACCCAAAAATAAACATGGTTGACCATGGTTGATTTTCATATTGAGAAAATCCTTGTCACAGTGCGATGTTGGACTATGGTTGACCATGATTGATTTTCATGTCAAGAAAATATTTTTCATAATGTGGCATTGGACCATAGTTGACAATGGTAAATTTACATATTGAGAAAATATGTGTCATAATGCGACGATTGATGATGGTTGACAATGATTTACCATGGTCGACCATGATTTACCATGGTCGACCATGATTAACCATGATTGACCATAGTTTCCCATGATTGATATTATAAACCCAAGGGAATAATAAACCTAAGGGATTAATACTAAAAATACAAGGGAATAATATTAAATGTAGGGGAATAATATAAACTCAAGCTATATAAACCCTAAGATAAATATTATGTAGTCTTAAATAAACATCTTTGACCATGGTTTATTTTCATATTGAGACCCAAAGGTTAGATCAAACCAAGGGATTAATACTAAAAACCCAAGGGATTATAAACCCAAGGAAATAATATTGAACCCAAAGCTATGATACTAAACCCTAGGAATACCAACCCTTAAATTAATAAACCCAAGGGACTGATATTGTAAACCCAGTGGAATAATAAACCCAGGGGAATAGTATTAAACCCTAGGAATATGAATCCTTACATTAATAAACCAAAGAGATTGATATTATAAACCCAAGGTATTAATACTAAAACCTTAAGGGATTACAAACCCAAGGGATTAGTAACATAAACTGAAGGGATTATAGACCAAAGGGATTAATACTAAAAAACCCAAGGGAATAATATTAAACCCAAGGGAATAAAATTAAACACAAGGGAATAATATAAACACAAGGTATATAAACCCTAAGATAGATGTTATAAATCCTTAAATAAACATGGATGACCATGGTTGACCATGGTTAATTTTCATATTCACACAATATTTGTCACAATTCGATGTTGGACCTTGCTCGACCATGGTTGTACCCTTAGATTAATAAACCCAATGCATTGATATTATAAACCCAAGGTAATAATATTAAATCAAAGGCATTAATATAATAAATTCAAGATATATAAACCCTAAGATAAATATTATAAACCCTAAAATAAACATCGTTGACCATGGTTGACAATGATTTCTTTTCAATTGAGACAATCCTTGTCACAATGTGACGTTTGACCATGGTTGACCATAATTAACCGTGACTTTGTTGGCATTTTGATACATTATGATTATATTTTTTGTCCTTGATGGCAACGCACTTGTAAAAGATGAAGTATATGGTTCCTGGAGAATCATAGTGCTTTAGAAGAAGATGGATAAAGTACATATTTAAAGAACTATACGCAAGTTAGTTCAAGCAAAGTCGCTCATACACATGGGAAGGAAGAAGAAAAGTAGCGTGCATATTTGGGCACTAATTTTATGATACCAGGGGTCCTTACCATGGTATTATTCCACATTATTGAGGGCAGTAATAGTTATTTTATCCCATTCAAGAATACCATCGACACTTGTGTGGTTTTGGATCATGGTATTGGTAAAAGCTCAAACTTTATGAGTAGGTCAATATCATAGCGCAAGTGGGTGTGCATGTGTATGGGTATTGAATGAATACTCCCGTCTGAGGTATAACTGCAATGAATAGGTCACATTTTATTGATATATCTAAAATAATGATGCACCTATGAATACAATGATGGATCATGATCTCTAGACCTAAAATTCCTATGTATTTACTTGATCTCTTTGTGAGATATTTAGATATGTGGTCTCTCGCATGTTTGTTGAAGTGAAGGGTATGATCTAAGTAATTATGTTGATTTGAAGTGTTACACAGTCCTAAATATTTACAGATCTTTATGTAGGTTCGATTCAAGGAAGGCATGTATACACGCAGGTGTAGTTCTGCAAAGGCATGCATATATTTATTAAATCTATACGTAGTATGATTTTAGAAGAAGCGAATACAGTCATAGATTTTTCTTATTGAAGGAGCATATGAAATTTATGATTTTTGTTAAGAGTGCTGAAGAAATGTTTGATTAGTTTTACTGTGTTTCTGTTGTCTATAAATGATGTCCTCATATAGATTTGGGTTGTTTGAGTATTGATTATTTTGCTAGTTTATGGTGATTAAATATCAGTGATTGGTTGGTTGATTGATGATTCAGTGAATGATTCGATGGAATTATGATTTTCATTTTCATGTATTATTTTGGGATTAAATGAGTGGAGTGAGTCTAGTCTGAAAATCTGAAGAAAAGAGGCCTACAAGTTTTTTTCTTGTTGAGGCTATTGGATACAGTGTGAAGATTTATGAAATGTGGTCCACAGTGGTGCTAAGGATTGGAGCCTTCAGTGAGGGGGTCATAGCTCCCTTTCAGGAGTGGCTGGTAAACAAGACCAGGGGGTCGTATCTCCCTTCCAATGGTAGCTGGTAAATGATATCAAGGGGTTGGAGCTCCCTTCACTACAAGAAAAATACCCTCTAGTGGATGTTTTTGATGAACCCCACAGAAAATACCCCATATATCCGTTTCTAGTGGAGGTTACTAGAGGAGGTTGGCAGGCAGAGGGTTTTGGGGATGTTTTCTGCTGGGTGCACTTATCATTAAACATCGCACCTGTGCTCTTGAAACTCGAAAGTAGTGGTGCGAACAAAAAATTGGCACACCGAACACCATGCACTCTGTACACACCCAGCTGATGTGTTGTATTATTGTATAGCACTAGTGCTTCACAACTCTTCCACATCGGTGCATTATAAAACACCGCACCAAAATCGAAACTGCCCAGTACGGTACTAAGAAACTGCATCGGTGCATCATAAAACAACGCACCACAACACAAACCGACTAGTGCATTCATAAGAAATAGAACCGGTGCGCCTATAAACCATGCGCATCAGAAAAGCATAAAATAAAGAATGAAATTACAACAAAAAACCCATATTTTTCATTTTTTCAGTGCTACTGAGCTCTGAATTGCCGGTGTGCTCTACCATAGAAAGCCCTGATGCGCACAAAACATTGGCACACTGGACACCATGTGCGACATACATACCCGCCCGGGGCATCCTATTATGGTAACGCATCAGTGCTTCACAACTCTTTTGTCCCGGTGCATCATAAAATACAACACCAAAACAGAAACGTGCTGGTGCATTCTTATCCAAGAGCACTGATGTGCCTATAAAACACACACACCGGAATAACGTTAAATAAATAAAAAAAATTGCGGCCAAAAAATCGGTGCTTTACGAATATTCTACCCTGGTGCATCATAAAAACACCACGCCAAAACTGAAACATCTCGGTGTGGTTTTAGGAAACCGCCCCAGTGCATCATAAAAAATGTGCCAAATCTGACACCACCCAGTGCGGTTGTAAGTAAGCATACCAGTGCGCCTATAAAACCCCGCGCATCGGAACAGGGATAAATAAATAAAAAATTATGGCCAAAAAATTGCATTTTTCATTTTCCTCAGTACTCCAGAGCTCTCAAACACCTGTGCCATTTCCCCTTCTCTGATTCGCCCTGCCATTGGTGCTCCCATTGCACATACTACTGCTATGCATTGGCCACCAATCTGCAGCTTGCATTTTGAAAAACAGTGGGAAAATTTTATTTTGCAAATTCTATAGCCAATATACCTCCTCAATGGAAAAAATGTTTAGGAATTATAGTTTTTCCATAATTAAGCTTTTTAGTGGATTAGAATTTGAAATAACCTTAAAAATAACAATTAAAAAAGAAAAATTGCATGGTGCGCCCAAGTCATTTGGCTCACAACGGATAGCGGTGCTGCCTGTAAAATTTACAGGCTGCACCGCCACCAGTGCTAATGTTATCCACACCATTTCTGGGGTGGTACCGAAAGGTGCCCCGCATTATTTTAAATTAAAAAAATAAAATGTGGTGCACTCATTTAGCCAGGCACACCGTTGACCATGGGAATAGAGGTGCGGTGCATTAAAGGAATTATCCGCCCCAGAGTCTGTCAGCGCACCGCATTCAGAATTCTGAAAGAGTCAATGGTGCGACCAGGTAAAATACCGCACCGTTGACTATGTAATTGTCAGGAGGTCAGTGCGCTGACATGACTATATGCTCCAGGGCATATATTTCAGTCATCACACTGCTATTCTGATATCAGATATAGTCAACAGTGCTTGAAAAAATTTCAGCTGCACCGAGGCGAGTGCGTTGTATTTCATTTGGGGCACCGCCACCGGTGCGCTACAAACACAAGCTGCACCGGAACCGGTGCGTGACTGTTTTTGTGGTGCAATGAATGGTTTTTTTTATTTTCTTAAATATATATATATATATATATATATATATATATATATATATATATATATATATATATATATATATATATATATATATATATATAGATATTCCTAAATACATGTCCTTTTTAATAAAAAAAATTATTTAAAATGTCAATGATTCAGAGAGAAGAGGAGGAACAACAACAACAACAGGCGGAATAGTATGACATGATTCACTAGTGGGAGGCACGAGAGAGGGAGAGAGCTGCACACCCTCACCCTATTATAATAGATAGCCAGGGGAACATAAGGCAGGTAGGCCTCCTCAAGTTCTATGAGGAGACTACATCCCTAAAGGCCCATAGTGTGTTTTTGAGATATCTTATCTGCAGGTGGAATGCCCACTGACAGGCTTTCCAGGTTGGTCCTGACCAGTGGTACACACCCACTTAGGAGGATATTTATTTTACTACAGGACTATCGAGGAGAGGGTTGTATTTTCCCTCATTCCCAAAGGTTCCAGCTGGTTCTATAGGAGGGAGTCAGTTAGTTTACTCCTAGAGATACATTGGAGCACATGTACTATCTCCTTCATAGTTTCAGGTACCTGGAGGTCAGTTAAGTATAGGTGCATTTGGTAGATAGTATGTGCAGTGCCTCTCACTTATCATTTCCATCATTTCGCACAACATCGGTGACGGAAAATGCATTAGTTGCTCGCTTTTATATTATGTTGATTCTTTAGTACAAGAGCCATGAATTGTCAGGTGGTCTGCCATTTTTTTGCGGCAGTTTTGTACGGCCTTAGATAGATGTCGTGCTCATGCACAAAGAGGGTCAACTTCTCTTTCGCTTCAGAGTTGTTTTTTTTATTTATTGCGAGATTTTCAGAGATGAGGCCTAGTTTTTTCGATAGCCTTGTAGGCTGATGTTGGAGGCTTGATGCACATGTGGGGGCAGATGATACCCAAGAGGAGAGATACTATGTTTCCAGCCAAGATATCGCATGATGCATTAGACTTAATAGACAGTGTTGATGATCAACTACATCCCTTCATTATGGTCCCATGTCCTTATGCTGGATTATATTGGCAAGGGTGTGGCAATATCCTCTTCACAGATGATGAGCCACCAGATGACAGAGATAATATTACTGTTTTATTTATATTTATTTTAACATGTTCTTTAACTTGTTTTTATTAAATTTTGTAGTGAAATATTTGTCTAATTATTGTTGTGTACTTGTATATATTTTGCAGACATTGGCTCTTTTGATGGCAAGGAGATGTCGGAACCACCACATGATCCAGGTGTGGATCCTAATGATGATTAGGACATGGCCGATGCTGAGGATCATGATCAGGATGAGGCCGGTGTAGAAAGACATCCTCCTATTGGTGCACTAGTACTACCTTTTTCTAGGCGTGGTTGACCTTGTTAGAGTCGGTATCTTCATCCCTCCGTCAGAGATCAAATTTCTCTTGTTGAATTTCATTTTAGGTGTCTCATTCAGTTCATTCAGCTGCATTCCATTAGGAGCATGGATCATCTGACGGTAGGGTCTTGTCACTTATATCCCTCATGTCATGTACCTACTGGTCTAGTTCTTTTCATCGAAATCATTTACAGTCATGATTGGTCTCCTGGTTGGAAAAGAGTCATTTTAGGGTTTTCAGTATCATTAGGTTTAGGGCTTTGTTAATTTGGTCTTCAGAGTGTATAAATAATACCAGATGGCACATGAGGAAGCTTCAAACAAGGTTTCACTGCAAAAAATTTCATCATCATAATGCTTGATAATTATTTTTCTTCAAAACTCTGTTTTGAAGAAAAATTGTCTATTTTATCCTTTTGTAACAAATGTAATGTATTTTTTGATTTCTTCAGTTTTAATAATGCTCCATTCGCAGCCCTGGTCACCTTTTCCAAAGTTCCATGCCATCCATCCCTGCAAAGCAGAACAAGAAAGTCATCATTCAATCAAAAAGAAAGCAAAACAAAGTTCATTTGAAAAGTGCCAAAGTTTTCAAACATTATAAAGTGGGTTTTTAAAATCAAAAATTAAAATATTTGGCATATAGAAGATCTTTCCAAATTCAAAACTCCATTTGCATACCAAAGACATCAATGAGCCAAATAAAATCATGGAGGAGTGAAGAAATAGGTTTGGACGCCGAACTGTGGTGAAATCGACTGGCATGGCGCACTTGGAAATTGTCACAGCGCATAGACTGAGCGCGGTGCATAGCACCGATCTTCTCTATGTGTTTTTGAACTGTCGCGGTGCATTGAACGAGCACGATGCATTGGGCAGTGGTCGTGGCGCATTGGGTCGAAACATGAAATTTTGTCATTGCCTCCAAAAAAATTCCAAATCACTCGGTTTATTTTTTCCAAGTAAGTTCATGTGAACTTATAATTGCTATTCACAACTGTTTGAAAATGGATTATGAGAATTTTAATTTCAAAACTTAAACCCTATCATCTTGTTGAAAAATTGCTTTCTTAGAGTTTTGAAGTTGGGGTTTTAAAACTAGTTTTCTGCCAAACTTTTTCATTTCTTACTTTGTTTTTCCTCCCCCTCACTGTTATCCTATCACTATAGTCCATCCCCTATTCCATACATCCCTAAAGTCACTCATACCATCTCATTCCCACTGTCCCTATCCGATTTGTAAAAATTTCCCCAAATCCCAAATTTATCCTTAAAAATCAAGTGGCTATCCATTGTCCCTACATTTGTCAAATTTTCTAAAGGAAAATATCACTTGATTAAACTTCATTGTCCCCAGTACCCTATTTCCCCACAGTCCCTCCCACACTACCATACATTTGGAAATTAAAACAAAAACACCCAAATTCTCATTTTCATCTCATACAAGCTAGCATATACCTTGCATAGACCTTGAACACCATGGAGACAGACACTGATACATCATATGACCGAGATAGTGATTCCACCACTGAGCTACATGCACCTAGAAGGCCTCGTAAAGGTGTCAGACATGTGAGAGAGGAGACCACCTCATTGACCGAATTGCAGGCTTGTCCACTTGCCATGGCATGTTTTCGAGAACAGTCATGCTATCAGTTTTGTGAAATGATTGCTAGGATCCATTATCATCAGGATTTAGCTCGTTTGTTTTTATTTCATTTACATGATGGTCAGGTAACTCTTGCTGGTGTAAATTTCACTTTGACACCGGAAACTATCTCTCAAGCAACCGGAATACCGAATGTGGGTGAACAGTGGAACAAAAGACAGCAGGTGGACAGAGTGCATTATGAACCATACATCAGGCCTAGCTTTGTGAGACATCTTAGCAGAGTGTTCCCATTCTGGTTCCTAAAGGACTCCTATGCACCTCTGATGAAACTCATTATCAGATATTTCAGTTGTGAGGGCCGGTTTTCATTCCTCTATGACTACCATATCAGGTTATTAATGCATTTCAATAGAGTGAGGATGATGGACATCCCTTATTTCATGTGCCTAGACATTGAGAGAATGACCACTCTTGTGCAGAGGAAAACTCCCCAGTAGCATTACAACAGTATTTATCACAATGCACTCATCAAGATTGTGGTTGTACATCAGCTTGGATTGCAGGGTATTTCATGGGAGGATTTCATTTCCCATGATTTCTTCATAGTTCCTCAGGCTTCTCCGGAGGTTGTTCATGATGCAGGTGAACCTTCACATCAGTCTGGAGGTCAGGAGACAAAGACTAGTGTGCCGACATATGTCACTTATCAGAGAGGCACTAGAGGATTATTTGCAGCATCCCGACGAGTACTATCTCCACCTGGGGTTGAAGGGGTCTTTTTGCCGTCATCAGCAGCACAGGTATAGGTACAGGATAGAGGTAAGAGGCCCATATAGGATGAGGGCCCTTCAGGAGGCCAAGACACAGGTTTCATACTCATTGATGAGGATTTGAGCTCTCCAAGCTCAAAGTTGAGAGAGACCATTCAGGAGAAGAAGGCGAATATTGACACATTGACCGTCAAATTTTAGAGAGCCCAATGGATCATAAAATACCTAGAGCAGTGAAACAAATAGTTATAATATCAGCAAACAATCATGGAGTTGCAAAACATTCGTGAGAACCAGCAAGCTGCCCAAAGAAGCCAAACCGAGATGACATCCATTGAGCGGGAGATTGAGGCTGATAGAGAGACTTGGCTTGAGAGGGTCAATATTCATCTTGAGAAGCTGTTGGAGAAGGACAAATAAGAAAATAACATGCTCAGGCACATGCATAACCATTATTTGTTCATGTTTGCAAGGCGCGAATTAAAATCCTGAAAGCAAAACTAAAGAGGGCACTAAAGCGTCGGAAAAGGCATGATAGACTCCAAATTTTTGCCGAAGCTTCTTTGGCTCAGCATAGCACTTGATGGTGGAATTTCAGCCCAAATTTCAAGAAATTTGGAAAACGTTTCGTCAATTTTGAAATTTTCGTCCTTAAAACATATTTTCCTGTCCAACGCGTCGCGCCACTTGGCGCGCGCTTATAATTGGCAGCTCTTCTTGAGGAAAACTTTGCATTTATGGATTTTTCATCAAAATTTATGCATGCCTAATAATTACCTAATGATTTTGACAAATTTTGGGTTGCTTGAAGGGTCAAAAACACCTTAAAAATGGCCTTTCTGCCACTTCTTGGACACACAAGAAGTAGTGTTGGGAGATTTGATTTTTGGAGAGGTAGATGGAAACCAAATTCAGAAATTCTACTTGGGTTGGAAAGTAGACAGGAAGAGCTTTCCAACTAGCTATTCTGTACTCAATTTTTTCTTCCGGAAGGCCTTCAAAATAAACCACAAATTGGCGCTACGCATAGAGATTTCAGGCGTGGCGCATTGGGAAATTTGGCCTATTTTTCACTCAGCAGCTCAGATTTTCACCTAGTTTTGGCTAGTTTGACTATGTATAGCTCTTGATGTAAACTGATGTAATTTCATGACTTTGATGTAATTTTCAAACATTTTTACCCATGCAAGTAGATTCATTCACCAAAAAGTGAAATGCAATTGAATGAATCTGTTTACTATCTTATAGAGGCAAGCTGTATCATTGCCTATTTTCCAATTCTTAGTTTAGATCTTGTTGAAATAGCTCCTATAATGGTGAGCTCGACCCCTAGAGGCATGGGGATGAGTTTTTCTTGTCTATATCTTGTATTTTCTCAGTGATTTTCAGGGTTGGACATTTGGGATTGCTTGGCACTTCATTGTACATTTCATCTCTGCAATTTTGGCAAAGGAATACACCAGGGTTTGCAGCACTCTTTGGGATCCATGTGGCTCTATGTTTTGATGGTGTATTTCTCTCTGTGATTGTATGTCCACTGATGTCTTATGTGTATCATTCCCCTTCTACTTTCTTCTTAAATTAAACAAATGAGTGATAAAGGTGGAATTCATTAGATTGCTTTGCTCTGTCTTGAGTTTTGTTTATTTTTCCATGTTTTCATCTGTTTGAAGAGGATTATTGAAATCTTCTTGCCCTCTTCAGCTCCTCACTAGTCTGAACTATCCATTCATTCAATCCAAAGCATCAAAACAATTTTCTTCCTTGCCCCACTCAGAACTCTGCAAAAACTAGGCCTCATCCCCGGACCCAAAACTGCCTTTCCCTTTGATTCCAACAAAAACCCCCAAAATCAAAATTAAACTCTTTTACTTATATACCTAGCCTAAAATCAGCCTTTATTTCAAGTAATCTCAAGCCTTATTTATTATCTTTGCTGAGATTGACCCGAAGAGAGCCCTCCCCTGATCTGGTAGGGCTAGCTACCAGACTAAGCGTGGTTTGATGTTACCCTGAACTCTCCCTTCCTTCAGCCTGAGGTAGATTTAGGCAATAACATAGTGGCGACCATACTGGGGAATGAAAAAATGGTTTTCTTGTTAGTGTTATTAGTTTTATAAGCTACAGACGGAGCCTGAACTTATGCCAGGTAGCCTTCGAAACGCTCTCGCTTTGTATTAGCGAAAGTAGATAAACGATGCTTCAGTCAATCTCCGGTATAGTTTATAAACGTAACATCTGACTTGCAAATTTCCCTAGTACACATATCAAGTTAGATCTGATGCTGATGGTGGACAAAAGTTAGACATGTATGAAGGCTGAAACATTCACCTAGCGACTCCAACTCAATCCAGAGATTCCAGTGCTCACTGATCCTTTCATGCACTAAAATAAAATGGTAGGGTATGTGGCAAACCCTGCGCTTTGTGAAGTTTTAAAAGAAGTTAGAGATCAGTTAGTGGATTTTGAAACTGATGAATTATTTTTCATTTCCGTGCTTCAATTTTTGAGATCTCCGAAGTTTCCTCCTAAAGCTAAAACTGGTTTCTTTGAGTTAGTTGTTGAAAAATTTGAGAAGGAGATTCAGTGTTTAAATGATCAGATCCAATCATATGAATTCTGAGATCCCAAAAAGTTCTTGGAAACTCTCCCTCCTTCAAAACAAGAAACAATAGAGCTGCCCATGGATGTTTGCATTGACATTTTGCAGTTGGAAGCATGTATTATGGAGTTTGGACAGCAAACAGAGTCTGGTTTTTGTGATCTTATTGCAACGTACATGAAATTTTGTTTTTAGTTTGAATGATAGATCAAATTTTCTTTTACATAACCAGACTCATTATGCGCATGTATGGTTGTCAGCATTTACATTTAGGTCCTGTTTGAAGCACTTTCAAGCGGCATCCTAGTCACAGTTACTTGATTGTTTGATATGGCATTACAACGTTACTTGATCTATTGGCTCGAGTCAGGTCTTTCAATAATTTTGGTTTCAAAATTGAGTCGGTTTGAGTCAAATTTCAGTCAATAAAATTGAGTCAAGAGTCTTGAGTTGATTTGTTGAATTTATGGACTCCATAGCCCAATGGACGGAGGCACTGCCTACTCTCCCAGAAATCTGTAGTTCTTGGCACCTCCAAGGAGCTACCATCCCCATTGGAGCCAATGTTAGATTCGGTATCTGCATCCCTCCGTCAGAGATAAAATTTCTCTTGTTGCATTTCATTTTAGGTGTCTCATTCAGTTCAGTCAGCTGCATTCCATTAGGAGCATGGATTGTCTGATGGTAGGGTCTTTTCACTTATATCCCTCATGTCATGTACCTGCTGGTCTAGTTCTGTTCATCGAAATCATTTATAGTCATGATTGGTCTCCTGGTTGGGAAAGATTCATTTTAGGGTTTTTAGTCTCATTGGGTTTAGGGCTTCGTTAATTTGGTCTTCAAAGTGTCTAAATAATACCAGCAGGCACGTGAGGAAGCTTCAAACAAGGTTTCACTACAAAAAATTTCATCATCATAACGCTTGATAATGATTTTTCTTCAAAACTCTGTTTTGAAGAAAAAATGTCTATTTTATCCTTTTGTAACAAATTTAATGTAATTTTTGAGTTCTTCAGTTGTAATAATGCTCCATTCACAGCCCTGGTCACCTTTTCCAAAATTCCATGCCATCCATCCCTGGAAAGCAGAACAAGAAAGTCATCATTCAATCAAAAAGCAAGCAAAACAGAGTTCATTTGAAAAGTGCCAAAGTTTTCAAACATTATAAAGTGGGTTTTTCAAATCAAAAATTAAAATATTTGATATATATAAGATCTTTCCAAATTCAAAACTCCATTTGCATACCAAAGACATCAATGAGCCAAATAAAATCGTGGAGGAGTGAGGAAATAAGTTTGGAGGCCGAACTGTGGTGAAATTGACTGGCGCGGCGCACTGGGAAACTGTCACGGTGCATAGGGCCACTCTTCTCTGTGTGTTTTTGAACTTTCATGGTGCATTGAACGGGCGCGATGCATTGGGTAGTGGTCGCAGTGCATTGGGCCGAAACACGAAATTTTTTCATTGCTTCCAAAAAAATTCCAAATCACTCAGTCTATTTTGTCTAAGTAAGTTCATGTGAACTTATAATTGGTATTCACAAATGTTTTAAAATGGATTATGAGAATGTTAATGTCAAAACTTAAACCCTATAATCTTGTTGAAAAATTGCTTCCTCGGGGTTTTGAAGTTGAGGTTTTAAAACTGGTTTTGTGCCAAAATTTTTCATTTCTCACTTTGTTTTTCCTCCCCCTCACTGTTATCCTATCACTACAGTCCATCCCCTATTCCCTACATCCCTAAAGTCATTCATACCATCTCATTTCCATTGTCCCTATCCCATTTGTAAAAGTTTCCCCAGATCCCAAATTTATCCTTAAAAATCAACTGGCTGTCCATTGTCCCTACATTTGTCAAATTTTCTAAAGGAAAATATCACTTGATTAAACTTCATTGTCCCCACTTTCCTATTTCTCCATAGTCCCTCCCACACTACCATACATTTGGAAATTAAAACAAAAACACCCAAATTCTCATTTTCATCTCATACAAGCCATCATACACCTTGCATAGACCTTGAACACCATGGAGACAGACACTGATACATCATATGACCGAGATAGTGATTCCACCACTGAGCTACATGAACCTAGAAGGCCTCGTAAAGGTGGCAGACATGTGAGAGAGGAGCCCACGTCATTGACTGAATTGTAGGCTTGTCCACTTGCCGACATATGTCACTTATCAGAGACGCACTAGAGGATTATTTGCAGCAGCCCGACGAGTACTATCTCCACCTAGGGCGGAAGGGGTCTTGTTGCCGTAATCAGCAGCACAGGTATAGGTACAGGACAGAGGTAAGAGGCCCATGTAGGATGAGGGCCCTTCAGGAGGCCAAGACACAGGTTTCATACTCATTGATGAGGATTTGAGCTCTCCAAGCTCAAAGTTGAGAGAGACCATTTAGGTGCAGAAGGCGGAGATTGACACATTGACAGTCAAATTGCAGAGAGCCCAATGGATCATAACCTACCTAGAGCAGCGAAACAAATAGTTATAAGATCAGCAAACAATCATGGAGTTGCAAAACATCCATGAGAACCGGCAAGCTACCCAAAGAAGCCAAACCAAGATGACATCCATTGAGCGGGAGATTGAGGCTGATACAAAGACTTGGCTTGAGAGGGTCAATATTCATCTTGAGAAGCTATTGGAGAAGGAAAAAATAAAAATAACATGCTCAGGCACATGAAGAACCATTATTGGGCGCAAAATCATGTTTGCAAGGTGCGAATTAAAATCGTGAAAGCAAAACTAAAGAGGGCACTAAAGCATCGCAAAAGGCATGATAGACTCAAAAAAATTTCCGAAGCTTCTTTGGCTCATAATAGCACTTGATGGTGGAATTTCAGCCCAAATTTCAAGAAATTTGGGAAACTTTTTGTCAATTTTGAAATTTTTGGCCTTAAAACAGATTTTCTTGCCCGGCGTGTCGCGCCACTTGGCGCGCGATTATAATTGGCAGCTCTTCTTCAGGAAATCTTTGCATTTTTAGATTTTTCATAAAAATTTATGCATGCCTACCCATTACCTAAGGATTTTGACAAATTTGGGGTTGCTTGAAGGGTCAAAAACACCTTAAAAAGGGCCTTTTTGCCACTTTTTGGACAGACATGAAGCAGTGTTGGGAGATTTGATTTTTGGAGGGGTAGATCGAAACAAAATTTATAAATTACACATGGGTTGGAAATAACACGGATAGAGCTTTCCAAAGAGCTATTGTGCACTCAATTTGGACTTTGGGAAGGCCTTCAAAAGTAGCCTCAAAGTGGCACTACGCATAGAGATTTCAGGCACGCTGCATTGGGAAATTTGGCCTATTTTTCACTCAGCAGCTCAGATTTTCGCCTAGTTTTGGTCTGTTTGAATTTTTTATCTTCATATGTACAACTCTTGATGTAACCTGATGTAATTTCATGAATTTTATGTAATTTTTTCACATTTTACCCATGCAAGTAGATTCATTCACCAAAAAGTGAAATGCAACTGAATGAATCAGTTTCCTATCTTATAGAGGCAAGCTGTTTCATTGCCTATTTTCCAGTTCTTAGTTTATATCTTGTTGAAACAGCTCCTAGAATGGTGATATTGACCCCTAGAGGCATGGAGATGAGTTAGGCTTGTCTATATCTTGTATTTTTTCAGTCATTTTCAGGGTTGGACATTTGGGATTGCTTGGCACTTCATTGTACATTTCATCTCTGCAATTTTGGCAAAGGAATAGACCAGGGTTTGCATCACTCTTTCGGATCCATGTTGCTCTATGTTTTTATGGTGTATTTCTCTCTGTGATTTTAATTTCACTGTTTTCTTATGTGTATCATTTCCCTTCTACTTTCTTCTTAAATTAAACAAATGAGTGATAAAGGTGGAATTCATTAGATTGCTTTGCTCTGCCTTGAGTTTTGTTTAATTTTCCATGTTTTCATCTGTTTGAAGAGGATTCTTGAAAGCTTCTTTCCCTCTTCAGCTCCTCACCGGTCTGAACTATCCATTCATTCAATCCAAAGAATCGAAACAATTTCCTTCCTTGCCCCATTCAGAACTCTACAAAAACTAGGTCTCATCCTCGGACCCAAAACTGTCTTTCCCTTTGATTCCAACCAAAACCCCCAAAATCAAAATTAAAATATTTTACTTATATACCTAGCCTAAAATCCGCCTTTATTTCAAGTCATCTCAAGCCTTATTGATTATCTTTGCTGAGATTGACCTAGAGAGCCCTCTCCTGATCTGGTAGGGCTAGCTACCAGACTGAGTGTGGTTTGATGTTACCCTGACCTCTGCCTTCCTTCAGCCTGAGGTAGATTTAGGAAATAACAGACCTAAGACTAGATATAGGATGGAGTTGGGCAACCAACTTAGTGCATTGATCATTGAGGTGGGCATCAGGCCCACTCATTACAAAGACATACAGGCCGATGATAGGCTATTACGGATGTGGAGAGGCATGCCGCGTGACATGTATAGCTTGATGCGGCATTTCGTAGGAGCTATGACGGTTGTTACGCGACTGAGGAGGACTGTTTCACATTATAGGCATGTGGAGCCATGACACATGATGGATAGTCCGCGAGCAGTGGCTCATCATCTAATGATCATTCACCTCACGCCGTGCCTGATGAGCATGAGGCTCCACTAGTAGAATCTAGTAGTCATCATGGGGATGAGGCTGGACCATCGACCATGTCCAGTCAGCATATTGCAACATCCATCAGTAGTAGTCATGATCATGAGCAGGCTGGACCATCGACCATCGAGGCTGCACTATTGACTGAGCGGGCCTCGACTACTACTGCTTATATTGATGTTGTACTACCACCACCTAATGCATCCATCAGTACTAGTCATGATCATGAACAGGCTCGACCACCAACCGTCGAGGCTGCACCATTTACTGAGAAGGCCTCCACTTGTACTTATATTGATGTTGTAGTACTACCACCAGCTGATCCATGACATTTATATTACAGTTGCATATTTTTAACATTATTCAGTTATATATATATGGTCCATGTATTTTATGTTCATGTTGTAGTTGTACTTAATTTACATGTTGGTGATCATTATGATGTGCATATTGTTAGGTCATGTTATATATGTTCATTTAATTTTTAGCTTACAGATAGATGTGTATATTTGATAGCATGAATTATTTGACATGAGATGTATATTTGATGTTTGTTTTGTGATGATGTTAATATATAATGCTATTTTGATGTTTGAATGTGTTTTTTAGTCGAATATGATGTTTGTATGATGGTTATCATGATCGTAATGATTTTTATTAATTAATTTAATATTAAATGACCATGATATTTATTAAATATTATGTCGTGATTGTAATTGAAATTTAAATTTTAATTGTATGTAAAATTGTAAAATTGTATTTGTATTTGTAATTGTAATTTTAACTGTAATTGTATGTAGAATATTTAATGTAAAATTTTAATTGTAATTGTAATATTTAATTTATTGTGAAATGATTGTAATTGTAATTTTAATTGTAATTGTAGATATGAAAAATTGTAAAATTTTAATTGTATGTAAAATTCTAAAATTGTAATTGTAATTGTATATAAAATATTTGTAAAATTTTAATTTTAATTGTAAATGTAATTCTATGTAAAATTGTAAATGTAATTTTATGTAAATGTAATTGTATGTAATATTAAAATTGTAATTGTAATTGTAATTTTAATTGCAATTATATGTAAAATATTTGTAAAATTTTAATTTTATTAATGTGAAAATTTTAATTGTATTAATGTGAAATGATTTTATTAAAATATTTAAATTTGTAAATTTGCAAATAATTGTAAATAACAAATCTAGAATAATATGTTTTTTTGTAACATAATAAAGTTAGAAACTAATGAAAATAAATTCATGTACTTTAGAATTATCATTATTTTATTATGATCTTACATACAAAAAAAAGAACTTTATACAGTCTGGTGCGATTATCATCATAACACACACTGGTGTGTCGTATTATTTAGATTCACCGGTGCTTCACAACTCTTCTGCACCGGTCACGAATAAACACAAATAAAAAAATTGCAACTCTATTTTATTTAACTCAAAAAGAAAAAGAGGAAATTTGAAAAATGTGCGGAAAAATATTTTCGAAAATCTAATTTCATAAAATAATTATTTAAATACTAAAAAATTTTCATTATTTCACTCTTTTTGCTAAAACTTTCAGCCAGATATTTGCAGGAGACATACCTGAAACAAGAGAGCACGAGGGCATTGTGGAGCAGTGAAATACATTCGAACGGAAGTATTCAGACAATCAGAAACCAAACATCTGGTGATTCAAACCCTGTATCATATAATTTCAAACCATATCATGATTAAATTTGAATTTTTTTTTTTACTTTTCTGTAGTTTTATCCATTTTTACCCTAAACCCTTCATTTTTTTGTTTTTTCCCTTTCTTCTCCCTTTTTCTGTAATTTCATAATTAGGGGTTTTCATTTTAGATTGACATCCAACCCATGGGACGACTTGCATAGTTGGATCCCAATCCATTCAGCCATTGTGTGAATTTTTGGAAAAAATGGATTTTTCTTTATCGGTGTGCCCTACGTACCTTAGCGCACCGTTGTGCTGTATTATACAACACACTGCGCAAGTACTGTGCAATAAAAAAATTGAAAACAATTTTTCTAAATTAGTGCGACATATCTGAAATAGGGCACCGGTGCTCTATTTGACGGGGATAGCATTGTATGGTCTATTACACTGTTTTTGCGGTGTGTTTATAATACCCCACATACCGTACAGTCTATTATACTATTTTTTGGTATGTTTTTAATACCCCCACGCACCAGATGCGGTGTGTTTTTAATAACCCCATGCACCAGCTGCGGTGTGTACCTCATGAAAGGTGCACCAGTGTCTTAAGATTTATTTTGTACCTGAAAATTTGAGAATTTATTTATAAATATATTAATGAATGATATGGTATAGGTTTCAGATTGATAAATAAGTGAGTGACAAGAGATCAAGTAACAAAAGTACTGATAACACATCAAAAAAAGAAAAAAAGGCAAGTTTTTTGTAATTCTTTATAAAAAATATTATTTTTGAACTATATGTAAGTTTAACTAATATGTATTGTTTACTGTGTATCATGCAGAGCCACAAAATGACGAAGCTTCATATGATTATTTCAAATCTAGGACTAGAAGAGCATAAAATATTAATGGAAAAATTGCAAAAGGATGAATCAGGTGAATGAAAAAATACTATTGATCCAATATGAGTTTCTTTTCTTAATTATCATTAATAATATACTTAAAATTATTAGATAACATGTGTCAGATAGTCTATTAATTCACATATGTTTAATGTTCTACAAGGACCAACAACTCGGAAAAGGAATGTTGTTCTAAGAAAAGAAAAAAAATAGAACATGCAAATGAAAATGAATTGCTCCTTAGCTCATCTCGAATGGTGGTGGAAGTTAACGAAAGGGGGAAAAACTTTTACAAAATTTTGAGGGATCTAATGGAATGAATTTATAGACGTTCTTTCCACTTACAATACAAAAATCAATCCAATGACTTCAACAACCAAAATTTATCTAAACTACAGGAAGAGTTTCCAGAGAATTTGTCAATGAGACATGTTAGATTTTTAATAGCAAAAATATACAACAACAAAAAAAATGAATGAAAAAGTAATATTCCTTTAAATGTTTGTCTAGAATTATTTATAAATATCACTTTTTTTATATTTACTTTTCATATATCAATATAAAAATTAAATATTTTATTGTCATGTTACATTTTCAGGAAGATTATGAAAATCTCAAAAGATGAACGAGCTGATATCAGAAATATGCTAGTAGGAATGACCAAAAAGGTGTACAAGGAGATGGTCAAAGAAATGGACAAAATTGCATTGCAGGAGGTGTCATTTCAATAACAACGTGCTTCAAATGTAATATGTAATCATTGAATTTTTTGATCATTAGGTGCAATAAATAAATAATTTAGCACTAAATATTAATTTTCAAGAATTTTATTGTAGAAAATAAGATAAAATGGAGCCCATTCAGTACATAAAAAATGACGACAAGGAAGAAAAGAGTTGATCTCTAAGTTTGTGAGTAATTGTTACCTCTTTATAACAACTTAACTAGATTTCATTTCTGTATTTTTTAAGTTGTTTTACAAAAATCATCATTGAATGTCTTCAAATAGGTGCTAACATACAAAGAAGGACCATCAGACGAATTTATTGAAATTGGGTTAAATATGGGTTGCGAGTATATGTTGGCATATCAGAAATTAATTGTAAAATTTGTAAGCATCTATCGATCTTGTTTTAATTAGCTCCATCTATAATTAATAGAACAAAAACATATTTTATATTAAATATATGATTTGTTATGGGGTATAAACTTGCAGGAAACAAAGTATGGAACTGCGCCAACAGAGGAAATTTTGAAAGATGGCATGGTACATGGTTTTGAAAGAATGTGTATAGTTTATGAGTCAGTTTTTGCTATGGTACGTAATTTTTATTTTTGATTTAAATTGATGTATATTATTTAATATTGCAATTTTCATTATTCTCACCAATGTATATGCTCTCATTTAAGTTTATTTTTATGTTTGTAGATGGAAGGTGAAGAAGAAGAAACAATCAATGACATGAACAAAACGTTCCTGAAAATAACCCAAGTCATGGAAGTAGCTCTAACAGTGAAAACAATTTAAGCGAAGAATGATGATCACTATGTTTGGATATCAAAGCAATGCATTTTATTTTTTGAAATATATATGTCTGTGAAATCAGAAATTTTGTTTAATGTAATGGAAATAGTGTCCTAATTGAAAGACAAAGGGATACCAATAACTATCACATTTTGTATCATAAAGACTGTCTTATTCATATACACACACACATATATATATATATATATATATATATATATATATATATATATATATATATATATATATATATAATCATAAAATATGTTTTAATTTATTCTATTGTGTTCTCCATTATCGTTCTCAAATTCACTAATAAAAATTTAAATCATATGTATATTGTTATAAGATATATATGTGTCAACTTTTTATGAAAAATGAATTTTAAAAAACCATAATAGTTATGATATCATATAAAAAATTAATCCAAAAATCATATTCAAATGCATTACTAAAAATTTAATTAATATGAATATTGTTATAATATGTGTCGACTTTTGATGAATAATGAAGTTAAAACAATCACAATAATTTCATTGTTACAGGTCGATGTTTCTAAAAAATACATATGAAAATTGGTGCGTGTTAGTAACTGTACACTGGTGCATTTATGTGTTTATATGCACCAGTGCCATTGTAATATCTATGGGCATCGCACAAATACCGATACTAGTTATAAATATCGGTGCGTTTGTGTGATACTGTGCACTGGGTCATTTACGTATCTATAAGCACCGGTGCATTTTTATGATCTATGGGCATCGCATGAATACCAATAACAATTATAAATGATGCAGGGATTCTGCTAGAAAGCAGATCCTGGCATATAAGAAACTCACTGCCTAAACAAGATCAAAACAATGTTCAATTCTTCTATAGAATAAATCCATTAAAAAAAAAACATTCAGCTCAAATTTACATGAAGGCGGAAAGAGACATGCAAATCAACTCCATTAATGATATCAAAATTCTGTGGCCAAATATTACATTGGGCAGCCTCTGGCTCTTGGCCCTTCAAACCTCTCCTCACTCACTCAACTCTTCACTATCTCAGTTCTTCAACTATATTTTTTTCCTCACAAAAAAACTGACATTTATACATAAATAATGAATTTAATTCATTCCAAAAATCTCTCCACCTAATCCTCAACTAAATCTAATTTAAATTCATTTTAGGTGTGGACTCAACAAAGTCCCGTACATAGAATTCCTACTCCCTAAATTTGCTACCTAATTCTATTTTCTCTCATATCCTTTTAATTATTAAAAGAATATATAAAAAATCCTCACTTTTATAATTTCTCTCCTATTTTATTTAAAAATAAAAAATTAATTAATAAAACAATTAAAATGTCACACCCCCCTTTATTACATAATTAAATAATGAAAATTGGACTTGATGCTCCTGCATCAGACTCCCAAGGTTGAAATTAATCATGATCGCCTAATCATGTGTTCGGATCTTTGTTTGCCTGGATCCCATATTTTGTGCTGCAAATTTCCATTTGTTGCTGCTACTGTCTGTTGTTCTTCTCTAGGTCTCCATAATTTTTGCTGCATTTCCCCACTGGCTATGCTTTCACAATCTTCTATTATCTTTCTCTTATGGCTTCTTCTTTGTTTTACTGTTGTTGGCTTCTTCCGGGATTCTTTCATCATCATCTGCCTCATCAGTTCAATTTCTATATCTAATAGATTTTCTCCAGCATCTGTAATAATACCTGTACTCAAAAAAAAATTGTTAGAATAAAAAACATAAGGCTTCAGTGCCCCTTTCGTTTCTGGCAACATTTCAGTATGCTTCTCTGAAATTTCTTCTTTCATCAGCACATCAGTATGCTGACTTAACTCCTCTGTGAGACTATCAGTTAGTCCCTCCTCCACATCATCTGTTTGAAAAATGTTTCCTTGTTCTGTGTCTTTCAGTAACATTCCTTGAACATAGATCCTCTTCTTTTCCAACTCTCTTCTCTGAAGATCTTACTTTCTGTATAACCTAACAATATCAACTGGAGTAGAACTCGGAAATTTTACTCAAATTTCCATACCTTCATTTTCTTTGACCAATCATCAGATGGTCCTTCTTCCCCCGCCTCAATACTATGCTGAATATTTCCATAATACCCCTCTGTCTTCATTTCTTCTTGAGATCTTGCTATCTCAGCATCATTCTGAACAAATTTTAGATTCAACTCTTCTTCTTTAACAAACTTCAAAGTTTGTGCAACACCCTGTGATATACCTGCCATCACACACAAATCATTAGTATTAAAAACATAAGACCTTGTGATATCACTGGATGCTTCAGTCGACATCTCTCTTTGCTGTTGTGAATCCTTCATTTGATTCAGTTCTTCTGTAGATTTCCCTTTTTTCTCATCACTACTTACATTCTTCCTTTGGAAATCTACCTAAATTTTCCTGGTTTCAACATCATTACATTGTAAGATTTTGTCAGCAATCCCATTAAACAAATACACTTGTTTACCTCCTTGGAATTTTCCTTCAGGAATTCCACTTTGTTCCTGTTCCATAACAGCTTTGATTTGATGTCTTACCCCAAAAAAGAAGTCATTTATGATTTCTTCCTCTTGTAACTAATCAACACATTCCTTCTCTGAAAGGAATTCTCTACCATACTTTACCTCAAGAATTTCATTCCCCTTTGTGACAGTTCCGTCAGACTGTTCACCGTCTTTCGCACATCCTGCAAACATACATAAACTATGAGAAAAATTGCAAGGCTTCATAGCCTCATCTGCTTCTCTTTCCAACACATCCTCAGATGCTTCTGAACTATCACAATAGTTCATGAGATCTTCCTCACTGATCTCTTCACCCAAAATTTCACCATGTTCCGGGCCAGAAATGGAAACATCCATTTTCAACTCAACCTCTCTGAGTTCTTCACAACTCAACATCTGCTCGAGCTTCCTCAACTCCTCCATCAACTGTATGTTTACCTGCTTTTCCCTCTTTGCGTGTAGCTTCTGCCACTTCACCTTCTTTCTCATGGTCCAAACATGTGTCTGGTATTTCACATTTTCCCGCAATAATTCTATTAACAATTCAAGGTGAATTGTTATCTCGGCCTTCTCCCACTCGTACTCTTCATCAGATCTCCGGAAATGACTATCAACAGTCATATTCCCTTCCTTTGTGAACTGCATCTATTCACATGTGGACGTCATTTAATCCACTTCTGAGAAATCCTTCACACTTGTCATATATCAAAATGTAACTTCTCCTCCTGTGCTTGGCTTCTCTTTGTCCTGGAACCAATCTATAGCAACCTTTTTGCTACAATTTGCTGCAAACAGCACTTTAGCAACGCATGTGTTACAATGACCAATTCTTTGGGTGTCGGGCTCTGCCGATCATGCACCCAATTACATTCAGACTTTGTAATTATCTTACGACTCTTTGAATTTAGATTTATAACAAATTTTCATCTTGGATGAAAATACTCAAGCTCAACTCAAAACTATCCAAGCTTTCATTTGACTCTAACACCTGTTTTCACTTCAAGACTCGAACCAAAATTATGACAATGGATGTTTCAAGTTATACAACCTTCACTTTCTTTCATAATTCATTCTTTATGAAAAATCATCAATTTGCCTTATCATTTCACATGATATTGAAGTCCTTAGTCAATTGCAATTCAAGTGTTCGAAGATTTATTTAAGGTGAAAATAAATAAACCATTCCATCTTTAATGCTCAAAAATATCTTCCTGAAGTATCATACCTCATGCTCCTGTTAAGGTTATTAGTAAACCTTTCTTTTTGCAACCTCAACCCTCTGATTTCCATTCCTTTGTGTCATCTTTGTCACTGTTAATACTTGCACGCTCACAAGTTTATCATCTTAATTTTCAAACATTTCCCTGCACTTATATACACCATGCAACATCAATTCACATCTCTTTACCTGTGTACAAAGAATAAGTAACTTATTCCATGAATAATGTACATTTTTACATTCTTTCATCCTAAATATTCCCGCCTTAAATGCCGTCACATGATGGTAAAACAAAGGTTTACAACATCAAGCAATATCCAATCACCAATCAAAAGAATTCTTCTTTTTCCATTACATGCTTATCAAAATAACTTAACCAAACTGTGAATAATCCCACTTGATACTAGCCCAAAGGGTTGCAAACCCACATTCACACTCTTAGATGCATATAAAAATGCATCCCAAAGCTTTGCCTCAAATAAGACTCCAAGTCTGGGCAATTTCACAAATATACATGTGGAAGCTGATAATCTCACATCTGATGATTATAACAACCATTACATAAGTGGAAGTTCTCTTTGAGTTATCACTTTATGGTTATGAAACCATGAACATAGTTATATGACAAAATTCATAATTTAAACCCAAAGTTCTCTTTATATTTAAAACCCATCAACTTCCATTTCCAAGGTTTGTTTCTCAAATGAAATTCTTTTTCAAAGGTCTTAGAAAAAGACTTTAATTAAACCCCATTGGTTTCATTTTTCATCTTCCGTCAATCTAAATATAAATAGACTCCTTTAATACACAGCAGGACCACATTTAAACCCCAACATTGGCTCAAAGTCCCAAATATTCACCATACTATTTATGGACCCACAATCTATGCATATCCACCATGTTCTAATTTAAAAGCTCGAACCTTGGAAAATTAATACCAATACATATTGATTTTTATGCATTCCAACATCAACGAATGAAGTCTCACAAAATTATTTTAAAATGCTAATTCAACATGAAATAACATTGGCCAGCAAGTTAACTTACCTTTCCATCATAAGCTTAAAGTCTTTCATCGATTCTGTAAATTCTGTATGCTGTTTACTCCATTGCCAGTTCCGAACTCAACTCATCAAATCAGATTTGATAACGCTAGTTTTAATGCTGTGTATTTAAAATCGATCCCAAGTCGAATTTGAGATTGATTAATGTGTTTTTTTTTGTTCCTCATTTCGAACTCCACTTCCAAATTTTGCCTTCATCTTTTTCTACGACTTCCACTACAATTCTCATTCACTTCTAGCTCTGCACTTAACGCTGCAACTCAAACTCATGCTAATGCTGCAATTCAATGCTCTTGCTCTGTGTTTGATTCTTCAAATAAAATTCACCGATGCGATTTCAACATCGCTCCCTCTAGTCTTGAATTTAATTCTGCTTCAAATCTTTATTACACCTCTCTTTGCATACTCAAGTCCAGAAATTAAAACTTATCAATGCTTCATTAACCACAATTCACAGAAGGTTTAATTCTAGTTCAACAAACCTCTGCATGTTCATTGTGTCTTCAATTGGGAACTACTCCTTAATCGAAGCTCCTCTACAATTGATCGATTCATTGTTTTTGTGACTTTGCCTCACGTTTCAAAATTTACAGAGTCCAAATTCTAACTTCAAACCATTACGGTTCTTACCCTCTTATCATCCGATCAGAATCGTAATTCAATCGAATAATGTTTCACATATGCATAATCTATTGTAACAAGACCAGAACTTGAATTGAAGATTCAATTACACTGCCAAGTCTTCAACGTTCAATTGAGCAACACTGTCTTCTACACACTACGCCTTTGTCATTCGATTCAAACCAAATTTAAAATTTTGGTTCATTCTGGGAAATGGAAATCGATCCTTTCTTTAATTAGAGTTATGCCTTCAATCGAAGCTTCTTTATTGACTTCGAACTTCTGCAATGTTACCAGAGTTCTATTCTGGTCGAATTTGTGTATTCTGTCTAATCGAATACCTATTTGATTGCATCTCACTCTTTCAATTTTCCAATTTCGCGTACTTAGTAACGCATCCCACAGAATTTCACAACGCTCAACAATTCATCCATATTCAAAACACAAATTGACATTAAAATCTATTTTTCCCTTTTTGTCCAAGGCTGATATGCCCAATGTCAATCCTGAAATCAAACGCACTTACAGAGCCAAATATACATTTCTTTATTAAATAACATACACCATGCACACATTTCATATACATATATAGTTACAGACTCAAAGCGCCACAAACTTTTACACAACTCAATCAGCTCTTGCTCAGGCTCTGATACGAAAATGATGACGGGGATTTTGCTAGAAAGCAGATCCTGGCATATAAGAAACTCACTGCCCAAACAAGATCAAAAAAATGGTCAATCATTTTATAGAAGAAATCCATAAAAAAAAAAAAAAAAACATTCAGCTCAAATTTACATGAAGGTGGAAAGAGCCATGCAAATAAACTCCATTAACTATATCAAAATTCTGTGGCCAAATATTACATTGGGCAGCCTCTGGCTCTTGGCCCTTCAAACCTCTCCTCACTCACTCAACTCTTCACTATCTCAGTTCTTCGACTATATTTGTTTCCCAACAAAAATACTCACATTTATACATAAATAATGAATTTAATTCATTCCAAAAATATCTCCACCTAATCCTCAACTAAATCTAATTTAAATTCATTTTAGGTGTGGACTCAACAAAGTCCCATACATAGAATTCCTACTCCCTAAATTTTCTACCTAATTCTATTTTCTCTCATATCCTTTTAATTATTAAAAGAATATATACAAAATCCTCACTTTTATAATTTCTCTCCTATTTTATTTAAAAATAACAAATTAATTAATAAAACAATTAAAATGTCACACCCCACTTTATTACATAATTAAATAATGAAAATTGGCCTTGATGCTCCTGCATCAATAAATCGCGGTGTCTCTCTATGATACGATGCACCAGTTCACTTATATCAGTATACACACTAATGCATTGATACGACCCATGGGCACTGCACAAAGCCCAAGACCAATTAGAATGGCCCCGTGCGTTGTATGAACAACACTACAACTGATGTGGTTTTACACCTAAACGTCCCAGTGTGTTGGACTGAGACCACCCCGGGGCACCGTCTGCATGTACGCACCGGTGCGTTAAAGCCAGAGTAGCGTAACGATGAAAAAAACATCCGTAATAACCTCTGGCCACCCATTCTTTTAGTCGTGCTTAATTTCCATTAAAAGCTCTGCCAAAACCTCTGTAATCATAAACGAATGTTGTGGAAAATGTTTTTTTGACAATTTTTGGACAATTTTATAACACTAAAAACCTCCTTTCTAACCTCCACTAGAGGGTATTTTCCTTGCAATGCTTCTAGTAGTAGCTAGAGAATGAGATAAAGTTGTAACCTTCTATAGGTGGGTGTCTATGTATTGGTATGAGTCTATACCAGTACAATATTGTAAGAAATTTTATTTATAATAAATATACAAGAGAGAGATGAAAACAATGGTGGTTTTCTCCCAACTTGGGTTTCCAGCTTAAATCATGGTTTTCATGTGCGATGATTTATTCTATTATTACTGCACATGTTTATTGCTTACTAAATGTATGATGAATAAATGACGCACTGGGCTAAGTAAAGTTTCTGAAGATTTATCTATCTAATAAGTTCACTGGAATACGAAAGTGTCTTTTAAGAAAGGCGTGTGCATACACAAGTTGTATTAATTAAATTCACGTATATAAATTAGTAAAAGTAAAGAAAAGCTATTGTGAGTTTTAAACATTGATTCAGCCCCCCCGCTCTTAGTGTTTTTCCCAACAATTGGAATCAGAGCTGGTTCTTCAGAAGAAGCTTGATTGCTTGAAGGATATCTATCACAATGAGAAGTCATGAAGGAGTATTTTTTATTAGGCCATAACTATTCAATGGAAGTAATCTATTGTTCTGGAATATACAAGAAAGAGCTTATCTGCGAATTCTTGGAGCAGATGTATGGGCAATCATGGAAGGAGGTTACTAGTATCCAACAATTGTTACTACAGATGCAACATAAATGAAGAGATATGAAACCAATGCAAAATTTGTCAGTGCCTTATTGGTGAACCTGTCAGAAATAGAATTTGGAAATTCATGCAACTAAATTTAGCAAAGGAAATATGGGACAAGATCATTCAGACCTATGCAGGTGATGCAAAGGTAAAGAATTCCAAACTTCAAACTCTTAGAATTCAATATGAAAATCTCATAATGCATGATGATGAAAGTATTACAAGATTGTTTCTAATAATATATGAAATTTTTAATTCTATGAGAAATATGGGTGAAGATATAAAAGATTTAACTATAGTAGAGAAAATATCGAGATATCTATCTCCAAAGTTCGAGTCAAGAGTGTCTTCCATTGAAGAAAAGTAATATTTGCAGACTCTTACGGTTGTTCAACTTCACGGTATCCTGAATTATTTTGAAATGAGAAAAGGAGGTCCCTCACAAGTTAGAGAATTCACATTTAAGGCATGTGTAAAAGGAAAAGAAAAAGTTCTCAAGGAATCAAGTTCTATTTCAGAAGAAGAAGAAGATGCAAATTTTGTAAGGAAACTTCAACCAGGTACTGGAAGGTTCAAAGGTCAGTTTCCCTTCAAGTGTTTTTCTTGTGGTAAAGTTGGTCATTATGCTGCTAAGTGTCCTTATAAAGACAATGATGAAAAAGGGAAACAATTTGAAAATAGAAGAAGTTGTTATACAAATGGAGATAATGATGGATTTTCTAATGGAGAAGAGGGAGAGTGTGATCAATAATTGCAAGTGCTCATGGCATGTACCATGGATGATGATATTCCATAAAATATAAGAATCCATTTATTGAAGAATTACATATATCATTGAATAAAGGATGATTTCATGGATGATGTTTCTATCTTAGCTCATTTGGGCACAAGGTCATTGATTGCAGGTTAAGCATGTTGAATAAAAATGAGAGATTTGATAAGTTCTAGCACACAATAAGAAACTTTAAGCAAAGCTGGAAAAAGAAGAAACAACAGTTAAAGACATAGGGAAAGTTGATCCTACTGCAGTCATCTGTTCTAGAGGTTACTTCTCATAATGATTGCAGGAGTAATTTGAGATACATTATTGGAATCAGTAATGCATCATCATAGGGGAGCAATATATGGTGATTCCCATGGTTGGTTTAGTAATTTTGATTTTTTATTTTTCTGACAGTGCATCTAATGTTACAACAGAAGATAGGTACTGGATGTACAATTTCATGGGGAGATGATGCTACGAAATTATTAGTATTTCACTTCCTGTACGCAGGTTTCATGAAATAAAGCTCTGTATATACTCAAGTTTTGCTAGCAAAAATTATGTATGTTTTTCTCTGATAAGGAAAACAATGTGATAGACTCAAGAACAGTTTCTAATATGCTGCTGACAGTTATAAATTTCCTGTTCTTATGTTGATGGTTATAGTCAGCTGGTATGATATTTACTTGATGAAAGATGCTTTGATGAATAATTTGTTGTGGTGATCAGGTAGCATAGATTCAGGGGGAGAATTAGCTTTGCTGATAATAATGCATTGTTGGCATTATGTTGGTTGCTAAATTATGATCTCTCCCTTGAGGTCCTTTGGTCTTGGTTCTAAAAGACATATTTTTAATTTGATGTAAGGTTCATGTTGAGACATATGATTTATATATTGTTATATTCAGTCATGTATGGATTCCTTCAATATGTAAAAATCACTTGCTTGGGTGCTTGAGTAAAAATGTAAACCCACTTGGTTGGGTAGTTGAGTCAAATATGTAACCCCACTTGGTTGGGATATTGATATAAGTATGAGCCTTTGTTGATAGGAAAGGTCATACTTAGTTGAGTCGTAAAGTTGTGTATTCTATTTGAAAATGTCAACACTCAGCATATACTCTCTGGAAGCATGGTCATTGTAGTGCAGATCAGATCTACAAAGCCATAATATCTACAAGGAAAGAGAATCTTGGTTTTCGCATTGGGGGGAGAGTAACTTGGTGTTTGAATAACACGAACATGGTTGACATCAAGTCCAAAGAGGGAGATTTTTTGCATTATGATTCATTTTGATTGCATGTCTTGTCCTTGATGACAACCCACTTGTAAAATATGAAGTATATGGTTTATGGAGAAGCACAATGGTTTGGAAGAAGATGGATAAAGTACATATTTAAGGAACTATACATGATTTAGTTTGGGAAAAGTTGCATATACACGCAGTAAGGAAGAAGAAAAGTATTGTATGTATTTGTGCACTAATTTTATGATACCAAGGGTCCTTACCATGGTATTATTCCACAATATTAAGAACAGTAATGGTTATTTGATCATGTCTAAGAATACCATCGTCACTTGTGTTGTTTATCCTCATGGTATTGATAACGGCTAAAACTATCTAAGGAGGTGAAGATCATGGTGCAAATGGGCATGCATGTGTATTGGTGTTGAACGAATACTTCACTCTAAAGTATATCTGCATGGAATGGAATAATTCTATTGATAGTTCTAAAATAATGATGCACCTATAAATACATGATGGATCGAGATTTGTAGACTTGAAATGATTATGTATTTTCTTGATCTTTTTGTGAGATATTTAGAATTGTGGTCTGGCACATGTTTGATGAAGTGAAGGGTATGATCTGAGTAATTATATTGATCTGAAGTGTTACGTAGTCCTAAATATTTACAGATCTATATAGGCGTCAATTGAAGGAAGGCATGTATACACACAGGTGCAGTTCTGCGAAGGCACGTATATATTTAGTAAATGTATACTAGTATGATTTCAGAAGAGGCGCATACAGTCGTAGATTTGTCTTATTGAAGGAGCGTATGCAAGCTAAGGTTTTGCTGAAGAATGCTGAAGGAAATTTCTAATCAATTTTACTATGTTTCTACTATCTGTCAATGATGTCTTCATATAGGTCTGGGTTGTTTGAGTATTGATTATGTTGTTAGTTGATTGTAGTTATAGATCAATGACTGGTTGGTTGATTGATGATTAAGTGAATGATTTGATGTAGTTATGAGTTTGATTTTGATGTATGGTTTTGGGCTTGGATGAGTGGAGTGAGTCCAGTCTGAAAATATGATGAAAAAAGGCCTACACGTTGTGATGTGTCAAATTTGTTGGATCCAATGTGAAAATTTATGAAACATTGTCTGCGGTGGTACTGAGGGTTAGATCCTTCAGTGAGGGGGTCATAGCTCCCTTCCAGGAGTGGCTGATAAACAAGAGCAGAGGGTCGTAGCTCCCTTCCAATGGTAGTTGGTAAACAAGATCAGGGTGTTGGATCTCCCTTCAAGTAGTAGCTGGAGAATGAGAGAAGCTGGCAGCCTTCTGTAGGTGGTTGCCTACGTATTGGTATGAGTCTCCACCACTACAATATTGTAAGATTTTTTCTTTATAATAGATATTGAAGATAGAGATGAAAACAAAGGTAGTTTTCTATTGACTTGGATTTCCACTTTAAGTCCTTGTGTTCATGTGTGTTGGTTATGTGTGATGATTTATTCTATTCTTATTGCACATGTTTACTGCTTACTACATGTCTGATGAATTAATGATGCACTAGGCTAAGTAAAATTTTTGAAGATCTATCTATCTAATAAGTTCAATGGAGTATAGAAGTGTCTTTTAAGAAATTCGCGTGCATACACAAGTTGGATTAGCTAAATTCGTGTATAGAAATAATTAAAATTAAAGAAAAGTTATTGTGATCGTTAAATACTAATTCACCCCCCCGGCCCCCAAAGTATCTTTCCCAACAAATTTCCCATGGTTGACAATGATTGATATTATAAACACAATGAATTAATACTTAAAACCCATGGGAATAATATTAAACCCTAGGAATATGAACCCTTAGATTAATAAAACAAGGGATTGGTATTCAGACATGGTTGATTTTCATATTGAGACAATCCTTGTGACAATGCCAAATTGGATCATGGTTAACCATGGTTTTCTAGAATGTTTTGCATATCATGACAATATTTGTCACAATATGACGTTGTACCATGATTAGTTTTAATATTTAGACAATATTTTTCTCAATGTGGCATAGGATCATGGTTGACCTTCATTGAAAATGGTAATACATGGTCGACTACGATTGACTATGGTTGGCCACGATTGATATTATAAAACCAAGGGATTAATACTAAAAACCAAATGGATTATAACCCAAGATATATAAACCCTAAAATAAATATTTTAAACCCTAAAATAAATATTATAAACCCTTAAATAAACATGGTTGACCATGGTTGATTTTCATATACAGACAATCTTTGGAAAATTGAGACATTGGATCATGCTCTACCATGGTTGAATCATTACATTAATAAACCCAAGGAATTGATATTATAAACCCAAGGGATTAATACTAAAAACCTAAGGTATTATGAACCCAAGGAAATAATAATAAACCCGAGGCATTAATATTCTAAATTAAAGGTATATAGGCCCTAAGAAAAATATTATAAACCATGAAATAAACATTTTTTACCATGGTTGGTTTCCATATTGAGACAATCATTGTCACAATGCGAAGTTGGACCATGGTTGACCATGGTTGACCATGGTTTATTTTATAAAACATGGTTGGCCATGGTTTACCGTCATTGATATTATAAACCCGAAGGACTAATAAAACCAAGGGATTAATACAAGAAACCCAAGATATTATAAATCCAAAGGAATAATATTAAACACAAGGGAATAATATTACACCCTAGGAATATGAACCCTTAGATTAATAAACCAAAGGAATTGCTATTGAGACATGGTTAACCATGGTTGATTTTCATATTGAGACAAAATTGTTGACCATGGTTGATTTTCATATATAGACAATCCTTGTCACAATCTGATGTTGGACATTGGTTGACAATGATTGACCATGGTTGGCTAGGATTGATATTATAAACCCTAGGGAATAATAAACCCAAGGGATTAACACTAAAAAGCCAAGGGATTATAAATCCAAGGGAATAATATTAAACCCAATGGAATAATATAAACCTAAGGTATATAAACCATAATAAAAATATTATAAACCCTTAGATAAACATCGTTGACCATGGTTGATTTTCATATTCAGAAATCTTTGTCGCAATGCAGTGGTGGACCATGTTCTACCCTTGATGAACCTTTGAATGTTATAAAACCTTAAATAAACATGGTTGACCATATTTTATTATGATATTAAGACGATCCTTGTCACAATGCCATGTTGGACAGTGCTCGACCATGATTTTTATATGGAGAAAATCATTGTCACAATTCAACATTGGGACAACCTAAGGGATTATAAAATCCAAGGGACTATAAACACAAAAGAATAAAACATGAAAGGTGTAGCTTAAGACATAGCTAAAGTGAATTAATACATATAAAATGAGACAAAGGGGATTACATGGATCATAACATGGGATTGAATATCAATTTATTTTTTACTTGGTTTATATTTTTAAATATATATAATTTTATATGAGATGTATGTTTCGATATGATTTAATTTTATTATATATAAATTATTTTAATATATTAATTAAAAGGTATAGATTAATTAGTCTAGATGATGTTTAATTTTCATTAAATTTTATGTTTAATAACTATGTAGATATATTTTTCATTCAATTTTAAAATTATATTTAATTTAATTTATAAATTAAAAAAACAATATAAAAAATAATGTAATAAAAGAAATCAATATGAAAATTTCATAAAAGAATATCTAAATGTATAAAAAATAATGTAATAAAGGAAATTAATGTGAAAATTTCATAACAGAAGATGGAAATGTGACTGTCATTAGATTAAATTGTAGTACATAATTTTTATAATTCATAAATTAATAAAGTAAATTTAAATAAAATAAAATTATTGATATGATTTATATAATAATTGGTCTCAGTGGACGTTAACCATTATTATCATCATCATAATATGAGTCTTTTTTTTAAAATATTTTGAATATAATATATAATTTAAATATTTAAAAATAAATATAATTAAAATATTTAAAAATATTATGTAAAAGAGGAATTTAAAAATATTTTTTATTAATTAAGATTTTTTAGCTATCAACAAAGTTTAATAAACATGTAAATTTATTTTTATTTAATTTATAAAATCAAACATATTATATTTATAAGTAATTATTTATTTTATTATAAAATAATTTAAAAAAACAATCAACATTCTAACTACTAAAATAATTATCAATCGTTTGTCTCACACATTTATATACAAAATTATAATATTTAATATTAGTTATAATGATTTTTTTAAAAGCACTTGTATACACAAATATGTATCATTAATAATTTTTAATAAATAAAATATTTTTATTATAATATATTATTTAGATTTTTTATTTTTAAATAATATAATTAAAAATATATAGAATTATATATCTTTGTTTAGATAGAATTGAAAAGCTCCTAAGCCTCCTCACTAAAGAGAGATTTCCGGATCTAGTACTAAAGACCCAACACCCATTTAGTTTTGAGAGGGTCGAGATGTTTATAGTCTTGTTAAGTTTTTTTCATGTCTTTGTTTATATATGTTTATGTCCAATGTGTTGAAATAGGTAGAAGGTAGTATGTTTATATCTAGTTTGTTAAACAATGGCAAAGTTATATACAATTTGGTATTAAAAGTTGAATATGATAGACTTAAGGTATTCCAGTTTTGGATGGATTACAATGCCTTTTAATGGCCAATATACCTGGTTTTCCTTGATCCCAAGTTGAGACCCGAAATGATTATATTATGTAATCTACCTTTTTGAAATTAAATGAAAAAAAAAAAACTTACTCAACTTTGATATATATATATAAGATCTCTGATAAATGATGACGAATGCTTCGTTAAAAAAATTCTTGAAATGAAGTTTCCAATTCAATTCCCCTTAAATTTATTCTATAACAACATAACCTTTAAAGAAAAATTCTATTCGTATATATTCCATTGATTCCTTTCTGAAAATACATACAATATAACGCATACACTTTAACTTCTATGTGGAAAGCATGCTTCATAACTCTTTTCAGAAGAAACGCCCTGCCTTCATATTTTATATGATCATATCTATACTATAATTTTTGGGTGCATCAGTCTTAATTAAATTAATTAATTCTGTTTGAACTGTTCCGACTTTACACTCAACCATCCACCACTGCATGTATAAATTGAAATATTGCTGGTAGCTATAAATATTTTCGTTACTAATTACATGCGTTAAATAATGTATTTAAGGATTCTAAAAAGAGGCGTTCATACGAGTCGCCAATTCACACGAAGAGGTATTTGAAGGAGAGGTTCATACTCATTGCCGACTTACAATCTGTATTTTTGACTTTCTTATTCTTAAGAATCGGAACAATGTGAATTGTATTTTCATTACTAACTACATGCATTAAATAATGTATCCAAGGAATCGTTCCTATTCATTGCCAACTCACAATCTATATTTTTTATTTTTTTTAAGAATAGGAACAGTGAAAATTCTTAACCATATAAATAACCATAAATAATCATAACTGGAATTTTAAGATAACCATGATAATCATAATTTTGAAAATAATAGAAATAATCGATTAATGATTATTTTTTTATAATTGTTTTGGTTTTAATTTAGAATATAAATTTTTATTTTGAATTGAATAAAAATTAATTTGATTTTAAAATTTATCAAAATATGTTATATATATCTATATATATGTGTGTGTTATTTTATAACTGAAATTAAGCAAGAAGAAATAAGTGAGTAATAAAAAATAAAAAATATTTAGATATTTCATTTTTTAAATTATTAATGATAATTCACAATTAAATATTCTGCTGTTTCAACTGTAGAATAGTCATACACAATAATAATTGTGTATTTCTAATTAAAAAAATAATATTCACTAGAATTTGACAACTAAAAGTTATTTCAACTACACTACAGAATAAGTTAAAAACATTTACTGAAATATATTTTAATCAAAAGATAATAATCACCATCATTCACATTTAGAATACGTTAAAAAAAATATGCAAATTTGTGAATTAATGTGTAACTATATATTATAATATTTGTGATATAATATATAAATAATGTGTAAATATATTTGTGATCAAAAGATAATATTCACCATCGTTCACATTTAAAAGTTTTTTCAAACTGCGTTAAAAATATCATGTAAAATAGTGAATTAACGTGTAGAGTTTAGTTATTCTGATTTAAATTCAAATCTTTTTAAAAGAGATTGAAAATATTAAAAATATTTATAAATTTAATTAAAATTTATACAATATGCAAATTAGTGAATTAATGTACATAGTTTAGTTATTATAATTTAAATTCAAATCTTATTGAAAGAGGTTGAAAATATTAAAAATATATATAAATTTAATTAAAATTTATATAAAAATTAGGAGTTTGTAAAGAAGAAAAAATCTAATTTATTTAGTTATAGATTCGTTGAAAAGTTCAAAGAGTTTATTAGGAAGGTTCATAAGAAAAAGTTGAAAATTTATTGTGAAGATTCATAACAAATAAATAAAAAAGCCAATAACCAATAAAAAAGAAAGGCAATAAAACAACTCTTCATGAAAAAAACAATCTATCTATAAACTATTTTAACTTCCTGAACATTAAAAATAATTTTTTTTAGCTTCTGGATAAACAATACGTGTACCGAAAATTGCCATGTTTGAAAGCATCACGCTCGATAAAAACCATCCTCAATCCCAATCGATGTGCAATCTCAATCAAAATTTATTATAATAAATACACAAACGTTTAGTCTAAAAAGTACATGTTATTATTCAGAATCCGGCAAAGATTTGCTCAGAATCTTGTTTATAGTTGTTAAACTTTAATATTTTGAGTGCCTTAAAAAATTTTGATAGTACTGAATCCATTTCTAGCATCAAAAATGGATTCTAAACACTCCAACCACATGATTTTTGGAATTTTAGTTAACCAAATTCAGACCATTTTTTTTTTTTTTTCCCGTCCGAACTATTTCGCGTGCTCGGTAAACTACTTTATAAACAAAAGTCTGTGAACCCAAATACCCCTACAGGAAAGGGACAAGCTGTAGTTTAATAAATGCATGAGCAGTGTCATCTGTCGCACCGTTACCGTTGGAAAGAATCTCCAAATAAAAAAATGTAACGTAAACTCCGATTTATCACCACAGCCCAATGGACCACGTCATTAATGGCTGTGAACTTCAATTTACCACGAGAGCCCAATCAGCCACTTCATTGATAGCTCTGCAGATACATTCACAATAAATGAAATGAACCGGGAAATGACGGGACCAATAGAAATGACATCTGAGCCATTCGGAGCCCTATTTAAGGGCCCCAATGTTCTCCTTCAAACTCCCCCCCTCCCCATTCCATCTCAAGCTCTCGCTCCCTTTCGTCCCTCTCAGTCTCCCATATTATTCGCTGCATTCCCAAATCTTTCAGTATACAGTACCCCCTCCCTATTCCATTCACTCAGGTATCTTCTTCTCCCCAAATTCTAAGAGAGTTTATATGATTTACAGGCCATTTTCTTTAAATTGTTGTAGAGTTTGTGTTGGGTCTCTTTAAATTTGTCGACTATTTCGTATGAAAATGCTTTTTTTATGCATATAATTCGGGGAATCAGATGAGAGCTTCTTTGTGTACATTTATTGCAGAGTGACCAATAATGTTGCTGAATGAGACTCAACGTGTGACAGACAAGAGACCTCGTTATGATTTCCTTCTGTTTGGTGAGATTTACAGTTTATTTTGGTTCTTTTGGTTTTCCCTTTATATAAAGGTATCGAACTAATTTTGTATATATTCACCTCTCATTCCAATCTACTGTTGTTGTAGATCTGGATGACACACTATATCCCTTAAGCTCGGGAATTGCTGCAGCATGCACCAACAACATCGCCGGTAACCAATCTTGTAGCTCTGAAAAAATATGCAATTTACTAATCATTTAACTAATCTAAATTCAAGCATAAAATGCCTCTTGGGAAGCTCGAGGTTGTATGTTGGGGGTTGCACTATTTGAATTTCGTTTCCTTTTGAGTGAACTCAAGACATATCTCCAACTCTGCAACTTGAAGCTATCAGTCCAGGTGTTAGATGGCTCTGGGCTAGTGCTTATATTCAATACAGCTGGTGTACTCACTATATTTAATATACCGCTACACTGGCACGCAATAAAAGTTGGATCATCCCCCTCTCCTGCTTGGCTTTTAGATGGAGTTTTGGGGGAACATCTGAGGTTTGAAGAGTTCCTGAGGCCTGGTTATTGTCTGACAGATTTTGTGAATGAAAAGCTGGGAGTGGAGAGGAGCAGAATACCAGACTTGTGCGGAGAATTGTATAAGACTTATGGGACAAGTATGGCTGGACTCAGGGTAAACATTCAACCCCTTTTCTTTTATACAATTCGACATTGTATTTCAACTTGTAAGGTTAAAATGGTTGATTTTTTCAGTTGGGGACCTTCCATGGCCAACTACTATAGATAGTTCAGTAACATTGCAGTTTTTATAGCACTAGCAAGTAGCTTGAGTACGGAATTATGAACTTCTTTGATCAGACCATGGTTCTTTAAATTAATTGACAGCATCTGAGAGATACAGTGTACTTTGATTTTCCCATGGCAATTGATGCACTGACAGCATTTATGATGTCTTAATAAAATGTTTAGATGTTTTGGATGTATTCTTATTTAATAACTGCTAACATATCGATTTATAAAGTATGACAATGATGGACCTATGCTAAACCACATGGCCACGAGTTGATATTGAATTGAGATCCTCTATGACTTGAGTTTCATGAATTCATTTATTTCTGACCCATCTTGCTGGACTTGCAGGCAGTGGGATTTGAATTTGACTATGACGATTACCACAGGTAGTTAACAAATTTTATGTCCTTTTGTTTTTTAATTTAAAGTTATCTAATGTTTCTACTGAATCAGAGAAAATATCATTGATTAAATTCTATCATTGATTAAATTCTTTTTATTCTTTCTTCTGAGTATCATTGATTGTTTTTAGGTTGACAGCCTATGCTATTTGACTTACTTCACACAAATATTTCTGACAGTTTTGTTCACGGAAGATTGCCATATGAGAATATTAAACCAGACCCTGTTCTGAGGAGCTTATTACTAAGCATGCCTCAGCGGAAAATGGTAAGCTCATATGGATCGCCTCAAATATTTATATGATTATAACACCTGGTGATGGAGTCTGGGATTTTTTGAACTTTAGATGCATTCATCTTAACCGTTTGTTAATGTGAAACAGATATTCACAAACGGTGACAAAATTCACGCTGCAAAGGTCCTTAACAGGCTGGGGTTGGAAGATTGCTTTGAAGGGATAATATGTTTTGAGACACTTAATCCTCCTTCACGAATTATTGGAAACAATAATGACCCAAAGACACCAGTTATTTGCAAGCCCTCAAAACTGGCCATAGAGCAGGCTCTTCGCCTTGCAAATGCTGATCCACAAAGAACGGTATGAGACTAAATCTTTGGTGGCCCTTTTCCTTGAGTTATATCATTTCTTCTGAAATTGTAATGGATCATGTAAATATTTCTTGACTAATCAATATAGATGTACATCAAGAAGAATTGCCATACCAGACCCCAATATGAAAATTATCTTTATCCTTTTGAAAACTGTAGAGTGAAATCCAATATAAATAAGAGTTGAGTGCCTTAGTTGTCCTTTGAAAGGGCTTATTACAGCAATGTCTGAAAATGAAAAAGAATATTGTATTCAGCAATAATCCAGTCCTAAAACATCATGGCAACCTTGCAATTCCACATTTCATGCTTTTTTTCGGCACACAATTCACAATTCGTAAATGCAAAATTCCATCACCAACTCGGGCCTTTGGAGTTTTGATATTTGAAATCTATTTACATGTAATCCCATCGTGTTATGCATATCATTTTGACAACTACTATTGTAAGCATGAAGTCTAAATCTGTTGTTTTACTGCAGATTTTCTTTGATGACAGCATCCGGAATATAGCTGCAGGAAAGCGTGCGGGCCTGCATACTGTATTGGTAAGACCATATGATTGTAAATGCGAGGTGGTGGTTTCGTAGAACTGGTCTAATCTTATTTTAATATTAATATTGGCCTTCACTGTCATCATCAGGTGGGAACTTCGGTACGAAAAGAGGGAGCAGATTTTTCCCTTGAGAGTATTCACAACATTAGAGAAGCTCTGCCGGAGATATGGGAAGAAAGAGATGCAAATAGGTTCATGAATGTTCTGAGTGCAAGAGCAGCAGTTGAAGCTGTTGTCACTACATAAATCATGATCCCACTTATGGTAATGCCTTTGGAGTTCCTGTCTCTAGCAAAGTCCTTCGTCTGTTATCCTGTTGGACTGTGTATCTGATCTGCAGGATCCCTGTCATTGGACGAATTCGATACACAGACATCAAGAGATCAAATATGTCAATAATCTGTTTGTCCAAAGAAATTTCTTTTATCAATAGATCAGATAATCTGTTAATGCTTCGAAGGTTTTTCCTTATGGGGGAGGTTTCTGCCTATTGAAAAAGGAGCTCGCAAATTAGGACTCTAGGGAAGGAATCATTAAAAAAAACTTATGTATGGTCGCAATCGTTCCATCACAATCGCCTTTTATGACTCGGTAGATTAGATTTAATTTAATTTATATATAAATGTCTAGTAAACGCTCTTTTTGACCAACCCAAAACATTGCATGAACTTTCATTTAATTCATACATAAACGTTAAAAATGACTTAACCCACAGCATTAAATTATAATGGACGATGGGCGGTGGGATTTAATTTAATTTATATAAATGTCTAGTAAACGCTATAATTGACGAACCCAAAGCATTGGATGAACTTTGATTTAATTCATACATATTAAACGTTAAAAATGACTTAACCCAGAGCATTAAATTATAATGGACGATATGGGTTGAGATTTAATTTAATTGATATATAAATGTCTAGTAAACGCTATAATTGACAAACCCAAAACATTGGATGAACTTTGATTTAATTCATACATAAACGTTAAAAATGACTTAACCCACAACATTATTAAATTATAATGGATGATATGCGGTGCCTAAATTTTATATATATATATATATATATATATATATATATATATATATATATATATATATATATATATATATATATATTTTGTTGTTGATAAGTTGAAGTATTTTCATGAAGATAAAGGGTTTAGAACAATGATTTCAGATTTCACAAAGTTATGCCTATTTTGATTGATATTGTTGGCGGGTATGTTAGTTCGTTGGTATGCTGCATGTGAGAGGTTGTATATTTTGATAGATTTGTAGTACTTAAACTTTGAATTTGTATTTGATGTGTTTTTCCATGTTTTATGGGGGCTTCAAATCAATTTATGTTGGAAGTAATGTTTTCATGTCATGTGTGTCGTGCGTATTACAGGTTCTAAGTGAATATTTCGAGGCATTATTCTAGATGTGGTTGTTTCCTATGTGTAGGAGTTATTGTTGTGTCATGGCACAATTGTAGATCCACTTTTTCAGGATCTCGATCTGTGGAAGTTGGTGATTTACATCCTATTTATGTAATTGTAATGATAAACAAAAATATAGTGTGATTTGTTGTGTGCACAATCACTTTCTCATCTATCTCATTTTTCTATCATGGTATCATAGCTCTGGTTGAGATTAGCGAGACATAATTAATTGTGAAAATTTGTTTTCCAATCGTTGTCTCATTCCTATTGCCAAATATTGAATGAACACTGAACATATTAAAAAAATTGTAATTCTATTTCCATAATTCTCATTTTGTAATTTTTTTTGAAATGTGAGAACAAAAGTAATTAATATAATTATGGGAAGAATTTACTTACTACTAGTTTTTCGGTTGTATAACGAGAAGGAGTTCTGTAACGAAGTATCCCATATTAATTGGGATGGACCGAAAGGATTGTAACAATGGAGAATCATTCTTGATTAATAGAAGTTTCCAATCCCTTTCCCCATGGAGGTTTCCTTGACACACTTTCAAGGTTTTACCACGTAAATTATTGTGTGTTTACTTGTGTATGTCTGTCCATTTCCATTCAGTTTAATTCCTCATTTTTTTCTTGTTTTATAACTGTTGAGTTCAATAAGTGGTACCAGATCCTTCATGAGTTCTGTGAGGTGTAACAGAGAAAAATATTCACCGCTTAAGTGAAGTTCCCAATCCCAGATGTTGAAGTAAAACCCCTTCCACCATGATAATGCCACTAGTAAATTAAAAAGGGTGAGTCATTCATAATCTAGGAGGTTGCGTGAGGTGCGCATTGTGTGAAATAAAAACCGTGTGACTTCTGTTTCTATCCTCGCTATGTGATAGAAGGTGCAAGTTGGATAAAATATGAATTAGTAGTAGTCTCTTTCATCATTAGGGAAAGGAAGAGCTCGTTGTTGGAGAAAGAGAATGCTAAGTCTGAGAAGTAGGGGTCATTTTTCTCACCCATGCTGCTACCATTGATGATCACTACTGTTTTTTGTTGGAGTTGTTGCCTGAAGGAGGACCACAAAACAGAAGTTGATACAGTTACTGTGCCATTGTTTGTCGACTGTGCAGGAGCCCTGGACTATGATAGTGAAGCTAATGGAGTTAAGCATAGATCACATTTTTTCCACTGTGCCAGAGGAGCACCAGAGGGAAAAGGAAGAAATTGTCATGCCACAGGAGTGACAAAGGGAAAACGAAGAAACTGTTCTGCCAGAGGAGGTTGATTTCATCAGGGAGATGAGGCATTTTGGAGTCTGGTTGTGGCTGCTCTATTATCTGAAGAAGTATAAAGGAAATCCAGTAGTAAAACATCTATGCCAGAAGCCATGGTAGCCATAGGTTGGTCAAAATAAAGAGGGGAGAAAGAAAGGGGTTCTTCGAGATAAAAATCAAAGGGAAAGAAGTGTAACGCAAAATGCTGGTACTGCAAAAAAATTGGACACCTCAAGAAAGACCGTTGGAAACAGATGGAGTTCGAAAATCAGAATAAGGAAGAAAATCAGGTTGCTTCAGGTATGATTGATGAAATTCTATCTTTAGAGGTAGGAATGTTAGATGAAGCTTTAATTATTTGTAATGTCTCTCAGAATGTTGAAAATTGGCTATTACACTCTGGTGCTTCTCATCGCATGAGTTCGCATAGATATTGGTTTAATTAATATGAAGTTGTAAATAATATTTTGTGTTTATGGGAAATCTGGGAAATTGAATACATCTCGTCAGACTATTGGGATTGGAAATGTAAAAAATAATATGTATGATGATACAGTTAGAACATTAACTAATGTTAGACATGTACCTGAATTGAGGAAAATTTTGGTTTCTTTGGGAGTTTTGGACTCAGATGGTTATAAGTTTACAGAGAAGACTATAGTGCTCAAAGTCTCAAAATGTGCCTTGATTGTTATAAAGGCATAAAAGGTTGGAAATATTTAGAGACTCAAAGGAATTACCCAATTTAGTGAGGCAATGATTGTGTTTGAAAAAGAAGAAGAAGGTTCTTTCCTATGGGATCAACGGCTGGGTCACATGAGCAAGACAGGTCTTCAGGTACTGACGAACTGCAAGTTGCTTCCTGATTTGAAATCGTTGAGGTTGGATTTTTGTAAAAATTGTGTATATGGAAAACAATGTAAACAAATATTTAAAACTAGAAGTCATAATAGTAAAGAAATTTTGGACTATATCCATTCCAATCTTTGGGGACCACCTCCTACTATGTCTTATGCAGGTTCATTATATTTCTTAGCATTTATTGATGATTTCTACAGGAAATTTCTGGTCTATATGTTGAAAAATAAAGTTAATGTATTTAAAGTTTTTAAACAATTTAAATCTATGGTGGAGAATAAAACATGCAAATCAATTAAATGTGTAAGAACTCACAATGGCAGTGAATTTATTTATTTACAATTTGAACAATACTGTAGGGATGAAGGAATTGTTAGACATAAAATTGTTGTTTATACTCAAAAAAATGTTGTTGCTGAACGAATGAATCTGACTCTTATGGAAAGAGCTAGAAGCATGATCACAATGCTAACCTGCAAAAATATTTGTGGGAAAAATCAATATCTACTGCTTGTTATTTATTTAACATATCACCTTTTGTTGCCATAAATTGAAAAATTCCTAAAGAAGTATAGTCAGGCCAGTCTTGTTATTATTCACATTTAAATATTTTTGGTTGTGATGCCTATGTTCTTATTCCCAGCAATCAATGCTCAAAGTTAGAACCAAAATAGAAATTTTATGTCTTTGTTGGGTATGACTATGCCGTGAAAGAATACAGGTTGTGGGATCCTTCTTCACGGAAGATAGTCATTAGTAGAGATGTAACATTTGATGAATCTTCTCTTCTAAAATTGGATTTTGAAAAAGTTGAAGAGGAACAGGTACCACCAGAACAACAAATTCAAGTAGAGGATAAAATTTTTCCAGAAATTTGAAAGGAAGGAGAGACTTCTGAAGAAAAAGGTGAAGAAGCAAAGGAAAATGTAGAGGCTCGAGACCCAATTTAGCTACTAGTCACTCTAAGAAGGTCTACAAGGCAAAGAAGAACACCTAAAAGGTATGACGATTATGCTTCATCTTTTGCGTTGATTACTGAATATGGGGAACCTTCTTGTTATTAGGAAGCAATGGATGATGCAGACAACAAAAAATAGAAAAAGGCTATGGAAGAGGAAATGGATTCCTTAGCAAAGAACAATGCCTCAGATCCTGTATAATTTACTAAAGGGAGAAGTGTTGTTGGATGAAAATGGGCCTTCAAATTTAAATGGAAAGTTTATGGATGTTTCAAAAGGTATAAGGCGAGGATGGTTGCAAAAGGGTATTCGCAAGTTGAAGGTAATGATTTTCACGTGAGTTTTTCAACATCCATAAAACTTGTTTCTATTTGTATTTTATTAGCATTAACTTCATTACTTGACCTTAAGTTAGATAGATAAATGTTAAAAAATATTTTCTTTATTGTAATTTGGATGAAGATATATATATGGAACATTGAGAAGGTTTTGTACAAGATCTCGACACAATATTAGTTTGCAAGCTCATGAAATCATTATATGGCTTGACGTGGTTGCCCAGGAAATGGTAAAAGAAATTTGAATCCTTCATGTTGAGCCGGAATTTTTATCAGAAGTGAGTATGACGATTATGTATACTTCAAAAGTTTTAATGACAAATTCATTATCTTGGTGTTGTATGGTGACGATATGCTTATTGCAAGGAAAGGCATGGAAGAAATCAACATGCTAAAGGCTCAACTCTCTAGGACTATCTATATGAAGGATCTCGGAGTGGAAAAACATAAATCGGGCATGGAGATACACATAGATAGGAAGAATGGTAATATTTGGTTATCACAACAGAAGTATGTTGAGAAAGTACTTGAAAATTTTGGTATGAACAATGTGAAACCTGTTAAAGTTCCATTAGCTTCCCATTTTAATATTTCTTAGATTTTGAGTCGTATAAATTATTAATAAAAGAAGTATATGTTTCATGTACCATATGCAAATGCGGTAGGAAGATTAATGTATGTTATGGTACCTACAAGACCTGACATTTCACATTCAGTTGGAGTTGTTAGCAAGTTCATGGAAAATCCAGTGGAAGAACATTGGCGAGAAATGGAATGAGTGTTTTGGTATTTGAGAGGCACAAGTGACTATTGAATAATATTTAATGGTTGTGAAGGAACGGTGTGTAGATATGCATATGTTGATTATGCAGGTGATTTGGACAAAAGGAGGTCCACTAGAGGTAATGTTTTTACTCTTGTAGGTGGAGCAATTAGTGGGATGTCAAAGCTTCAAGAGACATTTTCTTTGTCCACTACTGAAGCTAATTATATAGCTTCTTCAGATGTCTATAAAGAGGAAATAGGGTTAAAATGTCTTCTTGATGAGATTAGAAGGAAGCAGGAGAAATTGAATGTGTTTTGTGACAGTTAGAGTGTTATTCATTTGTCTACAAATCCAACTTATCATAACAAGACCAAGCACATTGATGTAAGGTATCACTTTGTGAGACATGTGATCGATGGTGGAAAAGTAATTCTCAAGCAGGTCCATACATAGGAAAATCACACAGACATATTAATGAAGCCAGTTATAGTGGAAAAGCTGAGATGGTGTTTCACTTCTCTTGGTTTGCAGAAAATATGATGAATGGGCATGGAAAAGGGATTAGGAAAATTATTGTCAAGGTGGAGCTTGTTGAAATGTGAAAAAAAAGTAATTAATGTAATTATGGGGAAAATTTAGTTATTACAGGTGAGACAATTGTATAATGAGAAGGAGTTATGTAATGAACTTGCCCATATTAATTGGGATTTCCCAAGAGGCTTGTAAAAATGGAGAATCATTCTTGATTAATAGAAGTTTCCAATTCATTTCCCCATGAAGGTTTCCTTGACACACTGTCAATGTTTTACCACGTAAATTATTGTGTGTCTACTTGTGTATGTGTTTCGATTTCCATTTATTTTAATTCTTAATTTATTTATTTTCTTATAATTGTTGAGTTCAGTAATTTAAGTGTGAGTGAATTAGCATATCAAATATTTTTTTATATTCTTGAATCCATTATTTTCTATGTAGCCTAAGTTGCTAAATGAGAGATTTGTGTACATGAAGTTTTCATGGGAGTAGATCTATGGTTCAGAACAACCCCATCCATGTGAGAGAAGTCCACTGATGTATTTCTTCAATGGAAGATAAGATTTAAGGTTGTAGAAACCAACTCTGGTCACAATATGCACATTTTTTTTTGCGGGAGTCATCGTCCCTCTTAAGTTGTTGAAATTATCATTTTGATCTGTGATCTGCATAGCATGGAACCAAGACCTCATTCAATACTTTGGACAAATAGATATATGTAGTGAATTTATCCTTGAGCTTTTCCAAAATAGGTTCATTAATAGTTGAGAACATGAAAATATCACATATAATAGGATAATGATCTGGGTTGCCCCAACTATGCTCGAAAAAAATTTGATGGATGGTGATTCAATGAGACATTCTCCACCGATGAAAGCCTCCATAAAAAAAGCAGGACAAAAACTCGCTAGAAATTGTGCATGATTTTGAGGCAAAGGAAAGAGCCCTCTTCCATCTTGTCTCAATGAATTCAATTTCACTCGATTTTGTTTTGGCCTCCTGATATTTGGTCCTTAGTGCATAAAATTCAAGATGTCGACAATCGCGTTGGAGAAGAACTGATATCAAATTTGAAAGAGGTAACATGGATTCTCTACCTCTAGAGAGATTTAATGGCATCAATTTTCATACATGGAAAGTCAAAGTTCAAATTCACCTTATGAATAGGGGTTTGTGTAGTATAGTTAAAGGAATAGAAAAAGATCCTACTAACCCTAAGCTATTAGTTGAATGGGAAAAGAAAGAAGAAAAGGCTAAGGATATAATTGGATTCGGTGTTTTAGATCCTCAAATGTGTTTGATTGATTTGGAAAAATAATCTAATGAAATTTGGGAGTATTTGAGTAAACTATGTGGAGAAAACGATATGAACACAAATATATCATTAAAACTGCCTCTCTTTAGTCTCAAAATTCATGATGAGACACCTCTCTAATAATATAAATTATTTAATGAATCTCTTTAGGAAATTAGCCAAAATGGGTGCGAAGGTAGATATAGATGATGTTAACGCAATTCTATTAAATAACCTATCTCCCAAGTTTAGCAACATTGTATTCACCTTAATTCAAATTTTCTCTCAATAATTAGAAAGAATGTTATCATCACTTTTCATTGAGAAAAAATTGGAGAATTGAAAGGCTTCATATGATTGTGGTCAGCATGAACTTGCACTATTTTCCAAAGGCAAGATGAAAAAAGAAAAGGGTTGAAAAAAATGCTTCTACTCTCACAAATATGGACATGTAACATGGAATTGTAGAAATCATGCAAGGGATCTTTTGAATGGAAAGGAAACTGCAAACATAGCCAAATTTTATGATATGTCAGAATCATATGGTTATGTGTGGCCATCATAACCACCTCTCAAACTATTCTAAAACAAAAGAGACTTAAGTTTCTCTACTGTATGTGTTTGTTTGTATGTTCTAGATTATGGTGTGAATTCAACAAGTATTGTGTTATTATATTTTGCAAGAATCAAATGATACAGAACCACAAAGAAATGCCAACTATTAAACATATTAATGTGACCCCTTGTGCTCTAGGAGAATTAGTTACAATTAGTTTTTAATAAGGTCAAGGTGGTGTGACCTTATATAAAACAAAACATGAGTATCTTTAGTCTTTATAGGTTATGCATATATAATGACAACTATTTGGAATCTTATTGAAACTACTCCTTGATGTCATGGTATGAGGCTATATGAATACAAAATTCTCTTTAGCATATTAACTTAAAGAGTACTTTAACAAATATAATGGTTTCAGGAATAGTTTTGAAATTTAACTGTTGATGGAAACATAGTTTCAGTTGTGTAGAAAGAATTTAGATTGCAAAAGAGTTTTTTTTTTCTTCTAAATTTTAATATATGTAATTCTTTTAAATATAAAATATAAATCTTATTAAATACAAATACTTAAAATTTCAAATTATTATTCATAAATTTAAAAAATACTTAAAATTTCAAATTATTATTCATAAATTTAAAAAATATTAAACACAAGCAAATGAATATAACTCATTGAACATATCACCATACTGTATTTTAAACTAAAGTTTTCTTTAAAACTATATAAAATTAAAATAAAAATTATAAGAGAATTAAATCTAATAATAGAAAAGAAATTTTGTAATTTAAAATTGAATTCTTTCTTAAAACTATATAAAATTAAAATAAAATGTATAGGAAAATTAAATTTAATAATAGAAAATAAAATTTGTAATTTAAGAATAACAATTTCCTTTAATTTAAATATTTCTTTTAGTTAATGTGATATGGAAATATTATCATATTTATTATAAAATTTGAGATTAAATTTTGAAATGATAAACCATTTTATAAAAATAATATGTTAACTATGCTTATTTAGTATATATTATGAAAATAGAATGGTTTATAACACATAATTTATTAACCTATAATAAAATATTAATATACATTTATATAATTATAATGAATGAATTAGAAATATAATATATAAACAAATTAAAAATAAAATAGCTAAATGATTCAATAAATATTTCTCAACAAAATTTATTAATAAAAAATTATTATAAAATAATTTATAAAATATTTTACTATAAGGTGTATCAATTCTTGTATCTTATTCATGAAATTTTGGTAGTTGACCTTAATACCATTAGAACAGGAAAACAACTATTCACAAACACATTGGACTATTTTTTAGTTTGTAATTGTTTATTAGATTGTGATATCTTTATCAAAGAGGTCATTCTTCCAAGCATAAGATGTAACCACTAGGAAATCCATTTGAAATTGGATCCAAAATTTTCTCCTCATAATTTCCCTTTTAGGTTTGAAAGTTCTAGTTACAAGGCACATTTTTTTTTTGGCAAAAGCCAAAATTGAATGGGAGGAATTTCAAGTAAAAGGTTGGAATTGCATGAACACCTTTCAAGTCAAGTTAAGGGAGTTGAAATTAAAACTCGTAGAATGGAACAAAATGTAATTCAACCATATCTATACTAAGAAACATGTTCTAGAGTGTCACTTGCAACATAATGAATAATGAATTATTCAAAATGGGCACACAAATTATTTGATTCTATAAGGAAAATTGATTAATCAACTTGAGGAATGACGAAAAGAAGAAGAGACACTTTGGAAGAAAACATCCCATGTCCAATGGAAAAAAAAAAGGGGGCGGGGGGGAGGCGCATTCCAAATTCTTATGTAAAGCCATGATCAAACATTATCATCATAACATGATATTTTGGCTTTCAACTGGGGATGGTACATGCCTAGTTCAGGATGACACACAAAAATAAATTGTATCATGTTAGCATTCCCTTCTCACAGAGCCATCCTTGAATAAATCTACTTCCATTCAATGGAACAATTATCATATCCCTAACCTCGTTCATCCAAAATGTGATTAGGCCTTAGTGAGGGAACTTTTATCTATAAAGGTGGAAGAGGTGGTAATGGAAATGCCTACGAATAAAGCCATGAGTTCAAATGGTTTTACAATTTTATTTTATTTTGGCCTGTTGGTCCCTCATAATCTCTAAAGCGCATGCTTTTATTGAAGAATCATATCACTCAAAAAATTTATGGTTAGGTCTTAGTGCTACTTTTATTACTTTGATTCCTAAATTTAGTAGGTATGATGATCACAATAGATTCCAACCAATTTTCCTTTGTAACATGATTTACAAAATAATATCTTCATTCATTGTGAACACTCTTAAAACTAATTTTAAAAACTACCAAGTCTCTAGAGCATACAAGTTTTGTGGAAGTTGTTAAATTATTGATGGGATTATAGAATCCCATGAGGTTAATCACTCTATGGAGAAATCAAAATAGGTTGGTATTCTTCTAAAACTTGACCTCTCCAAATCCTATAACTAGTTAAATTGGGATTACAGTATTCAAACTCTTCAGGCCTCTGGTTTTTGGCTCAGTGGATCAATTTTATCAAGTCATTAATATCAACCTCCTTTTTTCTATTCTCTTTAATGTATCTCTAATCATTACTTTTAATACCTCTATAGGCCTCTTCTTGGGACACCCTATTTTTCCATTTTTATTCATCTTGGAAGTTGAATAATTTGTAAGATACCCCAAATAATTTCGTCATGAAGATAACAATAAGGATCTCCACCTTTATGGAAATTATTTACCCATCAGTGATCAAAAAGTCATTAATGAAATTATGTTATTTTCCCTAATGAGGGAGACCATGGCCTTAAAATCCATCCTCAATGAATTTATGTAGGCCTCAATGATGTTTATAAATGGGGAAAATCCAATGTTTATTTTTTAAACACTAATGGGACCGCTAACATACATATAGCTCAGCTCCTAGACTTTTGAATTACTAACTTCCCCTCTAAATATATAGGAGCTCCACTAGTAGAAAACACGTTAATATATACTCGTTGCAAAGGTATTATACCATGGATATCTAATAATATAAATAGTTGGCTGCTCTAATATATCAATATGGTTGGAAAGCTTGTCCTCCTCAATATTGTTCTTGAAGCTCTTCCTATATATAACTTGTCATATTTAGTTGATCCTAAAGTTATTTTCAAATCCATTACCTCCATTTATGGATAATTTCTTTGGGGAGGCACAAAGAAGGTAAATAAGTGGCCATTAGTCACCTAATATAAGATTTTTATGCCTAATTTGGTTGGGGGTTTAATATTGCGGGACCCAGATATACAAAATAAAGCTTTGGGAACAAAATTATGATTATAATGGCTTCAAGGATTATATGAACTCTACAAAAAAAAAAAAAAAAAATTAATGGAAGTATGGCCACTCCTCTTCATACTGAGAAACGTTGTGAGAAATCGATTGTTCTTTGGGTTCCTCCATATGTATTTTGGCATAGGAAAACTATAATTGAATTCAAAATCATATTTTTTGGGAGATTTAAGATGGCCACATAACATTTATTTGGAATTATTTTTCGAAATAGTTCCTACAATTGAGGGATAGAGATAATCTCAATTTTTTATCTTGTTTACTTCAGAGCATTAGGGTATTACTGTTGAAAAATTTTGGATGCTAATTCAAGGCACCAGGTTATGTAAGTAATAGAAATTAGTTAAATATTTTCCAGCAAATCCAACTCTCTCTACTTCACCTATTTAGCTAAAGAGTTACAAAATTACTAAATACCTATTTATTATGATATACACAAACTTCGGTGGGGATATGAAACCAAATTATGTTTACCCTTAAGGAATGATCTTCTCTAATTATAATTCCTAGGACATTAACCTATTGGTAGAATATTTGTATTCTTGTCAAAGGAGACAATAACTCAATGAGTTAATCACATAAGCTTCTAGAGCACTTCAAGATATTTGAAATGAGTATCTATTTTCCTCTTAGCTCCTCACAGTTGGAGTGAATTCGAATTTACAAGTTAGAAAATCATATTTTTGTCTGTCTTCAGGTCGGCCTACCTGAACTCAAGTTGGCCCCTCTCCAAAAGACACGTCTGTTCAAACATGACTGTATTAGTACAAATAGACAACAAAATGTCTCCTTTGCCACCTATCCTGGGAAAAATACAAAGATAAGATTGAAACCTAAGATAAAATATCAGAAGGTGCATAACTCGTGAACCTTGGAGTTGATCGAGAAAGAAAGACGTGGACTTTTATTTTTGGACTTTAGTTCTTTATATCTATTTTGGGTTAATTATTTTGGTGGTATTTTTATCTTCCCTATTTAAAATTTATCTCATATTGAATTTCAAGTCCTTTTGTGGCATGTTTTTGAATTTATTTCCTTCCTCCTTGTGACCTTAAAAATCAACCTTGTGGAAGAATACATCTTGGGAACTTGATAGAACATACCTCAGCCTCTTAACAGTAATCCTAAGCTCAACCTTGAGGTATGTATTAAGGCATGAAGAAGTTTCATACCTGTAAGCATACCTGAGACTTCAGCCATGTTGTGTCTTATTTCAACTCTTCAACCTCTCAAACATGTCAAAGAAGTATACTTTATACCTCGCAGATATACAGACACTTTGCGATAGAGCTCAGTCTTTGTAAAGAAGACTTATAACTATGAAAAAGCTCATATTTGTGGATATGTATTGACCTTTTACACTTGAAATATGGACCTTTGAAAAAAAGAGGAACATTTCATACCCGAGAATGCCTAAACCAAATTGAACCTGTGGAGAAAGAGACCACAACTTTGGGAAATAGATCTTTACCTCGAACTTGTAGAAGTATGGTGCTTGTAGAAGATATTTGGCCTTGAAGAGGAGGAATTATTTTAAATCATTATTGTACAAACTTGAAGATCCTTATGTGGAAACCTTGTAGCTTTTTCTATAGTCGTCTTTTAAAATCTTTGTTGTAGAATACTTGGAGCATTGTTTGAGCAGGCCTTAGATACTTTTCTTTGAAGATATTCTCAGCCTTGTTGAAGAAGATTTATAAGATTTATTGATGAAATTTTAGAAGCCTTGTTGAATACATCCTCGAACCATTATTGGAGTCTTATTAAATACATTTTGGAGAATTTTTTAAGTAAGCATTTCTTGTAATGTTTTAAGCTAACCCAGATGGAGCTTGAAGTTGTTGAGAGGATTGGAGTGCTCATTTTAACCAAGTTGGAGCTTAGATTTTTTTATGTTTGGAGCCTTAAAAAAGTCATATATTTAATTATACAAGTCATATCTTGATTTATTCTAACAGAGGATTGGAATCCTCACTATATTCATCAAAAAAATTATTTTTGTCTCATTTGTTGTGTTATGGTTATACTTGTGATAAAAATACTAACTGCAATAATATAAAAATTGACAGAAATATTACATCATGCCCTCAATATTTCTAGAAATTGGTATCAAAGCAAACTTATTCAAGGTGGACTTAATAGTTGGATGAAGGATTTTTGAATCAAATTACTACTAATCATGCTAAGGTGCCGCAATTTGATGCAACAAAATGTTTCTTTTAGAAGTTAAAAATGAAGTACTACCTAATGCCTCTTGGATTTGAAGTTTGAAAATTTGTCATAGATGGATACAGGATCCCATTCCCTCTTCCAATCGATCCGGCAAGGAGGAAATCATATGTGGAAAATTTAAATGCCTTGAATTCTATAGAAAGTGGCTAAAGAGTTGTGGGACAAGATCATCCATATCGATGAAGGAGATGACAAGGTCAAAAAGGAAAAACTTAAAACCTATAGAAGGTAGTTTGGAAATATTAATATGAATAATGAAGAAGACATTGATGCTTATTTTCTCCGAGTAGATGAGGTAGTTAAGTATCTCAAAGGTATAGGTGAATATTTCAAAGAAAATATGATTTTCAAAAATGTGTTGTGGTCTCTTCCAAATCATTTTAATGTCAATGTATGTTCCATAGAAGAACTAAAGTATTTCAACTCTCAATCAATGGATGAAATTCAAGTAGTTCTCTCACCATACGAGATAAGGTCAGGAAATTAAACTCAAAATGAATTTGCATTGAAGGTATTGAAGACATCAATAAAGTGGAAAAATTGTGATTATAGTAGCAGTGATTCTAACACTTAAATGACACATTTTTTTAAGAAGCAAAAGAAAGGATGCAAAATTAAAGGTAAGTTACCTCTCATATGCTTTAGTTGTGGTAAAATAGGACATTATGTACCAAAGTTCCCTTTTAAAGTTGATAGTAATGATGAATATAGAACTAAAAGAAGAACTTTCAAGAAGAAAGGCTCAAAAAAAAAAACTTCCTCTCCAAATAAGACAATTATGAATCTAATGATGACAAAGAATATGGTGGAAGCAATGAAATACTATTCATCACATTCATAAATGAAATAAATAGTAAAAATAAATAAGAGAGTCGAGAAGACGCAAAAGGAAATGTGGAGGAACTATTTATTAGGGCCATAGAAGAAAATGAGGGACTTAGAAAGAAGAATGAAAAGTTGTTTCAAGAAATCAACTCTCTTAGAACCAAGAAGGAAGAAGCTAAAACAATACAGTAAGTATTGATCAATAAGATGAAGGAAAAGGAAGAAATTTCTGAAAAATTGGAAGATAAAGTCTTATCTCTAAAAGGAAATTCAAACATAGCTAAAAAGTATTTGAAGAGTTAGAAAACCTTTTATGTTATTGATTTAAGTGGCTATGGATGCAAGTGAGAGAAAGGGTCATATATGCTCCAAAGTTGGCATAAATGGTTGTTATACCACAAGCCTCCTGTATATGCGTAGAACCATGTGCACCCAATTACGATTGTTTCCATAAGTTATTGAGGAGGCCTTGCTACAAGAAACAAGCTGCTAATGATAAATTTGGGAATGATTGTAAATTTTTTGTGGTCACCATTCATTCTATCATTCATCAAAGAGAGTCCTCAATAAACCTCCATTCAATGAATTTAAACAAGAAGATACAAGAATATTTAATTCTTAACAATGGTTGTTGGAAGTTGAGTTGTCACAAGAATAATCAAACATACACAAACTGCTCCCAATTGTGCAATCAAACCTTCAATAATTTTCCACTAAACGACTCTCCCTTGGTTGCTATACCTTTCAGGTATGAAAGGTAAGTTGTCTTTACTGAAACATGGTCGTAGAATGTTCTTTTTTCAAACTCTTCTATGGTGGGATTTTTAACTCTTATATAAATATGTTAGTGTAAAAGAGGCTATATGCTATTATCCCTATAATAAAATGTGTTGCTCATAGAAAACACATACACATATTTTTGGGGTGTGACAATTTTGCAATACAATGTGTTGTACATGGAAAACACATATTTCCACAATGTGACTATTTTGCAATACAATGTGTTGTACATGAAAAACACATATATCGAGGATGTGACTATTTTGTTGACCTAAACTTTATTATTTGATAAAAAATTAATTATATATATTTCATTATTTACTTTAATTAACTATTTCATATTTTCATAATTTAAAAATAAATGGTTTGGTATGAATATTTTATGATATGGAAAAAAAAACATTTATAATTAATTTATTCTTCTTATTATATAATATGAATAAAAATAAAAATATATTTATTTTTATATATTTTTGTGTAAATATTTTTTTTATTTAGAAAAAAGTCGATTTGTTTCTCTACGAGTTCGATGAATTTAAGCTTATGATCGATCTATGTAGAAAGTCATATTGGTTTTTTATACGTATTTGTGTAGAATGTATATACTTCACGTTTGAGTTGGAAGAAATAATACATGTCCTAGATCTGTAACAACACATTATAAAATATTTTAATAATAATATATGTTTTTAACAATAACATCTGTTTTATTTTCAATTGATTCATATCAAATATACATGTTTTTTTTTTAAATAATTTATTAATGTGGTTTTTTTTTATGGTAATGTATATATTGAAATGTTTGTTATTATTAATATATTTTTGAATAAATCTCTGTCTATATATATTATTTATTTATTTATTTATATATTTTGATATTGAAATATTTTAATTAAAATATTAAAATATATATTTATGATCTATATTGAAATATCCTTTTTAGACATATGGTTCTTACTCCATATTAAATTTAGTTGAAGTATTTTGCTTTCAATTATTTTTTTCATATATATACATAAAATTGACATTGAAATATTATATTTATGTTTAATGTTAAATAGATAAATATATATGAAGTTGATATTAAAATATATTAATTTATAGTAATATTCTCTTTTGAGTTTACATTAAAATATTTTCAAAATGTAAAAGAACTATAAAGGTTTCGAATTAAAAAGTAAATTGTAAAAGAATTATAAATTTTCAAAATTGAAAAGTAAAATTGTAAAATAACTTAAATAAAAATGTAAAATAACTAGAATATTTGTTGTTATTAAAATATTTTCAAAATACCAATTTGAAAATTAGAACTTAATATATTTTTATTTCTTAATTTATATGTAAAATTAATATGAAATTTGATTACTTTATATAAACATTAAATATTTAAATTTATATTTATGGTTGAAAGTAATATATATATATATACATGTAAACATGTGGATAATGAGCTACTTCTTGATGTTGGAGCTAAAATTATGCTTATTTCAAATTTATGAGCTAATGCACGACCTTTCAAAAGTGTCGTTGCAATATTTCAAAGAATTCTATATAATGTTTGGAACATCCTCTCATGCTTTAACATATATTTTGTTAAGATTTAATAATTGTGTCAAAGCTCCATGATTTATTATTAACATATATTTAGTACTGTTATGATTTATTATTTAGTACTATTCCTATTATACATATTTAAATAGGTCATAATAGACCAGTTCGATTGTGAATTCTCGGGACTAACAACTCATAAGTACTAAGGATTGACATTAGAGAGAGATACTATTAATACTAAAAAGGAAAAGTGAGAAGCTCTCACTTTTACGGCAATATCTATCTAGAGTTAAATATTTGGATGGTGTTTGATCTTTGCATCCATTTTTATCTATAAATAGTAGGTGAGAGATTGGTATCAATCAACATGTAATTTATGTGTTTTTTTTAAGTATCTTTCTCATATCAAAACATAATATAATGTATTACATTTGTTATTTAATATCTTAATTTTTTATTTAGTAAACTCGTTACTATTTTATTTGTATTAATAATGATGTAAATTTTAGGAAATTAAATTTCATTTGAATCATATGCATATACAAATAATAAATATCTAAATATGTCACTTTACTATACACCATATGTATATACATAATAATCATCATCTAAAGAAGCCATTCAACTACACACCACTAGAACTACTATAGATCCATCTTAAATTTGGATTTATCATGGGAGCAGAAGGACAAAATCTCTTCAGGTGTAACCATTTTCTAAATTTTTACACTAAAAAAGGTGGCTTTCACATTGAAATATTTGATCCCTCTAAGAGCATGATGAGTCTTGCACGTTGAAATATTTGATCCCTCTAGCAACATGATAAATATGAAATTAACATGAATATATAATAAAATATGTGTATTCATAATACAATGTATCAAAATAAATACAAATAAAAAATATTTATAATGTGTATATAAATATTTGAAAGGAGCTATTTTTATTAATCAAAATTGATATAATAAAAGAAGTTATTTTTATATATTTGTATTTGTATACGTTTATTGATATAATCAAAAATATATTTTTTCTATGGGGCCTTGGATAGATAGTCATCGGGTGCTCTTATAAGGCCTTCTTTGATGTGAATTGACTACTTTAATTCCCTCATATATTAGAAATGTTGAAAATGTATTCTCGCCAAAAATTATAGAAAAAACTAAAAAAACGTATTTTTATATATTTATATTTTATATAGATTGTATATCATTTTATATTGTATATTGCAATTTATAAGCTTCATGAAATTGATTGAACATATGTTTACTTAAATTGATTTTAAAAAATCAAAAAATTATATTTCAATAGATTTGACACCTATAAATATTAGATGGATTTATTATTAAAATAAATTTATATAAATATATCAAATTTGATAAATAGTTACATGCTAGTCATATTTGCAAAAAAAAAAGAAATCAAGAAAATTTAGAAGATTAAATGAAAACATTTCAAAAAAATTATAATAATTTGTTTTATAGGTTAATAGTATCCGTATGTCATCATTCTTGATAAAAATATTGACTACTATATTGAAATAGTGAGAGAAATATAACTTTATATTGAAATAGTGAGATAAATATAACTTTATAATATTAACATAGTGAGACAAATAGAATGTTTTGATATAAACAATGAATAACATAGTGAGACAAATAGAATGTTTTGATATTAACAATGAAGTTATATTAATGAAACATATTTTACAATAGTGAAGTTATATTAATGAAACATATTTTACAACAGTGAAGTTATATTAATGAAATATGTTTTACAATAGTGAAGTTATATTAATGAAATGTATTTGAAAATACTAAGGATGCTAATAGTTTTTTTTAAACAAGAAATATTAGTAATATTGTATTAATCTATACTCGAACATGACCAAAACCCTGTACCTTTATAGTATTAGTCCATATTCATCTATGGGCAACGAAATATTCTTGCTTATCAACCCATCTCGTCTTATCTTTCTCAAAATTACACAATTATCCTTTACTACATGTGTAGTTTTGTACATATGACAGAACTGTTGCAACAACATTTTTCATTTACAATGTAGCATAAAAGACTAGCAAGAAAACAAAAAAGGAACTAATGAACTAGTCACTCCTCCATAGTTGCACGAATGTTGAGATCGATTATCATTTATTATTCCTCCATCGTCATGTTTCTATCCTTCAAATTGAACTGAAGATATTTAAGTTGATGCCACAATGCAACAATTTCATCCTCGAGTTGGAGGATTCTTTTGTTTTCCTTTAGTTTCTTCTCCTGCATCTCCATTGTTTCCATTTGTTGTTGGTGCAGATAGATTTATATTATTTCCATACCATCGTTAATTTCTTCCTGATATTTGACGCAATGAACACAATCCACGAGGAGCTGACCATGATATTTCCCCATCCTCCTTAAGATTCTGCTAGTTCGACGCCTGCGACAGCCCTAAGAGCCTGTAACAGAAATTTATTCCTTCAAGTGACTCATCTCAGTCACAGGGCCAATACAAATATTCCTAAGATACTAAGAATAACCAGCTATCTAGAACCACCACCCCTGAAATTTCACACCAAACTGACAATTTCTCGGTCGCATAGAAGACAAACGACCATAATTCACCCCGCCTCTCGCAACCGCAACACAATATGAAATGATAGTGGGGCTAGGAAAATAAGTCAATACATCCTTGAAAACACACTACAACCACACCCAACTACCCTCCTGAAGCACAAACATACAATGGACCGAGAACTTTCTCAGACCTCGACCACCAAAAAGACCCAAGCCTTTCCACTTGGTCAAGAACCAGAGAAAACTCATGACATAGACATAACCATTCATTCGACGAAGAAGCACATAGAAACACCTGCTTATATAGAGAATAGTTTTCCTAGAATTGTAGCATATTTTAAAATTTTGATAAATAGTTACATAAAAATCATATTTGCAAAAAATAAAATTAAGAAAATTAAGAAAATTAAAGGGAAAAAATTTCAACAGAGATGCCTGAGATACTAATAATAACCATCTACCAAAAACCACCACCCGTGAAAGGTCACACCAAACCGACAATTCCTCGGTAACATAAAAGAAAATCGGCCACAATTCACCCCACCATATGCAGCCGAAACACAATATAAAACCACAACATGGCTAGCAACATAAGTCGATACCTCATTACAAACTCACTACACACACCCAACTAGCCGCCTCAATCACAAACATACAAAGGACTAAGAACATTCTTGGACCCCGACCACCAAAATGACCTGAGCCTTTCCACTTGGTCAAGAACCAAAGAAAACTCAAGACAGAGACATAACCATTCATCCAATGAGGACACAGACTGAAACACCTGCTTATATATAAAATCCTTTGTCTATAATTATAGCATATTTGAAAATTTTTATAACTAGTTACATAAAAATCATATTTTAAAATAAAATAAAAAATGAAAAAATTTTAGAAAATTAAATGGAAAAAATTTCAACAAAACTTGATATATAAATATATCAAATTCTGATAAATAGTGACATAAAAATCATATTTGCAAAAAAAAATTAAGAAAATTTAGAAAATGAAATGGAAAACATTTCAAAAAAATTGTAATTACTTTTTTTTATAGGTTAATAGTATCCATATGTCATCCTTACTGATACAAATATTGACTAATATATTGAAATAGTCACGCAAATAGAATTTTATAATATTAACGTAGTATAATATTAACAGTAAAGTTATATTAATGAAATATATTTTACAACAATGAAGTTATAATAATCAAATATATTTTACAATGGTAAGAATGCTGATAGGTTTTTTTTAACATGATATATTTGTAATATTGTATTAATCCGCGCCTGGACACGACCAGAACCATGTATATTTATAGTATTAGTTCATAGCCATCTATGGGCAATGAAATATGCTTGCTTATGAACCCATCTCGTCTTGTCTTTCCAAAAATTAGAGAATTCTCCTTTACTACATGTCTATTGTTGTACATATGACAAAACTATTGTAATAATATATTTCATTTACAATGTAGCATAAAAAACTAGTAAAAAAATAAAAAAGGGCCCCAATGAACTGGTCGCTCCTCCATAGTTTCAAGAATGTTGAGATCGATTTTGGTTTCTTCTTCCTCCATCGTCATGTTTTTATCGTTCAAATTGAATTGAAGATCTTTAAGTTGATGCCACAATGCATCAAATTTTTCCTCCTGTTGGAGGATTCTTTCGTTTTTCTTCAATTGCTTCTCTTTCATCTCCAACATTTCCTTCTATTGTTTGTGCAGATACCTTTATATTATTTGCATACAATTTTTAATTTATGCATGACCCTTGTTTCAGTGAGCACAATCCGCGAGGAGCTGGCCATGATCATTCCCTATCCTCCCCAAAATTCTGCCAGTTCGAGGCCAGCGGAAGCCCCAAGAGCCTGAAACAGATATTTATTCCTTCGAGTGATTCATTTCATTCATAGGGCCAATACAAAGACACCTAAGATACTAAGAATAACTAGCTACTGAGAACCACCACCCCTAAAAGGTCACACCAAACCGACAATTCCCTGGTCACATAGAAGACAAACGACCACAATTCATCCCACCACCCACAACTGCAACACTATATGAAAGCACAACGGGGATAGGAACATAAGTCAGCTCCTTACAAGCACACTACAGCCACACCCAACTACCGTCCTGAATCACAAACATACAAAGGACCAAGAAATTTCTCGAACCCCGACCACCAAAAAGATCCAAGCGTTTCCACTTAGTCGAGAACCAAAGAAACCTCAAGACAGAGACGTAACCATTCATTTGACGAGCACAGAGACTGAAACACCTACTTATATATAAAATCCTTTGCTTGGAATTATAGCAGGGACCATAAATTGAGTTCATCTCACAAGCTTCCCCACAAATATTGATGACTCTTCTGCTCATTGAAACGATCTTCTTCCACTTGTACAGAGTCAACTTACCCTGTGTGAACAAGACAAACCAACACACAAGGATTAAATTCCACTCTCGTTCTCCTAAGTTTCACATGCCTTCCCTATGAATGTGCCGATGCCATGGGATGATATGAATATAAAAAACTGTTACCTTCGTCGAAAATTTAAATAACCAAGGGATGATCCGAATATTAAAAACCATTTCCTTCGTCGAAAATCTTGAACAATAAGGTAATGATCAGAATAAAAACCGTTTCCTCCATCCAAAATCTTGAACAAGCACCAGGTATTTCACATGGCCAGAGCCATCTAGCACATGTCTGAACTGATATGGTATCTCGCTGAGGTATCAGGCTCCATGAGGCATGGGAAATGAGCGTGGGGAAAGAGGGTTGATGGGACAGAGCCAAGGATGGTCGGGAAGGAGGAGAATAGAATGGAAAACGTCCATCGATGGGAGGAAATGTCAAATGAATGAGAGGGAGAGGGGAAGGGGTGAGAAGGAAGGAGATAAAAATGGAAGGAGAAATATGACAAGGGGGAAGGTTAAAAGAGGGGGCCAAGGAGAAGGGGAGGATAAGAGATGAGGGGGGAGGGTAGGAGGGGAGACAAAGGGGAGGGCGAGGAGGGGGAGGGGGGAAGTAAATGGGAAAGAATTAACACCCTCCCCTAAATCATTTCACAATTTTCTCTTCTTATGGTTTACCTCAACCACCCTTTTATTAGTTTTATTTTTCATATCAACCATTACATTATTGTAACCATTGGTATTTCTCAATTCACATTTTTATTATCTTCTACGATTTTGCAAACGATATCGGGTTTCAATATTCCTCCTTATTTTTTCTCTCAGAATATGATAGAGTTGTAATTGACCAAAGAGGGGCCTCATTCCCTAGATTCTTTAGATGACTTGATTCAATTTGTAGGTTTGCACTGATGTATTGTAATTCATATGTTTTATGATAATGAGGGAGTGATCTAGGATAGAGATGTATTTTATTCCCTTTTTCTGAGCCAATGAAAGCCCAAAGAACAATTCATAAACATCAGCTTGATTGTTTGTCTTTTTTCCAAACCCCATGAAAATTTGTCTTCTCTGATTCCTTCGGGATTAATGAGAATCCCTCCCCCTCTTGCCACCCAAGATAGTTATTGAGAATAAAATATGTGTTTATTATTCTCATTATAAGTTTAAAATGTGAAAAGACAATTATACATAATTATTTACTTTCTTAAGAATAAAATATATTACAATTTTCATTACTAATAATTTATTTTTAAAAATGATATGATTAGTTTTCTTTAAAAATATTGGTAGGAAAACAATCAAAATACACCTTCTTATAATAAACAAAACCTTACAAAATAAATTATATGATATAGTAACCCAATCCCTTAACTAAAAAAGTATAAACATGAACTTAAAAAATATATAAACATTAGCTTATTAAAAACAAATATATATAAACCCGATTTCCTTTTTCGCTCCGTTCTCTTTTTATGGTTTTCTTGAGTGAGCCTAATGGTTGAGCACATGTTTCCTCCTAAGAGGTTAGAGGTTCAAAACCAGAGGAGGTAGAGTATGTATGCCTTCAAGGTGGATTCATTGTCCCACAAATAAGAAGGTCTTATACAGCAATTTGATGTCTCTCTTTTTATGGTTTTCTTGAGTGAGCCTAATGGTTAAGAGCACATGTTTCCCCCTAAGAGGTTAGAGGTTCAAAATTGGAGGAGGTGGAGTATGTATGCCTTCAAGGTGGATCCCTTGTCCCACAAACAAGAAGACTTTATACACCAATTTGATGTCTCGCTTGACCTTGATATTAAAATTAGATAATAATAATATAATATTGAGCTGAAAAATAATTTCCAAACATAATTATGTTTTTCTTATGACAACAATGATGAAATGAAAATATTAAAAAATACATTTTCAAAAGTCGTAATCCAAAATCGTTTAAAATGAGAATAAATATTTGAAAATGATGAAAGTTAACCAAAATTGATCATAGATTCGTTCTAGAAGATACATACAATAATGATGTATAAATTTAGAAAAAATATATTTAAATTTAAATTACAAATTTATTTGAAACACGTAATGTGGGAGCATTGTTGGCAATTTCTTAATCACACAATTATTATTATAGTCATAACTTAATAACTCTTTTAGAAGAAACACTCTACCTTCGTATTTTATAGGATGACAGCCATACTATAGTTTCTATTAAATTTTTTTTTTGAATTATTTCAATCTTAGACTTAACCATCCACCAGTGCATGTATAAATTGACATATGGCTGGTTACTATAAATATTTTCATTACTAATTACTTTGCGTTAAATAATATATTTAAGGAATCGTGGAGGCGTTCATATCAGTGGCGAATTCAATGAAGAGGTATTTACAGGAGACGTTCATAGTCATTGCCAACTCACAATCTATATTCTTCTCATTTTCTCATGTCAAAACATAAAAATACGATGTATATCTTATTAATATCTTAAATATATATATTTTTTAATCATTCAAATTTGTTTATTATTATTATTATTATTATTTTTATTTATAAAGATGTAAATTTTAAATGAGTAATTTTCATTTTAAACCCATCCTTATACAGAATAATTATCTAAGAAGGTCACGCTACTACATAGTAAGTATTATAAATTTAAATCAAATTTTTAAAGGTGTAATTTTTTTTTCAATTTTTACATTTAAAAGAGCTTGCATTTAGGGAGATATTAAGAAAAAACTAGAATTAAAAAATTACACACCATAAATTAAATAATCTATTTAATATGAAAATAGGTTATCAAAATAATAAACATGAACCTAACATGTTTACATATAAATAAAAATATATCTATGAAATTGATTGAAAATATGTTTATTTAAATTCACTATAAATAATAAAATTATAGTTCAACAAATTTGATTTTTATAAATATCTCATGGAGTTATGATTATATTTATTATATGATTATGTTACATTCGGATAAGTGACATAAAAATCATATTTGCAAATTTTTGTACATTTTAAAATAGAAAAGAAAATTAAATAGAAAACATTCCAAGTTTAAAGTTTCTTTTAAATTTTTATATAGAATCCATGTGTCATTATTGGTATAAATATTGAAATACTTACACAAAATATATTTTATAATATTTAAAATATTAATAATTATTGTCTAGTATAAGGAGATGTGTAGATGTAATGTGAGAGATGTAATGTAAAATTTTGTTATGTTAGGATATAAGGAGATGTGTAGATGTAATGTGAGAAATGTAATGTAAGTAAATATTTGAAATGTATAGGGGGTATATTTTTATTTATTTATGGTAAATAAATAAAATATCTTCTTATACTTACTCTAGAGGTATGGTAAATTATTTACAGATTATGGTAAATAAATAAATGTAATGTAAGTAAACATTTGAAATGTACATGGGGTATATTTTTATTTATTTAATAGGGATATGGTAAATAAATAAAATCTATTTTTATATTTACTCCATAAGAGTGCACTATATTCATTGTCTATCTCAGGTAAGAGGTAAACATAAATGTACATTTAAACATAAATTTAAAAGTAATGTTTAATATTTAACATTTAAAATTTAATATAATTAATATAATTGGGCCCTAATTAAAAATTACTTTTCTCCCTAAATATATACATTTAACACCAAAAAAGTGTCAAATTGTATTTGTGAGGAAGCATCTATGTGGTTTTGGTAAGAGTGAAATAATATTTGTGTGAAATTTGTGAGAAAGGTAAGAGTGGAAAATAATATTTGTGGGAAAGGATTTCATTGTCAACCAACAACTATTGATTTGGATTGATTTGGAAAAAAATATTTGTGGGAAGGATTTCATCAGAATTTGGTAGATGCAAACAGAAGAAAAAAAAAAATTCATCCTAGATCCATATTAACTCTTAAACATTTTATTTCTATTTATATTTGAGGTGGGAATATCTAAGTTTGGGTTTTTATAGTGTTCATCATGTCACCTATTCACATGTTTAATTATCATTAAGGAATTATGTTTATATGTTTAGTAAATAGAGAGAGGAAGGGAAGAGAGAGTTTGGAAGAGACAGGATGTGAGAGAGTGGAGAGAGGAAGGTAAGGATAAATGCATAGAGAGAGAAATGTGGAGAGAGAGAGGGGGAGTGATAAGGAATATGGAGAGAGAGGGAGGGAGGACAACAGGAGGAAAGAGAGATAGCAGTTTGGGAGAGGGAGATAACAAGAAGATAGAGATATGGATGGAAGGTGAAGAGGGGGGAGAAGAGAGAGAGGGAGAGAGGGAGGGAGGGATATTAATATGATAGATATGGAGTGAGGGAAATAGTATGTTTAGAGGGTTGAGATAGAGAGACAAAGAAGAATAGATGAAGGGAGATATAGATATAGATGGAGGGGGGAGAGAGGGAAGAATATTTATTGCATTGATTTTAGTGTAGATAGTGGTTTCTAATCCTATTTGATTTCTTACACTAGATGCATTGATTTTAGTGTATATATTTATTTCTAGTTATATTTTATTGCTTGCACTAAATGCATTTATTTCAGTGTTGGTGGTGATTTCAAATCCTATTTGATTGCTTGGACTAAATGCATTGATTTCAGTGTAGATGATGGTTTCTAATCATATTTTCTTACTTGCACTAGGTGCATTGATTTGAGTGTAGATGTTGATTTCTACTTGTATTTGATTTCTTACATTAGATGCATTGATTTCAGTGTAAAAGTTGTTTTATATTCTTATTTTATTTCTTTCACTAGATGCATTGATTTCAATGTAGATGATTTATAATCTTATTTGATTGCTTTCACTAAATGCGTTGATTTTAGTGTAGATGGTGATTTCTAATCCTATTTGATTTCTTGCACTAAATAAATTGATTTTAGTTTACATGTTGGATTCTAATATTATTTTCTTACTTGTACTAGATACATTTATTTGAGTACAGATGTTGATTTCTAATCATATCTGATTACTTGCATTAGATGCACTGAATTTAGTGTAGAATTTTTTTTCTAATATTATTGCTTGCATTAGATGCAATGATTTCAGTGTAGATGTTGATTTCTGATGTGATGTAATTGGATGTATGATGGTACATTAATTTTAAAGTGATTGTATTAACAACATGCATTGATTTCAATGTAGGCATAAAAAATTATTGACAATGTACAATGATTTTTGTGTTATAGTAATTCAACCTATTAATATTGAATAGCAAGAGAGACAAGGTATGGTGTTTACTACAACAACTCAAGCTAAATATTTAAAAGGTTTACGATTTCAAGTGTCCTTTTCATAAAATCAATATAAAAACATCACAAAACTAACAAGGGTGACAATAAGAATAATAGAAGAAAATAGCTTGAGATTGATCACAATGAAGATAATTTGTAATGACTACGTTTTTATTATTCACATTTTCTATCATTCAAAACTATTATTGTCACTTTTTCATTCAAACTTTCTATTTCATAATTTTTCATCATTAAAGTAATAAACAAAATTTATCATCTCACCAAACTCAAGTAAATAAGCAAATTTAAAATTAAAATGACCAAGTTAATCTCAAACATATTTAACATATTTAAAATTGTTATATTAATATTAGATATATTTACATATTATTGATAAAATTAATCATATATTGATATATTTTCCTTGGCCACAAATGACTGAAACCAACCTATATTAATCTTAACTCTGGATTTATCAAGCGTTGATAGTGATAAAATCTCTCAAGGAGAAAACCTTTCCTCAAGTTTTGCACTCTTAACTCTAGATGTATCAAGGGCCGACAATGATAAAATCTCTTGAGGAGAAAACATTTCCTCAAGTTTTGCACTAAAAAAAAAGGTTTGCACCTCGAGATATTTGATCCCTCTCTGCACTTGATAGATCCAGAGTTAAGATGGATCTAGGCTGGTTTATAATAGGAGATATATTTGATATTAAAATGAAAGTAAAAAATATTAAAAAATAATGACATTTCTTAAAATTAAAGTGGATATAGAATCTTTTAAAAAATATTCATACAATAATGATGCATTAACTTAAGAAAAATATTTTTCCCCGGATGTGAGTGCTATATAGCTCAGCAGGGCTAAATGGGGCTGTCATGTGGATCACGAAATGACGAGCCCATGTGCCTCGGCCTTGGGATGCCCATCGCCTTGAATTTTCGCGTGGACTGGGCTTGAAAGCCCCATGTGCCACCCTCCATGCGACGTACTCGGCGAGTCTTAGAATAAATCTCCACTGCAACATGTTGTTCGGCACTCCCGCTATTTCTTTGGCTCTCCCGCCCGCTTTGGTCACTCTCCCTCTGTTTTCTTGCTTTGGCCCTCCCCTACTTAGGTGAGAGGCTTCTGGGCTCTTCCCTCTACAACATTTCATCAGCTGTCTAATTTCTCTCCCAAGTCGGCCTCGATGCCACGTCGTCACCGGCAACGTTGTAGGTGAGATGGGGGGAGGGGTTTCCCTTCGCGTCCTCCTCTGTCCAATACCTTCCCCCAAAACCTGAATCTCCCCATGGACTGGTCCATAACGGACTTGCCACCCCCTAAATTTGTGACTTCCTCGCCTCCGTTGCTACTCCCTAACCCCTCCGCTCCTCCCTCCTCCTCGCACTGTAAAAAGTGGGCCCGTAAGTCCACCATCCCCATAGAGGTAGCCTTCCTCCCTCGAAATCTTAAAGCTCTCCCTGTGCAGCCTTCCTCCAGCTCCAATTTTGAATATAATGATATCGAGTCTGCAGAAGATAAGAATCTTCCAGGACTACATCATTTGGGCTCCTCCTTGCGGAATGACGACTTCAACTTGAATGCCTCCCTGGACATTCTAGCCACTCTGCAGGGCGAAGCCATTCTGGACACTCCGGCAAAGCACTTCGGGCTTCCGATATCTCCTCGCATGCCGCATGAGTAATTTGAGCCTGGCCTCGATTCTCTAGACTACGGCTACATCTATCTCATTCTCGAAGAGGAATCTCCCTCTAGCGACAAGCATGAAGGTTCTCCATAGCGTTCTCTCTTCGGTTTTTTTTCGGTATGGTGCTTTTTAATGTTAGCTCTGTTATTTCTTTTTGCTTCATTTTGCACAGTTTTAAGGCTGGTTTCCTACTAAGGGCAGCTTTTTTTCCTTGGATTATCAGGGCTAGTTTCCCCTCTAGGGACAGTCTAGTTCTTGACAATAGTTTTTTAACTATTCCCTCCAAAATGGACCTGTCCATTTTTTAGGATGCACAATGTAACTTATGGTTGATGATATAATAGAATTAGTTTTACTTAGAAAAAAATAAAAAACTTAAGAAAAATATTTTGATTTAAATGCAAATTTATCTGGAATAAAGAATGTTTATGTTCAAACATTCTTGACAATTTTTTTACACATACTTAAGTACAAGATTATTGTTATTATGTTGGTCCAACGTCAACATTGTGACAACTATGGTCATTCATGGTCAACCATAGTTTAGTGTCACATTGTGAGAAAAATTGTTTTAATATAAAAATCAACCATGGTAAACGATATTTATTAAAGGTTTATAATATTAGATATTTATTATTAATATTTTTAGTACCAATATTAAATATTATACCGAGTATTATTATTTTTAAATAAAAATGCTAACAATATATTGGTATTGTTTAATTATTTAATTATTATTACTAATTAATTACTAATCATTGTTTATTATTAATAATTAATAATGAAATAGTAATTATTATTATTATTATTTTTAACTTGTTATTATTATTTTTAATTATTTAAATTATTTATTATTATTTATTATTTAGTAATAATGATTATTAATCATTAATTATTAGTATTATTTAATTATTAATTATTTTTATTATTTATAATAATAATTATATTTTTATTGTAATATTTTTTTTATATATTTATTAATTATTTGTATGGGAGACACCAATGAAAATTTTTACATATATGAATGTGATTTTTCTATTTGTGAAAAGCATGTTTAAGAAAACACATTCTGCATTCATATTTTATATTATGATATTTAATTTTATATTAATATTAGATATATTTACATATTATTGATAAAATTAATCATATATTGATAAATTTTACTTGGTCACAAACGACTAAATCAACCTATATTCATCTTAACTCTGGATCTATCAAGGGCTAACAGGGATAAAATCTCTCAAGGAGAAAACCTTTCCCCAAGTTTTGCACTCTTAACTCTGGATCTATCAAGAGTCGACAATGATAAAATCTCTAAAGGAAAAAACCTTTCCTCATGTTTTGCACTAAAAAAAGAAGTTTGCACCTCGAGAGATTTGATCCCTCTCTCCGCTTGATAGATCCAGAGTTAAGATGAATCTAGGCTGGTTTATAATAAGAGATATATTTGATATTAAAATGAAATAAAAACTATTAAAAAAAATGACATTTCTTAAAATTAAAGTGGAGATAGAATCTTTAAAAAAATATTCATACAATAATGATGCATTAACTTAAGAAAAATATTTTTGACTTAAAATACAAATATTTATTAAAGGTTTATAATATTCGTTATTTATTATTGAATCACATAGTGTCAATCATCACTTGCGGGGCTTGCACCCAGTAACGAGGACTTCCCGGGAGGTCACCCATCCCAGAACTCCTCTGGCTCAAGCGCGCTTAACCGTGGAGTTTTTCCCACAATGAAGCCCACTTAGCTTGCTACCCCATTTTCAAAACCTTAGCAAGTATTGTGCCTCATGAACCATTCGAGAAGAGATCCCTTTACTCTTTGTATTTCAAGTATGAGGGGTTTCCACAGTGCATTATATTAGATAACATTTTTGGGATTCAACTGCGTTAAGTAAGTCATTCATCTATGACCATTTCCATGGGAGGTAGTCATAACTGACTAATTTCTCATGATTTTTGAATAGTCCACTTAGCACTCATTGCATCGGGTGATGCTCACAGCAGTGAAGAAGTGGGATTGAAACTAGTGAAATGAATCACATAGTGTCAATCATCACTTCCGGGGCTTGCACCCGGTAACCAGGACTTCCCGGGAGGTCACCCATCCCAGAAATCCTCTGGCTCAAGCACGCTTAACTGTGGAGTTTTTCCCACAATGAAGCCCACTTAGCTTGCTACCCCATTTGCAAAACCTTAGCAATTATTGTGCCTCATGAACCATTCAAGAAGAGATCTTTTCTTGAATGGTTCATGAGGCACAATACTTGCTAAGGCTTGCAAATGGGGTAGCAAGCTAAGTGGGCTTCATTGTGGAAAAAACTCCACAGTTAAGCGCGCTTGAGCCAGAGGAGTTCTGGGATGGGTGACCTCCCAGGAAGTCCTGGTTACCGGGTGCAAGCCCCGGAAGTGATGATTGACACGGCGGACTCCAGAGGACTTGCTTCCTCAATCCCACTTCTTCACCCCTGTGAGCATCACCCGATGCAATGAGTGCTAAGTGGACTATTCAAAAATCATGAGAAATTAGTCAGTTACGACTACCTCCCATGGAAATGGTCATAGATGAATGACTTAGTTAATGCAGTTGAATCCCAAAAATGTTATCTAATATAATGCACTGCGGAAACCCCTCATACTTAAAATACAAAGAGTAAAGGGATCTCTTCTTGAATGGTTCATGAGGCACAATACTTGCTAAGGTTTTACAAATGGGGTAGCAAGCTAAGTGGGTGTCATTGTGGGAAAAACTCCACAGTTAAGCGTGCTTGAGCCAGAGGATTTCTGGGATGGGTGACCTCCCGAGAAGTCCTGGTTATCGGGTGCAAGCCCCGGAAGTGATGATTGCCACTATGTGATTCATTTCACTAGTTTCAATCACGCTTCTTCACCCCTGTGAGCATCACCCGATGCAATGAGTGGTAAGTGGACTATTCAAAAATCATGACAAATTAGTTAGTTATGACTAGCTCCCATGGAAATGGTCATAGATGAATGACTTACTTAACGCAGTTGAATCCCAAAAATGTTAGCTAATATAATGCACTGCGGAAACCCCTCATACTTATTATTCTTATTATTATTATTTTTAATTATTTAAATTATTTATTATTATTTAATTATTATTACTATTTATTTATTATTTAATAATAATGATTATTAATATTTAATTATTATTTATTTTTATTATTTATAATAATAATTATATTTTTATTGTAATATTTTTTTTTATATTTTATTATTATTATTATATATTTATTAATTATTTGTATGGGAGACACTAATGAAAATTTTCACATATATGAATGTGGTTATGCTATTTGTTATTATATTATCATAATTTCTATGTGAAAAGCATGCTCAAGAAAAAACACTCTTCCTTCATTTTTATATTATGATATTTTATTTTATATTAATACTAGCAATCGCACCACATGTTGCAAAGGAAACGCCGTAAGTTTGTGGTATAGTAAAGAATAACATATAAGAAAGAAGAGGTAGTAGGAACTTTCTCAGCTCCAAACTATCCTCCAGAATAAGGGGTGGAGAATTATGTTTACTAGACCTCAAATCAAAATATCCATATTGGGTAATTGCTGTGGAACAAATTATTTGTTATTAATTACACGTAAGATGTGTTTTTTCATTATGGATGAGACATTTTAGCCAAAGTAATCAAGACCCCTATATGGCTAAATTTGCATGTTTATTTTTTTTCCTGCATGAAGGATGCACTGGGTTTTTGTCACCAAGTTGGATAGACTTCACCCTTGCATGAAATTATTTTCTTCTATCACATTCGCAATGTTGAATTCCTCTTATACTACTCCTAGAACTTTGACTCTTCTCTACATCTAGAATTATTTAATGGAAGAAAAAATTATCACTATGACATGTTTTACTTCATAAGAGACTACTAAGAATGGTAAATCCACCTTCACCTATCATTTAAACATATAGCATATGTTCATCTTAATCGTCAATTTTATGGATAAGAGACATTTGGGCCCTTTTTAACCCTGCGAGATGATTAATTAGTCTCCATTCAGGTAATTTATATTAATAAATTATCTACAATCATATTTCCATAATTCCTTTTTGAACGACCAATATTCTGCTTCTTTGGAACTTTTCACCTCAATCAGAATAACAAACATCATGAAAACCCAAAAGTAAGAAGGAAAAAAATCAGCTCATAGTCAGGGAATATAGCGACTTCTTTAAGCATTATAATTCAAGACTTTAGTCCCTTTTAAAGACAATTTATTTTCCCATCAAAGAAAAAGAAAAAATCAAATTTTGTAGTGACAAGAATGGGAAATTTTTTTAAATATAATAACTCCCTTCCCTATTCATAGTACATTTTTGTTTTGAAACTAAATTATTTTCCCAACCTTTTAAATAGTAGATTCCTCCCGAAGTGACCCTTTAGAGATACCTTTTTTTTCAACTGATTGCAATAGCTTAGTGTCTTTTGTCTAGTATTTTTTGAGTCATTGAATTTAAGGGCAGAGGTAAAGAGACTACTAGACAAAAAAGAGCAGGGTGACTGAATGTCAAATGAAAATAACATTGAGGAATCTCTTTTGATTTTTTCATGTGGGCCTTCTTCAATTGATGAGGTAGTAGGAAATTTCTCCTCCAGAATAGGCAGTGGAGAATTATGTGAGTGAACTAATACTCATGTAACTTTGACTCCTCCTTATAATTGGAATGTTTCTCTTCCCATAACTCTATCTCGGTTAAAATTCTAGCTTTCTCTTGTTTATGAATAAATTGTCTCTATATCACTATTGTTTGTCTTTCTTTTTGAGCGCTTTCTTCAATGAGTGAGATAATGTAGCTCATATGTATTCCAAAATCCCTGAGTAACCCATTTTCTGAAGAGTCCACTTATGTTTTTAATTATGCTATTTGGTCCTCCATAGCCTTCTCAACGTCTACATCTTTTCCTTCTAAATATTCATAAATTCATGATAACTATCCATTGTCGCGCTTTTATTCTTCCATATACTTTAGATCTAAATAAATGGAACTTGAGATAAGCTTCGTGACATTTTCCAAATTCCAAGATGTTTCATTGCACTTCTGATGTATATCAGGGAAAATGGAGGGCTTGTTGTAAGGTTGGAAGCTTCTCTTCACCATGTCTCCTTTCTTCTGTATCTTTGATTTTGATACAAAAAATTGTTACCGACCCCTTTAAATGTGCACAATTAATAAATGTTTCCCTATTTATGTCATGTTGACTAGACAAAATAGATTTTTCATATTCAGTTGTACGTTTCCATCACACCTCTTCCATATCTAGTGGGTTTTGTTTCATATGTTTCTTTCCATCAAGAAGCATAAGAATTCTTGACAATGGATCCCTTAATGCTGGAGAAATAGAGAGCTTGAAAGAGATGTGCATGTACTTGGAAATGGTGAGGAAATGAGAGATGTAGAGGAACTTGTGAATGGGAATTTTGATCGCACAAATGAAGTCACCATTTTAATATTTTAAATTTTTTCATTGTACATGTCAAGTTCAAATTAAAAATAAAAAAAATTATATTTCTTTTATGTAGGGACAACATCTTACCTACAACAAGAAAAAAATGCGAAAGAGTATGTATATAGTTACAAACTATTACAATTAAGTAATTATAGGTAAATTTAGTGTTATTTAAGAAATGATAATTATGAACTTTCATCATTATTGCACTAGATAAATCATGTCCTTTGAAATAACTTGGAAATTAAAAATAAAAACATATATTTTAAACAATTTCATTATTAATTTATTTTTTTATATATTAAGAAATAATAATCATGAATTATTATTTATGAGATGGATCAATTCTCTTTTCATTGTAAAAGAGGTTTGCATATCAAGACATTTAAGATTGATTTAGGCTATCTTAATCCCCCCTATAAAGAAACTACATTCCACATAAATACCATGGGTCAATACCATGAGTTGCATTTATAGTTGATCATTATTTTATTTTATTATTTTTAATTTTATTTTTTGTATTTTTACCATGTTCATTACATTATGTCAATATTTTTATTTAATTTACTTTTATTTTAAAATTTTGTGTAATTTGACATGGTCAAAATGTTAAACATGACATTACAACCTTTCTATCATACTATGTTGGAGAGCATAGCAGCAAAAAATGTAATATTTAAATATATAGATAGTTATTTTCTTCTTTTTTTTATATTGTTTTTTATCCATGTAATATAAATTAATTGGTTTGTGTGGAGTTTAATTTTATGATAAATTTTTTATTATAAATAAAAATTTTATGCTTTGTATCCAAAAATTTCATGTTTATGAAAAAATAAAAACTACCATTATAAAAAACATATATAAAAATATTTACTTGATCTAATGGCCTAAAAAATTTTAACAGTGACAAAGAATAAGTGAAGTGTAAAATGAATTATCGCATACATCTTTCTGGTTTTAGCAAGTATTAAGTATAAGGTAAATGTCAAATTCCAATTAAAAAATTGTAAATATACATTATGAATATATAAGCATGTCCATATCTCTCTCTATGTATATATATCTCTGATCCATCTTATTGGATATTATATTTTCTACTATTTTTTTAATTAATGTTTTAATATATGTTTTATTTTTTATTTGGAAAATTATAATTTCCCTTTAATTTTTTTTTTAAGGAAATAAAATTTCATTTTGATATGCTAAAAGCATTGAGAATGTGCAACCTTAAAATGAATTATCACATAAATATTTATGGTTTTAGAAAGTATTAAACATATATGTGTATTAAGTCTTTTGGTTTCAATAGTTGGAAAGAAAATTCTTTGAGACAAAAGAAATTTTGAAATTTCAATTAAAAAATTACCATGGTCAATGAAAAGTCAATGAGAACAAAGCAATTGTGAAATTTCAAGTTAAAAAAATACCATGATCAATGAATTCAAATTAATTGTGAAATATGGATGAATGCCAATAAGGAAGAAAAAGAATAAATTGATTAAGAAGCTTGCAAAGAAACACACACATAAAGAAATAGAAAATATATGTTTTTCTTATAGAAATTGATTAAGAAGCTTGCAAAGAAACATACCATGTGTGTTTTCCATATTGTATTTTCACAAACATCAAGAAATTGGTTAGTAACCTTGCTACAGGAAACATAAACTATGGTGAAAGATAAATAGTTTTTTTAAGAATGTAAAGTAAATGTGAAATTCCAATTAAAATTTTGTAAATATACATTATGAATATAAGTCTCTCTCTCTCTCTCTCTCTCTCTCTCTCTCTCTCTCTCTCTCTGATTCATTGTTCTATTTTTTTCATCTCTCATATATATATATAACTTAAATTTATAGTTGTACTATATATAACATTGAATAAAAAACGATTTAAGTCTATTTGTATATGTTTCAATGAGCTCATAAAAATCATGACTAATCAACATAAAATTTTATGGATCATAATAAACAAATCATCTTAGTTACTCATTCTCTAACATAATAGTGATAAACTAAAAAACTACTTATTCTAATAACCAATTAAAAACTAATATGGATTATATAACTTAAATTATTGTTAAACAAATCACATTAATTATCAATGCTCTTACATAATAATGATAAAAAACTGAGATACTGCCTACTCCAAAAACCAAATAAAAACTGTCAAAACTTGGGAAATAAATAAATAAACTATTATTATAAACCAATAAAAAAACATTGAACACTATACATAAACTTCAAAATCAAATTCATAATCATATTGATACACGAATGATGAACATAATCTAAACCCATTACAAAAACCAAATATTATCTTAGTGCATTGGCTTATAACTACTAAAATAAAATAAAATAATATCATCCATCTTTACTGTACGAGATTATATTGACAACTCTGAATAAAAAAAAGAATTTAAAAACGCATGTACGAGATTATCTTGACAACATTGAATAAAAATGAATTAAAAAACGCTCTCAATGAAAACAAGAGAATCCCAATACATCCTAAAAGAAACCCTAAAAAATCTTGTCTGATGGAAGTAAGAGTATCCCAATACATACTAACAGAAACCTAATATCATATTTCTTTACTCTAAGGGCTTCTTTTTATCCTTTATCTGCTCTCCTCCCTCAAAAAAAAAAAATTGTCGTTTCTTCACTCATCATCTCCGAAATAGCTGGGCACACCATGTCAAAAATATATTTAATATCCAAGTTGTGAGGGTTCAGAATCCTCCAATTTCGAGTAGAATGTTAGGATCTAAATCAAATCTGTCTTTCACGTATTCCACATCCAACCTTTCTGCCTCATTTTTCGCCAGCGCATCGTCTCATTTAATGAGTGCCCAATGGTAAGTGCAATATTTGATTACCTCATATATATATATATATATATATATATATATATATATATATATATATTACCTCCTGTAAATTTAAACATATGATCGTTTAAGAATGACACACATATTAATTAATAATAAAATTTTGAATTTTCAAAAAATTCAATTCGCATTCTTGAAACAGAGCAGTTGGCATATCTATCGAGTTTCTCTAAAGAATTTTCAAAAATTCAATTTACATAAAGAATGAAGTAGAGCAGTTCGCATAGAGGAAAAAAAATTCGCATTCTTGAAATGGAGCAGTTCGCATATCTATTCAGCTTCTCTAAACTAAACAAAATGAAAGCAAGATATGAGAAAGAGGCGTAATCTTGCAGAATGATGTGAAGGGAGGGCAAAGAGACAAAGAAATAGGACTCCGGTTACTGCAAGGAACATCAAGCGGTGTCGCTCGATATAATCAGAAAGTCTCTTAAACCACACAGTGGAGGTATTTCATGGTTGAGAGATCCTACTTATTTACTCTACCGTGTTGGCCAATGACAGATTCCCATTCTATCGTATTGGCAGCCGTCTCCTTGCCTCTTTCGAACATTTCTGTACAAATAAAAATACAAATTAATGTAAAATACAGCTACAAATTTAATTCATTCAAAATGATAGTTGACTGGAGTTTGAAAATGAGGAGCATAAATAGAATAAAAGAGCAGAATCACAAGAGATATACCAGCACAAAGGCAGTGTGATATTTATTTGATATTGGTGTCGGAAAAATAGAAATTAATGGAAATACAGTTACAAATTCAATTCATTCAAAATGATGGTTGACTGAAGTTTGAGAATGAGGATCATAAATAGAATAAACGAGCAGAATCATAAGAGATATACAAGCATATACAAGCACAAAGGCAGTGTGATATCTGTGTGATATTGGTGTCAGTCTCCAAGTCTTTAAAGCTAGGTTAATCTGTGTATGCATTTTTTTGGTCATTGGAGGGCAAGATCATGAAATGATTCAAATTAAAAGATGTCATTAGTAATGTTCAGTAAGTTAGTTAGTCAGTTAGGTTGAAGGAGGCATTGGATCTAATGGTCTAAAACATTTCAATCGTCTAACATTTTATCCAATGGCTCAAATACAGACAGAGTGGCGGTTAGGAAAGTTGTTTTCAAATAATGACGCATTACGGCGTAATTAGATATATTTACATATTATTGATAAAATTCATCATATATTGATAGATTTTCCTTGGCCACAAATGACTGAAACCAACCTATATTCATCTTAACTTTGGATCTATCAAGCGCTGACAGGGATAAAATCTCTCAAGGAGAAAACCTTTCTTCAAGTTTTGCACTCTTAACTCTGGATCTATCAAGGGTCCACAGTGATAAACCTTTCCTCAAGTTTTGCACTAAAAAAAGAAGTTTGCACCTAGAGAGATTTGATCCCTCTCTCTGCTTGATAGATCCAGAGTTAAAATGGATCTAGATTGGTTTATAATAAAAGATATATTTGATATTAAAATGAAAGTAAAAATTATTAAAACAAATGACATTTCTTAAAATTAAAGTGGGGATAGAATCTTTTAAAAAATATTCATACAATAATGATGCATTAACTTAAGGAAAATATTTTTGATTTAAAATACAAATTTATCTCGAATAAAGAATGTTTATGTTCAAACATTCTTGACAATTTTTGTATAGATATTTAAGTACAAGATTATTTTTATTATGTTGGTCTAACCTCAACACTATGACAACTATGGTCATTCATGGTCAACCATAATCTAGTACCACATTATGAAAAAAAATCGTTTTAATATAAAAATCAACCATGGTAAACCATATTTATTAAAAAGTTTATAATATTGGTTATTTATTATTAATATTTTTAATAACAATATTAAATATTATTGTGAGTATTATTATTTTTAAATAAAAATGCTAAAAATATCTTGTTATTATTTAATTATTTAATTACTATTACTAATTAATTACTAATCATTGTTTATTATTAATAATTAATAATTAAATAGTAATTATTATTATTATTATTTTAATTATTTAAATTATTTATTATTATTTAATTATTATTACTATTTATTATTTAATAATAATGTTCATTAATCGTTAATTATTAATTATTTTTATTATTTATAATAATAACTATATTTTTATTGTAATATTTTTTTATATATTTTTATTGTTATTATATATTTATTAATTATTTGTATGGGAGACAGCAATGAAACTTTTCATATATATGAATGTGATTCTGCTATTTGTTATTATATTATCATAACTTCTATGTGAAAAGCATTCTTAAGAAAAAAACACTCTGCCTTCATATTTTATATTATGATACCTATACTATAATTTTTGGGTACATCGGTTTAATTAAATTAAATTTGTTTGAACTGTTTTACACTCAGTTGTTGGTTGCTATGCATGCATGCGTTCAGACCAGTAGCCAATTCTACAAAGACGCGTTCATACTAGTGCCCAATTCACACAAAGACGTATTTGAAGAAGTCGCCAATTCTACAAAGACGCGTTCATACTAGTCGCCAATTCACACGAAGACGTATTTGAAGAAGACGTTCATACTCATTGCCAACTCATAATCTAGACTTTATTATTTTTAAGAATAGGAACAACGAGAATTGTATTTTCATTACGAACTTCATGAAAAATGATGTATTTAATGAATACTCTTACAAAGAGGCGCGTTCATACCAGTTGCCAATTCACACGAAGTGGTATTTAGAGACGTTCATACTCATACTCATTGCCAACTCACAATCTATATTTTTCACTTTATTTTTTAAGAATAAGAACAATGAAAATTCTTAAAATAATAAGGGTAATTGGAATTTTAAAATAACGATGATAATGCTGATTTTTAAAATAACAGAAATAATCATAATTGTTAAAATAATTGTAGTAATAGATTGAAGACTATTTATATATAATTGTTTTGGTTTTAATTTTGACCATAATTTTTTATTTTAAATTAATTAAAAATTAGTTTTATTTTAAAATTTATAAAAATATGTTAATAATAAAAATTTTGTTTTACTATTAAAATTAAGTATAAAAATTATTTTTTTTCTTTTCCCAAAAGCTATTTCAAAAGTAAAAAAATGTTTTTTTTTTTTTTAACTTTTGAAAACTAAAAAATATATCAATAATTAAAAAACAAAATTTATGATAATTGACCATGAAATAGTATTTTTTTTAACCTTATAAAGAAAAAAGTATATTGATAATTAAAAAACAAAATTTATGATAATTGACAATTAAAATGTTATTTTAATGGTAAAATAGTTAATTGTAATGAAAGCTATTCCTATTCAAAAAATAATATCCACTATAATTTGACAACTAAAAGTTATTTCAAGTGTAGAATAAGTTTAAAAATTTACTAAAATATATTGGTAATCAAAACATAATATTCACTATAGCTCACTATTAAAAGCTATTTCAAGTGTTGCATAACTTAAAAACAATATTTAAATTAGTGAATTAATTTGTATAATTTAGTTATTATGATTTAAATTTAAATCTTATTGAAAGAAGTTGAAAATATTAAAAAATATATATACAATTAATTAAAATTTATGTTAAAGCTAGGGGTTTGTAGAGAAGTAAAAATCTAATTTATTTAGCTAGGAATTTGCTGAGAAGCTAAGAGAGTTTATTATGAAGCTTCATAGGAAAAAGGTCGATAAAACAACTAGATGAAAAAGAAATATGTCCCATACACTATCTTTAACTTCCTTAACTATATATATATGTATGTATGTATGTATGTATAAACGATCTATGTACCCAAAATTGCCATATAGGAAAGCAACACGCTCGCTTGAAGATAAAAACCATTTTTGTAATTAAAAATGTCTCAAGGAATGTGTAAACTCAAACAAAATTGGAGTTGTCTTTAGTGCGGATTTTTGGAGTTTCAGGTGTTGGAATCCAGCTGAAAATTTTGAGGTGAAATCTTGATTTGTGTTATTTAAATTGGTTTTTTGACTTTATATATGGATTCATCACCCTGAAAAAAAACTCTAAGGCACTTCGATTGTGCAAGATTACCCATCAAACTTATGATTTCAATGAGTTCTTGCAGGATTTTAAAGAAATTTAATCGAAAAAATCCACGAGAAAAGTCTCCAAAAAGTCGCACTAAAGACAACTCAAACAAAATTTATCATAATAAATAAATAAATAGCTAACAAAAGTTGGTGAACCCAAATGACACTACAAATGAAATGAAATGAAATTGTAACGTCATCAAGACTAAAAGTAGTCTATGGGACTATGAGTTCCCTATTTTTTCCTTTTTGATTTTAGTCCTTTTGTTGTTCAAATTGATGATGAGCTGGTCCAACCTTCCAAAAATCGTGTCACTGAAAAACCAATGCCAAGAAACCCATGCTAACATATTTTGATAACTTTCTCTGATGTCTTTGTACGCATCACATTCCAAAATGAAATGTTTTTCGGATTCCACTTCCCCATATGTGCAAAATGTACACACTCGTTCTTCCCAAGCTTCTTCAGGCATTTTCCACCATCCTGTTTCACACCGAAGATGATGTGATTTTGTTCCTAATTGAGCACTAAGAACATTTTCCCTCCAAAAAATGTTAGCTCCAATGTACTCTTTTTGTTGGAGATCAGACGTATGGTTGAAATTTTCAATGTAGTACTTCTTCTTTCTACCCAACTCTTTTCTCCATGCCTATTTACAAAAATTCTCCATAACAAAATTCTTTATCTCCTTGCTATTTTTGGGACAAGAATTGAGGTAGATATTCCATTTATGCATCCATGTGTAGCTTTGTCTCATCCATGCTTTCTTTCTTTCACTCATGCCTTCCTTCAAGATAAAATTAGGCCATCTACCTACTCCCATTTTCTCAATTATTTTTAGATATATTATGATGTGCACCATAGAAATTAATTCGATGGGAGTTGCTCCTATTTTACTCAACATTATCTCATAAGGTACCGAACGTTTTATTTTGAACTTGCTCATGATCAAGAGTTTTTGGATTTTCTCAATTTCCTTCCATTTTGAGACAAGGGTGCTACTAGACCATAATTCACACCCATATAGCATCACTAGAAAAAATAGGAGTCCAAAAAGCACTTTGATCATTTTCTCGTCCCATAACTCTGTCTCTCTACATCTGTTTTGAAAAGCATATAATGCTTTGAACCCTCCTGAGATTCTCTTCTTTCTGTAGTCATTCCAATTATGTTTGTTATTGAAATCGATCCCAAGGTATTTGTACTCATTTACTTCTTCAAGAATGTTTCCTTCAAAGAATAACGTATACTGACTCTTCTTCCTTTTATTAGAGAAAATCATTATCTTGGTCTTGCTAATATTGACTTTCCTCCACACTTCTCTACAAAAATGCACAAGGTAATATAGGTGCATCTGCAATCCATGGGCCAATTTGTAAATCAATACAAGATCATCAGCATATAAAAGAAGCTTTATCACAAACTCCCCCAACCGAACACCATCCCTAGCTTGCAAATTTAGCCACTCTTCTAGTTTATCAATATAAAAACCAAAAAGAGTAGGGCATAGAGGGAAACCTTGCTTGACTCCAATGTCACTTCTAAAGCTTAATGAAATACTCACAGAGGTTCTAATTTTGAATTTCACCTCTTCATAAAGTCTATGGACAATAGCTCTATAATGCAAAGGAAGTAAAATTCTTCCATTCTATGCCATAGCTTATCTTTAGGGACTGTGTCAAATTCCATTTTGAAGTCAACAAAATAGAATAATATTTCTTCTTTATCCCCCCAAACCTTTTCAATAATGTGTCTCAATGTGATGTTGTGATCCAATGTAGAATTCTTTGGCCTAAAACCTAGTTGTCCTTTTTCCCTCTTTTCTTTTACTTCTTCCTACTTATTGATTCCACTTTCTAGTATGCTACCGAAAAGCTTTGCAAACAAAGGATTGATCATAATGGTTCTATAATTGGATGGAATATGAATGTCTCCACTTTAAAAAGGGGTATTTCTAGGCTAGTTGTCCAGTCTCTTGGGAATCCTTGTCGAATGATGTTGTTGAATATTTCCATGATGTGTCGTGCAAGAGTGTTCCTTCCCCATTTTAGATACTCTGCTTGAAGTTCAACTAAGTCTTTTTCCTTTCCTATTTTCAGCTTTTTAATTCCAATCTCCACCTGAGCCTGTAATGTGAAGAGATTTGTAGTTGTGTTGAGCCCAAGGCGAGGTTCAACCTCTAATTATTTCTCATAGAGTTCGCTTGCATATTCCAACCATTGATTAGCTGTAATATTATTTTCAATTTTCTTCTTCCTTGGTTGAAGTTCCTGCTAGAAAATTTTTGGGTTATTCTTGCCTAGATATATTAACTCTTGTCGCCTTGTTTGCATGAACTCATCATTTTTCCTTTTTAGTATCTTCTTATATAACTTTACATTCATCTTCTCCTTGCCCTTCTTTTTCAAGGTTATCCTTGCCATTTTGCATTCCTCATCAAACCAAGCATTTACAGGAAAACAATTTGATTCTGATTTCCTATTTTTTTCTCTTTTTCACTTCTTAAGTGGCCTTTTCATTATATTTGTTAACTCATGACTATTGAAGCTTTGGAAACCAATTTTATATTTTCTGATTAATCTCTTTATCATTGTCATGAAGATAGTACAATTTTCTTGTGTTAGAATATTTTTTCCCCTTCGTAGTGATTACCGAGAGCATTGGATTTTTCTCTTATGCTGCCTTTCTTCTACCCATGATAACTTCATATAAATTGGGTTATGGTCTGATTTCAAGTCCCAATTATGCTTCTCCAATATTAACTTCACCTATCTTTTCTATTAAGCTTTGTGAACAGATCACATACTCAATGACACTTGCCCCTTAAAGCTACCCGTTCACATATTACCAAGTTTAATAAATGGATGATTAATGTTATTTTTCGCATTGTTACCATTGGAAACAATCTCCAAGGAAAAAAAATGTAACGTAAAGGAATTGGTTGTGAACTATGATTTACCATGTCAGCCCAATTTACCACATCATTGATGGTCGTGTGCTCCAATTTACCATGATAGCAGAATCAACCGTGTCATTGATAGCTCTATACATACATCGAAAATAAATGAAATGAACATGAAATGATGGGAATAATAGAAAATATTCACAACACTGCGTCTGAGCCCTATTTAAGGACCTCAATATTCACCTTCAAACTCCCCCCCACTCTCCAGCTCACCTTCTCACTTTCATTCATTCCTCTGCCTCCAACATAATTCGTTGCATGCCCAACTCTTTCAATACACATTTCGTCCTCCCTATTCCATTCATTCCGGTATCTTCTTGTCCACAAATTCTAACATATTTTGTATGATTTATGGCCAATATTTTTTAAAAATTTCTCGAGCTTGTGTTGGGTCTCTTGAAATTCATCGACTTTTTCATATGGAAATCCCTTTGTTATGCATATAATTTCGTGAATCAGAATTCAAAGCTTTTTGCATACATTTATTGCAGAGTAACCAATAATTTCACTGAATGAGACTCAACGCATGATAGACCAGAGGCATCCTTATGATTTCCCTTCAACGAGTGATAGACCATAGGTCTCGTTATGATTTCCTTCTCTTTGGTGAGATTTATAGTTTATTTTAATTTTTTTGTTTTCCCATTTTATAAAGGTATCGAACAAATTTTGTGTATATTCACTTCTCATTCCAATCTGTTATTTTAGTTCTGTATGACACATTATATCCCTTAAGTTTGGGAATTGTTGCAACTGTTACAGACTGTTTTGTCACCGTCCCTACAATCCCCATCCCAAACATTGGTGGACCATTTCAGTGACTTCTTTGTATTCTCATACCTTGCAAAAAGTGTCATTGCATCCCTTGGCATGTGAAGAACACTTCATCTGTTGATCATTCTTGAAGTAGGCTCTCAAAAACACATGATTTTGGGTCAGTGTTGGTAGGAAACTATCGCCTCATGCCCCTAGAGAAATTAACACTGGGCCTCATACCTATTGGTGCTCTGTCTGAGTCGACTGCCCGTGACGAGCTATTTTTGGAAATTTTTTTAAAATAGAAACAAATTTTCCATACCTAAGCACTTCGTGAGTAGATTCATCATGGTTTTTTCAACTGAATAATGTCGAAGTCCTTCCTTTGGCTTTTTTTTTCCTACAATTGAGTAACTCCCCAAAGGATAAGGTATCCCTTCCATCTTATCAGGGATCGCAAACCACCTCCTCCTCTCCTATAAATACATCCTTCTCACATTGTTTCAGCTAGCTAAATAGTCCTTACTATAGCTGGTGTGAAGAATAAGGTAGGGAGGAATCCATTGTCGAGAGATATTTTAGGCCCATTGCCTCACCAAGTCCGATCCTCGATGAATTCTTGAGACGTGCTTGATTGGACCCATCGAAGGAGGCTGAAACGTCAAGGCTTTAAGGTTGTAAACTTGTTATCTCTATCATTAATGGAAGACATCTTTTTTTTGTTCCAATTTTGTGTTCGATAATATGCAAAAAAAATTATTGTCCTTGACCACTCGGAGAGCTGTATATGAAGATATGTTTTCGTATGTTGTAACCATTCAATTGATCCTTGTGGAGGTAAACAGAAATTACCACTGAAAGACCATGATGTGTGAAGACAAAGATCAGCGGATCATTGCTACAAATGACAACAAAAGAGTTGGACCAAGGTAGGCCATCTATGCTAACAGGTTTTCATTTATAAGATAAGAGTCTGAAAGTCCAGCTTGTTCCCTTGTTGCTATACCCACTCCAGGGCTAGAGGGATCTCCTATGTTCGCAAAGGGGATTTACTTGCACAACAAGTTGGCGACTCAGTTGGGGATCAGTCTGTTTGTCATCTCTCATTGTTCATCTAGTGTTTTTTCTGTCGATTCGACTTTGGTATTATTACTTCTTCCCTGCTTTGTCTTGCCTATTTGACTGTTTTAAGCCATCACATTCAGTCTCAGAGTGTCAAGTATGACCTCTGCTCAGTGGTTTTTTAATTTTCCCATAGTTTTTTGGCTCGACACTATTGTTTCTTGAACATTCATGTCGATTGGCACTTGTTGCATTTGTCACAAGCGTGCCAAACTTTGCTTAGCATTGTTTACAACTATAAAGATGCATCGAATCTTCTAGGTTAAAATTTTAGTCTTTTACCTGAGCCTTGTCAGTTTCTATTACATCTGGGTTGGATTTTCATCTTTCAATTGGTCTACTAGAATTTATTTTTGACTCTCTTGTCTCGGTATTCTCAGTTGTTTGGCTCCTATCTGATTAGTGGAGTTATTCATCCTAGGGTTTCTAGATGCCTTCTGCTGCTTGTTCGATTCCCTCCTCATTGAACCTTCTAAGTCATGTTTGAACCATTTTGGTCTTTATCATTTTAGTTTGTGGACTGATTGTTTTATCTTTTCTTTCGATTCTTTGTGTCATTGAGTTGTTAAATGATCCTCTTAGATTTCGTTTGGCTCTCTATATGTCACCTTGAGCATAGATTACATTGCTCACTGAATCGGTTTGAAAGCCCCTTTTTTTCCTGAAAGAGTGCATCTTTGTTTTGAGTGTGTTTGATGTTCATGTTGGGTTGATCTCTTTGCTTTAGATTGTTTCATTCCAATTTCTCAAAACTAGTCTTTATTTTTTCATTTAGTGTAACAGTGCATTTTTCTTCTCATCCATCTAAAAGGACAAAATTTTCATTCTTTCTCTTGTTTGAAAATGAAAAATGTTCCTTTGCATTAGTAGCTTTTCGTGAACAAGGAAAGATCTTTTTGTTTTCTTCTTTGGTTGTCTTAGGTGCATCAAGGGAAATTTCCTCTTGTATTTGATTGATTCTTGCTTTGTTATGAATTACTATCCCTCTCTTAGCTAGTTTTTCATCGAATTGGAATGATTTTATTTTGCATATAGTTTTGCATTAAGAATTTGAGATCACATTCAGTAAGGCCTTGAAATTGCAACATTAATTCAAGATAAACTTAAAATGAATTCAATCAACCGAAGAAAGCATTGGAACCTAACGAACACATTTTAGAGGTCTAGGCTAGTGACGTGTTCCCGCGTTGTCAAGTATATAAATGGAGACCGTCATAAGTTGGAATCCTTTATCCTTATAAATTCAGGTATGTCGCCCTGTAACTGTGATACACTAAACACATCATTCGGGGAGACTTCCTGCACGTACGTTAAGTCCTTGGTCATTTATCTTCCATTTGATCACCCATTAGGGGAATTTGAGGTCTTAAATGGGCCTCCTAAGAAAAATTGTACAACCAAAATAAACTTTATGAGAGCCAATAGGATTCAAGATGATGATGCCAACCATGGGGGATGATTCACCATGTTAGGAGTAAAAAATGTAAAAAGAATATAAAATAATAAAATAATAAAACTACTTTTTCAACTCGTATTTTCAACTTATCTCCCTAAGGGTTTACTCAAATTTCGAGTGGAAGTACTCGTTGGATGAAAAATTTAATTCCTCATCCAAGGAGTACTCATGTTGCATAGTTTTGATGGACCCTCCTACACAAAAAATGAGAAATACATGAAAAAACGTGATTGCAATCACGTTTTTCATGTATTTCTCATTTTTCATGTAGCAGAGTCCATCAAAAGTATGCAACATGGGTACTCCTTAGATGGGGAATGAAATTTTGCATCCAACGAGTATTTCAGCTCGAAATTTGAGTAAAAACTTAGGGAGATAAATTCAAAATACGAGTTGAAAAAGTAGTTTTTTCTTTTTTCCCTCTAAAATTTGATGATGTAATCAAATATTATTTTATTATTTCGAATATTATTTTATAATTTCCTTAGGAGGCCCATTTTAGACCTCAAAATTCCCCTAATGAAGGTGTATATTACAGTTCATGGAAACTTAGGACACCCTCTTGCTTATATTTCCTGAGTAGTCATTTTGGTCTTTTTGTGACTCTCAAAAATTGAGAAGATCATCAAGCACTTGACCTTTCGTGCTCGTTCAACATGAAAGTGACTAGAGTCACCTTTTTCCTATTTCTTGACTCTTAAAATATGAAAAGGCAGAGTTTTGTTTCAATGTAATCAAATCAATTGCCTACGATGACATGCCCATTAAAGATATTTTCTTGGTTTGTTCTTAAATAATTCCTTAGTTTTCGGTCTTGAAGCCTCAATTTTTTCATCTCGGTTCTCTCATATTTTGGGACAAAGTCAGGATGGAAGAATCACCAGTTTCGCCATCCTCTTCATTACCTCCTAGTGGCGATCCTTCTCCTGAAGTATCTTCAAGAGCATCTCAGCCTACTAGGTCTACCGATTTCTAGCAGTCTATTATTCCGAGTATCTTACCTCTCGCTACCCGATATCCTCCTGAGGAGCCATTTGATATCAATTCGAAACCTCAAGATTCTTGGTCTAGTTTTGGGAATGAGGAGTACTTTCCTCCTCTTACTTTGAAACCATCTTTACTTGCCATTGCTTTACTTTCCATTGCTCGTCTCCTTTTTGAGGATACCATGGCTTCATCCGACATGGATTCTTTGAGTCCCATCAGTAGTGAAGAGCTTTATGTTTCTACAGGAGATTCTAAACTCCCTCCAGAGAGTTCTCCTTATGTATCAGGTCAACCTTCCTCACGTCTGATACCTCTCCCAGTTGGTTACCATACATTGGGTAAGATCTTCATGGATTCACATCATTGTATCAGAACCCGATATGGTCACCTATATCGGCCCCCTCAGGAAGCTCGCTTGTCACGGTATCGATGATATCACCCTCAACTCCCATGACATCGACAATTGTTACGTCTGTTCTTGTCCGGCCCACTATCTGTGTGGCTTCATCCGCACTGACTATTATTATAACTCAGTCATTGTCATCATCTTATATTGTTTGTAGGTCAATTTTTATCAATCCCATGATACATTTTAGACCCATCGTGAGTGGATCACAACCTCACGTTTTAGGAACCCAACCTAATAGTAGTGCACCCATCGCTTCTACTTTAATTGCTAGATGTTTGACATTCGATCACTACCTGTTGGCCATTCAACAACAGAGTTCCACCGCACAGGGTTCTCAGTAGCTACAAGCTTTTGTAATCCTCCACATCATTATGATGAGTACGGAAACCTCATATATTTGCCTCCAATTGACCCCAACTAGTTCATATACCAATCGGGACAACCCTCTAGTCCACAAGGACAACCCTTTTAAGGAAAATATTTGGTCCAACAGGGACAACACTACAGTCCACAGGGACAACCTTATAATCCGCAAGGACAACCTTCAGTCTAACAAGGATAGCCCTATGGTCCTTCTAGTCAACCTTACATTGAACAAGGAGTATCTTATGTTCCTAGGGGGAAAATATATCCACAAGAGGGATTATGCAACAACACAAGCCTTACATTCAGCAAGGCCAAAATTTTGTACAACAAGGTCAACCCTCCATTTCTTAGCCCAGTCAACATGGTCTTCAGGGGCAACCTGGCCCATCCCAACCATCGTGCCAAGCTCTTCCACAAGGGAAACCCGGCGGTTTACACTATCTAGGCCAACCTGCTTCACAAGGACAGCCTGTCCACCGAAAACATTCAGGTGAACCTTCACCCCAAGAGAAACTCATTCAGCCTCATGGGACCACTTACATTCCTCAAGGTCATTATCAAGTGGTATATAGTGCGCCCCAAGGCGTTACTAACATTACTCAAGGTCAATCCCACATGGTATATAGTGCACCTCAAGGCACTCTCTATATTCCTCAAGGTCAAACACAACTATTATATAATGTACCTTAAGGTACTGCTTATATTTTGTAGAAAAATCCATATGTTGCTCAGAAAAGACCTCAGTGGTTCACTCAGAATCAATATCCTGGTCCTCAACCCTTGTATGGGAAGAACTATCATGCTTATAACCCCTATGGATAGAATCCTCCACGACAAAACATATGGGGGAAAAATTTCTCTTAACCTGGGTGGAATCCTAATACCAGTCTTTATTAATGGCCTGCAATGCATTTCAATCCACAATTACCTTTCCTTGCTACATTGGAACTTCCTGACATTTCGAAGTTGAGAAACGATTCTATCCTTCATAATCCATATTGGCCTCCAGTTCCGACTAAACTCCCTGGCGATTGTCCCAAATTTAGGAGAAAGTCTAGAGAATAATCCCAAAAACATGTTATGGCATACCATCTTTGGTTCTCCTCTAACTCTTGGGTTGACAATTCCATTCGAATCCGTATTTTCCAAAGGATCCTCACTGGTGTCATTGCCAAGTAGTACATTGAACTCTCTCGTGACATCTTTCAAGATTTTAACTATCTAGCTATGGAATTTCTCATGCACTTTCAATTAGAAATTCGGTATGAAACTGAGATTCATCTCCTCACATCCTTGAAACAAGATCGAGCTACTCATATCTGTGATCATATTCATGAGTGGAGGTGACATCGTCGTTTGATCAATTTTGAGATTCATGATCAACTTCTAACTGATTGGTCCACTACCTCTTTCGTTTCTCCGATTGCTAATGACATTTCTATGGGGGCATGTGTTACTGAGGAATAAGCCATCGCTTTTGCCCAGTATCTTGATCTCATGTACTCTCAGTCTGGCACATTGTACGAACTCTTGCTTGTACCCCCTGACCTAGAACTTCCAAAGCACCAGCGACACCATCCGTCGATGTTATCATCGGTTCTGTGTCTCAAACTTCTAGGAATTCTTCTCCAAATCTTGCAAAGAAAAAATATACTTCTTCCAATGATATTGCTTCTTAGCCACCTCCAAATTCTGGTAAAACTACGGAAGTGAATGTTTTCCAGTCCAATCTGACAGATAAAACTTCCAAGGGTAAGAAGAAGGGAAAGGTAAGGCCATATCCGATACCCCAAAATGGGATTCTCAGAAATCTAGTACTAATGATGGTTCAAAGTGCAAACCGAGGTACCCTTGGCTGATTTGCGACAAAGAGAATTACACCAAAGACTTTCCACGACAGGCTAAGGTGAGTCAACTACTCAAGGGCACCCAAGGCACTCATGTTGTTCTTAAGTAACCTTTCCCATCACAACAAACTCAGTTGGTGGAGAAACCTTAGTCCTCTACCCCATTTTGCTCTCAGGTTTTCATGATGAATGGTCTTGCATTTGTCTCTATTGCTACCTAATTGAAAGGTTATATTGAATTGCATCAGGTAGCAGGGAAGGAAATTACTGATGGTCCTCCTCCCCTGCATGATTTTTTCCCTCTTAGGATTGAAAGGCCCAGTACTGAGCCCATTATATGACCACCTTCCTATTACATAAAATTTTGTCACCGTCCCTACAATCCCTCGCTCCGCATATTGGAGGGTCTTTCCCATGACCTGTGAGCACTGTCATACTTTGCAAACACCTTCTTTGCATCCTTCTGCATAAGGACATCATTTCTCCTGTTGAAAATTTTCTCAAAAAGGCCATAAAAACCTATGTTTTGGCATTGGCGCGGGTAGCCAGTTCACCCCTCGTGCCAATGTGGAGGATGTACACTAGATCCCATGCCAGCAGGTGCTCTATCTCTTTATTGTGCCTGTGCTAGCCTTTTTGGGAATGTTTTTGAATAGAATAGAGGTGGAAGTTTCCTTAAACCACCTCAAGGATGAGTCACACGAAGTGGTTAACTGGATGAGCCACAGATCTCCCTCTTTAGGTATTGGTTTCCTCCTCCAATGGAACACTCCTAGAAGATAGGTCTCCCTTCCATGATTATAGGGATCCTAACCTCTCCCTCTTCCTCTATATAAACAGACCTTCTCCCTTTATGAAAGCTAGATGAACAAAGAGGATTATACAACTGAAATGCTGAACTTGGAGAACTAAGCTATAGTTGAATAACTGAGAAGGCATATCAAGAAGGAAGTCCATCGAGAGGTCCCTTATCCCATACAAATTCCCCGAAAAGCTTTGAGACATGCTTCGCCTGAGCCCCGCTGGAGGAGACCGCAACATCAGAGTATGGTTGTATCTCTTCTTTCTACCTTTTAATATAAGTGACTATTGTCTGGTTCTTGTCTTGTGTTTTGTCTTTAGCGAATGCAATATGCTAGTCTTCTCTGACTGACTAGTAGATTTTGGATGGAATTAGTATGTGGTGTGTGGTTATCATTTTCTGATCTCTGTGCAGGTTTCCAAACGCGATAGGCAGAAGGGTTGTGACTTGTCTTTGATTAGGAGCGAGAGGCTCTCATCATCACTACAGGCATCGACGATAACTTTGGACCACAGGTAGGCCATCTTATCACATCCTCTTTCATTCAAATATCTAGGAACCTACACTTTAGCATGATTCCTTGTTTCTAGACCCAGCCTAGGGTTAGTGGGATCGCCTATGTCTGCAGAGGGGATTTACCTAAGTAACAAGTTGGCGACTCCACTGGGGATTAGTGCGAGTTTGTCTTTCATCCATTAGGTCTTCTTATTGGCCTTTGCTTGCTTAGCTTTCCTTTTTTGGTTGTTTTGCTGAGTTTTAGACCCCCATTCAGCCCCAAAGGATCAGATCTGCCCTCTTTTTTTCCAAAATTTTCATTTTCCTAAGGTTGGATTGCTTGGCATGGTTTCCAATTTGATCGTCGCGCCCATTGGCGCGTGTTGCCAGTTCATCACTCACGCCATCCCCTATCTAGTATGGATTACAGCCAGACAGTCGTGCCATTTCCTATAGGTGCTAGGGTTTTCCCTGTTTTGGAGTTTTTGGTCCATACTGGTGTCTTTGGGTGTTTTCTTGACTTTATTTGGCTGCTTTGGGATTTTTTGTGACTGTGAACAACCTTCTTCATTCGGTTTTTTGTCCATTTCTTTCAGCATCATGGCCTTAGGGATTTCTAGTGCTTTGGTATGCTGAGCCTCCTGTAGGAGTTTGGATCTTTTGTTTCGCGGTCACCTTCGTTATTTGCTTGATTGCATTCAGCTCCCTAGATCCATTTTGGGTGATTTCATTTGGTGACATGAGTCTTGAGTGAGTCTTACCTCTTTCATTCATTTTTTTCTTCTTGTTACTCCAAGCATAGCTCACATTGCTTGTATGGGTCTGTTTCAACATCTTTCTTCGATTTGAGAGATTGTGACATTGGTTTGAGTATTTGTTTTGTTTTCTTGTGAGTTGATTGAATTTTTTCGCCTCTACTCTTGCATTGGAATTATCGAACTAGTGTGAAGATTCATTTTTCATGTCATTTAGTGCACTATTTTCTCTATTACATTAAAAAATCAAAAAATGTGTTTTTTTCTTGCATTCTTGTTTGCATTGTGGAATTGGAGAATCTTTCGCATAACTAGCATTGGGCATTCTAGGAAATATTTATCGTTCTCATTAGTTTGCATCAAGTTCTGTAGTGGATGCTTCTGTGTGTTCTCATTATTTTCTATTGCTTGGAAGCTCATAACTTTCTCGTAGATAGCTTTTCATTGAATGAAATGGTATTTTATGGCATGTATCTTGCATTCAGGGATTTGTGAGATCCAACATTCTGTAGGACCTTGGAATTTAAACATAAATACAAGGTCAACTTAAAATTTATCCAATTAACCTAAGGCAACATTGAAACTTAACGAAACATTTAGTGGTCTAAGTTAGAGACGTGTTCTGGCATCTTTAAACCTAGCAGCTGTCGCTCACCATCTAGCTTCAGACAACACTAGTATGGACTTGTGCTCCTTGTACCCTCAAGTATATAAAGGGAGACCCCTCTATGTTGCAATCATTTTATCCATAGGAAGCCGAGTCTGCCGCACTGTAATTTTGATACACCGAACATAGCATTTGGGGAGACTACCTGCACGTACATCAAGTCCTTGGTTGATTATTCTTTCATTTTATAACCATGGTGTATATGGCAGTTCACGGGGACCTCGTACACTCTTTTACCAATATTACCAGAGAATTTATTTTCGACCTTTAGTGGCTCCACAAATTTGAAAATATCATCGAGCACTTGTCCTTTCATTCTCGATTAAAACCGAAAGAGCCTAGAGTCATATTTGACTGTTTCTTGACTCTTAAAACATGAAACAACAAACTGTTGGTTTCAATGTTGTAAAATAAACTACCTATGATTACATGCCCATTAAATTTTGATTACTTGGCCTGTCTTTATTTTCCTTGGTTTTGATCCAATGGTCTTTATTTTCGATCTTTTTCCCTTTTCTGGTGTGATACAGTCACAGTGGTGGAACCATCGGTTTCGTCTACTGGCAGTACTTTCCCAGACGATTCATCTGAAACTTCTCAGACCTCTAGGTCTTCTGAGCTTCAACAGCCTGTCATCTCGTCAGAGTACCCCTTTGGAGAACTGGTTGAGTTCCGTTGGCCTCTTTCAAATGCTTGGTTTGGATTTGGGGTTGGAGAACATTTTCCCCCTCTTACATCGGGATCACCATTTTTGGCTGCTATCATACCTCCTAGCCCCAGTAATATTTTTCAAAATCTCACAGTGGATTCAGACATGGACTCGTCTGGTCCTAATGGCAGTGAGGATATTCTAGTTTCTGATGACGAATACCAACTTTTCCTGGAAGACATCCATCAAGATCCTGCCCAATCTTCACCATCGATGTCGCTTCCAGCCGGATATAGGTCTTTCGGTCAGATTATGGCCGATATTTCCTCCATGGAAACCTCAAATCCATCAAGCGGTCCAGTTCTCCCATAATTAGGGATGTCACCAACGACACCTGTCTTGTCGACGACGAATTTTGTTAAGTCTATTCCCACTAGGCCCACTATCTGTGTGGTTGCTTCGGCACCGGTTATCACTGATCAGTGGTCAGGAGTTTTGACTTCGGTAGAGACTTCGATTGCCATGGTGATCCCTAATGGCCTTTCTTTTGAGGAGTATCGGCTGGCTATTCAGCAGAAGAACTCCCAGACTTATCAGTCCCCTCAAGATCCTTATTGGTCTTGTTTTTCTGATTATGGAGCGGATGGTACCACGATTTATGCACTTCTGTTTCAGTGTGATGAGCAAGGAAACCCTATCTACTTACCTGATCCTAAGGCTTATCAGTTCCTTTCTGTTTTTAGACCTACCTTTCTTGTGCAACCCTCTAACCAATAAGGCAACCCTTTCAGGGACAACCTTCGGTTCAACAGGGGTATGCTTATGACCCACAAGGAAAACCCTTTTAGGGACAACCTTCGGTGCAGCAAGGGTATGCGTACGATCCACAAGGGAAACCCTTACAGGGACAACCTTCAGTCCAGCAAGTAATATTTTATGGCCCGCAAGGGCAGCCTTACAATCCTCAAGGTCAACCTTTACAAGCTTAGCCTGTGATCCAACCAGGGCAACCTCAAGGACCAACTGGGCAATTGGTATATCAACCCGGACCTTCATACGGTCTTGGGGGCAGACCCATCCATCTCAATCTTTGGTGAAACCTCAAGAACCATATCTTCTGATTGTTCCAAATTTTGCACAGCTAGGACCATCTTATGGTCCTGCTCCAGGTCAACTTGGTTATCAAGCACAACCTGGCCCACCATAGCCATCAGGCCAACCTACTCTGTAGGAGAAACCTGGTGGCCCTCATCAGCTGGGCCAACCTGCATAGCCCATTCACCCTGCTCAGCTCGGCCAACCTGCACAGCCCATTCACCCTGCTCAGACACCGCTCTACTCTATGCCGCAGCTGAATCAACCTCTGCACCCGACGTATCCAGCTCAATGGGGCTCCATTTATCAATAGCCCATTTGACCCCAAGGCGGTTATTTCCCTGAAGGTCAATATCGACTGGTTTACAACCCGCCTCAAGGTCCTGCTTATTACCCTCAACTTCCAGGCTATACTTATACTCCGCAAAAAAATCCTTATGCTACTCAATCAGGACCCTCGTATACCCAGAATCAATATCCTGGTATTCAACCCCTGTATCCTGGTCCTCAGTCGCCATATCAACCGAATTATCCAGCTTATACCCCTTATGGTCTAAATCCTTCGGGAAAAAACCAATGGGGGCAGAGTTATACTCAACCAGGATGGAGTTATACTCAACCAGGTACAGGTCCTTAGCGAGGACCTGCTATGACTTTTAACCCTCAGTGCAGCACTGCTCACTCGTTGGAATTGGATGTGTCCAGTCAATAAGTCTATTCTTCATATTCCTTTTTGGCATCCCGGTTAAGCGAAGGTTCTGTGGAGATTCTAGGGCCCAGAAACAAGTCTGAAGACACCCAGCTAACTGTGCAGCATGCCATTTATGAATGTCTTTGTTCTTGGGTGGATGACTCTATTCGACTCTGCGTCTCTTCCCTGCACATCTTGTCAGACTACGCTAAGTGAGCCTCTCAAGCCGCCTTGGCATATTTCAGGCCTAATACTAACTCCTTAATTGTTCCTCATTCTAGTTTCACCAGTCCCGTAATGACGGGATGCATCTCATCTTGAGCAGGGGCCAAGACTACACCTCTGCGGACCATTCCATGGATGAGAAACATGTCTGATCCAGTTAATTCCTGATCATCTTCTTACTCATTGGTTCACTACCTCTTTTGTCAATCATATTGCGAAATACATCACCATGGGGGCATATGTAACCGAGGAAGAAGTCGTCGCTCGTGCCCAGTACCTTGATTTAGTGTACTCCCAATTGGGCATTTTGTATGACATCGTGAGTGAGTCCCTTCAACTTGGGACCTCTAAAGCACTAGCTACCCCATCAGTTGATGGTGTTATTGGTTCCGTGTCTCGGACTTCATGCAAGTCTTCCAATGGGAAGAAGAAATCAAATTCTTCCAATAATTATGCTCCTCAGGCTACCCCAAATTCTGGTAAAACCTCGGAGGTCAATGCCGTTCAGGCAAACCCCTAAACAATACTTCCAAGGGGAGAAAGAAGGGTAAAGGCAAGGCCAAACATGATGCCCCAAAACTGGAATCGTCTAAACCTCGTGTTGATGATGGTTCACAACGAAAGCCGAATTATCCCTGTCTGATTTGTGATGACGACCACTACACTAAGGATTGTCCCAAATGATCCAAGGTTAGTCAACTACTCAAAGGAACTGAGGGAAATCCGGTGGTCCTTAAGGAGCCTTTTCCATCTCAACAGACCCAGAGGGTCAACAAACCTCCGCCATCTGCATCGTTTGGCTCTCATGTTTTCATGATGAATGGTTCTGCACCCGTTTCCATCGCCACTCAATCGAAGGATTATGCCGGATCACACCAGGTAGTTGGGAAAGAGGTTGTTGATGGTCCTCCTCCCCCACCTCCCTCTGTTCCTTTTGAAATTGAAAGGCCCAGTGTTGAACCCATTATATGGCCACCTTATAAAGGTGTTCTCCGAAAATCTTCTTACAATCCTAACGCTCGTGCTACTCAGCATTATAGTATTGTTGAGGACCTAGCATAGGTTCCTTCTGCGATGTCCATGTTAGAAGTGCTTCAGAGTTGTCCGTCTCAACAGAAAGAGTTATTATCTGCGATCGACAGGATTGACCCTACTGATTCTAGCCTTCTCTCTTTCGACTTAGATGATTTTGTCCCTTGATTTCTGCACGAGATTGCGCTTGTTATATAAGTTGATATTAATGGTCTCAACATCCATAGAGCCATAGTGGATGAAGGTGCATCTACCTGTGTGATATCATTTTCTTACTAGAAGGCTATTGGCTCTCCAGCCCTGACTTCGTCACCTAATGCTGTTGAGGAATTCGATGGAAGGGAATCAAAACCCTTGGGTGTTCTCGCTAGCTTGTCAATCACGTTGCAAGGAAATATGGTCAACGTTGAAGTAGAAGTCGTTGATGCCAAACTCAATTACAATATTCTACTCGGTCACAGTTGGACTCACGCTATGTTTTTCATTCCATCCACCCTATTTTGACTACTATAGTTTCCACACGAGGGAAAAATCATTACTATCGATTAGTTGTCATTCTTTACCTCATATTTTGAGAACAATGTGCCATACGTGGATCAAATTCCTTCTCCCCCTGATAGTGTAGGGCTGGGTCTTTTCAAATATCCCACTCTCATGGGTATCTTTCCCCTTCTGCCACCAAATACCATTCAAGTCAATATGGTGTCTCAGTCAAATGACCCATGAATTGTCCCTTTACCTGAACAGGTTAATTCATTTGGAGATTCAATGCCTCTTAGTCCAATCTAGATCAATTATTGTGAGCTTACAGCTGCATCTGACTCTCCCCCTCCTGAAGCTGCTCGTTTGGGCATGTCTCTCGACATTTATTTTCAATTCCCCCGGCTCGACGATGCAGATTCACCTAATCCTCTTAAGGTTGAGGCTATTATTAATCTCCCCTCCCTGTCCTCATTACATCAACTCCAGAGTCTCCAAGGGAAAGAAAATTTCCTACGTCGTTTCATCCCGAACTACGCTGAAGTAGCCAAAGGATTTACACGACTTTTAAAGCAGGACATCCCTTTTTGTTGGGACGATATTACTCAGCAGTATTTTGATAAGCTTAAGACGTTGCTTTTCAACCCTCCTCTATTACATCCTTCGAATTACCATCGTGATTTCACCCTCTACCTAGTTGTTGCCTTCAGTACGATCGCCATGGTTTTGGTTCAAGATGATGATGACGGTAATGAGCATGTCATTTACTACTTGTCTCGGAACCTTCTCGACCCTGAAACACATTACGCACATGTTTAGAAGTTAGCATTGGCTTCGGTCCAGGCCGTCCATCATTTTCGTCATTACATCGTTTTACGCACGATGACTGTGATTTCTGACTGTAGCCCCATGACCTATATTTTATCTCGACATTTGCTGGGGGGGAAATACTCAAAGTGGATCGTTATCCTCCAAGAGTTTTGTTTGGAGTTTACTATCGCAAAATCGAAGAACTCACTTGTTTTCGCTAATTTGATTTGTTCTCTCCCCGCCGACTCTGCTCCTTCTTCTTCCGAGGATCACATTCCGGATGAAATTATTTTCTTGATTAGCACCCTGTATCCATGATACGGTGAAATCATCATGTATCTCCAAACGTCTAATTTCAGGTCTGAGTTAACGAAATATGCCTGACTCTGCATTTGGCATCAATCACTACCTTATCGTATTGTTGGAGATACCCTTTATCGTGTTGGAGTCGATTCTGTACTCTGCTGATGTCTAACCCTCGAGGAAGCTAAGAAAATTTTAAATGACTTCCACAGTGGTGCCTGTGGCGGTCACATGTCTGGTTATGCCACTGCAGAGAAGATCCTTCGTGTTGGTTATTTTTGGTTGTCCATTTTTAAAGATTGCATTGTTGCAGTACGCAAATGCCATGCATGCCAGATTTATCAATGCAAGATGCGTGCGCTGCCTGTTCCTTTACACCCTGTCATTACCGTTGGTCCTTTTGCAAAATGGGGCATATATTTTATGACGTGTAACCCTCATTCGGCTGGGGGCATGCCTATATTATTGTCACCATCGATTGTTTTACAAAATGGGCTGAAGCAATGCCTACACTAGTTGCGGACGGTAAGACAGCGGCACAATTCATATTCAATCACGTTATTTCTCAGTTTGGTGCCCCTCAAGCCATCGTTAATTACCATGGTTCTCATTTTTTGGATTATGTGATGGAAGAGCTGACGTCTAAGTTGGGTCTGCATCACGACAGCTCAACACTTTACTATCCTCAAGCTAATGGCCAAGTTGAAGCTGTAAAAAAATTCCTTGTTACAATGCTTCAACGAATAGTCGGGATCTATAAATCAAACTGGAATCTCATGTTATTTTCGGCTCTATGGGTTTATCGAACTTTGATTAAGAATGTAACCAGATTTACCACGTTTCAGTTGGTATACGGTTTGGAAGCCATGCTTCCGATTGAATGTGAAATCCCTTTACTTAAATTAGTTGTGGAATTATTGCCTAATACTTCACCTGAAGAAGAACATATCCTCTACTTAGAGAGATGGGATGAAACTCATCGCTTAGCTGCCTTGGTCATCGAAGCATAAAAGAAGCGAGTCAAAGCCCATTTTGACCAAATAGTTTCCCCTCGTTCTTTTATTGAAGGCGATCTCTTTCTCCTGTATGACCAAGCTCATGACAAGCTGGGGGCAGGAAAATTCCAACACATGTGGCATGGGCCCTACATCGTCAAAAATGTGTTACAGAATGGGGCTTATGAGCTTATTGATTATGAAGGTTATTCCTTATTGCAGCCCAGAAATGGGTTGTACTTGAAAAAGTATTATGCTTGAGTCATTCATGCATGATATGTGTACATAGGTGATTTTTTCATTTTTTGTGCATGCTTTGGTTTCATGTGCTTTATGATGTTTTTTCTGCTTATTGGGTCTTGTTTGCTATGCAGATGTTTATTTCCCCTTATGTCGGTTTCGCTGATGGTGCTTCCCGCAGTACGAGAAACTTGTCTTCAGCAGCCTGGGTAATTTATGATCCTGTTGGTGAGTTGATTAACTTACAAGGTATTTGTCTAGGACCAACTACAAACAATGTCGCTAAATATAGTGCTGTTTTGGAACTATTAACCGAGGAAGTTAACCTCGGCATACGCGCTTTTCTTAAGAATTTGGATTTGCAACTTGTTGTTCTTCAACTGAACGATCATTATTCGGTTTGAAACCCATGCATTTTGAGATTTTATTTGCGTATTTGTTTAATTGAAAGAAATTTTGATTTCATTACATACCAACATATACCAAGATGAATGAATACATTAACAGATTCAATAGCTAACATTATGCTAGATAGACATTTGCGCAATTTATAAAAACATCATCATATGTAGCTAGACCCATGTAGAAAATAGATGTATATATATATATATATATATAGTTTTTTTGCAACGTATGCATTATAAAACCAAAAAAAATAATATATGTCTGTTTCAGCAACATCATGAGACGACATGTCTCTAAAAAATGTGCGGAAATAAAACCTAAGTGCCTAATCGGCGTGGTGCTCATGATAGCACGTCACAGCCCATACCAACCGCCTCAGCAAGTGGTGGATACAACTCAACACCCCTACAGTGTGCCTCTTATAGGTCCGAGGAACATCATCCAAGCAAGCATAGTCTAGGACCCCACGGGCGATCCCCTCCAGGTTTTTCACTATCTCCTCCTCGCCACCCTCACCATCAGGATCGAAATCTTGAGGAATTCACCTCGCTATCAGCGACATACCTGCAGGACGCTCTGGGCCAACATCTGCATAAATATAAGAATAACTGTCATAGCATATATCAAAAAATTATAAACTCGTGAAAATAAAAAATGAGTCTTACCAAGTTCTTCGTCCCAATCCTCTCGCTCCAGGAGTGGGAGGTTTGGGTCTCTGGTGAAGTATCTGCCGGCGTAAGGCCAATCTTCCATGAAAATCAATTGTTGTCAAATCCAATCAAAAAAATATGGCCTCTAGGACATCTGTTGGCCACCCCCTGCTCTAGGCATCAGTCCTGCCCATCGGGCCATCCATGGCTCGCTAGGTGGTGGCATCATGACTATAACCTTATGACGCTGGAATATGGGTAATCGTTCTAAGAAGAATGATACCGGAATCGATCCATACCCAAACTGATTTAGTTTGGTCTTCTTGCACTTAGTGAGTTTCCATTTTATGTTTACAGTCACGACCTTGACCCAGTTGAAAAGAGTCGGGTTCATACGCTCTGAGGCAAGAAGTAGTTGCATCTTCGTGGCATCATGCGGTGCCTGTGATCCCACAGCCCGCGTGATAGTGTACAACACTACTCTTAGTTCTAGATCAGGGATGGTTTGGATATCCACTTTGCCACTTCCTATTACTTTTTCGTGCCCATCGGTACACCCTGTCAATTACCATTTCCATGTTTTCCCCACAAGGCCGGGTACCAGTCAAGATAGGGACTGCACCCCTACGTGACAACCCAGGGATGAAATACACATCAGAAACTTTAAGTTCAAGCTCTTGATCCCGAAGTACAAACTTTTCCTGATCTTCGTCCCAAATGCTTATTAAATATTAAAGCAATTCGGGCTGAGCCCAGAGACACGGTGTCAGGAAGAACTTCTTGAGCCCACAATTTCTAACGGAATTCATGCATTTTTCATTTTCTATGGCTTGTTCATCCTCCTCACTGTGTTCTCTCTCTTTCCACTCAATTGCCATCTTTTCTACTTTCTACCTGCATGCATTGTTCATAAGAACATTGTAAGTTCCCTTGGGTTTTAAAATTTGGAATCAAATGGTTGCATTTTCTTGAAATTAAGGCGGATTTTGAGTTGCACGGTTGGGGCCACTGTTTTGCTAATAGCCGCACCCCCTGGTGCGACCCCTGTGTAAAAAGGGTCAATTGGCGCGGGTCCATGCCCGAAACCTGTGCCAACCACGATGCCCTAATTTTTACAAATCCTCCCCTAAGGGATCCAAAATGACAATTAAATGTAATGAATATATCTCAAAAGATAGAAAATGGTGTCGGCTCTTACCTAAAATAGAAGGAATCTGGATTATTTCACTGGATTGTTGACAATTGTCGCCACAAGATTGCAAGGAAAATGGGTCACTGTTGGTCTGCAAAGAGGTAAAAGTGAAAAGTAAATAATTATTTACCACCTATGGTCTTTTATAACTTTTCAAAATCCTAAAATAGGTTTTAAAACATGTTTTTCCATATATTTTCATATTATTTTTTAGGAATACGTTTTACATGCGTCTTTTTGTGCAACGACAGGTTTTCACGTGGTTATGATGAAGAAAGGAGTTGTATTTTATACTTTTTTGGACTCGGTAAAAAAAATGAAAAAGTTACTACTGGAGTCACCTTTGAGCTCTTTTCTGACTCTCTAAAACTGAAAAGATCACTGAGTCGCTTGTCGTTTTGAACTCGTTAACTTGGCGGCGAAACGATATTTTCCCAATATACATTTACCCATTTTTCGGGCTGGGATAGATTATTTATGAAAAATGAATACCTTAGTCAATCGCGACTAAGAGGTTCTCTCAGACACAGTTTTCTGCCTTTTCGGATCTGTGAGACTACCTACGAAAAGGGATAGTTGGAGCTTTCTTTTCTGATTTCTTTTCAAATTCTCTAAATATGAAAATATGTCGAGCTCTCCCTTTGTTAGACTCGTTAAAAACTTATGACATCGGACTCCATCGTCATGACGTTACTCAAGTTCCTCCTTCATAGGGCTCATAAAATGTACTAGGTTGGATTTGTCCAAAGGACAAACTTAGATCACAAGCATATGTTATCCTCTTCAATCTTGTTTCCAAAAATATTTGGGGTACATGACAGAAATGGTGGCGGAAAATGGAACCAGATTGTAGTCATGTTAGCAGTATGTCGCTCCTGAACATGGCACTTGTCTACATTCATGTCGGGTTAGGGACATCTCATCTCGTTATTTGTTTGCCTCCATGGGTTTGGGTAATCTCTTTTGACTACTCATCTACTCTTTTCCATGTCACCATGAACTTAGATCCCTTGATGTCAAATATTACCAAATCCAGTGTCATGCCACCGATATGTTTAAGAGAAGTTTTCCTCTGAAGTTTTCAACCTTCCTCTGATTCGCTGTTGGTCTTGATTCACAAACATCATGTTCCTCTGTCTCATGTCGATGATGTCAGAAAAATTATGGCCCACCTTCGATCAAGATCACTTCCTGTCGACTCCAGCTCATTATCCAATAAGTTGATCTAGAGACTACCTTAAGGTACCTTGGAGCCTGCATTCCTCAATGGCAGGTTCTTCGCATTCGACGCAAGGTCCACATAATTGGCCTTCCATCGAATGACTCTGCGAGTGTTCGATGTCATATCACTGCTAACATTCTGTGGATTGTACCTTTCGTACCTTGAAATCCATTTTAATTATTAGTGGCTTCTCTCGCGTCTATTAATAGCTTTCATCATTGGCTCTGTAATGATTCGGATTTTATGTGAACGCAATGTATCACGTATATAACTACAAGTACGTAGACGTGCCGAAATAATGCTTCATTTTATTAATAAACGAATGACTGAAATAAGCTTACAAACATAATGGAAACAAGCTAGGGCACTGGTAGTGTATCTCTGAGAAGAGATGTAGCGTACGCAGGCCTCTGAACTGTGTTACATTGAGGCTCGCAGGCCTATTACATACATAATGGAAATAAAAGAACTGTGTTACAATGCAGACATGATGGAGATGTGGCGAGCTAGGGCACTGGTAGCGCTTATCTCTGAGAAGAGATGTATCGGCTCCTAGCCCCCTGAACTGTCTTACAATGAGGCTCGAGGGCCTATTTATTGTTGAGAAACAATGTAGAATCCGAAACGTCCAAAACCCTAACCGTAGGAGATGAAGCGCCAAAACTGTGGGCGCCCGTTTGGGTAAATTGGTGGTTCAACTTCCCGGGGGCGTAACTTTGGCATCCGATCTCTGTTTGACGCGCTCGATAGCTCGTTAGAAAGATCTATCCGAGGACTAAAACTTTCGGGAAGAATTTGATGCTGGTAAAAGGATACCCAAAAAACGTTGTTTAGGGCCTCAAAACGGCTCCGGAAGTTCAGGACCCGAAAAACTGCTAAAAATAGTAAGTTGTGCCGAAACTTACAAACTGAAATAACTGATGGTGGGGGTTCAAATGGACTCGATGGGTGGCCACCAATATCCACCTGGATTATTAAGGCCCCAAAACGGCTCCGGGTGTGCAGGACCCGAAAACCTGCTATAAATAGTAAGTTGTGGCCGGGCCGAAAACCGAAAGAATCGAAATCATGTGGTCCAAATGGAATTATTGGGAGGCCACCGATATCCACCGGATCATCACCGATGATTCTATTGTATGTTCAACTTCAGCTCACATGTTCACATGCTCGAATTTGTACTTTGTTCGGGTCGAGATGGAGCGCAAGACCCTGGGTTTTTTTTGATGAAATCCATGTTGCGGGTTCTTTGTGGATTACTATGACTTATTATATGACTCTTCTGATTGGATGGCTGCGACCATAGTTGTTTTTGTTTGTTGATCCCTATTAATGGATGGCTATGCCCATACCTCAGATCTCACTATTTATGTACTCTATTATGGATGGATGTGCCCATGCCACATGTCATGTATCAGATGTATTAGTTGTATTTGTACTTGCAGGTTTTTTGACGACATTGTTTGGGTCGAACACGTTCTCATAAAGCATTTCACCCCTCCCTCCCTCTCGAACCTCATGCTTTAGGGGGCATCTGTTACACAGCATTTTGTCACCATCCTTGCAATCCCTCGCTCTGCATATTGGAGGGTCTTTCCTGTGACCTGTGAGTAGTGTCATACTATGCAAACACCTTCTTTGCATCCTTCTGCATAAGGACATCATTTCTCCTATTGAACATTTTCTCAAAAAGCCCATAAAAACCTATGTTTTGGCATTGGTGCATGTATCCAGTTCACCCCTTGTGCCAATGTGGAGGATGCACACTAGAGCCTGCGCCAACTGGTGCTCTCTCTCTTTGTTGTGCCCGTGCCATCCTTTTTGGGAATTATTTTTAACAAACTAGAGGTGCAATTTTCCTTCAACCACCTTAGGGATGAGTCACAAGAAGTGGTTAAATGGATGAGCCACGTATATCCCTCTTTAGGTAGTGGTTTCCTCCTCCCATGGAACACTACTCGAAGATAGGTCTCCCTTCCATGATTATAGGGATCCTAACCTCTCCCTCTCCCTCTATATAAACATGCCTTCTCCCTTTATGAAAGCTAGACAAACAAAGAGGATTATATAGCTGAAATTCTAAACTTGGAGAACTAAGCTATAGTTGAATAATTGAGAAGGTAGATTAAGAAGGAAGTCCATCGAGAGGTCCCTTATCCCGTTCGAATTCCCCGACGAGCTTTCAGACATGCCTCGCCCGAGCCCCGCTGGAGGAGACCATGATGTCAGAGCATGGTCGTATCTCTTATTTCTACTTATTAATATGAGTGACTATTGTCTAGTTCCCGTCTTGTGTTTTGTCTTTATCGAATGCAATATGCTAGTCTTCTCTGACTTACTAGTAGATTTTGGATGGAATTAGTATGTGGTGTGTGGTTATCATTTTCTGATCTCTGTGCAAGTGTCCAAACACGATAGGCAGAGGGGTTCAGACTTGTCTTCGATCAGGAGCGAGAGGCTCTCATCATCACTACAGGCGTCGACCATAACTCTGGACCATAGGTAGGCAATATTATCGCATCCTCTTTCATTCAAATATCTAGGAAACTACACTCTAGCATGATTCCTTGTTTCTAGACCCACCCTAGGGCTAGTGGGATTGCCTCTGTCCACAGAGGGGATTTACTTGAGAAAGACTTCCAAAGGTTTACTCCGCAAGTGTTCCTACAATTCCAATGCCTGTGCCACTCAGAATTACAGTATTGTTTAGGATTTGGCTCAAGCGCCATCTACCATGTCTGCATTGGAAGTGCTTCAGAGTTGTCCATATCAATGGAAAGCTTTGTTATCTACTATTGGAGGTGTTGATCCTGCCGATTCTAGCCTTATCACTTTCGATTTCGAAAATTTTGTCCCGCATCCCCCTCCCTAACTTCCACTGATCATCCAACTTGGGATTAATGGAAAGAACGTCCACCAAGTAGTCATGGACGAGGGTGCATCCACATGCATCATGTCTTCTTCCTATTGGAAAGCCACCGGTTCTCCAGCCCTCAATTCATCTCCAAATTATTTAGAAGCTTTTGATGGAAGAGAATCTCGCCCTCTTGGTGTTCTCCCTAGTTTACCCATTATGTTAGAAGGGAAAATGGTTAACATCGAGGTTGAAGTCATTGATGCCATGCTCAATTAAAATATTCTTCTTGGCCGCAGTTGGAGTCACACCATGTTGTGCATCCCGTTCACTCTCTTTCATGTTCTTTGATTTCCGCAGTAAGGAAAGATCATCACTATCGATCAATTGAAATTTTTCACTTCTTCATATTCCAAGAGAAACATTCCATATGTACATCGTATTCCTATGCCTTATGAGAGCATAAGACCAGGTCTTTTTAAAGATACTTCCCTCATGGGTATTTTTTCTCATCCTCTGCCCTGTTATCACTCAAATTTTCCTTGAAGTTGTTGGGAAGAGGAAAGGGGTCCGAGGTAACCACAAACCAACTTTTAGGTATAGAATCTAGCCAATCTGTACCCAGAGAGGGCTCTCTCTGTAAAATTTAGCGTTGTTTTGAAGGATATTAGGCTAGTTATGAAAGTTCAGGGATTTTGATTGAAATTGGGTGATGAAATTCTATAGCAGAGGGTAAGACTAAGTATTTCAGGCCATTGGGCTAATGGATTCAAAGAATATGGCTTAACTGGATTAAGTTTCTTAAAAAAATATGGTTTCACAGGGTAAGGTAATCAAGTAGGGAACAACTATAGATCTAAAGTGAATGGAATGAACTTGAAATAGGTGAAGGGAAATTAAGAATCCTTCAACATATTCAAAAAGGGGGAATTTGAATGATTATTAACAAAGAGAAATTAAGAATTCTTTATCAAATAATCAAAATTCATAAACTAGAAAAATAGGAGCAATTAAGAATTCAATGTTTAAACTAGTTTAGAAGAAAACATTTAGAATAACAACGATTAAAAACATATTGCACTTAAGCACTTTCTGATTTATTCCTTTTCACTAATTATTCAGATATGAGACACAAATGATATAATAAAAAAGTATAACACTTCAAAACATAAGAGATAGATGACTTATTGATCCGTAGTCTAACGCAAGAATCCTGTAAAAAGTCTTTTGCATCAATTCCTTATCCAGCTGGCCACACAAAATTTCTCCAACAACACTTTATTCCAAAATAGTCGATGTTACAGCAAAGTCTAGGAATCCACCCCTCAATACTCCAATTGAGGGAGTATTTATACAAAAAATTATAAAAAATATCTCATAACAAATTTAGATATAATCTAGGATGACTCATAAGTATTTTACAGCAAACTAGAGACAGATTGTCTCATAGATAAGAGAAATGATAATTGATGTTGTGCTGTTTCCTTCATTTGAGAATGTGCTGGAGGCAAGCCCTATGATTTGGCTCATTGTTGTCCTCTATAGTAACTCTGTGTTGGCTGCTCTTTTTTACTGATACTCTTTATCTGCACTGATACACTTTAACCTCTGTTTATCCTTTTATCTTTCTTATCATGACTTACCGTGGTAAATAAACAAAAATTCAGGTAAGGATAATTTTTACAAAAGTTCTAACATTTCTTCCCACCATTTAGCTTCCGGTATTAGGTTCTTTGTAGCTTTCTTAGAGTTTCATCCATCTCTGTATATCTAAAGAAATTAGGTTGAATTGGGGACAAATGCTTTACCTCATGCTCAAGATAAAACAAATTTTCCAATCTGTCATGAATATTTTTGCCTATAGGCAATGCTGCTGCTGATGAATTAGTTGAGGCACTGGCTTGATTGTCAAAATGCTTGTTCAATTTCTCAACATAACTTTCAAGGTCCATTAGTTTATCCTCTGAAAGTAAAGGACTGGGCAATCCTTTATTCAACAAAATATCCAATCTTTTTATGAATGCATTTATTTCTTCTTGCATATCAGAGCATCTTCATTCTAGATTCTGCATGAGAGTTCTTTTAGTAAAAACTCTTTTTATCTCCAAAATTGTTCCTGTCCTATCTTGAATTCCGAGCTCTTCAATTTGATGTTTATTCTTAGTATTCAAAAAGTGTATAAGTTCATTGGCTTCTTCCGGCATGTTTCCTAATTCTTCTCTTGATTTTAGAATTTCTTCCACAACCAATTTAACTAACTCATTCTACTCATACATTATTTGAATTTATGGCCGAACATCTTCTATTGACTGAATGATGTTTTCCCAAAGAATTTCTTTTATTTCTTTTAAAGGCTTCTCCAATGTGAGATCCTTCTCCAATGCTCTGACCAATTTTTCTAATCTGTTGACCTCTCTTGTTTTCTCTGCTACACTTATCTTTGAGAGATCATATTTTTGTTCTAAAGTGGTGAATTGTACCTTTGTTCTTTGGAGCTCTGTCACTTGGAGTTTCAATTCCTCCATTGACTTTATTAATTCTTCGGTACTTAAATTGGAAGTATTGCCCTGTGACAATTCTGTTGGCTGACCTGTTGTAGATATACCTGTAATTACTTCTGTTGTAGATGTTGGAATATTAGGTTGCTTGTCTTTCAATGCCTTTTAAAGCTCTCTTTTAGTTTCATTAAGTTTCAAGAGCAAGTCCATCAATTCTTCTTCAAAGTTTTGCTTCATGATTTCTACAGTCTGTGGATGTCTTGAGGCTTGTAATTTCAGTTGTTTTCTCAAGGCTATAATGTCATCATATTTTTTCTTGATCAAGGCTTCTATACCCTTCACATATTTGGGATTATGACCCAATCCAATTATTATTTCCTCCAAAGTCTTTATTTTGTTATCCTTAGCCTGAGAGGAGGCTTTTTCAAGCTGCAATTGTGCATTAGCATTCTCCAAAGAATCCTGCAATTTATGGGTCATCATTGATTTATCAGTCAGAGTAGAATAAATCATTTCACCTGTTTGTTTGTGTAACTCAATTTGATCCAAAGGATGAATATCCTTTGCTATGACTTCAAAATTAGTTCTGATATAATCTGCAGCTATTTCAGGCTACTGCACTTTGGGTTTGAAGTGATTCATTACCATCTTACCCTACTGGATGTCATAGGCTGACATCAATCTTTGTTGATTCTTAGGAGCCATCTTCAAATATTGATTGTAAACTTGAAGTCTTAGTGGATCATTTCTGGCCTTTATATTTATGAATGTCCTTTTGATGTCCCAGACATCTTTTACTGGTGGTTTGAAAAAAGATACTTCTAGACTTTGCTGCCTTTGTAGTCCTTTTCTCTAAGAATAAGTGGATTCTCCACTGACTGTACATGTTTGCTGACTACCTATTTCTTCTCTCCTCTGACTATTGGAGATTTCATGAACAGATTCCACTTTTGGAAGAAGATTTAATTTTTGTCTTTTAACATCAGGCTGTTCTGAAGACCCACTCATAGGGGTAGCTGCTTCAACATCTCTCTTTTTACTCTTTTCTACATTGAGAGGAGTTTGTAAAATTGACATTTTTGCCACATTGGTCTGAGTAAGAGAAACCTGTACTTAACCCTGTTCTTTAGAAGTTTCCGGATGTTCTGTCATTGTAAATTTCTCTATAACTGGTATATCAACTTCTTTCTCTTTTCCTTTAGATGCTACTGTAGCCAATGCACTAATTTCCTGTAAATTTTGCTGGGAAGTTCCAGCAGAAGAAGGACCAATCCCTGGTCTTTGCACCTATCCAAAAGAGTCTAGGTCAAGCATTTTTTCAAGGTCTATCATAACATTGTCAACACTGATCTGTTCACTATCTTTTTCTATCAATGTCCCTTCCATCCATTCATCCATATTGGCATATTTTTCAATTTCTGGGATTCTATGATGAAGGTATGGTGATAATTTATTTTTCATCCTTCTATCACAAATAAAGCTGTTTGGGTCATAAGGTACCCAGTAGAAACTTTTTTGTAATTTGAGATAGTCTTCTAATATTCTTTTAGCTTCTTTTCCAACATCCCTAGAATTACAGATAAAAGGACCTAATTGACTCTTAATCCTGAGTTGGGCTTTTTTCTTTGCATTGCAAAAATGGACTATGTCAGAATTTATCATCTGCCTGAAATAATCTAAGGCAAAGAGCCTCATTGGGACATATTTTGGTAATTTGAAAGGGCATAACTCACATCCATATATTCTAATTTCTGTGTGATTTCGGTATAGGTACCAATCACATATCCGATATTGCTTTGAGAGTTGGAGAATTTTCTTGATGTCACTATTGACCCTAGGAGGGGAGACTCCTGTCAACAAAGTGGTTGTAGGTTGTACAAGTAGGTTAATAAACTCATTGTAAGAATAAGGAGAATCAAAGGAATTATGAGTGATGGAAAACCAAAAAATTACAGACCTAGGGTTTCCTTCGGCATCAAGTTTCTTGACCTGGAAAGGAAAACTTTCTGGTTGGTAGTAAAGCATGAGATGATATATAACAGAAGAATATTTGAACACTCTTTCATTTTCTAATCTCATAAACTGATTAAGGATTTTATTAGCAATGTAGGAAGAAAAATCATACTTGACAGCAGGGGGCTGTCCAGGGGTAAATATTGACAACAATACTAGGGTTAATTGATCAACATATTCACTAGTATTGAAACCCATTATAGAGGATATCGTATTCAAAATAAGTGTGCCCACATCAGTGAAAAAGGTATAACAATAAGGGGGAGAACCTTTGGGATGATGTTCTGGCAACATGAAGGTTTGGCAGATGCGATTTAACTCTTCATGGGATAAATTGGCAGATTTCTCAAGTAATTCTCCTATGGAAAGGGGAGTCAGGGCTTGACCAGGCTGAAACTGTAACATTTCGTTAATAGACTGAGCAGTTACGGGGAAAAGGATGTTTTTACTCGGGGACAAGAATGCTCGTTGATTGGGATCATAATTTGCATGGCAGTAATGGATTATTTCAGGAAAAGTGTGGACTGAGGGGTGAAGATACATGGGAAGATTAGATTCCCATAGTCCAAAAATTTCAGAACCATTCAGGTAGTTATCTCTGCAGTGGCAAAAAAATTGAAGAGGATTTTCACTGAGGACGAGGTATTTGATTTGGAAATCTCTATCTGCTAAAGTCAGATAGTCTAAATATTTGTGAGGGGCATTCAGGGGTGCGATATTCAGAGCCATGGGAATTTCCATTTCTGGTTCTTGTGGATTCAGAAATGAATTCAAGTTTTGATGAAAAAATAGGTACAATCACAGGTTTGGGACTACGACTGCAATTTTTGGGAATTGAGGAATGAACTGAAGACATATCTTGAACCCTGTTTCAGTTTTTTGTGTGGAATTTAAAACAAAAACTAGGATTTTTACAGAGCTCTGCGGGAATTTAGGTAAATAACTGCTTTACAGGAAATAAACAGTAACGAAAACAGGTGCTCGCTATGGCGGATGAATTCTGGATGCTCGACTGCAATTTTCCTCAGCAAGGTGGCAGTTGACAATCTACAATAGTCGATTTTGGAATTCGCTGCATGGGACACTGGTCACTGCATGAGAAAGTGAAAATGACACGGGTTCTTTTGTTTTATTTGCAAATTCAAAGGTTGGTGGGTTTTTTATTTTTTTAATGGATGATTTCAGCAAGTATGATGGTTTCGTCACAGAAGGCAAGCCATAAGTGGTTTCCATCGCACAACTTTTTGGGACGGGCGGTTTTCAGCGAAGGGCGAGCGATTCCATACGATGCACGACACGTGGCATGGCACTATTCAGAAAACCGCTTGGCCATCGCGCGTTATCGTTCGGACGTGGATGGGAAGCGATATGAATGACAGCCATATATCTCAGATTGATTGTTCGAACGGTCGTCGGGAAAGGAAGATGACGAGGAATTAATATGGCGGGCCGAATGTAATTTATTATAAAATAATCACATCAGGGGTGATTTGATTGGTAGATTAGGTTATTAATTAACCATAAGGGTTAATTAACCCCTTGATACGATGGAGTGTCGGTTTTATTTATTAATTGGAAATTCACCCAATTAATTAAATTTATATGGTTATTTTTCAACCAACGGGGCGGGATATTATATTAATTTGGAAATTTTATTAAAATAATATGGGAAAAGGACAGATTTTCATAGGGATTTAAATAATAAGTTAAAATTAATATGGAGATGATTGAAGTGCTAAGTGTAAAACATTAGGTTAATGTCTTTAACTTATGCTTTTATGAATAGGGTTTTTATGAAATATTGCATGATTTTCCCAAGTAAAATAGGATTTTACTTAGGAAAAGATTTTTTAGAAGTGAGTGAATGTCATGATGAATGATTTTAAGTACTTAGGTTTTTCCAATTATTGAGCCGAGGGTCCGGTCCCTCCAAAATTCAAGGAAATGATTTGAGCCCCTCTAATTTTCAAATGCCTTAGTACTTAGGGGAAATTACTGAAATTTTTAGGGAAAAATGAGAAGGGAAGTTAATAATTTTGCTTTTCTTTGCTTGAAATTCTTCCAGCATAGTGTCTGCCTTTGCATTTGTGATGAAAGTAAAGATTTAACACATCTAGAGTCATTATCCATCACATGTAATTATGCAACATCATCTACAGGCTACCCTACCATTTTTTTCTTCTTTATTAGGGTGCACTTAGACTAGCAAACCCTTATCACACTTTTTCTTTTACATGTGGAAATCTATCTAAATATAACCTTATTACATCCAAGTGCTCAGATTAAGCTATTGAGATCTTTTTATTTACTCTACCTATCTACTTATCTGCCAAGATTAAACAGTTTGGTCAGATTTTATTCTCTATCTATAAAACATAAAATTGAAAGATGAACTAGCCAGGCTGAAACTATTTGACTATTCATCAATTGTGGCATAAGATACAAGTTGCACACAATTTTTTTTATTACATAAGAGCAAAAAGTAGTGGCATTTAGACTTGCACACTTTCCTTGGCCTTTCTTTTGGTGGGGTTCATTTTCTTTTACTTTTTTGGCCATTTTATTCTTTTTACCCTTTGATTTTTCTTTTAGGGTATACCCTCTTTACATTTTTTTTAAATTTTTTGATTTTTTTGACAATATGAGAAACCTTTGCAATAAGAAAAGGTATGAACATATTACATAGCCCACCAAGTCAATCATGATATATGACACCTATTGGTATAGGAGTCTAACACTGGCTCCACTTGGGGATGCCTTTTCCTAGTGAAAAGTCAAGAACAGCAGGTCAGTTACCCTCAGAATGATTATGATTGAACCATGGAATCTTATTCTGCTTGTTGCTTTATTGTATGTATGACAGTAATACTTCTGAAGCTTAGGACCTTCTCTTCGGGCTTCAACTCCAGTAAGTTACTATCCACTTAAAACTGATACATTACAAAGGATATAGTATGTACATGTTAAAAATCAGGATATCCTAATAAATAGGATCAAAGTAATGTTTCAACATTCGACCATTAACTGGCCCTTCTTCAGTTTCTGTACCATCCAAGTTTTTTAGAAAATATGTATTATTTCCTTGTAAAGCATGAATAATATAAGGTCCTTTCCATAGGAAGTCAAACTTCCCATGTTTTCCCTTATCCTCTCTTCTGGAATCCCATCTTAAAACTTTGTTTCCCAGTTGGAAATCTTCTGCCTTGGTCATTTTATCAAATATCTTCTTTAGTTTCTCATGCAATACCGAGGATATTTGATAAAATTCCTCTCTAGTCTGCTGCAAATTGATAGTCTGATTTATTCTCCTTTGAATATCATTTGGTTCAACCTGAGCTTCTTGAAGTAATTTCATTACAGGAACTCCTAAAGATGAAGGAAATACAGCCTCAATACCATAGACTAACTCATAAGGACTGGTCCCAATAGATTTTTTGGTGGTGAGTCTGTCTGCCCATAGTGCATTTGTAAGTTTCTTTTGCCAACTTTTCTTATTTTCCTCCAATAATTTCTTAATAATATTAATGAGACTTTTGTTGGAAGATTTAGCCAGTCCATTACCCTGAGGGTAATAGGCTGTGGAATGGCTTAAAGTGATATGATATTTATTACAGAAACTTATCATCTTCTTAGATTTGAAGGCAACAACATTATCAGTTATAATTTTCTCAGGACAACCAAATCTTGATAATATATTGGTTTCTAGGAATCCTATAATCACAGTGTCATTGGCTTGTCTGGAAGGAATTGCTTCTATCCATTTGGTAAAATAGTCTATGGCAGTGAGGATCCATTTGTGTTGGCCAGAAGAAGGAGGATGGATTTCTCCAATGAAATCCAGGCCCCATTGTTGGAAATTTTTTTCAGTGGAAATTGGTTTCAGGGGTAAAGGTAATAGTTTTCTCTTGCCTTCAAAAATTTGACATTTATGGCAAGCAGTGACAAATTTCTTTACATCAGAGAACAAGGTTGGCCAATAAAATCCAGCTCTTAGGATCTTATCTGCAGTTGATTTCCAATAAAGGTGTCCACCACAGTCTCCTGCATGGAATTCATTGAGAGCCTTGTCAGCTTCATCTTTTAACAAAAAATTCAATAGAATACCATCATGATTTTTCCAAAAGAGAACATTATCTAAAATACAAAACTTTAAAGATGTCATCTTTAAAAACCTTTTCTTTGTTCTGGATAACCCTGGAGGAGCTTGCAGGTTTAACAATACATAAATTATATCAGCATACCATGGTGAATCTAAGAAGGCCTGGCTGATTTGTGGAGTCGCCATCTCCTGTTCGTCATCCAGTTTATTAATATCCAGGGCTTGGCAATTTGTTTCTGTCATGAGTTGAGCCAATCCCTGTCCCTTTATCAGCTTTGTAGGTTTTATTTCAATATCATACTCTAATATGGTAGCAATCCATTTACCTCTTTTGCCCTCAATTCCATCTTGAGTTAAGATGTCTTTGACAACAACATTTGGTACATAGGCTATCACATGGGAATACAATATGTAGATTATAAAATATTTAATGGCTTTTACAAGTGCAAAAGCTTGTTTTTCCATGATGTTTTATTTTAATGATGCATCCCTTAATGCTTTACTAAAAAAGGCTATAGGTTTTTCACATCCTTGATCATCCTTTTGTAATAAAACAACTGCTACAGTATGTTCTGATGCAAATGAAAATATTATGAAGTCTTTATCAAAATGTGGACTGGTAAGAACTGGTATTCTAGTCAAAGCCATTTTAATTTCTTCAAATGCTTGTTTGGCTTCTACTTTCCATTTAACACTTGAATCCTTTCTTAACATGTTAGTAAGCAATCTAATTAGTTCAACTAAGCTAGATATGAATCTTCTCAAAGAATTGATTTCTCCTAGGAAAGCTTGAAGTTCTTTAACATTTCTCGGATGAGGTATCTGCAGTATAGCTTCTATTCTGGCAAGATAAATTCTAATACCATCTTTGGAAATGATATGGCCCAATATTTTACCTTCTTTGAAGACCAAACAAGGAATTTTTTGGATTCAAAGAGATACCATACTTTCTACATTTTATGAATACTTGTCTGAGATGGTCCAAATGGTGCTGATCTGATTTAGAAAAAACAGTTAAATCATCCAAATATATAACAAGAAAATCATGAATTTCTTTTGCGAATGCAATTTCCATTTCTCTTTGGAAGGTTGCTCCAGCATTTTTAAGTCAAAATGGCATTTTAACGTACTTGAATGTGCCCCATGGTGTTGTAAAAGTTGTTTTTTCCTGGTCATCAGGATGAACCAGAATCTGGTTGTATCCTGAAAACCCATCTAAAAGAGAAATGCTAGAAGCACCTACTACCCTTTGTAAAATGTGATCCATTTTGGACAAAGGGTAATTATCCTTCAAAGAAACCTTATTTACATTTCTTAAATCAACACATAATCTGATCTCTCCAGTTTTCTTCCTAGTAGGTACTAAATTAGACACCCACTCTAAAAACCTAATGGGAGAAATTATCCCTGCTTCATACATTCGTTTGATTTATTTTTCAATTAAAGGAAACAGTACAGGGTTGATTCTTCTGAGTTTCTATTTAAATGGCTTCTGATTTTCTTTCAGAGGTATTGTATGCTGAATTATAGAGGTATCATATGATTTCAAGTCTTCGTAACTCCAAGAAAAAACATCCTGGAATTCTCTTATTAGTTCAACATATTTTATTTTTTTATCAAGAGGCAAAGATTTAGATAACTTTATTATTTTAGGATTTTCTTTAGTTCCCAAATTATATTCCTCAATATCAGCTTTCAAAGGTTCCATTTTGGGTTTCTTTGGAATATCGTTAGAATCAAAAAGATCTTTTAGAGGAGTTAATCCTTTAGGCAAATGATTATCTTTTAAATTAATGATCTCGGATTCTTCCTCTATAATCTCATCAACCTCCATTTGTTTAAGGCCCTGCATTTCTTTTTTGGTGAACTTTTTTGGATGAAGCAATTGAATTGCACTTTCTTTTGAAATGTCTATTTCTTGTTCATTTGTTTGATCAGATTCAATAAATGTATCTTAATCTATGTTACTGTTAGAAAATTGATTCTCTAAAGTCAGGAAATTGTTAATCTGATTGTCATTTTCAAACACTTGCCAATTCTTAAAATTGTCTAGTATAGCTGGTCTATGTCTAATCTTAGCTTTGAACTGATGATTAGGTTTGAATGGTAATTTACAAGTGCTAGCAAACATTGCAAGACTATGAGCATGAAAATTTTGTTTTCTTGGGATTTTAGTAAGTTGAGTCTACATAAAGGTATTGAGAATCTCTACAAATGTTCCTCTATATTATCTCAGTCTGGGATCATTTGTCAAAAAGAGACCTTTGATATGTTGAATGATTAAATAAGAATCTCCTATAACAGATACTCTAATTGCCCCTAATCTTTTGACAAGTTTAAGCCCTAGAAAAAGAGCTTCATATTATGCCATATTATTAGTGCACTTAAAGTTTAATCTATAAGCATGGACTTCAGCATGATCATGTTCAAGGTTGTGTATCCAAATTCCAGCTCCTGCTCCTAATTTATTAACGGAACCATCAAATTCTAAGTGCCAAAGAATTTCATGTTCATAATTGGTGTCAAGAGTTTCAGGAACTTTCTTAACAGTGAGATCTAGTTTGTTACTTTCTTCTGGTTTCTCTTGGGTATCTGATGTTTCTTTTTCCTGAGAGATTTCCTGGATTTGAACATTAGATTTTTGATTTGAAATTTCTTTTGGTTTTGTTGCTGGTACTTCTAATTGAGTGGGAGGATCAGATTCAACATTATAAAGAATAAATGAATCCATATCAGAGTGTACTGAGTAGATGGGGAAATTTTCAGGTTTCTCCTGACTACTGACTACATATTTCATTAAAGTTTCTCTGTATAGTCTCTTAGGTTGGCCGAACACTGAAATAGTAGCATATGACATATCCAATTGAAGAGATCCTCCGATCTTTGCACTCCAAGATCTGGACAATAGCATACCATATTTTGGAGGAATGTCTGCTACTACTATATCCATCAAAATTGTTTTTGCAAGGTATTGAACCAATGAAACACACAAGTCTTTGATTAATCCTAAACATCTCACCTGATTTGAATCAAAAGAAAAGAGATCTTTGTATGGTCTCGTGATATCAGGTTTCATCTCTCCATTACAGCCTTTAGCATTAGATTGTGAGATGCCCCAGAATCAAGCATGGAATTATGAAGTATTTATCATGTATGTTCAAACTTAGATAAAATGGAGGAGTTCCTCCACTTCCTAGTTTTCCATTTACTTCAGGGCCAAATAATAATCTAGGTTGATCATCAAAAACGTTTACTGAGTCATCACTTCCAGTAATATTAAGTGATCTATTGATTTGACTTCGGTAGACATCATGTTTAGCTAATTCAGACAATGGAGAAGTTATTTTTAATTTTCCTACTTCAGCTTCCAGATTAAAAGGTTTCTCGGTCTAAGTTCTTGTATTTCGAACAGCTGGATTCTCTTTATCTTTTGTGTTTTCGGTATTTTTCTCCTTCTCAGTAATGGGGTTGTGGGCTGAAGTTGTTTCCGAATCAACTTTTGGAGGTTCCTCTACATTTACTTTGGGAGGAAGAGTATCGGAAAGTTGTCTATTATTCATTTGAGTATCGGATACATCTTCAATTATTGGGTTGGCGGGATTAGGATCTGATCTAGAAAGAATATGTACAGGGGTAGTATTATTTTTACCTTTGAGGGGGTGTTTTGTAGCTTTCTATTTACTTGTTTCCGGGACATCAATTCTTCTGCTCCTCAAATTATATTGCTTGTGAACTTCGTAAATGGCTGTGTCATATCCTTCCTTAAAGTCCAATGATTCTCTTGAATGGGTTTGAAATTGCTTAAGAATGTGAGCTTCTTGATCCTCTTGGGTCAAGAAAACTTCTGGTTTTTTCTTGCGTTCAGTAAAATTGTTTATTTGAACATCTTCAGTTGGTTCCTCAGAAGTTGAGGCTTCAATATAATTTTCCTGGAATGGGGGCCTAATATTTTGGTCAGGACCAGTTTTTCCAGTATTTTGATTTTGGTTCCTTCTGAAATTTGGATTTCTCACAGTATTGCTTGGTTGACCATCCCAAGGAGATTTCTTTTCAATTGTTTCTACTCTATCTCCTAGCCTTTCCATTCATTTGATAATAGCATCCAGTTTCTTTTCAAAAGCTATGGGTTCTTCATTTAAAGGCGTTCTCCTTTCAGCTCTATCTCTAGCTCACTTCTTTATTAGGTTGGCTTCAACACTAAAAACTATACTTTGCATTTCTTCTAAATTTTGAGGAGCTCTTTCCCTAAGTTGATACACCATATCAGAATCAAATCCATCAGGGAATTTGATTAATACTGAATCTGGAGGAGGTCTAAGATTTTGGGGAATAGCATTGTAAGCATCATTGAACCTAGTGACATAATCTTGCACAGTCTCATTTGGTCCTCTCTTTAGTTTTCCAAAGTCTGATAAGATTTGAAGAGGATCTTTCTTCTTTTCCCATCTGTTTAAAAATGATCTATAAAGAGCTTGTAAGTCAGTAACACTGTTTGCAGGAAGGGCTCTAAACCAGGTTCTAACTTCTCTAGTAAGACTTTGGACAAATATTCTCATTCTTACATCATCGACATCTATTTCATAAATTTAAAAATAGTCGGTCATCTTTTTAGTATGCTGTTGTGCAGTGGAGGTACCAGAACCATCGAAAGGAGTGTTTTTACTTTGGTAGTCTTGAGGCATGGCCCTTAGATTGGTTGGTAATACTAAAGGAGCATATATGTTTGCCATTACAGGAGGTAACGATGAAATAATAGGTGAGGTTGGTCTATGAGTGGTGGGTGGAGGAGTAGAAGGGGTAATTTGAGGTTGAGATGTTTGAGGAAATGTTGATGAACTTGGAGAGGCTGAAGTGATCACAGAAATATTTGATGGTCCTTCAGAGGTAAGCTCACATTGTATGAAATTTCGCAAATGTTTATCAAGATGTGAAGTAAGAAATTCAAATTGTAAATCTTCAAGAAATACTAGGTCTGGAACCAAATTGGACAACTCAGATTCAGAAAAATTTACAAATACAGATGTGTCAAACTGCTCATCAAAAGGTTTGTCCTCAAGATAAATCCACTTCACAGGATAGGATATTGATCTATAAAGAGGTCGAGAACTACCTGAGCTTTCTTGGCTATCTTATCTCCTAAGAATTATGGGGATCAAATTCGTATTTTCAAACACAGGCGGTGGATTTGGATCAGGATTATCCCTGGTGTAACGAGTTCTTTCTGAAGCCAGGTTTCTAGGTGATTTTCTTTTCTTTTTTAAGTTTTTGTCTAAATGGAATGAATAATACAAATTCAACAATCTCTTTAAGAAATTTCAGATATTGGATTTAAATTTTCTTAAAGATTTTTTTGATTAGAGGAACTCATCAAATGTTTGAAACCAAAGTTCAGTTCATAAACTAGACCGGAGATAGACTGAAGCATCATTTATTTACTTATGCAATTGCAAAACAAAAGAAGTTCAAAGGCTACCTAGCTAACTTCAGGCTCCGTCTGTAGTTTATAAAGTAAACAATAGTAACAATAAAACTATTCAGGTCCCTAGTGGAGTCACCACTATGTTATCACTCATATTTTCCTTGAAGCTGTTGGGAAGAGGAAAGGGGTCTAAGGTAACCAAAAACCAACTTTTAGGTACAAAATCTAGCCAATCTGTACCCAGAGAGGGCTCCCTATGAAAAATTTAGCTTTGTTTTGAAGGATATTAGGCTAGTTATGAAAGTTCAGGGATTTTGATTGAAATTGGGTGATGAAATTCTATAGCAGAGGGTAAGACTGAGTATTTCAGGGCATTAGGATAATGGAGTCAAAGAAGATGGCTTAACTGGATTAAGTTTCTTAAAAAAATATGGTTTCACAGGGCAAGGTAATCAGGTAGGGAACAATTATAGATCTAAAGTGAATGGAATGAACTTGAAATAGGTGAAGGGAAATTAAGAATCCTTCAACATAATCAAAAAGGGGGAATTTGAATGATAATTAACGCAGAGCAATTAATAATTCTTTATCAAATAATCAAAATGCATAAACTAGAAAAACAGGAGCAATTAAGAATTCACTGTTTAAACTAGTTCAGAAGAAAACATTTTGAATAACAATGATTAAAAACAGATTGCACTTAAGCACTTTCTGATTTATTCCTTTTCACTAATTAATCAGATATGAGACACAAATGATAAAATAAACAAGTATAACACTTCAAAACATAAGAGATAGATGAATTATTGATCCGTATTTTGACGCAAGAATCCTGTAAAAAGTCTTTTGCATCAATTCCTTATCCAGCTGGCCACACAAAATTTCTCCAACAGCACTTTATTCCAAAATAGTCAATGTTACAACAAAGTCTAAGAATCCACCCCTCAATACTCCAATTGAGGGAGTATTTATACAAAAAATTATAAAAAATATCTCATGACAAATTGAGATATAATCTAGGATGACTCATAAGTATTTTACAGCAAACTAGAGATAGATGGTCTAATAGATAAGAGAAATGATAACTGATGTTGTGCTGTTTCCTTCTTTTGAGAATGTGTTGGAGGCAGGCCCTATGATTTGGCTCGTTGCTGTCCTCTATAGTAACTCTGTGTTGGCTGCTCTGTTTTACTGATACTCTTTATCTGCACTGATACACTTTAACCTCTGTTTATCCTTTTATCTTTCTTATCATGACTTATCGTAGTAAATAAACAAAAATTTAGGTAAGGATAATTTTTACAAAAGTTCTAAAATTTCTTCCCACCATTTAGCTTCTAGTATTCTAGTTCTTTGCAGCTTTCTCAGAGTTTTATCCGTCTCTGTATATCTAAAGAAAGTAGGCTGGATTGGGAATAAATGATTTACCTCATGCTTGAGATAAAACAAATTTTTCAATCTGTCATGAATATTTTTTCCTGTAGGCAATGCTGATGTTGACGAACTAGTTGAGGCACTCGCCTGATTGTTAGCATGCTTGTTCAATTTCTCAACATAACTTTCAAGGTCCATTAGTTTATCCCCTGAAACTAATGGACTGGGCAATCCTTTATTCAATAGAATATCCAATCTTTTTATGAAGGCATTGATTTCTTCTTGCATATCAGAGCATCTTCGTTCTAGATTCTACATGAGAGTTCTTTTAGTAAAAACTCTTTTTATCTCCAAAACTTTTCCTGTCCTGTCTTGAATGCCGAGTTCTTCAAGTTGATGTTTATTCGTAGTATTCAAAAAGTGTATAAGTTCATTGGCTTCTTCCAGTATGTTTCCTAATTCTTCTCTTGATTTTAGAATTTCTTCCACAACCAATTTAACTAAACCATTCTGCTCATACATTATTTGAATTGATGGCCAAACATCTTCTATTGACTAAATGATGTTGTCCCAAATAATTTCTTTTATTTCTTTTAAAGGATTCTCCAATGTGAGATCCTTCTCCAATGGTCTGACCAATTTTCTAATCTGTTTACCTCTCTTGTTTTCTCTGCAACACTTATCTTTGAGAGACTATATTTTTGTTCTAAAGTGGTGAATTGTACCTTTGTTCTTTGGAGCTCTGTCACTTGGAGTTTCAATTCCTCCATTGACTTTATTAATTCTTCGGTACTTAAATTGGAAGTATTTCCCCGTGACAATTCTGTTGGCTAACCTGTTGTAGATATACCTGTAATTACTTCTGCTGTAGATGCTGGAATATTAAGCTGCTTTTCTTTCAATGCCTTTTCAAGCTCTCTTTCAGTTTCATTAAGTTTTTCATTAAGTTTCAAGAGCAAGTCCATCAATTCTTATTCAGAGTTTTGCTTCATGATTTTTGCAGTCTGTGGATGTCTTGAGGCTGGTAATTTCAATTGTTTTCTCAAGGCTGCAATGTCATCATATTTTTTCTTGATCAAGGCTTCTATACCCTTGAAATCTTTGGGATTATGACCCAATCCAATGATTATTTCCTCAAAATATTTATTCTGTTATCCTTAGCCTTAGAGGAGGCTTTTTCAAGCTGCAATTGTGCATTAGTATTCTCCAAATAATCCTGCAATTTATGGGTCATCATTGATTTATCAGTCAGAGTAGAATAAATCATTTCACCTATTTGTTTTTGTAACTCAATTTGATCCAAAGGATGAATATCCTTTGCTATGACTTCAAAATTAGTTCTGATATAATCTACAACTGTTTCAGCCTGTTGCACTTTGGGTTTGAAGTGACTCATGACCATCTTACCCTATTGGATGTCATAGGCTGACATCAATCTTTATTGATTCTGAGGAGCCATCTTCAAATATTGATTGTAAACTTGAAGTATTAGTGGATCATTTCTGGCCTTTATATTTATGAATGTCCTTTTGACGTCCCAGTCATCTTTTACTGGGGGTTTGAAAGAAGATACTTCTACACTTTGCTGCCTTTGTAGTCCTTTTCTCTGAGACTTAGTGGATGTTCCTCTGACTGTACATGTTTGCTGACTGCCTAGTTCTTCTCTCCTCTGACTATCAGAGATTTCATGAACAGATTCCACTTCTGGAAGAGGATTTAATTTTTGTCTTTTAACATCAGGCTGTTCTGAAGACCCACTGATAGGGGTAGCTACTTCAGCATATCTCTTTTTAATATTTTCTACATTGAGAGGAGTTTGTAAAATTGACATTTCTACCACATTGGTCTGAGTAATAGAAACATGTACTTGATCTTGTTCTTTAGAAGTTTCAGGTTGTTCCGTCATTGTAAATTTCTCTGTAACTGCTATATCAACTTATTTCTCTTTTCCTTTAGATGCTACTATAGCCAATGCACTGATTTCCTGTAAATTTTGCTGGGAAATTCTAGCAGAAGAAGGACCAATCCCTGGTCTTTGCACCTGTCCAAAAGAGTCTAGGTCAAGCATTTTTAGAAGGTCTTTCATAACATTGTCAACAATGATCTGTTCACTATGTTGTTCTATCAATGCCCCTTCCATCCATTCATCCATATTGGCATATTTTTCAATTTCTGGGATTCTATGATGAAGGTATGGTGATAATTTATTTTTCTTCCTTCTATCACAAATAAAGTTGTTTGAGTCATAAGGTACCCAGTAGAAACTTTTTTGTAATTTGAGATAGTCTTCTAAGATTCTTTCAGCTTCTTTTCCAGCATCCCTAGAGTTACAGATAAAAGGACCTAATTGACTCTTAAGCATGAGTTGGGCTTTTTTCTTTGCATTGCAAAAATGGACTATGTCATAATTTATTATCTGCCTAAAATACCCTAAGGCAAAGAGCCTTATTGGTACATATTTTGGTAATTTGAAAGGGCATAACTGACATCCATATATTCGGATTTCTGTGTGATTTTGGTATAGGTACCAATCACCTATCCGGTATTGCTTTGAGAGTTGGAGAATTTTCTTGATGTCACTATTGACCCTAGGAGGGGAGACTCCTGTCAACAAAGTGGCTTCAGTTTGTACAAATAGGTCAATAAACTCATTGTAAGAATAAGGAGAATTAGAGGAATTATGAGTGATGGCAGACCAAAAAATTACAGACCTAGGGTTTCCTTTGGCATCAAGTTTCTTGACCTGGAAAGGAAAAGTAAAGCATGAGATGATATATAACAGAAGAATATTTGAACACTCTTTCATTCTCTAATCTCATGAACTGATCATGGATTTTATCAGCATTGTAGGAAGCAAAATCATACTTGACAGCAGGGGGCTGTCCAGGGGTAAAAATTGACAACAATACTAGGGTTAATTGATCAACATATTCACTAGTATTGAAACCCATTATAGAGGATATCATATTCAAAATAAGCCTGCCCACATCAGTGAAAAAGGTATAGCCATAAGGGGGAGAACATTTGGGCTGATGTTCTGGCAACATGAAGGTTTCGCAGATGCGGTTTAACTCTTCATGGGATAAATTGGTAGATTTCTCAAGTAATTCTCCCATGGAGAGGGGAGTCAGGGCTTGACTAGGTTGAAACTGTAACATTTCGTTAATAGACTAAGCAGTTATGGGGAAAAGTATGTTTTGACTCGAGGACAAGACTGCTCATTGATTTGGATCATAATTTGCATGGAAGTAATGGATTATTTCAGGAGAAATGTGGACTGAGGGGAGAAGATACATGGGAAGATTAGATTCCCATAGTCCAAAAATGTCAAAACCATTCAGGTAGTTATCTCTGCAGTGGAAAAAAATTCGAAGAGGATTTTCACTGAGGACGAGGTATTTGATTTGGAAATCTCTATCTGCTAAAGGCAGATAGTATAAATCTCTGTGAGGGGCATTCACGGGTGCGATATTCAGAGCCATGGGAATTTCCATTTCTGGTTCTTGTGGATTCAGAAATGAATTGGGGTTTTGATGATAAAATAGGTACAATCACAGGTTTGGGACTACGAGTGCAATTTTTGGGAATTGAGGAATGAACTAAAGATGAATCTTGAACCCTGTTTCAGTTTTTTGTGCGTAATTTAAAACAAAAACCAGGATTTTTACAGAGTTCAGCGGGAATTTAGGTAAATACCTGCTTTACGGGAAATAAACAATAACAAAAATAGATGTTGGCTATGGTGGATGAATTTTGAATGCTCGACTGCAATTTTCCTCAACAAGGTGGCAGTTGAAAATCTGCAATAGTTGATTTTGGAAGTCGTTGCATGGGACACTGGTCACTGCATGAGATAGTGAAAATGACACGGGTTCTTTTGTTTTATTTTCAAAGTCAAAGGTTGGCGGATTTTTTATTTTTTTAATGGATGACGTCAGCAAGTACGGTGATTTCGTCACAGAAGGCAAGCAGTAAGTGGTTTCCATCGCATAGCTTTTGGGGACGGGCAATTTTCAGCAGAGGGCGAGCGATTCCATACGATGCACGACACGCGGTGCGGAACTGTTCAGGAAAAATGCTTGGCCATCACGCGTTATCGTTTGGACGTAGATGGGAAGCGAAATGAATGACAGCCGTAGATCTCGGATTGATTGATCTAACAGTCGTCGGGAAAGGAAGATGACGAGGAATTAATATGGCGGACCCAATATAATTTATTATAAAATAATCACATCGGGGGCGATTTGATTAGTAGATTAGGTTATTAATTAACCATAAGGGTTAATTAACCCCTTTATATGGTGGAGTGTCGGTTTTATTTATTAATTGGAAATTCACCCAATTAAATAAATTTATATGGTTATTTTTCAACCAACGTGGTGGGATATTTTATTAATTTGGAAATTTTATTAAAATAATACGGGAAAAGGAGAGATTTTCATAGGGATTTAAATAATAAGTTAAAAATTAATATGGATATGAATGAAGCGCTAAGTGTAAAACATTAGGTTAATGTCTTTAACTTATGCTTTTATGAATAGGGTTTTTATGAAATATTGCATGATTTTCCCAAGTAAAATAGGATTTTACTTAGGAAAAGATTTTTTAGAAGTGAGTGAATGTCATGATGAATGATTTTAAGTACTTAGGTTTTTCCAATTATTGGGCCGAGGGTCTGGTCCCTCAAAAAGTCAAGTAAATGCCTTGAGCCCCTCTAATTTTCAAATGCCTTAGTACTTAGGGGAAATTAGTGAAATTTTTAGGGAAAAATGAGAAGGGAAGTTAATAATTTGACTTTGCTTTGCTTGAAATTATTCCAGTGTAGTGTGTGCCTTTGCATTTGTGATGAAAGTAAATATTCAACACATCTAGAGTCATTATCCATCACATGTAATTATGCAACATCATCTACAGGCTACCCTACCTACTTTACCCTACCATTTTTTCTTCTTTATTAGGGTGCACTTAGACTGGCAAACCCTTATCACACTTTTTCTTTTACATGTGTAAATCTATCTAAATCTAACCTTATCACATCCAAGGGCTCAGATTAAGATATTGAGCTCTTTTTATTTACTCTACCTATCTACTTATCTTCCAATATTAAACAGTTTGGTCATATTTTATTCTCTATCTCTAAAACATAAAATTGAAAGATGAACTAGCCAAGCTTAAACTGTTTGACTATTCATCAATTGTGGCATAAGATACAAGTTGCACACAATTTGGTTTATTACATAAGACAAAAAAGTAGTGGCATTTAGACTTGCACACTTTCCTTGGCCTTTATTTTGGTGGGGTTCATTTTATTTTACTTTTTTGGCCATTTTATTCTTTTCACCCTTTGATTTTTCTTTTAGGGTATACCCTCTTTACATTTTTTAATTTTTTTTAATTTTTTGATTTTTCGACAATATGAAAAACCTTTGCAACAAGAAAAGGTATGAAAATATTACATAGCCTATCAATTCAATCATGATATATGACACCTATTGGTATAGGATTCTAACACGCCCAACACTTCTTAGGTTGACATGATCTCCAAAACTTCTGATCCGTGGATCATCCCTTCACCTGACCAGATTGATTCGTTTGGTGACTCGATGGCATTGATCCTAATAGAAATTATTATTGTGAACTTATTTTGGCTTAGGCTCCTCCTCCCTCTGATCATGATCCTTTTAGTATGTCTCTCGACACGCATTCTCAATCGCCTTGGCTCGGCACTTCAGATTCACTCGATCCCTTAAATGAGATATTTCCCACTGATGAGGCCATTATGGAAACTATGTCTCTTGAGGATCCTCCTTGGGACGATAGTCATCATCGTTCCTCTTTCATGCCTAGCCTTGGGGCCATGTCTACATGTCTTCTCCCAACTTCCTTCTCATCCACTTCAAGCACCAATCCCAACACATGAAGTATTTGTGGAAGGTAACTTAGGGAACATTACGCAAACAATGACTATTGACATCTCCGTCAGATCGAGGGTTTTCGAGAACATCCACATTGGGGTGACATGTTCTCCCAATGAGATTGAGGTCTAAACTAGTCTCTTATGCAGGTTTCATGACATTTTTGCTTGGTCTTACAAAGAAATGTCTGACATCGATCCAAGCATAGTTGTGCATGATATTCCTACTTATCCTAGTACGAAGCCTGTTCGCCAGCTTCTTCGTCCCGTGCAACCTTGAAAGGCGACTGCCATTAAGGGAGAAGTTGAAAAAATTATTAAAGCTCGCTTCATTTATCCAATTCCCTTGACAAAATGGATTTCTAATATTTTTCCTGTGGATAAGAAGCATGGTACTATTCGTGTCTGTGCGTATTACTGTGATATCAATCATGCTTTCCGTAAGGATAATTATCCCACACCTTTTATTGACCAGATCATTGATGAATGTGCTTGGAGTGAGATATTTTCCCTTATGGACAGGTTTTCTGGGTACAACCAGATCAATATTCTTCTAGCTGATCAACACAAGCCCGCCTTCATCTATCCTTGGGGTACCTTCACCCATGAGAAGCTCCCTTTCGGTCTTAAGAATGATGGAGCTAAATTTCAATGGGAAATTTCATATGCTTTCCATGACATCAAGCGCATTGTTCAATGTTACGTGGATGACCTACCGGCTCATTAAGCTAAGCGTCAAGACCACCCAAATCATCTCCATCAAATATTTCTTTGTTGTAGATGCTATAACATTCGGCTCAGTCCACATAAGTGCGTCTTTTACATTGATTCTGGTAGAGTCTTAGGTTTTGTCATATCTAAAGACGGAATTCCTCTTGATCCCCTCAAATTCAAAGATATTTCTAATCTCCCATCCCCTTCCTCTTTACATCATTTGCAGAGTCTGCAAGGGAAAGAAAATTTCCTACGGCGTTTTATACCGAACTATGCTGAAGTAGGCAAAGGCTTCACGCGATTACTTAAGCAAGGCATCTCGTTCCTCTAGAATGAGATCGCCCAAAAATCCTTTGATGCACTAAAGACATTTCTTATTAATGCTCCTCTATTTTTTCCTCCCAATTATCATCGCAATTACTCCCTCTATTTGGATACCGCATTTAGCATTATTGCCATGGTTCTAGTGCAAGACCACAATGATGGTGATGAGCACATCATTTACTATTTGAGTCACAATATTCTTGATAGTGAAACATGTTACGCACATGTCGAGAAGTTGGTGTTGGTTACGGTTCAAGTGGTTCAACATTTTCATCATTACATTTTATTGTGCACAATGACCGTGATTTCTGATTGCAACCCCATGACATACATATTGACTTGTCAATTGCTGGGGGGGAAATACTCAAAGTGGATCGTTGTCATCCAAGAGTTTGATTTGGAGTTTACTACCACCAAATTGAGGAAATAATTGATTTTTGCCGATTTTATTTGCTCTCTCCATTTTGGTTTTGCTCCATCTGGTTCCAAGGAACACATTCCAGGCAATACACTTTTTCTTATTAGCACCCTCAATCCTTGGTATGGTGATATCATCATATATATTCATACTTCCACCTTCCGATCTGAGTTGACAAAGGATGATCTCATTGACTCATTTACCATCATTTTCAACCTTATCGCATAGTCGGAGATACTCTCTACTGCATCAGAGCTGACTCTGTTCTCCGTGGGTGTTTGACTCTCGAGGAGGCTGAAAAGGTCGTCAATGATTTCCACTCTGAAGTCTCTAGCAGTCATATGTATGGATATTATACTGCATAGAAGATTATTTGTGTTGTATATTTCTGGCCTACCATCTTTAAAGACTGCATTGTTGCTGTTCACAAGTGTCACGATTGCTAGATTTACTAGCACAAGGTGTGTGCGCTACCCACACATCTCCATCCTTTCATTACTGTTGGTCGCTTTGTGAAGTGGGGCATCAATTTTATGACATGTAATCCTCACTCAGTAGAGGGAAATATTATATTATCGTAGCTATTGACTACTTCACAAAATGGTCCAAAGCAATCCCTACACTTACATCTAACGGTAGGACAGCAGCACAATATCTGTTCAATCATTTCATTACTAGGTTTGGTGTCCCTCAAGCCATTGTTACCGATCATGGTTATCATTTTCATCATTACATGATGGCTGAGTTGACTTCCAAGTTGGATCTTTGTCACAACAGCTCAACGTTGTACTACCCTCAGGCCAATGGTCAGGTTGAAGCCGTGAACATGCTTTTAGTCACTATGATTCAGCGTATGATTGGGATGTGAAAGTCAAACTGGCATGTCATGTTGTTTTCAGTTCTCTGGGCTTACTAAACCATAGTGAAGGATGCGACCAGATTCACTCCATTCCAGCTTGTTTATGGTATGGAAGCTACCCTTCTAATTGAATGTGAAATTCCTTCTCTTAACATAGCTATTGAATTTATGCCTAATACTTTGCGGGAAGAAGACCATCTTATATATTTAGAGAGGCTTGATGAAACTCGCCTTTTTGCTTCTCTTGTCGTAAAGGCACAGAAAAAGAAGGTCAAAGCTCATTTTGACCAGTCAGTTTTCCCTTGTACCTTTCTAGAAGGTGACTTTGTCCTCTTGTATGACCAGGCTCACGATAAGCTGGGGTAGTAAAATTCCAACCCATGTGGCATGGGTCCTATATTGTTAAGCACATTTTGCAGAACAAGGCTTATGAGCTAATTGATTATGAAGGTTTTCCTCTAGATGAGCCTAGAAATGGGATGTATCTCAAAAAATACTATGCATGAATCTCTCGTGCATGTTTCTTTTTTACATAGGTGTTTTCTCATTTTTGTACATTTTTTTTCTTGGTGTGCTTTGCGTGCAGCTTTCCTGCTAATTGTGTCATTACTTATTGTTCAGATGTCTATCATTCCTTATGTTGGTTTCGGGGATGGTGCCTCCTGCAGTACCCAGAACCTGTCTTCTGTAGCCTTGGTGATTTATAATCCTAATGGTGAGTTGATATACCTTTAAGGTATTTTCTAGGACGAACCATGAAAAATGTCGCTGAATATAGTGAGGTCATTTAACTTTTAACTAAGGCCATTTCTCTCGACATTCACACACTGATTGTTAACCTAGAATCTCATATTGTTGTTCTTCAGTTTAATGGGCAATATTCTGTAATAAATCCTCAAATATTCAGGTTGTTTTTTCGTGTTCATTTATTAGAAAGGAATTTCAATTACATCATCTATTAGCATATTCCTAGATGAATTAATGCGTTAACTGATACAATAGCCAATATTATATTAGTTAGACATTTGCGTAATTTGTAAAAATTCGTCATCACATAATAAGATTCATACGGGAAAATAGGCATATATATATATCGAGTGTTTACATCCATGTGCATCATAAGTTCCAAAAATATGTATGTTTTGGTTACATCCTAAGACATCATGTCTCTCAAAAAATATGCAGAAATAAAATCCTACGTGTCTAGTCAGAATGATGCTCATGGTAGCATGTCACTGCATGCACGAGCCGCCTCAATAAGCGATAAAAACAGTTTGGCACCCCCATAGTGTTCCTCTGGTATGCACGAGGAACATCATCAAATCTCACATATTCTGGGATTCTACTGGTGAGTCCCTCCAGGTTGCGTACGATTTGTTCCCCCTCGCTTCCCTCACCATGAGGGGCCACATAAAAATCACAAGGAATCCTATGTACTATTGGAGACATTCCTGTAGGTCTTTCTGTGCCAACATATGAAAATTCATGGATTAACATCATAACATATATCATAAAAAAAAAAATCGTAATACTCTTCAAAATAAAAAAATGAGTCTTACCCAATGCTTCATCCCAATCCTCTCCTGCTGGGAGTGGGAGATCCACATCACCCATAAAATTTGTGCCAGAATAGGGCTATTCCTCCACTACAATGAGTTTTTGATGGAGCCACTTAATGAATTCTGGTCTCCAGGACATTTGTTGACCGCCTCCTAATCTAGGCATCAAAGTTTCCCATTGGACCATCCATGGCTCTTCGGATGGTGGTGTAGGAACTATCACTTCCTGATGTTGAAATATTGGTAACTATTCTGGGATGAATGCTACCAAGATGGATCCATAACCGAACTATTTCATCTTGTCGTTCTTTCATTTTTCAATAAGTTTTTCATATTGATCATTACCGCCTCTTCCCAGTTGTAGAGAGTTGGTGCCATACAATCAATGAAAAGAAGTAACTGTGTTTTTGTGGCTTCATGTGGAGCTTGAGATCCAACATCTCGTGCGATGGTGTGAAGCACTACCTTTAGTGCCAAATCGAGAATGGTTTGGATATCCACCTTCCTTCTCTTGGATCATTTCCTTGCCCATCAGAAAGATCTGTTGGTAACCATGCTCATGTTTTCCATTGTGGGCTGGGTACTTGTCAGGATTTGTACTGCCCCCCTCCATGATAATCCAGTTATGAATTATACATTCGAGACCTCAATATCTAGCTCTTGATAATAAATTATGAATCTTTCCTGAGCAATGTCCCATACATAGATCAAGTACTATAATAGATCCAGTTGAGCTTGGAGACATGGTGCCATAAGAATATTTTAAGCTCGTAGTCTCTGAGAACATCCATGCAACTTATATTTCCCAAGGCTTGCTCATATTCTTCACCATGTTCTCTTTCCTTCCATTCGATCACCATTTTGCTTTCACATACCTGCACAAATATCAATGTGGCTTTCATTAGTCAAATTTTTAACTCTTGAAAAATTTAAAATGGGATATTTAATTGAATTTATAAGAAAAATTTGTGGCTGCAGTTGGCACACCCTGATTTGGATTCAAGGCGGGTTGGCGTGAGTCCATTCCCATAACCCGCGCCGATCACCGCACCCTAAATTAAACAAAAATCCCCCATAAATCTGAAAAAATAGATTGCATACAATAAAATTTACATCAAAATGTAGGCAAGGACACCATCTCTTACCTGGAAAAGACGGATTTTGGATTAGCCTCTTGGATTTTCCATTGTCAGCTCCAAAAAATCACAATGAAAAAAGGGTAAAAATACTCACAAGAGGTAAAAGTGAAGAGTGATTTATTTTTACTATTTTTGGCAGTTTATAAACTTGTCAGAACCCTAATTAGTTTTTTGAGCATATTTTTTTATTATTTTAATATTTTATCTCGAAAAATGGGTTTTGCATGCGTTTCTGTGCAGCAATAGGTCCTCAACGTGATGATGATGAAGTGATGGGTTGTATTTTATTACTTTTTCGAACTCGGTAAAAACAAGATAAAGTCACCCCTTGGAGTCATCTTTCAGCTCTTTTCTGACTCTCAAAAATTGAAAAGATTTCCGAGACTCTTGTTGTTTTGAACTTGTTAAAGGCCATGAAAAAATATCTACCCAGTATACGTTTACCCCTTTTTCATGTTGGGATATTTTTTTAACGAAAAAGGAATACCTTAGCCTATCGCGAATAAGAGGATCTCTCAGATATCGTTTTCTACCTTTTCGGATCTGTGAGACTACTTATGAAAAGGGATCTATTGGAGTTTTCTTTTCTGCTTCTTTTCAAACTCTCTAAATATGAAAAGGCTTTGAGTTCTTCCTTTGTCAAACTCGTTAAACCTACATGACATCAGACATTGTCACCATGACGTAATCAAGTTCCTCCTTCCTAGGGTTCATAACATGTACTAGGATGGATTTTTCCAAAGGACAAACTTATATGAAAAGCATATGATATCCCCTTAAACCTTGTTTCCAAAAATAATTGGGGTAATCGCCAACAATTGTGGGGGGAAATGGAACCATTTCTCAGTCTTGTCAGCAGTATGTCGTTCTTGAACATGACACCCATCTGCAATTCGTGTCGGGTTAGGGACATCCTATTTCATCATTTTTTCCTCTATGGGTTTGGGTAATCTGTTTTGACCTCTCATTTTCTCTTTGCCACATCATCATGACCTCGGATCCCTTGATGTCAAATGTTGCCATGTTCCGGAGTCGTGTCACCACTATGTTCAAGAGAAGTTTCCTTCCGCATTTTTCAACCTTTGATCCTCTGTTTGGTCCTGATCCACTATCATCTCCTTCCTCTATCTCGTGTCGATGATGTGGGAAAAATTAGGGCCCTCCTTCAACTAGGTAAATTCCTTTTGACTTTAGCTCATTATCTAGGAAGATGATCTAGAGACTCCCTTCCGGTACCATGGATCTTGCATGCCTCAATGGAGAGTTCTTCACATTCGACGACAGGTCCTCATCATTGGCCTTTTATCAAGTGATTCCGTGTGTGTTCGATGCCAAATCATTGTTCACATTTCACGGATTGTACTAGTTGTACCTTGAGAGCCATTGTCATTATTGGTGGTTTCTCTCACGCCTGTTAACAACTTTCATCATTGGCTGGTAATCAGGTGTCTTCCTTTCATGTTTGACTTCAACTCACTTATTCGCATGCTTGAATTTGTACTTGATCTAGTCGAGATGGAGCACAAGACCTTGGTTTTTGTCTCATAAAATCCATGATACAAGACGATTTGTTTTATCAGGACTATATGCATGACTCTTCTGATTGGATGGCTGTGACCATACCTGAGTCTATTTATTGATCCTTCTTATTGGATGGTTGTTTCCATACCTCAAATCTCATTTTTATGTGTCCTCTATTATGGATGACTACACTCATGCCACATATTCATGTATTAGAGATATAAGTTGTACTTATACTTCTAGGTCTTCCGACGACAGTGTTTGGTTTGAGCATGTTCTCGAAAATAATTTCACCCCTCCCTCTCTCTTAGACGTCATGCTTTAGGGGGAGTCTGTTACGCAATATTTTTTCACCGTCCCTGCAATCCCCATCCTGAACATTGGTGGACAATTTCTGTGACTTCTATGTATTTTCATACCTTGCATAAAGTGTCATTGCATCCCTTGGCATGTTAAGAACATTCCCTCTGTTGATCATTCCTAAAGAAGGTTCTCAAAAACACATGATTTTGGGTCAGCACTGGTAGGCAGTCATGGCCTCGTGGCCAAAGAGAAATTAACACTAGGCCTCATGCCCATTGGTGATCTATCTCGCCCGTGATGAGATTTTTTTGGAATTTTTTTAAAAATAGAAACTACTTTTCCATACACAACCACTTCGTGAGCGTAGTCATCATGGTTTGTTTGACTGAATAAATTTGAAGTTCTTCTTTGGCTCCTTGTTTTCTATAATAGAGAAACTCCCCAAAGGATAAGGCCTCCCTTCCACCTTATGAGGGATCCAAAACCACCTCCTCTCCTATAAATACTTCATTCTCACATGGTTTCAGCTAGCTTAACAGTGCTTACTATAACTGGTGTGAAGAATAAGGCAGATAGGAATCCATTTTCGAGAGAGAGTTTAGGTCCATTGCCTCACCAAGTCTGATCCTCGACGGATGCTTGAGATGCGCTTGACAAGACCCGTCGAAGGAGGCTGCAACGTCAAGGCTTTGCGTTGTAAACTTCTTTTCTCTATCATTAATGCAAGACTGGTTTTTTGGTTCCAATTTTGTGTTCAATAATATGAAAAATGTTTGATTCTCCTTTACCAATCAAATAGCTATAAATGAAGATATGTTTTCATATGATGTCACCATTCACTTGATCCTTGTGGAGGTACACAGGCATTACCACTGAAAGACCATGATGTGTGAAGAGAAAGATCAACAAATTTCTATTGCAAACGACAACAAAAGCGTTGGACCAAGCTAGGCCATCTATCCTAATTCATTTTCATTTATAAGCTAGGAGTCTGAAATCCCAACTTGTTCCCTTGTTTCTAGACCCATTCTAGGGCTATAGGGGTCACCTCTGTCCGCAGAGGGGATTTACTTGCACAACAGCAACATGGACCAACTACATCGTAGCTAACCAATCTTTTAGCTATGAAAAGATATGAAATTTAGTAATAATTTAACTAATATTGATTTTAAGATTATAATTTAAATTCAAGCCTAAAATTCCTCTTGAGAAGCTCGAGGTTGTATGTTGGGAGTTTCACTATTTGAATTTTGTTGCCTTTTGAGTTCTTATTTTCAATACAACTAGTGTAATGACAATATTTAATGTACTATTACACTGGCACACACTAAAATTTGGATCACCCCCTCTCCTTCCTTTCTTACCCAAGGAGAATCTGAGGTTTGAAATTTGAATTGACAGATTTTGTGAATGAAAAGCTGGGAGTGGATAGGAGAAGAATACCATAATTGTGTGGAAAATTATATAAGACTTATGGGACAAGTATGGTAGGAATCAGGGTAAACATTCAATCCCTTTTCTTTTATAGAATTCGACATTGTATTTCAACTTGTAATGTTAAAATAACTGATTTTTTCAGTTGCGAACCCTTGATGGCCAACTGCTACAGATAGTTTTGTAACATTGTAGTTTTTATAGCACTAGAAAGTAGCTTAACTATGGAATTATGGTTCCTAAAATGAATTGAGACCATATGAGATATACAATGTACTCTGATTTTCCCATGAAAATTGATGCACTTGTTAGGACTCTGCCAGGACACCATTTATGATGTACTAATAAAATGTCAAGGTTTTTTTATTATGTATTCTTATTTAAAAAAATGTTGAAATATTGATTTATAAACTATGACAATTACGGACCTATGCTCAACCTCATGGCCACAAGTCACAATTGAATTCAGATCCTCTATGACTTAGACTTTCATGATTTCATGTATTTCTGATCATCTTGTTGGACTTGCAGGTAGTAGGCTATGAATTTGACTATGAAGATTACCACAGGTAGTTAAAAAAGTTTGTACTTTTTCTTTTGAATTTAAAGTTATCTAATGTGTCTACCGAATCAGAGAAAATATCATTGATTAAATTTTTGTTTTCTTTGTTCAGAGCATCATTGATTGTTTTTAGCTTGACAACCTATGCTATTTGACTCACTTCAAAAAAAAATTCTGATAGTTTGGTTCACGGAAGATTGCCATATGAGAATATTAAACCAGGCCCTATTCTGAAGAGCTTGTTATTAAGCATGCCTCAGCTGAAAATTGTAAGCTCATATTGATGGCTGGAAATGTTTATATGATTATAGCACACGGTGATGGAGTCTTAGATTTTTTGAAATTTAGATGCATTCATGTTAACCATTTTTGAATGTGAAACATATATTCACAAATGGTGACAAAATTCACGCTAATGATGTAAAGGTCCTTAATAGAATAGGGTTAGAAGATTGCTTTGAAGGCATAATATGTTTTGAGACACTTAATCCCCCTTAACGAATAATTGAAAACAATAGTGACCACGATATGCTTGTTGTTAACTGTACGAACTGAAAGACACCAGTTATTTGCAAGCCCTCAAAACTAGCCATAGAACAAACTATTTGCCTTGCAAATGCCGATCCACAAAGAATGGTACGAGACTAAAGCATTGGTTGCCATTTTCCTTGAGTTATATCATTTCTTTTGTTAGAAATCCTCAAATATTCAGGTTGTTTTTGCGTTTTCGTTTATTAGAAAGGAATTTCGATTACATCATCTATCAGCATATTCCTAGACGAATTAATGCGTTAACTGATACAATAGCCAATATTATATTAGATAGACATTTGTGTAATTTGTAAAACATCATCATCACATAATAAGATTCATACAGGAAAATAGGCATATATATATATCGAGTGTTTACATCCATGTGCATCATAAGTTCAAAAAATATGTATGTTTTGGTTACATCCTGAGACATCATGTCTCTCAAAAAATATGTAGAAAAAAAATCCTACATGTCTAGTCAGAATGATACTCATGGTAGCATGTCACTGCATGAATGAGCCGCCTCAATAACTGGTGAAAACAGTTTGGCACCCCCATAGTGTTCCTCTGGTATGCGTGAGGAAGATCATCAAATCTCGCATAGTCTAGGATTCTACTGGTGAGTCCCTCCAGGTTTCGTACAATTTCTTCCCCCTCGCTTCCCTCACCATGAGTGGCCACATAAAAATCACGAGGAATCCTCTGTGCTATTGGAGACATTCTTGCAAGTCTTTCTGGGCCAACATATGCAAATTCACGGATCAACATCATAACATATATCATCAAAAAAAATTCATAATACTCTTCAAAATAAAAAAATGAGTCTTACCCAATGCTTCATCCCAATCCTCTCCTGCTGGGAGTGGGAGATCCACATCACCCATAAAGTATCTGACAGAATAGGGCTATTCCTCCACTACATTGAGTTTTCAACGGAGCCACTCAAATAATTCTGGTCTTCAGGGCATCTGTTGACCCCCTCCTAATCTAGGCGTCAAAGTCTCCCATTGGACCATCCGTGGCTCTTTGGATGGTGGTGTAGGAACCATCACTTCCTGATGTTGAAATATTGGTAATCGTTCTAGGATGAATGCTACCAAGATGGACCCATAACTGAACTATTTCATCTTGTCATTCTTTCATTTTGTCAATTGGTGTTTCATATTGATCGTTCCCACCTCTGCCCAATTGTAGAGAGTTGGTGCCATAAAATCAACAACAAGAAGTAACTGTGTTTTTCTAGCTTCATGCGGAGCCTGAGATCCAACAGCTCGTGTGATGGTGTGAAGCACTACCTTTAGTGCCAAATTAGGAATGGTTTGGATATCCACCTTCCTTCTCTTGGATCCTTTCCTTGCCCATCAACAAACTCTGTTGATAAACATGTTCATGTTTTCTATTGTGGGCTGGGTACCTGTTAGGATTTGTACTTCCCCTCTCCATGATAATCCAGTTATGAATTATACATTCGAGACCTCAATATCTAGCTCTTGATCATGAATTATGAATCTTTCCCGATCAATGTCCCATACATAGATCAGGTACTGTAATAGCTCCAGTTGAGCTTGGAGACATCATGCCATGAAGAATTTCTTAAGCTCGTATTCTCTGACAACATCCATGCATCTTATATTTCCCAAGTCTTGATCATATTCTTCACCGTGTTCTCTTTCCTTCCATTCGATCACCATTTTTCTTTCACATACCTGCAAAAACATCAATGCGGCTTTCATTAGTCAAATTTTTAACTCTTGAAAGGTTTAAAATGGGATATTTAATTGAGTTTATAAGAAAAATTTGTGGTTGTGGTTGGCGCACCTCAATTTGGATTCAAGGCGGGTTGGCGCGAGTCCATTCCCATAACCCAGGCTGACCGCCACACCCTAAATTAAACAAAAATCCCCCATAAATCTGAAAAAATAGATTGGAGACAATGAAAATTACATCAAAATGTAGGCAAGGAAACCAGCTCTTACCTAGAAAAGATGGATTTGTGATTAGCCTCTTGGATTGTCCATTGTCAGCTCCACAAAATCACAGTGAAAAAAGGGTAAAAATACTCACAAGAGGTAAAAGTGAAAAGTAATTTAGTTTTACTATTTTTGGCAGTTTATAAACTTGTCAGAACCCTAATTAGTTTTTTGAGCATATTTTTCGATTATTTTAATCTTTTATCTTGAAAAATGGGTTTTATGTGCATTTACTTGTGTAGCAACAGGTCCTCAACGTGACGATTATAAAGCGACGATTTGTATTTCATTACTTTTTCGAACTCGGTAAAAACATCATAAAGTCACCCCCTAGAGTCATCTTTCAGCTCTTTTATGACTCTCGAAAATTGAAAAGATTGCCGAGACTCTTGTTGTTTTGAACTTGTTAAAGGCTATGAAACAATATCTACCCAGTATACATTTACCCATTTTTCGGGTTGGGATATATTATTTAAGAAAACATAGTACCTTAGGCTATCACGACTAAGAGGATTTCTCAGATATAGTTTTCTACCTTTTCGGAGCTATGAGACTACATATGAAAAGGGACCTACTGGAGTTTTCTTTTTTGCTTCTTTTCAAACTCTTTAAATATGAAAAGGCATCGATTTATTCCTTTTCCAAACTCATTAACCTACATGACATCGGACATTTTCACCATGACATAATCAAGTTCCTCCTTCCTAGGGCTCATAAAATGTACTAGGATGGATTTTTCCGAAGGAAAAACTTATATGAAAATCATATGCTATCACCTTCAACCTTGTTTCCAAAAATAATTGGGGTACTCGCCAACAATGGTGGGGGGAAATGGAACCATTTCTTAGTCTTGTCGGTAGTATGTCGCTCTTGAACATGACACTCATCTGTAATTTGTGTCGAGTTGGGGACATCCCATTTCGTCATTTTTTCCTCTATGGATTTGGGTAATCCATTTCAACCTCTCATCTTCTCTTTTCCACGTCATCATGACCTCAGATCCCTCGATGTAAAATGTTGCCATGTTCCAGAGTCGTGTCACCACTATGTTCAAGAGAAGTTTCCTTCTGCAGTTTTCAACCTTTGATCCTCTATTTGGTCCTGATCCACTATCATCTCCTTCCTCTATCTCGTATCGATGATGTGGGAAAAATTAGGGCCCTCCTTCGACCAGGTAACTTCCTTTTGACTTCAGCTCAATATCTAGGAAGCCGATCTAGAGACTCCCTTCCAGTACCATGGATCTTGCATGACTCAATGGAAAGTTTTTCACATTCAATGATAGGTCCTCATCATTGGCCTTTGATCGAGTGATTCTGTGGGTGTTCGATGCCAACTCACTGTTCACATTTCGCGGATTGTACTAGTTGTACCTTGAGATCCATTGTCATTATTGGTGGTTTTCTCACGCCTGTTAACAACTTTCATCCTTGTCTGGTAATCAGGTGTCTTTCTTTCATGTTCGACTTCAGCTCACTTATTCGCATGCTTGAATTTGTACTTTATCAAGTCGAGATGGAGCACAAGACCCTGGTTTTTGTCTGATAAAATCCAGGATACAAGACGATTTGCTTTATCATGACTATATGCATGACTCTTCTGATTGGATGGCTGTGACTATACCTGAGTTTATTTATTGATCCTTCTTATTGGATGGTTGTTTACATACCTTAGATCTCATTTTTATGTGTCCTCTATTATGGATGACTACACTCATGCCACATATTCATGTATCAGAGATATTAGTTGTACTTGTACATGCAGGTCTTCTGACGAAGGTGTTTGGTTTGAGCACGTTCTCAAAAAGCATTTCACCTCTCCCTCTCTCTTAGAGGTCATGCTTTAGGGGGAGTCTGTTATGCAATATTTTTTCACCATCCCTGCAATCCCCATCCCAAACATTGGTGAACAATTTCGGTGACTTTTGTGTATTGTCATACCTTGCATAAAGTGTCATTGCATCCCTTGGCATTTGAAGAACATTCCCTCTGTTGATCATTCCTAAAGAAGGCTCTCAAAAACACATGATTTTGGGTCAGTGCTCGTAGGCAGTCATGGCCTCGCAGCCATAGAGAAATTAACACTAGGCCTCGCGCCCATTGGCGGTCTATCTCACCCGCGATGAGCTTTTTTTGGAATTTTTTTAAAAATAGAAACTAATTTTCCATACACAACCACTTCGTGAGCGTAGTCATCATGGTTTGTTCGACTGAATAATGTTGAATTTCTTCCTTTGGCTCCTTGTTTTCTATAATAGAGAAACTCCCAAAAGGATAATGCCTCCCTTCCACCTTATGAGGGATCCCAACCACCTCCTCCTGTCCTATAAATACATCATTCTCACATGGTTTTAGCTAGCTGAATAGTCCTTACTATAGCTGGTGTGAAGAATAAGGCAGAGAGGAATCCATTTTCGAGAGAGAGTTTAGGTCCATTTCCTCACCAAGTCCGATCCTCGACGGATGCTTGAGACGCGTTTGATAATACCCGTCGAAGGAGGTTGCAATGTCAAGGCTTTAAGGTTGTAAACTTCTTTTCTTTATCATTAATGCAAGACTCGTTTTTTGGTTCCAATTTTGTGTTCGATAATATGAAAAATGTTTGATTCTCCTTTACCAATCGAATAGCTGTAAATGAATATATGTTTTCGTTTTCTGTCACCATTCACTTGATCCTTTTGGAGGTACACAAGAATTAACACTGAAATACCATGACGTGTGAAGACAAAGATCAACAGATTACTATTGCAAACGACAACAAAAGCATTGGACCAAGCTAGGCCATCTATCCTAATTCATTTTCATTTATAAGCTAGGAGTCTGAAATCCCAGCTTGTTCCCTTGTTGCTACACCCATTCCAGGGCTAGAGGGATCACCTCTGTCCACAGAGAGGATTTACTTACACAATAGCAACATGCACCAACAACATCGCAGTTAACCAATATTTTAACTATGGAAAAATATGAAATTTAGTAACCATTTAACTAATATTGATTTTAAGATTATAATTTAAATTCAAGCCTAAAATTCCTCTTGGGAAGCTCGAGGTTGTATCTTGGGAGTTTCACTATTTGAAATTTGCTACCTTTCGACTTCTTATATTCAATACAACTAGTGTACTGACAATATTTAATGTATTATTACACTGGCACACACTAAAAGTTGGATCACCCCCTCTCCTTCCTTTCTTACCTAAGGAACATCTGAGGTTTGAATCATAGTTACCAAGTTTGAATTCGAATTCAGATTCGAATTCGATATGATACGATAAAAGTTCGAATCAAAATTTTGTAATTTGAAAAAAAATCGACACTATACATCCCAAAAATTGTTGTCTTTTTATTTTGAATTAAAAACCATTGGTAACTTCTTTTCAAAACTTTAATTTAAAATATTCTTCTAATTTAAAACTTATGTAGCTTAATTTCTTCATAATAAATATAACCATATTTAAAAAATATATAAAATCTAAAAAATAGTCACTCCTTTTAAAATTAGCAATGTATTACATATTTAGATAGAGAAATTCTTTCTTTTTTTATTTTGTATGCTTTTTAGGCTTTTGAAAGAAAAAATGAAATTAGAAATGGTAAACTTTCTTATTCCATTATGATTTTCCATTTTCTTACTTTCTCTTTCCCATTTTCTAAGCTTTTTACGTTTTTCAAAGCAAATTTATATTTTCTTACTTTACCTTTCCCGTTTTCTAAGTTTTTTACCTCTTTGAAATGAGAAACAACTCAGAAAATGGTAAACTTTCTTATTCCATTATGATTTTCTATTTTCTTTTTTATTTTCTTACTTTCCATTTCCCATTTTCTAATATTTTTAGGTCTTTGAAAGCAAAAATTAAAAAAAATAAATTTCCTTATTCACTATAATTTTCCATTTTATTTAGTTTTTTCTTACCTTTTGTATGTAAATATTGCCAATAGTATTATGAGTTATTGAATAAATATTCCACCGATATAATAAACTATTAAAATATAAAATAATATTTAATTAATTAAACATCGATCTAAATACCAAACGGAAATTTTAACGGGCCGAAAATTTAAAATAATATTTAATTCTTCAATGATATTTAATTAATTAAACATTGATCTAAATACCAAACTGAATTTTAACGAATAATACGGTTGTTCGTATCCAACGGGGAATTTTTGTATTTTTTTTGCGCGTAGTTTACTGAGGCCGTGTTTTGACCCAAAATCCGGTAACAATTTTCAGAAAATCTGGCAAAGATTTGCCCAGAATCTTGTTTTCAGTTGTTAAACATTAGTATTTTGAGTGCCCCAGAGATTTTTGATAGTGCTGAATCCATTTCCACTATCAAAAATGGATTCCAAGCACTGCAACTACCTAATTTTTTAAAATTTAGTTGACCGGATTCCAGCAGATTTCTGCCGTCCAAGCCAAAACGCGACCTCGGTAGACAACTCTTTTTTTGCCCGATTCGCGAACTTGGTAACTATGGTTTGAATTGACAGATTTTGTGAACGAAAAGCTGGGAGTGGAGAGGAGAAGAATACCAGAATTGTGCGGAGAATTATATAAGACTTATGGGACAAGTATGGTAGGAATCGGGGTAAACATTCAATCTATTTTCTTTTATAGAATTCGACATTGTTCAGCTTGTAATGTCAAAATGACTGATTTTTTCAGTTGGGAACCTTCGATGACAAACTGCTACAGATAGTTTTGTAACGTTGCAGTTTTTATAGCACTAGAAAGTAGCTTAACTATGGAATTATGAGCTTCTTTCATCACACCATGGTTCCTAAAATGAATTGAGACCATATGAGATATACAATGTACTCTGATTTTCCCATGACAATTGATGCACTTGTTAGGACTCTGCCAGGAGACCATTTAGGATGTACTAATAAAATGTCAAGGTTCTTCTGTATGTATTCTTATTTAAAAAACGCTGAAATATTGATTTATAAACTATAACAATTATGGACCTATGCTCAACCTCATGGCCACAAGTCTCAATTGAATTGAGATCCTCCATGACTTAGAATTTCATGATTTCATGTATTTCTGACCATCTTGTTGGACTTGGAGGCAGTAGGCTATGAATTTGACTATGACGATTACCACAGGTAGTTAAAAAAGTTTGTACTTTTGTTTTTGAATTTAAAGTTATCCAATGTGTCTACCGAATCAGAGAAAATATCATTGATTAAATTTTTGTTTTCTTTGTTTGGAGCATCATTGATTGTTTTTAGCTTGACAACCTATGCTATTTGACTCACTTCACAAAAAAATTTCTGATAGTTTGGTTCACGGAAGATTGCCATATGAGAATATTAAACCAGGCCCTATGCTGAAGAGCTTGTTATTAAGCATGCCTCAGCGGAAAATTGTAAGCTCATATTGATGGCTTGAAATGTTTATATGATTATAGCACACGGTGATGGAGTCTGGGATTTTTTGACATTTAGATGCATTCATGTTAACCGTTTTTGAATGTGAAACATATATTCACCAATGGTGACAAAATTCCCGCTAGCGCTGTAAAGGTCCTTAACAGACTAGGGTTAGAAGATTGAAAGACACCAGTTATTTGCAAGCCCTCAAAACTGGCCATAGAACAAACTATTCGCCTTGCAAATGCCGATCCACAAAGAACGGTATGAGACTAAAGCTTTGGTTGCCATTTTCCTTCAGTTATATCATTTCTTCCGAAATTGCGATGGATGAGGTAATCATTTCTTGACTAATCAATATAGATGCACATCAAGAGTGACACAAGAAGCATCGTCATACCAGACCCCAACATGAAAATTATCTTTATCCTTTGTAAGAATGGTCATCAGGCTGAAAGCTTTTGAGTCAAATCTAATCTAAATTAGAGTAGAGTAACTTAGTTGTCCTTTGAAAGGGCTTATTACATCAGGCTTTGAAAAGGAAAAGATGTTGTTAATCTTCTCATATCCAAGATACTTCCCAAACATTCACATTCCTTTTCACTAAATAGGTGCTAGAACAAGAACATTGCAAGCCACTATTTTAGACTCATACCCTAAAGTTGTGTGACAGTATTCAACAAGAAAAACATGCAAGTTTGTCTGATGATACTACAAAATCATCCCCTTGTCGTCAAAGTCGACGGTTTTGTTACCAAAAAAGAGTAGTGTATTCAGCAATAATCAAGTCTTAAAACACCATGGAAACTACATCTCATGCTTTACTAGTTCTGGGGCATGGCACACCACACACTATCAATTTTTTTTTGACCTTATGCATATAATTTTGACAGCTACTATTGTAAAGATTAAGTCTAAATCTGTTGTGTTTTACTGCAGATTTTCTTTGGTGACAGCATCCAGAATATAAATGCAGGAAAGCGTGCAGGCCTCCATACTGTATTGGTAAGACTATATGATTGTAAATGTGAGCTGGTGGTTTTGTAGAATGGCATAACTGGTCCAATCTTCTTTTAATCTTAATATTTGCTTTCACTGTCAGCAACAGGTGCGAACTTCGGTAAGAAAAGACGGAGCAGATTTTTCCCCTGAGAGCATTCACAACATTAGAGAAACTCTTCCGGAGATATGGGAAGAAGGAGATGCAAGTAGGTTCATGAATGTCGTGAGTGCAAAAGCCGCAGTTGAAACTGGTGTCACTGAATAAATCATGATCCCATTTAATGAGCAAAAGATTATGGTAATGCCTTTGGAGTTCCTGTATCTAGCAAACTCCTTTGTCTGTTATCTTGCCGTTGGACGAATTCGATACACAGACATCAAGAGATCATATACGTTAATAATCTGTTTGTACAAAACAATTTCTATTATCAATAGATTAGATATTATGTTAATTATATGTGCGTTAATTATTACGCAATGACTTTTGCTTGTGGGGGAGGTTTGTGCTGACGGTTTTTCGGAGCTCTCAAATTAGGACTCTAGAGAAGGAATCATTAAAAAACTTACGTATGGTCGCAATCTTTCCATCACACTCGCTTTTATGACTTGGTAGATTTAATTTAATTTGTATATAAATGTTTAGTAAACGCTATAACCAACCCAAAACACATTATATAATAATGGATGAACTTTGATTTAATTTATACATCAATGTTAAAAATGACTTAACCGACATAAATAAATTACAATGGATGATATCAAGTGCTTAAATAATATATATATATATATATATATATATATATATATATATATATATATATATATAAAGTATTTTGATTAAGATAAAGGGTTTAGATCGTTGATTTCAGATTCCATAAAATTTTAAAATATATATTTATATATATTTGTAAAAGAGAATTTTATAATATTTCAAAAGATAAAAATGTCACAATATAATGTGCAATATTAATAATATTTTTTGATATGTTTTCTAATTTAAAATATAAGCTCATTTTATGGGAAATGTAAAATATTAAGAGAGAGTAATTCATTTAGTCTAAAGTATTTTTAAAAATATGTTGATAGAACTCGAACACTATAAAATAAAACAATAGAAAACAAGGAGAGTTGCAGAGCAACTAGTCCCTGCCCAAGAACATGATAAGAAAGTCTTATTCACAGTGGCAGTGCTCACTTTGAAATGCAGGTTAGGGTTTCTCCAAACGGAAAATTCGCAGAAAGTCAGATTCTTGAACATGATAAGAAACTCTCATTTCACCGTGACAGTGCTCAGTCTGAAATGTCGGTTATGGTTTCTCTGAACGGAAAATTCACAATACACTTCCCAACGTTGCTAATAAGGTTAAGGCGGCAAATACACTGCCCATCATTGCTAATAACGTGTTTGGGGGTCTTGTGACTTTGGACCAATTGAAGGATGAAAACATCATGAAGGATCCTGTCGTTATAGACATTGGATAGTCACTCACCATTCCTTTGCCTTGTAGTTGCTTCAATGGGACTGATAATGGGCTTGCGGCTATTTACTTGTCATATGTTGTGAGGCCTGGGGATACAATGGCTGCCCTTGGGGCGAGTCTGGGCAATAATCATAAAAAGAATAAAATGAATTAGGACAGAATTTGCATATATAATTTTCCGATTGACATTTACCGGCCTGCAATGCAACATGACCTCAATATAGATCTGCAATATGTGTTTTCTTCGTGATTTTTATTGTAAAGTAATTTTATTCCAAATAAATGTGTAATGCTAATTTTTTGCTGATAAATTTTATGGTATGGGTCATTTTCTAGACGTGAAATGTACCGGAAGAAATATTGAGCAAATAAATGATGTGATCACAACGATATATGTTTTCAGCTCTTTGAATACAATGCTTTATTTTTTTGTCATGGTTTGGAGTATAACGATATATAGTCTCAGCTATTTGAAGACAATTAATGCTTTATTTTTTTTTGTCAGTGGTTTGGAGTATTCAATTTTTGTTTGTTCTGATCATATATTTGTGTTCTGCATTTTTTAAATATCACGGTAGTAACATCTTCACAAATGTAACCTTCCGGATAAAACACCACAACAATCAAATAAAAAATATCTAGCTCGTATATGCCGACATAGAAAATTTGAAGGTATCACAGTAGCAACAGCTTCACACATATAACCTTCCCGATAAAACACCTGTCTAGAAATATGTAGTTTTATATTTACTTTGGAAGCTTTTATATTTACATTAATAAAAGTAAGTTTTTGATTAACGTTCGACGTTTTTTTTTCCTTGCCATCCAGGAAAAGCACCTGGACACTTCACATGGTAGCCATTTGACATTCATTTCTTCCTTGCTATTCAGAAAAGGCAGTCTTTGCAGTCGAACATAATGCATGGTTGTCACTTGTTTGTCACTTGTTTCTCTCTGGGCAAAGGCTTCTATATACTGTTCAGAATAGCCGCCATGTAAACTCGACCTGGCACTTCAGAATTTCCATGTAAATACTGTTCAAAGCAATTTCGTTCCCTAGCCTATTGGGGTTTAATTGGTTGTATTTTTCGTGCAGGGAGATTCGGATGGTTTAGCAGATTTTGAGTGGGAGGTAGATGGTCGATCATTTGGGTTTGTTCGAGCAACAACAAGAACAAGAGGAAGCTCTAACCTGCAGTGAGGCGTTCATCCTTAAGGCATGGTAGATTGCACTGTATTTTTCCTAAAAAAAGCTATGAGTATAACTACTATATCAGTGAAGCATGGTAGAATGCAGTGTATTTTTAATCATCTCCACTGAGGATCAAGTAGCCTTGCGAAGCACAACAAAATGAAGGTATCCCAATGCAGGTGGCCTGCAGTGGCCTGCAAAGCACAACAATTGTGAAGGTGAACCCTCAGACATGATTTTGATTGATAGCCCCTCCGTCCAGATACTTTCCTACCAGGCTTATACCCAGTTCTACCTGCCTGAGAAGGCGGTTGAAAAGTTCTAGAAGAAGGTGGATTTGAACTGTGAGAGAGAGGTAAGTCCATTTATGCTTAAGGGACAAGAATCATCTGAATATAATTAAAAAATCATTTCTAATGTAAATATAAACATATGCGTTACAAAGGATGACAGCATTAAGAAAATAATTGTACTTGTCTGTAAAACGTTAGCAAATCTTTGTGTTTGTATCGTGTCCAATTAACCCTTAGTCCGATATCATTAGAGCCGTGATGAATGAAATAGATTGGAAAACGTAACTGCAATCTGATTTCATTGCAGCCTTCACCATGGTCCTGTCAGTGTCCTCTTTAGTGCTCCTGTTTTAGTTTCCAAACACTGAGATATTGAGGGAGTCATCATCTCCATAATCTGAAAGAAATTTGACAACAACAAAAGTTTAAGGCCATGTTACAGCCCCCTCGAAACTGTTAAAAAAGGCAGAACATAATCTAGATTATTGCAACATGATATGAAAAATATTATTATTCCCCGCATTCAAATGATGTGCATAGATAGATATTCATCCAAGTAGAGATGGCAAAGCCAGATTTCTGGGTTTGTATACCTGTTTTTCTTTTTAGCAGTGTAGCCATTTCTGCCTCTTTTTTAAGACAAGAAGAGACATTAATAATTACTACATATATTTTATGATAATAAAAGTACCAATAGCCCGAATAAAGTAATATATCCTGTGGAAATTCGTATCAATTAAAGGTTTATCCACAGTACCTATTTTTTTCGCAATTCCTGGTTCTCTTCTTTGAGTTCTGTTGCTTCAGCTTCCAACTCAACTGTATATGCCTGCAAACAAGGAAAGTTTTAAAGGATTAATGTTCTTGGGTAAAAATTTAGAATAAACGAGAATCGTATGAGAATAAACGCTTACTGATTCTGCTCGCTGTTGATAAATGACAGTTGAAAGGCCGTTGGAACAACATCTTGCTGGTTGTTATGACCAACTTCAGCAGACAACCAAAGAGTGAAGACATCTTGCTCTTGTTGCTCCTGTCTCTATGGGATCATTTTCCAGTTTTGGGTCACCATGATAGCCTTAACAGCGTTCTTGCTGCTCTTGTCCCTGTGGGATAATTTTCCGGTTCTGGGTCACCACGACAGCCTTAACAGGCTTCAAGGTCAGAAGATGTGGTGAACAGCTTTCAAGGTGCCCACTGTCAGAGTACATGCAGATAACGTGGCAATATCGCGAACGTGGCTAAGTCTAGTTAAAAAACTCATGCAAACCTTGGCAACCAAATAAAATATGGTCTTTGGAACGTAAACATTTTATGTTTACAAATTAATGTTAGCATTAATTTCCCAATTCTTAAAATTGCGATATCATTTAGAATTTAACCTAAGTTTTATAACACTTTGCCTCGATATGAGGCCAAATAAGACCTCTAAATTTTCTATTCGCTGAAATAACGGTAAGACGAAGCTCATAGGTTAACCAAAAAGTGTATCAAAATATAAAATTAGAAACCTTGGTTTAAATTCACTTATAAACTTAGGTTGTTGTGCAGGGACTAATAAAAATTTCGTTGGCAATTACAATAGTCCCTGCAGCCCCGAAGGGGGCAGGGACTAATAAGTTGAGATGTATAATACTTTTATAAGTTATGTAAGTATAATGAGAATTATTTGAAATCTTATTGAAACTACTCCTTGATGTCAGACTATATGAATACACAATTATCTGTTAATCTATTAATTTAAATAACACTTTAACAAATATAAAGGTTTGAAGAATATTTTTTAAATTCAAGTGTCTATGGAAACATAGTTTTAGTTTAAGTGGTTTAGTAAACCCGTGTTTAAAGTGAAGATGGCATAGTTCTATAATTTTGTGAAACAATGTTGTTTTATTTTTTTTTATTTTTTTTATTTAATATAAATATAATTTTTAAATTTAAAATATAAAATTCCGTTAAATACCAATACGTAAAATTTCAAATTTTGTAAACACAAACCTCTGAATATAACTCATTGAACATAACAATATAATTTATTTTAAATTGAATTCATTTTTCTTTAATACCAATAACTCTAATACTATCTAAAATTAAAATTACAAGAGATTTAAACTTAATAATGGAAAATAAAATTTGTAATTTAAGTATTAACTTTTTAATTTAAATATTTATTTTCATTAATATCAAGTTGAAGACAATATTATCATATTAATTATAAAAATTGAAATCAAATTCTAAAATGATAATGTTTTTCAGAAGAGTAATATGTTAATTATGCTTATTTCATATACACTATGAATATAGATTTTTTTATACCACATAATTATAAAGAAATTATTAAGCTATAATAAAATATTAATATTAATTTATATGATTATAATAAATGAATTAAAAATATGATGTACATACTAATTACAAAATAAAATAATTAAATTATTCATTAAATATTTCTCAACAAAGAACTCCAATAGATATAATCTGGAGGAACTTCTGCCTCAATCTCTCTGAAACCTTAGCTTTGCAGTCCTGGGATGCTGATGATTACCTTACTCTGGCTAAAGAGGAAGCCATATGGGAAAACTGGGGTATTCAGCTTCAACCTGGAAAACATGTGCACACTGCCCCTAGAACTGACAACACCACGAACTCTTGGATTCCTCCTCCCAAGAACACCTTGAAACTCAACTTTGATGGTGCTTCTAAAGGAAATCCAGGCAAGGCAGGCTTCGGGGGCGTTATCAGGGATCAAAAAGGCACACCCATCGTTGTTTACCTGGGAAGTCTTGGATGGGATACAAATAATTCGGCTGAGCTGGAAGGATTATGGCAGTGGCTTCTCCTCTCACAACAAAATGGGCTGCATCCTCTAGAGATAGAGGGAGATTCCAAAATCCTCATTAATATGGCCACCCAGCTCCTAAAAGGGGCTCACGCACATAAAATTGCTAGCAGTTGGCGCCTTGAAGCTCGTTTGGAAGAAATTGAGTGATGGCTCCACTACAACCGTGCTCTCCTATTCAAGCACATCAGACAGGATGGTAACAAAGTGGCGGATCTTCTTGCCAACCTGGGAGTAGACAATGAGCATAATCTCATTTACGGGGACTCTCGACATAATCCAAAATAATGAACAAAGATAGAAATGCCAAATATTGGTTCAGGGTGAGGCGGAATTCCCGGATGCGGGTGATGTTGATCGCACTAGAGTTGATGGGATGGGGGTCTAGCCTGACAGGAGGCTACCTTCCCACCCACAAGGAGGACATCAATCAAACTATTAATATGCTTACTCTGCGATTAATTGCATTTACTCTGGGCGCTCTTCACAACCAGGTCTCTGCACCTCGATGTATCTTCGCCTGCTGTGGAATGGATCGTCCTCCGGTTCATATTAATGATAATTTATTGCAGATGGTATACAGTTGCAAGGCCGACCAGTTCAAATCCATGGACCCATCCTCTGATCCGAACACTTCTCCTTCGCCAATGAATTAGGGGTGTAGCCCAGATGCTGGGTTTGCAAATGCCCGCACTGTCACTGGTAAGAGAAGCAGCCTAAACTGCTGCCTGGAGTTAGGTGAAAACCTCCATTTCTCGTTTACTGGTTCACTGTTGTTTGCCTCTGTCTTTCTGAACTCCCATTCGACTCCGTCCTATGTCATTTCTCTGGTTCCCTGGCTTTCTTGCCTCGTCTCCGCTACGACCATGCCTCGCCTCAGGCAAAAAATGCGTTGTAGGAGAGGCTCAACCAGGCGCCAAGTGCAGCATTCTCCTTCCACCTCCAGCTCGCCTTCTGAGTCTCCTTCCCCCTCAGACAGCCTTCCTAGCTCTCACCGGGGTCGTCTTCTCTGTTCGAGTCACAGGCTTGACTCTCCCTCGTCTTCATCTCTCCCGGCTCAATCCCACACTGCTCCTTTTTCTTTCGACTGCACCCTCAATCGACCGAGAGTCACTGCTACTATCACCGTTGTGTTTCTTGAGGAGCCCCAGGTCGAGACGCACCAGAACTCTTTGGATGGGCAGGGTATAATCGGCAAAGCTGGGCAGGATCAAGTGCTTCAGGACTCTGTGGGGCAGCCCAGCGGGAGTAAGGAAGCTGTGTAGGGCATCACGGGGCATGGCCACGTAGAGCAAGTGGTCCCTCTTCCCTCCAGAAAGGTGGTCCACTCTGTCGAAGACCTGTACAATGAACGCAATGAGCCGGATGAATACTGGTGCAGGGTCGACCAAGTTTCTCCTGATGAGTAGTTTCGCTTCCCAATTATGGTATTTTTGCTCCGGTTTTTTGCCCTCTCTAACAAGCATGTTTTTGATTATCCTGCTGTTCCATATCATGCTTTTGTTTTTGCTAGTTACAGTCTCCAGCACTCAAAGTATCTCGCTCCCCTGCGTGGGAATTCTCTCAGTAGTTTCTTCAGACTCTGTTTGGGTAGTCTTAAACTCTGTTTTTGCATGTCAAAAATGCCTCAAAACTGGGCAATGATAAGGCCTCGGCCCGATGTACAGTATTTTTCCTGTTAATAGATTACTTTTACTTAGAAAAAAAAATATTTCTCAACAAAACTTATTAATACAAAATTATTGTAAAATATATTATAAAATATTTGACCATGAGGTGCATCAATTCAATACTATTAGAGGAGGAAAACACCTATTCATCGGTATATTGGATTATTTTTTAGTTTCTAAACCCTTAGTGGATTGTGTTCTCTTTGTCGAAGCAACCATTCTTCCAGGCATAATATATAACCACTAGTCAATCCATTTGAATTTGAATCCATAATTTTCTCCTGATAATTTCCCCTTTAGATTTGAAAGTTCTACTTACAAGACCCAATTTTTTTTGACAAAAGCCAAAATTTGATGACAGGACTTGCAAGTTAAAGGTTGGAATTGCATGAACACCTTTCAATTCAGATGGAAGGAGTTTAAATTAAAACTAATAGAATGGAATATAATGGAATTCAATCATATCTCTACAAAAAAACATGATAAATTAAAACTAACAGAATGGAATATAATGGAATTCAATCATATCTCTACAGAAAAACATGATCTAGAATCTCACTTGCAACAAATCCATAATGAATTATTCAAAATGGACACACAAATGATTTGATTCTAGAAGGGAAATTTATTAATCAACTTTAGAAGCCACAGAAATAGGAATAGACCCTTTGGAAGTAAAAACACCATGTCCAATGGCAAAAAAATGGGTTAGGAACTCCAAATTCTTATGTAAAGCCATGATCAAACATTATCATAATAATATAATATTTTGCCTCTCTTACAGGGATGGTACACAATTGGTTCAACATGAGATGGAACGATGACCTATACCATGTTAGCATTCCCTACTTATAGACCCCTCCTTGTATAGATCTACTACCATTAGATGAAACACTAATCATATCCCTAATATCAATCATCCAAATTATAATTAGGCCCTCATGAGGGAAGCTTTATTTACAAATGTGGAAGAAGTGGTAATTTCAATGTTTACGAATAAAGCCCTTGGTCCGAATGGTTTTACAATTTACTTATTATAGACCTGCTGGCCCCTCATAGGCTCTAAAGTGCATGATTCGGTTGAAGAATCAGATCAGTCCCAAAAGGTATCGTTAGGTCTTAGTCTTACTTTTATTACTTTAATTCCTAAATTTAGCAATTAAGATGATCCCAATAGATTCCAAAAATATTTCCTTTATAATGTGATTTACAAAATGATCTCTTCATTCAATGTGAAGAATCTAACCTGTTTTTAGAACTAGCATATATCTAGAGCATACAATTTTTGTGGAAGGTCGTCAAATGCTTGATGGGATTATAGAAGCCTGTGAGGTTACTCACTCGTTGGAGAAATCAAAATAGGCTATTATTCTTATAGAACTTGACCTCTTCAAAGCTATGACTAATTAAATTTGGATTACCTTATTAAAACTATTCATTCCTTTAGATTTTAGCTCAGTAGATTGATTTCATCAAGTCCTTAATCTCAACCTCCTTTATTCTATTCTCTTGAATGGATCTCTAATCATGAATTTTAATATCTCTAGAGGCGTCTACTAGCGACACCCTATTTTCCATTTTCTATTAATCTTGGTAGTTGAATAATTTGGAATATACCTCAAATAAGTTGGGCATGAAGATAAAATTAAGGGTCTCCACCTTTATGGGAATGATTTACCCATAAGTCATAAATAATTCATTGATGAAACCATGTTATTTTCCCTAATGAGGGAGACCATGGATTTGAAATACATCCTCAATGATTTTATATATGCCTAAACGATGTTTATAAATGGGAAAAATACAATGTTTAATTTTTAAACACTAATGGGATAGTTAAGAGACATCTAGCTCAGCTCCTATAATTTTGAATTAGTGACCTCCCCTCTAAAGATATTGGACCTTCAATGGTAGAAAAATCCTTGAGATCTGCTTGTTGGAAAGGTATTCTTCGATGGATATCCAATAAGCTCGATAATTGGGTGTTCTGATATATGAATATGGTTGGAAAGCTTTCCCTCCTCACTATTGTTCTTGAAGCTCTTCCTAAATACAAATTTTCATATTTAACTTCTCCTAACATCATTTTCAAATCCATTACCTCCCTTTAGGGATAATTTCTTTAGAGAGGCACAAGCAAGGAAAATAAGTGGTCATTAGTAACTTAAGAGAAGATTTTTATTCATAATTTTGCTGGGGTTTTAGGATTGAGGGACCTAGATATAATAAATGAAGCGTTGAAAAATAATTATGATGATAATGGCCTCAAGGAGGAGATGAACCTTGGAAACACACACAAGATAGGAAATATGGCCACTCCTCCTAATCAGAAAATTTGACCAATCGAGTATTCTCTAGGTTCCTGCATATGGATTTTGACATAGGACAACTATAATTTAATTCAAAGTCACACTTTTTGGGAGATTCAGGATGACCACATCACATTTGTTTTGATTTATTTTTAGAAATAGTTCCCACAATTGAGGGATATATCTAATCTCAAATATATATTCGCATTTACTTTAAAGAATTAGAGTCTTGTTGTCGCAAAATTTTGGAAGCTAAATCAAGGCACAAAGCTATGGAAGGAATGGAAAATAGTTGAATATTTTAGAGCAAATCCAACTCTCTTTTCTTTCCCTAATATATCTCAGGAGTTACAAAATCATAAAACATCCATTTATTAGGATCTAGATAAACTTGGGTTGGCATATAAAACCAAGGGATGTTTACCCTTCAAGAAGAATATTCTCTAATTACTAATTCCTAGGACATCGACCTCTTGGAAGAACATTTTTTATTGTAGAGCACTTTAAGCTCAAGGAATAATCACATAATATTCTAGAGCACTTTAAGCTCTTTCAAATGAGTATCTACTTTCCTCTTAGATCCTCATAGTTGGAGATAATTCAAATTTGCAAGTTATAAAATGATATTTTTTTCTCTTTTCAAGTCAGCTATATGAACTCAAATTGGTCCCTGTCCAAAAGACATGTATATTCAAACATGATTGAACTAGTATAAATAGACAATACGATGTATCCATTTGGCCACCTAGCTTGGAAAAAAAATAAAAATAAGACATTCATACCTAAGATAAAAGATCAGAAGGTGCATAAATCATGAACCTTTGAGTCGATCATGAAAGCAAGATGTGGAATTTTATTTTTGGCTTTTGGTTTGTTATATCTATTTTGGGTTAAGAATTTTGGTGTTATTTTTCTCTTCCTTTTTTAAAATTTATATTCTATTGAATTTCAAGTCCTATTGTGACATATTGTTTGAATTTATTTTGGCCTCGCGACCTTAAAAATACACCTTGTGGAAGACTACATTTTGGGCTCTTAACAGAACATTCCTTGACATTTTAGCAGTCATCCTATAGTTTATCCTTAAGGCAAAGATTTAATCCCGAATAAGGCTTAGAATTATGAGAATACCCAATACTTTAGCCTTGTTGTATCTTATTTATACCCTTCAACCTCATACTGGTGGGCCTACCTAAGACTTCAACACTTTTGTGTCTTATTTCAACCCTTCAACCTCTCAAACCTTTCAAAGAGGTATAATTCATACCTCTCAGATATAGGGACACTTTGGTATAGACCTAAATATTTGGAAAGAAAAATTGGGCCTATGAAAAAACTCTTATTTGTGGATCAATATTGACCGTGGATACTTAAAATGTTGGACCTATGACAGAGAAAACATTTCAAACCTGAGAACACCTAAAGCAAATTCAACACGTGGAGAAAGAGACCCCCACTTTGTGGAATAGGTATTTACCTTGAAATTGTAGAAGTATGGTTCTTCTATAAGATATTTTTCCTTGAAGAAGAGGCATCATTTTAAAGCATTATTGAACAAAATTGAAGGTACTTTTGTGGAAACCTTGTAGCCTTTGCTATAGTAGTCTTTGAAAACAGTTTTTGTAGAAAACTTGGAACCTTGTTTTGAGCAAACCTTAGAGAGGTCTCTTTGAATATATTCTTATCCTTTTTGAAGAATATTTCTAAGCTTTGTTAAAAAAATTGTAGAATCATTCTTGAAGACTTCCTTGGAGTATTATTGAAGGCTTATTGAATATATTTTGGAGCATTTTCGAAGTAGGCATTTCTTGTAAATTTTTGATTTGATCGAGTTGGAGCTTGTAGTTATTGAGAGGGCTGGAGTCCTCATTTTAACAAAGTTAGATCTTATATTTTTTCAACAGTAAAGACTTGAAAAATTTATATATTTTATTATAGAAGAAGTTGGTAGTTGTTTTTTTTCTCAAAGAGAATTGGATTCATCATTATATCCATGAATACAAATATTTTTGTTTCATTTCTTACATTCTGGTTATACCTGTGATAAAAATATTAACTACCATAATAAAAAAAATGAGAGAAATATTACTTCACCCCCACAATATTTCCAGCAATTAGTATCAGATCCAACTTCTTCAAGGTCAATCTAAGAGTTGGAAGAAGTATTTTTTAATGAAATTTTTAATAAGCATGCTAATGTCCCCGAATTTGATGGAACACATGTTTCCTTATAGGAGGTGAAAATTGAGTACTACTTAATGTCTCTTGGAGCTGAAGTTTGGAATTATATCGTATATGGATACAATATCCCATCTCTTCTTCCAATGGATCCCAAGAGGAAGAAATCATGTGTGGAAAATGAAAATGCCTTGAATTTGATAACAAGTGGCTAAAGATATGTGGGAAACGATCCTCCATATTGATGAAGCACGTGAAAAGGTAAGAAAGGAAAAAACTTCACCTATAGAAGGCGGTTTAAAAGTCTCAAGATGAATTATGAAGAAGAAATTATTTTTTATTTTCTTTAAGAAGATAAGGAAATTAACTGTCTGAAAGGTGTAGGTGAAGATTTAAAAGAAAATATGATTTTCCAAAAGGTCTTGATATCTATTCCATATCATTTTAATGCGAAGGTATGTGTCATATAAGAACTAAAATATTTTATCGCTATATCAATAGGTGAAATTAATTGAATTCTCACAACATACGAGATGAGGTCAAGAAATTCAACTCAAAATGAAGTTGCATTGAATGCATCGAAGACATTAAGAAAGAGGAAGAACTGTGAATGTAGTAGCAATGATTCTATTATTTAAATGACACAAATTGTTAATAAGAAAAATAAAGCATGCAAAATAAAAGGTAAGAAACCTCTCAATTTCTTTAGTTGTGGTAATATATTGCATTATGTAGAAAAGTTCCCTTTTAAAATATGATAATGATGATGACTATACACCTAAAAGAAGAACCTTCAAGAAGAAATTCTCAAAAAAAAAAAAAAAATTGTCCAAAGAAGAAAATGATTACTCTAATTATGAAAAATAATATGGCGGCAGCAATGAAGTACTATTCATCACATTAAAAAATGAAACAAATAGTCCAAAAGAAGAAGAAAGTCCAAAATAGGAAAAAGGAAATGTGGAGGAACTATTGATTAGTTTCATAGAATAAAATGAAATACTTATAACTAATAATGGAAATTTTTCTCAAGAAATCAACTCTCTCAAAAGAAATAAGGAAGAAGCAGAAACAATAATATAAGTATTTAGCAATAAGATGAAGGGAAAGGAAGAAATATGCGAAACTTTGGATGTTGAATTTTTATCTCTAAAAAGAAAGTCAAACAAATCTAACAAGGATTTGAAGAGTTCACAAACCTTGGATGTCGTTCTCATATTTCAAAGGCCAATAAATGACAAAATTATACGTGTATATATAAGAGAATCTTCCAATTTAATGGACAAAACTAATGTTCATCATGAAGAAAATCCTAGAAGTTTTGTTGATGTCCTCAAAGGATCTTAGCATTCTAACATTGTAGGAAACATTGTTCATCCAATGAATGAGAAGTAGCCTATCCCTTAAAGGAATATCAAATCAAGGAAAGCTTATCCTAATAGGTATAAAACTATTTCCTTTGGTTATTATTTCTTTTGTAAAAAATTTGGTCATAAGACAACACATTGCAAGGCCTATGGGGCCAACCATTAAAATAATATTGTTGATCCAAAGAGGAAAGGCCAAATTAGGACATATAATTCCTTTTCTCTTCTTTTAAATTATAGTCTTGAATGTTCCAAATTCAATAATCCATGCCATGTATCACAAAATTGTCCTCTAAAGAAAAGAGAGAAAGTTTACAGAAATAAAATTGAAGACTCTAACTCTAAAAATAGTAATCAAGATTTATGTTCTCAAAAACATGAAAACCTATGGTTTATAGATATTGGATGTTGTAGGAACATGACAAGTGACCAAAAAAAATTCACCTCAATAAGCAAAGAAAAGGATGGAAATGTGACCTCTCGAGTCAATGGATCTACTTAATTTTTGTTTAAAGGCATAGTGAGTCTCATTAATGGAAAGGGAAAAGAAAAAAAATGAACTACATGTTGAAGGGCTCAAGAATAATCTTATAAGTGTAAACCAAATGTGTTATCAAGCACATAATCTAATCTCTAATTCCAAGGACCATGAGATAAGGATATATTCTCTAGGGAAACTGCTAGGAAGAGGAATAAGAACTGCAGATAATGTATATATTCTTAGTGAAATTTAAGAAGAGAGATGTTACATGAGTCTAGAAATTTCCAAAGCTATAAAATTCTATCTATGCATCATGTCAACATGGAAAGAAAACTAGGATCAAGTTCTTCAAATGAAAGGAATGTGGAACTCATTCATGTAAATCTATGCGGTTCAACAAGAACTCTAGATATACAATGAAAAATGTGCTTTATTTTATTTAGGGATTATTATACTATAATTACATGGGTATTTTTTGTAAGATATAGTAATAAGAACTAGATTGTTTTAAAACTTTCAAAGAAATGGTTGAAAATGAAAGTGAGTTGAAGATGAAATTTTTAAGAACATATAAAGGTGGGGAGTTTACCTTAATAGAGTTCAATGAATTATATGAAACTTATGGAATAAAAATGGAAGTCTTTGTTGTTGGGAATCTACAAAAAAAATAGATTAGTGGAAATAAAGAACAAATATCTATAAGAAAATGTACGAACAATGTTGTTGGAAGCTGATTTACAAGCAAAAGTTTCGAGGGAAGTACTTAGAGAAGGAATCTATATCATGAACATAGCTATTCTTCAAGTAAAAAGTGATAAAATTCCATATGAACTATGGAAAGGAAGGCTTACCTTTTTAACACACTTCAAAATATCTGGAAGAAAATGCTTTAAGAAGATTAATGGTGATTCACTAGGAACATTTGATTCATCTGTCGAGGAAGGAATTTTCCTTGGATACCCATTAAGAATAATGGCCTATAAATGCTACAACCACTAGTTGCAAAGGATAGTCTAAGGCATTGATGTAAAAATATATGAATCTCTGGTGGAAAAAGAACTAGTTCAAACAAATGAAGAAGACCTTATCCTTGCATATTCAAAGGAAAGCGTTGCAAAGGAAGATAAGCCATCAAAAAATCAAAAGGAGGAACCATATTGAACACCATCAAAGGTAAATTTTCACTATAAAAAAGAGGTGTGATTATCATCCCTTTTTGCTTCCCTTTTTGCACCTAGAGCCCATTTTTGGTGTTATCTACATCCATTTATCAAACATGGTGCAAGAATTGATGCAAAATTTGTACGAGGTTTTGCACCAACTCTTCCACCAAGTTTAGCACCAAGTGTTGCACCAAGTTTTGTATAAGGCTTTGCACCAGGTTTTGAGCCATTGTTTATGCCATCCTTTGCACCAAGTTTTATGCCAGGATCTGTGTCAATTTTAGCACCTAATTTGGTTTCACCTACTTTTGCATCCTCAATTGCATCCAAATTTTGCATCCAGAATTGCATCAACTTTTGCATAAATTTTGCTTCCTCTTTTTCATACTTTTTTGCATCGATTTTTTCATCCCCCCGTTTTGCCATTTTTTACGTCGAGGTTCATGTCTAGTTTTGCATATATTTTTGCTGCAACCACTTTTTCATCTTATTTTGCATCCACATTTGCATCTTCTTTTGCATCCATTATTCTGTCCACTATTGCATCCACTTTGGTTGTACCAGAATTTGTGGCTAGTTTGGCACCTATATTTGCACCCACTTTTTCTTCTAATTTTTCATCCTCATTTGCATCCAATTTTGCATCCATTTTGTCTCCACTTTTTTGTCAGTTTTTTCATTGGATTTTGCATCTACTTTTGTTTCAACTTCTGTTGCATCAAATTTTTCACCCACTATTGCACCCATGTTTACATCAACTTTTGAATCCATTTTTCCATCTTATTTTGCATCAAAGTTTACTTCTTTTTTTCACCTATCATTGCATCCACTTTTTTTTCACCACAATTTTCACCATTGTTTGCCCCTAATGTTGTACCCACGTTTGATTCCACTTTTTCATCCTCTTTTGAATCATTATTGCATCCAATTTTGTGTCGGGTTTATGCATAAAGTTTTACATCTTGTTTTGTATCTACTTTTGCATCCACTTTTGCATCCCTTTTTGCATATTGTTTTGCATCCAAGTTCACATCTTTTTTTTTGTGTATGTTGTTGCATCCACTTTTGTTGTGCCACAATTTGAGCCATGTTTTTAACCCACATTTTCTTCCACTTTTGAATCCACTTTTGTTGCGCCAAAATTTGGTCCATGTTTTGCACCCACATTCTCTTCCACTTTTGCGTCCACCTTTGGATCCTCTTTTGTTTCCAATTTTACATTAAATCTTGTGTATGTTTTTGCATACCCTTTTGCATCAAAATTTACGTCAGTTTTTGCATCTCATTTTGCATATACTTTTGCATATATTTTTTTTGCATCCACTTTTGCATCTAATTTGGTGTCCACTATTGCACCAATGTTTTCATTCATGTTTACCTCATTTTTTGAATCTTATTTTGCATCCAAGTTTTCCTCCTTTTTGCCTCCATGTTTGTGTCATTTTCTTCATTCATTGTTGCATCCACTTTTCTTTCACTACAATTTGCACCAAATTTTGTGCCTACTATTAAACCCATGTTTGCTTCAACATTTGTGCATCCATGTTTTCATCCAACTTTGTAGTGACTATTGCCCCTATTTTTCAAGCCAGCCCATACATTTAACTCTTGTGTGCATGTCCTTAAGTCAACACAACTACCAAATGTGCCATGCACCATATGTATTTGGTTACTACCTTATTCCATCACATCATACCCACACGTTTCAATCTAGTGAAATTTTTCATCATACGATGAACCACACATTAGCTAAACTACTAGAGACTTGTCTCAATCCAACATATGAACCACAACAATGCATTATCATGATCAAATCATCATATCGGTTGTGCCACAAATCACACCACCATTGATCCAAGTGGATATTGGTGGCCACCCACCTATTCCATTTGAACCCCCACCGTTAGTTCTTTCAGTTTTTAAGTTGCAACAAAACTTACTATTTTTAGCAATTTTTCGGGTCCTGAACTTCCAGAGCTGTTTTGAGGCCCTAAACAACGTTTTTTTGGAAAACCGGGAGCAACATGGGTCCATGGGCTGATGTTGCTCACATCAAAATTTTTACTCCTCGTACAGATCTTTCTAACGAGCTATTCAGCACGTCAAACAGAGATCGCATGCCAAAGTTATGTCCCTGGGAAGTTGAACCACCAATTTACCCAAACGGAGCCCATAGTTTTTGCGCTTCATCTCTTAGGGTTAGGTTTTTGGACATTTAGAGTTCTCCATTGTTTCTCAATAATAAATAGGCCCTTGAGCCTCATTGTAACATAGTTCAGAGGTCTATAGCCACCACATCCCTTCTCAGAGATTCGCTACCTGCACCCTAGCTATTTTATTTCCATTATGTATGTAAGCATATTTCTATTATTTGATATTAATGAAATGACACATTATTTACGCTGCACCTCTATCTTTATGGTTATTTTTGTATTATGTTGCGTTCCTGCATAAATCTGGATCAGGGGTATCAGAGGGATCTGCTCTTTCTTTATTTTTCTTTTCATGTCCCCAACGTGGTAAGGGTATAAGGAGCTAGAGCTCGGTCTGGTTGAACCCTTGCAAGATCAGCCCCACAAACCCTGATGACTTCCCATGGCGGAAGAAAAGAAAGACGAGGGAGCGGGAGATCCTATCAAAATATTTCTCGAGGAGGACCTCGAGAGACACAGGAATGTGATGATGGATAACTTTGCTCAGATCCTTCAACGACTGCCCACCTATGGTGCATCTTCATCCAACAGCCACTCTGAAGGTGCCACTCCCTTCAAGGTACAGGTAAACTTTAATAATCCTGTATTTGAAGGCCAAATAGATGCAGATGTCGTAGATAAATGGTTGAATTTTCCGGAAGGGTATTTCTTGGTCCATGATTTCTCTGACCGAGAAAATATTATTTTTTCACTCCTTAAAGCCACCCCCCATGTCAAAGATAGGTGGGAAACCTACCATGAGCAACAGGACAAAGGGGAACCCTCTTTGTTCTCGATTACACCCACTTGGAATTCATTTCGAGATGGCATCAAGGAACAATATTACCCCATGGGGAGATATGAGGACAAATACATCTAATGGACCACACTGCCGCAACAAAGTGATCAAGATGTGCATGAACTGATGAATATGTTCCATACCCTGCGCAAAAAGATGGGTATTAAAGATTCAGAGAAACATTTGTTGCTCAAGTACCGTGGCTGTCTACACAAACACATTCAGGAGGAAATGGAGTTCCTTGACATTCCATTGCTTGGCATGGAATATTGCTATGCCACCAAGATCGAGTAGAAATTTAAGCAGAAAAAGTGAGAGTTTGGATCTGCGAATCCGAAAGGTGCCCCCAAACTGAAGAACAAGGGGAAAGGCCAAAGCGGTGCCACTCAAAACAACACCACCAATCTAAATAAGGACACAGGGAAGTGGTGTGAATTTTATAACAACCCCATTCACAGCACAAAGGAGTGTTGGGCCAAACAATCATTAGTGGCTGAACTAAAGGCACCGGAATCAGATGCATTTTCTAATCCTAAGTAAGAACCAGACAAAGTAAATTACAAAGGGAAGCAGATCATTGATGAAGATCCTAGTGCCATTGTTGCTACCACCAAGATCTAGAGGGAGGATCTAGAGGATCCAGAGGGGGGGGGAGTGCCTCTTCCATTCGCAGATATGGCTGAAGGGTTCTTCGCTGAAATTTCTTGTCAATAATGGAAGCTAAAAGAACCTCATTTCAACAGACATCGTGAAGCGGCTCGGCCTACAGACCATAGCACACCTACAACCATATACCGTTGGGTGGCTCCACCCAGGGAGAGATCTCCGCATCCGTGAATAGTGTTGCCTTCCATACAGTATCTAGCCATTCACAGATGAGGTATTGTGTGATGTTGCTCCTCTTGATGTAGCTGATGTATTATTGGGCCAACCATATTCGTGGAGGTGACATGTTGTGTATGAGTGTCAGCCTCATGTTGTTGTTATTACTTTGGGAAATAACTTGTACAGGATACCAGAGGTAGTACCGCCTCCTGTCATCTCTTTGACTACTGCAAAACAATGCTTAAGATTGTTTCCAAAACCAGGAAATTTATTTTCCTTACAAATCGTTCACAGGGAAAGAATAATATTGTGGCCACAACCTCAAAACATGGCTCCCTTGCACGACTGCAGCAGATGGACAAAGTCACGAAGGAATACGAGGACATTTTCTCCTCACTCACAGAGGTTCCTCTACACTGTCAGGATAAGAACTCGATTGATATGACTCCCAATGCACCACTGCCTGATGTTTCCATACATCCTACAACTACACATACAAAATCCACACATGTACTTTCTGAGGTTGATAAAGAAACCAAATTTACTAAACACATCCAGCGTGTCCACCTGCGGGTCAACGCAATGGGGACCATTTCTTGTTAAGGAGGGAGGAATGATCCAGGTAGATATCTGTGACCACCCACCTATTCCATTTGAACCCCCACCATTAGTTCTTTTATTTTTTAAGTTGCAACAAAACTTACAATTTTTAGCAGTTTTTCAGTTCCTGAACTTCTGGAGCTGTTTTGAGGCCCTAAACGATGTTTTTTGAGAAAACCGAGAAAAATATTGGTCCGAAAGTTGTAATCCTCAGATAGATCTTTCTAACGAGCTATTGAGCGCGTCAAACGAAGATCGCATGCAAAAGTTACGTCCCCGAGAAGTTGAACCACCAATTTACCCAAACGGGGCCCATAGGTTTGGCGCTTCATCTCCTAGGGTTAGGTTTTTGGACGTTCAAAGTTCTCCATTGTTTCTCAATAATAAATAGGCCCTCGATCCTCATTGTAAAAAAGCTTAGAGGTGTATAGCCACCACATCTCCTCTCAGAGATTCGCTACCAACACCTTAGCTATTTTATTTCCATTATGTCTGTAATCATATTTCTGTTATTTGATATTAATGAAATGACACATTATTTCCACTGCATCTCTATGTTTATGGTTATTTATGTATTCTGTTGCGCTCCTGCATAAATCCGGATCAGTGGCATCAGAGGGGTCTGCTCTTTCTTTGTTTTTCTTTGCATGTCCCCAATGCGGTCAGGGTATAAGGAGTTAGGGGTCGATCTGGTTGAACCCTTGTAAGATCAGCCTCAAAAACCCCGATGACCTCCCATGGCGGAAGAAAATAAAGATGAGGGAGCAGGAGATCCTATCAAAATATTGCTCAAGGAGGCCCTTGAGAGACAAAGGAACGCGATGATGGATAACTTTGCTCAGATCCTTCAACGATTGCTCATCTACGGTGCATTTGCATCCAACAACCACTTTGAAGGTGCCACTCCCTTCAAGGTACATGTAAAATTTGATATTCATGTATTTGAAGGCCAAATAGATGTAGATGATGTAGACAGATGGTTGAATTCGATAGAAGCGTATTTCTTGGTCCATGATTTCTCTAACTAAGAAAATATTTTTTTTAACTCCTCAAAGCCGCCCCCCATGTCAAAGACTGGTGGGAAACCTACCGTGAGCAAGAGGACGAAGGGGAACCCTCTCTGTTCTTGGCCACACGCACTTGGAATTAATTTTGAGATGGCATCAAGGAACAATATTACCCCGTGGGGAGATATGAGGACAAATACATCCAATGGACCACATTGCAGCAATAAAGGGATCAAGATGTGCATGAACTAACGAATATGTTCCATACCCTGTGCACAAAGTTGCGTATTAAATATTTAGAGAGAAATTTGGTGCTCAAGTACCGCGGTTGTCTACACAAACACATTCCAAAGGAAATGGAGTTCCTTGACATTACATCGCTTGGCACGAAATATCGCTATGCTGCCAAGATTGAGCAGAAATTTAAGCAGAAGAAGTAAGACTTTGGATCTGTGAATCTGAAAGGTGCCCCCGAACCGAAGAACAAGGGGCAAGGCCAAAGCGATGCCACTCAGAAAAACACCACAAATCCAAAGAACCACACAGGGAAGTGGTGTGAATTTCATAACAGCCCCACTCACAACACAAAGGAGTCTCGGGCCAAACAGTCATTGGTGGCCGAAATAAAGGCACCCGAATAAGATGCATTTTCTGATTCTGAGTCATAACCAGACACACGCAATTAAAAAAGGAAGTAGGTCATTGATGCGGATCGTAGTGCCATTGTTGCCACCACCAAGATCTAGAGGGAGGATGCAAAGGATCCATAGGGGGGTGGAGTGCCTTTTCCATTTGCAGATGTGGGTGAAGGGTTCTCTGCTGCAATTTCTTGTCGATAGCGGAAGCCAAAAGAACCTCATTTCAACAAAGGTCATGAAGCAGCTCAGCCTACTGACTATATCACACCTGCAGCCGTATACCATTGGGTGGCTCTAGCTAGGGAGAGATCTCCGCATCTGTGAATAGTTCTGCCTTCCGTATAGTATCAAGCCATTCATAGATGAGGTATTATGTGATGTTGCTCCTCTTGATGTAGCTGATGTATTATTGGGCCAACCATATTTGTGGAGGCGACATGCTGTGTATGAGTCTAGGCCTCGTGCTATTGTTATTAGTTTTGGAAATAACTTGTACAGGATACCGAAGGTAGTGCCGCCTCCTGTCATCTCTTTGACTACTACAAAACAATGCAGTAAGATTGTTTCCCAAACCAGGAAATTTATTTTCCGTACAACTCGTTCACAGGGAAAGAAGAATGTTGTGGCCACAACCTCAAAACGGGGCTCCCTTCCATGGCTGCAGTAGATGGAAAAAGTCATGGAGGAATACGAGGACATTTTCTCCTCTCTCACAGAGGTTCCTCTACACTATCAGGACGAGCACTCCATTGATCTGACTCCCAACGCACCACCGCTTGATGTTCCCATACATCCTGCAACTACACATACAAAATCCACACATGTACTGTCTGAGGTTGATAAAGAAACTCAATTTACCAAACTCATCCAACATGTCCACTCGCAGGTCCATGACATCTTCGACAACAGAACATGCCTCATCTCATGGAGGATCTCAATGCAATGGGGACCATTGCCTCTTAATGAGGGAGGAATGATCCAAGTGGATATCGGTGGCCACCCACCTATTCCATTTGAACCCCCACCATCAGTTATTTTAGTTTTTAAGTTGCAACAAAACTTACTATTTTTAGCAGTTTTTTGGGTCATGAACTTCCGGAGCCATTTTGAGGCCCTAAACGACGTTTTTTGGGAAAACTTGGAGCAACATGGGTTTAGATGTTTCTCACACCGAAATTTGTACTCCTCCGATAGATATTTCTAATGAGCTATTGACCGTGTGAAACGGAAGATCGCATGCCAAAGTTACGTCCCCGGGAAGTTTAACCACCAATTTACCGAAACGGGGCCCATAGTTTTGGCGCTTCATCTCCTAGGGTTAGGTTTTTGGACGTTTAGAGTTCTCCATTGTTTCTCAATAATAAATAGGCCCTCGAGCCTCATTGTAACACAATTCAAAGGTCTGTAGCCACCACATCTATTCTCAGAGATTCGCTACCAGCACCCTAGCTATTTTATTTCAATTATGTGTGTAAGCATATTTCTATTATTTGATATTAATGAAATGACACATTATTTCCACTGCATCTCTATTTTTATGGTTATTTCTGTATTCTGTTGCATTCCTGCATAAATCCAGATCAACCATGTACTTAAAATTTATTCCGTCTTAGGTATGGGGTCGTAGTTCACACATTGCATGCCCAAGGTGATCCAGTCACATGATATAAACACTTTTATTACCTAATTTTGTTCACCTACATTTGCATCCTCTATTTCATCCAATTTTTGCGTCTACACAACACCCAAGTGTTACACTTATAAACATTTTTTTCATTAATAAGTCTAATCCCTTTACCATGTTTCTATGTAGTAACTCGCATGATTACCAAACTAGTTAGATAACTTGTCCAACCACCTATTGACTTGTGTGAAGACACATCTCTTATATTGAAAGATAAACCCCTCCATCCATAACTTGATCCAGATGCAAACATCTTATGTTAAGGAAACCCCATTCATTGATGTATTGTGAAGTAGTTCCAAAATCAAATTCTTCCTTTGGCTCCTTTTCTATGCCATATCCAAGTTGCGTGAATATTTTTGAAAACAACGTAACTACTATGTTTAAGAAATTTCATCTTAATGTTGATTTCAACTCATATTTATTTCTTGAACATACCACCCTTGACACCTTCGTTCACTACGAAGTGTCTAGCCCAACCATAAATCAAACTTCTTTGGCTGAGTTCTCCTTCCTCTTTGCTGGCATACTTGAATATGAAACATCAATGTTGTCTAAGTCTCACGTATTAGAACTGTTATGCATCACTATTCCCATATGTTGGTCATGATTGAGTTATTTCATCCTTTTACTTGCTTAGAATTATTATGTGCACCACCTAATCATTCTACCATGGTCATGAGAATTCTCATGCCCAAGTGGAAATTTCATTTTGTCAATCTAAATCATCCTTGTCATCTTATCTTTTCAATTATCACAACATACTACCCAAGTTGTCCCAAGCCATTGCAAGCTACGTTTTTGACCATTTTTTTTTCTTAAACAATCATTCCCTCGGTTTTATATTTTTATGGTCAACTATTTAAACAACCCAACCAAGCTTCCCAGGCAGTTATGCACTAGAGAATCACCACAAATTTAATAATGTCTTCCCAACTCCTCTCCACAGGACTCATAGAAGTAATTTGATCCAAATTATTCAAGCATTTAGTGGGACCGCACAACATAGGCTACTCTTTAGTCAAGATGCACCTAGTTGCGCTTGATCCACCAAGTCACCCAATCCTAAAGGAATGATTTCCATGCTCTAGAAAAAGAAACCACAGAAAATTCCATACCTTTGCATGATGCCTTCTTCAATTACATCCAAAATTCTTACTGTCCATATCTTGATTACCACCAACAAACTCTAGAAAAAAATTCATAATGTGTAGCACTTAGCCAATTGCAAATTCATTAAATTGTGAGAATAGTAGAACAATATGAAAGAATAAACTAAGAATGTGTGTTTGGGTAGCTTTATAGTCTAACACCAAATGTTTCATATGATAGCATACAAATATGATTACAATAATACAATTAGTGACCTTCATAACTCGTAACTCAACAAATAGATAACCCCAATAGTTGTAACTATCAACCCATCCTTCCATTTGTTTTTGTACAAACCTTCGTGTGCAGAGTTATACCATTCCTTCTTATTTCAACTCAAATCATGTAGCCTATGTGCCAAGTTGTGATTTTTTGACCTGTCTGGCCATGCACCCCACCACAATTCCCCAAATATTATTGTTCCACTACCTCCCCATCACATTCCTTGTCATTTCTTGACTCGATTCATCTTCGATCAACTTGGATTACTTGATTTTAGCGGCTTCATGTTTTCTCAACTAACTAACTAACTAACTAACTATATATATATGTATATATAGGGCTCTTCCACCACCTAAAATAACCATATCCAATACAAGGGAGTAAGTCAACCCTTACACCCAATTCTTACATCCACATATCCTTGAGCTAATGTAACTGCTTGATGTGTCATGAACAATATAGGTCTTGATTAAGCATTCTTTTGTAACATTATGCCACATATTTCAAGCCAATGTACCCATTTTTTTCATCATGCACCACAAATCAACTAAACTACCTTGTGCTTGTATTAAGCTGACATATTAACCAAAATTGTGTGCACCCATGACTAACTTATTGCATAACTTATATCTCAACTCACAAGTCACTTAATTTTCTCATTAAGTGGGCTAAGCATGTTTCTTTCTCGATTCACATGGTTTTTCTATCAAACCAAACTAATTCTTGCTGACTTGATTCATCGTCCCACTCATTACAACATGTGCTCAAGTCTATTCAACTTCTTCCATTGTGTACCGATGTCTTAGCCATAAAAATTCACTTCATGTGAAAATTCTCTATGCATTTTTCATATCTTGGTTTAGTCCCTTGGTACACCCAAGCTGCCCCTATTAACCAGTATAAATGAACCAAATCAGCTCTTCGGAACATTGAACTTGTGCATAAAACAAAAATTCCACATCTCATCAATCGACTAAGCCATTCTTCTTGTTAGGAACACACTTACTAGGCTAGGCATCTTATAGGTGTCCTTCTTTTAAATCTCATAGTTGATGATATTGCATGTTTAATATATGATCCTTTTCTTCCCCATTTTTCTCATTGATTTCTATTTAGTTTTTTGATTGATTTGAGGTTAAAGGAGTCATAAACAATGAGTATTTCACTACATCATATGGGTTAGTTAAGGTATTTATTTCATTTTTCTTATTTGTATTATTTGAATCATGCCTCCTCTTCACTCGTTTTGAAAAGTAGCGGGTTAGACTAATTTTTTTTGATAAGGTGACTCATTTATCATGATTGAATTCATGTCGACATCATATCTCTCTAAGGTTGGTATAGGGGCATTGATCAATGCTAGAAGTTTTATTTCTTTGGATTCCTTTTTGGAGCTACCCTTTACGGATTCATCATTAGAACCTTCTAGTTGTTTGGCTTGTTATTATTCTACCTCCTTGATAAATGTATATGCTTCTTTCAAATAGTCCATCTCTAAATAAATTTCATAGCTGGAATTTATATTCTTATAATCTAGCTTATGGGCCAATTTGTAATCTCCACACTCTACAATGATCTTGTATGAGAAAACCTTACCCAATTCAAGCTCTTTGTAGATTACAGAATAAGACAAAATGCCCTTTGTTGATTAGTTTAGATCTTTCTTAATAAATTTTCTTGGGGGATTTGTAATTTTTTTTATGTTTCTCAAAATTGAAGGGGGGAATTAATGTTAGATTAAAATTATATGTTTGTGTCAGGTTGTTAGAGAGGTTATTTATAGACAATTCAATTAGTATACTTGGACTTCATATTTTCATGGCCTCGACTCTAATATGGAGTTATTGTTAGGTCCCTATAATACTAGTGTATCCCCTTATTTATATTGTTATTATATCAACCTTATTGTTATTTTTTTTCCCATGTAGTCCCCATATTGTTATTATTATGCCCCATAGAAGCCCATTATTGTTATTGTTGTGCCCTTACATTTTTATTATTATGTCGGCTAGGATTATATTGTGACCCATTGGACTCCTATATATTGCAAGGAGGTTTTTTCATTTGTATCATCTAAAAGTTGTTCATCTATGTAATTTAAAGGAGATTTCCACCTCAAAGTGGCCAATTTATAAGGCGTTGATCTCTTTTTTCTTCTATTTTTGGAGCTGGTTTCATAATATTTGGTATCAGAGCTTTGGATTATACGTTTTCACTACTTCAAATAGGTCATCGTGGCATTTTAGCTATAATGGTTTTTCTACGAAGGTTCAGAAGCTAAAAAAAACCCATTGGCGAGGAAATCTGGATGAATGTCGTGTAAAAATTTCATATCATGGTTCGCAATATTTTCAGAGATATGATCTGTGGAAGTTAAGGTTTTTGAAGGCTCCCAAATTTTATCTGAAAGATATGAACTTGGGAAAATCATCATAAATCTCTCTATGAGCACGAGATTGGAATGTTGTAAAATGTGGCTGAAATTACATGGACTATAGTTTAATGTGTACAAATTTCAGAGTTGGAGGAGGAAACTATGACATGTGGCATGCCATACAAGTTTCCTCTACTGAATTAGTCCATAATTAGGTCATTGCGTGATATTAGGCATAAATTTGTCTTGAAGAATCCAAATCAGGTTAGACCTATGGCGTTGAAAATAATATTCAGAGGGATAGTAAAGGACCGAATATAAAATCTTCGGGATCCAAAATTCGAGAGATACATTAGTTTCAATATATAGCTCCTAGAAAGAAAGAAAACAATGTGTATTTTTTAAAGAAGTTCGCATAACGTTTGTTTGAAAAATAATTTTCAAGTGATTCCAAGGGCATATTGAAGCATAGATATTATTATTGACCTATATAATGCCTCCCAAAAGTAATTCCACACCCATTAAGCCCTCAGAAAGCTCTACTATAACATATGAAGAGGAATAATTGCATCATAATATATCAAAATTATGGTACCAAGTGCAACAAATTTTGATCTTACAAAGAGAAACCAAAGATGACATAGATGGTTTAAAACAACCATGCAGGCTAATATGGATGGTTTCGAGCATCAAATGAAAGCTAATATCGATGATCAAGTAGTGTAAGATCACAAGCATCAACAAAAAGTTCTCCAGCTCTCAAAAGATAACGCAACTTTGGTGCAGAATCGAATGAAACAACAAGAAGATCAACATCGCAGTGAACAAAGTTTTGAAGGAGTCATAGAAAAAGAAATCGACAACTATAAAATCGATACATTTCAGAGTATCTGAGCAAGTGGAAGAGATTAACCGCTAGAGGTTCTACATGGGATGATGAGAATTTTATACAGAAACATTGAGAAATAATCAAGTGTTCAGGACAACACTTGTTTGAAGGAGAGGGGCATGTTATGTCCCTATAATACTAGTGTATCCCCTTATTTTTATTGTTAGTATAGCCCTATTATTGTTATTTTTTTGCCCATGTAGTCCCCATATTGTTATTATTGTGCCCCATAGAAGCCCATTATCATTATTGTTGTCCCCTTACATTTTTGTTGTTATGTCGGTTATGATTATATTGTGACCCATTGGACTCCTATATATAGAAAGGAGGTTTTGTCATTTGTATCATCCAAGAATTGTTCATTTATGTAATGTAAAGGAGGTTTCCCCCTCAAAGAGGCTGATTTCTAAGGCATTGATCTCTCTATTCTTCTATTTTGGGACCTAGATTCATAACATTTATACAAGGAACACTTCATGCAAATGAGAGAAGGCCTTATTATTTAACCCACATATGCACAAGAGAACTAGATGCTTCTCTTAATATCCCCCTTGGTGGGTTTGAAGTGGGTTTACATTAGCATGGAATTGAAACTAATCGTCATGTTATTCCTCCTTTCAATGAAATAATTTAGCTTTGCCATATACACAAGATAGATTTAGAGTCTCACCTCATTTGTAGATTCCCCATTTATTATGAGATTCAAGGGATGTTCTATTGTCTTTATGAAGATTTCGATGGGTTTTTATCTACATTCTTTCAATACATTTCTATATATTTTTATGAGGGATGTCCTTGGATTTATATCTTCATATAGGGCCTTATGTGTCTTTACCCTTTGGAACTCTTTGAAGGGGGTCACCTACTTCCATTTTTCCTTGCCTACTTAGGGCTAAAACTGATAAACCAAGATTAAAACTTCTTCGACTGACAAATTAGTCAGGCCTCGACTTATTCTTGATCCCCTCAATGGGACATATTCCTTGAGAGATAAATTTGAGGATTTCCCATTGCATATCATAGGTTGGATGTCATAGGATTTGTTACCTCACTTTTTATATCTGTTTTTGTAAGATATTTTTTAAATTTTCATTTTCATCTCAACCCCTGTGATTGTTGGCACATTGATCATTTTTCAACTGAGAAATATGGATATATATGTAATTCATTGACATATCATTGGTTTTATAACACCTTGCCTTGGCCATATAGGACACTAGGTTCAGAAAGAGGTTTCTTTAGCTACCACAATTAGATTGATATGTATGATCCATGTGTATATGATATCTCCAATGTGCATTATTTTTATTTTGATTACTTAAGCACTCTATTATAAATCTTTATGCTTTGGCTATAATTTATAAGTTGATTTGATCCATGGTGTTTCATAATTTTACTTAGAGAAGTGTGTCATGTTAATGGTGTGGGTGTATACTTGGTGATTTGAATAGGTGTTACACATCGATCTTATTATACTGCTTATTTCCCTTAGTCAAATTTTAACCCATGTCTCTCTTAAAAACACATGTGGAGACCTTCTAAAGTATGGCTAACTTATAATAGGGTATTTTTGAGCTCTATGTGAAGTTCCCTAAAATTAATGGGCTACCTACAACTACTTGAGTTTATTGATAACATTCTTCACATATTTGAAGATATTTTTCACCTCCTTATGGGTTAGTGGATATTTGCCTTATGTGTAAACCTCATGTCCTCTTTCCCTCCTTATATGAACATACTTTTTTGTATTAGGGAAGTATTCTACAATTTTTATTAATGACATTAGCCAATATAATTGCACTCTCTAGACCTTCAACATTATTAGATATATTCTCTATGTAGTGACCTCCTTTTACTGAGATGAAAAAACAACAAAGTGGCAACAAAAGTGACCATCGAAATTTCTTCATAAAGCTTTAATACCTTGAAATATAGTTTCCCACTAATCTAAAATAGACCTATTAAAATCTAACTTTTAATTTCCTGCTGCTCTTCTTCTATACCAGGTTGGGAGAGACTTTGGTGCCCTTTCTCTGCTCACAAGGTCTCAAATTTCGTTGCTCTTCTTCTATACCAGGTTGGGAGAGACTTTGGTGCCCTTTCTCTGCTCACAAGGTCTCAAATTTCGTTGTAGGTCCCATACCATTTTGTAATATTAAATCCTTTGATTCCCTTTACAAATTCTGAACAATTATTTCTTTATGGGTTTAATTCCAACAAGCGTTTAAATTTTGCAGGCATGGGAGCTACATGTGGGATTTCAAGGTGTGGTGTGGGTGTGGCCTCCATGGGTGTGATCAGGCTAGAGCTTATGATAAAATCAATTGTTCCGGTCATCATGGATAGAGTGCTATATATTTATGGTTTCATTATTGTTCGGATTATCATCACATGAATTCACCCCAAGGAAAAGTGATATTATCTATTTGATGGCTATGTGTATATTTCATCAAGGCTAGCTTGTGGGATCTCGGGTGTTGCCGCGGGTATGGATTGGTATTATCGGTGATAACAGTGTGAGGTATGTCTCTGCATTCCAGAAATTAGTTGTATTTTTTTTGTTAAAAATATTGTGGAGAATCTAACACTGATGGTTTTGAGGGTTTTAAGATTCAGTAATTTCCTTTTAGTCTAAAGGGACAATCAGATCGTTTGTGCATTTTATTTTTGTTGGCGAAGAATAAGTGAAGAATAAAAATTCAGGAAAACATTTAAATTCTATTTCTTTCTCTAAATGTACGCTTAAAATTATCTTATTAATGCAATAGGATGAAGTCTGCAGGATACTAAAATAACGATCTTTGTAGTAGTGAAATACAATATTATATTTTCGTAGTATTGAATGAACAAATTGAATTGTTTGTTTATGTTACAAATTTTATTATGGGAATCATGACAAGTTTCTTATTTTCCATTTTTCGAAGATATATCGTGACTAAAATCTCAATAATGGAATAAAATATAGTGAAATTATAGCGAGATAACTAGCGATGATTTACAAAACCCTATCTTGTGGTACATGTAATCGAGAATAGTGCCATTGAATACATACATGGATTTTTAGGGTTATATGTTGTACAGACTACCAAGTACTCGTAACCTTGTAGAGAATCAATTTGATGTTAATTATCCCTATTATTTAAGTAGATATTAGTTTTTACTTTGGAACCTAATAAAAAAAAATTCAGATCAGGTTATGTTCTTATTATTATCTTTTTGACATTGTCTATCCATTTTGTTCACTACTTATGGGTAGGATTTGGAATTAAAGTTTTGTTGTGTTTTTATTTTTTAAATTCCTGAAATTATTTTAAATATTATTTCACAAGAGTGGCGTGTTAGTACACTCCTAGCCTAAAATCATATTGCAATCAACCAGGAAAAGTATGAAGGCACATTCATGAAGAAAGACAACATGCAAAAGATTTTAAGGTCTGAATGGAAAAAGGAATGAATGACATAAAGTAGAGCATTAATGAATCCAACAAAAGCAATGGAAGAGTCATTGTATTGAGAGGCCTTCATTGACATCCATTTTCCCACGTGGAATAGTTGTGTATGCATATTCTTTCATTGGTGGGTTGAGCCCATATCCATGGCTTTCCATCATATCATATGTTTTCTTTCCTCCATTCGAGGCAGCTTTGGGGAACCTTTTCAATCATGTTCTCACCATCATTTCCCTAATTATTTGGAACCATACCAAGTATAAAGTTGTCTTATCTCAATGATTTGTAATAGCTGATAAGCCTAAGCTCCATGGAGACTTCCCCAGTCTGGTTCTATACTACTGAAGCAAATTTTGAAACAATGGTAGCAGTATGAAAATAAACAATTGTTGCCATTTTATTTTTGATTTTCTATTGCCACTATATTATTGTTGTTATTTAATATTACTTTGGCACTTATTCATATTTTCAAATGTCTAGGTGAACAAGTAGAAGTGTCATGTACCTTAGAACTTCAAATACAATCACACAAAAGCTTTACAATAATGGTGAGGAAATACTTCAATACCTAATGTATCAAAATGGTCTTCATGTAGGGCATCACCTTACATGGATCCTTTTATGAAGGATCAACTCTTTTTCAATTTCCATTTTGACGTAAAAACCTCCCATTGGGCCATGCTTTAGTACAATATCTCAAATACATGACCATATAAGGAGGAATTTCTCCTTACTTATAACTACTTTATGTTAATTACCTAGTGGGTCATAATTATCCTATTATTATCACTAATAGGCCCATAGTCCCATATTACTCCTTTAGGGAGGCTCCCGAAATTTTATCTCTCTTCAAGAAGTGTTGTCCTTTCAGTAATAATGTACAACTATAAACCAAGGTTTCATGTACGGTTGCTAACTACAATAGAGAAATAGTTAAGGAAACCAAGGTCCTACGTACAAATGTTGGACTAGACCTCAATTCTGAAATAGTCTAACACACTTGTCCATAAACTTGTGTCCCATGTCCCAGTGCTCATATTCACTCCCAAGTGATGATAATTGAGCTGACTGAAACAATGTGTATTATGCTTTGAATTACTAAAACCATTATGTGGGTAGAAATAAATAGAACCTTCTAGAGAAACAAAGTCCTCCATAGCCATAAAAGGGAGGCCTTGGAACAAACTATACCACTATAGAAGAATCATACCATAAACTATTGGGAACCACCTCCTCATGTCTTCCCTCAATGATGTTCTCTACATTTGTTTCAAATAGAAATTGGACGTAGTTGTCTTCTCATTAATCACAATTTTCCATATGAAAATTTGTAGAACCCTCCTCTAAATTACACCAGTCATGTAGGTCACTAAGATACTCCTCTCTATTTTAAAAAAATTGGATATTTAAGGTCAAGGAATGCTATACTAAGTTTCCTTAATGTAACCTTGCTGAAATTTTACAAAAAAAAATGTTAGAGCCATTCAAGTTTCATTACACTAAGATGAGTATTTCAGTGAAACCCTTATTGTGAAACAATTGAAAAGTGGAATAAAGTTACTCGCAATAAAGTTGCACAAATCACCATAGAATCACTTCATCAATCCAAGAGAAAATCCCTCCAAGCATAATCTTCTCCCCATGATAATTTACTCATCTGAAATATCATTAGCCAAATTTTGAAGAGAAAATCATAGAATATTTCATGTTTTCTATAGGATTTATCCCGCAAAAATCCATAAGTAGATGAGGTGGGAGCTCTCTCTATTTATAGGAGAACGCCTCAACTCATTATTACAATAAATTAATATTCTCTAAGGTACAATTGCCTCAATTAGCCCGAGGAGGAGCAAAAATCCCTCTCAACAAATTACTCAATCTAAATTAATATTAAATTGTGCTTTTAATTCCATGTGTACAACAAATAAGGGTTTGAGCCCTCAAAATATGACCCTTTTTCACAAGTGAAAGGAAATACAGGGATGCTAGTGCAACATACAACCTTCAAATTACTTTCACTGCCTAACAATTAAGTCTTCAATGTCTTATCCAAGAAGTCTTCAAACTTTCCACCCACAACCTCTAAAGTGGGTACACAATCCAAAATTCTCTACCAATGTTGGCACATGGGCTCCAAGTAAGCAAAGGATTAACTTTCAAATCCTCCATAAAATATTTAAGAAAAATCAAAGCCTTACTTATGATAAAATATACCTCAAAGAGGGCTCATTCATAACTTCGATAAATTGGCTTGATTTAACATGTTAAATTTATTTTGTAATTTATCCCTTAAAGCGGTTGGATCTTCTTGAAATATCAATTTTAAATGTCATCAGGTTATTTCTAATCATCAATTCTTGACTCCTGCATTGATATGTGTGTGTGTGTTTCCACCATCATAGTACAAAATATTCAGATCATCCCTCCACATGTGAGCATTGTATGATGCCATGCAACACAAATTGTTGGTTAAAATTATTGTTCATAATAGAAGTGCCTTTAAAAAACTGGATAGTAGAAAGGCCAAGCCTCACAATAAATGACTGCTCAGACTTTGCACAAACTGCATTCAAGTATGCGAGGACCCTTCACTCATTATATATTTTTTGTGTATTGGGAAACATTTATTTAATTTCATCTAGTTGAGGATGGCGAAGGTAATACTCTTAACATGTGTGTGAACTACTTTATCATTAAAGCCCATCTTTCAAATGATGCCAATGTCCCTATACTGAACCATAATTGTGAAAGTTTCTTGCTCCAATGTAAATTACATTTCAACAATACAAATGGAGGTAGGTATACTAAATAAAATATCCAAATGAAAGATGGTCATCAGGTTGGTGAATCAGAATACTCTGCTATATAATTACAAAAAACTATGCCACCTCATTCTATCATATGTGCCTTCTCTATAAACCCAAGCAGAGCCCCCTTCATTGAGAATTCAATCGACCAATCCCTCCATTACCTCAGTGATAGGAGAATTCTCTTCCTTCGAAGAAAATACAAACTAAATGAACCAACTTTAGTTTAGATAGATGTTCTATCTAGCCTTTACATGAATTTGAGTTGAATTAATTCAAACCTGTATTTTAGGTGTGTGTGTGTGTATAACCCAAAATATTCTTTCCAATATCGATTTGGGATTATAAAAAGAGTCTTAAATTGCATTGTAGTAGTACCCCCTTTTGGTACCAAGTGTCTTCATTTTGTTCTTTTCTCTTCTATCATACTATCAGAGTATCAATGTGCAAATTTCTTGAGAAAATTGATCTGGTGGCATAGAAGGTGGTGGCCTATTGCATACTAATATAATAGTTCCCGATTTCCAGATATCATTGCTATACCCATATACATTTCCTCTGATACACTCTGGTGCCATGTATTTGTAGATGCCAAAAAAATTCACGTTGGTCCATAGAGTTTGAAAAAACTACATAAATACCAATTTATGTGATCTTTGCTTCACCTTAATGATTCACCAATAAAATTGATGGTTTAATATCCATGTGAGTTGTATTTCATTCATGGTGCAAAAAAAGAAATATTCAACAACGCATTTACAAAAACCAGCAAGATAGGGTTCAAATATAGTTTATTTGATTGCTCAATGAAATTTTCAAGGTAGGCACAATCCATGTATTCCATAAGTAAGGATATAACACCATTATCATAGCAGGAATGATGACATACTACAATGTATATGACATTCAAAATGACATCAAGTATATCAACACCCACAAAATAGATGTAAATCCCATAAGGAAAAGTTTTGCATAATATTTAACACTATCCTAATAACAACTTGATCCTTTATGCAATCAACAATTTTTCTGGGCTAGCCTATGATTTGAACCCAATTGTTTTTGAATTTTTTTAGCTCACTTTTCATTTACAATTGTTGATATTTAGCCCTATGAGATACATACATTTTTTTACTATCTTGAGCATATTATTTGAGGTGAAAATATTTAGATCTAAATTGGGGATGTGTGCTCATCCCAGGAGCACGTGAAAACTCTATAATTTCGTTGCCTTATAAATGTGGTCCCCTTTCTCCGATGTGCTTATTCATCATCCAAAATAGGGACACATTATAGTATGCATTATTGTATGGAGGAATCTCTATCATGACCAACAAGCACATGAATCTGAGTTCTTAAAGTCCAATTATATCATTAACTTCATATTTAAAAAATATATATATTTCTACAAGACCCTTTCATGTATTTATGAGTGAATGTGCTACAAATTATGTCAAGAACTGTGGATTTTTCTTGTCATGATGCCCTTTCAGAATCATCCAAAATTTGCACTCCATTTTCATTGGTTAATATTTTTTCAAGAGTTCTTGATTTTTTAGTGCAATAATATTATAATTTTCATCAATTTTGTGCGATAGAGCATCAATATATAAAACACCTACTATGATAAAGATATCAAGATAGCTCAAATTCCCCAAATAATTTGAAGTACTCTTTAATGGAAGTTGAGGGAGATTATTTAATATTACACTGACCACTAATTTCCACTATTTCATTGTTCACACTTGAAGTATCAAATGTATTAACACTTTATTTTTTGTCTTTCCCAAAAGTACCCTGTATAATGTAAATGATGATCTCAAATCTTGATAGAACCTTCCTTTACCATGTTATTTATTTGAAAGAGAATAAAACACATTTCACACCATGTTTTAAACTAATTCTAGACACACGGGAAATGAAGAATAATAGACCAATCATCTTGTTCATGTCCTAAATTGGTAGTAATTTTTTTTTTCATGGATATACTATATCCACATTCTTCTTGCATTCCTATAAAATGATTGCAACATAATGCTTTCCTGGGTTATATTCATGAGTAATTCATTAAATCCATATTATAAAACTTCGACATGTGGGCATAACATAAGGCCATCAATTATATACATCCTTCACAAATACATCTTAGAAATACTATCCTTGATATAGCTTCTGTACCAAGAACATCCTTCACATGGTAATGCAAGTAAAAACTTAGAAATTTATCTGGTTTCCATGACTGAAATCTGCAAAAAATCAGGTATAAATTATTTTCCCAATTGCACCTTGGAAAGTGATATGATACTACTCGTAGTTTACCTTATACCTGAAAATGTAATCACACGCCAGATGTTAAATAATGGGTAGGAAATACATCAATACATAATATATGGAGATAAAATTTAGGTAGGGAAACATCCTACAAGGATCCCATTATGGAAGGATATAATCTTGTTCACCTGTCTCTTTGAGGGGGCATCCTTTCAATGAGTTGTGCTTCAATACATGATCACAAAAGGATGATTTTATTCTCATTATTTATAGCCACAAAATTTAAAATACCCAGTTGGCCTTATTTAATAAATATACATTATATTTATTTAATTCTAACTACATAATGGGCTTTATTTAATAATAATTAACAATGTAGACATAGATCACATTACAATAAGTGGTCACCATAATTATCATATTCCCATATCTAATGGGAATATAGGCCACTATTACAAACTCATGAAGGATGCTAACTGAAATGAAGTAAGGATTTTACTTATTCATTGGTTTTATTTTTTGACAAATCAATTATTACACTAAATTAGAAATTCTTGTTACAACTCGACTATTTTTATGGAAAATCACAAGAACTTGATTATGGTCTAGTTGTAGGAACTTTATTATATGAGAAAACTCACAACTTAGATTCCAACAGTTAAAAAATAACTACAAAAGTATACTGAGGAAAGGTTGGACAACAGAAAAGAACCAGAATACTCAGCCAGGAAACAAAAACATCAAAAACTGGTCATCTTGAAGTTTAAACATCTTAAATGTTAGATGTGAAATACACCAATAACACACCCCTTAATCAAAATTTGTTTGAAAGGGAAGTTTGACTTGCTTAAGGGAGGTTGGATTGATAGAAACTTCATCTAAAAGAACAAAATGTGCTCACATCTACTATCTGTTATATTTTTACTTGAGTAAGATCCAAAAAAGGACCCTTACCATGCAATACAATGAATATATTTAGTCATAATTTGATTTTAATTTTGGATGTTTGATGCATTATGTGAATAGGGTAATATTCATTATAGTATGGCCATCTTCAGGAATATCAATTGGTTCAAATTTTCCTTGGTGGGTGACAAGGTTGATTGATACCATTGAAACTCAAAAGGGATCATAGTGAAATTACCAAGAGGGAAAAGTATAAGAGAGGCTTTTTTCCAACATGAGAACACCATGTTGATGGGCTATAGGAGCAAGGAGGCTCTAGTTTCATTGAAATGAAATTTGAGGCACCTCCAACGTATCACATGGGTGATTTTGTGGAATTTTATACCTTTTTATTCAATGATTATTTCAAGAAACGCACCCCAAGACTCGGCCCTACACCACACATCATTGACTTCCTTTAAACATAGGTGCCACCATGCTAGGTTTAAGAAGTACTTATTCCACCAAAATCACTTAGAACATGAATCCATCATCATTTCTTGTTGAGACATGATATTTAGGTGGGAAACACCACAATCAGAATGAACCTGTAGAAAATGGCTTAGTACTCTATCGACCTCACCAATAAAATGAGCCCCAATGACTTGCAAAATTTTACCTTTAGGACTTTGGATTTTTAATAAAGTGTGGCCCCTTTCGAAACCTCTTAGGAAAAAAAATATGGGGAGAGTTTTATACTTGCAGGTTGAACTAAATGGATAAGGATCAAAGGGCCACATATTCTAGCCCATGGTTGTTGCTTTTTACAACTCAACCCAGTGGTTGTGTGCATTGTTTGTTGAAATATGGGAGATTATTGTAATGGGCACCATAATGCTAGTCATGGGAGGTTTAACCACACTCTCCCTAGGCCAATTTATGTTGACATTGGTGCAACTTTAGAGTTGTATGCAACTTGAGTTTTCAAGGAGGTACAATCATGGCTTTGAGAGGTGTTCTTACGGCAACATACAAATTTAGCAGATAATCAAGGTCATGTTTGATTTTAGTTCAGACCATATTTGGCGAGTTATTTTTTCTATTGGCAGTATTATCTACCTGTTTTAAAATTTTGCAACAAAACATTTATACCGCATGGCCCTGTATGTTGAGTAAAGGTAAGCTTTAGCTAGTTTTCTAGTGCTTGCTTTCAATACCATGCCTCTTCCCCACATATCTCTCAGTTTTTTACAAGGAAAAATTAGAAGACATATCTTCATTTGGTAGTGAATCTTATGATTTTCTTACTCAATGAAAAGTTGACTATATGTTATGACAGGATGTATGACCTGGATTTTGTAATTTTGTAAATGAATGATATTGATAATACCACTAGTTAGTGATATTAGAGACAAAAAAAATTCATTAAATAAATTTATGTCAATTGCTTGCCTCCTCCAACCCTAAAAACTTTATATAAGATACATACTAAATATGGAGGAGGTATTCATTACCTTGAAGTATCAGCATGGGTATGTGTTTGTTATATAGAGTTTGAGGCTTGACCTTTGTACATAACATATTCAAATTGTATAAAACATGCGTATTTTTTGCGTTATTTGACCATGCACATGTATGTGTAGAAAATATCTATTGTTTCCACATTACCTTGTTTTCTTAATCTTATTTTGGAAGTGAAACATAAATAAATACTTACTTGAATGAATTTCCCATATTATACTAAAAATTCCAACTTATAGTTAAGATAGGAGATTACAGATTTGCGATCATAGATGAAAATTTTGGATATTCTTATGAGGTCTGAAAAAGTTGTTGAGTCTTATAAGGTCTATAGAGGAAAAAAAAAATTGGCCATGTTGGAAAAGTAAAGTTAATTTGGTCCAAGTTTCCATCAATGAGTGAAACTTTCCAGAAGTGAGTCAAATCCAAAAAAACTTATAGGTTAGCTTGTAACTTGTAGGTAATGTGTCTATTGTTTTCAGATTTCCTTGTTTCCTTCATCTTATTTTTTATGTGCATCCTAAATAAATATGTACTTGAGGGAATTTTTGACATTATACTTCCACTTCTAGTTGATAATGTAGATGGGATGTTATAGAATCATGATCATAGTTGATAAATTTTCTAATTATTCTAAGGTCTATACATTGCAATCTATTTTTGGCCATGGTAACAAGTTAATTTGGTCCCAAGTCTTTGCGAGTGAGTCAAAATTTATAAAATTGACTCAGATCCATACACAGTTATTGTTTCGTTTGTAACTCATGAGTAACTTGAACTTTATTCACTATGCGTGAATGGTATATTTCTTATCGAGACTCAAGAGAATGTATAGAGCAAAGGAGACGAACCTATTTTCACGAAACACGATTATATACAGTAATGTATTTATAAAATTGATGGAAGTTTATTTATCAACTATGACATCATATCCTAGTTTTTTTGACCTTGTACAGCTAAGGACATTTGTTTTTCCTATTAAGGGGAAAAGAGGTGTCGGAGTCCCAAGACAGTTGTCTGCTTCATAGAAAGTTTACATGGGTCTTTGAATGGCAAGAAAATGGTTAGGAAATTGAAGATGAATATGTTATTTATTAATTTCCTAAGATGAATTTTGGCCATAGCATTGAAGATTTGAGTCTAATATGGAGGATGAGTCCATGGAGAGTAATAAAAACATGTGTTTGTTGATGTCAGCGAGAATTTTTTTTGGGTACATGCTTAGGAATTTTTTTTACAAGAAGTAATGACATTGTAAATAGATGCCAAAAGGATAGAATATTTGATAGACTAGAGCCTGTTTGATGATAGACTCCATAGCTGGTAGGTACAATGAGTAACAGTACTAGAAATAAAAAACAATTATGGAATTTGATGAAAACAGAAGGGGACATTGCACGTCACTATAGTGTTTGTGGAACAACAAATGGTCAGATATTTGATATATTGGATTAAATCATTCTGCACTATGTTATGGGATGTTTCCATTGATTCATTGGTTCAGGGAATTCCCTAGCTCTTTCAAAATGGATGCACCCTCCTAAAGGACATTATGATTTTAAAGAGGTATAGGAAACTTACAACTTGAAGGAATATTTTTAGGAGAAAATCCAATCATGGCATTGGTGACTAGGGAGCCTTGATGAAAAACTTGAGATATGCACGAACATCATATCAAGTTATGAGAAGTGGTTCCACCAACATTGCATGCACATGTTATGAATGAAATTTTAATTTTGGGAATTAAAGGTAGAATTGAAGCCTGAGCCTAAAAAACTAAACATCACGGATGACAATATTGAATTGTATTTGTGTTGAGAGGTTCTTTCCACAACCCAATACATAATATATTGTAATGTTTTTCCTATGTGCATCCTCTCTGTATCACTTATGTGGCCAAAAGAATTATTTTATTATTTTCATATATGTGTAGGTTTACTAAAAGGAAAAGAAAACATTAATAGCAACAGATAATTTAGACACACATAAATGAACGATGGATTCATCTTGATTCTTTGATTCCTTCTGGTTCTTAATAGATCCAGAATTAATATGGATCTATTCTGGTTTGTTAAAATCATATGTAAAGACATGAAGTGTGTTCCTCTTCTTCTTCTTTTTTCACTGTTTGGAAATGGCTTCCACGAAGTAAAAATGAACCTTCTATTGGCCTTGATATTGTCCACAAGTGGTCTTCACCTCTTATAAAAGTTAATTTTTCCTCTTTTCAGTCTCTCTTGGTCATTTTTGCTCTAATATAATTACTGCATCAATTTTTTGAATATGCAAGTGAGATGGAACACAAGAGAATAGTTCATTCCAAGAGAATAGTTTCTCCTACAAATTTCACTTCCTATATTATTGATTTCATATTGTTTATTAACATATATTTATAGTGCATTTATTTTCTCAAATTTGAGTGTTGATGATTTGGATATACCTCAACCTAAAATATATTACTGCAAAAGTGAATTTTTTTATCTCAACTTCCCATTTTTAGCAAACTAAGGAACCCATATAAGATGGGCATGATTGATAGCAAATATGGATTAAAGTTATAGTCAATAGTTCTTTTTAACAAGTTTTCCTCATAATAATGACGCCAAACATTGGCATAACTAATCCTCAATACAAACTTGTTCCATATTGCTATATATATTATTTATGGTAGTTCACTCAGGAGTCAACAGAAGTGAGCACCAACCTACTTATGCAGTTACCAAACTATACCTAGCCTGTAAATGAACAATTACAAATTCATATTGACATGAAATGAATTTTTCAATATTTTTCCCATCTCGGGAAAGTTTTTAAATTGAGTAAATAGAAAAGGATCTAAGAATTATTGTGCATTATATAATGAAATCATAGATGTGGCTAGGTTTTTATTTGAAATGAGATAAATATTAGAAGAGAAAAACCAAATTTACAGCCTTAAACTAAGTATGATAAAATTGTTTCATAAATAGATAATGAATATACTGGCCTGTTATTTGGGATGATATGATCCTTATCCATATGTCATAGATAATCAATGCGCGATTATAAAATTGTAGAAATAGACAATTCCTTATTATGAAAATGTAAATATTGTTTTTTCAATGTTTTCTTCAATGAATTAAATACCTTAAATTAGTATAGATCCATCTTAGCACGATTTTTTTTTGAAATTATTATTTTGAACAAAGACTGAGAAATTTGGGATGAGGAGATCCTTGCTTTTCCAACTAATCAAGAGCCAAATCCTCCTTGCAATGATCTTCCCAAGTTACATGATTTTTAGCTCGATGTCTTTAAATTTTATATGGTTCTTCTTCGTTGGATTGAAACCTTGGGTCAACTAGGGTGTTCACCTAGCTCAGTGCACACCCAAGCTTTTGGTTTCTTCAATTAATTTTTTGAAATCTATCTTAAATCTCTTTTGGAATGGATGGGAGGTGCTCTTTAGTATCATAAATAATGTTTTTTCACTTCTTTCAGATGACATGCCTTCATACAAATTATACCTCTCTGAAGGCACACGTGTTATCAAAGTTTATTATTTTTCATTCTATGATAATATTATTTGGGTCCAGTTATATGTATATATTGGCATAGGTAAAAATTCCCATGTCCTCTTGACATTTATCAGACTTGATATAATTTCTTACATTATTTTAAATTTCTTGGAGAAATCTCTTCTTCCCAGAGGTAAAGTTGTAGGTTATACAACATCAACCATGGTGGGGTTGAGAGGATAGTCATTGATGAATCTGAGGAAACTGTGGATTAAAGAAGAGCCTCAATCTGCCCCTTAATCATGGATTTTATATTTTTTTCTGAGTTTACAAAAAAAACAATAAAAAATCCTTTTGAATAGAAATTTATGATATATACTTATGCCCAGTTTGAATCAATTATGTTTATAGGAGATGCAAATGTTGGTTGTAGAGAATTGAATCTGTATATATGGACCTTTTTTCTATAGTCATCAATATAGGCATTCCTCTTTCGAAGGGATATATAAATCAGGGGGTGCTGTAAGCTTTTTCTAGAATTAAAAAACATGGAAACAAGGTTTTATTTTCTTAAGAGGTATCCAAAATATAGTTCGTTTAGATGATGATATTGAATGTAATTTTTGAAAATTTATATATTTCATCCACATTGTTTTTTTTATTGAAACTTAATTCACAAATATTTTTCTTTTAAATTGACATTGAAGTGACTTACATGGAAAAAATGGTATGTGTATTTCAAATTCTGTTAAGTTAATTTTTTTTGTCTAATTTAGTTACAACAATATCTACATTCACTATTTTCATGTGAGAGAAATTATGAATATAATTTGCAAAATTTAGATGAAACTGGTAAAAACAAATATTAAAAGGCATGGGAAGGATATTTTAAAACAAAATCGTCATAAAAAAATTATGTGATTGGTAGGGGGGCCATTAAATTTAACCCCTGGTTGGGATGGAAGCACTTCTGCAACAACTACTATTATAAAATAGAACATAATCTATATGACATATAAAGAGAGAATAAAAATAACTTAAGAACCTAAACCAATTTTCTATATTGAAGAGCACAAACATAAAGACTAAGCCACAACAACAACTTTAGTAGGATCACCATCATCATCATTATCATATTTCTAGCTGTAGCCATGGTTGGAAGTAGGGGCTTCTTTATGAAATTTATTTTCTCTTGTGTCAGAATTGAGGTAGGAAATAATGAAGAGCTTATCCATGATGGAAAGATGGCTTGGTATTTCCACGGACTTCATTATCTTTCTTTATCCTTATTTTTCTCCTAGATCTTTGGTGATCCCTGGTATTGTAGCAGGAATGCTGCAACTCCCAAGGGCTTCCCTACTTTACTTTATCAACCCGGGGTTCATAAAAATTTGGAGGTTATAGTGCTATATACAAAGAAGATGCATTATGTTCATGTCATCCTATTCTTCTTTACGAAAGGGTGTTATTTCTTAAAATATGATAAAAACTGAAAATTAAATTATGGGAAGGAAATGACAGAAAGGAAAATAAAATAATTTTCAGAAAGGAAATGATGGAAATAAACTAATTTAATGTAAGAAAAGAAAATTACAAAAAGAAGCTAAACTAAATTGCTGAAAAGAAACCAATTTAAACCACATTACTTGGACAATCGGCTAGAAACACCCTACTTATCTTATTCTCTATCTACCATGCTTCTGTCCATGCAGCTATGCTATCCATGACTTAATTCTGATCGAATATGTGTTTATTTGCAGCTTAGAGGAAAAAGCGGGCTAAAGTGGCTAATGGAGGGCTTAACACATGAAACAAGGCTTCGAAGTGGAAGGAAGTGTTTAAACCTGATTAAAGAATTATTATAGTGCAAAAACGCTTCGGAGCAGAATAATTTGAAAAGTGCGATGGTAGAGATTCGATGGAGAAAAAGTTGCAAAGTGCTACGGGCTAAAAACTGTGACGTGCGAAATACGATGGGAAAGAATTGCAAAATGCAAAATGTGAAAAGGAAATAACAAAGAAATGAGAAATACGAAAAGGAAAGAATTGTGAAATGTGAAATGCAAAAGGGAAAATTTTGAGATCTACAATATGCGATATCACAATATCGCAATTGAAAAAAAGAGTGGTAGGTCTTAAAGAAAAGGGAAAAGGTTGTGAAATGTGATTTGTGATGGGTGATGTGGCGGTGACACCAATGGCGGAGCACAATCACAATATTGTAATCGGTAGATAGGAGCATTAGGTCTTAAAAGAAAATGGAAAAAGCTGCGATGAGCGATTTGTGATTTGGTAAAAGTTGCAAAGTGCGAAGTGCAATATCGAAATTGCAATAGCACAAAGTTGAACAGATAGCAGTAAGTCTTAAAATAAAAGGGGAAATGATGCGAAGTGCGATGTACAATGTGGTAGATGACATGGCGGTGGGACCAGAGGCATAGTGCGACCGCAATATCGCAATCAATGTTTGGAAGCAGTAAGTTTTAAAGAAAAAGGGAAAAGGTGTGAAGTGTGATATGTGATATTGCAATACCGCAATCGGCGAAAATGAGTGGTAAGTCTTAAAGGAAGAAACCAAACAATGCAATTTGTGATTTGGGATGTACGATAGCGGATATTTTGAGGGGAAAGGGCGGAAGATCAACCCATAAGGTTTTGAACTGTTCTTCCGTTAAAATGGTTGTGGTAGTCATAGAATGTGAAAACGAAGGAATAGAAGGCAGACTTAGTCGTTTTGAAGTGTTTTGGGAATAAAAGGGTGCGACAGCTATAATAAGTGAAATAGAAGGGAATAGAAGCATACATAGGTGTTTGGAAGCGAATACAAAGATGGAAAATGAAGTGGGAAAGTGCCATGAAGCTGCTTTGGGGTTTTATCAATAATTCCTGCAAACAACTATGTTGATCTATGCATGAAAAACATATGAAATGTGTGATGAAAACAATGGAGAGAAAGACTAAAAATAGTACTGCAACTCTACCCTAAACTCAAACAGAAAGAAATTTTTGGCCTGTGGGAAGGTCTAACCAACTTGAACACTATTTATAGAGATCAGAGGGGAAGACTACCTCACAGTTTTATATAGTTATCAGATATTCTAAAGTGGGGATAGGAAGATTAAATCTACAACAACAAACTATAATAGAAATAAAAATATCAGAAATAAAAATAGCTAAATAACCAAATGGAAATAATGAAAACAACAGAGAATATGAGGCACATGTATTGGGCCCTAACCCATGAGCCTTACTCCCTATAACTAGATCAGTAAAGTGACATCTGCCTGCTCATTACATTACAAAAAAAATACCATCTTATTACATCTCGAAGATCTTACACAAAAAAAGCCTAATGGAATGGAAAATGAAAGGTATGGGATGGAATAGAATGAAAATGGAATGGAATGGACTGCATCCAATGGATCAGAATCCACCATAATCGACCCTCATTAGCTCTTGATCAGATTTATTTATCCTCAACGGAAGCTACCAACAGCTCTCTAAAAAATTGGTAATGAGTCCACGTGACTCCAAGTGAAGTATGGATTGAGTGCACTTGGTCTTGAGTTGCTTGCCTGCCTATGGAATTTGAATTGATGGAGGGGATCTCATGAGGATCCTTTAGCTGCCTTTGACTCCAAGTGATTGAGTCAAGTGATTGAGTCCACTTGACTCCAAGTCAACATAGATTGAGTGCACTTCGTCCTCAGTTTTCTTGGTTTCCTTTGATAGTTAAGGAGGGTGGAAAACCACCTTGAATCTCTCCAAGATTTCTCAATAATTTCTTGATATTGTGCTCATTTATTCTCCAATATTAATCTTCCAGTGGCAGGGAGCAAGTCCCTAAATTGTCTCCTTCTCCAAATCTGCATAATTTGCCCAATATTCTCACAATATTCTACAAAAATAAACCAATATTAGGTAGACATATGAAATTAATTTTAAACCTTCATAAGAAAATATTAAATAACAAGAAATCATTATTAAGTGCAGAAGAAGAGATTTAATATATCTTTTTATGTGCATAAGAAAGGTAGATGGGCCTAAGAAAGTTTAGATGGGCCTTAATTTATGTCTAATTTAGAGGCCGATCAATATTCTTTCATCAAAATATGTTTTATCTAATGGTAGTATTCTACTTATGTATAGATCATCATCCTAATGTATTATAGGCTTTTGAAATGGTGAAATTATTTTTGAACATATTTTTCCTAGTTTTAAATTGAGCGTCAAAATTAACAGTAATAACATGGATGAAAATGTAATATGAAACAAAATTGGTGTTGAATTTAGTGAAAACAAAGTATTATTTATCAAAAAAAGATACTTATCTATTAGGGATTTTCGTGTCTCTTTTAAAATTGGCATACCAACCACGAAAATCACCAAGTAGTTCTTAGAAGCAACTGAATTAGTATCTGATAGTAAAGACAGATATTTAAAATATCTTAGCCCGTGAATGCATTATTTGGGCACCACAAATAAAATGTGTAATGGATATCATCTTTCCATAACATGAGCAGAGGTAGTCGGAACTTAAAGAAGAATTGTGTGGTTTTTAGAGTTTTCATAGTAGAGTCAAAGCTAAAAAGGCATATTTTAGGTTTAAGTAGAGCTTTCCGCAACCATTTAGATCTCACTTGATACATAAATGTAGAGGTGATATCCTTCAAAAATTTTGAATTATGGAAGTGACATATTGGTTTATAAGTGTAGAAGCAACTTCCAAGGAGTATCTTTTTGTTAGCTAGGATACATGCTAGATTCAATATCTACACCAATATTTTGAAAGAACAATTCTTAGCTCGTGGATATGGCTATCAGGTACGATCCTTGGAACTTTTCTAACAATGCACTATTAATATTAGCAATATTGTACTTTATTATATGCTCAATCTATTCTAGTCATTTTCTAATTGACGATCAACGTTTCCTAATAGGCTTCATGTTTAGGAAAAAATGTATTTCTAAAAAGAGTGATATTTGAAAAATAATCTTGTTCCAATCCAAGTCTAGCCATCTAAGTGTATATATACACACACATATCATAGCATGGAGTAAGAGATGAAGATATCCATTTAAGATTTTCCAAGTATTTGATCATCCAATGGATACATACTACAAGGCCTCATTAATGATAAGAACAAAGATAAAGTAGTTAGATTTTCGGGAAGATACATATATTGATCCACTTGTAGCTTAAATATATGGAGACCATGTTCCTTTTCTCAATTCCCCATAACAAATAATTGTGAATTTGTGCCCATTATAACCTACCTTTCATGGAATTGAGCAAGATTAACCAAAGAGGCTATATATTTGGTATTTTTGATGGATATGCCACCAAATTACTAAATAAATATAGAAACTTGAAGGTTTGAAAATAGGGAGTGAACAACACAACATAAAGTAACAATGCTATGATATGAATTGACACAACCTTATGCCAACTACAAAAATGGAAGTTATGAACTGCCTCTCAGAATGTCTAGAAAAGTAAGGAAATAAATGACATGAGTGAAACTTCCATTACACAAGCATAGTTCAAATAATTAATAGCTATCATTAATATCTTAACCTCTTATGTCATGACAAAATTATACTTAAATTATTGGAATCTCACTTCTAGCAAAAGTAAAAAATAAGTACTACAATCAAAAGTAGGTATCATTGCTAATAGCTTCCAGTCAACCATACTTATAAATTTATATCAGTCTTGATGGATACACTCAATAGCCTTGTTTTCATTCAACTCAATACAATATTAATGTGTAGGCCTAGTAACTTTGTTCCTTGATGCTCATACAAAAATGATAATTTTCTTACATTACTAGGTGTATAGACTTGTTTCCTTTACCACAAAATACCTTAATGGGGATATAACAATATCCATATGTAGAAATGAACTGTATTAGCTCTGCGTGTAGGCTCAAGAACTCATTGTACATCCACAAGACTTGGATGAAATTAATTCAAGTCTACATACCTCCCATGAGCTCCTTTAAGCTATCACAAAGTTCCACCTAGGCTTTAAGAAGGCTCTGTGACCAATATTCACTTAAAAATTCCAAGCAATTGAACATTTTTTATCTGTTTTTGAGCTTCCAAACTCCTAAGGTACTAAAAATTGTTTTCTAATTAATACAATTTATCCTTGTTTGACCTCAAGCCCCTTTAAAATCTTCTAATGAAAGTTTAAAATATCAATTGGGTTCACTTCTTTACCAATTACTTTGTTCCACATGAAGTATGATTGATTGTCTCTTGGATTTATGCCTTAATGCCCTTATAAATTAGTCTATGATTTTAGCTAGAAGACATAAAACACACTGAAATTCCTAAGTTACAACTTTTGCATAGTGTAAATTATAGAACCAATCAAATCAATATAAAATACACAAAATTTAATGCCCAAAATTGTTTCTTATCTATCCATTAAAGAGAAAAATCACAGGTTTCTCATACTAGGGATAATGGCTCTATATATCCTTGTACAAATGAAAAAATGCAAGTCTAATACTTGAACCAAATCCTAGGTTTGAGGCTTTGTCCTCAAAGTGTTTTCAACCCAAATAAATACATAGTGGAAATCCTTTGGCCACTAAAAAATACTAACAAACCCTAGTTTCTTACCTAAATGACTTATTTACACCAATAACCATGAAAACGTTGTTGTTGTAGCTCTTCAAACCGTACAAAAAGCCTTCGGCTAGTTCAATAAAGAGCTTGATCATTGTATAAGGGGAAACCACCAATACTTCAAGTAGTAGAATAATTGAATCATATCTAACTCTACTTTCTGCACTTGCACAATTATTTTCCTATATAATTAATTTGAATTAGCAAGTTATCATACTAGGAGAAATTCTTTGCAATTTGTGCTTTATTAAACATATCATTCTTCGTTTTCTTCCAAATGAGGAAAAATAATTATATTTTGACTATCTTCCCAATCCCATATTGTTCAAAACCCAAAAATCGAGGAAGATTAATTCATTTGAGGGTGATTTTCTAGGAAATAGAGGCAAGGAGGAATTCACCACTTGACGAAAGAATTTGGTGAACCAATATGATGGAAGCCTTGGAATATGGAAATTATTTGAAGATATGTTTAAGGTTTTCAATCCAATTGGATAAAGAATACTTGAACTTAGAAATTACTTAGTCAAATTGTCTCTTATCAATATCCAAGCCCCCAAGAATTAAGGACCAAGCAAATGTGCTATTTTTTGTTCTTGTCATTGATTTATAGAGACTGTAAAGTTGTAAGAGGGAAGCATTTTATTGTGAAATGAGACGTGGAGAGAATTTAATTTATCATATATTCAAAAATTGGTGTATAAGTACTTGGCTAGATAGATATTTAACAATATACCAGATGTAAGGCATTCTAAACCCCCATTGTAAGTTACTACAAGGGAAAATCTTAACACCCCTAAAATATAGTATGAGGGGGGCTCCTAATGCCCCAAAACGTTTCTATGATGGGTTTTATAAACGCCCCTTTTATGTTTCCATGATGGGGGATCCTAATTCCCTTGAATGTTGCTACAAGGGTGTTCCAAAACCCCCTCATAATATTCTACAATGGGGGATCTTAATGCCGCCAAAATTTTTTGCGAGGGTGGTTTCAAATGCCCCCAAAATTTTCTTTGCGGGGGGTTCCAAACCACCTAGTAAGTTGCTACAAGGAGGGTTCTTAACTACCCTAAAAAATCGCTATGCCAGGGGTCATAACATGCCTTTGTAAGCTTCTATGAGGGGGGTTGTAAACAATCCTTGTAGGGTGCTACAAGGGGCATTGGAACCAACCCTAATAGTCAACTTTGTGGGTGGTTTATATCTTTTCAAAAACCACTCATAAAAGGATTGAATTTCAGAGGCAATGCTCTTGGGGAGGGTTTTTAAAAAAGTTCCCCATAATTCACTATTCAAGGAGAGTTCCTAATCGCCCCCAAAAATCCATTTTTGGGGTTAGTTCATATCTCTTAAAAAACCACCCCTAAAAGGATTTACTTTTAGACATGATTTTTTTTTTTGCAGACGAGTGCGAGGTTCATAAAACGCCCCTTCCCATCCCACCCCCTAATTTCACTTTTGGAGGTAGATAATGAACCCCCCTAAAAGTCTTTCTTGTAGTAGTGAGATAAATCCACCTTCTCACTAGAGTCTTATGTAGTTATCACCCCCTATCATGTTCTTCACTCATGTTATGACCTAATTTCACATTGAGGATATTCTTTCGACCCAACCATGTTATTGTCTTGCGCTAGGGAGAAGGGGAAGTCCCCCACCACACGTATCTTGATTGTTCTAGATGGTCCCATTGAACATGAGTTAGGTACTATAAACCATTAGTGGGAGCTTGATTCTGGAGAATTATATTCTTATATATAGACCTCTACCCTTCTCATTGGAGGTCTTTGGATTGTACCGAAATGCTTTGAATTTCTATCGGTAATAACACAACTATTTTTCCATCAAATGTGTTGATTGGTTACTATAATTATTATTTTTATATTATTATTGTTATTTCTATATTCAAATATTATTTTAGTAGTTGTTTGGATTCATAGAATATCTTAGAGAATTGTTTTCTTTAAATTATTTCTTGATTTAATGTGCAAAAGAGTAACTCGTTGGTAGAAATACATAATGTGACAATCAATATCTTGAAACCATGTAGGAAATATTTGTCTTTATTCGAGGTGGATAAACAACATTTTGGTGCTTCTTATTTGATATCAACAGTCACTTATGACTTCCTCAACTTGAAACCTTTGCTTCAACAAGGGAGCCCATTGCCATATGTTCCAAACTGCCAGATCTTGCTGGAATCATTATGGTTTTTGTTGTATATTTATATATAGATAATTTTTTTAGTTTATCATATTTTATTTGCTTGTTTTCTACATCTGATTTGTATGCTTTGTATCTTATCTTCCAAGTGGTGATTTCGGGGTTTGGGCCAGTTTCTAGATATCAAGATTGACAAGGGTTTTATCAAATCTACGATCTCGATTTTGGAGATCTCAAGCTTGACAAGGGTTTTATCAAGCTAATAATTTATCATGTCCTTTATCATTTACCAAACTGCCAATTTAGGTTGTGTATTTAAAACACCCTTGATTTATAGAAATTCATTTAGCCTAAATCCTTTCCTAGTCTCTTCTACTATTTCCTTTAGAATCCCTTAGATTATATCTAACTCTTATAGTGGCTTTTAGTAGATTTGACTCCTTGCCCATAGGTAATAGTCTTAGTTGTCCAATATTAATCCCGTGTGGTTTCCCAACTGATTTGAGGCTTCCTATAAGCCATAAATAGGCTTTAACTAGTAAAAAGGTATATAATTTCATCCCTCCTACCTCATCAAGTCTTGAGGGTTAGATTGTACATTGGGTAGCTTCCTCTAGCTAGTCTAGTCGATTCTCCCATGAAGCCTAGATAAAATAGCCCTATCCTAAGGTGACATTGATGACAAGGCTCCTAGTTCGAAATGTTATGTAGTTGATTCACCTTGCATCATTAGTCTGCATAATGATTTTTCTCCAACACAATGTTTAGAAATCATTGTTAAATATTATTGGTTTATGCCCCATGTCTTCCAAATAAGTCAACCATGTAACTCTTCAAATTACAACACTTAAAAAAAAACTTTATGTCTTTATCAGAGCCTAATTCTTTGACGATGCATATATTTTTTACATCCAGTCACTGTTAAGAGTGAGAATTATGACCTACCACTTTAGCTATGATCTTAAGATATGACAAATTCAATATGGCAATTTGATGATGCATTGGAAAGAATCAAATACATTTTTGGGTGGATCTTCATATGAACTTGTGAGTATTTATATAATTCCATGACCATGTCCATCACACCCAATAGACCCCATATAATGGTCATATCACTTCTCAAGTGAATTTAAGAATTCGGTGGCTTGATCCCTTACTGTTTTTCAGACTATTAGTTTCTCAGGAGCTTCAACCAATATAGCAACAAACCATGACTTCGACATTTCTATTTAATTTTTTGGCGTGATCTTCAACTAAGTTTGTCAACTGGATCACAATATTCAGAATTGGTATTTAAAGAATGGCTTGAAGGTTGTATTAATTCTTAGAATAAAGGCCTAACACCTACATATTTTTTAGCTACATTTTATCCCATACGATATGCTTCTTTATGCTAACCTCTTATGATTTAAGTGGCTATGGATGCAATTCAGAGAAAGGGTCATATCTGCTCCAAAATTGGCATAAGTTGTTATTATACCACAAGCCTTCTGTATATGCGTAGAAACTTGTGCACCCAATTACCATTGTTGCCATAAGTTCTTGAGGAGGCCTTGATACAAGAAACAAACTGCTAATCATAAATTTGGAGATTATTGTTGATTTCTTATGGTCACCATATGCTCTATACATCATCAAAGGGATCCCTAAATCAACCTCCATTCAATGCATTTAAACAAGAAACTACAAGAATATTTAATTCTTAACAATGGATGGTGGAAGTTGAGTTGTGACAAGACTAATCAGAGAGACCCAATAAACTATTCTCAATTTGTGATCAAACCTTCAAGAAATTTCCACTAAATGACTCTCCCTTGGTGGTTATATCTTTGTGGTATGAAATGTAGGTTGTCTTTACTGAAACATGGCCGTAGAATGTTCTTTTGTCAAACTCTTCTATTGTGCGAATTTTAACTCTGATATAAATATGTTAGTGTGAAAAAGGCCATATGATATCATTCATGAAATATGATGTGTTGTCCATGGAAAAGACATATTTCCAGGGTGTGACAATTTTGCAGTACAATGTGTTATACATGGAAAACGCAAATTTCCTGGATATAACTATTTTGCAATACAATGTGTTGTACATAGAAAACACATATTTCAAGGAAGTGACTATTTTCTTGACATAAACTTTATTATTTTATAAACATTTAATTATATATATTTCATTACTTTCCTTAATTAATTATTTTATATTTTCATAATTTAAAAATATATGTGTTAATATGAATAATTTATGTTGTGGAAAAAAAATAATTATAATTAATTATATTCTTATTAATAAATACTATGAATAAAAATAAAAATATATTTATTTTTGTAGATTTATGAGGTGTAAATATTTTTTATTGAGAAAAAAATCAATCTTAAAATATTTGTGTCTCTACGAGTCTGATGAATTTAAGCTTAAGATTGATCTATATGTATTCTATGTAGAAAATCATATTGGTCCTTTCTACTTATGTGTGTAGAATGTATATATTTCGTGTTTGAGTTGGAAGGAATAATACATGTCCATGATTTTGAACAACACATTAATAAAATATTTTAATAATAATAAACGTTTTATTTTGAATTGATTCATATTAAATATACATAGTTTATTTTGAAATATTTTATTCAATGTGGTCATTGGAATATTTTCTTTATGGTACACAATGTACATATTGAAAGGTTTGTTCTTATTAATATATTTTTGAATACATGTATCCGTTATATATAAATATATATATATATATATATAGAAGTATTTTACTTGCAATATTAAAATATATATTTATGATCCAGATTGAAATAATTTTTTTTAGACATATGGTTCCTATTTCGTATTAAATTTAATTGAAGTATTTTTATTTCAATTATTGTTTTCATATATATAAAATGGACATTGAAATATTATATTTATGCTCAAAATTAAATAGATAAATATATATGAAGTTGATATTAAAATATATTAGTTCATAGTAATATTCTATTTTGAGCCCACATTAAAATATTTTCAAAATGTAAAATAACTATAAAGCTTTCAAATTGAAAAGTAAAATTGTAAAAGAATTATAAATCTTTCAAATTGAAAAGAAAAATTGTAAAAGAACTATAAATAAAAATGTGAAATCATTAGAATATATTTTCTTATTAAAATATTTTAGAATTACGAATTTGAAAATTAAAATTAAAATATTTTTACTTCTTAATTTATATATAGGATTGACATAAAATTATGTTACTTAAAATAAACATTAAATGTTTTATTTATGCTTGAGAGTAATATGTATATTCTATATTTATGGTTGAGAATAAACATGTGGATATTAAGCTACTTCTCGGTGTTGGAGCTAGGATTATGTTTATTTCAAATTTATAAGCTAATGAAAGATTTTTCAATGGTGTCGTTGCAGTATTTCAAGAAATTACGTATAATCTTGGAACATCCCCTCATGATTTAAGATATATTCTATTAAGGTTTGATAACTATGTCGAAGTTCTATAACATGATTTATTCTTTAGTACTATTCCTATTATACATATTGAAATATTTCATAATAGACATGTTCCATTGTGAATTTCTCGGGACTAAGAACTCATAAGTACTAGTGATTGATATTAGAGGGTAAAAATATGACGGTGGATTACACTTTCGTAAGAAATGCATTCGGAAAATTTCATTTTCACCACAGTTCGGCCGAACTATTTGTGTCATTAACGTTGATGGCATATAGACGACGTGGGAAAATAGATTTTTGGCCGGAGATGGGAAAACCGATGACAAGAGTTTGGCTGAAATTTTTAAAATACTTCGGCCTAAATTTTTGTTATAAATATACCTCCCCCAGACTGCAACAAGTTTCATTACTGTTGCGCTCCTTTGTATGTATTTCCGCTTTGTTTGTCTCGCTGCTCTTCTCACTACTCTGTTTCTCTCGTCGTTGCGCTCACTGCTCTGTTTGTATTGCCATTGCGCTGCTTTGTTGTTGTCTTGTTGTTGAAGGGGTGACTAGGGGAGAAAGCTAAGGTGTGACTGGTATTTTTATGCTCTATTTTTTTTTGTTTATGTTTTTTTTTTCTTTTTAATTTTAATTTTTTGTGTGTATTTTCAGGTGTATTTTCAGGTGTGTTTGTTGCTAGTTCTTCGCACCCTCATTGTTTGCTCGCCCTGCGTGCTCTCTCACTGCTATGTTTGTTTCGCTACTCTATTTGTCTCGTCATTGCTCTACTATGTTTTTGTCTCGCTTTTTCATGGGTGACTAGGGGAGAAATCTAAGGTGACACTTTTTTTTTATGCTCTGTTTTTTTTAAATGTTTTTTTTTTGTTTTTTTAATTTTGATTTTCTATGTGTTTGCGGGTGTTTTTGTAGTTTGCAGGCTCATTTTTTTCTTGATGTGCTCACTCTCGTTGTATGCTCACCATGTTCTCTCTCTTTGTCTACTCATCATGTGCGCTCTCGCTATCTTCTCGTTGTTTCCAGGTATTTATTTTTGTCTGGGATTTAATAGATGCAATTTAGCATATTCATATCATCTAGATAGTTGCAAAGTAAAAGAAAAGTTTTACATCTCTATTTCATTAAGGTATAAGCTTTCCATGATTATTCTCGTTACTTTTTCACCCATTAGGAAACTTAATAAAGAGGAAACATAGGCCGCATTACTACTGCAATTGTGAAATAGCTAAGGTATAGTAGTAAAACATAGTAAAAAAATGCTCTGTATATATTAAACCCAAAAACTATATATATACAAATAAAAATATTTTATCCCTTGGTAACTTCCTCTTCCTTCGATACAAGGTTAACTAGATTTGGGACAGGCTACTTCTATCAATAGAGTGGGAATAGTCTAACTAGATGGTTAAGAAGTTTGTCGAAAAATGCAGCTACTTCAGCCTCTGTGGCCTAGGCATTTTCTATATAGAATGGATGATCTGCATATGGATTTGTTTAAACAGGGACCGGGTCTCGATCTGAAACTAATTCCTACCATTCCCATCCTTGCTCCTACCCCTTTTCTGGATTTGATGCTTCATTACAACTTCCTTCTTAACTATTTCTTATAAACTACTTAGCTCAAGCTAAGAGCAACAAGTTGAACTACACTACACTAGTTGGATCAAGAAGGCTTAGCCAAGTAGAAGAAATAGTTGTTAGTTCTAGGAAAGCTAGGTAGACAATAAGCTCTGGTGTGACACTGAGGTCGCAGATATAGTTTATATATAGATAAGCCTATTAAAATGGAAACATGCCTATATGATTGGGTTATTCTCATTCTACCTTAATATATCTCTCTAAAAATCTACCTCTCTTACTATGGGACCAGTCTAAACTATTCAAGTTCACTATTTCTCTTCCCTGCATACCTAGAATATCATTAGTAATGTGGTTGTGTCAACTTCGATTGGAATCAGAACTGGCTTAGTATTATAAAACTAGGGTAGTAACAAGGATCTTGCCTCTACTTTCTTGAATGTTATTTCTTAGAAGGATTCTGCTAAAATTTTTGGTGGTTCTTGACTTCAAAAAGGACTGAAATGAAATATAAAAATGACTGCATTTACTGTAGAAAATTCCTTCTCCCTTTTCTGAGCAAGCGCTTCACACCTTTTTTCCATTAGACAGAAGCTTTAGCCTCTCACCGTTGGCCTCTTAGATTGAGACAGAAAGAAGGAAGCCCTAGGGGTTTTTTAGGTCACAGTTAAAGTTCAGATACTGATAAGCCCATTAAAATGAAAACTATGTTCTAGGTTAACTAATAGAACGATATCTACAAGGTTATACATAGAACAATAATACCTTAACTATCTCTGCTCTACATCATGATATTAATGAGTTGTATTCATTATAAGGTAAATACAATGTCCTATACATGGTTCCATATAGACTCTGACTTTGAAAGTTAGTTCAAATACTTACTACCTATTAGCAAGATAAGTAATAGTACAAACTTCAGGTGCATAGAGTCAAGTGTTCAATATACTTTATATAGCACGATAATCCCATTAAAATGAAAACTATGCTCTAGGCTAACTAATGTAACAATATATACAAGGATCTACAGAGAACAATAAGATATTAATTATCTCTACTCCATATCATTATATTAATGATCCATATTCATTATAAGGTAAATGTCATGTCGTATACACAGTTTCATATAGACTCTAATATTGAACTTTTGTTGAAACGATTACTACTTATTAGCTAGATGAGTATTAGTACAAAATTTAGGTACATAGAGTCAAGTGTTAAATGTAATTTATATAACGATAAGCCCATTAAAATGGAAACTTTGTTCTAGGTTAACTAATAGAACAATATCTACTAGGATCTACATAGAATAATAAGACCTTAATTAACTCTGCTCCACATCATGATGTTAATGAGTTGTATTCATTATAAGGTGAATGGCATGACCTATACACAGTTCCATATAGACTTTGATACTAAACTACTTACCTTATTACAATAGTGTTATTCCCATTACAATTGTACAAGTACATTCAATTTCTTATAGAGTCAAGTGTTCAATGTACTTTATCCACCTTCTCCAGCTTGTTTCACCTTAAAGAAAAGTTAGTAATCAAAATAAGGTATGAAACTAGTAGTAGTAACACCATGGGGATAGTTGTATTGACGATAATGTGTGTAATTAACTATACATATGACATAAGACTCATATAATATCAGTAATGTACACAAGCTTATATACAAAGAGATAAGCATAATGATAGATCTAACTCCATGTAACTGTAATGAATAAAAGAGCTTAGACTGATTATGACTAGTACAAGAAACACTACTTACCTTATTACAATAGTGTTATTCCAATTACAACTGTACATGTACTTGTCATTTATCCCATAAAATTTAATTTAATATTTAGCTAGATGAGTAATAACACAAACATCAGCTGAATACAATTAAGTTTTCAATGTACTTTATCTGACTATTCCATCTTGTTTCACATTAAAGCAAGGTTAGTAATCAACATAAGATATGAAACCAATAGTAGTAACACCATGGGGATAGCTGTTGTAATACCCCAAGTTTCTATGCTTTTAAAATTGACAATTGAACAAGTCCAAAGGGGAAGTGGACCCCAATGGAGAACTATTATGTGGATTTATTTTATTTTTAATTAATAAAAAAATAAAATGGAAAGCTATGCATGATATGACTAGGTTTAGAATTGAGATCTGAAAACCTAAATCCATCAGGATGGATAAGGTGATGAGACTTTCCCACACCTTCCAAAAAATCCATGGAAGGAATAAAACAAGTTATTAAAAATTAGATTTGGAGATAAAGATCTAATTTCCCCAATAAAGAGGAAAGTATTGGGAAGAGGTGGAAAAAGCTGAAAAAGTGGAAAAGACAGCTTTAAAGTACCTATGTGGAATAAACAGAGTGAAAACCCAGGCAAAATAGAAAGAAAGAAAATTACTGGACGCAGTAATTGGAAATAGGGTTGAGATAGCAAAGCTTAAATAAGCTGCTCTGGGATAGACAAAGGGTTGTCTATCACTCGGGGATAAGGTCTATGCTGGGGGGTGAGTTAAAGAGAGAGAAATCTACGGTTGGTTGGAAACTAGTCAGAGCGAATTGGTATGAACACCTAACTATAATTTTACTGTTTGAGATTAATCTTGCATGTGTAATAACTGGCACCTAATTAAGAAATTATTAAGATAAATGTGAAATTGTTGAAGTTAAACTTCTAGATTTTACATATTTTAATTAACATTGAGTACCATGATCTAGAGCAGGTCCATACATTTAAAAAATTTGGTTTCAGTAGAAATAATGAAATGTATATGGTTGTATGGACAAATTCTAGTTAGCTCCAACTCCCAGAATGTCTAAATCTGGTGACAGATTTAAATTTGGGGTTAGGATTCTAACCAAGAATCTTGCTATTCTATTTAAATAATTAAAATGTTATGATTATTTGACTAGAATATCCAAAATAAATATCATTAGTATATTTTAAGTTCAAATTTGAGGTATAACATTGTAAACATTGAGAACTAACTACATAGATGCAGGTACAAGAGTTATTATACTTCCAGAAAACTTTAAGTTCTGGTATGAAATAAACAAATTTTGTATGGTAGGGTTATAGCCTACTGTACTGATATATAGATATAGATCCATTTCTGTCCAAATCATTTACAAATTATTCCAAATTGAATATAATAGAAATGGCATAACTGTTAAAAGTGATATCAAGTAAGACTTTAGAATTTTATACTCTCCATAGGAATATCTAACAGGCTCATAGATAAAGTATACTAAATTAACTATGAGGAAATTTAAATACAGAATATATGCATCTAAGAAAAGATAGAAATACATTACTAATTTCTGTACTAAAGTACAATAATAGTAATAAAGGAAAATACTACTATCTTAGAGATGCATGCAGGGTTATAACATACCCAGGTAACTCTTAAATGAAAATACATGATATTACATTATCATGACTACCTACAACAAAAATAAAACCATTATGTCGAAAAGAGATATACATATAGCCATACTGGTATTATACATATACATTGTATACTAATTCATCAGAAGATTAACTTCTTCAACTACAATGGTAGAGTAAACTCATAATACCAAAAGATAGTTACAATAATTCTATGTAGTGAGGAATTATAGAAAAAATAACACAGTCCAGTTTTTGGGTTATAAACCCAACCATGTTTAATTATATTACAAAGAAAAATAACTACAACTACATTGGCCTAGTAAGATCTAGGGTCACTGCAAAACAATAATATATGTCTTTGGCAGTGCGGAAAGATGACCAATGTAGTAGAGAGACTCAAGTATGTTGATACCAACCTGTACAAGAACCGAACTCAGTCTCAATAAAAGAGTCTACATGAGTTACACGATTTCTATAAAAAACGAAAAGAATAGAGCGGGGAAGTACCTGCATAAACCAATAAATCGAATTAAAAATGTTGCATGTGAAGTAAACTTATAGAAAAATATAACCAGAAGAAATCAAGTTACAAAGGTTGAAGGATATACCTTCAAAAGGTTCGGCCTTCATGGAAAATGCCACCTGGAATCACAATAATTGAAATAAAATGTGAGATTTAGTATTAATATTCCCAAATGAAACTAAAACAAAAAGGGATAAGTCACATAAATAATCCTTGCAATGTAAAAGTAAATACCACAACCTACCTGTGTAAAATTCCAGGGGTGAAACGAAACCCTTGAGACCGTAGTAAGAAATTTGAAACGTCCTTCTGGAAAACTTGAAGGGAAGCCAACCATGTTTGAGGAAAATTCGAGTGGAGATGATCCATTTGCGTTGGGCTATCCCTCAACCCAAGTAGACTGTGGCCACGGTAGGACACTGAGAAAGGCGTTGGGCAAAATAAATGGGATTATATAGTTACAACCTTTGGAACATTATTGTGTGATTTAAAATCCTACAACCCAAAATGAAATGTGTTCACTCCAGCAATAATACTAATAATAACCTTTGTGCTCATAACGATGAATCAAGAAAATCGAATCATTTAAAGACGGAGTATATTCAAAAAAGGGGAAAAATCCAAAGTTTCATCATTATAAAAATGACGCACAGAGACAACACCCTTTTCATAAGGGAAGCGTCTTAGTGAATAGAACAAATGGAAATTTACAATACGATTCCATAGCAAATAATTATTCTTTCCAATAAGTAAAAAAAAAAATTCAAAAACCAAGTAATCCATGAAAAACAGAACGATTTCCATCTACTATCATTCACGATGGATTTAGAGCAAAGTAGAGTGACAATCAATTATTAATCGAACCAGAATAAACTACATAAATGAGACAAAACAAATTACCTGAGTAATGCAAATGGAACCATGTGGAGAGAGCGTTGGGTTCTTCGTGGTTTCCTTTCGGATGAGTGAGAGAGGAGGCACAATAAACAACTCCGATGAACAGCTAGAACGAGAAGATAAAATGAATTGTGAACACTTTAAGGGGCAAGTGATATACACCTAAACTAAACCCTAATTGGCATAACATCCACACCATCCACGTGGCAAGATATGGGAGGGGAAATTCTGGATCGATGAGATGGGTCTTGGAAAATGAAGTATTTCACATCAACCACTGTATAAAATGCTGCGAGGTAAATTCCAGAAAATCTACGCATTTAATAATTAGTACAAGATCAAATGGGATTGCGACGGAAGAGTACAAAAATGAATACGTTGATATGAAAACTACCAGTTACATTTTTAAGCCCAATGACATATTAATGGATGCCTTTATTATGGTAGGATGGTTCCCAACATTATACATAAGGTAAATTACTCATGGGGAATCATGCTCACCCAACTAGTATGTGATTAGAGAATAATTAGGATTAATTTCTATTAGGCTCTCAATTAATTAACCTCGAATGATGAGACCTATCAAATGTGATATAAAGAGGAGTAGTAAGAGAATTAAGTAAATAATTGGAAGTATAATATAGATATATAGTATATACGTATAGTGTTTAAACCTATGTAATAATATATAGACCCCTCATTTATATAAGTTGAAGGGGAAAAAAAATAAATGAACAATGAGGTAGAATCAAGTAAGTATAGGTAATGAAAGTGTGTCGATATAATAAGAGAAGATGTCTCATATGTATATATGTACACTCCAAACATAAAACGATTCTAGTAAGAAAGAATAATGAGTTAGTTTTGTGCAATCGTAATAGTTGCATTAAAAAACTGGACAAGGTGGAATCATTCAATTACATTAGTCCTAAGTAGACTTAGGACCAAAGTTAAGTTAGATAAATGCACAATCTATGTGTATGGAGGAACAGTGCAAATAGGAACTGTGATGAAAATAAATTATACAAATATGCTAACTATTGTGTTAATTATGAAATATATAAATGACATAGTGAAGAATGTAAACCATATCTTGTCAACATGTGATGAAAGAAAGAAAAAAATGTGAAGTGAGAGGTATTAAAAATGGTATCAGAGCACTATCTAAAACACTGGGCAAATTATGTGCTCACAAAGAAATTATATGTTGCTCTAAAATTTTTATGGAATTTAAAATTTTCTAATGTTTAATTTCATGTATAGTGAACAGTACTGAAGTATACAGCTACAAACTATGACTGAAGATGACGAGTTGTATGTAGATCTGGGTGGTGGAGAAAACACACCAAATCCAAATGCTCCATTGATGGCTATGTTGCATAGAATGCAAAGAGAAATGACACAACTCAAAAGCCACAATGAAAGGCTATCATTAGTCAATGAGGAGCAGCACAGACTAATTAGAGAATTGACTTCTTAAAGGAGTCAAGAAGGTGAAGATTTTGGAAGGAAGAGAAAGGGAAGAGTCAATTTCTCAGAAGATTCTCAGGAAGATGACGCCTCTAAATAAAATTCTAGGTGGAAGAAGGAATTGCAGGGTGAATTCTAGATAATCAAACCTCCCTCCTGTGATGGAGAGAAGAAGGAAGATGCAGAAGCATGGCTTGTAAATATGATAAAGTACTTTCAGGTTTATGAATACGAAAGTAACTTAAGAGCCAGGCTAGCTATTTATCAACTGCAAGGTAAAGCTGTCATTGATGAGAAAATGGTAAGTTGGGAATATTTTCAAGTTAAGTTTAAAAATAAATACTTAAATGAATGCTATTATGATGACAAGGCGAAAGAGTTTCATGAACTCATATTGGGATAGCTCACGATTGATGAGTTTGTAACCAAATTAGAAAATATGTTATGATATGTACCTTATATCGGAGAGGAGAAGGAAAAGTTACAACGATTATTGAACTGTTTACCTACTATTTAAAAGGAAAAGATACAGTTTTATAACCCTAAGACTATGCATGAAGTCGTGCGCAAGGCAAGATTGTGCTACCAAAAATTCAAAGGTAAGAGTGAACAAGGAAAGAATTGGTCAAATAAAGGTGACTGAAAAAAAAAATAACCAAACCAGCATATCTGAAGAACTTTGGGAGAAACCACCAAAAAAATAAGTTCATTAAAATGGGGGAAAATCAAACTACTCAATCACAAACTAGGTCCAAACAGGTGAATGGAAATAATAAAAGAGAGGGGAATGTTAAAATGAAAGAACCTTTGAAGTCCTGGGGTTGTGGAGAACCTCATTTATTGAGGGACCGTCCACATCAGAATATCTAGACAATACAAGTACTGGGAGAGGCAACTACCGTTAATGATGTGGCAAGGAACATCCCCAAAATCAGCAATACCTTAGAAGATCATCAAGAAGAACACCAGTCCACTATTGTCGAAATGGAAGGTATGATTTTTGACCAATCCATTACGGTTTTAATAGATCCATGTGCATTTTTAATCTATATCAGTCCTCAAATGGTAGAAAAATGTAACTTAAAGTCAAAAAAGTTTTAGAAGTCTTGGTTTGTTTAGTTAGCCACTGGTACAAAACAGAAAGTAACTCGTAAGTTACCCGAAACAGCCATAAATTTGAATGGATACCAAACAGAATTAAATTTAAATATTTTTCCATTAGGATCTTATGATGTACTGATAGGGATGGATTGGTTAGAAAAACAGAAGGCTATAATGAATTGTTTAGACAAAACCTTAAACTGCATTGACAAGGAGGGAAAACCTATTATAATAAAAGGAAATCCTAAACCCATATCTATGAAAAAAATTTCAGCACTTCAGTTAAAGAGAATTTCTAGGAAAGGGTGTCAGGTGTATTCTGTTCATGTAGAGGATTTGGGACAACAAGAAGAGGAGAATATTTTGGAAACATGACCTGTAATAAGAGACTTCAAAGATGTTATTCCAGATGAAATTCCTCATCTTCCCCCTAGTAGAGAAATCAAATTTTCAATTGATTTAGTACTAGGAGCAACTCGATTTTCTAGAGCCCCATATAGAATGAGTAATCTAGAAGTAATGGAGTTAAAAATGCAAAAACAAGAGTTATTGGACAAAGGTTACATTAGACCGAGTGTATCCCCATGGGGAGAACCGGTGCTGTTCGTGAAAAAGAAAGACAGAACCTTTAAAATGTGTATTGATTACCATCAACTAAACAAGCTGACAATCAAAAACAGATATTCGCTACCTAGGATAGATTACCTCTTTGACCAAGCTAGAGGGGCAACAATGTTTTCGAAAATTGATTTAAGGACTAGTTACCATCAGTTAATGATTAGATATGAAGATATTAGTAAAACAACATTTAGAACCAGGTATGAACACTATGAGTTTGTGGTCCTACGGTTTTGCTTGACCAATGCACCCGCCACTTTTATGTGCTTCATGAATAGTGTCTTAAATAAATACTTGGGCAAATTTCTACTAGTATTTATTGATGACATTTTGATTTATTCAAAAATTGAAGCTGAGCATAAAGAACATCTTAGAACTATTTTCCAAACTCTTAGGGAAAACAAATTGTATGCTTAGTTCAGCAAATGTGAATTTTTCAAAGATAAAATTCAATACTCAGGGCATATAATTTCAGAACAAGTGTTGGCAGAAGAGCCAGAAAAGATAAAAGCAATTAGAGAGTGGTTGATACCTACTGATGTATCTGTTGTAAGATCCTTTATGGGAATTGCAGGATATTATCGAAGGTGTGTAGAGACATTTTCAGCCTTAACCTACCCCATTACTTCCTTACAAAGGAAAGGAGATAAATTTGAATGGACTGAAAAATGTCAAAATAGCTTTGAGCGGCTAAAACATAAACTTACTACAACACCTATTCTAAAGATTGCTAATCCAGATCAGGAATTTGTAGTATGCATGGATGCCTCTAGAGATGGAATAGGGGGAGTACTGCTACAAGAAAATTCTGTTATAGCCTATGAATCCAGAAAAATTAAGAAAAATAAACATAATTATAGTGTTTATGATCTTGAATCAGTTGCTGTAATACATGCTCCCAAGATGTAGAGACATTACCTTCTAGGAAAAAAATTTGTGTTGATGACAAATCACATTAGCCTAAAGTATTTCTTCACTCAAACAGATCTAAATGCTAGGCAAGCTAGGTGGTTGTCTTTCCTAAGTGAATTTGACATGGAGATCAAACATATCAAAGGTAAGGAAAAGAAGATTGCAGATGAATTAAGCAGAAATGCTTGGCAAAGTGTGAGTAATATTGGAAGTAGTGTCAAATTTGACTTGGAGGGACTGATATAAGGGGTAGTGAACCAAGACCAAAATTATGAAAAGCTTCAGACACAAATGCTGAAAAAAGACATGAAAGGGTATACACAAAATCAAAAAGGGCTAATTTGTTATAGAGATAAATTGTACATTCCTATTGTAGACTCTTTAGAGAAATAAATTTTGGATGAATATCATAAAAGACCCTATTCTGGAAATCGTGGATACTAGAAATTAGTCACATCCTTAAGAAATAACTTGTTTCGACCTGGAATGCAAAAGGATGTGGCAAATTATTTAGCAAGATCTATTGAATGTCAACAACTGAAGGTTGAACATCAGCATCTAGATTGGTTGCTGAATCCTTTACCCATCTCAGAATGGAAGTGGAAGACTGTTTCCATGGATTTTATTATTGGTTTACCAAGAATCAAATATCAACATGACTCTATCATGGTTGTAGCGGATACTTTGACTAAAGCTGTGCATTTTATACCTGTACCGTCTACCTTTGGAATAGTTCAAGTGGAAAATGTGTTTATGAAGGATATTGTGAGATTACATGGTGTTCCTAAAATGATCATTTCAGACAGAGACGCCAAATTTACTGTAGCTTTTTGGAGGAGTTTTTTTGGAGGTATGGGTACCAAATTAAATTTTAGTACTGCCTACCATCCCCAAACCGATGGACAAACTGAAAGAACAAACCAGATTCTAGAGGATATGTTAAGGATGTATGTTATGGATAGGCCAACCATGTGGGAATACTATTTACAGTTAGCAGAATTTTCCTACAACAATAGTTACCAAGCTTCCATAAAGATGAGCCCGTTTGAAGCACTTTATGGCAGAAAGTGCCATACCCCCTAAGTTGGAGTCAACCTGAAGATAAACTAATACTTTTACCAGGAGGTTTACAAGAAATGGAAAAAGTAGTGAAACAAATTCAAAAAAATATCAAAATAGCTTAGGACAAACAGAAAAGTTATGCAGACAAAAAGGGAACGCACCGGGAATTCAGTGTGGGTGATCATGTATATCTGAGGATTAAGCCAAAGAAGAGTAATTTCCACACCAAAATCTGTGAAAAATTAGCTCCACGATATTGTGGAACTTTTGAACTGCTAGGAAGGGTAGGACCAGTTTCCTATAAGCTCGTCTTACCCATTCACATTAAGGTTCATGATGTATTTCATGTTTTGTTGTTAAAAAAAATTTTACATGATTCTGCTCACGTTATTGATTGAAATGTGATTCAGGTAGAACAAGAAGGGGAATTCCATCCTGAGCCACTTCAAATCTTGGATCAGGAAGAAATTTAACTTCCGAACCAGACAGTGGCCAGGGTAAAAGTGCAGTGGAGGCACTTTACACTCGAAGATGCTACCTGGGAGCAAGAAGCTGATATGATGGAAAAATATCCATCACAGTTTACACAGTGATTTCGTTAATTATTTTGTCAACACCGAGGACGGTGTTTGTTTTTAGAGGGGGAATATGTAATAACCCATGTTTCTATTCTTTTAAAATTGACAATTAAACAAGTCCAAAGGGGAAGTGGACCCCAATGGAGGACTATTATGTGGATCTATTTTATTTTTAATTAATAAAAAAATAAAATGGAAAGTTATGTATGCCATGACTAGGTTGAGAATTGAGATATGAAAACCTAAACCCATGAGGATGGATAACATGATGATACTTTCCCACACCTTGCAAAAAATCCTTGGAAGGAATAAAACAAGTTACTAAAAATTAGATTTGGATAGAAACATATAATTTCCCCAATAAAGAGGAAAGTATTAGGAAGAGGTGGAAAAAGCGGGAAAAGCGGAAAAGATAGCTTTAAAGTACCTCTGTGGAAGAAAAAGAGGGAAATCCTATGAAAAACAAGAAGAAAGCATCCTGAAATTACTAGACACAGTAATTGGAAATAGGCTTGGGAAAGCAAAGCTTAAATAAGATGCTCCAAGATAGAAAAATGGTTGTCTATCACTCAGAGATAAGGTCTGTGCTCGAGGGTGAGTTAAGGAGAGAGAACTCTACGGTAGGGTGGAAACTAGTTAGAGAAAACTGGTATGCACACCTAACTAGAATTATACTATTTGAGATAAGTCTTGCACGTGTGGTAACAAGCACCTAATTAAGAAATTATTAAGATAAATGTGAAATTGCTGAAGTTAAACTTGTATATTTTACATATTTTAATTAACATTGAGTACCATGATCTAGAGCAGGTCCATACATTTAACATATTTGGTTTCAGTACAAATACTGAAATCTATATGGTTGTATGGACAAAGTCTAGTTAGATCCAACTCCCAGAATTTCTAAATCAGGTGACATATTTAAATCTGGGGTTAGGATCCTAACCAAGAATCTTCCTATTCTATTTAAGTAATTAAACTGTTATGATTATTTGACTATAATCTCCAAATAAAATATCATTACTATATTTTAAGTTCAAATTTGAGGTATAACATTCTAAATAGTGAGAACTAACTACATAGATGCAGGTACAAGAGTTATTACACTTCTAGAAAACTTTAAGTTCTGGTATGAAATAAACAAATTATGTATGGTAGGGTTATAGCCTAATGTACTGATGTATAGATATAGATCCATTTCTATCCAAATCCTTTACAAATTATTCAGAATTGAATATAATAGAAATGGCATAACTTTTAAAAGTAATTTCAAACAAGACTTCAGAATTTTATACTCTTCATAGGAAGATCTAAGAGGCTAATAGATATAGTATACTAAATTAACTATGAGGAAATGTAAAGACATAATATATGCATCTAAGAAGAGACATTAATACATTACTAATTTCTGTACTAAAGTACAATAATAGTAATAAAGGATAATATTACTATCTTAGAGATGCATGCAACGTTATAACATACCCAGGTAACTCTTAAACGAAAATATGTGATATTAAATTATCATGACTACCTACAGAAAAAGTAAAACCATTATGTCGAAAAGAGATATACATATAGCCATACTCGAATTATAGATATATATTGTATACTAATTCATCAGAAGATTAACTTCTTCAACTACAATGGTAGAGTAAAATCATAATAGCAAAAGAAAGTTACAATAATTCTGTGTAGCGAGGAATTATAGAAAAAATAACACAGTCCAGTTTGTGGGTTACAAGCCCAACCATGTTTAATTATATTACAAAGGAAAATAACTACATGTGCATCGACCTAGTAAGATCTAGTGTCACTGCAAAACAAAAATATATGTCTCTTGCAGTGTAGCAAGATTACCATTGTAGCAGAGAGACTCAAGTATGTTGATACCAACCTGTACAAAAACCGAACTCAGTCTCAATAAAAGAGTCTACATGAGTTACACGATTTCTATCAAAACTGAAAAGAAAAGAGTAGGGAAGTACCTTCATAAACCAATAAATCGAATTAAAAATGTTACATGAGAAATAAAATTATAAAAAATGATAACCAGAAGAAATCGAGTTACGAAGGTTGAAGGATATACCTTCAAGAGGTTCAGCCTTCATGGAAAACCCCACCTGCAATCACAATAATCAAAATAAAATGTGAGATTTAGTATTACGATTTCAAAATGAAACTAAGAAATGAAGGGATATGTCACATAAAGAATCCTCACAATGTAAAATTAAATACCACACCCTACCTATGTAAAATTCTAGCGGTGAAACAAAACCCTTGAGACCGTAGTAAGAAATTTGAAACGTCCTTCTGGAAAACTCGAAGGGAAGGAAACTGCGTCTAAGGCAAATTCAAGTGGAGCTGATCCATCTGTGTTGGGCTATCCCCCACCCCAATTAGAGCATGGCCAGGGCACGACACTGAGCAAGACGTTGGGAAAAAGAAATGGGATTATATAGTTACAACCTTTGTAACATTCCTGTGTGATTTAAAATCCTACAACCCAAAATGAAATGCGTTCACTCCAACATTAATACTAACAATAACATTTTTGCTCATAACGGTGAATCAAGAAAATTGAATCATTTAAAGAGGGACTATATTCAACAAAGGAAAAAAATCCAAAGTTTCATAGTTATAAAAATGACGCACAAAGACAACACGCTTTTCACAAGGGAAGCATCAGAGTGAAAAGAACAAATGGAAATTTACAATACGATTCCATAGAAAATAATTACTCTTTTCAGGAAGTAAAAAAAAAAAATTTCAGAAACCAGGTAATCTATGAAAAACAGAACGATTTCCATCTACTATCAATCACGATGGATTTAGAGCAGAGCAAAGTGACAATCAATCAATAATTGAACCGGAATCAACTACAGAAATGAGACGAAACAAATTGCCTGAGTAATGCAAATGGAACCGTGTGGAGAGAGTGTTGTGTCCTTCGTGGTTTCCTTTCGGATGAGCGAGAGAGGAGGCAAGTAAAACCACTCTGATGAATAGCTAGAACGAGAAGAGAAAATGAAGCGTAAACACCTGAAGGGGCAAGTGATATACACCTCAATTAAACCCTAATTGGCATAACATCCACACCGTCCACGTGGCAAGAGATGGGAGGGGAAATGCTGGATCGATGAGACAGGTCTTAGAAAACGAAGTAGTTCACATCAACCACTATATAAAATCCTATGAGGTAAATTCCAGAAAATCTACGCATTTAATAATTACTACAAGATCACATGGGATTGCGATGGAAGAGTACAGAAATTAGTGCGTTGACATGAAAACTACCAGTTACATTTTTTAGCCCAATGAAAAATTATTAGATGCCTTTATGATGGTAGGATGGTTGCCAAAATTATACGTAAGGTAAATTACTCATGGGGAATCATGTTTAGCTAACTATTATGTGTTTAGAGAATAGTTAGGATTAATATCGATTAGGCTCTCAATTAATTAACCTTGAATGATGAGACCAATCAAATGTGATATAAGGATGAGTAGTAAGAGAATTAAGTAAAGCATGGGAAGTATAATATATATATAGTATATAGGTATAGTGTTTAAACCTCTGTAATACTATATATACCCCTCATTTATATAAGTTCAAGGTGAAAAACAAATAAATGAACAATGAGGTAGAATTAAGTAAGTATAGGTAATGAAAGTGTGTAGATATAATAAGTGAAGAGGTTTCATATATATATGTACACTCCAAACATAAAAAGATTCTGGTAAGAAAGAATAATGAGTTAGTTCTATGTAATCATAATAGTTGCATCAAAAACCTGGGCAAGGTGGAATCATTGAATTACATCAGTCCTAAGTAGACTTAGGACCAAAGTTGAGTTAGATAAATTCACAACCTATGTGTATGGAGGAACAATGCAAATATGAACTATGATGAAAATAAATTATACAATTATCGTAACTGTTGGGTTAATTATGAAATATATAAATTACATAATGAAGAATGTAAACCATATCTCATCAACATGTGATGAAAGAAAAAAAAATGTGAAGTGAGATGTATTACAAATGGTATCAGAGCACTAGCTAAAACACTGGGTAAATTATGTGCTCACACATAAATTATATGTTGCTGTAAAATTTTTATGAAATTTAAATTTTTCTGATGTTTAATTTCATGTACGGTGAACAGTATTGAAGTATACAACTACGAAATATGACTGAATAGGACGAGCTGTATGTAGATTTGGGTGGTGGAGAAAACATGCCAGATCCAAATGCTCCATTGATGACTATGTTGCATAGAATGAAAAGAGAAATGGTGCAGCTCAAAAGCCACAATGAAAGGCTATCATTAGCTAGTGAGGAGCAGGAAAAACCAATCAGAGAATTGACTTCTCACAATAGTCAAGAAGGTGAATATTCCGGAAGGAAGAGAAAGAGAAGAGTCAATTTCTCATAAGATTCTAAGGAAGATGATGCCTCTAGACAACAATCTAGACAGAAGAAGGAATTGCAGGGTGAATTCTGTAAAATCAAACCTCCCTCCTATGATGGAGAGAAGGAGGAAGATGTTGAAGCATGGATTCTAAATTTGATAAAGTACTTTCAGGTTTATGAATATGAAAGTAACTTAAGAGTCAGGCTGGCTATTTATAAACTGCAAGGTAAGGCCACCTTGTGGTGGGAAGAAACAAAAATGGTTCATGCCATTGATGAGAAAATGGTAAGTTGGGAAGATATTCAAGTTAAGGTTAAAAATCGATACTTGAATGAATGCTATTATGATGACAAGGAAAAAGAGTTTCACGAACTCAAATTGGGACAGTTCACGATTGATGAATTTGTAACCAAATTCATAAATCTATTACGACATGTACCTCATATCAGAGAGGAGAAGGAAAAGGTACAACGATTCTTGAACTGTTTACCTACTATTTACAAGGAAAAGATAAAGTTTTATAAACCTAAAACTATGGATGAAGTGGTGCGCAAGGAAATCTTGTGCTACCAACAATTCAAAGATAAGAGTGAACAAGGAAAGAATTGGTCAAACAAAGGTGACTTCAAAAAAAAAAAAATAACCAAACCAGCATATTTGAATAACTTTGGCAGAAACCACGAAAGAAGGAAGTTCAGTAAAATGGGGGAAAATCAAACTGCTCAATCACAAACTGGGTCCAAACAGGTGAATGGAAATAATTAAAGAGAGGGGACTGTTAAAATGAAAGAACCTTTGAAGTGTTGGGGTTGTGGAGAACCTCATTTATTAAGCGACTGTCCACATTGGAATATCCAGAAAATACAAGTACTGAGAGGGACAACTACCATTAATTATGTGGCAAGGAACATCCCCAAAATCAGTGTTGCCTTAGAAGATCGTCAAGCAGAACACTTCCACTATCGTCGAAATGGAAGGTATGATTGCTGACCAATTTGTTACGGTTTCAATAGATCCAGGTGCATCTTTAAGTTATATCAGTCCTCAAATGGTAGAAAAATGTAACTTAAAGTCAGAAAAGTTCTAGCAGTCTTGGTTAGTTCAGTTAGCCACTGGTATAAAAAGGAAAGAAAGTCATAAGTTACCCCAAACAACCATAAATCTGAATGGATACCAAACAGAACTAAGTTTTAATATTCTTCCATTAGGACCTTATGATGTACTCATAGGGATGGATTGGTTAGAAAAATAGAAGGCTATGATTAATTATTTAGACAAAACCTTACACCGCATTGACAAGGAGGGAAAACCTGTTATAATAAAAGGAAAGCCTAAACCCATATCCGTGAGACAAATTTCAGCACTTCAGTTAAAGAGAATTGCTAGAAAGGGCATCAGGTGCATTCTATTCATGTAGAGGAGTCGAGACAGCAAGTAGATGAAAATCTATTGGAAACATTACCTGTAATAAGAGAATTCAAACATGTTTTTCTAGATAAAATTTCTCATCTTCCCCCTAGGAGAGAAATCAATTTTTCAATTGATTTAGTACCAGGAGCAAGTCCAGTTTCTAGAGCCCCATACAGAGTGAGTACTCCAGAATTAATGGAGTTAAAAATGAAACTACAAGAGTTGTTGGACAAAGGTTACATTAGACCGAGTGTATCCCCATGGGGATCATAGGTGTTGTTCGTGAAAAAGAAAGACAAAACCTTTAAAATGTTAGAATGTGTATTGATTACTATCAACTAAACAAGTTGATAATCAAAAACAGATATCCGCTACCTAGGATAGATGACCTCTTTGACCAGGCTAGAGGGACAACGGTGTTTTCAAAATTTGATTTAAGGACTAGTTACCATCAGTTAAGGATTAAAGATGAAGATATCAGTAAAACAACATTTAGAACCAAGTATGGACACTATGATTTTGTGGTCCTACCATTTGGGTTGACCAATGCACTTGCCACTTTTATGTGCTTAATGAATAGTGTCTTAAATAAATACTTGGACAAATTTGTACTAGCATTTATTGATGACATTTTGATTTATTCAAAAAGTGAACCTGACCATAAAGAACATCTTATAATTGTTTTGCAAACTCTCAGGGAAAAAAAATTGTATACTAAGTTTAGCAAATGTGAATTTTCAAAGATAAAATTCAATACTTAGGGCATAAAATTTCAAAACAAGGGTTGGCAGAAGACCCAGAAAAGATAAAAGAAATCATAGAGTGGCCAGTACCTATTGATATATCTACTTTAAGATCCTTTATGGAAGTTTCAGGATATTATCGAAGGTTTGAAGAGATATTTTCAACCTTAGCCTACTCCATTACTTCCTTACAAAGGAAAGGAGCTAAATTTGGATGGACAGAAAAATGTCAAAATAGCTTTGATCAACTAAAAATGAAACTTATTGCAACACCTATTCTAAATATTGTTGATCCATATCAAGAATTTGTAGTATGCACAGTTTCCTATGGAAAAGGAATAGGGGGAGTACCGATACAAGAAAATTATGTTATAGTCTATGAATCTAGAAAACTTAAGAAACACGAACAAAATTATAGTATTTATGATCTTGAATTAGCTGTTGTAATACATGCTCTCAAGATGTGGAGACATTACCTTCTAGGGAAAAAAATTGTGTTGATGATAGATCACATTAGCCTAAAGTATTTCTTCACTCAAACAGATCTCAATGCTAGGCAAGCTAGGTGGTCATCTTTCCTGAGCGAATTTGACATGGAGATCAAACATATCAAAGGTAAGGAAAACAAGATTGTAGATGCATTAAGCAGAAATGCTTGGCAAAGTGTGAGTAATATTGGATGTAGTGTTAATTTTGACTTGGAGGGACTGATACAAGGGGTAGTGAACCAAGACCAAAATTATGAAAAGCTTCAGACACAAATGCTGAAAAAAGACATGAAAGGGTATACATAAAATCAAAAAGCGCTACTTTGTTCTAGAGATAGATTGTACATTCCTACTGTAGACTCTTTAAAGAAATAAATTTTGGATGAATATCATAAAAGACCTTATTCTGGACATCCTGGATACCATAAATTACTCAAATCCTTAAGAAAGAACCTGTTTTGGCCTCGAATGAAAAATGATGCGGAAAATTATTTAACAAGATGTATTTTATGTCAAAAGTGAAGGTTGAACATCAACATCCAGCTGGGTTACTAAATCCTTTACCCATCTCAGAATGGAAGTGGGAGACTGTTTCCATGGATTTTATTACTGGCTTACCCAGAACCAAATATCAACATGACTCTATCATGGTTGTAGTGGATAATTTGACTAAAACTGCTCATTTTATACCTGTACAGACTAACTTTGGAACAACTCAAGTGACAAATGTGTTTATGAAGGAAATTTTGAGAGTACATGGTGTTCCTAAAATGATCATTTCAGATAGAGACGCCAAATTTACTGCAGCCTTTTGGAGGAGTTTGTTTGGAGGCATGAGTACAAAATTAAATTTTAGTACTGCCTATCATCCCAAAACTGAAGACCAAACTAAAAGAACAAACCAGATTCTAAAGGATATGTTTAGGATGTATGTTATGGATAGGCCAACCAAGTGGGAATACTATTTACACTTAGCAGAATTTGCCTACAACAATATTTACCAAGCTTCTATAAAGATGAGCCTGTTTGAAGAAATTTATGGTAGAAAGTGCAATACCCCCCTAAGTTGGAGTGAGCCTGAAGATAAACTGATACCTGGACCATAAGCTTTACAAGAAATGGAAAAAGTAGTGAAACTGATTCAGAAAAATATAAAAATAGCTCAGTACATATGGAAAATTTATGCAGACAAAAAGGGAATTCACTGGGAATTCATTGTGGGTGATCATGTATATCTGAGGATTAAGCCAAAGAACAGTACTTTGCACACTGGAAGCTGTGTGAAATTAGCTCCACGATATTGTGGACCTTTTGAAGTGATAGAAAGAGTGGGACCAGTTGCCTATAAGCTGGCCTTACCATTCACATTAAGGTTCATGATGTATTTCATGTTTCATTGTTAAAAAAAAATGTACATGGTTTAGCTCACGTTATTGATTGGAATGTGATTCAGGTGGAGCCAAAAGGGGAATTCCTTCCCAAGCCGCTTCAATTCTTGGATGGGGAAGAAATTGAACTTTGGAACCGAACAGTGGCCAGGGTAAAAGTGTATTGGAGACACTTTACACCTGAAGAGGCTACCTGGGAGCGAGAAGTTGATATGATGGAAAAATATCCATCACTGTTTACACAGTGATTTCGTTAATTATTTTGTCAACACCAAGGACGGTGTTTGTTTTTAGAGCGGGAATATGTAATACCCCAAGTTTCTATGTTTTTAAAATTGACAATTGAACAAGTCCAAAGGGGGAGTGGACTCCAACGGAGAACTATTATGTGGATTTATTTTATTTTTAATTAATAAATAGATAAAATGGAAATTTATGTTTGTTATGACTAGGTTGAGAATTGAGATATGAAAACCTAAATCCATGAGGATGGATAAGGTGATGAGACTTTCCCACACCTTCCAGAAAATCCTTGGAAGGAATAAAACATGTTACTAATAATTTGATTTAGAGATAAACATCTATTTTCCCCAATAAAGAGAAGTATTGGGAAGAGGTGGAAAAAGTTGGAAAAGAGGAAAAGAAAGCTTTAAATTACCTCTGTGGAAGAAACAGAGGGAAATCCTAGGCAAAACAAGAAGAAAGCATCCCGAAATTACTGGATGTGGTAATTGGAAATAGGCTTGGGAAAGCAAAGCTTAAGTAAGCTTCTCTAGGATAGACAAAGAATTGTCTATCACTAAGAGCTAAGGTCTTTGCTAGGGGGTGAGTTAAGGAGAGAGAACTCTATAGTTGGGTGGAAACTAGTGAGAGAAAATTGGTATGCACACCTAACTAGAATTTTATTGTTTGAGATTAAACTTGCATGTGTAGTAACTAGCACGTAATTAAGAAATTATTAAGATAAATGTGAATTTCTGAAGTTAAACTTGTAGATTTTAGATATTTTAATTAACATTGAGTACCATGATGTAGAGCAGGTCCATATATTTAAGAGATTTGGCTTTAGTAGAAATACTAAAATCTGTATGGTTGTATGGACAAAGTCTAGTTAGCTCCAACTCCCAAAATGTATAAATTTGGTGACAGATTTAAATCTGGGGTTAGGATTCTAACCAAGAATCTTGCTATTCTATTTAAGTAATTAAACTGTTATGATTATTTGACTATAATCTCCAAAAGAAAATATCATTAATATATTTTAAGCTCAAATTTGAGGTATAACATTCTAAACAGTGAGAACTAACTACATATATGAATGTACAAGAGTTATTATACTTCCAAAAAACTTTAAGTTCTGGTATGAAATAAAAAAATTATGTATGGTAGGGTTATATCCTACAGTATTGATATATAGATATAGATCCATTTATGTCCAAATCATTTACAAATTATTCAAAATTGAATATAATAGAAATGGCATAACTGTTAAAAGTGATTTCAAACAAGACTTCATAATTTAATACTCTTCATAGGAATATCTAACAAGCTCATAGATATAGTATATTAAATTAACTATGAGGAAATTTAACCACATAATATATGCATCTAATAAGAGACATAAATACATTACTAATTACTGTACTAAAGTACAGTAATAGTAATAAAGGAAAATATTACTATCTTAGAGATGAATGCAAGGTTATAACATACCTAGGCAAATATTAAATGAAAATACATGATACTACATTATCATGACTACCTACAACAAAAATAAAACCATTATGTCGAAAAGAGATATACATATAGCCATACTAGACTTATACATATACACTGTATACTAATTCATCAGAATATTAACTTCTTCAACTACAATGGTAGAGTAAAATCATAATAGCAAAAGACAGTTACAATAATTCTGTGTAGCGAGGAATGTTAGAAAAAATAACAAAGTCCAGTTTATGGGTTATAAACCCAACCATGTTTAATTATATTACAAAGGAAAATAACTATAGGTGCATTGGCCTAGTAAGATCTAGGGTCACTGCAAAACAATAATTATGTCTCTGGCAGTGCGGCAAGATGACCAATGTAGCAGAGATACTCAAGTATGTTGATACCAACCTGTACAAAAGTCAAAATCAGTCTCAATAAAATAGTCTGCATGAGTTACACGATTTCTATCAAAAACGAAAAGAATAGAGTGGGGAAGTTCCTGCATAAACCAATAAATCGAATTAAAAATGTTGCATGTGAAATAAATTTATAAAAAATGATAACCAAGAGAAATCGATTTACAAAGGTTGAAGGATATACCTTCAAGACGTTCGGCCTTCACGGCAAACCCCACATGCAGTCACAATAATGGAAATAAAATGGGAGATTTAGTATTACGATTCCCAAATGAAACTAAAAAACGAAGAGATAAGTCACATAAAGAATCCTGGCAATGTAAAAGTAAATACCATATCCTACCTATGTAAAATTCCAAGGGTGAAATGAAACCCTTCAGACCGTAGTAAGAAATTTGAAACGTCCTTCTGGAAAACTCGAAGGGAAGCCAACCACGTCTGAGGCAAATTCTAGTGGATCTGATCCATTGTGTTGGACTATCCCTCACCCCAAGCAAAGCATGGCCAAGGTAGGACATTGAGGAAAACATTGGGCAAAAGAAATGGGATTATATAGTTACAACCTTTGGAACATTCCTGTGTGATTTAAAATCTTACAACCCGAAACGAAATGCATTCACTCCAACATTAGTACTAACAATAGCCTTTGTGCTCATAACAATGAATCAAGAAAATAAAATCATTTAAAGATGGAGTATATTCAACAAAGGGGAAAAATCCAAAGTTTCGTAGTTATAAAAATGACGCACAGAGACAGTACCATTTTCACATGGGAAGCGTCTCAGTGAACAGAACAAACGGAAATTTACAATTTGATTCCATATAAAATCATTATTCTTTTCAAGAAGTAAAACAAAAATTGCAGAAACCAAGTAATTGATGAAAAATATAACGATTTCCATCTACTATCATTCAAGATGGATTTAGAGCATAGCAGAATGACAATCAATCATTAATCAAACTGGAATCAACTACAGAAATGAGATGAAACAAATTACCCGAGTAATGCAAATGGAACTGTGTGGAGAGAGTGTTGGGTTCTTCGTGGTTTCCTTTCAGATGAGTGAGAGAGGAGGCGCGGTAAACCACTTTGATGAACAGCTAGAACGAGAAGAGGATATGAAGAGTAAACACCTGAAGGGGCAAGTGATATACACCTCAACTAAACCCTAATTGGCATAACATCCACACTGACCATGTGGAAAGAGATGGGAGGGGACGCGCTGGATCGATGAGATGGGTCTTGGAAATTGAAGTAGTTCACATCAACCACTGTATGAAATCCCGCGAGGTAAATTCCAGAAAATCTACATATTTAATTATTACTACAAGATCATATGGGATTGTGACGGACGAGTATAGAAATGAATACATTGACATGAGAACTACCAGTTATGTTTTCTAGCCCAATGAAAAATTAATGGATGCCTTTATGATCGTAGGATTTTTTCCAACATTATACGTAAGGTAAATTACTCCTGGGGAATCTAGTTCACCTAACTAGTATCTGTTTAGAGAATAGTTAGGGTTAATTTCAATTAGACTCTCAATTAATTAACCTAGAATGATGAGACCAATCAAATGTGATATAAAGTGGAGTAGTAAGAGAATTAAGTAAAGCATGGGAAGTATAATATAGATATATAGTATATAGGTATAGTGTTTAAACCTATGTAATACTATATAGACCCCTCATTTATATAAGTTCAAGGTGAAAAACAAATAAATGAACAATGAGGTAGAATCAAGTAAATATAGGTAATGAAAGTCTATAGATATAATAAGTGAAGAGGTCTCATATATATATATATATATATATATATATATATATATGTACACTCCAAACATAAGAAGATTCTGCTAAGAAATAATAATGAGTTATTTCTGTGCAATCAGAATAGTTGCATCAAAAACCTGGGCAAGGTGGAATCATTCAATTACATCAGTCCTAAGTATACTTAGGACCAAAGTTAAGTTAGATAAATTCACAACCTATGTGTATGGAGGAACAGTGAAAATAGGAACTATGATGAAAATAAATTATACAAATATCCTAACTGTTGGGTTAATTATGAAATATATAAATGGCATAGTGAAGAATGTAAACCATATCTCGTCAACATGTGACGAAAGAAAAAAAATAAAATATGAAGTGAGAGGTATTACAACTGTATTTAGGACAATGTGTGTAATTAACTATACGTATCACATAAGAATCGTATCATATCAATAATAAACGCAAGCTTATATACAGAGAGATAAGGAGAATGATATATCTAACTCCATGTAACCATTATGAATACAAGAGCTTAGACTGATTACAACTAGTACAAGGAACACTGCTTACCTTATTACAATAGCGTTATACCCATTATAACTGTACATGTACATGTCATTTCTCCCATAAAATTTAAGGCATCTGCTATTGGTTTAGGAAACATATACATGTCATTTTTATGTCATTACTCCCAAATCAAACTTTAAGGATAACCATGTACATGTCATTTCTTCACCCAATTTTTGCATTAAAAAAAATATATCTAAACAGTGAGTATTCCTGCGTATTTAGACCACCTATATCCTAAAAAAACCACAACTATAAACTGTAAAACAATCTCAGGTCAATACTTCTCTGTCCTAGGTGAAAACACAATGATAGTACTATTGTTTGTAAAAGCATAGCGTGTAAACTGTGTTTGTGTAGCGTGGGCTTCTTGAGGATTTCCATAATTGAGATTGATTGACCTCTATTCTTATCTGAATGCTTGTAAATCACCCAGCCATATGCTTACTTATATAGTAGGAGTAAGCTAGCTTTCACTATGATTAGCTTTTATTATACTCTATTAAACCATGTGTTTATCCCTATAGAGCTTACATATCCATATTAACTCACATATGGATAAATATAATGGTAATCACTCATTCCAATCACACTTAGTACTCAACATTATATGGTTTCACTAAAGGTTATTTTGTGTTTACATAAGACATACATGATGGATTACATTGATACTTCAAAATCACTAGTACTAATTAGCTTAGTAAGAATCATCATAACTAGCTTATACTATCCATTATGTTCGAGCATCATTGCTTACTAGAAGCTTACTAGTTAAGATCAACTTATAGCTTGGAGGTTATGGTTTAATAGTGGTAAGTGAAACATCACCCTTGTAACTATTAGTATAAGTACCATTGTATTCATTATTTAACCTTACTACTTCTATTACACTTATCTTCTAGATCTCTCCCCATCAAGAGTTGTAATCATATATGTAACTAATACTTTGTATTAAGCAACTTACTCTTAGTTAGGGTAGTACTAATGGTAAACAACATTGAAGGTATTATGATCTACAATTGTTGAAGTTGAGCTACCATGGCCACAACATTGAAGCAACACCAAATCCAACACCCCAAACATGAGAAATATTGATCCTCTAAATCTCAATATCATCACCCTCATCTAATTGTCACGAGGTTCAAATTACTTTTTATCATAACAAATTGCTTAAAAATTTAGTTAAGGTATAATGTAATTATTTTATTTTATTTTAATACAATGAAATACTGTTTTAGAAATATATTTAACATTTTGAGAAATATTTTTTTAGAAATAGATTTAACATTTTGAAAATTTTCTGAAGCACTTATATTATGTAAAAATTTCTTAGGTATTTTTATTTTTAGCAGACTTGGTTATGCATTGAGATTAATTTTGATCTAATACTTACTGAGATATAGATTTATATTGGTTACCTAATTTTTAATTTTCTCTCCCAAGAACTTAATATTTTCGCTTGTGGTAACGTATTTATGCACACAACAACTCCACTAGACATACATGCATACATTTTAGAACCTATAATGAATAATACTAGTGTGCAAGATAATTGTCTTCACACAAATTTCACATGCACACAACAAATCTACCAGACATACATGCATACGTGCATATATTAAATATTAGTCTACATCTATCTTGTAGAACCTATTATTATATTTTCATTTCTAGCAGCATATTTATTTCAGTTAAGTTCATAAATAAAGATGTCACTACAAGAAAAAAGCACATTGGTGAGGGTGATGCTTGTGATGGACCTTTAAGGTCCGTCACCAATGTCACATATGGTGACGGTCCTTAAAAAACCGTCACTGTAAGTGTATATAGTGATGGTCCTTTATGGTCCGTCACCAAAGACACTTTCAATGACACTTTTGGTGAGGGTCGTTAAAGGCCCATCACTAATTCTCTCTTTGGTGACACTTCTAGTGACGAACTTTTAATGACCCTCACCAAAGCTCTTTTTGTTACTTTTGGTGACGGTCAAAAAATGTCCGTCATCATTGATCATTAAAATACCATCAGTGTAAGTGTATATAGTGATGGTCCTTTATGGTCCGTCACCAAAGACGTTTTCAATGACACTTTTGGTGAGGGTTGTTAAAGACCCATCACTAATTCTCTCTTTGGTGACACTTCTAGTGACAAAATTTTAATGACCCTCACCAATGTTCTTTTTGTTACTTTTGGTGACGGTCAAAAAATGCTCGTCGTCATTGATCATTCCAATGAGTTTTTGATGACACTATGTGCCTGTTATTATTTTTTTTGTCAAAAGATAACGATTTAATACCATTATTGTGGAGTATTTTTTATAATATGTCCAAGGCCATAGTGGTTAGGGTCAACCAATTTTTTTAGAAGTAATTAGTGTGTATCATTTCCCTCAAGTAATGACTAGTCGAATAAAGATTTCCTATGAGTCAGCACATGATTCATATTAAGTTTATTATCTAGCAAATTCCCTTTAGATAAAGTTCCACTATTGTGTGTAGGAAATATATTATTTAATACATAATCAAGCTTTGAAAATTCTATTAATGAGAAAAACCTAACAATCCTCAACAATCTGGGCACACCTTAAATTAATGCTTTGGCACACACTAACATTTCTTAGCACCCCACATGTCGTGGAACATCATTGTATCTAGAACATCTTGTGATGACACTGACGCCCAAGCACATGGTGGCATGCGCTAGCACAACATGGAACTCTCCTAGCATGTGTTGGCATGCTGCATATAGTCCCTAGCATGCCCTGGAACACCTTGGTTCAATGCATTGCCATACATTAGCACTTGGCACACAATGCCACTTGGCATGTATTGGGACCTATTATTAGTGTGCCTAGCATTCCCCTTTTCAAAAAGATAAAGTCTTGACTTATTAACCCTCTTATTGGTTCTTCCTTTTGTTTCCTTGACACATATTGACATACCCTGGCACCCTGTGCCACATCCTTAGCACCTAGCATGTATTGACATATCTTGGCACTATTAATTTTCACATGATATAATTAGCACACCCTGGAACTCCCAAGCACACTTTGGGAATTCTTGACATGCCTTCATATTCCCTAGCATGTCTTACTAATGCTTAGCATACCTTGTCACTCCCTCCTTGGCATGACAACTAACATTCATTAACACTAGTCTCTGGCACAAGTTCCTCATATTCATTAACTTCCATGAATTTTTACCTAGTGCTCCTTAATGTTTTTTCCTATTAATCCTTAACATTCATCAACATGCATTATCACTCTCTAGCACACCTTAGCACTCTTCAACATTCCCTTCCACTTCATAACATGCATAACACTAGTCCCTGACACATATTGGTGCTTAGAAAGTCTTAGCATGATTGGAATACGTTGAGATGCCTCGGTATGATTTGGCATGGTTTAATATTAAATTTATTTGTGATGATCAATTGTTGGAAAGTAGATGAGAAGCAACAAAGGAATACTTGGCACTTAGAATGCACTAAGACTTTGCACTTGGCACCTATTGCCCCCTAGTGTTGGTGTGCCTAGCATGCCCCTCTTGGAAAAGGTAAATTGAAGACTTATTAAACCTCTTATGTGTTCATTTCCTTGTAGTGTAACTTTTTTCTCCCTTTTTTTGTCTTGACAGTCACTGACACACATTGACACACCCTTGTACATCTTGGCATGCCTTATCACTTGGCGCATCTTAGCATGTTTGACATGTATTCCCACTATCTGGCACATCAAGGGGGTGAAGAGAGATGTAGTCCTAAAGTAGGTCGAGTATGAGGGCCAAGTAAGGGTTGCTAAAGGGAGGTCATGATCATCCTCCAAGAGCAAGATCATCATGTGAGGGTTCAAAAGAATGTTGCATACCTTAATGGTAAGTTTGTGCTAGGAAGTAGGATGGCATATTGTTGGTTCTCTTCTGGCAGATCGAGCTTAAGAGAGGTTTCTCATGAGAATTTAGGCATGTGATTTCAATGGTGTCTTTGTGTGAAGGCCTCATCAAATTATGAAATGTTGAAATTTGCAACAAGAAAAAGTGAGATTGGAAACCAGAAAGGACAAAAAAAATGCACCCATACTGGTGAGGAATTTTGATGCACCATGAGTGAGGAATGTGGAGTGTCTAATTTAATTTTACCTTAAATAAATTGGACAATAAATTGTAATTTCATCTCATAACAACTTGTGTCAGTTAATTAAGTCATGATGACCAAGTTAGCTCAAGAAATTCAAGTACTTGAGGGTCTAAGACGAGGCATCTAGAGGGATTCGAATATTTTTGGGGTCTAGTTGAAGTTGATGTATTAGTGGGGTGGAAGTGTAATTAACTCAATTAAATGAGTTAAAATTAGTTTAACTAGTTTTAACTGAGTGATGAGCTAGTGAGAGGTCTAGTGAATTAAATTAGATTTAATTCACAATGAGTGATCAATCATATAAATGAAAATTCGCTATTAATAGTTGCATGCATGTCGGTTTCGAGGAATACCCAGCTGAGACAGAGGTTAAAGGGAACATAAATATCAGTTGTATTCAGAGAAAATTTCCCATGTGCAATTATAAATTCATTTGGATGACATGATGGATTGCGTAATCAAGGAAGATTGTTTTTCCTAATTAATAAGGAGTTAATTCCCTAGGAATTGCATGAGCAAGGCAGGCTGAAGTAAGGATGAGAATTGGATAAGTACTAGACTGAGTTTGCCTAGATCAACGGGAGACAATTAACAGAGTGTTGGAGAATCTCATGAGAGATTAAGCATTAATTTATTGTTTCATGATTCCTTGACTTAATACAAAATAGAGATAGAGGGGTTTTGAGGAGTTTCTTTCCCCAAATACATCATGTTGTTGTGCGATTGATAATTTATTTCTCTTACTTATATGTGATTGTGCGATCGTGTTTTGTTTCTACAAATTGTAGGAAGGATTCAATATCTTGTTTTAGTAGATTACAAGATCAGATTGAATCTCGTTGGTTAGATTTTCTACATGGTATCAAAGTAGGAATTTTTTGGGCGGTGAAGAGAATATTGGTGTAAAAATTTCAAAAAACAATATAATATTTGGATTCCTTGCGAAAATCTACCCAAAATAAAAAATAAAAAATCAGTTGAATCGGAGCTCGGATGAGGGAGATATCATCGATTTAAAATCAATTTTTTTTTAGAAACTTTTTGTAACATCAGGACAATTACACTATGCATGAGTTAAGAACCTATATGTACTTGAGGTACCAGATGCATGCAAATATTTTAGGAGAAAGGTAGAAGTTAGAGACTTGGTGGTTTAGAGGGAGCATAAATTACCTCTCAACATGCATCCTCAGGAGTAGCAGAGAGGAGACCGAGTGGAAGCATCCACTCAAGCAGGGACCTCCATGAGGGGGAAATTTCGAGCCAGATGGGAAGAGGGAGCAACCATACCTCGAGGTGTATGGTGGGGTGATGTGTATACATAATCCCAAGATAAGAAATTTGGGCAAGGTCCATTGAGATGCTGTGTCTCATGGATCGAACCTGGTTACGAGGAGCCCACAGTACAACAGTAGTAGGAAGGATTAGTTAGATTGATGTAGTCAGATGTCAGCAAGACAGAAATCAGAGTGACAGATGTCAAATACTGGAGCACAAATCAGAGTTAGCAACAGTTCAAAGGGCACAGATGTAGATGTCAGCAGCAGCGCAGAGAATATAGTACTAGACAGGTGCAATAGCTAGCAGCAGTCAGAAGACTCTCATGACAGATGCATTATACTGATTTAGTTGTTCGGAGGCTATTCAGTTTCAGGATTTGCAGGTGCAAACAAAACTAGAGAAGTGTAGCATGCAGAACATTCCAAAGGTACCGAATGGGGATATATTGAATTCCTTTCTTGTTGAGAGGGAGTGTTGAAATTTGCAACAAGAAACAGTGAAATTGGCAACTAGAAAGGACAAAAAAAATGCACCCACATTGGTGAGGAATTTTGATGTACCAAGAGTGAAGAATATGAGGTGTCTAATTTATTTGTCCCTTAAATAAATTGGACAATAAATTGTAATTTCATCTCATAACAACTTGTGTCAGTTAACTAAGTCATGATGATTGAGTTAGCTCAAGAAATTCGATTTAAGGTGTTAGAGGTGGATATTGGTGGCCACCCGCCTATTCCACTTGCTCCCTCTCCATTGTCTCTTTCAGTTTTTCAGTTTTCTTAATTATAGCACAATTTACTATTTTTTTCAGTTTTTCGGCTCCTGAACATCCGGAGCCGTTTTGAGACCCCAAACGACATTTTTTGGGCATGAAAGGTTTCATAATTTCATAGAAATTGCATTAGCAGTTGTAGTCCTCGGAGATATATTTCTAACGAGGTATCATGTGCGTCAAACGAAGATAATATGACCAAGTTACGACCCCGGGAAGTTGGCTGCCCAACTAACCCCAACGGGGCCCATAAACTCTTGGTGTTACATCTCCTCAGGTTAGGGTTTTGGTTGATTAGGGTTTTATATTATTTTTAAATAATAAAAATACCCTTCATCCTTATTGTAACATAGTTAAAAGGAACATAACTATCAGTTGTATTTATATAAAATTTCCCATGTGCAATTATAAAGTCATTGGGATGCCATGATGGATTGCACAATCAAGGAAGGTTTATTTTCCTAATTAATATAGAGATAATTCCATAGGAATTGTGTGAGCAAGGCAGGCTGAAGGAAGGTCGATAATTGGCTAAGTATTAGACCGATTTTTCCTAGATTAGCAGGAGACAATTGGCAGAGTGCTATAGAATCTCAAGAGAGATTAAGCATTGTATTGTTTCATGATTCCTTGACTTAATACAAAATAGAGATAGAGGGTTTTGAGCAGTTGATTCCCCAGATACATCTTGTGTTGTGCATTTGATAACTTGTTTCTCTTACTTATATGTGATTGTGCGATCGTGTTTTATTTCCACAAATTGTAGGAAGGATTCAGTATCTTGTTCTAGTACATTACAAGATCAGATTGAATTCCATTGGTTAGATTTTCTACATGAAATAGAAGAGAGGGTTGATACCATCTTGCCTTGTGGTGGTTAGTAGGCCACAAGGTCTATGATAAAGACCAACATAAATGGAGGAGGGCTTGCACTGTAATTTAGAGCCATAATAGAAGTCAACGCAGGCGTAATATTGATTGAGTTAACCCTAATTTGAGGGTCAACATTGAGATCTGAAGTTCATGTCAAGATTCAGTCAAAGAAATGCCCAGAATCTATGGATCCATATGAGCTAGGTCGAGTCTCTTATGGAGGCAAAAATCGTGTTTTTTTATGTGTGAATAGGATTTTTTATACAACAATTAGAAGTACATAAGTATAATTCCCTAGTTAGGACAATTTCCTAGCATGTTTAGTTCATAAGGTATGCCCTTAAGACTGTGACAAATTTGCGTAGAAGAAGACAATTTGTGACCCTTAGAGTGAGGTTTATTTATAATGCAATAAAGACCACAGATCTGGAAGATGGTTTGTAGATTTAGTATGTGTGGAGATAAAAAATCCAAAGGAGGGTGGAACTTGAGCAGAAGATTGAGCATGCAGAAGAAATGTGCCATATGAAGAATGGATTGACATGCAGAGGAGTTGATTTTGGTGGAATTTCCATAGAGTTTTAGACAAAGATTTGAAGAGACCTATGAAAAATTAGTAAATGAACTGTTAGTGGCTGATTTGTGACCCTACTTCAGTCTTCTATAGATTGCTAGAAGCATGATAAGAGGAGTAGTTCATATTTGTTCATAGATTGGACAAAAAATTAGATCAAATTGTCAATACACAAGAACAGTGATCTTGAGAGGACTCAAACCATTGTTAGGTGGCAGATTTGAAGAGCCCTAGATGAAGACAATATTGTGGGCCCTATATCAGTAAAAATAATTAACTGTGGTTGGGCAGATTGATGGTAGTCCAAGTACAGTTGGAGGGTTGTTAGGTTATTGTCAAAGAAAAGCCCCGACTCTTGTTTTGGTGAAGGACAACAAAACTGGTAAAAGGGTAGGTGTATAGGGCCTAAGGATGTGCAAACTTTGAAGGACTAAAGTAACAGTCAAGAGGGCCAACCAACTAGCCCTAGTTCACTATATTGTAGAGGATTGATTCAGAGAGAAGAAGGGAAACCTCCATAGCCCTGGACTTCTCATCTTGGAGCTGTAGTATGGAAAAAGTGGCATACCAAAGAGTTGTTCACAAATGGAATTGTGAACAACTTGTTACCACTCAAACTAGTAGAGGACCTAAAAGGGGTTCCTAAGAGGGCAACTGCTAGGACAAGGGAAACGATGGAGGCTTAGCCCATTGTCACCACAGCTAAGGCTCCTTGCTCTTCATGAAATTTCACTGATGGGTGGAGTCCCTGTAGTTTAGGAAGTCATTTGTAGAGTATATGTCAATGAATAGGTGGGAAGTGACCCTCGAAACCATTTCCCTAAGATAAAATAAAGAGTGGGACTTGCTTTCCTTTTAAGCAAGGGAATTTATCTTCTAGGGAGAGAGGAGGGGGATTGAAGGGTTGAGGGAGAAGAAAAAGACTTATGAAGGAAGTTCTCAATCCCTAAAATCATTTGGGAACTTGGATTCCCAAATGGTCCTTGATGAAAGGCCTTTGACACCAAATGGGACCACACGGGGCCAAGTGGACCCAGCCCAGGTTCGGGGATGGAATTTAGCAACCAATGATGTTCCTATCCTGGACAAGGTGAGGGGAAAGGATCATAATTTTTTTTTTACTTGGATAGGTCAAATTGATCCTGCTAGGTTCTATCCTTGGGAACAACTAGGCAAAACTTGATCCTAGAGCTAGGGCTTGAGGTATCCAGAGATTCCACGGTCAGAATTGGCCCAAGTTCTAAGGAGAGTGAGGGCACCCAATAACACAGATGCCTCTAGGATATAGAAGTTTTCCTATAGCTAGATTCTTGGGAAATTGTTGCCAAGGTGACCTAATGGTGCTAGACCTAGGGAATGTGAAAATCTCTTAATCTAAGAAACCCTACTACAGTATCTTGATTTACTTCTCCTACTTGAATTAAGTTAGAAGTTAATTTATGAAATATTCAATAAATTAGCGAAGTAAATATTAAATACAACTGGCAACCTACACATACAGATCAAATATTGAATAACATGCTCATAGAAAAAGTGACACACGGATTTTCTAGACAACTGTCCCCGGAAAAAACCCAATGCGTGAAAACCAGTGTAGGTAGCTCTGGAAGATTTTCATTATTATTCATAATCTAAGTACAACAATCTTGGGCACCAAAACTAGTTCACCCAACAGAGAAATACAAATGGCAGTAATACGCTGCTCTGAATCCCTCTACGTCAGCCTGATTGGCCTATTTCGGCCTCTACGCTACTCAGTAAGGGCCTACGTCACACCTGAAGGGCTTACACTACCCCTGTGCTACCATGACTGGGCCTGCATCAACCCTGCATGGCTCTTGCTACCTCTGCGCTACCCCTAGTGGGCTTTGGCTGGACTGAGTGGCTCCTACTACCCCTGCTGCTCTGGTTGGCTGGAATGCTTATGCAGAGAAAGCATAGGTAAGAAATAAGGCATTCGCAAAAGGTAACGCATAAGGTAACGCATAACAGTCAGAAAAATTGAAGAAATGAAATGAAAATAGATCAATGTCCACAAATAATTGAAATAGCTCAATGGGACTAGAGAGTAAAATCTTTGACAACAGCAATAAGTGCTTATAGCATCAGCTAAGAGAACAGAGGAGACTAGTTCATGAGGTTAAAATGTTGTATAATTGTTGGCACAGGAAAATTGTAGAATTGTTAGAGTAAATCTCTGTAGGTACCATTAGTTGGTGATCATCGATTATCATTTTATTTCATCAAATACCCTGATGAATGGGCCTTACAAGCTATTTTCGTAGACAAACGCCACAGAAGTTGTGTGATGGAAAAATATTCACACTATATTGAAGAAAACACCTACCAAATAAGGATGACATTTCAAATGGGGCAAGAAACAATAGAGAGATAAACATCGAAAAAGTTAAAATGCTAGGGCAACAGGAAAGAAACTAGGTAACATGGTAGAAAGCACAACAAAGAAAATTATAAAAATGGAAAACCCTACAAATTAGCACCCATCCAAACATCACCAAAAAATTTTCTTTAACTCTAAATCTCCAAATTCATCAAATTATATCCTATATTCAAACCTGATCCTCTCTGTTAGCCATTCTGAAGATAAGGTTGAGAACTTACTACAAAACCATCACCTACATGTAGTGATCTTATTCTGTGACCAGACAACCTACTTTCGTGAAGAAAAGGAAAGGTAAACACTCTCTGCTAAGATTTTCCATACAACCCAGGTTGAGAAACCACATATATATCACCAGTTTTTTCTCTTCAGATTTGTAACTTAGAAGAGCTTTGTCTGACCACCTCCGGGTTGCTCCTAGAGTCACCCAGGCAAGCCCTCTCAGCATCATCCTCTTTCTATAGTACCTAATTAGTAATTTAATTAACCATAATAGTTTCTTGATCATGTAGGTATTTCAAATATATTGCCAATAAGCATAAAGCTTTCATGTTAAACAATCATGTCAAAAGACTTTAGACTACGATTCAAAAAATATAAAGAAACCTCACCAACACTCAAAGGACAAACAAAGTCAAACCTCTACAAAGTATAAATAGATATCTAATAAACTTCATTCCACCACAAAAATGTGCTTAACTAAAGAAAATACTAATTACTGTGCTTTCAGGACAAAGCTTTCAAGGGCAGTGATGTTATAAACATACCCCTACACCTCGTGAACAATTAATGTGTATAATTAGACCACCATAAGGCTCATTTTAAACATCATTATTATCATTTTATAAATCATTTTCATCAAATCAATAAGAAGAAAGAAACAATTGCCCTCAGTTCCACTGAAGCAAAGTATATGGAAGTTTCATATACTTATTATGAAGCTATCTAGATTTGTAACTTGATTGTAGAGTCAACCAATCAGTTGTTGAAGCCCAATATTGTCTCTTGTGAGAATCAAAGTTACATCAAGCTCTATGAAAATCCAATGTGTCATGACCATTTCAAACACATTGATATTCAATACAATTTCCTAAGATTCCAAGTTCATTAGGGAGTTGGTAGCATTGGACCACATTCTAAAAAAGTTGCATATGGTTAATAGTTTGACAAAGCTCCTAACAAAGGGGAAGTTTGACAAGTTGGGGGAGAATCTTGGGTTATTGGTCACTCCCTCCTTAGCACATCCAAAACTCACTGACACTTCCTGTCACAAACTCTTATTCATTCATTTTTAAATATAGTTTTATCTGGTCTGTTATGATGAACTATCTAGTGGAATATCCATGATAGTTTATGAATCACCCCAACATCTATCCTTTATGCAAGTCATATGATGATATTTCTTCACACTTATTTATCTCTAGTTTTCCAAACACAGTGCAGGTCATCACCACCACCCTTGCAAAATTGAACATGATAGGCTCGTGGTCCTATCTAAGCTTGGAAGAAAATTTCAGAACTTAGTTACACAACATGATGGAATATTATTATAAAGGTTTCCCATGCATTATAATCAACAATATCTAGTGGGATTGTAACAACAACACATTTTGTTCATGAGAAATATGCATGATATTTTACGAATCACCTCTTATTTATCTCTTGTCCCAACACGGTGTAGGTCATCACCACCACCCTTGAAAATTTGAACATGATAGGCTCGTGGTCCTATCTAAGCTTGGAATAAAATTTCAAAACTTAGTTACACAACATCATGAAAGATTTATTAAAAAAGTTTCCCATGCATTCTAATCAGCAATATCTGGTGGGATTGGAAAAACAACACAATTTGTTCACGAAAAATATCCATGATAGTTTATGAATCACCCCAACATCTATCCTTCATGCAAGTCATATGATGATATTTCTTCACACTTATTTATCTCTTGTCCCAACACAGTGCAGGACATCACTAGTACCACCCATGCAAAATTGAACATGATAGGCTCATGGTCCTATCTAAGCTTGGTTGAAAATTTCAAAACTTAGTTACACAACATCATGGAAGATTTATTAAAAAATTTTCCCATGCATTCTAATCAACAATATCTGGTGGGATTGGAACAACAACACATTTTTTTCACGAGAAATATCGATGATAGTTTACGAATCACCTTAACATCTATCCTTTATGCAAGTCATATGATGATATTTATTCACACTTATTTATCTCTTGTTCCAACATAGTGTAGGTCATCACCACCACCCTTGCAAAATTGAACACGACAGGCTCATTGTCCTATCTAAGATTGGAAGAAAATTTCAAAACTTAGCTGCTCAACATCATGGAATATTATTCTAAAGGTGTCTCATGCAATCTAATCAGAAATACCTTGTGGGATTGGAAAAAAAACACATTTTGTTCACGAGAAATTCTAACAAAGATCACAATTAAATTGATAAAAAATGGTTTTTAGAAGACAAGATTCATCTTAAACCACAAAATAATGGATTTTGGTAATTCCTCCACTCCCTCTTGGATGCCCTTATGACTTATTTGATGGTGTTGCACAAGTTATCCCACCTAGCTGAAAAGTGGGTGTGGTACTGTTCCTCTCCTAGTCTTATAGCGATAACGTAAGACATACCCAAAGTTAAGACTCCAACAACTGAGTTGATTCCACTGCACTTTGTACCCTTCTGGAAATTGCATCCATCAAAAGAGTCAAATCCCTATAGATCATGGGGGATTCAAAAATCATGATCAATTGGGTCAATAATTCATGATAGAAAACATCTACCTACACCCCATCCTACAAGATATCATAGATTCCCCCAACTCTTTGGACTAGCTATCTTTCAGACACATTTTGAAGGAGATAAATACCACAACATACAAGCTTTCAAAAGAATCTCTCAAATTTCCCATCGATACCTTTCTGGTATCAGACTCCATCGATAGGATGGAGTATGACCAAATGATTATTCATGTCTAAGCTCGAAAAACAATCCAATCTAGATTGATGCATGCACATTCCAATCATGACAATTAATTTCTACATCTTCTCAATAGAAGAAACAAGTAATATTTTTTCTCTGTTCACTTTACAACATAAACACCAATTTCATCCATAATGTTAGGATAAGTTGAATGATATGACCGAAAAGGTGGGAGGAGTATTTTGTGGTGTATTAAACAGGACTGGGGGACACACATGTAGCATGGATGGGTAGAAGTGGGATGTCCAAGCATGGTTTACTATGATCTATAATCTAGGCATTAGAGAATGAGAAGGGGGATTAAGACCTAATGTCATAGGGGCTAGGGGGCCTAGAGGGAAGGTAACAAGAGAAATTGAAAGGGGAACCCCTCATAGTGGTGATAAGGGCATTAGGGACCCCATTATCACAACCAATAAGTCATTAACCCATAACCATTAAATTCCATATCCCTTAACCCTGAAGCCATACTCCCTTAACCCCTACACTCATACCTCATAAGCCACCGAACCCTTGACGCATTAAACCTTAAGCTATTAACTCATAACCTAAAATCCATGAACTCCCTAAGCACTAACCCCTTATTCTCTTAACCCGTGACCCTTAAACCTTAATCGATAACCCCCAAACACCTTAAAACCTAACCCCTTAGCCCCTAACACCTAAATCCCTTAATTATTAAGCCCTTAACCCCTAAATCCCTTTCCCCCCAAGCCCTTGGCCCTTAAATCTTAACTCTTGAAGCCCTTAACCACTTAGTATCTAAGGTAAAACACAACACCTCAAACCAACAAAATAACCTCTTAGGAGAATCCTTCACCTCTAACTAAGAATATTGGTACCATTTGATTTTTAGAGAACTGGGTATTGGTCTCGAGGGTGTGCGTTTGTGGGTAATGCGCTTATAACATGTATACCAAATGTAGAACAACTGGATAATTTGAAAAACCTCGATAAGAATTGCTCACAATATCTACTCTTCATGTTGACATGGAGCTTGTAGTGTTATCCCACATAAGGAGTTGACAATGAATAAATCACTCATAATGACACAACCTATTCAACCCTAATGAACAAGGAGCTAACCCTTGATAGAAATATTTTGTTTGCTAAAAAACCACAATTGTGTCAATGTATAATACTATACATAAGAGAAAATAAAATGATATTATCCACATCAATTCTTGAAATAGCCTCACATTTTCCACGAGTGGTGAGCCAAGGGGTGAATGTAGGGCACTATTAAAGTTACATCATGTTTAAATTCCTTTTACATCACGAGATTGTTCTCCATTAGGGTTGATGCACCATCACAAGGGAGCATGACACCTTTTTGTGGGGGAGTGATTAAAGTTGTAACACAATTCAGGTGACATACACCTCCAATGTAAATGACATCATTATACGTTTGTGCCAATTTGGTAAAGAGGTTATTTATAAACAATAAATTTAGTACTTGGACTTCATATTTTCATGGCCTTGACTCTAAGATGGATTTGTACTAGGAACACTTCATGCAAATAAGAGGGGGCCTTAATTTTGAACCCTCATACACACAAGAGCACTAGATGTTGCCCTTTAGATCCCCCATGGTGGTTTCAAAGTGGGTTTACATTAGTGTCTAGTTGAAACCAATGACATCATGATATTCCTCTTCTCAATAACATCTTCTAGGTTTTCCATATACACAACATTGAGTTAGAGGATCACCTCATCTAATGATCTTACAATTACAAGTTGTAAAATTTCACATACTAAATTAATACTAAATTTGGGAAATTTTAAGTGATCGAACTAAAAATGACTAACTTAAATGGCTAAGAAAGTCATAATACATTGCATGTATTTCTCTGATCTCTAGGATGAAAGGGAAACCAGACTCAAAGCTAGAAAATGTACATACATTGAAGATGGATTCAATTTTGGAAACTATCATTTAAAAAGAGGCTAGCTCTCCCCCAAAATGACAGTCCCTCCTCCAATTTCCATAGTTGTCAATTTTTACAATAATAGAACCTCTAAGTACAGGCTTACCATATACTTGGAACTTAGGTTGGAATTTATTTGATTCTTGAACTCTTTAGATGATGACTAAAGATCATTAAATATATAGATTGAAGAATTTGCTTGTATTTATTGATGAACTTGTTAAACATCCATAGAGGAATACTTCCCTCAGACATGTACTTGATTTTGTCCACAATGAAAGAATCCTACTATGTTTTTGGTATATTCGACAAGACTACGCCTTTAAAGTAATGAAGATTTAATTATTAATGTTTGAAAATCATTTAAGAGGTGGAGACAATCAAATTCACATAAGAGGAGGTATTCCCTTTGTTTAGCGAACCTCCATGGAGAGAAAGCAATAAATGCAAGATTAACCTATTGGCTATGTGATAATTAGGGAATGTATATCCATTCTCTCAAAGATTAGTCTTAGATAATGAGAAAGAATCTCCTATTTATTCTAAATAATCCTTAACGTTATTTAGAATACCTTCTCACCATCACAATCAAAATAGTCATTTTTTTAAGAAAAGAACTACAACAAAAATTTAAATATGTAAATAAATAACCTCCATACATAAAGGTGAAAACATATTTAAAACAAATTTAAAGTAAATTAGAATATAATATAGAAAAATTAACAAAAATCTTGATGCAACATTAATTTAAATAATTTTCTTTAACACAAACATATTATTAAAAACTACAAATTAACATTAATAAATAAATAATTTATATAAAACCCCACTTTAATAATGAATAATTACTTAATTTACAATTGATTTATATATGGATTCAATGTGACTCAAAAAATGAAACAAGCCATTATAATTATCCCACCCAATCACTTAGTTTCATTCCTTTTCCCTCTTGTTCCATTTATTTTTCTAAACTAAAAAAATATTAAACTATTCCAAATTCTTTGAAATCATTTGACTCAAATACAAATATATGGCACCTTTACATTTAATGCCTCTTTGTATTTTGCCACTATTGCATTATCCCTCTCCCTGCCCTGAAACGAGCTCATGCACTGTCTTTGTATTTTGCCGCTATTGCATTATCCCTCTCCCTGCCTTGAAACGAGCTCACGCACTGAAACGAGCTCAGGAGCTCGCTTTTGTACCATCCTGGTTTGCAATCACTCTGGAATAAATCCCCGAGCCCCAGATATTTTGCGTTTCTTCACAGTCAAAACGAGTTCAGAAAAGGTATTTTTCTGCAACAGAATGCTTAAATTGCAAAATCCCATAATTTTTCTTGTGGCTGTCACGAATCTTGTATGCTCTATGTTGGAGAAAATTCATTAAATAAGCCACTGTATTCTCTGAACTAAATTTTTCGAAATAAGTCTTGCTCAAAACACTGTTTTAAGCAGCAGAATTAGAGAAAAGAAAGTTGATTAGAGTATCTACAATGGTTCTTTGGTTCTTTCGGTTCAATTATTCTAAGCTTTCAATGGAAAATTTTAACCCTATTTTGGCTTATAGACAATATTTCATATTTTAAGGCTCTCTATAAATGGACTAGAGGAGGTTGTGCTCAAAAATTTGTTTAAAAAAATGACAGAGTTTGCGAATAAATTCATTGAGTTAAAGGATGGGGATTCTGATACATTTCGAGTAGTTTGATTGAATGATTTATCTTTCTGTTCTGCACATTTCAAAGTTTTGGGAGAATGGACATTGATTATTTTGGTATTTGACAGTATTCTATTAAAATTACACAGAGGAAGATAGAAAGTTAGGGCTTTTAGAGGCTGGGCGTACAGAATGCCAAAATCTTTACAGGTTTTTGTGAGATTTTTAAGACCGTCAAATAGGATAGAAAATTAGGGCTTTCACTAAGCCAAGAAGGCTAATGTCACATTCTTTACATATTTACTTAAGAGTTACGAGATTGAACATTTATGATGTTCAGGTGGTTCATAGATATCTTCAAGTGGTTTCTATTTGTATGGAACAAGCAGTTTCTGTTTGTATGCAACCGAGAATTTGATATGTCAACTGAAATACTATGCTTTAACAGGTTTTCCCTTTCAGATCATCTTTGTGCAATAGAATGCAATATTTAATGCTCTTTAGTGTATGGATAAGTCAAAACTAATGGATCAAGAAGCAGGGACTATAGAAAAAGTTACTAATGGAGGGAAATGTTATCCTTCAGAAGATGACAATGTAGAGGTACTTTTTTGCTGTATTGGCCAGAATAGGCCATCCAAGTAGGCCTTAGAAGTTACAGAGGGAAGCTCTTTGTTTTCTTTTACAACGGCTGAACTGGAAAACTGTTGCCACATTCTGGGGTCACCTCTGTCCATTATAGAAGGAGGTCTTGTAGCCTGCTCCGAGTTGCCAGTTTCTCTCTAAGAAAGTTTGTATGGCAAACCAATGTTCTATTGAAGGTTTAATAATACAAAGGATGCGTAAAATGAAACTCCTTTAGTGAGACCAAGAAAAATACCTAGTGAAGAATTGGTGCAAAATGATACCTGTAGAAGAGCCGACAAAGTTCCAAAATTAGAGCCAACTTTGCCAATTAAAAACTGCAAACAACTTGGAATCCTATCTTCAGGACGAGATTGTTTGAAGCACCCCAAAAATTCAAGTATGTTGCTACTGTGCTACCTTTCTATAGACTGGAATTATTTCTTTTATTGCTGTAATATCAGTTATATAGTCCTGGTTCAAACATTTGAAAGATAGAATTGATTTTTCATCCAGTTGATTATGAGACTTTGTACTCAAGGTCATGAGAAAAAAAATCCAATACTTTTCAGCTAGTCAAGCATAATTTCTTGAAAGTTAAATAGTAACTGTCTCTATCTTGTTTCCCACTGTGCAGCAGGAATATCGCTGATTTTAGCAAACCTTAGCATTTTCCTCTCTAACTACATAAGGAAGCAAATTTATGAACTCTTCCTTGACACACATGAAAGTCAGATCCAGTTTCGGCAATGGCATTCGCAAATTATAAGAAATTGTACAAGAACCCTCTTACAGTCCTTGCTTCTCAATGCCAAGCAGATGCTACTATGAGAATTTTGTCCAACCATCCTTAGACTTTTAGCTATTGCAGTATGATTGATGGAGCAAAGATTTAACTGTGTCCTTATTGTTTATTTTCTCTTTCCAACTTGGATTGTTTATCTGCTCTTAACAGTTCATTTCGTTGAGAGCACAAGGCTGCCTTTTAAGTGCCCATTTTCCCTTCTTTATTACACAAATATCCAAAACAACCTTGTTACCTTGCGTCTATTCTTTGACTCCTTCCTTCTTCCATTGATCCTCTAGATGATAATATGGATGTTAATCATAAAAACAAGACAAGATACACTGCTCATATTCCAGACAGGATTTCTTCATTTCTACATGTGCCAAAACCCAGTTGAATTTTCCTTCTTGTGACAAATACAAAATGATACATCGCTCATATTCCAGACAGGATTTCTCCATTTCTACATATGCAAAAACCCAGTTGAATTTTCCTTCCTCTCATCATATTGATTCTTGCTTGGCTTAGTCCAACTTCTTACTTTGAAATTTTACAAAAAAGTTACAAAATCCATAACATCTTGTGTACCTGAGTGGTGCATTTCCAAAATCAACAGGTGAAGTCCAATTTCCCACCGTCCAAATTCCTTCAATTCACTATCGATACAAAACAAAAAATTATAGCTAGCTGCTGACATTCTCACTTAAAGCTTTAACAATATTCCCAGGAACTACATATATCCTTTACTGTTTCTAGTCATCAGAATTTAAGAAGCCAGTTTAGAAAATCTCACACTTAGATGGAAATCAACAAGAACATTCTTCAAGAGATTAAAGCCAGACTCTCCTTAAAAATTACATCTCTATCATTCCTAATAATAAAAATACGAGTCGATTAGGCTTGTACTAGTGTAATAAGAACATATACCATGTTAGGGAGTAATGTTTTATTCTTATTTGGCACAAAAGTGACCAGGCTTATCCCCATTGCTAGCTTCCAACATGAGTGGTTCCCTCTGGTGATTTCTCACTGTCAACATTTAGCCTACATAGGGCTTGTTCTAGTGGTAAGTTGGACCAATTTAGATTTTGGAGACCAAGCTTCTATTCCTTATAGGCATAGAAGTTTACTAGGACTATCTTGATTGGCTAGCCTGCAACGTCAGTGGCACCCTTAAGAGGGCTTCTGGCCATCAACATGAGCTGCAAGAAAAAATGATCTACCAATAAGGGGGAGTGCATATGATGACTTGGGTTAAAACCCTGACAAGTGCACTCCATTGTGTTACTAAGGGCCCATGATGAGGCCAAGAGGAAAATACAAAATTCAAGTCCAAATGGATTTTATATGGGCATAGAAACCCCTCAAATGCGGCAACTTAGCCAATGTTCCACTTTGTTTGATAGTGCTCTTCCCCATGTTATAGTGGGGAAGTGTTTCCCCTTCTTTTGACCAAAAATAAAATAATAACCTAGAGAAGATATTAAAGCCAGACCATCCTTAAAAATCACGTCTCTATCATTTATACTAATAAAAATATGAGTTGATTAGGCTTGTTCTAGTGTAATTTAAGAACATATACCATGCTAGGGACTAATGTTTTATTCCTATTTGGCACAAAAGTGACCAGGTTTATCCCCATTGACTAGCTTCCAACATCAGTGGCTCCCTCTGGTGATTTCTCACCATAAATATTTAGCCTACAGAGGGCTTGGTCTAGTGGTAAGTTGGACCAATTTCGATGCTGGAGACCAAGCCTCTATTCCCTATAGGCATAGAAGTTGACTAGGACTATCTTGATTGGCTAGTCTGCAACATTAGTGCCACCTGTTGTGGCCCTATAGTTTATAATATTGGCAAGAATAAATGATAGAGGACAACATCAAACCTCTTTGGAGTCGAGAACCTATCCTTCCTAGACTCAGAGAGGGCTCTCTCTGTTTTTATGATTTAGCTTGATGGTTATAAAGGCTGATATTACGCTAGCTTTAGAAATTATGAGGGCTATTTTTTTTTTATTGATTATGTGGTTGGAAAAATAGATCTATGAAACTTAATCCATTGGGCTAATTGTGCATCAACTTTTCAAGGGCATTCACAGGGCAAGCTAACTATGCAGACTGGATCTTACTGGTAGTGTTAATATGAGATGGAAGAAAAAAATGAGTTCAGTAATAGCTAAAGAGCAGTTAAGAATTATTTAACTATAATTGAGAAGAAAACATTAAGATAGTAAAAACAGACAAAATTAAGGTGCTCTCTTAGAAAATCTTAATCTAAATTTTCTGTTTCACAATCAGACAAATTGATGCTCAGCATGAAAGGTAGAGAAAAACATTAACATAGAAGAAACATCACCATTAACATATCTCAAGAATCCTGTGAACGATCTCTTATTATTGATGCCCCAACAAAAACTATAGTGCTCCAATACAATGATCTTTACAACGCAGAGTCTAACAAGGTCCAACCCTTGATAATGAAAATACAAGCAATATTTAACTGCAACTATGCTAGTTGCCCTAATCTACTTCAGCAATCTTCATTAACTACAATTTAATTATAATTTGAAAATTATGGCCATGAAAGGCCCGAACAAAAATATCTCTGGAAAAACCGACTGTAACATTAACTTTGGCAGCTCTTCGTAAATAAAGAAGGTATGCTGAAAGTGGCTGAGGTGGTCACGAAGAGGCAACGCTAGGTGGCTCTGACATCTAGCTCTGCCATTCAGACTGCCTTTGCTGGATCATTAGTTCTAATGTGACATTGGCTACCATGTGTACCCTCGAATATCTTTGTCCAATATTTGCCATCGGTCACCAATTTTTGCATCTACATCGTCAATTTCTTTTCCTAGCTTGTGAAGCATAGCATCGATCCTATTTATCAGAGAAGACAAAAAATTTCTTCCTACAGAAACTTTAGTCGCATGACACTTTGCATCGTTTGATAGCTAGAAACAGAGAATCCTTCACCCCTGTTAGGAAAGGCTGAATTGGTGGCTTCACATTGCTGTTTATGCTCAGTCACACTGTTTGAAGGAAGAGATTGTGTTGCCTTATGTGGTATCTCAAATATACCCTTTACAAAACAACCAATTCCTCTTGCTATCTTAATTTCCTCCATGTGGCCCTCAATTATATCTTGTAACACTCGTGTTGGAGTTCGCTTGACCTTTTTTCCACTGTATGACATTTGTTGCCGCTTGTAATCTCTTACTTCAGCTAATGATTCTTCTCTTGTTTTCTCCCTCTTTGTCCCCTGATAGGAAGAACACTGCCATATAAGGCCATCCTGCTCAAGTATGGGTTTATAATCGGAACTCCTTTTCTGCTCCTCTGTAGCCTTCCTCACGGCATTTTCATGCTCAACTAATAGTTGAAAGCATTTTAAAATCGCAGGAACATTTTCCTCTTGGACAAAGGCAATTAAGACCTCTGCATGACGAATGATGAACTCAAAAATCTGAACTGAATCAATAACAGAACACTGGCCATACACATTCTCGAGATTTTCCACTACAACGTATTCTGCTTGTGAAAGCTTAAACTTCTGAAAGTGCATCATATCCCATTTCAGGGATAGACTCAAGGAAAACATCAATATTCGGAACAGGTGGACCAACAGTCCTGATTTTTGAAATAACATTTGGAAGGGAAACAAAACTTCCCGTAAAAGTTTCTGTCAAACCATATTCCTGTACAACATGGAAACATGTCACTACTCGTAGAAACTCTTCCCCATGTCTTGCAAGTGGAGCTACTCCTGATGACATTACATAGACACGTCCTCCAAGACCTTGTTTAATCTTGCTAAAGACAACTTGATCAAAAAGTGGAGATGATTTTTCATGTTTCAACCCTTTGCGCATATTATTAAGCATGTATTTGTATGAAAATTCAAACACATTTCTATTCAGAAATCCTCCAATGATGATTTTTTGGTTTAAACCTAAATATATGTGATAAAAAAACACGTGGGACACCACAGAAGATAGTTGGTTTTAGTTCTACAATATCCTCCACCAAAAGCTTCACATCCTCGCGCCAGAAGCCTATTAAAGAACTTTTTGATATGAAAAATTCCTCTGTCACCTGATAAAATATATGTGCTAGAGGAAGAAACGAGAAATAAACATCCTTCTCTGTGAGCTCTTCATTCTGACATTTCAGAAAATAAGCAATTTCGGTCACCATAGAAACAATGTTTTCATTTGTGATCAATATGCCTTTAGGTTCACCAATTGTGCCATTAGTGTACATTATCATGCAAATATTGCTCTTTTTGGGTAATGATAGTTCAAACCTCCTTTCCTTTCCCAACAACAAAAATTCGTTCCAAGTATAGAATTTGAGCATTTGTTTTACGAAAACCCGAAACCGGATTTCAGAGAGCCCAACAGATGGTAAGCCGTACTGTGATTGGGGGGGGAGGGGGGCTGGGTGCGAACATATCCTTCGCTTGCGACGTGGTTAATGGCTGGGTTTGAAAAGTACCCATTTCGAATCCCCCCTCCTCCATTAAAATTCAGAACATCGAGGGGGTCCGAAATCAACTTGAATTGTCAATTTAAACCAACAGTTATCCTTCATAAGTAGAAATCCTCCAACAACGATATTATGGTTTAAACCTGAATATATGTGATCAAAAAACATGTGGGACACTGCAGAAGATAGGTGGTTTTAGTTCTGCAATATCCTCCACCAAAAGCTTCACATCCCTGCACGAGAAGCCTATTGAAGCACTTTTTCATATGAAAAATTACTCTGTCACCCGATAAAATATATGTGCTAGAGGAAGAAATGAGAAATAAACATCCTTCTATGTGAGCTCTTCATTCTGGCATTTAAGAAAATAAGAAATTTCGGTCACCATAGAAACAATGTTTTCATTTGTGATCAATATGCTTTTAGGTTCACCAGTTGTGCCATTAGTGTACATTATCGTGCAAATATCGCTCTTTTTGGGTAATGATAGTTCAAACCTCCTTTCCTTTCCCAGCAACAAAAATTCATCCCAAGAATAGACTTTGAGCATTTCTTTTACGAAAACCCGAAACCGGATTTCAGAGAGCCCAACAGATGGTAAGTCGTATTGTGATGGGGGGGGGGCGGGTGCGCAAACATATCCTTCGCTTGCCACGTGGTTAATGGTTGGTTTTGAAAAGTACCCATTTCAAACCCCCCCTCCTCCATTAAAATTCAAAACACCGAGGGGGTCTGAAATCAACTTGAAACATCAATCTAAACCAACGGTTATCCTTCATAAGTCGAACATGCGTGAGGTTTACGATAATATCGGTAGAAGCTCCACTGCCATAGTGTTATAGTTCTTAGCTCTTAAATCTCCTTCTACCAGATCATCCTTTGTCATAACACCAATACGTATAGCCTTACTTGCATCAGGTTCATCTCGGGATTATCTTACTCCACTTCAGGAGATCTCTTCTCATTTGTAATAATAGATTCTGAATTGACAAAACATTTAGCCATTTCATTCTTTATATTTCTTTTAGACACACCTATCACTGTTGATATAATGTGGGGAAAATACTTTTTTTCGTATTTATAACATTGAACCACCAGCTCAATCATTTGAGAATCTTCACTGCCTCTATGTATATGCTCAATAGAATCTTTACTGAGGCTTACTATTTCATTGTTTTTTATTTTTTTTGCTGATTCAATGTTTTGCAATGTCATATCTCTGAAACATGGGTAGTCATTGGCTGTCACTCTCGCTATCTCCCTTATTTCTTTGTTATTAATTGATAGCTCTCCACCAGATTTATTTGATGAGCAATAATGTCAGCACATCTTGGAAGAAGTTCAACTGGCTGCCCTCCAGAGATCACAATATATTCAATAGCAAGTCTGGCCTCTTCTAAAGCATCAATCTCTTCTTGGGAAGATCTTGTCTTGGCTGCTCCATCTGATATCTCAATATCATTCTTAATCTTTTTGAATGAGCTAAAATAACTTGCACCAAGAGTCTCCAAACCAAGAATAGTACGCATGACCCTTACCATCTCCGCCATCCTTCATCATGTTTGTCTTCATCACAAATATGGGTAGACATTGATATTTATCCACTCCTCGAATCCATAAATTCTCCTTGAGCTTAGAATGTAAAGAAAGAATTGCATCAGCTGCTCCAATGTCATTGTGAATTTAACTACATTCTCTAGGCCCATTACTTCCACTACTTGCTCCATATTAGCCTCCATGATCTTTTATAAGTATATAAAATAAGTGGTGAATCATCATCCTTTCGAAATTCCTCATAACTACCTTTCAACCCAAAAAGATCATCATCACCACTCTCATTACCAGCCACAAAAACACCATCAGACACTAAACATGTCAAAGTGCTCCTAAAATGGTTTCCAATGCCTGGTTCTATCGTGGCAAGACTTCCATCTGTCACTACCTTCATAACCATCTGGAAGACCTCAAATGATGGAGATTTTCCTATTCACAACATATCAAGGAAATTCTATATGAAGTTTGAACAGGCCAAGATAGATACTTGATTAATTATTTATGTTTTTGAATAGACATTACATACTGTATCATACAACATATTTATCCCCTAGGATGGATATGAAAAACTTTATAGAGCACCTGCTAACATATCCTTCGCACCTGCTAAAACCCGAAATCGGATTTCGGAGAGCCCAACAGATGGTAAGTCGTATTGTGATTTTTTTTTGGGGGGGGGGGGGGGGGTGCGAACATATCCTTCACTGGACTGCCTCTATGTATATGCTCAATAGAATCTTTATTGAGGCTTACTATTTCATTGTTTTTTTTTTTTGCTGATTCAATGTTTTGCAATGTCATATCTCTGAAACATGGGTAGTCATAGGCTGTCACTCTCGCTATCTCCCTGATTTCTTTGTTACTAATTGATAGCTCTCCACCATATTTATTTGACGAGCAATAATGTCAGCACATCTTGGAAGAAGTTCAACTGGCTGCCCTCCAAGGATCACAATATATTCAATAGCAAGTCTGGCCTCTTCTAAAGAATCAATCTCTTCTCAGGAAGATCTTCTCTTGGCTACTCCATCTGATATCTCAATATCATTCTTAAGCTTTTTGAATGAACTAAAATAACTTGCACCAAGAGTCTCCAAACCAAGAATAGAACGCATGACCCTTACCATCTCGCTCTACGCCATCATGTTTGTCTTCATGACAAATATGGGTAGGCAATGATATTTAGCCACTCCTCGAATCCATGAATTCTCCTTGAGCTTAGAATGTAAAGCAAGAATTGCATCAGCTGCTCCAATGTCATTTGTGAATTTAACTGCTTTCTCTAGGCCCATTACTTCACTACTTGCTCTAGATCAGCCTCCATGATCTTTTATAAGTATATAAAATAAGTGGTGAATCATCATCCTTCCGAAATTTCTCATAACTACCTTTCAACCCAAAAAATATCATCATCACCTCCACTCTCATTACCGGCCTCAAAAACACCATCAAGACTCTATACATGTCAAAGTGCTCTCAGAAAATGGCTTCCAATGCACAGTCACTGTTATGTGAGACTTCCATACATCACTACCTTCATAACCATGCAGCGGACCTCCAAATGATGGATGTTTTCCTATTCACAACATATCATGGAAATTTTATATGAAGTTTGAACAGGCCAAGATAGATACTTGATTAATTATTTCTGTTTTTGAATTGACATTGCATACTGTATCATACAACATATTTATCCCCTGTGATGGATATGAAAAACTTTATAGAGTACCTACTAATATGGCATCCACATTTGCTTCTAAGCTGTGATGAATATGGCATTCAGTCCCTGATGTCATCTCTACAACATAAGTAAATGAGGATGGTCCTTTTCTCTCAAGTATAGCCTTCTGAACTCCCCTTCTCTTTTTCTTATCATCTCCAAGGGTAACACTCTGCACACCCTCTACAAGCATCTCTAAATTAGGATTCTTTATGAGATTTTCAATAGTCATTCCATGCACAGTTCTAACCAATTGGATTCCACGCTGAGAAATAGTACAGGCTGCCATTGCTTCAAGCTCTGTTCCAATTTCATCAATAATATATGTTTGAGGCATATGATTTTCAACTGCTTCAATCATGACTTTATGTTGCATATCAACATTTGGTACTTGCATTCTCCGTGACCGAACAATGCATGCATGATGGATGTCTCCATCACCATCTATTTCATTTAATGTATCAACTACCACAGTGCGCTTCTTATCTGTTTCCATATTAGGCTGATTTGATGGGAGAGACATTGATGTTTCTGAAACATAAAACATATCCTTCGCTTGCCACGTGGTTAATGCTTGGGTTTGAAAATTACCCATTTAAAACCCCCCCTCCTCCATTAAAATTCAAAACACCGAGGGGGTCCGAAATCAACTTGAACCGTCAATTTAAACCAACGGTTATCCCTCATAAGTCGAACATGCGTGAGGTTTAGCATAATATCGGCGGAAGCTCCATTGCCATAGTGTTATATTTATTAGCACTTAAATCTCCTTCTACCAGATCATCCTCTGTCGAAACACCAATATGCATAGCCTTACTTGCATCAGGTTCATCTTGGGATTATCTTCCTCCACTTCATGAGATCTCTGCTCTTTTGTAATAATAGATTCTGAATTGACAAAACATTTAGCCATTTCATTGTTTATATTGCTTTTAGACACACCTATCGCTGTTGATATAATGTGGGGAAAAGACTTGTTTTCGTATTTATAACATTGAACCACCAGCTCAATCATTTGAGAATCTTCACTGCCTCTATGTATATGCTCAATAGAATCTTTACTAAGGCTTACTATTTCATTGTTTTTTTTTTTTTGCTGATTGAATGTTTTGCAATGTCATATTTCTGAAACATGGGTAGTCATCGGCTGTCACTCTCGCTATCTCCCTGATTTCTTTGTTACTAATTGATAGCTCTCCACCAGCTATATTTGACAAGCAATAATGTCAGCACATCTTGGAAGAAGTTCAACTGGTTGCCTTCCAGGGATCACAATATATTCAATATCAAGTCTGGCCTCTTCTAAAGCATCAATATCTTCTTGGGAAGATCCTCTCTTGGCTGCTCCATCTGATATCTCAATATCATTCTTAAACTTTTTGAATGAACTAAAATAACTTGCACCAAGAGTCTCCAAACCAAGAATAGTACGCATGAACCTTACCATCTCCGCCATCTGCCATCATGTTTGTCTTCATCACAAATATGGTTAGACGCTGATATTTAGCCACTCCTCGAATCCATGAATTCTCCTTGAGCTTAGAATGTAAAGAAAGAATTGCATCAGCTACTCCAACGTCATTGTGAATTTAACTGCATTCTCTAGGCCCATTACTTCCACTACTTGCTCCAGATTAGCCTCCATGATCTTTTATAAGTATATAAAATAAGTGGTCAATCATCATCCTTTCAAAATTTCTCATAACTACTTTTAAACCCAAAAATATCATCATCACCACTCTCATTACCAGCCTCAAAAACACCATCAGACTCTAAACATGTCAAAGTGCTCCTAAAATGGATTCCAATGCCTAGTTCTGTTGTGGCAAGACTTCCATCTGTCACTACCTTCATAACCATCTGGCAGACCTCAAATGATGGAGATTTTCCTATTCACAACATATCAAGGAAATTTTATATGAAGTTTGAACAGGCCAAGATAGATACTTGATTAATTATTTATGTTTTTGAATTGACATTGCATACTGTATCATACAACATATTTATCCCCAGTGATGGACATGAAAAACTTTATAGAGCACCTGCTAACATATCCTTCGCACCTGCTAAAACCCGAAACCGGATTTCGGAAAGCCCAATAGATGGTAAGCCTTATTGTGATTTTGAGGGGGGGGTGCGAACATATCCTTCGCTGGACTGCCTCTATGTATATGCTCAATAGAATCTTTACTGAGGCTTACTATTTCATTGTTTTTTTTTTTTTGATTCAATGTTTTGCAATGTCATATCTCTGAAACATGGGTAGTCATCGACTGTCACTCTCGCTATCTCCCTGATTTCTTTGTTACTAATTGATAGCTCTCTACCAGCTTTATTTGACGAGCAATAATGTGAGAACATCTTGGAAGAAGTTCAACTGGATGCCCTCCAGGGATCACAATATATTCAATAACAAGTCTGGCCTCTTCTAAAGCATCAATCTCTTCTCGGGAAGATCTTCTCTTGGCTGCTCCATCTGATATCTCAATATCATTCTTAGGCTTTTTGAATGAACTAAAATAACTTGCACCAAGAGTCACCAAACCAAGAATAGTACGCATGACCCTTACCATCTCCGCCATCTGCCATCATGTTTGTCTTCATCACAAATATGTGTAGACGCTGATATTTAGCCACTCCTCGAATCCAAGAATTCTCCTTGAGCTTAGAATGTAAAGCAATAATTTCATCAGCTGCTCCAATGTCATTGTGAATTTAACTGTATTCTCTAGGCCCATTACTTCCATTACTTGCTCCAGATCAGCCTCCATGATCTTTTATAAGTATATAAAATAAGTGGTGAATCATCATCCTTCCGAAATTGCTCATAACTACCTTTCAACCCAAAAATATCATCATCACCACTCTCATTACCAGCCTCAAAAACACCATCAGACTCTAAACATGTCAAAGTGCTCCTAAAATGGCTTCCAATTCCTGGTTCTGTTGTGGCAAGACTTCCATCTGTCACTACCTTCATAACCATATGGCAGACCTCAAATGATGGAGATTTTCCTATTCACAACATATCATGGAAATTTTATATGAAGTTTGAACAGGCCAAGATAGATACTTGATTAATTATTTCTGTTTTTGAATTGACATTGCATACTGTATCATACAACATATTTATCCCCTGGGATGGATATGAAAAACTTTATAGAGTACCTGCTAATATGGCATCCATAGTTGCTTCTAAGATATGATGAATACGACATTCAGTCCCTGATGTCATCTCTACAGCATAATTAAATGAGGATTGTCCTTTTCTCTCAAGTATAGCCTTATGAAATCCCCTTTCTTTTTGCCTTATCATCTCCAAGGGTAACACTCTACACACCCTCTACAAGCATCTCTAAAGTAGGATTATTTATGAGATTTTCAATAGTCATTCCATGCGCAGTTCTAACCAATTGGATTCCACGCTGAGAAATAGTACTGGCTGCCATTGCTTCAGGGTGTGTTCCAATTTCATCAATAATAACTGTTTGAGGCATATGATTTTCAACTGCTTCAATCATGACTTTATGTTTCATATCAACATTTGGTACTTGCATTCTCCATGACCAACCAATGCATGCATGAGGGATGTCTCCATCACCAGCTATTTCATTTGATGTATCAACTACCACAGTTCCATATTAGGCTGATTGGATGGGAGAGACATTGATGTTTCTGAAACATCAAACATATTTCCCAATTTCATATCTACTCCCTCACTTATTGCTTCAACACTACCAACTGCAATTTCTTATACTGTCAAGACACTCTTCTTCTTCATTATCTGAATGTGAATCAAATTCAGCATCAGAGGAAGATGATTTGCCTCTGATTGAACTTCAAAACCCTCATCGTCAAATGAGTTAAACCTATCAGTTCCATCTTTGTGTTTCCCACTATCATCTGTGCCATCCACAGCCTGAGAAATGCCCTCAATATTGGGTTCAGTTGCAACATCATTTGTGTCTACAGTGGGCTTTGATTTTTTGAGAAATATCTTGTATTTTAACATTGATTTTGCTTCTTTTCACAAAGGCTTTCCTCAACTGTCTGCATAGAAATTCCACCTCCCTTTGTCCTGTGACAAATACGAGTATACCACCAGGTGGTAACTTCTTATGAATAGCTAAGACCTTTTTGTAAGCCTTCCCCAAGTAATCTACCAGCTCTGTCTTTGCTGAGAGATGAATGGTTATGGGAAGTTTCCTTGTAGCCACTTCTACTACAGATGGACTTGAAACGGGAACTCCAAAATTTGTGCCCAAAGGAGCACATTCAAAACCCTTAGAAGTGGCACTGGTTTGTGTATCTAACTTTGTTAACAAGTTGCTAAGGGCTTCATTGTTGTGAGTGTCAATAAGATTCAAGATACTAAGGTAGTATACAACGTAAGTAGCAAGTCCAGGTGGTGGGCAGCTCTGTCTTTGCTGAGAGATGAATGGTTATGGGAAGTTGCTCTACTACAGATGGACTCGAAATAGGAGCTACAAAATTTGCGCCCAAAGGAGCACATTCAAAAGCCTTAGAAGTGGCACCGGTTTGTGTATCTAGCTTTGTTAAAAAGTGGCTAAGGGATTCATTGTTGTGAGTGTCGATAAGATTCAAGATACTGAGGTAGCATACAACATAAGTAGCAGGTCCAGGTGGTGGGGCACTAGTTGGTGAAGCCAGTTCAAATTTGTTCCATTTCTGCTAATGAATTTGAAAATATGCAGGACAAAGTGTAAATTTGAAATTTATCCCGTGCCAACACCACCCTTAATAAGGCTTTTGGATATCAAAAAGATTTGCAAGAAAAAATGGTCTACCAATAAGAGGGAGTTCATATGATGACTTGGGTTCAAACCCTGACAAGCACACTCCATTGTGTTACTATGGGCCCATGATGAGGCCAACAGGAAATACAAAATTCTAGTCCAAATGGATTTTATATGGGCATATAAAACCCTCAAATGCAACAGCTTAGCCAATGGTCCACTGTGTTTGACAGTGTTCTTCCCCATGTTATAGTGGGGAAGTGTTTCCCCTGATTTTGACCAAAAACAAAATAACAACATAGAGTGTTGTAATATGTCCACCTCAATGCAATTGATTAATATCGAAGGCGGGTCTTTTTTCCATCTTGGTAACTCCCTCATTATCGCAAAAATAATTATGCTTATCCTAATGAACTTGCATATCTGCAAGTATTTTCCCAATCCAAATTGCTTGACATGGCCATTTTGTTGCTACTCTGTCTTGAGTTTCCTACATTAAACCTTGGAAGTTAGGGGAGAGACAGATCTAGTGATATAACCTTTTCCAAGGAATTTGATACCTTTTGCAGGGAAACAAGGATCAAGAGGATGCTAAGAATGTGCTTGTAGAGTAACAAATCCATCATTGAGATAGCTAAAACCATGACCCAGGACATGGATTTACCCATGTGTCTTTAAGCCAAAGCTTGCAACACATTGTCTATATCTTGAACCAATGTCCTCACAGGATCTTGAAGGACAAAACACCAAAGAAATCTTTTGTTATTGAGAAGCCACAAGTATTACATTTTTGTTTCCTTTTTTTTGGCCAATTTATATTCATATTCATGATGAGAAAAGCACTAATATTGAACCCTTGAACATAAAGGCGGTCTTTGTTGGATAGAGTAAGACATCCAGGGCCTACATGATCTAAATTAAAGTGCAACTTAAGACATTGGTGAGCAAGGATATGAAGTTTGATGAAGATGAATGGTCCTCAAAACCATAAAAACATCCTATAGTGATTAATGCATGCGAAAATGTTGTTCCAGATTCTGTTCTAAAAATGAAAAAGAAATCAATGTCAGATCAGCAAGATTCTAGTCAAGGAACAGAGACCTAATTACTTACTAGTGTAGCTAGGAAGTTAAGATGGCTTACTCAAACATTGTAGGGTGTACAGGAACAAGTGGGAGCATCTAAGTCCACGTTTCAGGTGAGTCGTCAACCTAAGAAATTTCCTACTTATGTTGCACTAATGTCTTCTATTCTTCAGACATTGCCCTCCCTTTTTTACTTCAATTTCATCTTTGAGAAAGGATGTTTCCTTGGTAAATTTTTGTCATTGTATGTCAAGGGGATTTGCTGAGCTGAGGAGATAAATGTGGCACTTGATGAGCAGTGGCTCATAATTGAGGGTAAACTAGCTTTCAACTGAAAACACGTAAGTGTGTTCTTCCAAATGATCATTGAGAAATGTCTTTCAAAGTTGCTGAAAAAAACTCTGGGCACAAATTTGGACTAAAATTGACATCGTTGTTGTGCCCTTGGGATTGATTTCTTTTACATTTAGTTTATAAGTTGCAGATATAAGGATACCATTTTGAGATCATGATGTGCAGATATCTTGAGCTCACATATTTTTGGTGAATGAAATAAGAGGTAGTGGTGGTACTAGTGTGAGAAAGAAAGACCATCCTCCTTTATGAATTATTCCTTATAGGTATAACTGCTGTAATGAAGTGAGTTCTAGATGGGAAGACTATCTTCAGTAAGCTACAATGGTCCATCAAAGTGTTTTTCGGTTAGTTCTACTGCCAGACTTGGCAAGAGATGGCTCAAAATTCTTGCAAGTGATCCACCAAATATATATCATGGAGAATTGTCAACTCAAAATGGCTATGATACAGACTAAGGGATGCATCAGGGATCTGATTTATGATTTCTGGTCGTTTACCTTGTTTTTGTAGCTGATTGGATTGTTGCCTTAAGGAGTTCATGCTAGTAAACTTCCTAGTGGACCCATAAAAGAAATATGTTCATAATCATTTAAATTCCTTTCCTGTAGGTTGTCATATCAATGGACTTACCCATGGCATGATCAAAGCAACTGTAAAGAAAAAGAAAAGCAAACTTTTCTAAGCTTAATGACTTCTTTCCATTGCTAAGCTAACTAGGACAACCTTGAAATATTGTCAAGAAATTTCTATGATGATGCCAAATTGGTCTTGCAGGGCCTGTCAATGGAAAATTTTACAGCTTGATTTCACAAATGGAAATTTAGGGTGACTAAAATATCTTCTATAAAGTGCAGAGGACCAGTCACCAGAATGCAAAGAATTGTTTTGCTACACTGTTTATCTAAATTGATGGATAGACTCTTAATTAGACTCCTCAAACATTGATGATGTCATAAAATGATTGAGGGGCTCTTCCAATTCAGCACCATACCCAACATATTCATGATCATCTTGGATGATATTTAGGCCATTAATGAGATTGGAAAGAGGGCTCTCATATTGGAATCAAATTTAGCATATAAATAGATCTATCTAGGTTTGTACAATAATTCAACTCATCTCAAGGTGGTACAAAAGTCCCTTCAGGTCATCAAAAGCAATGTCTTTCTAATTTATTTCATCATTTGAGTGAATGCCAGTGCTTTGTGCCTTACTGATCTTAAATTCTTAACTTTCTGAGTAAAATCACTAACTTCTGCAATTTACCACAGTCAAACTGTATAAGTCACCTATCAGGAAAGAACAACTGCCTTCACACAATAACAGGTCTAAGAGGTTCAAGAAGCACACTGAGATATTTTCTAGCATTATTTTATAGGATTCAATGGCTTAGAACAAAGTATTCTGATTTAGTACACCACTAAATTGGTGGAGGTGCTCTTGCAGCTGGAATTGCAAAGACAAAAGATTTAATGAAGTTCAGCAACATTTGACACCACTATGAATGTAACAAAACAAGATCAGTAAGTCTTGATGAAGACTTCAGATAGCATGAGCTTCATTCATTGTGTGAAGATAAGTATATTTACGATACCAAATCCCTTGAAATAGAATTGGGTATAGGGTGGTGGTCTCACTCTGAAGGCAAAGGGTTCACAGCTGCAGCAAAAAAGACACTAGAAATATTTAGTTGTGTAAAGTTTAAACAAGGCCTCTTGTCTTGCAGATTTTTAGGTGAATGCCTTAAAAGCGTTGATGACTGTGTGATCCTTGTCAATATTCGACAAAAAGGTTGTAAGTTCATTCGTGCTTCAGAACTATCATACTTATCCAAAACAATTTATGTGCTTGTTATGTATCTAGACTCTACCTACTTTCCTTGTTTATGGTATAACATTTTCGGTTCAGTCCGTTTTGGTGCTTATCCTTCTGTTTATAGGACCTCATATTGTGTCTTGTTGGATAGGGGATGCAGTTGGGATCAATAAACCTAAATGCAGCCTTTTCAGAAGAATCAATAGGTTTGCATGTTGAAGATATTTTCAATTATCTGTTATCAATGCAGGTGTTAGCCCCCCTTGGTGACCCAACAAATTACATGCTAAATTTTCTCTTTAAATAGGCCCAAATTTTGATAATTTTTGTGAGATGGATGTCCAGCTGTATAGTATCAATAACAAATAAGATGCAAACTTTGACACTTTATGCAAAGGAGATCCAAATAGTGATCACAAGCCTAAGATCATTGATGTATATCAAGCCATTAGATATTATTCATTCTCAACATAAAAAGTACTAGGAAAATGGAGAATCAAAGATAGGAAGAATGTGGGAGATGTCCTTTCTGATGTCTCTCTTATGAGTTTGGTATTTTTTCCTGTTCTTTGCAGTTGTGTTGAAAAAAATAATGTTGCAAACATACCTTTAGCTGTAATTGATATGCTCTTAAAAGGTTTCCTTGCATCTAATACATGGGTCCCTGTTTTTCAAAAGAATTTTCCCGCAAAGTGTGTAATTAGTCAGCTTCGACATGATAGTTGGAGAGATTAAGCTCTTGCAATCCTGAATTTACGTTTATCTTTAGCATGTGTTAGAGGAGGTGCTGAGATATTGCAGTTTGCTGGGATTTTTTCAAGCTTGTCAACATTTAGTCACTTCCTATGGGATGAACTTTCATCGGGCTTTAGAGATAGAGAGGGTCCATTCTCTGTATGGCATAAAGATAGAAAGTGTGATGGGTTATGGGGTTTAGGGCTAGCAGTTGTAACAACGAGGGTGAATTATATTGGGGAAAATGCTACTGTTGTTTCAGTTCTAGACAATGCATTGCCATTTTATTTTTTCCGAAAAGATTATATCTTGTGTGCATTGTATGTTGCTGACCTTCCAACCGATGCACTTGGTAGGAAAATAACATAACATAAAGACCCTAGACTTCTCTTGTTGCAATACGAGAAACAGAGCATGCCATTACTCTTATGTGCCATCTTGCAAAGAACCGAGTGACATGACTACATGTTATGCAATGTGTAGATTTAGAACTCAGGGAAACTAGTATACATCTATTAGCCTTTATTGTTGGAGAAGGTCTTATCTATACTCAAGATAATACTAGGGAAAGTATTTTTTTGCAATGCCCTCCCATTCAAAAGGAAAATCTAGGTGCACATGAAAAACCTTAAACAACAAAAATGGATGGTTTGGTGTTTCAACAAGGGGATCTAGGGCTAAAAGAAAATGGTGGATAGCATTGTAATAATTTGCACTTGATCTTGGAACAAACATTTTGTCATTATTCTTGGTAAAGGGTGAAGCTAAATCAGAAAATATCACTACTTCCTTTACGAAATACTCAGATTTGGTTTCCTTACAAGTGTTCATAATAAATTTTCTAATTTTGAATTTTTTGTGAAAGCAAGCAAAAGCAACAATTGAAAGAGTAAAGGAAGCTGGCAATATCGATCTTGTTCATTTCATAGAGCTTCCAGTGTCTGAATATAACACATACCCAGTAGGAATGAGTATTTAAATATGAAAGTCATTGGTTTGATGTATTGTTTCTTGGGTCCAGAGGTGTGGCCAAGTACAAGTGAGGTTTTCCTTTGGCATGGAAAGTACATGCTTGAGACCTTGAAAAGATTCCAAATGATTGTTTGTAAATCCATGGTCACCCCAATGATGCCAATTATAGGTTGCATGCTGACTTGAACTCAGATATGGTAGATCCTTTGATGTATAGACAATTTATTAGATACTTGATGTAACATCAAACTTGATGTATGTTTCATAGTGAACACCTTGATCTAGTTCACAGTTGATCTGAGATATATTCATAGGGTGGTTGAAAAACATGTTCTTTGATATTTTTAGGGTACAAAATAGTATGGTTTGAAATATGCAAGAGATGGTGAGTTGATGCAGCATGTATTTACTGATTTTTATTGTGTAGGAGATGCAAGTGATAGGAAGAGTACTTTCTAGTGCTGCTTCAATTTGGGTTTAGAAACAATTTTCTGGTTGACTAGGAAGCAGCGTTTAGTGCGATTGAGTTTAGAAGAGACAGAGTACATAGCAATCAACACTACTAGTTGTAAAGCCATATATGGCTTCACAAGTTGATTGCAGCACTAACATGTGAGATGTTGGAGCCCACTTGGGTCAATTGTGACAATTAAAATTGTGTCGAACTCTATGATAGTCCAATATTCCATGATTGCTCCAAGCACATTAAAATCAAGTACCATTTGTTGGGAACATGTTTTAGAAGGGAGCAATTGATCTAGAGTACATTCAGATAGGTTGCAAATATCTTGACTAAGTCCTTGGCCAAGGGAATTTCAAGATATTCATGGGGAGACTTGGATGGGTGGAGAACAATTTTCTCAATAAGAGGTAGTATTAAAATATTGTACCTTTGATAGTCTTTTACAATCTGGTTGCACATGTGGTACTCCTTGGCACATGTATGAATGAGGTATGAGTGCTTTAGTTGCAGAATTTCGACAGGATAGTGAGGGGCACACTTCCTCTTTCCAAATTCAACAGTATGGCACTTTAATGGTGAGGGAGTGATCAATCTTATAGATTGGATTGTTTCTCTGTTCTTAACAATCTATTCTCAGCAATTTGCATGTGTTTTCCATGTAAAATAGGGTGCATGCACTTTGCAAGTGTTAGTTTTAAATTCATTTAAGTAGTTTGCTAATTTTGACCTAATCTGAAGTCTAGTTAAGAAGGGTGCATGCAATCTAGCGATAGGGTGTAGATCTCAAGGAGATTTTATCTCTTCCTTGGAGCACACTAATTAAAATCTGTCCATTATGTAGAGATAGGATGCAGACCCCAATGACCTTAAAACTTGTACTTGCATATTTTTAAGTTTTGTATTCTCACCATTATTTGACATGGGTCTGTAGTATATACTAGCAAGTTGTACTAGTCACTATTATCAGAATTTTAGGTTGGGTTTGGAATAATGGACAATGCCAAAATGGAAAATATGCAGTAAGAATGTCTACAGGTTTCAATCTCCACCTATTAGTATGAACGCATGCAGGTTCGAAACTTTACCTTTCTTATTCCATTACACTTCCCTAACATTGTGCTGGGATAAAAACTCGTACAAAGTTTTGTATCACGTTTAATTTGTTGAAAAATACAGAAGAAAACTGCAGTTTAGCTGCTGAATATCCATATCTAGATATGAATCTAACCTATCCATGCTAAAATTAGAATCATATGCCATTGGTGTTCACGTCTTCTCCTTTTCCCCATCTTAGTTTTCTTTAATTCTGCTATATGAAATTGATGGTAATACTAGGTAAGGATGGACTTTGTAATGCTTTTTCTTTTTTTGGAAAACATGTCTTATATTTTTAGAAATTATTCAAAAACAGTAGAGAAAAAAGTGGAGATCATAAACTCTTATCAAAATATAAGAGCATATAAAAATAAACAATGGGATCTAAACATTGGGCATCTTTGATCAGTAGTGCCTTTGGCCAAACGCTGATGGTATACCTTATCCCTCCACAGAACATAAGCATAGAATGAGCTATCCTCATGGTGAAAAACATAAATCTTCCATAGATTGAATAATGCCAAACTCTGTAAGGACTACCATATCCCAAAGAGGGCAATACGAACTAGAGATTGACAATCTCCAAATGATGTAGAACACCAATGAATCTTTCCTGGAAGCATAACTGAACATTGATCATCTATATGTCTCCAACAATGTTTGAAAAACTAACACTCACACAATAATGGTAGGACACTGGTCATCAGAAAGGATGGTGGAGAGGGAGGCATTCCATAGGTTCCATGGGATGTGCCTTCCTTGTGGCCGAGTAGTGTGGTGTTTAGGGGTTCAGTGCCTTGGAAGGGCTTGTATCTACATCTTCTATGAAAGAACAGTTGCAATTGAGTTATAAAGAGAAATAACAGTTGTAATTGAATTAATAATAGTGAAATATGAACTTTTGTAGTTCTACTTATGTAGCTGCGCCAATATTGACAATCAACTGCTCTAGAGATTGAATTCTTTATGGAAGAAATCCAAGATATTTGTGGCAATTTTCAAGCTTATTATGTGATTCGATGAAATCTTCCTTACCCATTACTCTTATGTGCCATCTTGCAAAGAACCAAGTGACATGAATAAATGTTATGCAAGGTTCCTTACCCATTACTCTTATGTGCCATCTTGCAAAGAACCAAGTGACATGACTAAATGTTATGCAAGGTGTAGATTTAGAACTCAGGGAAACTAGTATATGTCTATTGGCCTTTATTGTTGGAGAAGGTCTTATCTATACTCAAGATAATACTAGGGAAAGTATGTTTTTGTGATGCCCTCCCATTCAAAAGGAAAATATAGCTACACATGAAAAACCTTAAACAACAAAAATGGATGGTTTGGTGTTTCAACTTTCAACAAGGTGATCTATGTTTTGAGAATTTGTAGGGCTAGAGACTAATTCAAATTCTCTTCTTGATAATTACTTGTGAGTTTACTTGAGTTACTTATGTCTTCTCTTTCTTAGATTATTTAGTCTTTCATGGGAGAGGTTTTTCCCTCACTCTGGGAGCCTAACTTTGTGTGTTTTGTATTTTGGTAATGGATGGTTTGGTGTTTCAACTTTCAACAAGGTGATCTATGTGTTGAGAATTTGTAGGGCCGGAAATTAATTCAAATTCTCTTCTTGATAATTACTTGTGAGTTTACTTGAGTTACTTATGTCTTCTCTTTCTTAGCTTATTTAGTCTTTCATCAAGTCAATTACCAAAATACAAAAGACACAAAGTTAGGCTCCTAGAGTGAGGGCAAAACCTCTCCCTCTTGGAGAGGAAAACCCACGAGAAATTCTTCTTATAGATATTCAAATGACAAGTACCATGACTAAGACTTATACCCTTGACCTATGAATGCTTCCAAGACCTCACTACTGCTTCTTTCGCTGCTTCCAATGCTAATCCTTTATATTTTCATCGTCTTACACTGATCTGCTTCAACATTTAGAGAACTTGGTTTCTGCTTCTATTTTCCTTGGTTTAGTCAACACACTGCTTCTTACTTCATATTCACTTTAAATATATATATCTATATATATATATATATATATATATTACTTTATTTTGAATACTAAGAATAGGAAGGTAAATCTCCGATTTAGCTTCCTTTCTTTTACTTTCTCTCTATGTATATATACACCACTTCAGACTTTAGATGATTAACTTGGCAATTCATATCATAGTATCCGCACACTTTTTTAATCCCGATCTGTATATCTGTGCACTGGATTCTAATTCTTTTAAGGGTGCTAGCTCAATGGAAGAGCACCTGATTTACAAGCAGGAGGTTGGTGGTTCGATTCCATCGTGCCCTGATATTCATATATAGGGAATGATGAAGATCATTTTTTGGTGACGGATGCTCTTTTGACCATCACCAATGAGTTTATGGTGAGACTTTTCGACCCTCACCAAAATATGAAATGGTGACGGTCAACGAACGCCACCATATATATGCATCAATAGTGATGACCATTAAAGGTCCGTCACCATAAATAGTTGTTGTTTATATGAAATGGTGAGGGTCACTGTTTGTCATTATAGTCATTATTCGTGACGGACTTTGATGTCACCAATGCGTTTATGGTGACGGTCAATGAACGTCGCCATATATATGCACCAATAGTGACGGCCAATGGTGACGGTCAATATCCATCATTATAAATCATTATTGGTGACGAACCTTGAATGTCACCACAACACCTATACTTTCGGCGATGCCACCTTTGGTGACGTTGAGTTTTTTGTGACGAAGGCTCTTTTGACCATCACCAATGAGCTTATGGTGACATTTTTCGCCCCTCACCAATGTCATTTTTTATTGTAGTGTGTTGATTTAAAATTGTTCACATACTTGGTTTTCTTAGCTAATGTTCATCCTCGGATGACAACATCACTCCATGGTTGTAACTTAAGGAAAAAATTAAGGCAAATCATGTACATGTCATTTCTCCCATAAACCTTAAGGAAAACCGTAACTTTAATTTAAAATATTTTTAAGGAAAATGTTATTTTTTCTTGAAACCATGTACATGTCATTTCTCCCATAAATTTTAAGGCATTTTCTAGTGTTTTAGGAACCATGTACATGTCATTTCTATGTCATTTTCCCCATAAACTTTAAGGAAAAGTTTAAGGATAACCATACATACATATCATTTGTGTTGAACCCTTAGTTAAACTAAGAGGGGCAGGGGGGGGGGGGGGTGAATCAGTTTAACACATTCATGGACTTTTAAAACTTTTCATTAAAGTAATTTACACCTTCACTTCAAGGTCAACTTTATATGAGAGAAATATTAAATTGTGAGTAGTAAATACTAAGCAGATTTGTTAATGTAACAGTAGTCTTAATATGTGAGACACAAGTATTAAGCAGGTTAAATAAGCCACATCAACACATAGACATCATGCACAGAGACACCAGATATAAGTGGAAACCCATAAAGGGAGAAAAACACATCTTATTATTGTTGTGATGCAAAGGCAAGCTCCAACTCCCTCTCACCACTGATTTTCTGCAGGCACCAACCTACAGGAGGCTCCTACCTCAATTCTGCAAGCTACAACTTGCAAGGAAGCTCCAAATCCCATCAATTTTCTACAGGTACCAACCTACAGGAGGCTCCAACCTCAGTCAGCTACAACTGACATCTATCAAGCTACAACTTGATAGGGAAGCTCCAACTTCCTTACTCTTTCAAAAGAAAAACACTTGTTGATTTACCTTGGATATAAGCTCTATTCTGTACCATCTTCACTGTTGTGCATCAGTCTTCATATCTACCTTATATCATTTCTGCATCTTCTCAGATTCACTATCAGCTCCTCCTTCTTCTTTGCCTCACTGCTTCATTTCTACATTCTCTAACTTTTCACTGCATCTCGTTCTGCTCCTCCTTCTTCCTATCTTTTCTGCCTCAATTCCGCATTCTCCAACTTATCTCTCTCTAACCTCTCTATGCATATCAATGTGATATTATTTATAGAAATTCCCTTATGACTACTAGCATTCCTCAAGGAATTTGAAATGGATAGCCATGCCTCTTTTCCTTCTACCTTCTCATTTCTTTTACCCGTTCATTCAGAAAAATATAACAATATGCATCAATTTCAATATTACAGTGGGAGTTTTGTTTTCCTATCAGAGAATTGCCAATGCATCACAAACAATATAAAATTAATTACAACATTTACATTCACATTTTCAGTTACATAAAGACAATTTTACTCTGCCCATTTTCTGGCTTTTGGCTTTGATGGCTTTGTCTTTTCTGCTGTTGTCAGGTAACTGTTCTGCCTTCTTCTGCTCACTGTCTTCTGCATATTTTCCAATTTTTTTGTGCTTGTACACCTTTCAAATTCATTCCTGTGCATATTCCTGTTCACCGTGATTATGTATCTGTTGTATATATATAGCTGTGTTACAATATATATAACTGCTGACTTTAAATCTGGGCAAATTCCAATGCTTTGGTCTCCTTTACTGGAAGTTTAAATAACTCAATGCGGAGGCTTTAATATTGCCATGGTTATAAACCCCCAACATCACATCAACGTTCAAACTTTGGGACATAACCCCTTATAAAATCACTATACATATATTTGTATGTCGCGACTAGGCCATACATGCACCTTCCACTAATTGGTAACATTAGAATTGGACACGCATGACATTGTGGTAAAATCCATAACACAAACCTTAGCCCAAGTTATGGGGCCTACCATCCGCGAGCGTTATTAGTAATCCCTTATAATAAAACGCTCCATATTATTGAATGACCAACAACAATCTTATATATATATATATATATATGTGTGTGTGTGTGTGTTGATGATTCAACTCACCATATATATTAATACCATTCTCCAAATCAAAGGTTAAAATTTTAATACGATGCCCATATAATTGACATTCGGCCCCATCGATTAACATGTCTTTCATATCGACGATTGACCTATTCTCGCATTTGTCTTGAAAATCCAACGACCCCAATCAAATCTTGCACAGACTGTTATGCATGGGCATTAACTCACAATGAGAGTAGGTTTTCAAAACTGCTTAAGGCCACGTGTCAGCCTATGGCATCGATTGCGTTAATTTCTTAAATACAGCTTTCCTTACAAAGGCGGTGTGATATGAATCAGGTTGGTTTCGCAAACCCACTGTCACTATTCACTCCTTCGTGGTTCCGCTCCCCTTACTCCCGGTTCCGTCTTAAGGTTTCAACGCCAAATACTCCACTTTCTCCCTTCAGTGAACCTCACTTTAGTCAACACACAGCTTCGCGCCTCTGCCTATTCCAATAATTCACGACTTGTTCATTATGCGGACTAAACCCTGAGAATGGGAAGTCAATTCCAGTCGATTTCCATTGGTTCAGTTCAACCCAGACACAAATTGCAAATTAAGTGCAGAAGCAACAAATCAACTCCACTACTTTCTAAAATTCCTTAGTCATTTTATCAATGCATTTATACAACCCTCTTACAAACCGAACCTTTCGATTTGGTTTCGTGCTCTAGTTGCACCAAACGCACCTTCAATTTTCATATTCTCGTGACCTCAATGTAAATCCCATTAAAATAAAAGCCGTATATAACTTCAACCCCAGAACTTCATGGTAACGTTCTATTCCGAGTTTTGGTGTGTGAGACAGAGCGTTACGATCGATCTAGCCATCACACCATAAGGTTTTCCGCTCCTGTCCCTTTGAGGCATCATTCCCCAGTGCTGTTCCGTCGATCTAATTTCACAATCTCTACAATGTGATATTCCAAAAGGCTACGTGCGCATTGGATTTTTCCATCTAATCTCTTCCACAGTAATGTGCATTCACCATGAAATACATACTTTCTTCATAAAATAGATTATATGAATCCAACCCAAATTCGTAACATACCAAATCAATTTAATACTTCAACCCAGAATTTTTAAACTTAAATTACACAGATTTCATCACGGTGTCATATTGAAATTCGACAAATACCTTACATGGGGTTCAACCAGTCAATACAAGCATCATCCATTCAAACAATACACATGTGTTTCTAAGTGGATTCTTCATATATACTCTTGAAATTGCTTACAAGTTCTGTTATGGCCAGATCATCGATGCAAATGACCTCCTACTCTACAGCACCAAGCGGTCTATGCAATTTTCTCTACAGGTCTCTTACCGCCCTTTTAAATAACTGTCTTCCTCTGTGTTAATCCCGTGGCTTGACTTCACCAGTATCGACCACAACTTTCAATGGCTTGACCATTTTATGATTCAGCCATGCAAATGAGATATTTAAACCTTCGAATTCACGGTTAACGCACGATCCCAATTTTATATGCAAGTTAGGTGGTTCAAAACTATCGTCGAGCCCGAATGAGATTCAACCTTATCATATACAAAACCTCTACACAGAAATTCATTCAGAGCATTGCTCATACAATTATTACTGTGCCATCACCTGATTTCACAATTTCCTTTGTGGGTTCACTGTATTATGACTGTAATTTCCCTAGTATATATATAACCTCACACACTATACTCCAGAGTAAATCCATGTACAGAGTTAAACATAATTGCACATAGGAGCCATTTATACTCCCAATTACAGAGTCTCATCATACCCATGCAATGTTGAACACTTAAAGATACCCACCTGCAAACACTTCAAAATCCAATGGTCCTCCTTTTGTCCTCACTACTCTGCACCTTGAATAGTTCTCTGCTTCTTTGCTATCCTCTACTCCTTGACTGATGCTGCTCCTTACTTCTCTTTTTGCTGTCTCTGCTACCTCTCTTTTTTCTTCCTCTGCTCCTTGACTGATGTTTCAGGTGCTCCTCCTTTTTCATCTCCTTTGCCATCAATGACAACATTTCCAACAATTTGTCCCATTTCTCCCATAAAATCAAGGAACAATTTAAGGATAACCATGTACATGTCATTTTTCCCATAAACTTTAAGGCATTTTATAATGTTTTTGGAACCATGTACATGTCTTTATCTCTCATTTCTCCCATAAAATTTATGGAAAACTTTACTTTAAGACATTTTCTAGTGTTTTTTGAACCATGTACATGTTATTTCTATGTCATTTCTCCCATAAAATTTAAGGAAAAATTTAAGGATAACCATGTAAATGTCATTTATCCCATTTCTCCCATAAAGTAAAGGAAAAATTTAAGGATAACCATGCACATGTCATTTCTCCCATAAAATTTAAGGCATTTGCTAGTGTTTTTGTAGCCATGTAGATGTGATTTATCCCATAAATTCGAGGCTTTCTCCCATAAAATAAAAGAAAACTTTAAGGAAAATCATGTACATGTAATTTATCCTTTCTCCCATAAACTTTAAGGTATTTTCTAGTGTTTTTGGAACCATGTACATTTCATTTCTATGTCATTTATCCGATTAAATTCAAGGCAAAATTTAAGGAAAACCATGTACCTGTGTCATTTCTCCCATAAACTCAAGGAAAAATTTAAGGCATATCATTTCTATGTCATATCTCCTGTAAATATGCCACTTCTCCCATAATATATAAGGCAAACCATGTACATGTAATTTCTCCCATCAAGTTGGCATTTGCTACTTTTTTTCGGGAACCATGTACATGTCATTTCTCCCAACCATGTACATTCCATTTGCAATAAAATTTAAGACATTTGCAATAAGGAAAAAAAAATTAAGCCATTTTCAATAAGGAAAATGCTAGTGTTTTTGGAAACCATGTACATCCCATTTCTCCCATAAAATTTAAGGCATTTGCAATAAATTTTAAGGAATTTTCAATAAGGAATAAAATTAAAGGCATTTTAAATAAGGACAATGCTAGTGTTTTTGGAAACCATGTAGATACCATTTCTCCCATAAAATTTAAGGCATTTTATAGTGTTTTTGGGAACCATTTACATGTCATTTTTCCTATAAACTTTAAGGAAAATGATATACATGTCATTTTTCCCATGCATTTGTAATAAATTTTAATTTAATATATTATATTGAATTTGTTTTTTTTCAAGGATAAAAAAACCCACTAAATATGGTTGAAAAATGGAAACTATGCATAGATGTTTCTTGCTATCCCAACCTAGGGAAAGCAATGATTACATATGTGCTTTGCAATACTGCGACTAACAAGGTCATCCAAAGGAAAATGAATGTACCGGGAAGAACAAAAAACAACGAGGCATATTACATGGCATTGATAGAAGGCTTGGGAACAACTAGGGAGTATGGATCAAATGTAATTGTAATTTTCATCAATTCTATACTTGTGTGCAACCATATGAAAGGCTTGTACCAAGTTAAGAAGGAGAGGCTAAAATAACTACATGGAAAAGAAAACAATATTATTAGACAATTTTAATTTTTTAGTATAAGACATTGTGCAAATGTTAATAATATGTCTGGTGATCTATTGTGTGGGGAAATTCCAATTCAAGATTCATCTGTCAAAGATGAATTAGTATTATATGGGGCAATGCCAATTCAAGATCCATCTCTCAAAGATGAATTAGTGTTGAGACGCTCTCCTTCAAAATTTATTGATGGACATTATAACATATCTTTGATATGTGTGTGTTTTTTACTTATAAATGCATCATTTTTAATGACGTGTTTTTTTCAATTATATCCCAAGTGTGCTCCCACCATGTAAGTGCAACTTGGTGAACTTCACATTTTCAATTCAACAATTTTTTGTTTGAATTGAGTTTCACACATAAATTAATGCTTTGAAAGTTGTGTTTTACATAATTTGTGTACTAAATTACATTAATTTTTTGAAATCCTTTGAATTTATATTAAAATAATTTAAAAATAATTGTAAATGTCCACTGTAAATATATCCATATATATCAGGCAGGATGAAAGGCGAAGATCAATAGAATCCCATGCCTCTATGAGAAAGGGGGATCATGGATCGAGGGATGCTCATGGTATTTATATTAAAAGTGCATGTTTTTAAATGAATTTTGAATATATAATATTATCTCCATACATACATGTGCATATACATGTGGAATTAATTTTTTATTGACTATATATATATATATAATTTTATCCCCATGTACATACATGTATACATATGAAATTGAGTTTTTATGATTTTTATGAGTTAAATTAGTTTTTAATAAATTTCATTTTTTATTTTTTAGGAGTTAGGAGGACAAGAGTATCTACTCCATCAATGGAGCATGACCATGGTGCACGCAATTGTGGTATGGTTCACACAATTTAATCAATCATACGTACTTGTATTTATATGTATGAATTTGTTTTTGAATTGATTATAAATTCATAATTTTTTTTATGAAGCCTCCCTCTCGTCATGTGAGGTTGTTGGTGGTACACATTCCCCTCAAGCCCCATCAATAGGTTGTGTAAAATTGCGTGAGGGTGGTGATATGAATTCCCACAAAGTCCAATCAATAGGTAGTCGGGCTGCTTCTCAACCAATCAGTGGTCGTTCAGGTTCTAAACAGTCTAAGGGTGGGCATGATGCTGGCCAATCATAGCGAGGTGGCCATCAATATGAATATTATTTTCATTCAATTTGTACAAATTTTTTTACATGTTTTTTTATTTATACAAAATTTTATATATTGATGCAGAGGGTGAAAATGTTTCTCCAAATGTTGCTCGAAAAATATGTAGGACAGAACACGTTATTGAAGAAGAAGTTGTACATCAAAGACAACTTATCTGTCTAACATTTATGATATACATTAGGAAATAAAAAAGCATAAATGCACATTACACAAGTGTCAACATATTCATTCAAAATTGAAGAAAGACCTTGTGTCTTTGAAACTCCCCGTTGAGAGTCGATAAAACTTAGAAATAGTGACTGACTCTTTAAGAAAACTAGTGGATGTGTACCTGATGCTGGGGCCAACCAATAATACTTTTGTAGAAGTGATGAGAAAAATAAAGGAAACAGTGATGGGTCCCGATACATGGGAGGTTGTTAAACAAATAGATATCATAAATGGCCAAGTCTATGTTTAATTTCAATGAAGGGCTGAAAATAAAGATGCTAAAAGTGAAATATTTCAAGCACCCTGATATAGATGGCCATTTGTATGATAGGCACCTTGCTGCCTATGGAGGACTACCATGGAATGATGAGGTTCCCTTTTATTTTCCAAACTTAATTTATGTAGAATTATTTTTGGGAATGAAACCCAATTATAATGACCTTCTCTCTGAATTTTTTGGTCCTAGGAAAGGTCGATTATGTGACCGTAGGGGCGTTAAGCATGATGTTGAGTTTCCTCGCCCCAAGACACCATTTGTTAGTCGACCTATTCATGTGGAAACTTTGCGGTCAGAGGTGGATGCCACTTCTCAAATTAGTCGAGAAGCAAGGGATGTCATCATTGACAATGTTCAGAGTGGACTGGGTGGAATTGATATTTGTCTGAATCAACAAAGAGCACGAGATAATGCATGTGCTAATTTTTTGTATAATACAGATGATGAGATACACAATGTGAGTTTTGAATATCTTAGAACATATGCAAATAATTGGCACAATGGTAGGCATGACCTAATTTTTAATGGGGAAGAGGGCATGGGATCAGTATGCGTTAATGGTTAGGGTGATTATTTTAATAGATGTAAAATTTGTAATAAATACATATATAGATACATTTATTTGTATACATTAATCGAACAAAAATGTATCATACATGTGAACACCATTTGCAGTTCTCACGCTTGATGAACAAAGATGTTAATATCAAGGTCGAAGCCTCAAGTTCACACAATCAAGATGGTCCTCACCATCAAGATGATATGTTGGAACATGTTAGTGTTTTTTAAGTCAACATGATGATGTAAAATTATATTTTATCTATTATTATATATTGAAACATGATGACATGTTTTTAAAATAAATAATTGTGTACACATGTACAAGTATATAATTAAATGTTAACATATTATGATTCCGTTTGATGTTTTTGAAATGCAGTTACCTTCTTCTTCCTTAGGAGATGTTCCAAATCCACCATCACAGGTATGAAATTTTTTTCACTTAAATATTTTTTTAAGTTATTTATTGTAGTTCTAAAGTTCCATTAAAAAATTAGACCTAGATCTTGAGTTATTTTACAGTTTTAAATTTTTTAAATTTTACGTTTCTGGAGATTTTCTTTTAGAGCCACCCTTAGGATATGTGCCCAATCCACCATCACAAGTATTCAATTTTTCACTTATATGTTTAAGTTATAAATTGAAGTTCAAAATTTTTATGATAAAATGAGATCTAGATCTTGAGTTATTTTATAGTTTTAAAATTTTTGAATTTTAGGTTTTTGGATACGATTTCTATTCTCCAAGGGCTCTAGCGATGGATTTTATGATGGAGATGGGAACATCTACACCATTTGAACAAGTTGTCTAACGTTTTTTTAATATTATTGAAAATTATTTTATATGCATTTTAGTTTACTTATATATATATATATATACACACACACACTTGTACATGTATATTGTACAGTTTACTATGGAATATGTTACTATGGAGGATGCTTTAATGGACGAGCAACAAAAAACAATGGAGAGGGAACCATGTGAGGTATTGCATGAAATTTTTTTTTCATTTTTCTTTTTTACATGAAGTTCTATATTCTAATTCAATTTTAAAATATTAAATTTGATGTTTGTACACGTTGTGTATAGGTTCCCCATTATTCACAAGATAGCACGAGGATGAGGACTTCGTTGGCATAGACACTAGATCCATCTGTATTTGATTGATGATGCACATGTGTGCAACATTATATTTTATAGATCCAGTCTTAAAGTTATTATTATATATATAGTATTATTTATGTATTCATGTTTACTTTTCTATATAAGTTGATACTTGTAATGCTATACATTGAACTATATATATTTACTTTTATTGTTCACATGATACAAATTTTGGACATATTTTACTGTTTGGATATTGCTTTAAACTACATTTATTTTATCAAGAATGATTCTGAATTTTGGACAAATACATTTCGCATGTGATCACATGTTGTGATATATAATATTTTGTTTTTAAAACTCAAGTTTTCATTTTATTTTTTAAATATAAAATTCAAATCTAGATGGAAATTTCAAATTACATTTTCACAATGTGTATATTTTGGATGGTTGAACTACATTTTTCATGTGATTGTGATATAATGTTTTTCTTTTAAAAAGTTGTCATTTTAGAAATGTTAAATATAAAATGAATCTCTCTAGATGGAAATTTGAAATTAAAAACCATGTACATACATGTGTATATTTTGGATAGTTGAACTACATTTTCCATGTGATCACACGTTGTGATATAATTTTTTCTTTTACGATATAATGTTTTGTTTTTAAAATTCAAGTTGTCATTTTATTTGTTAAATATAAAATGAATCTCTAGATGGAAATTTCAAATTACATTTTTACATTGTGTATATTTTGAATGGTTGAACTACATTTTGCATGTGATCACATGTTGTGATGTGATGTTTTGTTTTTAAAACTGAAGTTGTCATTTTATAAATTTATTAACAATATAAAATGAATGTCTCTAGATGGAAATTTTGAATTACAAACCATAGATACATGTGTATATTTTGGATAGTTGAAATACATTTGGGATGTGATCACATGTTGTGATATAATGTTTTGTTTTTAAAACTCAATTTGTCACTATATTTGTTAATATAAAATGAAGCTGACATTATATTTATTAAATATAAAATTAATATAGATGGAAATTTCAAATTACAATTTACACATAAATGTGTATATTTTAGATAGTTGAACTACATTTGGCATGTGCTCACATGTTGTGATATAATGTTTTGTTCTTAGAACACAATTTGTCATTTTATTTGTTAAATATAAAATGAATCTAGATGGAAATTTCAAATTACATTTAAGACATACATACATTGGTACATGTTATGCATTTGAACATGTGTGTTAATGTTATATAGTTTTAGGATGTACATTTATTATTTAGGTGATATTAAGTACAATACATATCAATGTTTTAAAATATAAAAACAATCATAAAATGTACATGTCAGAAGCCATACAATGGCCTCACACCAGCATCAAAAACCCATCAGAGGTAGCTACAAAGGTGCATTTGCAGGCCGCTCTCACCATGGCCATGACTAGAGATTGGAATCTACCGAGGGCTATACATCTCATAGCCATGAGGTGTTGGATCCTTAAGCATTTGATAACATTCATGGGGAGACTATTTTGCCTCCGGAAAATTCTAAGGGTAGAAGAGGCAGGAAATTCACTATTCCACAATCTCTGCAGCCTTTACACAGGAAAACCAGCCCGCTTCCAAGTTATGAGCCCATGATGGAGGAGATAGGAATTTTGGTTATGGACTTGGACGGTGTCTGGACCAGAGATTACGATGTGGAGTACTTAGTCACTCCCATCATCCATGCGGCCCCTCCGAAGCCTCCTCGAATGCCCATAGCTAAGGATGAAGCCATTGCTAGAGAATACGGGTGCTTGATAGAGGAAGCAGACCAGGCAACAGACAAAGATGAATGAACTCCATGATTTTCACCTTAGGATATACTTCAGCTCTTTTATTTCTATATGGACCACCAAATATTTTCTATTACAAGGCTGGATGACACTCTTAAGGGGTTGGGTTCCTCCATTGAGGCAACCCCAGACTTAGTTTATTTTGAGCACTTCCGAGGTAGGGATAGGCTAAGCACTGCGTTCCATCTCTTCCCATTGCCTCTGTAGATTTTTTCATGCTTTTAATATAGATTAGCCAAAGTTACAAACAAACAAAAAGTTCACATGAATATATATGTACATAAAATGATTGAGGTGCATGTAAAAATGATTGAAGTACAATACATATCGATGTATATAATATCTAAAAGAAATCATAAAATTCTAGTTGTTCTTAGATGTGGCAAAAAATCATAAAATTTTAAAATTGCATTAGAACATATATATCTGGTACTTAACATTTTTCATTAATGTACATTGAAAAGCTACTTTCAGTTGATAGTAAACTAGAAATTACAAAACACGTACTACACATTTTGCATTCGAGAATGAATATTATAATTTCCTTAATAGACACATCTAAAAAAATAGTGCAACTTCAAATTTGAACTATATCAACTATGCTAGCTATGCAAATATGTACATTTTGCAATAATGAAATTATGAAAAATTGTACCAGAGAATGTATGAAATCATTTAAGACCATATAATATAGACATGTGTATGTGAACATGTGTATAAATTACTCGTGTGCATGTACCAAAACAATGTACATGTGAAAACACTTGTACATATAACATAAAAATGAAGTTCAATTTTTAGGTGAGTTCTAGAAGTTCTAAAAGATGAATCCAAAGAGAAGAAATTGTTCGAAAGTTCAATAAAAAAAAATCCAATGGAATGCCATCTTCAATGATTAGTTCATGATCAAATTTTGACATTTTCCATTTATTAATTTTTCGTTCTTTTTTATTATTGAAATTCAATCAAATTTATGCATCCTGCAGACACCAAGTGACTATATTGAAAACTTATGACATCAGGTTCATAGTCTTGAAAGTAAAAAAAATCCCCACTTTGATTAGTTTGTTGGAAAAAATAACCTTTCAGTATAATAGACCCTTTGTAATATGTAACCCCATTATCATCATATTTTTCTATTAATTTCATCTTTTGTTCAATGCAATACATCAAATAATACTTCAAATTTTCATCATTGATAATAGGTGCAAATACAACAAAAACATCTCCTACACAATAAAACAAACTTATGTATTTAAATTTAAATCATAATTAACACAAAAAATTAACTTTAAAATTAACATGTGTACTTGATTTTTTTTTTCTATTTCTAGATCTCTATCATTTCAAAGCAATTGAAATGCTACCTTCTCTAAGAATATCAGAAACTCGATCACTATCAGATGATATTGTAGTCTCCTCTGATTGCATTTCTTCAAAGCTTGCAATGAACATTTTCCCCTTTGTATTTAGTTTTGTATGTTGCAAATATTTTACATACATTTTATTTTCACAAACATAATTGGATTTTGTGTTGTCTATGCAAACATGACAAAAACAATAATATTTTCTTTTATCCAATGAAAACACATTTTTGGACAACTTTTTTTTAATTGAATGCAATTTTCAAGTCCCTTTCATTATTTCAACGTCATCTCCAATTGATATATCTACATCTTCGACCCCAATATGCCAAAAAACCCTATATGGAAGATTCAAAGAAGAATATAAATATCATATCAAAATACCACCAAATATTGTCATACATGTATTGTTTAAAATTATAAATCCAATAAAAATTAAATTGAATGTACCTTCGTACTTCCTTTTATCAGTTAGTCTCATGGATTAGTGCAGCAATGCACCATTAAAAAACTTCTTTAGCTGAGAGAATTCGGTTTGCAGAGTGGTCCATTTGATGTCTTCGAAGTGCTCATTTTGTGCATACCGCTACACCGTCATGTTATCCTTTTCCATGACTAGTCTCAAAGAAAATCCAACAATGTTTAATGTAGGGTTTCATATGAAGATGACACAACCAAAATAATAATCGTGAAGATTTGAATTGACCTATGCATCCATCTGACCATATCCAATGTTCATTAAATTTTATTCCATGAATTTTCAAGGAGTAATAAATCTTTTGAAAACAATTTTGTAGAAAATATGTATCATGTATATGATCATCACTGATATAAAAGTAATATTCTTTAAGAACATGTTGATTTTCACTGGTGATTTCTATATGATCAACATTTTTTTCAGCATTTCTATATAGAATATGAACGAGAATGGAGACTTGGTCAGAATGATAGTATTCACTCTGAAATTCTTTTTGTGGAACAAATGTGTAGTTTTCTGCAAAATCAGCTATTAAAAAAATGATCCCTAGTGGAAAAAATTCACAAGATTTTTGGAATTGCAAGTTCTTCCATCAATTTTTAAGGGAATGCTTGGTGCATTTATAAATTTTTGCCTCAAAATTTCTCAAAAAATCTATCACAAAAATTTCTTCTTCTTGTAAATCAATTCTTTTAGCACTTGTAATACTTCTTGAACCTTGTATCGATGTATGGATGTATTCATATCTCTTCCATTTCACTTTCACATAGGAAAATGATTGATCATTTATATCAGTACAATATTTATTTTCAAATTTAGTCAAATTCCCACAATCATCGCATTTTTTACCACCAACACATTTCTTTTGGAAAAACACCTCATGGCTTTCTCTTCCACATAGAATTTGAGATAGAAATCATGGATAGTGGAAGGAGGTGAATCTTTCCAAAAAAATTTACAAAAATTAAGGAATGTGTCATAATATAACATAAATTCCACATGATAACGACAACAACAAGTGTCGCGTACAGTGATAGGTTTTACATACCATGGTTTTTGTCGTAGAAAAGCACTGATTGAGACATCAATTTCATGATTCTCTTCTTTGAACATTTTGAAAAAATATATCTGAGTGGTTTCCAAGAAATGTTTTGGATGTTTTTCATACTAATTTTGTGTTATTCTTCTTCACATCACATCTCTTGCTTTTGGTGAAACACGTGAATTTTTCATCCAATATTCATATATTATTTTTTTAACATTTTCTCCAAGTCTATATTTGTATGGTTGCCTAAAAATAGCTTTACAACAAGCGATTTCATCATTTACATCTATTTGCAATTGAAATTTCCGATGTTTGTGCAATTTTTTTCACGAGGTTCCTAATGCTCATGCCATAGATTTTTACCAAGTGATTCTCTTTAGTACTTGATGAAACCACTGCCATTTGTACTGCTCTACATGCCTCTAAAACACTTTTCTTTCTAGATCTTGTAATTTACTCTAGAGCACTATTTATATTTTGTATCACATTTTCTTTCATTTGTTTTATTTTTTGTTGATTTTTGAAACCCAATAAAGTCGTATCTTCTGCTAATTTCCTTGATGTTAAGAGACTTTTCAACAATTGGGCTTGAAATGCCACATTTTTATCTTTGAAGAACAAATCAATAATGCGATTAACATGATATCGTATAACACGATTATCCATTTTATCTCCATACGTGTGAGTGTCAAAATTTTCTAACATATCATCATTGATATTGATTTCATCTATACATATGAAAATTAAATCTACATAATAAGTTTACATATTCAATAAATAACTAAATTAATAAATATGTATAATTTAAATAATACACATGTTTGGCATATATATATGCATACCTAGTGATTCAATTTCTTCACTTGAATTTCTTTCAACATTTTCACCATCTTCAATCATTGGTTCAATATCTTCTTCACTTTCTCTTTCAAAATTTTGTATCTCATCATCAATGTTTTGAGGGATATCTCTCTCTGTTTACATTGAAAAATATTTTTTAAATTTGTTCATGAAATAAAAATTATGTTTCACAATACAAATTAGTGAAATTTTAAATATCAAATTTATAATATTTACATTTACATATCTGTTTCAACTTCTAGTTGAGGTTGTTTTTCCCTTTCAATTTTTTAGCGTTCTTCTATATTTTTTTTGCGATATTCTCGCCCTTGTTATCTATGTTCCTCAGGGTCTCTTGTTTGATCATATATTCTCTTACAATTCCTTCAATTTCCCATGGTAATTGAACATGAAGCTCAAAATATTTCCTTCAAAATTTTAGATAAAAACTCAATTAAAAAAATTATCACAAATTATTTAATTTAAAAAAACTCATTTTAAAATTTTTTCACAAAAGAAATACTTCAACCCAAAACACTTACTTTAAAAAATCCGAGAAAAAAATGTCTTCTAAAAATGAAATGAAGCTAAAAAAATTTCCTTCTAAGTCCTAAAAAAAAAATTTGTTTAAATTCTTAGACAAAATTCATTATAAAAATTCATTATAGAAGATTTATTTCAACCCAAAACACCTACTCTAGAAAAATGCCACTTTAAAAAATACATCCAAAAAATTTCCATTGAAAATTAAGCGCAACCTCTTAAAACATGTCACTTTAAAAAAAACCTCCAAAAAATGTCCTTTGAAATTAAGCCCAAAAACCTCTACAAAAATGTCTCTAAAAAAAAATACCTCCAAACAATGTCCTTTGAAAATTAAGCCCAAAAAGACTCTAAAAAAATATCACTTTAAAAAATACCTCCAAAAAATGTCCTTTGAATATTAACCTGAAAAGAGTCCTTTGAAAATTAAGCCCAAAAAAAGTCCGAAAAATGTCTTTTGAAAATTAAGCCCAAAATCCTCTAAAAACAAAATACCTCCAAACAATTTCCTTTGAAAATTCAGCCCAAAAAGAATTTAAAAAATATCACATACCTCCAAAAAATGTATCACATACCTCCAAAAAATGTCCTCTGAATATTAAGCCAAAAGGAGTCCTTTGAAAATCAAGCCCCAAAAAAGTCCAAAAAATGTCTTTTGAAAATCAAGCCCAAAAACCTCTAAAAACAAAATACATCCAAAAAATGGCCTTTGAAAATTCAGCCCAAAAAGCATTTAAAAAAAGATCACATACCTCAAAAAAATGTATCGCATACCTCCAAAAAAATTCGTTTGAATATTAAGCCAAAAAGGGTCCTTTAAAAATTAAGCCCAAAACAAGTCCTTTGCAAAATCAGCCTAAATGAAGAAATATGTGAAATTATGCGAAACTAAATGTTCCGTTTTTGGCTATTTATATAGCCGCGAAATGTTTTTTTGGAGGGGCTTCATCAAATTTTCCGACCAACGTAATGTCGATTAAAATTTCAGCCAAAATTATGTAAAAAATTCAACCTAAATTTTGTGGCTTTATAATTGATGGATCATTGGGACAAAAAACAATTCGGACAAACTTTTTTAAAAGTTCGGCTGAACTAGCACGTTGGAAATTACACAGAACCTCAACTCTAAATACATTTCTTCAACTTTGGAATGATTAAACTCCATGAAAATTTATGAATTAATTGTCTAAACCAAGGCAAGCATTTGCAGAATTCAATCTACTTTAAGGAAATATAAATTTTATGGAATTCCATAAATATTTACTAATTTTAATTAATTTTGTAATAAAATGGGTGCAAACAATTTCTAGAGATCATTATGATTTAGTGAAATCAAAATTTTGTATCTTCCAAAACGCACTGTAAAAAAATTGAAAAAATTATGGTTCATTTCATTGGTCCGTCGTCTATAATGTGTAGTTTTTAGGTTTTTAGTTTATAACTAATATGTTGAGAAATTTTGTGTGAGCCAAAACATATTCAAAATATGTAGTTTTTCCATATTGGATCAGTTCAAAAAATTCTAGTAATTATGATATGCATCAGTTGGTTTCGTAAATATAACGAAACCAAAGTCGACTCTCTCTACATTGTTGTAACACATTTTGTTTCTCAAAAACACAAAGTTTTAAAAGAATGCACCAACGTGTTTGAACATGATTTTTTATGAATCCTTTGATTGTTAAAGAACACACACTCAAAGAAATGTTAAATTAACATATAAAATGTGTATAAAAAAATTCCGAAAAATAAGTAATAGAAAGCTAATAATATTTTTGACAACTTTTATTTTTATCGTAAAATGAAATTATAAATAGAAAAATTGTATTGGCTTGCAGAAACTTGAAGAACATTAAAAAAGGATACTTTTTTCTCAAAAAAGGGTAAAAAGTGTAAACAAAATTCACATTTTCACCCTAGAGAGAGATACTATTAATACTGAAAAGGTAAAGTGACAATATTTCACTTTTACTATAATATCTAGCTAGAGTTAAATATTTGGATGGTGTTTGGTTTCTTCATCCATTCCTATATGATCAATATTAAGAGAGAGAGATTGATATCAATCACCATTTAATTTATGTGTTTTTCAATATCTTTCTCATCTAAAAACATAAAAATATAATGCATTATATTTGTTATTTAATATCTTAATTTTTTTCTTTATATTTTTTTTAATCAGTAAATATTGTTAATCTTCTATTTGTATTAATAATGATGTCAATTTCAAACAAGGAAATTTCATTTCAACCATATGCGTATAAATATTAATCATAATCTAAATATGTCACTCTACTACACACCATATGTATATACATAATAATCATCATTTAAAGATTTCACTCAACTACACACCACTAGAACTACGATATATCGATCATAACTTCATATTTATCATGCATGCAAAAGCACCAAATTTCTTGAGGTGCAATCATTTTCTTAAGCTTTACACTAAAAAGGGAGGTTTGCACATTGAAAGATTTGATCCCTCTAACAACATGATAAATACGAAGTTAAGATGAATCTATCATGAAATATGTGTATTCAAAATACAATGTATAAAAATAATAAAAATAAAAATAATATATTTACACTTGAACAAAAATATATTTATAATATGTATATAAATATTTGAAAGGATCCATTTTTATTAATATATATTGATATAATAAAAGGACATAATTTTATGTATGTGTATTTCTATAGGTTATTAATATAATTAAAAAAATTAATTTTTCCATGGGGTCTTTTATAGACACTAATTGGGTTCTCTGTTAAGGCACTCCTTGATGTGAATTCACTGATTCAATTCCATGATATATTGGACATGTTGAAGATGTAGTCCTGCCAAAAGTTACAGTAAATATATATATATATATATATATATATATATATATATATATATATATATATATATATATATATATATATATATATATATATATTCGCACATATTGTACATTGCAATTTATAACTTTCATGAATTTGATTGAATACATGTTTACTTAAATTCATTCTAAATAATCAAAATATTATATTTCAATAGATTTGATGCTTATGAATATTAGACGGATTTATTATTAAAACAAATTTATATAAATATATCAAATTTAGATACATAGTGACATAAAAATCATATTTACAAAAAAAAAAAATTAAGAAAAAATAGAAAATTAAATTGAAAACATTTCAACAAAATTGATTTTTTTTTTTTATTGGTTAATAGTATCCATATGTAATCATTATTGATACAAATATTGACTACTATATTGAAATAGTCACACAAATAGAATGTTCTAATATTAACATAGTCACACAAATAGAATGTTGTAATATTAACAGTGAAGTTATATTAATGAAATATATTTTACAATGGTAAGAATGCTGACATATATATTTGTTTAACACGAAAGGTTGGTAATATTGTATTATTTCGTGCCGCAATGTGGCCAAAATTGAGGATCTTTGGAGTATCAATTCATAGCCATCTATGGGCAACACAATATTCTTTCGTATCAACCCATCTCGTGTTACCTTTCCAAAAATTATAGAATTATCCTTTACCACAAGTCTACTACTGTACATACGAAATAATTATTGCAACAACATTTTACATTCACAATGTAGCATAAAAAACTGGAAAAAAAATACAAAAGGGACGCAATGAAATAGTCACTCCTCCATATTTTCTAGAACGTTGAGACCGATTCCAGTTTCTTCTTCCTCAATCATCATGTTTTTATCCTTCAAATTGAACTGAATATCTGTATGTTGATGCCGCAATGCATCAATTTTTTCCTTTAGTTGGTAGATTCTTTTGTTTTTCTTCAGTTGCTTCTCTTACATCTCCAATGTTTCCTTCTTCTATTGGTGTAGATACCTTTGAATTATTTCCATACCATATTTGATTTTTCCATGATATTTGACATAGTGAGCACAATATGCGAGGATTTGGCCCGAACATTCCTCATCCTCCCTGTCATTCTACCAATTTGAGGCATGCGGTAGCCCGAAGAGCCTGAAACAGAGATTCCTTCTTTCGAGTGACTCATTGCAGTCATAGTTCCAAGACAAAAACACCTTGTAGACTTAGAATAACTATCTACCGAGAACCACCACTGATGAAAGGTCACACCAAACTGACAATTCCCCAGTCCCACAGATGAAAAATCACCAAAATTCATCCTACCACCTATACCCGCAACACAATATGAAACCACAGCGGGCCTAGTAACATAAGCGATGACCTCATTAGTAACACACTATATCCACAACCAAATACCCTCCTGAATCACAAAAATAGAAGGGACCCAAACATTTGTTGGACCTCGATAACCAAAACGACTTGAGCCTTTCCACTTGGTCGAGAACCAGAGAAAAATTAGGGCAGAGACTAAACCATTCATTCGGTGAGGACACAGATTGAAACACCAACTTATATAGAAAATAATTTGCCTGGAATTGTAGCAGGTACCATGAATTGAGGTCAATGTCATAAGCTTCCCCACAAATCTTCATGATTTTTCATTTCATTGAAAATTTCTTTAGCTTGTACAGAGTTGACTTCCCCATGCTAACAAGCCACACTAGCACATGAGTATTAAATTCCACCCTTGTTCTCCTAAGTTTCACATGCCTTCCCCATGAATGTGACGACACCATGGTATGATTAGAATATGAAAAACCATTGCCTCCATCCAAAATCTTGAACAACCAAGGGATTATCTGAACTTCAAAAACGATTTCCTTCGTTCAAAATTTTGAACAACCAGGGGATGATCCAAATATGAAAAACCATTTCCTATGTACAAAATATTGAACAACCACTAGGTGTTTGACATGGACAAATCCATCTGACACGTGTCTGAACTGATATGGTTTCTCCCTAAGGTAAGGATCCACAACACACAGGAAATGGGTGTGGGGAAATGGGGTTGATGGCATAGGGATTAAGATGGGCAAGGATGGGGAGAATCAAATTCCAAGTAGCCATCGACGGGAGGAAATTTTGAATGAATGGGAGGGAGAGGGGAAGGGGCGGGAGGGAAGGAGATAACATTGAAAGGGGAAGAAATACAAGGGGGAAGGTTAAAAGAGGGGACCAAGGAAAAAGGGAGGATAGGAGACGAGGGGGGAGGGTAGGAGGGCAGAAAAATGCGAGGGGGAACTAAATGGGGAAGCATTAACACTCTCCCCTAAGTCATTCCACAATTTTCTCTTATTCTTGTTAACCTTAACCACCCTTTTATTGGCTTGGTTTTTGATATCAACCATTAGGGTATTGTAACCATTGCTACAGTTCCACTCACATTGTTATTCTCTTCTGTGATTTTGCAGGCCAGATTGGCTTTCCAATATTCCTCCTTATTTTTCCCTTTGAGAATATGATAGAACTGTAATCAACCAAAGAGGGGCCTCATTCCCTAGATTATCTGGATGAATTCATTCAATTTGTAGGTTTGAGGTGATGTATTGCAATTCATTTGTTTTCCAATAATGAGGAAGTCCCCTAGGATAGACATATCTTTTATTCCATTTTTTTAGCCAATGAAAGCCCAAAGAACAAATCATAAACCTCGTCTTTATTGTTTTCTTTTTTTCCGAGACCCCATGCAAATCCGTCTTCTATGATTCCTTCCAGATTAATAAGAATCCCCCGCCCCTCTTGCCACCCAACATAGTTATTCGTAATAATAGATGAGTTTGTTATTCTCACTTATAAGTTTAAGATGTGGAAAGATAATTATAAATAATTATTTACTTTCTTAAGCATAAAAAGTATTACAATTTTCATTCTGAATAATTTATTTAAAAAAACGATATGATTAGTTTCATTTAAAAATATTGGTAGGAAAAGAATCAAACTACACTTTATTATAATAAACAAAACCATATCGAAAAATTTATACGATATATTAACCCTATCCTTAGACTGAAAAAGTATAAACATGAACTTAAAAAAGTATAAGCATTAACTTATTAAAAAAAAAATGTTTATGGACCCAACTTTCCTTTTTGTTATGTCCTTTCTTTATGCTTTTCTTGAGTGGGCCTAATGGTTAAGAGCATGTGTTTCCTCCTAAGACATAGGTAAGATAGAGTATGAGTATGTATGCCTTCGTAGACTTAATAGTCAAATTGCGGGGAAGTGAGTCCCTTGTCTCATAAACAAGAGAGTCTCATACACTCATTTTAATTTCAAGATTGAGCGTGACTTTAAAATTAAATAATAATAATAATATAATATTAAGCTTTCTTGAAATATAATTTTCTAAAAAAACCATATTTTCTTACCACAACCATAAAATAAAAATATTAAAAAATATATTTCCAACCCTGGTAATCCAAAATCCTTTAAAATCAAAGTAAAAAATATGTTAAAATATTTGAAAATTTTTAAGGTTAACCAAAAGCGATCATAGATTCCCTCTAAGATAGATAAAATAATGATCTATAAACTTGGGAAAAATATATTTAAATTTAAAATACAAATTTATTTCAAACACGTAATGTGGGAACATTCTTCACAACTACTTAAGCACATAATTATTATTAGTCATAACTTCTTTGTGTAAAGCGTACTTAATAACTCTTTTGAGAAGAAACACTCTACCTAAATATTTTATAGGATGACAGCCGTACTATAATTTTTTGGGAATATCAGTTTAATTAAATTGTTTTTTTTGAATTATATCAATTTTAGACTTAACCATAGACCAGTGCAGGTATAAATTGAAATATGGCTGGTTACTATAAATATTTTCATTACAAATTACTTTGCGTTAAATAATGTATTTAAGGAATCGTGGAAGCGTTCATATCAGTGGCGAATTCACATGAAGAGGTATTTCAAGGAGACGTTCGTACCCATTGCCAACTCACAATCTATTTTTTTCTCATATAAAAAAAAAAAATACGATGTATATATTCTTCAATGTTTTAAATATATATATATTTTTAATTACTAAAATTTGTTATTTATTATTATTGTTATTTTTTTATTATTACTTTTATTTATAATAATGTAAATTTTAAATTAGTAATTTTTATTTCAAATATATGTATATATATAATAATTATCTAAAAATGTTATGCTATTATATGGTAAGTAGTATAGATTTATATTAAATTTGGATCTATTATGTATAAAGAGGATCAATTTTTTTTTCAAATTTAAGATTAAAAAAAAATTGTATTTAAAAAGATGTTAAGATAAATCTAGACTCATATATATGTGTATATTAAAAAATTACACCATAAATAATCTATTTAATATGAAAATAAATTATCAAGATAATAAACATGAAACTAACATGTTTACCCCTACATAACAATATATTTACAATGTCTCTAAATATTTAAAAGAAGGTATTTTTATATATTAGTATTGATATAATAAAATATATGTTTATATTTATATAGATTGTGTATTATTATTTATAAGTTTTATGAAATTGATTGAAAATATGTTTATTTAAATTTTTAAATAATAAAATTATATTTCAACAAATTTGATCTTTATAAATATTTGATGGAGTTATGATTTTTTTTTAATATTATTATATTATATTTGGATACGTGACATAAAAATCATAATTGCAAAATTTTATAAACGTTAAAAGAGAAGAGAAAGTTAAATAGAAAACATAGAGAAAGTTAAATAGGAAACATTCCAACAAATTTAAGTTTGCTTTTAAATGATTTTTTTAAGTTCATAGAATGCATGTGTCATTATTGGTATAAATATTGAAGTGGCCACACAAAATATATTTTACAATGTTTAAAATATTAATAATTATTTATAATAAGAAATATATTTCATATTAAAATGGAAGTAAAAATGATTTAAAAAAATTTAAAATTTATTAAAATTATAGTGAAGATGGAATGTATAGCATTAAGTTAAGAAAAATATGTATGATTTAAAATACCAATTATAATGTTCAAATATTCTTCACAATTTTTTTTTATAGATAGTTAAGTACAAGATTATTGTTATTATATTGGCTCAACATCACATTGTGACTACAATGGTCATTCATGGTTAACTATAGTTCAATCTAGCATTGTGAGAAAAATTGTATCAATATTAAAATTAATTATGGTAAATCATATATATTATTCGTTATTTATTATTAATATTTTTAGTATATATATATATATATATATATATATATATATTTGTAAATCAGAAATCTGTATTATATTATTGAATGAAGTTACATATTGTTATGTAGTTGCATCTTTTATAGTTCGATCCAGCAATGGTGTTGACCCTATTTTTTTCTCCTAATAGGGTGAACTCCCATAGGAGTCTTCTCTTATACTGCCTGGATTCCTACTTTTGACATTACTACCTTTTACCTCTATGGGAAGATTATCCCTACTCCACTTATTCCAGAAAGCTATAACTAAACACTTCCATAAACCAACAACTAGATAGTTGCAACCCCACCTTGGTTCCATCTTTGGATGCTTAACCATCCTACTCATTTTTAACATTCCTTACTAGATCAGTATCATTAGTATGCACAAAACTTCTTGGTTGTTGCCCCTCCCTTTCACTGCCACTTTCATTCTATGCAATTTGGTTGCACTCATTTTTAAACTCCCCATCTGGCCAGAGATGCCAACTCCTATCCAGATAGTGTCGTGGGTGGTTTAACTCTTCATTAGCCAATATGTCTTCCCGTGAGTTCAATTTTCTTCTAACAACTCTGAATTTCACTCCCCACAACAAGCTAAGGTGCCAGGTGATCATCGATATTACATATGCTGGCTGCCAATGGATGGTGACCTTAGCTGCCGAAGCTCCATTGAGAATGCACATTGCAGTGTTGATGGCTAGCATTGAATCCCCCTCTATGATAACGTTCGACATATTTTCTCTAACTGAAATAGATATGTCTCTTTCCATTGCTGTAAATTACACCCCGTTCTTGTTGGTTTCTCCTATTGACTCATACTACCCATGCACTATCTGTCCATTGTGATCTCAGACGATGCCTCCAAGCCCTGCCTTGCAAGGGTTTCCTTGCGGTGCCCCATGAAAGTTGAGCTTCAGGAGAGCTCGACAAAGAGGAGCCCACGACATCTGATATTCCTGCGGAATTATTTGTATTAGCCCCCTGCTACTCATAACCATTTGACCCAAGCCGAAGAGATCAAGAATTTTGCACTCGTGGCCTAAAGGTTTCTCTGCCTGCACCGAACGCACCCTGATAAGGATAGTTTCCCTCATTTGCTGGGTGATTTGATCCTTGGTGGCTTGAATGGGTCAACCTTTGCTCTAGAACACCTGATCATTGCGCTCTTTACACAGATTCTAATCTATACATCCAGGGAGTAGGTTCCATATTAAATTAACCATCTCATTCTTGGTACATACTTCTCTCTCTAGCTCTTGATCATCCTTTGAATTGAGGCTCCATTTCTATCTAATTGGTGGAAGATGGCAACAACCCAATCCCATAACTCTGCAGTAAAATTATAGGTGTTTAACAGATGATTAGTAGACTATCCCTTTGCACAACACATATTGCACCTTGAAGGTCTAGAGAAACCTCCTTTTATTAGATTTTCCCAACTCAGGATCCTTCCTTGCATGACCAGCCACAGGAAAATTTTGATTTTTTGCCATAGGTTAGCATCCCATACCTTATTCACCCATGGCACCTTCTCCCCTTCCTCTTGGCCCTCCAGCAAGGCCCACGCTTCCTTGAGACTAGAAGCTCCTCCCTTCCACTGACCCCATCTAAGTTGGTATTGATCCGCTAATATCCTTATCTTTCTCTTCTGAAGTTCTAGCTGAAGGGTAGCAACATCCTCTTTCTCCCCACTCCTTCCTCATGGTTTTCAAATATCCAGTGTCTCCAATTCATATCATGTTGGCTTTCCTTCCAATAATGTTTTACATTAATCTTCCCACTATAAAGAAAGCACTGTTGCAGCTCCTGATACTGATGATTCCTCAGATAAGGCAGTTTTTTCCAAGTGTCATCCCAGAAGAGGGCAGTTTCCCCATTCCTTATCTCCCAGAAACAATTTTTTTGAACAATTTCCCTATTGGCCCAAGCTAAATTCCAGATCAGCGACCCTATTATCTCCCCTATCGTTCTCACTAAATCCCGACCCTACCAATTGTTGGCATATTTCGCCTTCTAGAAAACTGCCCAAGGGGTGTTGGTATCCTTTAGCCATCTTCACCATAGCTTAGCACCACAAACTATATTTACTATCTCTGGATCTTGGAGACCCAACACCCCCATGCCTTGGCCCTACAGATACAATCCTAGGCCACAATTATTCAATTTAATTTTTAATTAATTATTAATCGTTATTAATAATTATTTAATTATTATTATTATTAATTAATTAATTAATTAATAATAATTATTATTAATTAATAATTCATAATTATTAGTAATAAATAAACAATAATTATTATTGTTGGTTATTTTTAAATTATTATTGTTATTTAAATTATTTATTATTATTTAGTTGTTTTTATTATTATTGATTATTTAATAATAACTATTATTAATTATAATTATTGTTTAATTATTAATTATTTTTATTATTTATAATAATAATTATATTTTTATTCCCCGGATGTGGGTGTTAGATTGTAGTAAATATGGTAGCAACCTGGCTGCGCAGATGAGGGACACTCGTTGTAATGCCCTAGACTTCATGAACCACATTCGGGGTAACAGGCATGCCCACCAGGTGTTTGGATGGTGTTCGGGCGTCGTGGGACATTACGGGAGAATCGTCATACCATAACCGCATAAGAACATGTGTGTAGCGATGGGTGAGTACCGGCGCACGTTATAGTAGGTGCATCGCACATAGCCGACGATTTCATTGGCGATGCAACATTATAGGCGAAACGTCACTCCGTAGCTGAAGTTAAAAGCTGACATATTGAGTTGGGTGGCTGACACTACAACAAGTGCAAATAGCTAAACGAGAGCATCAGGCAGGTCGGCTTGGGACCACTGAGTGAGCCATGACCAAAACATAACACGTATAAGTAAAGCATGCAGATGATTGTTGGAATGCATCCGCGAATCATCCAAGAGTTTCATAGCAAATTCATGGAGCATTTGAGCAAAGAAGAAGCCGAGGCTTCACCAACAACTTGTTGGTGAATGCCATCACCAAGGTGGAAGGTTGAACGCATTTGTGTACGGAGCTGAGGGTGTCGGGGTGCAGTTGTGAATGAAAACATAGAGGCATGGGTCGAGTCAGAAGGAAAGTGCAGCAGACCGTGCGAAACAGTACCGCAGGTGCGTATTGATGGGCTAGAGCTAACCATACCATTTTCAAGTTATTAGGACACATGGTGTACTCGGGGTGAAGTCTGAACTCATAGGCAGTAGGCGACCCAAGTGACCGAAGTAACCTCGCAGCAAGGTACTTGGGCAGGATTGTGCAAAAATTTCCAAAAGCTGAATTGAATGTTGTAAATGATTGTTTTGGCTAGCTTAATGATTTTCAAGCATTTGTAAGCTTGGAAAAAATGTAAACTTTCCTTGACAAGGAGCAAAATGGATTTTGCTAGATTGGATTATATTTTATATAATTTTATGAAACATAATATCGGGCAGACTTATAATGAGGGAGTTTCCCCTCCCTTGAATGTTATGGTCTTCATGTGGATTTGATATTGATTTTTATGATGTTTTAATTGTGCATAAGCACACTTTGACAATTTAAATAAAAAAGTGTTGTGTAAGGCGTAGTTCACATACTTGAGTATTACGAAAAGAGAATGTACGGTGTTTCCGCACCCGTCTATAGCTTGGTTGAAAGACTACCAAGGTATAGGGGTGTGACAGATGGTATCGGAGCTACCATTCTTTGGGGCTTTTGTACTGAAGCAAGCGGGGCCAACTCACAGGTTGAGGCTAAAGCTTGATTGGGAAAACATGGATACTCATGAAGCGTTGCAACAAGTATTGGAGTTTGGTACTATATAGTTGAGCAAAGGTATGATTGAAGTCATGGCCGAAGCTAAATTGATGAAGAAAGAAAGTTGGAAGGCTCAAGTTGGACTTGAGAAGATGATAGAAAATTGTATGGATACAAGGCAACAATATCACAAGAATCTTGTGTAAGTGTCTGAACACTTGGAACACATTGGAGATGGGTTGATGGAGATGTAGAAATATTTGGATGGACTATCTGGACAAACTGCTGAAATTGAGAAGCTTGACATGGATATACAACAAGGTGAACAAAGGCTTCAAGAACTCTTTATTGAAAGAGCTCGCTTGAAGGAAAGAAGCACCACGTTGCAGGCTAAAGTCAAGGACATTAAATATGAGATAAAGAGGGAATTCCTTGATCCAAAACCTATTGGTTTGAAGAAGGAAAATTCATATGATGGCACACTTGGAAAATAAGAAGACCACACTATGATGATTGGTGCACTTCGATTCAAAGGAGCCAATCTATGTTAGATTGGGGTACTTAGGCATAATTCGAAGAGGAAGAAGCTTGAGCCAATTCAAGAAGACCCAGGATTAGGTTTCTCTATGGAATCTCATGAGAATAAATATGTGAAAACAACTGTTAGGTCAAAGCCTAGTTCTAAAGACATGTTGGAAGAAGAAATTTTGAAGAAGATTACGGATATAAGGCGAAAGACAAGAAGAAGGGATGATGAAAATTCCTTGGACTTGAGATTTTTTTATACAAACATGCATGGAAATAAGTTCTCTGCGTTGATAGACATGGGGGCTACTCATAGCTTCCTAAGTTGAAAGGCAACTTCATCCCTTAGGAAGAAGAAGGCTAGCATGGAGAAAGAGTTGAGTGCTTTCAAGGCAGTCAATTTGGGAATGAAAGCAGTGAATGGTGCCATGAAAGGCACACATGTGAGAGTAGTGTCATGGTTTGGAAAGATGGACTTGAGAGTCATTGACATGGATGATCATTCTATGGTGTTGGGGTGGGACTTTCCTGTTGCAGCGCAAGCCATACCAATGGTGGATTGAGACATTCTCTTAATTCTTGATGATGGGTAAACTATGATGGTTCCTATGACAAGGAAAAGTTATTTAGGGTATAAACTGAGAATGGCTTCATTGATCCTATATATGAAGGACCCTGATATGGACCATAATGATATGGGGCATTGGGAACTCGGATCTATGGCTCAAAAAACAAAGGAAAAACTCATCCTTGATTTTGTTGGGAGAGACCTGAAGGAAAGAAGGAAAGGAGTGAAGGTGACTTCACTTATTGAGCATGCAACATAGAAATATACTCAAGATCTTCACCGGGATGATGTGAATAAGGACACTTCTTCAGACATGGGACCAGGGAAATATTATGAAGGTAGAAATCCATACGGCATTGTAGAATATTGTAGATATTCTATGGGCATATATGACGTTAAATTAACAAAGGACAAGCTTGGGAAAATATGATGCAATCAAGAGGAGGTTGATGCTATTCACGAGTACTTCAAAATTCAACATCAATCTGATACATGGGTGGATGAAAGTCAGGGAGGTAGCTTCCTTGCCCTTGCTTTGAAATAAACCTTTGGAGAAAAGGGGGTGTGGTGCCTTAGTGCATGGAGGACCACACCACCCTCAAGGATAAAGGGGCTTTGGACAAAGGTATCACATATATGGATGGATAGATGCTTGTATGAATGTGTCTACCTTAATAGCACATTGGAGTAGCATCATAGACCACATATTGCAGATGGAATGGAGGAAAACTTCATGGACCTGGATATGGCTAATATATTTGGTGACAGGAGATCTCTTACATTTATGATGTTTGGAGGATGTGACAACCTAGCATTAAAGTGACACATGATTTAGCATTATGGACATCATGTTGTGATGGAGATGAAGCACACTTCATGGACCGAAAGATGGCACATAGACTTTGGACAGATTCTTGATTGAATTGATGAATGTGGCAAGAGCTAGAGAAAGATTAACGGATGGCATAAGGATGTACATTCTGATGAGGAGGAAATTTAGTTGGACTGATCACCTAAATTGTTCGAATCATGAGGGCTAGCAATGCTACGGAGGTGTGATACATGTTACAACATATGGATGTTTGACAAAAAGATATGGTTATCAATATCTTCTTGGGTAGAATCATCTTGGATACAGTTTCACATGGATATAAACACTATATCGAGAAGGAATTCCAAAGGAAGAGATGAAATTGGTAGTTTATGCATTATTTGGATGATTATAGGAAATTTGGTGGCATATACATTGTTGGAGATGTTGGAGTCAACAAAACTTTGTGAAGATAGTTGTGACGATATTGTGCACATGGATGCAATGATAGATCATGCAGCGACATTTTGCGATAAAAGTTGTGACGATATTTCACACATGGAGTTGTGACGATGGATTGTGCGACGAGAGGATGATGTTATCAAGGGATGACAACACTTTAGTGTAGTAGAGGATATAAGGCCCCAGACTTCATGAGCCATGTTTTGGGTAACGAGCGCACCCACCGGGCATCTGTATGGTGTTTAGGCGCTGCGCGACATTACGGGTAGATCGTCGCACCATAACCGCACGAGCATGGGCATGTAGCAATGGGCCAACATGGGTGCACGTTATAGCAGGTGCGCCGAACATACCTGACGGTGTCATTGGTGATGCGATGTTATAGGCGAAACTTCATCATAGTTGAAGTTAAAATTCGACATATTGAGTTGGGCGACCGATGTGTTGGAGTGCGGCCAACGCTACACCAAGTGCAGACAACTAAACGAGGGCATCGGGTGGGTCAGGTCAGGTCCACCAAGTGACCCACGACAAAGGCATAACACGTATAAGTAAAGTGCGGAGATGATTGTTGGAAGGCATCCACGAATCATCCAAGAGTTCCATAGCGAATTCAAGGAGCATTCGACCAAAGACGAAGCCGAGGCTTCACCAACAGCTCGTTGGTGAACGCCATCACAAAGGTGGAAGGATGAACGCGTTTGTGTGCAGAGCTGAGGGCATCGGGGTGCAGTCGTGAACAAAAACGCAGAGGTGTGGGTTGATTCGGGCACAAGTACAGTGGCGCATGCAGAACAGTACTGTAGGGCATCCACAGTGTAGGCCGGGTCGAGCAGGGCATCTGCAACAACTTGAACTTTAGTTTAGGAGCTTTTCTAAAGAGGCTAGAGATCAGATTTTGATGCGAAGAAGTGCAGTAGGTGTGTATTAATGGGGCGGAGCTAACCATGCCATTGGGAAGTGATTTGGACACACGGTGTGCTCGAGGTGAAGTCTGAACTCATAAGTAATAGGCAACCCAAGTGACTCGAGTGACTTGGCAGCAAGGTACTTGGGCAGGATTATGCTGAAATTTCCAAAGGATGAATTGAATGTTGTAAATGCCTATTTTGGCTAGTTTAATAATCTTCAAGCATTTGTAATCTTGGACAAAAGGTAAACTTGGCTTGCCAAGGAGAAAAAGGGATTTTGCTGAATTGGATTGTATTTTATATACTTTTATGAAACATAATATCAGGCAGACTTATATTCAAGGAGTTTCACTCCCTTGAATGTTATGGGCATCATGTGGATTTGATATTGATGTTTATGTTGTTTTAATTCCACACAAGAACACTTTGACAGTTTAAATAAAAAGGTTTTGTGTAAGGCGTAGTTCACATACTTGAGCATTACAAAAAGAAAAAGTACGGTGGTGTCGTTTCGTCTATAGCGTGGTTGAAAGACTACCAAGGTATAGGTGCCTGACACCCGTCCTCCTCACGGGGTTGCACATGGCCACCCCATCTGGCTTAAAGTATGGTGCGTGGGGAGTTTATTCGCCACCCATGAACGTCCCCCATCGACGTCCTTGCTCCACTGTGCCATTAACACAGTCATGTGCTCATTAATTCTGTTTGTCAGGCCTTTTCTGCCCTCTATGGCCCATAAATCTGCTCACCCTGCTCCCCATTTCGACATTTAGCTCTCCCTCTGACTTCATTCTGAGGCTCCTTGTACCTCCACCAAGCCCCTTCTCCATTGCTCGCTTCCCTGCTCGGCTCGTTTCACTTTGGCATTCGGATCTCCCTTTTCTCCCTACTGTGATGTTCTCCTCCCTCCATCTTCTTAGCCACTTTCTTATTCCTCTGGCATGCCCCGTCACCATCGGAAGCGGTGCCATAGAGGCGGTGGCCACAGTCTCCCCTCTAGGCCACCTATTTCTGCCACTACTGGCCGAACGGTGAACCTCTCGATCGACTAGGCAGAGTCAGAAGTCCTAGACCCCATTAACCTCACCACTCAGTTGTCTCTACACCTTCCTTAGTCTCCATTTGAAGCCTCTGGCTCTGGTCTTCACTGCAGGAAATGCCTTCACAGGTCCACCATCTCTCCTACCAGCCCATTCTCCCCTCACAAGATGGTGGCCTTGCCAGTTCAATAGGCCTCAGACAGAGAACACAACTACAGCTCGGGCTCAGACGAGAATAGCACCAGTGCAGATACTGAGGCTCATGTAGATTCCTCCCCTTCGCCAAATTCCCACACGGCTCTCCTTCCACCGTCGCATGCCCAGGGGTCCAAGCTGGAGGATGAGGAGTCTCAGTACATGTGAAGAATCATGGAGGAGCTATTCCAACCACTGGTACAGGATGATAACAATCCATCCGCCTAAATTCGGGGTTCTTCTTTCTAATTCCAATCATTTTCCTGAAACTTCGTTGCTTCTTGTTTTCTGGTTTTTCTTTAAACATGTTATGTATCAGGCTGGTTTCCCATTATGGGCAGCATATTCTAAACTTCTTGAAATCATCTCTTGGGATGGTTTCCCCGTTTTGAGAAGCCCCTCTTTTGTTGTTTTGGAAACGAAATTTCCTATCAAAATTGGCTTGCCAACTCCAGAGAATGATGATTGTAATATTTTGGACTATATGATATAATAGAAGTAGACCATTTTATAAAAAACACAAATTTATACTTTTTTTGTAATAATTTTTTTTAATAAATTTTTATTATTATATATTTGTTAATGATTTGTGTGGAAGCATTTGAAATACATTAATAAAATTTAATGAATTAAATTTGATTATGGTAATTGTTATTGTATTATCATAACTTCTATGTGAAAAGCATGATTAAGAAAAAACACACTGCCTTCATATTTTTTATATTATAATATCTATACTATAATTTTCGGGTACATCAGTTTAATTAAATTAATTTTTTTTCAACTGTTTTACACTCAGCCATATGCATGTATAAATTAATTACATGCATGCGTTAAATAATGTATTTAAGGATTCTACAAAGAGGCGTTCATACTAGTCGCTAATTCACACGAAGAGGTATTTGAAGGAGCCTTTCATACTCATTGCCAACTCACAATCTATATTTTTGACTTTATTATTTTTAAGAATAGGAACAATGAGAGTTGTTTTTTCATTACTAACTTCATGCAAAATAATGTATTTAATGAATCCCCTTACAAAGAGGCGCGTTCATACGAGTAGCCAATTCATTTTTATTTTTAGAAGAAAAAAACAACTTTATATTAGATAAAAACATGTTTACATATTTATGCATATGCATATAGCATATAGTTCAGAGTAAGAACTCCATTGATCAAAATATTTGGAATAGTCTCATAATGTATAATCTAAACCCTGTGGGCACATACATTTGCACAACGAATGAAAATAAGCCCATATGAACCAGGAAAGTAGGCTTACAAAAACCCATAATGGATCAAAACATAAAGCCCAAGAGCAGACAAAACCATACAAGGCAGGTCAACAACCACCCCAAAAAGAAGGGGCAAAGGCACAAAACCAGGAACCAGATGAGTGGAGACTTCAACAGCCCCAAAATCCAGTTCCATCAAACCACAAGCATAGCTTCGAACTCCAAATGCCAGTGCCAGTGAATGACAAGCATATCAACAAACAATCCAAACCAGTGGCAACAAGAATGCATGGACAACATTTGCGCAGACCCATCTACCGCACCCACAAAAAAATCCCATGTAAAGAAGAGTGGAAGAAAACCCACTACAAAATAGGTAAGTCAGGGCCGCAGGAAAGAAGAGGGGCAACAGCATCAAGGAAACCCACTAGAAAATAGGAGCCGGTCCACCAAAGGCCACAGTGAGGAATAGCCCATGGCACCATCTATGGCCGCCAAAGCCTGGCAGAGGAAACAAAAAAAAAACACAGCAAATAACAACCCTATGCACCCTTCAAAACATCGACTTCCACAATGAGGAGCCGACGGTAAAAGCGGTAGAGAGGGTTGAGGGGGCAGCAGCGGAGAGGCCACCACCAAATCCCCTCGCAGAAGAAACCCTATGCATTTTGACACGTTCATACTCATTGCCAAGTCACAAACTATATTCTTCACTTTATTTTTTTTAAAATAGGAACAATGAAAATTCTTAAAATAATAAGAGTAATTGGAATTTTAAAATAATCATGATAAAGCTAAGATCATAATTTTTAAAATACTTGTGGTAATAGATTAATGATAATTTATTTATAATTGTTTTGGTTTTAATTTAACTTGTAGTTTTTTATTTTAAATAAAATTAGTTTGATTTTAGAATTTATAAAAATATGTTAATTATAAAATATATTATTTTACAATTAAAATTAATTATAAAAATAATTTTTTTTTTTTACCAATACCAAGAAATAAGTTAGAATCCAAAATGAAAACCTATTTCAAGATTAAAATAATGTTTTTTTTTCACCTTAAAGAAATATATTGATAATTAAAAATAAAGCTAATCATAATTGACAATTAAATGTTATTTCAATTGTAGAATATTTTTCAAGTGTAAAATAATTTATTTCAATTGAAATATATTGGTAATCAAAAGATGATATTCACCATAGTTCTCTATTAGAAGTTATTTCAGCATAACTTAAAAAAAAATATGGGAATCAGTGAATTAATGTGTAGAATTTAGTTGTTATGATTAAAATTCAAATCCTATTGAAAGAGGATGCAAATATTAAACAAAACATTTAAATTCAATTAAAATTTATATAAAGGTTAAGGTTTGTAGAAAAGAAAAAATTTAGTCTATTTATCTAGGGATTTGTTGAGATGCTGAAAGTTTTTATTGTGAAGCTTCACATAAAGAAAAAAGAAAATACAACAAAAACAATCTCTCATAAACTATCTTTAATTTCCCAAAAGTTAAAAATAATTTCTTTCTTTCATGCCCCAAAATTACAATACATGAGAGCAACCCGCTAGGTTAAGCTAGGTTGAAAAAACCATGCTGGTAATTAGAAATGTGCAAACTCAATCAAAATTTATTATAATAAATAGATAAATAGTTAACAAAGGTCTGCGAACCTAAACGCCCCTACAGAAAAGCGACAGGCTCGCATATTCCCGAGTTTAATAAATGGATGATCAGTGTTATCTGTCGCACTAAAAACTCCAAATGGCTGTGAACTCCAATTTAGCACAAAAACCCCATCAACCACGTCATTGATAACTACTAGATAATATTCGCAGCACTGCATCTGAGCCATTCGGAACCTTATTTAAAGGCCCCGATATTCTCCTTAAAAATCCCTCCCCCTCCCACGGATAAATTGTAAGCTATATGACAGTATATGCCCACCGTTAGAATTAATTTTATTTAACTTTAACGGTGAGCATACACTGTCTCATCGTATTTAATATTGTATTATGATATATGGCTTCCCCTATAAACCTGAAATGATAAAACCAATAGAAAATATATATTGCCACACCACATTTAATATTGTATAGGTTACCATATATGGCTTTCCCCTATGGAACTGAAATGACGGGACCAATAGAAAATATTCGCAACACTGCATCTGAGCCATTCAGAAACCTACTTAAGGGCCTCGATATTCTCCTTCAAACCCCCCGCCCTCCATATCTCATCTTCTCGCTTTCTTTCATCCCTATGTCTTCCATATTATTCGTTGCATCCCCCAACTCTTTCAATATATATTACCTCCGTCCCTATTCCATTCATTCAGATATCTTCCTCTCCCCAAATTCTGGCATATTTTGTATGGTTTATAGGCTTCTTTAAATAGTTCTCGAATTTGTGGTGGGTCTCTTTAAATTCGTTGATTATTTCCTATGATAATGCCTTTGTTATGCATATAATTCAGTGAAGCAGATAAGAGTTTTTTTGTGTACATTTATTGCAGAGTGACCCATAATGTCGCTGGACGAGACTCAACGAGTGACAGATCAGAGACCTAGTTATGATTGCCTTTTATTGGGTGGGATTTACAGCTTTTTTTTTTGGCTTTTTTTCTATTTTTATAAGCAGTTAAAAAACCACAAAATAACTTAGAAATTCCTGGTAGATAATTAAAAATTTCGGCATAGATTTTTGAAAATCTGAGTTATAATAGATAAACCTTAGTATTTTGGCTGCCCTAAACATTTTTTTATGGTGCTAAATCTATTTTCACTATTAAAAATTCAATTCAAACACTCCAACTACCTGATTTTTTGAAATACTTTTTTACATGATTCCAACAAAAAAACTATCGTCTGAATTATCTTGTTGCGTCAGTAAACAAATCCTTTTTATAAAGATATGGAACTAAATTTGTAAATATTCACTTCTGACTCCAACCTTTCGTTTTGTTTTTGATTTAGATGACACATTATATCCGTTAAATTCGGGAATTGCTGCAACCTGCACCAACAACATTGCATGTAACCAATCGTGTAGCTCTTAAAAATTATGCAATTTAGTAATCCTTTAACCAATGTTAATTTTAATATTACAATCTCAATTCAAGCCTAAAATGCCTCTTGGGAAGCTCAAGGTTGTATGTTGGGAGTTGCACTATTTCATTTTCGCTGCATTTTTGGTGCTTATATTCAATACAACTAGTCTACCTACTACATTTAATATACCGTCACACTGGCACACACTAAAAGTTGGATCACCCCTTTCCTTCCTTTCTTATCTAGGGAACATCTGGGGTTTGAATTGTTCTAAGGCCTGGTTGTTGTATGACAAATTTTGTGAATCAAAAGTTAAGAGTGGAGAGGAGAAAAATACTAGATTTGTGCAGAGAGATTTACAAGAAATATGGACAAGTATGGCTGGACTCAGAGTATACATTCAATCCATTTTTTTTTATAGAAATCGACATTGTATTTCAACTTGTAAGATTAAAATAATTGATTTTTTCAGTTGCGGATATTCCATAGCCAACTACTATAGATAGTTCTATAACGTCACAATTTTTATACCACTAGCAAGTAGGTTAACTATGGAATTACAAGGTTCTTTCATGAAACCATGGTTCCTGAAATGAATTGGGAGCATCTGAGATATACAATGTACTTTGATTTTCCCATGGCAATTGATGCACTGGCCAACGCTCTGTCAGGAGACCATTTATGATTTATTAATAAAATGTTAAGGTGTTTTCGATGTATTCTTATTTAAAAGATGATAACACATCTATTTATAAAATATGAAAATTATGGACTTATGCTCAACCTCATGGCCACGAGCTTCAATTCAATTGAGATCCTCTGTGACTTGAGTTTCATGAATTCATTGATTTCTGACCATCTTGTTGGACTTGCAGGCAGTGGGCTATGAATTTGACTATGATGATTACCATAGGTAATTAACAAATTTTATGTCCTATTGTTTTTCAATTTAAAGTTATCTAGTGTGTTGGATATTCTGAATGCAATTAGACAGAGGAAATGATTTTCCTCAATCACAGAGAATACAAACAATATTCGGAAATTAAAAATGATAGTCATAAACAGGCACCGTTACACAGGAAAGGAACAAATTTCTTTTCATGCTATCACTTTCTCTCACTCTCTCTCTAACATAATGAAAATTAAATAGCTTATATCAAATGGATGAAGCCTGAAAACCTAATTCTAATCAATGCTTGAATGAACATTCAACAAAATTTTGTCCTTGGGCTGTCAAAAGACCCATTTTTTCATTTAATCGACATGTAGCCCATATTCCTTCATATGCACAAAAACACGCGAAGACGCATTCAAACACAAACTGGTGGACCTCAATCTTTATGTGATTCGACTGGAGTCCTCATCGCAGATTGCAGATCAACGAGCTTAAATTTTATCTATCACGAACACGGATAAACATAAAAGTTTAAGGGCGTGATGTGCGATGGCACAATCGCATCGCAAAACAAACAACATATGCTGCAACACTTTGTGGGTAAACATAAACGGTTGCAAATGTGGTGTGCGATAGCACAATCACATCGCATGTCAAATAACTTAACTTGCGGCTGCTAAAAGTTAAGTGGTAAGTAGTGCGAAATGCGCTCTACGGCTGGCTTAAACAATGGTAAGTACGAAGTGTGAAATACAAAGGAAATGAATGAAAAAACAAAGTTTGGTCTACGCGGTAAAGTATAAGGTGTGTCTCGCAAGACATCACATCAGGGGTAAAACAACAAATGGCGACTGGCTTAAATGGTAAAAAAAAGGACTTGTGATTTGTGCACTGCGGGCAAAAAAGTAAGTCAAAGTGCTAGAAGGAATTAAATGTAGATTTTAAGGCTTGGTACTCTGTTGATCTTTTGCGTGGATTACGTGAAGACGCCTCCAACTTCTTAGATTTGCTGCTTCTCCTTCTCTTCTCAAAATTGATGGAATTGTGGTATGTTTCTGCTTCTCATTCATGTCGGTGGTTGGGAGTAAAATTCCAACACTGCCGCTTAATCACAAATGCCACCATCGGTCATTCCCAGAAATCTTCTGAGATAATAAAAACTCTTTTCTGATAATGGCTTTGTGAGGATATTAGCAAATTTTTCCTCTGTCTTGCAGTGCTGCAAAACAATCTCACCATTATTAACCAATTCCCTTATAAAATGATATTTTTGCATCAATATTCTTTGTTCTCTTGTGGAAAACAAAATTCTTTGACAATGCAATTGCTGAGCTATTATCACAATAAATTTTGGTTCCCTTGTCTTGCTCATGACATAAATCTCTCAACATCCTTCTCATCCATGCTGCTTGGCATGTTGTTGTTGTTGCTGCCACATATTCTGCTTCTGTTGTTGATAATGAAACTACTGGTCGCTTCTTGGAAACCCATGAAATGGCTCCTGATCCAAAATGAAACACATACCTAGATGTGCTCTTTCTATCATCTACACTTCCAGCCCAATCACTGTCAGTGTATCCAATCAATTTAAAATTATCACTTGACGAGTATAGAACAACATACTCCTTTGTTCCATTCACATACCTCAGAATTCTTTTGGCTGCTAGCCAATCTGTTTCCTTTGGTGTTTCCATGAATCTAGAAATTAAACTTACAACATACATAATATTAGGCCTAGACGCAGTCAAATACATGAGGCTTCCAACTATGTTCTTGTACAATGTCGTATCGACATTCTTGCTACAATATTCTTGCTACAATATTCTTTTCTTAACTTTAAACCCAAGACAGTTGCAGTTACTGCTGCTTTGTTGTGTTGCATGTTAAACCTCTTCAAAACTTCTACAACATATTTTTCTTGGGAAATAAAAATTCCTTTTTCATTTTTCTTTACTTCTATGCCGAAGAAGTATCTCAATAAACCCAAATTAGTCATTTCAAGTTCACTCTTCATGATTGCTTTAAAATCAACAATGAGAGAAACTTCATTGCCAGTAAAGTTTAAATCATCTACATATAAAACAACGATAAAAATCTTATCATAATTTTATTTAATGTAGAGTGTGGGTTCACCATCACATTTTTCAAACCCATTTTCTATCAAGTACGCATCTATCTTGTTGTATCATGCTCTTGGTGCTTGCTTTAGTCCATAAAGAGTTTTCTTCAACTTGCACACTTTTTGCTCTTGGCCTTCCATCTCATAGCCTGGAGATTGTTCAACATATACCTCCTCTTTAAACACTCCATTCAGGAATGTTGATTTCACATCCATTTGGTAGACTTTCCACTTTTTTTATGTTGTTATGGACAATAATGTCTGCACTGTTTCCATCCTTGCAACTGGTGAAAAGGTTTCTTCGTAATCTCTTCCTTGTTGCTTCTTGTAGCCTTTCACAACAGGTCTTGCTTTATGCCTTTCAATGTGGCCTTCAACATTGCTTTTGGTATTATAGACCAATTTTACTCCAATGAATTCTTTACCTTTTGGGAGGTTCACTAACTCCCAAGTGTCATTCTTTTCTATTGCACCAATCTCTTCATTCATTGCTTCAATCATTTTTATTCTTTTACTAAATATTCAAAATGAATTGGGTCATCAACATGACAATACAAAGAAAATAACGAGTTCATACCATTACCATTATCATTTTCTTGCTCATAAATATCACTCAATTTTTTGAATCTTTGTCTTCTTGGTTTGCTTGGAGTTTCACCTAAACTCAAGGGAGTTTTTGATCCCTGTGGTGTGCTTGGAGAAGAACTTCCTTGGTTTCTCAATGTTGTTCTATTTCCAGCTTGTGGTGTGCTCTATTGTGCTTGTGTAGGTGGAGGATGAGCCACTATTGAGGAATTCTTTGCTGATGTGCATTCCTCTTGTTCTTCATGAGACACACATGTATTCATGTTCACTGTTTTCTCTAAGCTTCCATCCAAAGCTTCTTGTTCAATAAACTGCACATCTCTGTTGATTAAAACATTCTTGTTGGGTGGATTATAGATTTTTTATGTCTTGGACTCATCAGTGTATCCAACAAAGATACACTTCTTCCCCTTGATGTCCAAATTATTTCTTAATTGATATGGGACATGTGCATAGGCCACACATCTGAATACTTTCATGTGAGTGACAAATTGCTTTGTTCCACTCCATGCTTATTTTGGAACTCTGTTCATAACAAATTTAGTTGGGCATCTATTCAAGATATGCGCTGCACAATTGATAGCTTCAGCCCAATACTCATTTGAAATTTTTTTTCCTTCAACATACTTTTGACCATGTCCATGATGTTCCTATTCTTCCTTTCTGCAACACCGTTTTGTTGTAGTGTGTACCTTGTGGTAAACTGCTTTTGTATGCCATTCTCCCTACAAAAACGTAAGAAATATTTGGAGATATATTCTCCACCTCTGTTAGTTCTTAGCACTTTGATGTAGTGCCCACTCTACTTCTGAAAAAGAGCTTTGAAGTGGTAGAACTGTTTAGACACTTGACACTTCTATTTCAAGAAGTACACCGATGTCTTTATGGTGTAATCATCTATGAATGTCAAAAAATATTGACTGCCAGCTAAATATGGTGTTTGCATTGGTCCACATGGGTCTAAGTGGATAATCTTCAAGGGTGCCTTTTCCCTTACACTCTTCCCTGCTAGGAATGCTTCTCTGTGTTGCTTGCCCAAGATGCAGCCTTCACATAGGCTCTCTGGTTTCTCAATGAGTGGTAATCCTTTTACCATCCCTTTTCTATGTAAGAGGTTCAAACCTCCAAAATTGAGATGTCCAAATCTCAAATTCCATAACCATTTTTTTTCTTTCACTTCTTCTTGAAAATGTCTTGTATGACTACTGCTACCACACCTCCTTCCTTCAAGTATGTTCTGAGATTGAGAGGAAACATCCTATTCTTTTATATATGCACTTCTACAATGACCCTTTTACTTGGAGGTATGTCCATGATAGTACACACATTGTTCTTAAATAACACATTATAGCTCTTTTTCATGAGCTGTCCAATGCTCAAAACGTTACATTTCAGGCCAGGTACATAATAGACATATGGCACAAATTTATTTTCTCCCTTCCTTGTCAATATGCTAACTCTTCCTTTTCCCATGACAGAGACTTTTCATTCAGTCCCCGTTGTCACTTTGAACTTCATATTTTCATTCAGATTAGCAAGCAATGCTATGTTTCGAGTCCCATGGTTACTACAACCAGAGTCTAAGAACCATACATATTCTTGTTTTTCTTGTGCTACCTTACATGTTAGACGCACATTACTCTGGTTCTTATCTTCTTTTGCAAAATTAACATTTTTCCTATTATTCATGTCATTTTTTTTCTTTCTGCATTCATTTGCATAATGCCCATACTTTTTATAATAATTACATTGGACTTGGGATTTATCATATGTTTTTCCTTGTGCTTGGGGTTGGCTTGAGACTTCACTTTGATTCTGGTTGCTGCCCCTTCCACCTGTGCTTGCAGGGCTATTTCTTCCATTTGTCTATGGGCTTCTTCCTTTTCCTTGGTAGTTCGATCTTCCTTGATCTCTACCTCAACCAAAAGACATATGTGCCTTGAATACATGCCCAAATGAGGAGTTCACTATTCTGTTCAGTCTATGTTCATGAGACATGAAGGATGCACAAAGCTCATCCACTAAAAATTGTTAGAGATCCTTTGTCTCTTATATTCCCATTACTATGGCATCAAATATTGAGGGTAGACTTCTCAATATTTTCTCCACTATTCTTATTTCTTCAAGTGTCTCTCCATGAGACCTTATCTGGGTAACCAACCCAATCACATGTGTGAAGAATGGGTCTATGTTATCAGACTCTTTCATATAGAGAGCTTCAAAATCTCCCCTAAACATTTGTAATTTTGTTGTCTTCACCTTATCCATGCCTTGATAGGTTGTCTTAAGAATATTCCATGCCTCCTTATACTTTGTTGCTGTTGCAATCCCTGGGAATATACTCTCGTGTACTGATTGATAGAGATAGAAGAGGGATTTGGAGTCCTTCTTCCTATTATCTATCAATAATTCTCTTTCTACTGTTGTCAAAACAACCAGCACTGTTGTGTCTGCTGGTTCTTCGAAGCCTTGTTCCACCATCTCCCATATATATAGGGCTCTCATTGTAATAGCCCAATAATCATAATTCTTCCCATTAAACTGTGGTATTTGAGGATTTGTTAGGTTGGTGCCTGTTACTTCCATCGTGACTGCATAAAAAAAAAAACAATCTTCTTGACTGTGTAAAAAAATAAGCTTTCTCGCTGCTGGAGAAATCCACTTCTCAAACCAATCTTATAGCTTCTGCAGTGAAGAGCGAGCTCGTGCATCTTTTACCAAGAGCCTAGACCTACTTTGATACCACATTGGACATTCTGAATGCAAATAGACAGAGGAAATGCATTCCTTAATCCCAGAGAATACAAACAATATGCGGAAATAAAAAATGACAATCATACATAGGCAACATTACACAGGAGAGGAACAAATTTCTTTTCCTTCCATCACTTTCTCTCACTCCCTCTCTAACATAATGAAAATTACATAGCTTATATCAAATGGCCAAATCCTGAAAACCTAATTTTAATCAATTCTTGAATGGACGTTCAACAACATTTTGTCCTTGCGCTGTCAAAAGACCCATTTATGCATTTAATCGGCACGCAGACCGTATTCCTTCTCATACACAAAAATACGTGAAGAAGAGTTCAAACACACAAACTGGCAGACCTCAAAATTTATGTGATTCATCTTGAGTCCTCATCAAATTTGGCTCCTCATCGCAGATCGCAGATCAGTGAGTTTAACTTCTATCTGGCGTGAACACGGATAAACATAAAAGGTTATGGGTGCGATGTGCAATCGCGCAATTGCATCGCAAAACAAACAACATATGCTGTGACACTTTATTGGTAAACATGAATGGTTACGAATGTAGTGTGCAATAGCACGATCGTATCGCATGTCAAATAATTTAACTTGTGGCTGTTGAAATGTAAGTGGTAAGTAATGCGAAATGTGCTCTGCGGCCGACTTCAACAATGGTAATTGCAAAGTGCGAAATACAAAGGAAATGAATGCAAAAGCAAAGTTTGTTCTATGCGGTAAAGTATAAGGTGGTTCCTGCTAGATATCGCATCAGCAGTAAAACAACATATGGAGGCCGGCTTAAATGGTAAGACAAAAGATTTTTGATTTTCACAATGCGAGCAAAAGGTATGTCAATGTGGTAGATGGAATTAAACGCAGATTTAGGCTCGGTACTCTGTTGATTTTTTGCGTGGATTGCGTGAAGACACCTCCAGCTTCTTGGATCTGTTGCTTGTCCTTCTCTGCTCAAAATTGATGGAATTGTGGGCTGCTTCCGCTTCTCATTCATGGCGGTGGTTGGGAGAAAAATTCGAACATAATGTTTCTACTAAATCAGAGAAAATATCATTAAATAACTTATCTTTTTTTTCTTTGTTCGGATTATCATTGATGATTTTTAGCTTCATAGCCCATATTTGACTCACTTCACACAAAATTTCTAGCAGTTTTGTTCACCAAATATTTCCATATGAGAGGATTAAACCAGACCCTATGTTGAAGAGCTTATTATTAAGCATGCCTCAGTGAAAAATTGTAAGCTCATATTGATCGTTTCAAATATTTATATGATTATAAAACATGGTGATGGAGTCTGGGGTTTTTGAAAATTTAGAAACATTCATCTTAACCGTTTTTTAATGTGAAACAGATATTCACAAATGGTGACAAAATTCATGCTGCAAAGGTCCTTAACAGGCTGGCATTGGAAGATTGCATTAAAGGTATAATATGTTTTGAGACACTTAATCCTCCTTCACGAATTATTGAAAACAGTAATGACCAGGATATGATTGCTATTAACTATATGAACCCAAAGACACCAGTTATTTGCAAGCCCTCAGAACTGGTAATAGAGTAGGCTTTTCACCTTGCAAATGCTAATCCACAAATAACGATATGAGACTAAAGCTTTTGTGGTAATTTTCCTTGAGTTATATCATTTCCTCTGAAATTGTGATGGATCATGTAAATATTTCTTTACTAATCATCAATATAGATGTACATCAAGAGTGACACAAGTAGGTGAAGAAGAATTGCCATACTAGACCCCAACATGAAAATTATCTTTATCATTTCTAAGAATGGTCATCACGCTGAAAATTATCTTTATCATTTCTAAGAATGGTCATCACGCTGAAAACTATAGAGTGAAATCCAATATAAATTATAATTGAGTGACTTAGTTGTCGTTTCAAAAGGCTTATTATAGCAAGGTTTGAAAAGGACAAGATTCTGTTAATCTTGTCATATCCAACATACTGCCTAAACATTCACATTCTTTTTTACTAAAGAGGGGCTAGAACAAGAATATTGCAAGCCACTAGTCTAGTCTCAAACCGTCTAGTTGTGTGACACTATTAAAGAAGAAAAACATGCTAGTTGTCTGAACACATCTCCCATACTGCAAAATCATCCCCTTGTCCTCATACTCATGGTTTTGTTACCAAAAAAGAATAGTGTATTCAGCAATTTATCAAGTCTTAAACATCATGGCAACCTCGCAATTCCACATTTCATGCTTTACTATTTTTGGGGCACGGCACACCACACACTATCCAATTTTTTTGTTTACCTTATGCATATCTTTTTGATAGCTACTATTGTAAGCATTAAGTCTAAATTGGTTGTGTTTTACTACAGATTTTCTTTGATGACAGCATCCGGAATATAGCTGCAGGAAAGCGTGCGAGCCTGCATACTGTATTGGTAAGACCATATGGTTGCAAATGCGAGGTGGTGGTTTTGTAGAAAGGTGTAACTGGTTCAATCTTCTTTTACTCTTAAATTGGCTTTCCGTGTCATCATCAGGTGGGAACTTCAATGCGAAAAGTGGGAGCAAATTTTTCCCTTGAGAGTATTCACAACCTTAGAGAAGCTCTCCCAGAGATATGGGAAGAAGGAGACAAATAGGTTCATGAATGTTGTGAGTGCAAGAGCAGCAGTTGAAGATGTCACTGCATAAATAAAGATCCCATTTAATGAGCAAAAGATTATGGTAATGCCTTTGGAGTTCCTGTCTCTAGCAAAGTCCTTTGTCTGTTATCTTGTTGGGACTGTGTATATGATTTGGAGGATCCCTTCGTTGGACGAATCCGATACACAGACATCAAGAGATCAAATATGTCAATAATCTGTCTGTACAAAACAATTTCTATTCTCAATAGATCAATAATCTGTTAATGCTTCATGCGTTAATTATTGGCCAATGGGTTTTCCTTATGGGGAGGTTTGTGCCGATGGTTTTTCCATGGGGAGCTCTCAAATTAGTACTCGTTAGCTCTCAAATGAGAAGGAATCATTAAAAATATTACGTATGGTCGCAATCGTTCCACCATTATGACTCGGCAGATTTAATTTAATTTATATATAAATGTCTAGTAAACGATATAATTGACCTACCCAAGACATTCGATGAACTTTGATTTAATTCATACATAAACGTTAAAAATGACGTAACCCACAGGATTAAATTATAATGGATGATATGTGGTGCTTAAATTATTAAAAGGAGAATAGGAATCATTAAAAAACTTATGTATGGTCGCAATCGTTCCATCACACTTGCCTTTTGTGACTCGGCAGATTTAATTTAATTTATATATAAATGTCTAGAAAACCCTATAATTGACCAACCCAAGACATTGGATGACTTTGATTTAATTCATACATAAAAATTAAAAAAAGCTTAACCCACACGATTAAATTATAATGGAGGATATCCGGTGCTTAAAATATTTATTTATTTATGATAAGTATTTTTCATTGAGATAAAGGGTTTAGATCGTTGATTTCAGATCAATATTATGTCTACATTGACTAGAACTGTTGGTTGGTATGCTACTAGAGTTTGTACATCTTGATAGATTTGCAGGACTGAAAGTTATATATATATATATATAATATTTTGATTAGGATAAAAGATTTAGATGGTTGATTTCATATTCCACAAAATTAAGTTTACTTTGACTAGAATTGTTTGCTGATATGCTACATGCTAGTGTTTGTACATCTTGATAAATTTGCAGTACGAAAATTTTGAATTTGAATTTGATATCCTTTTCTATATGTCACATGAGGCTTCACATCAACTTACGTTGAAAGTAATACTTCTATGTTATGTGTCATACGTATTATAGGTATTTCTAGGTGTTATTTTAGATATAATTATTTCTCATACCTATAAATTGTTGTTGTGTCATGGCACAATGGTAAATTCACTATTTTAGAAATTTGTTATATTCACCATCACTTTCTTATCTCTCTCATTTTTCTATCATGATATTAGAGCTCTCTAGTTGAGATTAATGAGACTTAATTAATTGTGGAAATTTGTTTGCCCATTGTAATACCATTCTCATTCCTATTGCCAAATTTTGAATGAACGCGGACTAATGGGTGGAGTATCTGAAATTTTTGTCGTATTAAAAAAATTGTAATGCTATTTCCATAATGCTCATTCTGTAATTTATGCATGTTTGAATTATTACATAAAATATTCTTTTTATATTCTTGAATTCCATTATTTTCAATGTGGCCTAAGTTTTCGAATGAGAGATCTGTGTGCGTGAAGTTGTCATGGGAGTAGATCTATGCTTGAGAGGGACCCCATCCGTGTGAGAGGGGGTCATTGATGTATTGCTTCAATGGAAGCTGAGCTTAAGGCTGTAGAAACCGGCCTTGGTCACAGGATGCATATTTCGTTTTAATGGGAGTCATCATCCCTCTTAAGCTACTGAACTTCTCATTTTGATCTGCGATCTGCGTAGCGCGGACCTCGTCTAAAACTCTGAAGCAGCGGATATATGTAGCGAATTTATCCTTGAGCCTTTCCACAAGAGCTTCGTTGAGATTGGACAACATGAATATATCACACAGAACAGGAGTATGATTTGAGTTGTCCCAGGTCTGATCGAAAGCAATATGATGGATGGCGATTCAATGAGACATTCTCTACCAATGAAAGCCTCCCTAAAAAGAATCAGGACAAAAAGCCGCTAAAAAGCGTGCCTGATTTTGAGGCACATGAAAGTGACCTCTTCCATTTTGTCTGGCTGAATTCAATTTCACTCGATTTTGGTTTCGCCTCCTCATATTTGGTCCTCAACGCATAAAAGTCAAGGTGCCCACAATAGCCTGGGAGAAGAACCGATCTCAAATATGAAAGAGGTAACATGGATTCTCTAGCTTTAGAGAAATTTAATGGCACCAATTTTAATACCTGGAAAGTCAAAGTGCAAATGCACGTTATCCATAGGGGCGTGTGGAGTATAGTTAAAAGAATAGAAAAATCTCCTGCTAATCTAAAGCTTTTAGTTGAATGGGAAAAGAGAGAAGACAAGGCTAAGGCTATAATTTGATTAGGTCTCTCAGATACTCTCATGCATTTGATTGATTTGGAAAAATAATTTGATGATATTTGGAAGCCGCTTAGTAAATTATTTGGAGAAAAAGCTATAAACACAAATTTATTTCTAAAACTACACCTCTTTAATCTCAAAATGTAAACTACACCTCTTGAATCTCAAAATGTATGATGAGACACCTCTCTTTAATCATATAAATGAGTTAATTGTTGTAAATATTTCCAACCATTGCGATGAACAAACTAGCAGTAGCCCACAATAAAATTGAATTTTGCTGCACGGAAGGACAAAGCTCAGGATCCAAATCCATAGGCATTTTCACGCAATATCAGAAAACAGAGTACTTGAGCCTTACTCTGCATTATTTCCTTACCCACTGCATTCAGTTAACTTTTTACCGCAAGTTTTAACCTTTACTTCTTAGCACATTTCCAAACTTAAAATTCTGCCAATGCATATCTGGTGGCACCCTTAACCTTACCGCATTACCAATCCGCATGCAAACCTTTGTTATTTCCTTATTTCTTACCTTTTCGCATTTCACACTTTGGTCATTTAAGTGCCCACATATCACACTTTGAACGTCTTAACATTTACGTTTGAAGACCCACACCAAAACTTGCGATGTTGCGATGTGACATCATCATCGCACATCGCTAATCTTAAATATCGCACTTCACACTTTTTATGATTTACCTTTTTGTTGCTCGCATTTAACACTTCGCATTTATTATGAATTATCTTTAAGTGTCTGTAAGTTATCTTATTTAAGTTGCGATGTGATCGCTATCACACGTCACAAGCTCAGGAGGATAGCACCCACATCATAAATGTTTTAAGTTGCGATGTGATCGAAATCACATATTGCAAAGCTCAATGGATAGCGCCTGCAAGTTAAACATTTTATGTTATGATACGATAGTGCCATTGCATATCGCAAGCGCAATTGTTTAAGTTTTCTCGTATTGCGCTAGTTAAGAGTTAAAATCTCCGAAATGTGATTTGAAATGAGGGTGCGCATGTGATGTGATTTTGAAGCTGAAGCCTATAACATTTTAAGTCTGGCAGTTTGTATTTTATACGCAGTTTGGTGTAGAAACAAAAGAATAGAGTGGAAGGATGATTTGGTTGTTATACGTACGTTCCTGCATTGAACAACATTAAATCTTTAGGCTCTAACCATTTTGTATTAAAGGAATGTATTTTTCATATGATTAAGATGAATGAATGAAAAAAATGAAGTTTTCTTCTCGTGTGTTCTCACTCTTTGTCTGTGTGAAATTTTTATTTCCGCAATATTGCATTCTCTATGTTGTAAGGGGGAAACACATCCTTCTGTTGTTTATTTCCATTTTCCAACATTGTATCAGAGAATACCATAATTTTTTGACATAGTATGACAGCAGGTCTATGCTTTCAGTAAAAGAATGAGCTCTTTACTGAAGAAGATGAAAGGTCATTTTCAGGAGCAAGAAGGCTTTTTACACAGGTAAAAGGTTTTGTTTACACGGTCAAGATGGCAGCAACAAGCACGAGCTTGACTAGTCCAAAAAATACCAAAGCTCAATGGGAAGAACTATGATTATTGGACCATTACATTGAAGGCCCTGTTCTCCTCACAAGATATTTGGGAGTTGGTGGAAAATGATTTCAATGAACTAGTAGATGCAGAAGTATATAATGCTTCGACACAAGTAGAAAGAGATTGGTCGAGAGAAAATAAGAACAAGGAATCCAAAGCCTTCTTCTATATTTTCGAAGAAGTACATGAGAGTATTTTCAAAAGGGTTACATTAGAAACGAAGTCCAAGGAGGCATGGGATACCCTCCAGACAGCCTATCAAGGCATGGCAAAGGTGACGACAACAAAACTTCAAATGCTGAGAAGAGATTTTAAAACTCTTTGTATGAAAGATTCTGATAATATAGACTCATTCTTTACACATGTGATTGGGTTTGTTACCCAAATTAGGTCTCATGGTGAGACACTTGAAGATAGGAGAATAGTTGAGAAAGTCTTAAGAAGTCTACCATCAAGGTTTCATGCCATAGTTGTGGCCATAGAAGAGACATAGAATATCTTACAGTTTTCAGTGGATGAACTTCATGCATCACTGATGTCTCATGAGCACAGACTGAACAGAGCAACAAACTCCTCACTGGAGCATGCATTTAAGACACAAATGTCTTTTGGTCAAGGTAGAGGTCAAGGAAGATCAAACTACAGAGAAAGAGGAAGAATCCCAGGTGCAAGAAGCAACACTACAAGCACAAGTAGAAGAGGCAGCAATCAGAATCCAAGCCAAGGCTTAAGCCAGAATCAAGTACAAGGATAAAGGTATGATAAATCTCATGTTCAACGTCATTACTGCAAGAGGTATTTTCATTATGAAAATGAATGTAGAAAGAAGCAAAATTACATTGGTATTAAACCAAGTGTAAATTTAACAAAAGAAAAGTAGAAGCATGAAGATTTGTTTTTAGCTTATAATGTAGCACAAGAAAAACAAGAAGATATATGGTTCTTAGATTTCGGGTGTAGTAACCATATGACTGAAAACATAGCAATTTTTTCTAATCTAAATGAAAGTGTAAAATCAAAAGTGACATTGGGGACTCATAGCAAAGTCGTTGTCATGGGAAAAGGGAGAGTAAATGTTTTGAAAAATAAGGGAGAGAAGAATTTCGTACTAGAAATATATTATGTCCTTGGTTTGAAATGTAACCTTCTAAGCTTTGGACAACTCATGTAAAAGTGCTACAACTGTTTTTTAAAGATGATGTGTGCACAATGATGGATAAACCTCCAAGTAGACAGCTCATTACAAAAGTACATATGACAAGAAATAGAATGTTTCCTTTCAAGATGAGATCAGACTTGAAGGAAGGAGGTGTTTTAGCAAGTGTGACACAAGAAATATGTCAAGAAGAAGTGAAAGACGAGAACTGGTTATGGCATTTGAGTTTTGGTCATCTAAATTTCGTAGGTTTGAACTTGTTGCATAGAAAAGGCCTGGTAAAGGGATTACCACTCATAGGGAAACCATACAGCCTATATGAAGGTTATATCTTAGGAAAAAAACACAGAGAATCATTTCCAGGAGGTAAGAGTATAAGGGCAAAGGCACCTTCGAGATTGTCCACTCAAATTTATGTGGACCAATGCAGACGCCATTATTTGGGGCAGTCATTATATTTTGAAATTTATATATGTTTATAAAAGGAAGACATGGGTCTATTTTTTCAAACAGAAAACTGAAGTGTTTGAATTGTTCTACCACTACAAATCTCTTGTTGAGAAGCAAATTGGACACTACATAAAAGTGTTGAGAAATGATAGAGGTGGAGAATATATTTCCAAAAAAATCATATGTTTCTATAGGGAGCATGGAATTCAAAAGTAGTTTACTACAAGGTATACAACTCAGCAAAATGGTGTTGCAGAAAGAAAGCATAAGATCATCATGGAAATGGCAAGGAGCATGTTGAAGGTGAATCGTTTTCCAAATGATTATTGTGCAGAAGCTATCTCTTGTTGTTACACCATTTTTTTGGTCATCTAACCCATTATCATTAGATGAACTCAAGTACACCATGTAAGACCAATTTTACCCTAAGTAAAATTGCTTTCACCATGTAAAATAACATTTGTCCATATTTCCTGGTCATATTTAACCCAAAACAAGGAACTTAATTAAATAAATCATTATTTATTTAATTATTTCCTAGGAATAAGTTATTCAAATCATTATTTAATAATATTCCTAGTTAAATTTGACTAAATCATTTTTAAATAATTAAATAAATCATTATTTATTTAATTATATTCCCACCATCTCCTTAAAATAATAAATAAATCATTTATTTATTTATTGCTTATAAATAAAGGAATTGACCCAAGTCAAAAGACCTTTTCCCTCCAACAAATATAATAAAAGATTCCTAAAAGGTGATTCTACAATTTGATTAATAATATTTTATTCATGCACCGAGTTCTAGAACACCCCAATATTTTGTTATAAATAGAATGGTTTTCTCCATTCATTAGTCACCTTCATTGCATTAGATCACACTTGATCTACTCTTGGTCACCATTTTCCATTTTTGTCTTGTGAGCTCCCATTGAGTTCTATGTTTGTCTGGATTTTCTACCACAAGAAGAGAGAAATTTTAGATCTAAAATGCTGAGGACTTTCAAGAACCCATCCCATTGAGAAGAACCGGAAAACACCTTTCTTGTTTTCCTCTTAGGTGCCCCATTCTTTAATATAATATAAAACATTCTTTTAAACACATTGTTTTTGTCTTGTCTATTGGATGCATGGAGCCATATTGTATTTTATCTGCTTAATGTCTTTTGTGCTTAGATCTGGATTTGTGCAGCAGAATTAAAGATATTTTGCAACCATAATCGATGTTAGGGCTATTTTTTATGCGTAGCTAAAGTGATATTTTACGACAAAATATTGATACTAACAATTGGCGACTCCACACGGGTTTTCTTTTGCGACCATTGTCGTTTCATATATTCCTGCATATCTAGCTGTTTCAGGCCCTAGGGTTTCTCTTCCCTTTTTTGTTTTTCCTATTTTTATGGTTCTTTCCACCTCTAAAACCCTCAAACAGTCAAATTTTTAACTTCCGTGTGTTCCTGACCTTATTGCGTAGGTGACAGGCATTAGCCACAGCTGAGACAACAAATTTTTCTGAAATCTGCCGCCGAGAGAGCCGGATCTGCAGGTCGCACTTATCGGCCCAAAAAGTGCAACTTGGCCTTGAGTTCACACTTTTCTGCCCTAAATCTGCATCCTGGACTCCAAACAGGTCAGAACCTGCGACCTGCACTTTTTTCTGCAATTTTCCAGCATTTTTTCTAGGTTTGTCTGAAGCTTCTGTCAGGGTTTTCTAGCCTCTGTCTCTGCTCGTTTAGACCTGCTTCTGATCTTTTTCACTCAACTAAGTGGGAATCTTGCCCCTTAGGGCTCTAGTACCCTCCACTTTTTGTGGGAGAGTTTTTGTTGTTTCAGACATCTGAATTTCTAGGGTTTCATCCCTTTTGCTTCCAGATCTGATATCTCAGTTTCAGATCCCTTTAGATCAGAGCTTCTCCCTTTCAAATCACTTCATATCGTTTTATTTGGGTTCATTTCTAGGGCCGCCTCCTTGTCCCTTCTATTTTTAGCTGATCTCCTTCTTCTTAGCAGCAACCTTGCCTCTGCCTCTTTGCTGTTCTCTGCACCTCTTTTCAGCAGTTTTCCTCTTTAGATCACCATCCTTCCCGACGTCAGATCTATTGGCCTCTTTTTAGCGTGCTTTGCTTAGTTTTTTCCATCTTATAGAATAGTTTTTAGAGACCCGCATTCTTGGGTTAGATTGATGCAATGGTAGATGTTAATTTTCTGTTCTTTTAGTTTTACTGCAGATTTATTTCCAGTTGCACAACACACTTTTTCTTTTACTCTCAAAACATTTGGGTTTAAACAATTAAAATTAACACACGTCGCACACTGACCCTGAGTGAAGAAGAGCCTGGTTGACACCGTCTGGCAAAGACTTTAAAATCAATTGTCACTGCACCTCTCCTCCCTTGACCTTACTTGATTTTGTCCCTCCCTGCCCTTGTCAGTTTTTCTTCTTCCCGTCATCATTACGCCCCCAAGGCGTTTCTCCCAGAGACTTCTTGGCCTTCACCCTCAGTTTTTGGTCGGTTGACTTCCTCTTTCCCGTCGTCATCGAGTAAGTCCTCCCCTGAGTCCACACTCCGACTCTTCTTCTGATTGTTCGGGTTCTCCCCCTACTTTTGGTTCTCCCTCTCTTACCTTCACCATGTCTAGTTCAGGACCTAGCCCTAACCCTAGTTCTACCACTGGGCCCGTTTCTAGTGGAAACACTACGGGACCTACCTCGACTGCCCCATTGCTCCGTTATATTGCTGGCCTCGGTCTCCTTGACTTCAATTAGCTGATTAATGATCCTATTCGCCACGATGTCAGTTGGTCTGCTATGCCAACCAAGCTCCCCTCCGACATTCCCAAGTTCGAAGGCATTGCTAGTGAAGATCCCTCTAACCGTATCTGATCTTTCCACATGTGGTGTTCCTCCAATTCCATCACCGATGACTCCATCCGTCTTCGTTTGTTCCAACGCACGCTTACTGGCGAAACTTCTAAATGGTATGTTGATCAAGCCACCTCTTCCCATACCACCTTTGCGACCATTGCCCAAGCCTTTTTATCCTATTTCCAGCTCCCTCTCTGATACAACACTGGTACTAAACTCTTAACTTCTTTTCATCAATCCTCTTCGGCCCGCCTTTTTGCTCATGTCCAGGAATGGTGACGAAGATGGAGCTTCTGTCGCGCTCCCCCTTTTGAAGATCGGGTTTACATGGACTAGTTCCTTCGCTCTCTCTTACCTCCCATTGGCAAAGATGTCGCATCCCATTTTCCCTAAACCGAAGAAGCCGCCCTCCAAATAGCCTTGAAATATGACCTCATCTACGCCCAATCGGATTATGTTTATACCGTCCTTCCTGACCTCCCCAAGCCCGGTGGTCCTAATGCCTCGGGGGAATCTCACTTTTCTAATGGTATCGTTGGTGCCCTATCATATACCTCTGCTCCACCTCTTGTGGGCTATGGTTTCCCTCCAGGAGGGGCTAGCCCCTCCAGCATGTTCCCCCCTCCAGGTAGCATGTATCCAGGATATAGCATGCCTCCTCTTTTTTCCCACCCTCCTACTTACCTCAATGTTTCCCATCCTACCCCGTATCCGTACCTACAACATGGTGTTCCAGCTCCTCCAGCATTAGGACCTCCCAATCCCTTGCCTTCTCCACCCTTGCAACCGCATTTACTACCCCCTCCCGGGCAAGTATTTGTGTAGCAGGGGGCAACTAATCCTTTTCCTTCTCAAAGAAAGATAAAAGGCAATCAATCAGCTTCTAGTAATCGTGGATCCAATCCTTCCAGTATTGACCCTACCACTACCAACCAGCAACAGGGCTCCCAGCCCAAGCCGGACAGGCCGCTTCGCACCAATAAACCATGTTCGTGTTGCAGTGTTTATGGTAACTACACTCACGATTGTCTCTTATTACCACAAATGTGGCAGATGTGGGAGTCTCAGGCCACCATGCAGGGACAACACTCCTCCCATATTGTCCCTCCCACCCCAGCTACTTCTCAACCCACCGTGTTTACTGATCTTTTCCCTCAACAAGGATTCATGGCCACTCGACCAACTCATGCCTCGGTAACCACTGACCCTTCCCCTTCTGGTTCCTCTGATTACCAGATTCTCATGATGGCCTCTGACTCTCCTCTCACCGTCGACCTCAACCTTCAAACTTGGTCCCGTCAATATTCCACGCCTCCCGTTCCATCTGTCTCTGAGTCTCCATCTTCAGGTCCTACAGAGCCTCTGTCGACAGCCAATGGTCCCTTACAAATCCCTCCGCCCAAAGCTGAGTTTCATCTGAAGACTCCTAAGGGACCATTACGCCAGAATGCTGCCTCTGGTTGGGCTGCCCATTCATACAGCATATTAGATGATCTGGCACAATATCCTGCTACCATTTCAACACTAGAACTCCTCCAGTCGTGTCCTTCTCAAAAGAAGGCTCTACTATCTACCATGGGTGTTGTAGATCTTGCTAATGACCAATTGATTGTTTTCGATGCCTGTCAGTCAAACCATCACCCTCTTCCTCCTTCGGTTGCTTTCCAAATGCCAGTCAAAATCTGAAATGCCAATGTTGCTCGGTGTATTATTGATGGGGGGGCATCTACTTGTGTAATGTCCACTTCGGTTTGGAAACAACTTGGATCCCCTGAGCTGGCCTCTTCCACAATCACGCTTCATGTGTGGGATGGTCATGCCTCCCAGCACATTGGCCTATTCCATAATTGTCCTATCACCCTTGCAGGCAAGACTGTTTATGTCGACGATGAAGTTATCGACGTCCCTATTGACTACAACATTATTTTGGGGCATAGTTACACCTATGCCATGTCTGCAGTCCACCACAAGATGTTCTTTCCTCATAATGGCAAGATTGTCACCACTGACTAGTTGACCTACCATGAACCAAAATCTCAGACCTCCCCTGATTCCACCATCTCTACTGTCACCAATAAACCAACTGTTGATTCTTTGACCAGTGTTTCCCCTGGCGTCTACAAAGACTCCTCTTTTCTTAGCACTTTTCATTGTCCTCCCCCTCCTCCTGTCTCTGACCCCAGCTTAGCAAATGTTTGCATGATGCAATCTTCTTAGGCTGGCCTTCCACAGCCTGCTTCGGCTCGTCAGCAACCTCAATCTCGCCCACCGCATCCTGCTCCTAGCCCTTTGCTTCAGTCGACTGAACCTTTTTTTCCTGGACCTTCCCATCCACCTCACACTCAGGAACCTCCCTACCCTCTTGAGTCGGTTCCCTCAAGTCTTCACCATATGGGAGCCATCCCTCTTGGTCACTACCCCACCGATCAGATACCTTTCCTTGGTCCCCCCCCCCCGACGTCTATTCGGTCCCCGTCATGGTCACCCTTTCCATTCCTAATTTAACCTTGGTAATTCCAGTATGGTATCTTACTCCTCCAGCCGAGACCCCACCGGGCCACCCCAAACCATACATAGCTGTGACACCAGTGCAACCGATCCCCTTCGCTCCTTGCACCGCTACAGTGCCCCTCGCCCCTCCACAGGACCCTCCCCATGCTGCGACAACTATAGGCAAGAAAATAAAAACTTGAAAAGGGGCATCCAAAGACAAGGCCACCGCACCCGACCCTACCCCTCCCCCACCTGCCAAGCCTTGTGCCTTGTTTGATGGTATCGGTCATCCCACCCATACTTGTCTTGAGTTGCCCTGTATCCAACCCATGGTTAAAGTCGCGTTCCCTGAATCTACGGTCCCTGAAACCTCCATTTCTTCCTCATCTACAACCAAGAACCCAAAGAATCTTCGCACCAACAAACCCTGTGCTCTGTGTGGTGTCCATGGCCATTACTCTCACCATTGTCCTCACCTCACGCATTACCGAGCCTCTTTAGAGGTCATTCGCAAGTACGAAGTTGAACAAAATCAATCTTCCTCTCCCATCCTTGCTCAATATGTGTTAGGTCTACTCGAGAATCCCCCTGCTACCATTGACATTCCTCCCCCTGATGTTGAAATGTCGGAACCTACTGCTCCACTCCTATACCTATCATCATCCGCACGACCCTCGGAGTACATTCCCTCTGAATTCACTCCATCTGTTCTCTTTGATCCTCCTTCAGACACATTCTCGGGCTCTTCATGTTTTGACCATATTTTTACCTGTTCTTATGTCATTCCCCATGATGACCCATATCTACGTCTCTCTTCCCATACTAATGATTTAGGTAGCTTTGCAGCGTCGTATGGTCTCCTTGACCCTTCCATTTCCTCCCATAATCATGATCATCCCATCTGTATATTCGATGTTCTTCATAGTCTGAGTTCCCGCTCTTCATCCCATAGCTCTCATTCATATCCCTCTTGTCGATCTATGAGTCCTAGACTTCCTACCCAGACTGCTCCCTACCATAGCCGTCAGTGGATGTCTATCACCTACTCACGCTACCATCCTTTTTCTCATTCCTCCCATTTCTCGTCTTGCAACACTGTTACATTGGCCCTCTCCTCCACCCATTGTCTTGGCTATGCTGATGGGGCAGGTCTCTATTCTGGAAATCTCGCTTCAGTAGCATGGACCATCTTTACCCCCTTGCATACCCTGGTTCTTGAAAATTGGATCTGCATTGGTAATGCCACCAATAATGAGGCCGAATATGATGTAGTACGGGGCCTCTTAGCCGATGCCCTCTCTCATCACAGCCTCCATCTGCATGTTCATTTAGATTCCCTGCTTGTTGTCTTACAACTTAATGGTGTCTATCGTGTGCATAACCCTATTCTGTTTAGAAAATATTTACGAGTGAAACTTTTGATACGTGAATTTAGATTCATTACTTTCAACCATATCCCTCGATGTCAAAGTCACTACATAGATCAAATCGCAAATCATGTTCTAGACTGGCATTTATCACACACAAGACAATAACATTTCACATCATCAACAAAATGTACATAAATCATATATATCATATAACATGTGTTTTTAGAGTTCATCTACTCTGAAACATATGACATGCCCATAGCATGGTACAAAAAACAAAACTACAAAAATGGGGGGCACCACTTGCCCCTACATTAATGATGGGGGGCACCACCTGCCCTCCATCTAATCACTCTCTGGAGGATCCTGAACCAATAGCTCTGCTCCTGCAGCTCGTAGCTCACGCACAGTCTGACCGGCCATCGCCATGTGTCGCATGACACCTTTCCATTCCGAGGGTAGCCCAATACATAACTCTATGTACTAGTCATCTAAGTCCTACCAACCATGCTCCGACACATCGATAAATAGCCCCTCACATATACAACAGATGTTCTCCAACAGAGCGGCCATATCCTCGTTCTATGCCGTCCTTGATCCACTTGTACCTGTAGCTCCTGCTGCTGCCGGTCGTCCCATATATCTAGATGATTTTATTGGAGCTATATCTGCATTCCCAAAAATATAAAGATTAGTACCATGAATACTAGTCACAAACTCTAAAATGCACATAACAGATTAGTTGCTTATCACTTAGCATCGGGCCCCCACACTCGACCAGGCGGAAGCGGCAAGTCCGGATCTCCCCAATAACTCATCCCACTACAGGGATAGTCGTCTATGTATAATGGCATCTGATCCCAATGGGTGAAGAACTCTAGTCGGAACACTCATCCAACTTCCCCTCCCCCTCCTCTACATAGTAATCATCCCCACCAATGCATCCGGGGCTCTCTCGGACCTTCATTAGGTAACTGTATACGAGGTCGCAAGGTCGGGATCTTCTCAAAGAAGAAAGAGCACAAAATCGTCCCATAGGAACAATCATGATTCACTTTCTTCTTGCATAGCGACAACTGTCATTTCACCGACACCAACATCAATTGGGCCCACCCATAGTAGGTCCCCCCCAACACACTCTCTACAATCATCATCTGCCCTCTAGTGATGTGATGGAACGCCTGGCTGCCAAAGATCTGCAACACTACTGCAGCCACTGCGCGGGTCTCCAACCTCTCTAGATCCCCAATAGATATCCAAGTCCCTTTGACTCGGACACCTGGTCAACAATGTCGCTCAACAAACTCCATAATGTTATGTCCTCGTGGTAACACTGGCTGTGTATTTCCCACCATCCCTAATGGTGGGAGACCAGTCAAGAAATATAGATCCTGGACCATCAGCTCGATCCTGTGCCCCTGCACTATAAACGCCTCATGATCTAGATCCCAATAACTGATAATCCGAGCCAACAAGGGCTCTGCAGCCCTCATCAAAGGGTTCTCCAAAAATTTCAAAACCCCATACCTAGACAGTGCATGATGGACACACTGATCCGCTTAGATTTCCGTCCGTAATGTACCTAAGTCTCTCTCTCTCCACTTGATCCATATATCTGCCATATCTGCACAAAACAATCATTTTTGTCAGTCTACAGGTTAGCAAACCTGCATTAATTTACACCAAAACTGAATCTCAGCACATAACAGCACTGAAACCTCCCACATCTCACAGGTTGCACTTTTTGGGCAAATCCAGGGCCAGGTCACACTTTTCAAACCAAAACCTGCGTCCCAGGTCGTAGCTTTTTCCCCAAAAAGTGCGACCCGACCGTAATGATGAAGTAGGGGCAGTTACTGAGATTTAAAACCCTAATCTACAATTTGAATCCATAAAAAACAAAGAGTAGGATTAGGCCTCTTACCTGCAACTGACGGATCGCGATTCCAACGGTCGGTTTGTCCGCTACGATCGCCGCAAGATTTAGGGCCTTCTGTCCTCTCCACATTCACCACAGCTACACAAGAAAATGAATGATTTTGGAGGGAAAATGCCTTATTAGAAGAAAACCCATATTTTTTCTTTCGCCCGCTGTGACCAAACCGTAGCCCCGTTTGACACACTCTCCACACCGTTGGAAAGCTCTCACCATGCACTCAAATGGGTATGTGTCAGTTTTCCATGTTTTGATACTTCATCAGGACACATTTTGTCCATGAAGGGTCTATTCACCTCTTCTCAAAATCGAATTTCTTCACTTATGACACTTGTACTTGGGGCACCACTTTGCCTCCTTACTCGTCTTCGTTCGTGTTTATTTTTGTCATGAGCTACCCTATTGTACTCATGCTTTTATGGTCCCCCATTGGACCCTTACTATGAAGTAGCACCATCGAGTCGCCCTTGTTTAGAGCATCTGAGTCGAGCCATCATCGCATTCATGGAGTCCATTCCGCGTCCCTTTGTACCTCGCTATAGTCCTTCATCCTTTCTTGATTGGTGCCTCTCTCGTGTCGCACATTATGGCCTTCAGTACCCTTGTCCCGTATCCCTCCTGATATTGCATCAGTCGCTGCCAAGCCATTCATGCCCGTTATGCTCTAATAAGGGAAGTCATCCAACCGCTCCTCCATATCCCTCATTCCATCCTCATCATTAGTGTCTATCTGTTCATCACTCTCCTAGTTTCCCTCATGCCTTAGTTGGGGTTCCCTTATTGCCTCACCTATGGCGGACCTACTCCTGTCGACATCAGCTCATTTACTACAGAAGCCAGGTCTAGGGGGCAATGTTACTTGGTTCGAGCTCTTCTCAGCATGATCGTGATCTATACACTTGATGGTCCAGTGATGCAGCAACAACTATTGGTGATTCCCGGGCGTGTGTGAGATGTCTCAACCCTCATGAGGGGGTGGCCCTGTAGGTATCCCCCCACATGCTCGAATGACTTCTTCATTTCCGCCCTTGATGCAGCTCCTCTCATTTGATGATATCGGCCTCAACCGCTTGTAGCGCCTCTTCTATTTTCATGTACCAGTCAGATGTTTCGAGCCCTTCCCTGTGTGTAGGGGGCATTTGGGTGTATTTGTATCTCATGTACTAAAATATTCTTGTATTAGTCCTGAAGGTTATTCTAGGCATCGCATGTATGTGGGATTCATCATTTTATTTATCTGGCTCATGTTTAGGCCAACACATGCTTCATTATTGTGTTCCGTGGTTTTCTGGGCACCTTATTCTTTGTACTATTGTCTCGGCAAGCATAAGTATGCCTCCCTCGCCGCCTTTAACACTGGTACCACTTCATCACCTAGAGACTTGTTGCACCTGTAAGTCTCGTCTCCTCCAGGTCTAGTCCTTTAGCACATTAGACTACCTTATATTTCTCTCTCTCTCACTTCCCTCTTGATGCCTAGTGATTGATTTCTTACAACGTACTTCGGTCATACGATTTTCTCCTAACACTCGTATGTTGGGGGGAAATCTATTACACCATTTTTTTGGTCATCTAACCCATTATCATTATATGAACTCAAGTACACCATGTAAGACCAATTTTACCCTAAGTAAAATTGCTTTCACCATGTAAAATAACATTTGTCCATATTTCCTGGTCATATTTAACCCAAAACAAGGAACTTAATTAAATAAATCATTATTTATTTAATTATTTCCTAGGAATAAGTTATTCAAATCATTATTTAATAATATTCATAGTTAAATTTGACTAAATCATTTTTAAATAATTAAATAAATCATTATTTATTTAATTATATTCCCACCATCTCCCTAAAATAATAAATAAATCATTTATTTATTTATTGTTTATAAATCAAGGAATTGACCCAAGTCAAAAGACCTTTTCCCTCCAACAAATATAATAAAATATTCCTAAAGGTGATTCATTTAGATAATAATATTTTATTCATACGCAAGGTTAAGAACACCCAATGTTTTTATAAATAGAAGGTTTTTCCCCATTCATTAGTCACCTCCATAGCATTAGATCACTCTGGATCTATTCTTGGTCACCGTTTCCATTTTTTACATTAGGAGCTCCCATTGAGTTCTATGTTTGTTAGGGTTTGCCACATCAACCAAAGAGAGGAATTTTAGATCTGAAATGATGAGGACTTCCAAGAACCCATCCCATTGAGGAGAACCGGAAAAAACCTTTCTTGTTTTCCTCTCAGGTGCCCCATTCCTTGATATAATATAAAACATTCTTTTAAACACATTTTTCTTGTCTTACCTATTGGATGCATGGAGCCATATTATATTTTATCTGCTTAATGTCTTTTATGCTTAGATCTGGATCTGTGTAGTATTATTTGGATCATCGAATTGCAGATTTAAAGATGTTTGGTAGCCATAATCGATGTTAGGGCTGTTTTGTTATGCTTAGCTAAAGTGATCTTTTACGACAGAAAGATTCATACTAACATGACTGCAATATATATCATAAATATGTGGCACTTCCCACGGTGAATAGAGTTTGAGAGAAGCATGGAGTAGAACAAGGCAATTTGTCACTCACATGAGAATGTTTGGATGTGTGACATATGCACATGTCCCGAATCAGTTAAGGAAGAAGTTGGACATCAAGGGGAAGAAATGTATATTTCTTGGATACAGTGATGAATCCAAGACTTACAAGCTCTATAATCCATCAACCAAAAAAGTAATCATCAGTAGAGATGTTTAGTTCATAGAAGAAGAATCTTGGGATGGAAGTTTAGAGAAGAGAGTAAATGTGAAGACATGTATGTCTCATGAAGAGAAAGAGGAATGGACTGCAGCAAGCAACTCCTCAACGGTGGCTCCTCCTCCACCTACACAAGCTCAACAGAGCACACCACAAGCAAGCAATAGAACAACATTGAGAAACCAAGGAAGTGCTTCTCCAAGCACACCATGGGGATCAACAACTCCCTCGAGTTCAAGTGAAACTCCAAGCACATATTCAACAAATATAAGAAGACCAAAATTCAGAAATTTAAGTGAAATTTATGAGCAAGAAGAAGTTGATAGTAGTGCTGGTCTGAATTCTTTATTTGCATTATTTTGTCATGTTGATGACCCAATCCATTTTGAAGATGCAATCAAAGAAGAGAAGTGGATTCAACCAATGAATGAAGAAATAGGAGCAATAGAAAGGAATGACACATGGGAGTTAGTGGACCTCCCACAAGGAAAAGAAGTTATTGGAGTGAAATGGGTCTATAAGACCAAGAGCAACATTGAAGGAAAGATAGAAAGGCACAAAGCAAGGCTAGTTGCCAAAGGCTACAAGCAGCAACAAGGAAGAGACTATGAGGAAACCTTTGCACCAGTTTCAAAGATGGAAACAGTGTAGATAGTGTTGTCTATAGCAGCACAACAAAAATGGAAAGTTTATCAAATGGATGTGAAGTCAACATTCTTGAATAGAGTGCTGAAAGAGGAGGTGTATGTTGAACAACTTCCTAGCTATGAAATAGAAGGCCAAGACCACAAGGTGTGTAAGCTGCAGAAAGCTCTTTATGGGATGAAGTAAGCACCACGAGCATGGTACAACATGATTGATGCTTACCTGATGGACAATGGGTTCGACAAGTGTGATGGTGAACCCACACTCTATATCAAAGAAAATGACGATAAAATTATTATTGTTGTTTTGTATGTAGATGATTTGATTTTTACAGACAGTGATGTTTATCTCATTGCTGATTTCAAAACAATCATGAAAAGTGAGTTTGAAATGACTCACTTGGGTTTATTAAGATTTTTTGGGCATAGAAGTAAAAAAAACAGAAAATGGAATTTTTATCTCCTAAGCAAAGTATGTTGCAGAGATTTTAAAAAGGTTCAATATGCAGAACAACAAGCCATCATCAACTCCAACTATCATGGGGTTGAAGTTGGCTTCGAGAAGATTAGGCGCACAGCAATCCCGACATTGCACAAAAGCATGGCTGGTAGTCTAATGTATTTGACTGCAACTAGGCTTGATATACGGTATGCAGTAAGTTTGATATCCAGATTCATGGAGACACCCAAGGAAACACATTGGAAAGCAACCAAGAGAATATTGAGATATGTATATGGAACAATGGAGTATGGTGTTCTACAATCCAAAACTGATGATTTTAAGCTTATTGGTTACAATGACATTGGTTGTGCTGAGAGTGTTGATGATAGAAAGAGCACATCAAGGTATGTTTTTCATTTGGGATCGGGAGCCATTTCATGGGCTTCTAGGAAGTAGCCAATAGTTTCATTATCAGTAGCAGAAGCTGAATATGTAGCAGCAACAACAACAACATGTCAATTAGTTTAGATGAGAAGGATGCCGAGGGATTTATGTCATGGACAAGATCAAGGAACCACAATTTTCTGTGATAACATCTCAGCAATTACATTGTCAAATAATTATGTTTTCCACAAGAGAAAAAAACATATTGATGCCAAATACCACTTCATAAGGGAATTAGTTAACAATGGTGAAATTGTGTTGCAGCATTGTAGGTCAGAGGAACAATTGTTAGATATCCTCACAAATTGATTGGGACAGAAAAGTTTTGTTTATCTCAGAAAGTGTCTGGGAATGGTTAATGGTGGCAGTTACGATTAAGGGAGAGTGTTAGTAATACTCCCAACCACTGCCATGAGTAAACTGGCAGTAGCCCACACTTCAATTGAATTTTGTTGTAGGGAAAGAAAAATCTTAGGATCCAAATCCGCAGGCGTTTTCACGCAATGTCAAGAAACAGAGTAACCGAGCCACATTCTGCGTCTATTTCCTTACCCGCCGCATTCACTTACCTTTTTCCCGCATATCGCTACCCGCAAGTTTTACCTTTTACTCCTTAACACTTTGCCAAACTTAAGTTTCCGCCGATACGATATTTGGTGGGACCCTCAAACCTTACCGCATTACCAATCCACATGAAAACCTTTTTTATCGCCTTATTCCTTACCTTTTGGCATTTCACACTCCCTGCCATTTATGTGCCCTCATACCAAACTTCATACATCTTAACATTTACCGTTTAAGACTCGCACCAAAACTTGTGATGTTGCAATGCGACATTGTCATCGCACATCACAAATCATAAATATCACACTTCGCACTTTTTATGATTGATCTATTTTCTGCCCAAATTTTTCACTTCACATTTCTTATGACTTACCTTTAATTGCCCGCATGTTATCTTATTTAAGTTGCGATTCGATCGCAATCGCACATTGCAAGCTCAGGAGGATAGTGCCCACATCACAAATGTTTTAAGTTGCGATGTGATTGCAATCACATATCGCAATGCTCAATGGATAACACTCGCACGTTAATTTTTTTATGTTGCGATGCAATAGTCCCATCGCACATCACAATCGCAAGTTTAAAGGTTTTCCCGTATTGCGCCAGTTAAAATTTCAAATTGCTAAAATGCGATTTGCGATGAGGGCGCGGATGCGATGTGGTTTTGAAGATGAAACCTATAAGATTTCAAGTCAGACAATTTTTTTTTTGTATGCATTTTTGTGTAGAAACAGAAGAATAGAGCGGAAGGAAGATTTGGTTGGTATACATTCGTTCCTGCATTGAATAGCATTAAATCTTCAGGCTCCGGAAATTTTGTATTAAAGGAATGTATTTTTCATATGTTTAAGATGAATGAATGAAAAAAATTGAAATTTTCTTCTCCTGTGTTCTTGCTCTCTGTCTGTGTGAAATTTTTATTTCTGCAATATTACATTCTCTGTGTTGTAAGGGGGAAACACATCCCTCTATTTTTTATTTCCATTTTCCAACATTAATGTCTTTCCTTAGGAAATTAGCCAAAATTGGTGCTAAGGTAGATAGAGATGATGCTAAAGCAATTCTATTAAACAACATTTCTCCCATGTATACCAACATTGTATTCATCTTATGTTAGATGTCCTCTCAATCATTAGAAGGAATGGTATCATGACTTTTAGTCAAGGAAAAGGAAGGGAAACTCAAAGGCTTCAGATGATGGTGGTTAGCATGAACTTGCACTATTTTCCAAAGGCAAGATGAAAAAAAACAAGGACTCAATAGAATGGTTCTACTCTCACAAATATGGACATGCAACCTGGAATTGTAGAAATCATGCAAGGGATCTTCTGAATGGAAATGAAAATGCAAACATAGCTAACTTTTCTAACATGTTAGAATCATATGGTGATGAGTGGCCATCATAACCACCTCTCAAACTACTCTAAAATAAAAGAGACATAATTTTTTTCTATTGTGTGTGTTTTTCTAAATGTTCCATTTTGTGGTGTGAATTGAAGAAGTATTGTGTTATTAAATTTTGAAAGAATGAAATGATACGGAACCAAAAATAACATGTCAACTATTCAACATACTAATGTGACGAGTCATGCTCGAGAAGAATTAGTGACAGGGAGTTCTTAATAAGATCAATCTAGTGTGACCCGACGTGCTTTGAGAGCCTTAGTACAAGTTATTTTATACAAGGTCAAGTTGTAGAATTATCTGTTGAAGACATTATATATCCAAAATCCTATCATAAATAAGCGATGAAGGCTACGCTGGGTCTTGGATCCAGAGATAGTGGCAGTTCCATAGGATGGTCCAATATTGAGGTTGACCCGTTGCACTCCGAGAGGTTGAGAAGCACCAATTCTGCAAAGTATATCAACGATAGTCTGTATTAGTTATGCTTTGAATGGATCAAGTGGGAAGCTTGAAAATGTGGTGACGAAAAGAGCGGAAACCATGAGATTTCAAACTGGATATGAGTGCTAGTGATGACCATATTAGACAAATCTAACATAGATTTATTTATTTGTGTGTTTTCTATATTTTCTACATGTAAGCATTAAGGGAGGGTGTTGGAAGTATTTCTTCCATGTCATGTGTTTCATCTGTATTACAGGTTGTCAGTGAGTATTTCGAGGTGTTATTATATATGTGGTTGTTTCCCATGTGTATGAGTTATTATTGTGTCATGGAACAATTGTAGATCCACTTTCTTAAGATCTAGGTTTGTGGGATTTAGTGATTTACATTTATATATGTAACTATGATGATCAATAAAAATATATTATGATTTTTTGTATGCACAATATCTTTCTCAGATTTTTCAATCAATCTAGAATTTCTTACATTCTCCACTCGTTCCATTCAGTCATTGATGAAGGATACAAATTCATTTCCTTCAACATGCTTCTCATTAAGAAATTTTCCCAGAAATGTTTTCAACTACCGACTAAATATAATCATTGAGAAACTTCTTCCATGAGCTCACAATATAAGATTGTTTGTGTAGACACTTATTTCAAGCCTTTGTACATTAGCCTATGTGCATGGGGTTCACGGCTTAGTAAGAAACAATTACCTAAGTTCCCAGCTCCTAGTGGGCTACAGTCCCGATAAGGCATGATACTTGTTAATCTTAATAAGGACACAAATACACTTCCTCGAATGCCTACAACAATCACACTTCTTTCTCGTTAATTGAGAATTCCAAAATACATGCAGAGAGAGCTAAAAACTCTAAAAATATTAAAAATATATTTAAATGAAAATAATTATACTATATATATATATTTTAAAAAAGAATTTCTTTCATATTTAAAAAATAAAAGAGTAATAGTATGATTTACAATATTAATAATAGTTTTGGATGTGTTTTTTAATTTAAAATATAAAATTGTTAAGAAAGAGTAATTAATTTAGTATAAATATTTTTTCTTTTAAATATGTAGATAGTTTAGTAAAAAGTCAAACGTCATATAAAACGAAACAACTTAAGTATCTTTAGTCTTTATAAGCTATGCATGTATAATGAGAACTATTTGTAATCTTATTGAAAGTACTCCTTGATGTCATGATAGGAGACTATATGAATACATAATTATCTTTAGTATATTAATGTAAAGAATACTTTACTAAATATAATGGTTTGAAGAATATATATTAAATTAAAGTTTGGATGGAAATATAGTTTTTGCTGTGTTTCGCAATCTGAATTCATATTGTGAAAAAGCGTTTTTTAAAATTAATTTTGTAAATTTATTTAGGGCTTAAATTTGACTGGTTCCGCTACTTGTTATAGAATTTTTTTATGATATTTTATTTTTAAATTGTAACTATTTTTATTTCATTTTTAATATTTTCTCTTACGAATTTCATCTAAGTTAAAAGAAAAAAAAAAAAAAAACAATGTATACTTGCAAATATTTAGCAAATACAATTAAACGTTGAAGAGCTTAGGGTGAAAAACAATGTGCTATTATTAAAAATAAATTTCCAAAGTTTCATTTTTAATTAGATTTATTTTTCAGAAAATTTAACTTTTTAAAATCTGGATATTAGATATTTTCAATAAATATATTCAAATGAAGGTAAAGGCTAGTTGAACCTACTGAAGGTAAGGTGAATTGTTTCCTAGAGAAGAGTCTGCTACTCATGAGGCTAAGTTAAAGGAGGAGCCTAATCTTCCAGAAATTATATGGTGGAGGGAAAATATTAAAAAAATGTCTAATATCGGAATTTTCATGCTTAAATTATTCAAATATTCTCCAATTAAGGAAATTCTACTACTTTAATTTGAAACATTGATAAAATATTTAACCAAATAGTGGTAACAGAAAAATACTAATCAGGACTTTATTCAATTAGTAGTATGCATGTTCACTCAGCAAATACATATTGATAGAGTTGATGAAGAAATTGGAATATAAATACTCTCACTAAGCTATAACTCACTCACATAAACAAACCAACTATTTCTATAAGCATCATTTGGAAACTCACACAATCCATAATGTCAATTGTCCTATTATCTTTAAATCTCTAACTTAGTGGGGAAATGAATTATTTACCACTCCTAACAATATTTTAAAATAAAATGTATAACATAAAAAACATATCCACTTCTAAAGCCTCATCTATGAACGTTAACATAAAAATCATACCCACTTCTGAAGCATCATCTAGGCTTACAAAATCCGACCAACGTAAATCCATTTTGACATTGGATCCACCAAGTCTGAAAGGGTTCAAATTTATTTTCATTGAGTGAAAATAGGTTTGCGTCACAAGATATTTGATATCTCTCTCTGCCCTTGGTAGATCCCGACTTAATATGGATCTAGGTTAGTTTAATTTTACCCTTAGTGTGATTTATTTTTAGGGATAAACAACACATTAAATTACGTTATAACCAACCTATATCCATCCTATATCCATCTTAAATCTCGAGCTATCAATGGCCAAGATGGATCAAATCTCTTGAGATGCAAACCCATAGATTCAGAGTTAAGATGGATATAAGATGTTTTAATTTCCCCCTTTAAATATGCTATGTTCAAAATGAATACCATGGGTTGCCATACCATGGGTCAATACCATGGGTCAATACCATGAAGTTATTTTTATTTTAACACTATTTTAATTTTTCGTTGACCAAATAAAAATATTTTCACATAGAGCTATTTTTAATTTCATTTTATTTTCACTCAATTCAAAAATAAATAATTTTATTAGAAAAAAATAAAAAAATATATTATACTAAAGAATAGTTTATTATGTTTTAAAATACAAATATTACAATTTAAAATATTATATTCAAAATGTAGATTAGAAAAACTATATATAGTAAATTAACTATTTTACTTTAATCTTATTTTAGTTTATTTAGTTTTAATCTAAATTTTAATTTTATTTTGATGTAATTTGACTAATTCACTCTATTAAGTCACAATTTATTTGGAATGTACCAAAATACACTGCATGGGGCATTTCCAATAGTAAGATTCTCCCACTGAGATAGGGTAAAATAGGGGTTACACTCAACTAGGGTATGAGAAGAATCTACAAATCCACATACCTCAGCAGTATATAAATAAAAATATATAAAATCTGTATATAAATTTTGAACTTGTAATAATTTTATATACTCGTCACTTTGACACTTTTTAAAATTATTTACCAGGTAAGCCTGAGGTGTTTGTTTTAACGCCTAATTTTAGTATAAGTAAATTTTTTTAATCTATAATATTAAAAAACTCATTAATTACAAATACTTAAAATTTCAAGTATTATTCATAAATCTAATAAAATAGTAAACACAAACAAATGAATATAATTCATCGAATATATCACTATAATGTATTTTAAATTTTATTTTAAATTGAATGGTATGTTTGTAATAGTATATTAAATTAAAATGGTAAGAGAATTAAAAATAAAATTTGTAATTTGAGGAAAAAAAATTCCTTTAATTTAAATATATATTTTCATTAATATCATTTGCAAATATTATCATATTAATTATAAAATTTGATATTAAATTTTGAAATCATAAAAGATTTTATAAAAAATAATACCTTAATCCTCCTTATATATATATATATATATATATATATATATATATATATTATGAATTTATGATTGTTTATAACACATAATTTATTAATATATAATAAAATATTATTAGCAATTGCACCAGATGTTGCAAAGGAAATGTTGTAAGACATAAATTCAAGATCATTGAATATAAAAATTAGTAAACAAAATGCTATTAAGAGTTATAATATAAAGAGAAATCACTTAATCAAATTCTAAGTTCCAATAGTAAGTATTTAATCAAAAAGGTGTTCTTTTTCAATATTGAACTATCTCCTTTGATCAAAATGTTATAGTCTTTTATATTCAAAGTTTTAAAAAAAAAACGACAAATTCAAAATTTACCATTGGATGAACTACTTTAAAGTAGATCTAGGAAATAGAAATATCAATAATGCTAGTGTGACATAACAACTTTACATTGTTTGGTAGGAGAGAAGTCGACCTTTTGTCTAGCATTCATTAAACAATTATTTTATCTAACATAAAAAATACCATGGTGAACTCTTATGACCAGGAAAGGGCCTATAAAAAAATGCAAAAGGATTTATACCATGGTGTATAAAAAAATGCAAAAGGATTTATACCATGGTGAACTATCATTTACAGTTCAAGTTCATTTTCCCTCCCAAATGATTCTTGACCCATGAAATGTTTCTAAGTTAATTTGGTCACAACCATTTTATATGCAATATTTCAGAGAGCATAATTTCTAACTTAGGTGGTAGCGACTAAGATTCTATGTAGTACTTATTTATAGTTGTTGTCAAGACCAAAGAAGCTTTCTATCCTTTATTAATCATTTCTCAATGTTAGAGTTGCAATGAATCTTGTGATGAAGGTCAAATCTAAGATATTTGTATGAATTAATTTTATCTACATTTATGATCTCATACATAAAGATAACCTGTAAATAATCTTTTAAAATCTAATTATCACAACTTTTATCTCGTCAATGTTGTTTATCGGTATACATGTATAATAAGAGAAATCTTGGAAAATTCTTAGTTACTTAATGAGATAAGAGAGACACTACATCAACCCTTAATGTTGATATCAACCTTAAAAATAATTGTATTTGTGTAGAAACCCCTCTCCGCATGTCTAATCAACTAGGAATTCTCAAAAAAATGATTTCTAACTTGTGAATGCCAACAAAATCTAACAAAACAAAAGCTATATAATCAAATAAAAAAGATGAGTTACATTAATTTTGTTTATGACAACAACTTAGAGGAAGTTAATTCATACAAATATCTACAAAAAATTCAAGCTTAAACGAAATCTTAAGTGGAAATATAGCAATGAGAAAATGAATAAAGAATGATGGAAGACCTATTTTAGTTTTGAAATTTTTTTATATAATCAAATGTTGAAACCCCTCTCCCCATGTCTAATCAACTAGGAATTCTCAAAAAATTGATTTCTAGCTTGTGAATGCCAACAAAATCTAACAAAACAAAGGCTATATAATCAAATAAAAAGATGAGTTACATTAATTTTAGTTATGACAACAACTTAGAAGAAGTTAATTCATACAAATATCTAGAAAAAATTCAAGCTTAAACGAAATCTTAAGTGGAAATATAAAAATGAGAAAATGAATAAAAAATGATGGAAAACGTATTTTAGTTTTGACAAAATTTTAAATAATCAAATGTTTGCTTTCAGAAGAAAGTGAAACTCCTCTTTCACACCCATAATGATGGACGACCTATTTTAGTTTTGAGAAAATTATAAATAATCAAATGTTTGCTTTGAGGAGAAAGTGAAACTCCTCTTTCACACCTAGAATTCTACACAACTTGGGATTTCCCAAAAAGCTCTCTTCGTACACCAAACTCTCAGAAACGTCAAAGGAACTAATCTAGACAAATGGTTATCTAAGACATTGAAATAATTCAGCTTCAAATTCCCGAGCTAGGAATCTGTCCCGTGAGAAGAATTTCTAACAGGTCCAGATAATGAAGCACTTGCAAAGTACTGAGACTTGCAGGAATCGAGTCGGAGAACTAGTTTTTTGCAAAATTGATCTCGGCAAGTTGCTTGCACAAACTAATGTCTGTCAACTAATTTTTCTTTTTTTCTAACTACCATTCTGATGGCACAAAAATCTTCAATCATCTATCATTCAATATAACATTTCATAATTGTAACATTCAATCCGACATTTCATAGATGTACACAGTGGCAACTAGGGGAGTTTTTTTCAAAAAGGATCGCATTAACTAGAAACTAGAAACGGAGATTGGATCTCAGTCATAGTTTGCACATTCATAAATCCTAGGAGACACTAGGAATAATGTGATCAAAGCATTCAAATACATCTTCACATATTTTATGTAATATATAAATTTCATCTTCACATATTTTATGCAATATATAAATTTAATATAAGGAAAAATAAATTTTCAATAAAAATAAAAATAATAGAATGAGAAATAATAAAAAAAATTCTTATAAAAATACTTAAAAAAATAATAATAACAATTTATTTTTATGAATATATATAAAATCAATTAATGTTTAAATTTTGAAATTTTATTAAATATTTCTATTTAAAAAATATACTTCTAAAAAAAATAAAAAACTCAAATCTTTACTAAAATAAAATACAATTTTATAATTAAACATTTTCCTTTTTTTTAGTGAACCACATATTGAACAATTTTCTTTGCAACATCACATAAGAAAATTATATAATTTTTTTTTATAAATAATTTAAATTTACCATTCAACATAATTATAAGAAATTAGCATAATTTTCTCTCATAGATGACAATACTATAATATCCTAAAATTAAATATAAAAGATATTAAAAATAATTTATATTCACTATTCTATATAAAAACACTAATCTTTATTTTCAATTTTTATTTAAAAAAAAACCTATAATTTATAATAAGATACTTTTTTTTAATTAAACACTTTTTTAGTTAAACACACATTGAATATTTTTCTTTGTACAATCATTAATAAATGGTATCCTAACACTACACATAAACATAAACATATTAATAGTTCTAAGAAATAATTTAGATTTACCATTCAACATACAAAAAAATTATAAAAAATTAACATAATTTTCTATTATAAATAACAATGCAATAATATCCAAAAATTAAATATAAAAAAAAATATTAAAATTATTTATATTCACTATTCAATATACAAATACTAATATTATTTAAAAATCAATTAAATAAAAAATAATACTCCATTCAAAAAAAGTTTGATTATAATACCGTAGACACATACACTTAAATATAACTTAAACCACCAAAAAAAAATGCTTCTATACTACCATAGCCAACACATATATATACATATATATCACGGGACGAAAATAAAATTATCAAAATAATAATAAAGTGGTAGTCTTGTATTTAAGTGAGATGTCTCTTGACCATTATTCTGAAAGTAAAATGGAGACACTAACTAGCATTTAATAATATAATAAAATCTAAATAAATTTAGATCCATAGAAGTAAGGGAAATCCCACCCCTAACTTTTAGTTTTTATAATTTTGCATGAAAAGTGGAGCAGTTTTCAAGATCGTCACAACGATATTGGTGGTCTTGACTTTTTTTCGACAGAAAGGCTCTTCGCAAACCTGCCAAATCAATTCCATGATATTGATAAGTAACCATTATGAAAACTATTTACGAAAACTATTTATATTGTTTAAGGCTTTCACTGCTCTCTCTTGCGATTAAATGGGAGCGATGATGAGTTTACCGGTTTTGAAAGCATCCTTGTTGGTGCCTTTGTCAGACGGGCTCATACTTGCCAGTGAGTATATTCACCCTCTAAACATGTTCGTTGAAAAGCTTAAGAATATTCACCCTCTAAACATGTTCGTTGAAAAGCTTAAGACCTATATATTTCAGCAACACCTATATATTTCAGCGCGTCAAGAGTTTCATTGGTTGACAGATCGAGTGCACTTCTTTTATCTTCTAAGTCGGGTTCCTGATCATCATCGCAATAAGAAATATGTTACATATGAATTTGCATATGAATTGTGTGCAAGCAAACAAGAAACAAGTATGAAATCTGTAAATATGATTATGCAGAGCGGTACTCCATTGTTTATAATTAAGACAAGCAAGAAAATTAAGGACCTGGATTCTTAGATAGTTAACAGCTAGGTCCAATCCTTGGAAGCCTGAATGTCTACAATAGTTGAACTCACTTGCAGAAGTATGTCAATTATAGATCTTTTACCATTCTAAAGTAACCATCCCAATATACCCCATTTTGCAGCGTCCTTAGCGTGGTAACTCTTTTTTGACTCTCTAGTTCCAAGAGAAAGCACCACACACTTTGTCAAGGCTTCTTGTTTTGATTTTAGAGCCTGCAATACTTAGTCAATGCCCAATATTTATAACTTCCATCTTCTGGTTCTGGGCTAGGGACAACTTGTCTGGTCACGTAGTTTATCGTGAGTAACATCTGCAAAATTATTTTGGAGAACACCAAATTTTAGCAGGGTTGATTTTTCGAGGGACATTATTGCAAAACAATTTTAGCAGGGTTGATTTTTCGAGGGACTTTATTGGAAATTTTTTTTCATATTAGTAAATATTAGTTAATTTACTTTTAAAAAACAACTTTCTGATTAATTTTTATATATATAATAATTCCAAAAGAAAAATGTTAATTTATTAAAATGAAAAAAAAAAATTCATTAAAATCTCACCTTTTTATATAATAATATATTTCTAATTTTGGGCTATAACCTTTCTTTTAAGAAAGGAAAGAAATGATTTTAACCCATAAAAAAAAAAAAATTACTCATTATTAATAAATTTGGATCATACCATCCAAACTACCAAATTCTCTCAAATGACTAAACATTTGATCAAATCAAATATTATGTAAAATAAAATAAAATCTATAAACTCTAATTCTGGATTTTTAGTTGTAACTCCCTGTCTATAAGCTCAAAGATTTGATGCTGATAAAAGTGATAAGAGGAAAGAAATGTCAAGGATAAGAGGAAAGAAACGTCGATGCAGTATCAAACTACATCATCATCATTCCCCTCAGAAGAGATTGATAAAATATATTATATAATGTTGTTACATTATGATATGTAAACATTACTATATCATCCTCTCCCAACAACATTATTTTCATATAAATAATCCAGAATCTCATTTTTACTGAACCTCAACCTATGAAATGAATTCAACATCTAGGAAGATTTGTAGGCAAAAAATTTCGTCTGTATTTTACAAAGCTTCGGTGCTTTCTGTAAAACCAGAAAAACCCAAGGACAAAAATAATAAGAAACAAAACAACCAAACCAACAACAAACCATCCACCATTATTTTTTTTTCTTAGCTTTTTTACTACTTTCTTCAATACATGGCTTGATTGCAATTAAAGGCCTCGCTGGTCTCGCTGCAGCTTCGGTACTTTCTGTGAAACCAGAAAAACCGAATGACAAAAATAATGTGAAACAATGCAAAAAACTAACGAGCCATCCAACACTATTTATGCTTCTTAGTTTTTTACTACTTTCTTCATATTTCCCCAAGGTCTGGCCGCTACACAATTCGAGATTTCCCAAAAAAACCTTTCTATATATATCATATTCTCAAATGCCGAAGCAACTGATCTAGACAACAATAGACAAACTGTTGTTTGAGACATTGAAAGAATTCCTCCAAATTAAAGGTCTAGTGGCTACACAACTCAAGATTTCCCAAAAAAATCTCTGCATACAACATACTCTCAAACGCAGAAGGAACTGATCTAGTGAAACGGTTGTCTGAAATTGAAAGAATTCATTTCAGATTCCCAAGATATGAAGGAATCGGTCCCATGAGAATATTAAGCACTTGCAAAGTACCCAGAATTGAAGGAATGCAGCACGAGAACTGGTTGTTTTTGCAAGATTGGTCTCCGTTAGTTGAACTTGAATTGACCGTTAAATGTTTTTCTAACTAATGATCATTCACTGTTTTTTTTATTATTAATCTGACGGCACACAAATCTTCAATCGTCTAACATTCAATTTGAGGTTGCATAAATATACACAGTGGCAACTAGGAAAGTTGTTTTCAAATAATGACACCTTACGGCGTAATAAATATAAATTAAAATAGTTATAATGAATGAGTTAAAAATATGATTTAAATACAAATTACAAAATAAAATAACTAAATTATTCAATAAATATTTTTCAACAATTTTTTTTTTTTTTTTTTTAACAAGAATGGGTATGAGTATATATTAGAAAGTGGCCAAATGCCTTCACCGATTACAATAGGTTGGGCCTAGCCCTTAGTCTTTCTTCCACGGTCTAATCGTAGGCCCCAAATTTTGGGTGTCCACAATTTTTACACGGGGCTAGAGAGTCTATCTTCGTTATTTTTCCTAGCTTATATAAAAAAACAAACTGTTGCATAATAATGCAGAAAAACATAGCAGACTTATGGAATAGAGTCCCACTTCTCAGTTTCGTCTACCAGAAGGGAGCCTGCGGGAAGGGACACCGCCCTGTTGGCTTCCGAATCTGCATCTTTATTATTTTCTCTCAATACATGGAGAAAGCTTGCATTTCGGAAATATTTCACCATATTTCTAATTCTTAAGATCACTCTAGCCAATCTGAGATCTGCAGGAGAGGAATCCTCCAATAAAAATTTGATGATAGACTGGGAATCTCCTATAACACTTAAATCTGAAGTACCGATGGCCTTTCCTTGCTTAAGACCTTGCATAAGTGCCAAGGCTTCAGCTTGGATGCTGGTGGAGTGCCCAAGACCCCAAGCATACTTGGTCACAGTTATGCCCTCCTTGTTCTTTATAATTCCTCCTGCCCCAGCCAAACCGGTGTTGCCTTTCGCTGCCCCATCGAAGAATAAATAGAATCTGGCTTGTCTAGTGAGCAAATCTGAAAGTTCATGCTCCTTCCCTCTGAATTGCCACTCCTTTATGTTCTTGTGCTGCCCTGTTTCGCCAGAGAATTGCAGACCCAACGAGGCACCCCAATCTAAATCATTTTGATTTAAGTTCACTTCCACAAGTGCTCACCCAAATTTCCTTTCCAGAGGCTTTTGACTTTGATGGTGATGAACTGAGGATTTAATTTTCCATCCCTAAAAACTCTTCTGTTACTCTCAAGCCAGATTTTCCAGCATATGAATTTCGGCAAGGAGAACCATGCAGCTTTGAAACTTTCATTTTTTGGTAGAGTTATTGGGTAGCATATCCGACAATTAGAAAATAAGTCAGAAATAGACACAGGGAGAGTGAAATCTGTTTTCCAATAGTTCAAGAGGGTCTGCCAGATTTCTCTTGAAAATTTACAGTCCAAGATGATGTGCTGGGCACTCTCTTCATTGTTGCAGCATAGATGACATCTAGAGGGACCTTGGATGCCTTTTTTCTTCAGTTTTTCATCTGTTAAAATTCCTCTATGGCAAAGCAACCAACAGAAAAAATCGACCTTTGGCAGTGAATTGTAATTCCATAGCCCCTTCCATACAGCAGGTTCAGGGGTGACGTAGGGGCGTTCTTGAAGACACTTGTACCCCTGTGCAACAGAGTACTTACCTGGGCCGGCTCCCCATCCCTGAGCATCCTTCTTACCTATGTGAAGAGGCGCTTTGCCATTTAGCAATGTGAGAAAGAGTTGTCTATCGTGTGATAGCTCTGGAGGCACAGAAGGAAGGCGTCAGCGCAGCCAAATGTTGTTTGTCCATTGTGAAATATCCCAAAGAGAAACATACCCCGCACTTTCCATCCAAAGTCGCAGCGCATACAGGGAGCTGTGCGACGCTAAGGGAGGCTACATCATGATGTTGTTGTCCCAAATCCTAATATCTTTGCCATTGCCTGGTATCCAGAACGCTCTGTCTTTGATGAGAGAGGTTTCCTTGTGGCAACGTTTGACCAGTTGCGATCCTGTCATGGGAAGAGAGGTGTCCAAAGATCTTTTCCTCTTGCCCGTGAAGTATTTCCTCCAAAGAGCTCTTTGCGCCCAGCCTGGATGTGGAGCGATGATTCGCCAGAAGATCTTGGACACCATGGCTATATTTTGGTAACAAAAATCTTTGAAGTTAAGGCCTCCTTCCATCAAAGGCTTGCAAATTTTCTCCCAACTGACCAACGGGATTTTTCTATCGTTGATATTGCCCCCTTTCCAAAAAAACTTGCGAATGAAGGCTTCCATTTTTTTTATAATGCCAGAAGGTGTTAGGATCACAGAAAATTGAAAGATGGGGAGACTGCTGAGAACAGATTTGATAAGAATGGCTTTGCCGGCTAGATTTAACCAAGAGAAACCCCAAGCCTGTATTTTGGCCTTGAATTTGTCCAACAGAGGGACCCAATCTCTGCTGTAAGCTAGTTTTCGAAAAATGGGAAGGCCCAGATAGATAAAAGAGGACTAGCTTAGGGTGGCAGAAAATCCAAGAATTGTGGAGATGGCAGAAAGGGTGAGAGCAGAGATATTCCAACAGAAAGCTTTACATTTTCCTTTGTTTAAACTGCTTCCTGTAGCATCACTGAAATCATCTAAAACCTCCTTAAACCTTAAGGTAGATCTAGCTGAGGCAGCCCCCAACAAAAGGGTATCATCTGCAAAAAGAGTGTGGTTTACATTTTTCACCCCTCTAGCGATATTGAGCCCCAAGAGCTCCTGGTCTGCCAATTTCTGATCGAGGAAGAAACTTAGAGCAGAAAATTGGAGAACAAAGAGCAGCAGAGAGAGGGGGCAGCCTTGCCTAAGCCCTCTTGAAGCTTTGAAAAAGCCAGCTGCTCGCCCATTCACCAAGGGGGAGATCCATGGATCAGCAATACAAGCACGAATCTAATTTACAAAACCCAGTCCAAAACCAAACTTTTTCAAAACTTCCCAAAGGAAACTGAGTCTGACACGATCGAAGGCATTTTCCAGATCTAATTTGATCACCATACCTTTCTCTTTGCGAAGATGGCTCGAATGGATCGCCTCTTGCACCAGGATGAAATTGTCGACAAGCTGTTTCCCCTGAACAAATCCACCTTGATTCTCAGGGATGACAGCTGGTAGGATGCCTTTTAGCCTATTTGCAATTACCTTTGTGATTAATTTGTATCCAATGTTGCAAAGAGAGATTGGGCGAAACCGGTTAAATTCTTTAGCATCCTTTTCCTTGGGAATAAGGGTGAGAAAGGCAGAGTTGGTGCTGCCCCCTATTTTTTGACAATTTTTTGATTTCAGGATCATTTTGTAGAGATCTTTCTCTACAATCTGCCAGCAAGTTTGAAGGAATCTGGCCGTGAAGCCATCTGGGCCTGGGGCTTTGTCAAGCTCCATACTGGCTAGAGCATCTTTTATTTATTGGATGGAAATCTTCACTTCGAGTTGCTGATTAATTAGAGGGGAGATCCTTGGAGGTATCACCTCCAAAAATTTGGAATTTGGATCCATCTCACCCTCTTCTTTATACATATTTTTGAAGTGGTTGTAAGCTGTATTCTTTATGCTCTCAAAGTCTTTGTGGGTAAAATTGCCATCTTTGATTTCTGCTATAGAATTAAAGCTTTTTTTGGCTTGAGATTGTTTATGGAAGAAGGCAGAATTTCTGTCTCCCGCTTTAAGCCAAAGACTCCTAGATTTTTGTCTCCAATGCTCTTCCTCAGAAAGGTAGGATTTATGGAAGATTTGTTGAAGTTCAGCTTCCTTGTCTAAAACTTCTTTAGTGATTTCTACATCTTCAATTTGGGCTTGAACCTGGGTAAGATTGTCTTGGGCCTACTTTCTCTCTTTTGTAGGGGTGGGAAGAGCTTTGGCCCATGTTTTGAGGGCAGCTTTCAGTCTTCTTAGTTTTTATTCCCAGATGAAGAAAGGAGAACCCTTCACTGGCATTTTCCAGCTGTCCTGAACCAAATTCATAAACTCAGGCTCCTTGACCCAAAGAGCGTTGAACCTGAATGGGATGGGACCAAGATCGTTGTGGCCTAACATCTCTAACAAAATGGGCTTATGATCATTCAACAAAATTTATTAAGACAAAATTATTATAAAATAGATTATAAAATATTTGACCATAAGGTGTAGAAATTCTTGTATCTTATTCATGAAATTATCGTGGTTGATCTTAATATCATTAGAGGAGGAAAACACCTATCCAGTAGTACATTGGAATATTTTTTAGTTTCTAAACCCTTATTAGATTGTGGTCTCTTTATCGATGTAGTCATTCTTCCAAGAATAAGATATAACCACTAGAAAATCCATTTCAAATTGGATGCACAATTTGCTCCTCATAATTGCCCCTTTATATTTCAAAGTTCTAGTTACGAGGCCCATTTTTTTTGGCAAAGGAAAAAAATTGATGGGAGGGTTTTCAAGTAAAAGACTGGAATTTCATGAACACCTTTCAACTCAAGATCAATAAGTTTACATTAAAACTCATAGAATGGAAAAAAAATGGGATTTGATCATATCTCTACTAAGAAACATATTAGAGAGTCTCACAGGAAACATAATCAATAATGAGTTATTCAAAATGGAAACAAAATGATCTGCTTCTAGAAGGAAAATTGATTAATCAACTTGAGCAGCAACAAAAATAGGGAGAGACTCTTTGGAAGAAAATATCCCATGTCCAATGGCAAAAAAAAGGGCGGAGGAACTCCAAATTCTTATGTAAAGCCATGAAAAGAAATTCTCATAATAACATGATATTTTGACTTTCTTCTGGGGATGGTACACATCTAGTTCAACATGAGATAGAACAATAGCTTGTATCATGTTAGCATTCCATTCTTAAAAACCCATCGTTGAATATATCTATTGTAACACAATGAAACACTTATCATATCCCTAACCTCATTCATCCAAATTATGATTACACCTTGGTGAGGGAAGTTTTATTTACAATGGTGGAAGAGGTCGTAGTGGAAATGCCTATGAATAAAGCCCCCGGTCCCAATGGTTTTACAATTTATTTCTTATAGGCCTGTTGGCCCCTCATAGGCTATAAATTTCATGCTTTGGTTGAAGAATCAAATCACTCCCAAAAGTTATGGCTAGGTCTTATCGATACTTTTATTACTGTAATTCCTAAATTTAGTAGGTAAGATGCTCACAGTGGATTCCAACAAATTTTCCTTTGTAATGTGATTTACAAAATAATCGCTTCATTAATTGTGAAGAATATTAAACCTATTTTTAAAACTATCATATCTCTATAACATGAGGGTTTTGTGGAAGGTTGTTAAATTATTGAAGGGATTATAGAAGCCCATAAGGTTACTCACTCTTTGGATAAATAAAAATAGTCTTGTATCCTTATAAAAATTGAGGATTAAATTCAGATTACCTTATTCAAAATCTCCAGGCCTTTGGATTTTGTCTCAGTGGATCGATTTTATCAAGTTCTTAATATGAACCTCCTTTTATCGGGGAAAATTTTAGGGGCGAATTTTAAGGGGTTTTAAATTTTGGGAGGGTGAATTTTTTATATAAAACCCATTTTCAATAGTTTTATATAGTTAGCCCTATAATTATTTTAAAAATAATTAATTATTAAGTGTTAGCCTAACAAGATAAATGCACTTAAAACTTAAACCATGAAATTTTCCTCCTGATTTTCTGGTTTGGAGCTGATTTCAATGGCATTCACTTGGATTTACTGGGTTAGGGGAGGGATTCGAGTGATTTACCCCCATTTTCACTAGTTGGAGCTTGGAAGTTGGAGGTGCAACAAAAGTTTAATGGCATTTGCCCAAATTTGCCGGGTTGGGGGAGGGATTCACCCCCATTTCAACTAGTTGGGGCTTGGAAGGGGCTTGGAAGTTGATTGTTGGAGGCACACGGTGTTAAATTATATGCAGGATGCCAAGATCTGGTTCTGCACGCATTGAAAAAGGAATTAGGGAAACAAAAATTGAGTTCTAGTTCTAGGGAGGTGCACAGTGCCAGATTCTATATGAGATGCCAAGATCTGTTTCTGCACGCATTGACGAGGGAATTAGGGCAACAAGAATCTTCAATCGAGTTCTAGTTCCGGAGAGGTAACAAGAATTGATTTTTATTTAGGTATTTAGAGTACTAAGATGGTCCATTGCCCTAGTGCCATGGAGCTAAACCATGGAGGGAAACAAGAATCGAGTTCTAGTTAAGGATTTAGAGTACCAAGATGGTCCATTTCCCCGGTGCCATGGAGATAAACTCGCGAGGAGGAGTTTGGACACACAACTATAATTATATATATTTTTTATAAATTTGCTGAGATTGGACTCCGAATGCTTCAAATTTTAAGCGTGTTGGTGATTGCTTCGGCCTTCGACGAGTCTAATAGTGTTGGTCAGTGGTGATTCGGTGAATGCGGGTGCTCTATGGTTGAATTGTGGGTGATTTGCAATAGGTAAGCCAAAATCCAGAAGTTTACATCTGTTCCAGCCTTCTTTTAAGCTCGAAATCACTAGAAATCCAAACTATTTACACTTTGCTGGGTATGAATGCACGTGCAAATCCTGCACAAATATTCTGGAAGTTGCAGTCTGAAACCAAGGTATGGCTGAAGAATTCAAATCTGAATATTAAGGGCATGGAAATATTTTGAGGCATATAGTTTGTGAAATTTTTATTTTGAAGTGTTTTGTCTTCCTTTTCAAGTATTTTCTTCCAGTTTTTAAATTGGTGTTGATGCAGTTCCAAGATATGGTCTTGAAATTCTTAGGTTGGTGTTGATGTAGTTCCAATTTATATAGCACACAAGCAGTATCTCCACACCCGCAGTGTGTGGATTGGTCTAGGGAGTTTTGAATACCATCCAAAATGTGTACGCCCCATGCTATGCAAATGGTATGCCCACAGTTGATGCAAGAATGTCATGTGGGTTGCCATCTGTGGCACATAAACAATCTTCTTTACTTGCTCTGAATTCAGCATTGGAGGATCAAGTCAACCGGCAGGCTAAGAAGGGTCTGCTAAAGTTAAAAAATTCCACAAGCCAAAAGATGGTTATAGGTGAAAATTCAATTGCTGACAAGCCCATAAATAGATGTAGTAGATTAGGGGTGTTTAGGCCAAGGATTCTAGCATAGCAGGTTCGTACACATGGAACATCAGGAGCCAATATAGGTTTCCAAGATGGTGGTATTGGATTAAGTGCACTTACATATGCCTCAAGGCCATCAAAATTGATGGATTTTCTCACATCAGAGAGAGCCAAAGTTGTTGTCATGATGGCTCTATGGTTGTCACTTTGTAATGCCAATAGAATTGTAATGTCTGTTGCCATTGTGCCTCTCACAGCGACTCACGGATGGAGCATCTCTTTTGCAGGAATTGTTCAGGTGTGTCTCTGTATTCTTTTGTCCACCTTGAGATTTTTATGCATGGAATTTGTCTTTAGTGAATCTTCTGTCAACTATTTTACAAATTTATGGTCTTCTTATTCTTTACCATTAAAAACATTGCACCACATATAGCAGATTTTGTTTGACTCTAAGTGTAGGATTAGAGGTGTAACTCTTCCACCAAAATTTCTCTGTACATGCACCTGGCATCATCCCTTTGAAGTGCATCCTATTTGGCTGAGGCAGACCACGAAGTTGAATATATCCATGGTGTTGGTTTAATATTCTATTGACCTCACCAGTGAACTAGCTTCCAGTTGGCTTGGCTTTTAGTATGTAGCTTTACTGATAGAATTTAGCCTTAGATATGATCTACACCTATAGGCTACAAGGGATAAAACTTTCAAATTTTCTAAAATTAATCCTTTGTTGAGTAGACAAGAAATTTTACAAGAGACTTGCAACTAAATCTACAAAGTTCAATCCAGATGACATTTATGAAGGTTGTCCCATTTTGTCAATTCATTGACTTCCTATTTTGCCTAGATTCAACAAGATCACTGAATTTCATTCTCTCATGATTTTGCATTAATTTTCATTTCCCCTTTCCAGGGAAGGGATGGTACTAATGAATTTATCCAGTCTTTCATCTGCTCATGTATTGAGCTAAGAACAAAACATAAACTGTTTTTTCATATGCTTTCAAATCTAATCATGTTAGATTCAATTTCATTTCAGGTCTTTCAGTTGCTATTGAAAATATCCCTGGTAAAGACTAGAAACCCTTTGAATTGGGCAACCGGAATAATCAAAGATATATCTTGAAGCATTTGACCAATATCATTAAGAATTAGTAGGTCGAGGTGTATCAATAACCTTACTAGAGGGTATGTATCCTTTTTAATTTTACAGTTATGGTATTAGCACTAGCTGATCCATTTGTTTCCCAGATGTTAGCATAATTGTATTTCAACATACCCATCTCTAGTCTTTCTTATGCAGCGAGTATGGTATTTTTGTGCTTCTAGACATCTTATCTTGAATCCATGTCCTATTCAGTGATTAATTCATAGGTTCTGGAGAAAGAATACGCTTTTTTTGTGCATGCATAGTTAGAAAGGGAAGCAAGAAAAATAAACAAAATGCATACCAATATCTCTTTGGTTCATTGTTGTACACCTTTAACATATTATATTGTCATTAAACTATATTTGTTAGGTACTTGAAGACTCGATTCATACTTTTCTATGTAGAAGGATCACAAAGGATCACAATAATGAACAGAAAATTAGAAATACTCAGTAAAGTTAATCAACAACTCATTACCGAGATATTTATTGCTTAAATGTTGGTCCAAATTTTACAGGGGCCGCTACCTAGGTGGTAACCAATTGACTATCCAAATAGGTCACGACAATTACAAGTATCTGCTAATGCATTGCAAAGTGTGTTGAATGACAATCAAGGGAGGTCACTATACTGCGATAATTGTACTTTTGTATAAAGCACATAACAGATACTAGCAAGGTGGCAGGTACTGTTTGAAGTGAGTCACGTCAAAATTTGAGTGCTCTAATGTTATCCAAGGAGTAGAGGGTGTATACAACTAGCATGAGAGTTTGAGCCTTCTCCATCCTTTCATTCACAAGTGGGGGATGGCCTAATCTAATTTGAGGCTTGTTTCTATAATTTGATAAGTTCCAATATTAGAGAAATAATTTTACACATGAGTATATATAATGAGAGTGGAAACCCCTATTTATTCAAAAGAGGGTTGAAACCCTAGTTTGAGGTGCAAGCTATCTTTCACGTCTAATTAGACTCTTATCTCGTACTAGTAATACTAATAATTTTATTCTAGACAGTATATAAGTTGAGAAGGTCAATTGACAGTACACATATTTTTTATATGGAATATACAACATTGTACCCTGAAGAAAAAAAGAAGGAAAAAAAAAGCTATGGCCTAAGAACAATATGATCATGAAATAGCTCAAGGATATATGATCATAATTTTATCATATTGCATTACAAAACTATGAGCTTATAAGAAAAATAGCTCATTTATAAATGAATTTATTTGTATAACAAAAATATGTGTGTTTAAACTTTAGACACACCACAGATTTGGAATATGAACCGAATCTACCATGACTATGCATGGCTTGATATATATCTCTACAACTAAGTATGATGACACTGATGATGGCTTGATATATATCTTTGTTACCATAGATGCTGCATGATTATGATTAATGTTTTTGGTACATGAACCTATGGGTCAATAAGAGGAAGGGGGCAGGTTGTAGATAGTTTGATGATTATGGCAAGTGGACGAGATATGTCATTTTGATGATGTCTACCTATCAGATGATGACCCGCTTGTTTATCGATGTAAAGTTAAGATGGAAGACACAGACTTGATGTACTATTTTTTGTGCTTAAAGGTCTGATGATATGGAGGAGTATATATATATATATATATATATATATAGAGATATTATGGGATGCCTACTGATTATTGAGAAACACCTACCATATGCCTCGTTATAGAGATTTGAATCGATCTATGAATGAGCCTCATATATTAGATAGCTGATTGTTGGGATATCTTTGTGATTCTATTACCTATGGTCGGAGATACATTGCCAATTCCATGCATTTTCTGAGGATGGTGTGATGGGTGGAAAGAGCACAAGAAACCATAATTCCTCTATATTATTACAATTGCCTCTTTAGGGAAAACAAAAAACAAGGAATAAATAGTGGCTATTTATTATTTTCAAGATATTATAGAATTTATATGAGAAATAAAATTAAATATGTATACATTTGTGTCAACATGGGACATCATAGAAAGGTGGAAAGTGTTTTTTATTCGAAGCACATTGATTAAGTCGTTATATCTAAGCACATTGATGAAGTTGTTCTAAACTATTATCAACATTGCCTTTGTAAGTTAAATAATTATGTTTATAATTATTAATAATCATCTCACTATCACTATTATGTTTAGCAACACACATGAGTATTGTTTCTCAAGGCAGTGACATAGAGGAGCATTGTTTCTTAATGCAGTGATACAAAGGAGAATTATTTCTCAAGTCAATGACACAAGAGGATTTCCTGCTCTATGAAAGGTCTTCTTATGCTTCCAAACAAAATTGTTAAAGAATAATTTTTTGGGGGTTTTTAGTCTCCTTTAGGACCTTAAACATTGATGTATTTTAAGTGCGAGTTGGATTGTATGCTTATTATGTTGGTTTGGATTTTTATGCCTTGAATGTTGTGATGGAATCACCACTTCAAGATACTGAGTCTATCATCATAGAACTTGAAATTCCATGGATATTCCACTATTATGTTAACCCTTCTTCATAGGAGTGTCAGGTCTACATGTTGAATATTCTACTTATGTAAAAGTGTTGATAATGAATGTCGAATCATATAAATATTGAGCTTATCTCATGGGTGTCGAGATAGTCATCACATGAATCATTTATTATATATATATATATTTTTTTAATACAAATATGCCACAACCATTACACCATGAAGATATTATAGGTGTGCCAAGATTTTTATTGAGAGACCAAACAGGTTTTTCACCTATAAATGATAGAATATATGCTTAGACACTCATTATACACTAATAGATAAAATGAATGTTTAATATATTGCAACATTAATCCTAACGAACATATGTTTGTTGAGAATTTCATGTAATACGAATTCTATAATATTGTTGAGGTTGTTTGTCAATATGTCAAGACATATATGTTTAGGTCCATTCATACTTTTCAGACATATATATCATATCTATCTCCAAACAACCACTTACATAATCACCATAGGAATCTGAATTTTGTTTAATTGAATGTTGGAAACTGAGGCATCTGAATCCAAAAATTTAATATGTTATTTGAATGTCAGAGGAATGAACTCATATTTACAAAATATAGGATGATATTAATTGTTTTTGAGCATAAGATCTGTATCTAGAAGCAATGAAGTAGAAAAGTATGTAGGCACTTACATGATACTACAACGTATTACTTAAAATGATACTTAAAGGCTCCATAAAATTATATCAAATGCAATTTGTTGGTGTAAGGATTTTATTTACATAAGTAACAATGATAAAAAAATGACCAGATCTACCCATTCAACATAAATGATAAAGACACTCAACTACAAGTTTCAAAGCAGTGAAGAATTTAGAAATTTTGCCACATTTGAATGGATCTGACTTTTATGGCAAGCGTATGATAAAAGCTGGCCTTTGCGTCCAATCCATCAAATTCATTTAGCATAACATGTACTATTTTCAAATTTGACAGAACACTCAATATTGTTAGGTATTAAATTTTAATGTTTGTTTCTGTTTTGTGATTAGATGGTGGGATATATTTTTGAAAAAAAATCCATTTTTGGTGAGGATTTGTTGAAATGTCTTCTTAGAATATTTCTGTGCAGAAAAATTCACTGGCTGATATGGAATTTTTAAGTCATCTTGGTTGAAGAGCATACTACATGCTTATGATGTTACCCAAAACAAACTCTATGATGCTTTATTGAATACTTTATGATATGTTTTTCTTTCATGAACTTTTGGGATCTTGAGTCTAGATTTGTCAACTTCTGTTGGACATAAGGAAATATCTGCCTCCCTTGGTTAAATCTCATTTTTTAGCATCAGTGTCGTGGGGATTTCACATTTTTGGTAATGAGTAGCTATATAATTATTCTTTGTCCTCCTAGAGAGTCTTAATCCCAATTTAAAAAAAAAATATTTTGAAAAAAATATTTAGATATTTGATGTCAAATAGTACTTCCCTTATGCATGCCGAAGGGTCCCTGCCACTCCCTTGGTCTATTAGCATGAAAATTGCATTAGGTGTAGCAAAAGGTATGGCATTTCTTCATGAAGGGGCTGAAAGACCAGTGATTTATCGGGATTTTAAAACATGCATTATTTTGCTAGATTTGGTTTGTACCTACAACTTCAAAATTATGAGATGGATCAGTGTTACACTTTAGATTATCTTAAGTCTTTATGGAGAGATATTTACTTGGTGCAGGAATACAATATCAAGCTGTCTGATTTTGGACTAGCAAAAGATGGACCTAAGGGAGACCACCCATATTTCAACTCGAGTTATGGGAACATATGGTTATGCTACTCCAAAATATGTAATGACTGGTGAGAATTTTAACCATTTTAAAACCTGTGGCAATACTATCTTGGTGAGGAAATTTTAAGATTGATAGAGATCAACAAGATTTCTAGCCTCTTTAAGGGTCCTCTCTAGTAATGGGGCAAGTAGCAAAATTGACAAGTTTGTTATCGGAGAATTTTTCAGGTCTTGTCCTATTGACCTAATGTTGAATGTATACCAACCAATGTTCAAGACTTAGGACAGTTTATATGAGGTTGAATTTTCCTTAATTTATGAAAAAGTATCTAAACATGCATATGTCTCCTAAAAGAAACATGCGTTTGGTGATAAATATTTAAGTTGATCTCAATGTACTCTTCACTGGATTCTCTCTTATTCTTGACTTACATATTATCACAGGAATTGCCTTTTTACATTGCCTATTACTGATGTGAATTTTAATAAAATTTATCATAGACATTTCAGATATTTACAAAGATAAACAAGAATAACTAAGTCAATGATTAAGGTTGGAAGTCAGGACAGTTTGGAGACTGCATTTTTGTTCTGTGTCTGGATTGATGCATCCAACAATAATCCTATTAAAACCTTTAGATGGAGAGGTTATTATAATAGACAATTTGGCTTTCTTTAGTTCATTCTATCTAGGCTTTTATCTTTACTAGTTCACACTCCACTATTTCAGACATCTTCCAGGCTTCAAAATCACTCATCCCCTACCATCTGAAGCTAAAGTGAATAATACCCTGATGGAGAACTTTGGATAGATTGGAATATCCGATATTGTGCATATAGGATGCTCTTTGCAGAGAGCTATGTCACTGGGAAGGAGGGTGTCTTATGTGATTGTAAAAAGGGCCTTGACAGAGATACTATTGCAAGGGTCTCATGGGTGGAGGTAAGAGGTCTCCTCAAGATCTCATGAATCTGCATACTGGGGTGGCGCTGCTCTCTTCCTGTAACTTATTTCTTCTGTGTGTGGGCTCTACAAAGTAGGGAGGTGATCATCATGTTGTGTGGGTTGATGAGAGTTATTCTAGGGCTCCTCCATTTGAGTCTGTTGTGGGTGGAAAAGATGACAAGTCGAATTGTGCCCTGACTGGATGAATTGACAGCATCAAAGGTTCTTTATTCATCTTACCAGAAAATCTATTGTTTCAAGTGATACTATTGTTGAAGTCATATAAGGAAGCCTCTGTTGCCTACATATTAGATAAAACCTCTGTACAGTGCAAAACTTTGTAGGATAGCTTTTTTTAATATTTGAAGTGTTTTATTCCACTTCTAACATCCAAATCTACAATGCATATAACCTAGAAAATTATAATATAACTTCATACATTGTGGTGCTCTCTCTAAAAAAGAATCTGAGAAATCACTAATCTCAAAAAGGTGTCCTTCACTGAAAACTATCAAGTCTCTGCATCTGAAAGAATTTGAACAGGAATAGTTTTGCTTCCCATAAAATACATCGCTCCCCATTTTTTTTTACCATATTCTTCATCTCATGGATCTATTTGCAGAGCAGTAGAGATTTCTAATAATTCTATAGAATCTAGATTTACATGACAATATTTTTGCTAGAGTTTTCTCTTCATGGATTTTTTGTTATGGTTCTGTTTAAATTTGAATATTATGTTGCCTTCATGATCACTAATCAAACTCATCACCACTACTACACATGGGATCATCACCAGGAGGTACATAAACATCATTTGGCTTAGAGTCTGAGGACTCCTCAAACTCCTCTCCAACCTCTATATCAATGCTAGTAGTAGCATGAGCAACAACACTACACTTAGCAGAACTAGAAGAACACGTTTTCCAAACTACACAAGAACTACTTCCCTCACGAGTCACCATGTGCCATGCTTGGTATAGGTGGTTTGATTCCTTCAACTCCTGGTTCAACTACCATATCTTCATTGGAACCAACACCCCGAACTCCACTAGACAACGATTCGCCATTTTGTACTAGTGATTTGCCATTTGTACTGGTGATTCACGATGATTTTACAAGATAATATAATATCATGAAAGATTCACCAAAATATTTATATATACATATTATGTTATTAATAAAATTGACTTCCATTTTTCCTATGTATCATGGGGATTCACCCATGTATTATACATATATATTTAGGGGGGTTCTTAAAATTTTCCCTGCCTTTTATTCTATTCTCTTTAATGTCTCTCTAATTATTAATTTTAATACCTCTAGAGGCCTCTATGAGGGACACCCTATTTTTCCTTTCGTATTCATCTTGGTAGTCTTTGAAAATATTTTTTGTAGCATACTTGGAGAACTATTTGAGTAGACCTTAGAGAGGATTATTTGAAGATATTATCATCCTTGCTGAAGGAAATTTCTAAGCTTTGTTCATGAAATTTTAGAAGCCTTGTTGAAGACATCCTTGAAGTGTTATTGAAGGCTTATTAAGTACATTTTTTATATTTTTTGAAGTAAGCATTTCTTGTAACGTTTTGAGTTGACCCAGATAGAGCTTGGAGTTGTTGAGGCGATTGGAGTTCCCATTTTGAAAAAGTTGGAGCTTATATTTGTTCGAGGTTGGAGCCTTGAAAAAGTCAGATATTTTATTATACAAGTTGGAGCTTGATTTTTTTCTAAAAGAGGATTGGAGTCCTCACTATATTCATCATTTTTTTTTTTCATTTATGGTCTTATGGTTATACTTGTGATAAAAATATTAACTACCATAATACAAAAAATGAGAGAAATATTGCATCGCACCCCAAATATTTCCAACAATTGGTATCAGAGCCAAAATCTTCAAGATGAGGGTAATAGTTGGAAGACAAATTTTTTAATCAAATTACTAGTAAGCATGCTAAGGTCCCCTAATTTCATCGAACAGATTTTTCCTTCTAGAATTTCAAAATGGAGTACTACTTAATGTATGTTGGAGTTGAATTTTTAAAATATATCGTATATGGATACCAGGTCCCATTCCCTCTTCCAATGGATCCAGACAGGAAGAAAGCATATGTGGAAAATCCAAAGGCCATCAATTCTATAAAAAGTGGATAAAGAGATGTGGTACAAGATCATCCCTATCGATGAAGGAGATGAAAAGGTAAAAAAAAAAAAACTTAAAAACTATAGAAGGAGGTTGGAAAATATCAATATTAATAATGAAGAAGATATTTCTACTTTTTTTCTCCGAGTGGATGAGACAATTAACTATCTGAAAGCTAGAGGTGAAGATTTCAAAGAAAAGATGATTGTCCAAAAGGTAGTGATATCTCTTCTAGATCATTTTAATGCCAAGGTATGTGCCATAGACGAACTAAAATATTTGGACTCTTTATCAATGGATGAGGTTCATAAAATTCTCACATCATAAGAGATGAGGTCAAGAAATTAAACTCAAAATGAAGTTGCGTTGAAGGCATCCAAGACATCAATAAAGTGGAAAAATTGTGATTGTAGTAGCTATGATTCTAATACTTAAATGGTGCAATTTTTTAAGAAGAAAAATAAATCATGAAAACTCAAATGTAATTTACCTCTCATTTGCTTTAGCTATGGTAAAATGGGACATTATGTAGCAAAGAACCCTTTTAAAGATGATAGTAATGATGAATACATAACTAAAAGAAGAACCTCAAGAATAAAGGCTAAAAAAAAAATAGTTTTGTCTCCAAAGAAGACAATTATGAATCTAATGATGACAAATAATATGGTGGAAGCAATGAAGTACTATTCATAATATTCACAAATGAAACAGATAGTAAAAAAGAAAAAGAAAGTCTAGATGAAGAAAAAGGAAATCTAGAGGAACTATTGATTAGTGCCATAGAAGAAAATGAGGGACTTTGAAAGAAGAACGAAAAGTTGTCTCAAGAAATCAACTCTCTAAAAACCAATAAGGAAGAAGCTAAAACAATAGAATAAATATTGGGCAATAAGATAAAGGAAATGGAAGAAATTTGGGAAAAATTGGAAGCTGAAGTTTTATCTCTAAAAGGAAATTAAAACAAAGCTAACAAGTATTTGAAGAGTTTGAAAACCTTGGATGTCATTCACATCACTCAAAGGCCACTGAATTACAAAGCTAGACTTGGATATGCAAGCGAGTCTTCGAATTCAATGGAAGAAACTAATGATCATCATGAAAAAAATATTAGAAGTTTTTTTTGAGATCCTCAACGGATCTCGACATTCTAACATTGCAGGAAACAAAGTTCATCCAATGAATGAGAAATAGCTTATCCCTAAATGGAATATATAATCAAGGAAAGCGTATCCTAATATGTATCAAACTTCTTCCTTTGCTCATTATTTATTTTGTGAAAATTCAAGTCATCCGGAAAAACATTGCAAGGCCTATGGGACTAACCATGTAAATAAGATTTTTGATCCAAAGAGACAAGACAAAATGAGGACTTAAAAATCATTTTCTCTTATTTGAAATTATAGTATTGAATGTTACAAATTCAATAATCTAAGGCATTTAGCACAAAACTATCCTCTGGAACAAAGAGATAAAGTTTAGAGAGAAAATTGAAGAGTCTAACTCTAAGAATAACAGTCTAGATTTATGTGCTAAAAAATACGAAAATATATGGTCTGTAGATAGTGGATGTTCTAAGCACATGACAAGTGACCAGAAAATGTTCATCTGAATAACTAAATAAAAGGATCAAAATGTGATCTTTGGAGAAAATTTACCTCCTAAAATTGTTTTTAAAGGCATAAGAAGTGTCGTCAATGGCAAGGGAAAAGAACAAAATGCACTACATATTGAAGGGCTCAAGAATAATATTCCAAGTGTTAGCCAAATATGTGACGAAGTACATGATCTCATCTTTCATTCTAAGTACCATGAGATAAGGATATATTCTATAGGGAAATTGTTAAACACACACGGTGTCCCAAATTCTTTGAAGAGGAAGAATATCAACCTAGCATGCATGGTTTAAGGTTGTCCACCAACCAAAGGAATGCTCATGGGCATCCATGTCTTTGGCTATAACATTGAATCTAGAATGACAGGTTGTGGCTCAGGCTCACTTGATGTGGCTTCGAAGCTTGTAGATGACCACCATTTCCCCAATGTCAGGTACAAGGTGAGATCATGGTTAAAACTCAGCTGCAAGTTTGTTCAATTTTCTAGAACAAGTTCTGACATTTGACTTAAACATCTTCTTGGTTGTTGATGCCCATTGCCAAGAAGAGATCCATCCAAGATGAATCTTTGTTCGTGTAAGAGGCTTTTTTTTGAAGAATCTGTGTGAATTATGGGTGTGGCGAACACAGTTCTTTCATGGGTGAAGATCGAAATAGTGATCTTTCATATGGCCAAATCGAACACAGTGTTGGCATTTTTCAATTTCTTGTTGCTGCTTTGGAAGAGGAGCAGGATCTGGAACAACTGAAGGTGAATTTCCATGAAGAAATCTGGCACTCTGAAATTTGATGGGATTGGAGTAGTCCAGAATATGAAAGGACAACTCCTTGTCATATCTAAGACTTGTTTTGTTCTTGTTATGGACAAGATGTTCCCAAGGTCTGATGATGGGCTTCGGAGGCGCAGGCTGGATGTTTGCTTTTGCATGCAAATCTGCTCTTATACTAGGCATTGAATGTGAATCAACCACAACATTATTGGCTTGCTGCTTATGGGAGTCTCTTTCAATGTTCTGAACAAAAAAAATTTTGGAATCATGACTCCACTTCTGTAATTCTTCTTGCTGAAGCTGAGATTCAAGCTCCAAATAATTTATTTTCTCTTGTGTATTCTGAAAACACATTTTAATCTCACAAAGAGTGTTCTTTCTGACTTTGACTGTATCATGATGAATAGAATATATCATATTTTCCAAGAGCTCTAATACTTTAGTAATTCTAGCCATTTTCTCCAATGGTACAATTAATATCTTAGGTTATAAATTGCACAAAACCTGTTGGACTATAGCTGCAACTTACAATCTTTAGAATTTTGCTACACAAATTTCTGCAATGAATTGGTTAGATATACATATAAGCAAAAATAACTATGGCATATAACATCAATCCAATTTCTCTGACCACATCATATACAATCCAGAGCTCCGAGCAATTGGGTGTGAATGTGTCAACATAAACACACCATTTGTTTCAATAATGCACAGACTTGTCAGTATTTGTAGATTAAGTAGAGTTGCCACAAATCCTTGTCTAGTTCTAGGCAATCATTGGTCTCCATGGAAGGAAGTCCGAAAGTCGACTGTCTAAGTAAGTCGAAGCCAAAAGCTGTATATGGTGAGAGTGGTGAGTGGTCGAGTATGAGTATGGACCCACAACGCTTCCGCTGCACAACTTTGAAATTGCATTCATTTTCAGACCAATTTGGCCATTGGAATACCTTAATTACCAATAAATCCTTACATTGATTATTGTTCATTGTATCAACTTTGAGAATACACCTTGAAATTTCCAGATAGTCTCTCGACAGTGCTAATTCTACAACTTTTTCTACCTTCTTGAAATTGAGGCTCACGAGGATGCTTGAATATATACTCTCTTTACGTTGATTTTAAATTCATGTTTACTTTCGTTATTGTTCAGAGCAGACACAACTTTGGTTGTTAAGGTAAAATATAAAATTTCTCTCAGGAGATTCAATGTGTTTCAAATGGAAGATGACAGTCTAGACCCCTCCTTGGCTGGGATAAGATCTAAAATATACAGTCCTTTCCAATTCAATCCATCTACACATTTTGTTATAACATATTCTGATGAAGACAATGATATTGTAAATATGGAAGATAACATGGATCTTCTTGATGTGTTGAGTCAAGGTTTAAATCCTTTGCACTTGGAGGTGGGAGAAGAGTGGAGGGAGCCACGAAGGGAGCCGACATAGGGAGGAAGCGTGGAGGAGGTGAGCGAGGGTGCTAAAGGGAGGAGGTGAGCTGACAGAGGAGGGAGTGGGGATGAGGTGCCTGAGGCCACAGAAAGGTATGAGGGAGTGTTGGACAGATAAATACCTCTTTCAGAAAAGAGCGATCTTCCTAGTATCCTAAGGATATCTAAAAACAAACAGACAAATGTAGACCATTTTCTCTAGACCATTATGCTTAATAATTATTAATTAACTATGGAGAGATACTCCTACCTAAATTCCAATGCTTTACTTGGTCTTCAATCCAGTCACTCTAGAAGATATTGATTTAGCGGATAAATCTGCAATCAAAGACAACCAAACAAGATCAAAAGCATCTGGAAGATATGGTAATTCAAAAGCAACAATCTATCTCAGTGATCAAGGAATCTAAGAATTAAATTATTCAAAAATATAGATGAACAACTCACTGGGAAAATATAATCCATTTGTATTAACTTTGAATAAAATAAGAAACCTTACAACCTTGACACCTTGATGTTTGTACAGGTTCTTCCGGGGTCCCGAACAATCGTTTTCCTCAGTTTGACAAGACTTCAACTCTCTGAATCAACATAAGACTATAGCCATGAGTATGTAATATCTCTCATGCCAATGATCCCAAATGTGGAGACTATCATTTATTCAGTAATTCACCTCAAAAACACTAAGTTCTAAGTACCCTTGAGACTGAAACATGGTGTCAATTTATAGCTGAAGGAAGCTAGTTTCAGTTCCAATAAGGAATGGATAAAGCCCTCTCATTATGGTATTTTAGCTCCAAAAACCAAGAGATAGCTCCATTTATGAAGGGATAAAGGTTCATGAATGAACGGGGCGAAGCTCGGCCAGATAGAGCTTCTAGAAGGCCCCAGTTGGGAGAATATTCTACCAGCTAGGCTTCTAGAACTTATCTTTCTTCTTATTTTACTTTTTATGGGGGTCCACAGATCTAATGAGCAGAACGTGTGGGATGTACCGCATATTTTATAGCAATAAATTGTGGTACCAAAGGAAATGACTAGGAAAAGTGCAGAGTTAGGCTTTTTAGGGTTTTAATAAGATTTTTTCCCAATTCCATGATTTGATTTAGGAACTTTATGTTTTTAGACCTATAAGGGAGAAATAAATAGGTAATGATGAACTCATATAGATAGCTAAATGTCATGGTGACAAATTTTAGTGTAACAGGGAACGAGAGCGTGTGGAGGGAGGTGAGAAGGTGAGAGCAATGAGGGGGAGGTGAGACGTAAGTAGCGGAGGTGAGATGAATAGGAAAGAACTGGAAGGGCAGCCGGACATGCAGGGGTGGGGAGGTAAACGAAGGGAGAAGAGTGGTGTTGTGCAGGTGGAGGGAGCTAAATACGAAGGAGTGAGGAGAGAAGCAGCTGCAGGGAGGTAGTTGAGGGTAGGGAGCTGCAAAGAGGAGCGGGAAGTGGTGGAGGTAGGTGTGGTCCAACCCTAGAGGGAAGCAGACAGGTGTGGGGTTATATAATAGGTGTTAAGGTTATAACTGTGCCATATTTATATGCCATGGATCGGTGGCTTGATATTGTGCCACATCACACCACTCCAGAAAAATACAATCATGCTAATCAAGTATCGATCACGCACAGTCTAAAAAAAATGTTGACATACCATTCATGACGCCAACGAGCTCTATTTGTCTCTGCAAAAAAATAAAGGATGAGTAAAAAACTAACGCAACAACCAGTAACTCTTCATCGTCTTCCAAGCATCCCACAGTTTTCACCACCACAGGAGAAAAAAATGGAATCCTCCACTTAACGGTTCACAATAAAGGTAGTTACACCAAGTCTAACAAACTCAGATTGGTAGAGCAGAGGTAATGCTTATACACTATTTAAACAAGAAATGGGACTGTATTAGCAAGTCACAAAACCAATGGAGTTACCACATAGCTATGCGAGGGGTTTGCAGCTGGAGTGCCGAGTAGGAGAGACCTTCGGAGGGCTGTGGGAAGGTGAGGAAGGAGACGTGAGGGAGGTGGGAGTATGGACCCGACAAAGGAGGGCCATAAGGGAGAAGAGGGTTCACGACTATGATCTGGCAGGGAGAGGAGGTGAGACAGGGCCCGGCAAGGAGGGAGGTTAGTTGCATTACCGAGGAGAGCCAGTAGGGAGGGTTGAGGTTGAGGAGCCAGGAGTGAGCGAATTACAGTGCTAACATATTACAATGTTGAGGAGCCGTTGATGGGAGGGACATTGGTGGTTGCTTCTCGAAAGGTGTTCTCTTCCAAAAAATACCCAACTATTCTACTATTCTAGGAAAAAAACACGCAAAAGGGTTAGAAGTTATACAAGAAAATCTGTTATCCCAGTTGGGGCCCTATTCCACAAAATTCAAGCTCAACGTATCAAGTTTCTCTGAAATAGCAGAAGGCTAACGTAACTGTCAGACTATCCGACCTGCAAACTTCAAAATATAGAGAAACGCTCAATCAAATAAATGGGTTTGTCATTTACATAGAGAAAAATTCAACAATGTATATATTGAGGGCAGTGAATGAACTGTAGCTTGGACAATAGTTTAGATAGCACTGAGGGGAGGAGAATTTATATCTTAGAATGTAGGGTAGTGTGGACAACGTCTCAGATAATGAAAAAATGAAATAGGCAGATGATGGAGGCAAGACTGATGGCAGAGATGACATGCATAGAAAATGGTAGAGCTGACATGTGCAGAAAGACTACAAAAACTAGTGGTTAAAATTGGAGCAGGGCCAGGGATCCCCGCTCTGATACCATATTAAAAACATGCATGATAAACAAGCAAGTAAACACATAAGGAGAAAGATAAGCATGAGTTGTATTATTATTCACCATAGATGTACATTTATATTACTTTGGTGTGACCCTTGGATTCCCATTCCAAGTGGTCTCTTGGACTCCATTTTTCCATTCGTCTTCAACACCTACCCATTGAGGATTAGGTGTCCAACATAAAATGTTAGCAAGAGGAGTAATAACTATAGATAATGTATATTCTTAGTGAAATTCAAGAAGAGAGATGTTACATGAGTATAGAAAATGAAATTTGGCTATGGCATAAGAATTTCGGTCATCTAAGCTTCAATAACTTGGTGAATATTATAAAAAATAAAGCAGTAAGAAATATCCAAAAAATTCCAAAGCTATAAAATGTTATATGTGCATTAGGTCAACATGAAAAGAAAACTAGGACCAACTTCAAATAAAAGGAATGTGGAACTCATTCATGTAGATCAATGTGGTCCAACTAGAACTCTAGCTCTACAATGAGAAGGGTACTTTATTCAATGTATAGATTATTATACTATAATTATGTGGGTATTTTCCATAAGATATGTTCATAAGCACTAGATTGTTTTAGAACTTTTAAATATGGGTATTTTGACAATGCTAGACCCACCAACATTCAGGGGATCTCCCCGATATGAATTTCCAATTAGAACTCGCATCGTTTGGTGTTGGAGTCCCATCCAGAAATATAGACTAATTTTGAATGCAATGGGTTTTAATGATGTGCCTTGGTTGCAATAATGCATATAGTGATATATGGTGCCTTTGGTGAGAGAAAGTGTGTAACACTATGGAAATTCAAGTGTGATGCATGAAGGTTCTAACACACAAAGGTAAAATGAGTGAGCCCCTTAGAAGAATGCAGTAGTACGCAACTTGAAACAGACAAACAAGCATAAAGACATCACAAGATAATATGTGAAATAGTTCACAAGCTAACAATGATGAAATAATATAACAACACACAGCCAATAAGATTCATACCAACGCAAAAAAAATAGTTCGTACATAAGCATAAGTTAAATAAAATACATTTCAAATATGACAAGAATACTTCTATTATATCCACAACATATGCATAAAAACGTGTCAGATCTAAGATTTTATTAAAGTGAAATTTCTAATCATACATATACCATTGATGAACCATTATCCCCAATAGTGGAACGTGAATTCAACATCACCTACCCCTCTAACGAAAATACTCCCTCTATGCTATGGAGTAGCCAAGGCTCTCACAAAACTCCCAAGCTCTTAAATCTAAGCCTAAGCCTGGTCAAAAAATTTCCTCCAAAAATCCCTTTACATGAGTTATGAGGTTATAGTTATAAAAATAGGGTGTGGCTCCTCAAGTCCCCTTTATGACTCTTATAGTTCCCTCATGACTCTTCAACTTCTTTAAAAATGACTATTCAATTACATTACATCATGAATCTTTACAATTCACAATTGAAACCTTGAATTTCAATTACAAATTATTTACAAAAGAATATTACAATACAATAATACCCATATAGAACAAGATAATATAGACCCAATCAGAAAACATAAAAATAAAGAACACTATCATGCTTGAGTTTGAAGAAACTCTAGCTCAACAACTTCCAATTGATGTCTTCTCACATATCTATCCCAAGCTTGATACTGTGTGATGAAATCCCTAAACTATGTGATGGTGTATATTTAGAAGTGGAATATAGCCTCCATGACATCTGGGTACAATGATCTGGAACTAGTTTGAGCTTCCTTCTAGAGCAGGAGCAACATAGTGTTCACTTGGATATGACTACATATATACTTTTGCATGTTCTATATTTTCAACTCCAAATCTCTTGGTGGGAATATGTCTAAGTTGATCCAAGTATTCCTCGATCTCTTTCCTAACATGTTTCCTGGTTTTGGTTTCCATCACTGAGCAAACTAATGGGATCCTATGTCAGTTCACCAAAAAATCTAGACTGTTGTATAACTATGCATACAAGGCTTGGATGCTACTAATGAAGGAGGAAAGATATTTGTTGTTTTGGATCAGAAACCAGACTCTTGATTTCTTTGGCTCTATCTATTGTTTTGTTTTATTTCCCAATTCAAGTGATGCCCTTTTGTATCACATTTACCATTCACGCATGACGATGATGGAAAATTGTACATTCCTGACAGTTTTGACAAAGACTTTACACTTATGTTGCAAGCCATGCAAGTGGAAAACTCCATTATGCATAGTTAAAAGCTCCTCATAGAGGTTCTGCATGGTATCTTGAAGTGTTTATACTTCACCAAGTATCACTACCTTTATTTCCTCTAGATGGACTTGTGCGGACGCTGAGTGATGAGCTGCCGCGTAGAGATGTTCTACCTCTTTCGTAATAACCTACAATTTCTATTCCAATTTCTTGTTCTCGGTCGTAAAATACTCAATTTTTTACTTTGTTGCACCTGCAAAGGCCAAATTGGTTGCAGAAATGGCATCTATATTCTTCCTAGTGTTTTCCATAATCACCTTTTTTCTAATAAATGCAGTTGATGCAAGGTCATCTAGAAAATTCTTCTTACGTGCTTCTACAATATTCTTATGAAGTTCATCGTATGATAGGTTGTACGTGTCCATGAACAGATCATAATCAAGAGGAACAACTTCCTATTTCTCTCTTAGAGATAAATACATAGCTGGATGTGCTCGAGATCGACTCATGACCTATTGTGTACTTGACATCAAGTCAACATCTTGATTTTTCGGCTTCGATTCCTCCTCCATATCTACGATCTCAATAAATTCTTCAATCTACTAATCCACCTCCTAGTCTTGCATCTTTCTAATCTCCTCCTCTGCTAGTTATCAGTTCTATTCTTGCTTCTCGTCTTTCTTCTATGTTGTTTCTACTACTATTGTGCTTCACCTCTCTTCTTCTTCCTGATTCTACTTCTCTTTTTATTCTTTCTTATGCTTCTCTTATCCTCCCCCAATATTGCTAGGAAAACAATCAAACTACACTTTATTATAATAAAAAAAACTTATCGAAAAAATTAGATGATATATTAACCCAATCCTTAGACTAAAAAAGTATAAACATGAACATTAAAAAGTAAAAACATTAACTTATTAAAAAAAACTTTTTTACTGACCCAAATTTCCTTTTTTCTATGTCCTCTCTTTATGGTTTTCTTGAGTAGGCCTAATGATCAGAGGTTTAAAACCAGAAGGGGGTAGAGTATGTATGCCTTCATAGACTTAGTAGTCAAATAGCCTGAAAGTAGGTCCCTTGTCCCACAAACTAAAAAGTCTCATACAAATTTAATATCTAACTTAAACATAACTTTAAAATTAAATAATAATAATATAATATTCAACTCTCTTCAAAAATAATTTCTTAACAAGTCATTTTTTTTCTTACAACAACGATAAAATGAAAATAATAAAGAATACATTTCCAAAGATCGTAATCCATAATCCTTTAAAATGAAAGTAAAAAGTATGTTCAAATATTTGAAAATTCAGTTAACCAAAAGTGATTATAGATTCTTTCTGGAAGAAACATACAATAATGATGTATAAACTTGGGAAAAATATATTTAAATTTAAAATACAAATTTGTTTAAACACGTAATGTGGGAACATTCTTGACAATTTCATATGCACACAAGTATTATTATAGTCATAACTTCTGTGTGGAAAGCATGCTTAATAACTCTTTTTAGAAGAAACACTCTACCTTCAGATTTTATAGGATGACAGCCATATTATAATTTTTTTGGGTATATCAGTTTAATTAAATTGCCTTTTTTTGAATTATTTCAATTTTAGACTTAACCATCGACCAGTGCATGCATAAATTGACATATGACTGGTTACTATAAATAGTTTCATTACTAATTACTTTTCATTAAACAATGTATTTAAGGAATCGTGGAGGCGTTCATATCAGTGACGAATTCACATGAACAGGTATTTCAAGGAACGTTCATACCGATTGCAACTCACAATCTATATTTTTCTCATATCAAAACATAAAAGTGCGATGTATATATTATTCAATATTTTAAATATATATATTTTTAATCACTGGTTTTATTATTACCATGTAAATTTTAAATAATTAATTCTCATTTCAAATATATGTATATTTAAAATAATTATTTAAAAATTTTATGTTATAGATTTATCTTAATTTTAGATCTATTATGTTATGTATTGAAAAAATAAAATTTTTAAAAGTGTTATTTTGTTTTCAAGTTTTATATTAAAAAAATATTTGTATTTATAAAGATGTTAAGATAAATCTAGAATGGTATATATGTATATGTTAAAATATACTCACCATAAATAATCTATTTTATATGAAAATAAGTTATCAAGATAATAAACATGAAAGTAGCATTTTACAATAAATAAAAATATATTTATACTATATCCATAAATATTTAAAAGAAAATATTTTTATATATTGGTATTTGTTGAACACCTAAACTTCTATGGGTAGGTGTGGAAGGCGAAGAGTCACAAAGGAGTCCAAGTGACCTTGGAAGATGTATCCAAGGATCATCTCATTGTATTATAAATGTACATCATATCAATGGTAAAATGAAACGAATGTCTATCTTTCCTATTTGTGTGTTTTATTTTCTCATACACCATGTGTGTGTTTAACATGGTATCAGAGCTCTAGGCAATTTCCTACCCAAGTGTGAGCCGTTTGTGTTTTTTGGCCTCTGTAGAGTTTGAGCTCTGCTCTCAAACCACACTTTACAGTACTATTTTATTCCTGTCAGTGTTTCAATTTTCCGTTGCAGCCGATTTTTGTGTTTGTGAGGCTTGTCAATAAAGTCTCTACTCATGTTCCATCCTAGCTACCAAACACACCTGATAGTTTATAATTTTTTTACAGTGAAACGTTTGGTATCAGTCTCCTTCCGTCGTTGGTAATCGATATCCTTCCCTTGTATGTGTAGTATAATATCACATTCATTTTTATCAATGACCTGCATATCCTCAAGTATGTTATTCCTCAGACCTATCTGCGATGATTCCTCTCAGATGTCAGAATTGTGTTTGGTGTAACCTCTAGCAAAGATAATTTTTGCTTGACATAACGTTCCTTTGTGCGAATTATTTATTTCTAGACATGGCTCTGCTCTATCCCTATCTCAACCTCAGCTCGATCTACAATATTCTGGACCTACCATTGATGGGTTTACAAAAACTCCTTTGAAAACAAAACATTCTCTTATATACTCCTTGCTCCCATTCCCGCTCCATCTCCAACTTGTAATGTTATCTAGCGGTGCTTGAAATTCCTTGTAGTAGTTGTTACACTAAAGTTGGAATCGCATTTCTAGTATGCGATCGAACCAAAACCACAACGCCTTCGTCTTCTATTGCAACCACACAACCCCTCAGTTGATGGCTACCCCTGAAAATCAATCATAATGCTTGAAATTTCTCTGTTAGGTGCATTATTTCTTTGATTCCCATCTTAGTATATATATTCTCCTTAGTTACCTATTGTAATGCTCTATTCTTATCAATAAGCAGAGCCTTCAGATTCTTCTAAAACAGTAGCATGAGATAGGGCAAAAGCCACTTGTTCTGCCACATCTTTGACAATATATAAATCTTGAGAACTCCACTGCCTTTCATCTTCAGAAGGCACCCTTAGTGCTGCCACAGGCCCGGCTAATGACCAGTGGTGATTACTCTCCTTCCCAAGGTAGAGTCAACACTTAAAAGGATTGCATCCTCGTTGTGCGTAATCACTTTCATGTCTGGGTTGGTAGTGGGAACAGTTAATGGTACTTGCAAATGCTGTCGTTTGAGCTCATGAGATACCTCCATGGTAGTACCATCTGCCAGTGGCATCCATATAGTGCAGTTTTAGCACTGAGGACGGGTGGAAGTGAGGAAGGACAACGAATATTTTAGCATTGAGCAAAGAAATGTCAAACCGGTCACTTCCAAAGGAGAAAATTCCTTGCAGCAGATAGTCAAGTGGAAAATTCCATTTAGTGGGTGGAAATGCGTTTTTTCGACGTTTGGTTGCAAACTGAGCATGATAGCTAAGAGATGCATATTCTATGAGACACCTATGTAGTTGTTGTTGCATGTAGAGTCATTTTTGTTGCTTGTACATGATCTAAACACTGAAGGGATACAAACAGTTTGGTAGTATGAAGCAGTGAGTATTTATCATTGAAGGTTCTTTCTCTACAAAATAGAGTTGTTGGTGTAAACCATTTTTTGAAGAGTAGAGAAATCATTAGTATTTTTTGCCTTAAAGGGCTATTGCACAGTGGTTTTTTTTTGCTGCACATTTACAAAAATATTTTGCAGTGACATTGTATTGTAATTACATTGTGAGTAGGTATTTCTTCTTAGTTGATTGTTGTGATCATTGTTTGAAGTGAAAGCTTGAGTTGTTGAGAAAAATGGCGAAAATCCATGATGCATTAGAGTTGTTGCATAACCTCATTCATTCCACTATTCATGATATGGTAAAAATGAGCAAGAACGCTCTTTTTAATATTCAAACTTGCTTGCAAGATGCACAAGACAAGATTGAGTTTTTGCAGTTGGAGTCTCAGCTCCAGCAAGATGAACTTCTCCAAAAGAGTCATCATTCTGAACCTGTTTCTGTTTAGAAAATTGAGAGGGACTCTCATCAACAACAAGAATATAAAGTTGCAGTCAACTCACATTCAGTTCCTTGTACAAGAGAAAATTTACATGCAGATGCGGCAGCTCAGTCTGCACTTCCCAAGCCCATCATTAGACCTTGGGAAGAGCTTGTCCACAACAAGCACATAACTTGTCTTGGATATGAAAAGGAGTTTTCCTTTCATATTTTGGACTACTCCAAGCCTATCAAATTTCAGAGTGCCATATTTCTTCATGACAGTTCACATTCAGCTATTCCAGATCTTGCTCCTCTTCCACAGCAATAATAATAGATTGAAAAAATCCAACATTGTGATCGAGTTGGCCATATGAAAGATCATTGTTTCGATCTTCACCCATGCAAGCACTATGGTTGCCACACAACAACCAAGAAGATGTCTAAGTCACATGTCAGAACTTGTTTTAGAATATTGAACAATCTTGCTGTTGAGTTTTTTCCATCATCTCACCTTGTACCTAATAGGGGGGAAATGGTGGTCATCTACAAGATTTGACGCCAGATCAAGCGAGGCTGAGCCACAATATCTCAATCCAGATTCATATTTGTAGCCAGAGACACAGCAATTCAAGTGAGCCTGAGCCACAATTCGTCATTCTAGATTCAGAGTTGTATCTAGAGACATGGATGCCCATGAGCATGCCTTTGGTTGGTGGACAACCTTAAACCATCAATGTGAGGTTCATATTATTCCTCTTTAAAGAATTCAGGACCCTTCCTCTAGCAGAAGACTTCAACTTCTTGCAAGTTTTGGTAGAGTTCTAGGAAATGCATCAAGCATTCCAGTGTTGGTGGTCATCCTTAAACCATCACAGGTTGTAGACCTCCCTTCTTTTAGGTTGAAGGTTCCCCTCTTCAAATATGACGGACACTTCCTCTAGCAGAAGCCCTCAGCTTCTTGCCAGATTTGGAAGAGTTCCGAGAACTGCAATATGCGTTGTGTTCCAGTGTTGATGGTCATCCTTAAAACACCTCTTTATGTTAACATTTCAGAGAGTTGATTCAACCTAAGTGCTACCATGCATACTTTGCAGATTTGTAGTACAAATCTCTTCTTGGAATCACACATAACTCTTTGGATTAAGGGGGAGAATGTTGAACACCTAATCCTCTATGGGTAGGTGTGGAAAGCAAAGAGTCACAAAGGAGTCCAAGTGACCTTGGAAGATGAATCGAAGGGTTACCTCATTGTATTATAAATGTACACCATATCAATGGTAAAATGAAATGAATGTCTATCTTTCCTATGTGTGTTTTATCTTCTCATACACCATGTATGTGTTTAACAATATTGATATAATAAAAAATGTACTTTTATTTATGTAGGTTGTATATTATTATTTAGAAATTTTATGAAATTGATTGAAAAAATATTTATTTAAATTTATTTTAAATAATAAAATTATATTTCAACAAATTTGATCTTTATAAATATTTGATAGAGTTATAATTTTTTTTTTATACCATTATATTACATTTGGATAAGTGACATAAAAATTGTATTTGAAAACTTAAGAGAAAATTAAATAGAAAACATTTCAACATTTCAACAAAGTTTAAAGTTTTTTTAAATAATTTTTTTTTTAAAAGTTAATAGAATCCAGGTCATTATTGGTATAAATATTGAAGTAGCCACAGAAAACATATTTTACAATATTTAAAATATTAATAATAATTTATACTAAGAGATATATTTGATATTTTATTTTTTCTCAGTAAAACTAATTCTATTTATAAAACATAATAGTACAAAGTTGTGCCAGTTTCAGTTGTTTGAGCCTGAGAACTGGGCTTGATGTCCATGCTTAACATAAAAAAATGAACTGCCCTGAGTGGGAAACCAGTTCTTTTGAAATAAATTTCATCGCCTTTAGAAGGCAAGGGAAACCAGTATATAGTGCATGCATTATAATTTAACAAGAGACAATAAACTAATATAGCATACAACTTTTACAACTGATGAGAGATGCAAAAAACCAAAAATTCTTCCAATGAAGTTGAATATCTGTACCATAGTAGGCTGAGGGAGGTCAAATTCACTGTTCAAGAGCTGGGGAGGTCGGTTCTTCCATGATTCTACACCAATACTCATCTTCTCCATCTTCATTGTCCTTCTTTGGCACGTTGTCCTTACTGAAGAAGTCCACCTGCATGTTTTCTTTTCCAAGGATGGATTGCCCAATGCCAATGGGCGCTGCAGGAGCCGGAACATCATTTTTTTCCAGAGAGGGTTGAGGAACAGGCGGAGCAGGGGTGGAGCGGGGGACAGTAACAGGAGCAGAGCTAGCAGATTCTTCACTAACAGTGACAGTAACAAAAGAAATGAGGATGGGCTTGTCTAGGGAGCAGTTGAAGTGGTATTCTGCTCTCTTAGAGGTCTGGCAGAGGGTCGGACTAGCAAGAGCATGAATAGCCGAGGAGGTAGGCTCAGAGACGGGAGGAGGATGCCGCACAGGCTGAGCAGAGTGGGTGCCCCCAGGATGGCAGGTGTGGCCCCTCTGATGTTGAGGGTCCGAGTAAAGGCCCCAATCGACATCCTCCACAGAAGAGTCAGAGGTCAAACTGGTGGAAGGGCATGTGTGGGAAGAGAAACCTCTGATCGCCCCTCGATGATGTCTCATCCAATGCTGAAGTCGAGGCATCACCATAGAGCTTTGCAAGGGGTGCTTGGGGCAGAAGGAGCAGTTAGTGTTCGAGGTAGACCACTGAAAATTGACAAACTGAGAATGCAGACAAGAATTTAGATGATAGAAGTTACTCTGAGTGAAATGATAACCTGGAAGAGTTTCCGAACAGCTGAGGATGGTGCAGCGTCGCCTAGTCTAAGTGCGATCACTCGGCTCAGCACAAGCAGTTGGGCATGCTCCACACATAGGAGACAGAGGGCCGCATAAAACACAAGAACCAGATGAATTCTCCAGAACAAATGCCATATCAAAATTGAAATAAAAAGGCGAGGTGGTAAAATGGCGAGGAAAGTGGAATGAATGCTGTGCAGACTAGCATAGTAATTGCATGAGTTATGACGCCGCAGGGGGCCATATGGCCATAATGTGCGAACGCCCTCGAGACTTGCCGGGGGACCAATGTCCCATCACGCAAAACCAACATCCGCATCCAGAGAGAGATATATTTGATATTAAAATGAAAGTAAAAATTATTTAAAAAGAAAATAAATTTCTTAAGATTAGAGTGAAGATGGAATCCTTTGCAAAAATGCATATAATAATGAGGCATTAACTTAAAAAATATGTTTGATTTAAAATACAAATTTATCTTGAATATGTAATTTTATATATTCAAACATTTTTGACAAATTTGTTTATAGATATTTAAGTTCAACATTATTGTTATTATGTTGGTCTAGCTTCACATTGTGACAACTATTGTTATCCATAGTTAACCATATTCCAACCTCACATTATGAGAAATATTGTCTCAATATGAAAATCAACCATGGTAAACCATATTTATTATAAGATCTATAGTATTCGTTATTTATTATTAATATTTTTAGTAAGAATATTATTATTAGTATTATTATTTGAAAATAATAATTTTAGATTGTCTAATTTAATTGTTAATTAATTATTAATAATAATTATTAATTAATTAATTAGTAATAATGATTAAAAATTATTAATTATTAATAGATAATTATTAATAATTAATGATTATTATTAATTATTAATTAATAATTAAATAGTAATTATTATTATTTTAAATTTTCAAATTATTATTATTTATTATTTTTATATTACATTTTTATTGTAATATTTTTTGTTACTATATATTTATTAATGATTTGTATGATACACACAAATGAAGTTTTTAACATATATCAACCACATTTAAATAATTAAATGTGATTGTGCTTGTTGTTATTATATTATCATAACTTCTATGTGAAAATCATGCTTAAGAAAAAACACTACACCTTCATATTTTATATTATGATATCTATACTATAATATTTAGGTACATCAGTTTAATTAAATTCAATTTGTTTAAACGGGTTTATATTCGGCTATCAACCACTGCATGTATAAATTGAAATATTGTTGGTTGCTATAAATATTTTCATTACTGATTACATGCACATGTTAAATAGTATTTAAGGATTCTACAAGGAGGCGTTCATACCATTCGCCATTTCACATGAAGACATATTTGAAGGAGACGTTCATACTCATTGCCAACTCACAATCTATATTTTTTACTTTATTCTTTTTAAGAACGTGAACAACGCGAATTGAGATGATGATGATGATGGTGGTTATCGTCTTTTAAGACCAACGGGGTCTATCGGACCTTAAGCGAGGAGAAAGAATCTAATTTTAATTCTTCAAAATATTGTTTCTATGGTAAAAGAGAAGGGAAATAAATTCTCCAAGATCGCTACAGGTGGGTTGGATTAATAGGTCGAGAATATTGGAAGTGTGGTAGATGGTAGGGAATTGAGAGAGAATGTGAGTAAGAGTTGGGCAGTCTAAAAGGAAGTGTTTTTCATCTTCCACCTGCTTATAATCGTAAATCTGACAAATTCTATCGTTCCAAGGGGTGTTAGGAATATACCACCTCCCGACATCACTCTGAAGCTCATGGGAATTAGTTCTTATCTTAGCAATGTTTATTTTTTTCTTATTGTTTGACAACACCGAGAGATAATTCTAATTATCAAGGGTGGGGTTGATCACTTCCTTATAGTACTTTATCTTCCTTTTACCCTCTAGCTCTTCATCCTCGCTGTCACATCCATTGACATAAAAAAAAAATCCCATCATTAAAAAAAAAAATTACTTTCATTAGCTCAACCCACTCTTCATATAACACACATTTTAAATACCAAATAATTGTGACTTATTATATAATTACCTAGATATAAGTTAAAATTTCCTTTCACATTCTCTAGCCCTTCAAACCATTAAAATGTTAGACTACCCTAATTATATTTAATTCACACATATTATATTATAAAAAAATCCAACAGCATTAACATTTGCATGCAACTTGGTACGTGTCATATGACTTTTATGACTGATGTTTTCGATTTTATTCATTATTTTAACCATACATATATGGTTGTACCATGGTGTCTTCATCATATCTTGATACCATTGGTTGAAATTGAAGGTTATAACAATTCTTTATCTTAATGGCTCTTGTACAAATCAATTGCGATACAATTTTAAACAAGTATAATGTTTTCGATCCTTTGGATTTATTTCAGACCTGTTAACAAACTGTAGACACCTGGTATGTTAATTTCCGAGGTGTACAACTGTTTTGGGATGGTTGGTTTGCGACCGTTGATCGCCCATCCCTTGATCAGATGGTGCTACAAAATTTCGGGGTGGTTAGGGTAATCACCCCCACCTTCACTCCTCCACTCGCCTAATTCTGCCACTGGCCTCTGCTTCTATTATCTCTGCAAGTTTCTTGTTTCGTTCTATGTTTACTTCGTGGTTTTGCAACCTACATCTGCTGATGAAGGGTGGTGGAATCCTCCCTGGCCATGTGATGTTCTTGGTATAATTGTAAAGGTAATTTCGCTTCACTTCCACCCTGGTTTCCTCCAGGTCTGCGCTTATTTTGTGGTTCAATGCTTGGCAGAATTATAAGTTTTTGTTCAAAATTGGTTTACCTTGTTTCAATTTCTTAGAATACTGGGGTTTTCCGAAATACTATTCTCTGTATTTTAATGTTTAATTGTTCATTCCCTTGTTGAAGTTGTCAAAGAATCCTAAGGTGATGAATGGATTTCAACTTTTTCTCGCTTCACAGCATGAAGATAGCTCAAAAGTTCACCTCACTCATTTTTTAGGTAATCCACTAACTAAAAGGTTTTTGATACCATTTTTATATTTTTCTTTCTCTGGTTATAATTTATCATTAATACACAGTATGCATTTAGGGGCTATGGCACTGAGTCTATTTTTCATTTTCTATTCACATCACATGTACTGGCTACCTTTGAATGTAAGGTTTACTTAGCTTTCCTCCAAGCCCTCTCCGCAATCTACCGTAAGTTCATGCCGCCTCCTCAATGTTGTTTGTTGTGCATAGTTTATTCTTTCTGAGGTATTAGGGTTAAACCCCTTGTATACATGGAGCCTTATGTTCCAGCGGAGCCCACCTAAAAGATAATTAATGGGTCGAACCCTTCAGCTTTGTATTTTCTGAATTATTAAAAATATTATGCCTCCTTCCTACATCTGAAGGCTTAGTTTGGGCCCTTCATCTTTATATTTTCAACACTATTAAAAATGTTACACCTCCTTCCTACATGTGAAGGCTTAGTTTTCTAATTTTCTTAGGTTCAAAGGTTTACAAACATTATGGCTCATTGCCTCCCTGTACTGGGTTGCATGCATTGGGAAATGTAATTTATATGTGTATGGAAATATGTCCTACTGCACCTTTGATATTTCATATTGTTTATCAAATGAAACCCCTTCATGGGTGTTTTTCCCTTTTACATAAAGATTTAGTTTAACTTGTATCTCTGAGTTTGCGGAGTTTTTTCTCTATTATATGCATTGTTTCTCCAATGGATACTTGACACATTTATGCATAACCTCCATTGAGGAATTTTCTTTAGAATGTATTGTTTTATCTTTCACCAAGAAGTTTTCACAGTGTGTTGTCATTTTTAAATCTTTGTAAATTTATAATGAATTCATTGTTTTAATGATTCTGTAAGAAATCTCAAGTATTGTCTATTATTTTTGTGGATTTAACGGTTGTAAGGTTTTATAGAGTTTATACCGACCCAGGGACCATGACCCTTTCCCTCTTGCTTTGGGGCTCAGCTCTAAACCCTGATGTCATTGAATGTACAGATAAGTACTCATATATGGCAAGGTTTTTTGCAAGGATAATTTCTCTGTGTTTACATTCTTTCTCTAGATAAAAACTAGTTTTTTTATGATAAGTCTATTCCACATGAATATTAAATCATTTTTTAATGTCCATCTCATTAAAAAAAATAACTTTCCAGACAGTGTCAATAGTCATTCAGAAGACAAAGATTTTAGTTTCTAGGAATGAATTTTCATCAATCTACTTGCCCATTCAAATACAGAACTAGGTATTCATAGTTATTCTTTCAAACAAAGAATCCAATTCTATATATTTATTTCCTTATAGACTATTCTATACAGTAAAGCATAATTCTAGATATTCCTTGTACTTATCTCAAATTTTCTTCTTCCTAACTGATGGCCCACCCAACTGTAAGTGACGCGATTACATCCTCGACTTCCCCCGTGATCCTCTCCAGAGCCTTGAACAGTAGACTATTTTCACAGGGAAGGTAGGCTTCAGGATTCTTCAAATGGAGTATATACTTCTCTAGGTCTTAGAGCTCCACTAGTCTCCTACTAGCTCTGGATAACTCTCAATTCAACTTGCAAGTATTTGTAGCTATTACTCTTATTCTTCTTCTAAATAGAATCCCTTCCCTTCAAAAATAATTTTCCTTTATCCTTTTTTGGGAAGTAACTGTTAGAACTGTCTCTATTAATTTTAATCAGGGGTCTTAGACACATTTACCATTCAGGTAATTTTCACTTAAGATAATTATCCATTAATTATTTTATTACAAATAAATCCATTTCCTACTAAAAAATATCTCATTCGTTAGTAAAATCAGATTAAATAAAATATTAATGTATCAAAGAGTCTATTTACCATAGTTTAATCATTAACGGGTTGTTACATCTTCCCACTCTAAGGTAAACAATGTCCCCGGTGTTTTCTTAATTTATCAGAAATAGCTCAGTGTATGCTTCTCGCATAAGATTTTCATCCTCCCAAGTAGCTTCCTCTGAGCTAAAATGCCTCCATTTCACCTTAACTTGGGGGATCAATCGTCTCTGTAGAGTTATTTCTCTTTGATCGAGAATACGCTGAGGCTCTACCAGGAACTTGCCGTCTGGTTCTACATGTATGTTTTGCCAATGTATCATATGCTTGGGGTCATGCATGTATCATTTTAACAATGATACATAGAATACATTATGCACTCTTATATGATTAGTCAAAGAAATACGGTAAGCCGTTGGCCCAATTCGTTCCAAAATTTGGAATGGTCCACAATACTAGGGGGCCAATTTGGCACAAGTACTCCACCCTAAAGTGCTCTTCTTTGGTTTGATCCCGATGTACACATGATCACCCACCTCAAATTCCCTGAAGTTCCTTTTCTATTCAGCATAAAAAATTTGTCAATCTTCAGTTGCCTTCAAGTTTTGTCTAATTTTCCTCACCTCTCATTCCATTTCTTCAAGCATGTCTGATCCAAGCATCATATTGGTTTCCGAACTGCTCTAGTTTATGGGGGTCCAACGTTTTCTTCCATACAATGCTTCAAATGGACTCATCTTGAGAGATTATTGATACCCATTATTATATGCAAAATATACTGTGTGCAAGTATTCTTACCATCTGGCAGGTTGTTGCATAACATACATACATAGCATATCTTCCAAGACTTGGTTCACCCTTTCTTTTTTCCCATCAGTTTGAGTGTTATATGTAGTGTTAAAATAAATTTGTGTTCCCAGTATGGAAAATAACGTTTTGCAAAAGGTAGAAGTAAATTTCACATCTTGATATGAGATAATGACTCTTCGAATACCATGCAGTTGGAAAATTTCTCTCATGAAGATGTCTGCAATTTTTATTGTTTTATATGTAGACTGAACAGGTATGAAATGAGCTACCTTGTTGATTTTTTCCGCTACCACCATGATGGAGTCATTATTATTTTTGTGTTTTGGGAACCCAGTAATAAAATCATGAGATATGACTTCCCATTTCCATTACGGTATGGGAATAGGCTGAAGCAAACCTCTTGGGTGTTCATGTTCTACCTTGACCTACTAGCACTCCAAACATTGGGTCAAGTATTCAGCAATGTATTTACACATCCCTAGCTAGAAATAGTCCTTTCTGATCGTTGTTAACATCTTTTGATATTCGGGATTCCCTGTATAAGATCTCTTATGATATTCATCCATAATTAATTCTCTCAAGCTCTTTTGATTGGGGATAAATATCTTTTCTTGGTATATTAGAAGTTTTTTTTTTATTAATCTGACAATATGATTTATTTCCATCGCTTCTGCCCTCATTTTATTGTTGCCATAAAAATTGGTAGCCAGGGTCCATTCTTGTTGCTTCATCAATTTCCTCCTGAAACTTAAACTCCACATGACTAAAGTAAAGTTCATAAATACCATGAAATTTTCTGCTGAAAGCATTAGCAACAAGATTCCCCTTTCCTTTTACATACTGAATATCAAAATAATACTCGCTTAGAAACACATTCCATCTTGGCACGTGAGCATTTAGATCTGATTGCTTAAAGTAGCTAGTTAAGCTACTATGATATGTTTTTAACACGTATCTTTTCCCCAGAAAGTAATTTATCCATACCTACAAGGCACATAATACTATAGTTAATTCTAAATCATACGCAAAACAACTCTGCTCATAATCTTTTAAATTTCTGGATTCATATGTAATGACTTTACCTGCTTGGGTCAAAACTGATCCAACTCCTACCTTGCAGGAATCAGTGCATACTTCAAATTCCTTACATGGATTTGCCGCTTTTGTTATAGGAGTAGTGGTTAAGAGTTCTTTCAGTCTCTCGAAACTGTTTTGGCACTCTTGGGTCTATTTAAAGACTTTTCCTTTCTACTGCAGGGAGGTAATAGGAAAAGCTATTTTAGAGAAATTATTAATGAAACATTGATAAAATCCAACGAAACCCATAAATGAGTTCATGTCTGCTACATTCTTAGTGAATTTCCACTCCATGGCCATTTAATATTTTCTACATCCACGGAAATCCCTTTAGCTGATATCACATTTCTTGGGTATTGAATCTCCTCTTTGTAAAAATCACATTTTTTGAATTTGGCATAGAGCTTATGTTCTCGTAGCATTTTTAGTAGTATGCGTAATGTTCCTAATGTTCTTCCATGTTTTTAGAGTATATCAATATGTCATTTATAAAAATCAAGACAAATTTATCCAAAAATGGGTGGAAAATGCCATGCACCAAGCTCATGAAGGTTGATGGTGCATTGGTTAACCAGAAAGTTAATACCACAAATTCATAATGACTATACCTTGTACGAAATCATGTTTTCAATATGTCTTCATCCTTAATCTAGATTTGGTGATATCTTGATCTCAAATGAATATTCAAAAATATTGTTGCCCCCTTCACTTGGTAAAACAGGTCATCTATGCATGGAAAAATATATTTATTTTTGACTTTTTATTTATTAAGTTGTCGGTAGTCCATGCACATTCGCATAGTCTCATCATTCTTCTTAGAAAACAACACTGGTGGTCCCCAACGGGATAAAATTGGCCATATATAACCTTCATCCATTAATTCTTGCAAATGAATTTTTAATTCTGTCAACTCCAGTACACTCATTCTATAAGGTGCCATTGACACAGGTGCAACCCTGGGTACTAATTCTATTGTGAAATAAATATCCCACCTTGATGGTAATCTTGGAATACTTTCAGGAAATACATCTATGAATTATTGTATGACAAGAATGTTTTCCAACATTAGGGCTTTATCCTTGGAGTCTGAGAAGCATACTTGAATTGAATAAAGTTGGCATCCCTTTTTAATGCATTGATTCAGCTGTGATGCAGTAAAGGGATGTAACCGAAGGGGTTTCCTAATTATTTGCAACTCTTTCTGTGTGCCATCTTCAAATTTAAAATAAATAATTTTATTTTTAGAATCCATTAATGACCGATGTTTTTCCAAACAGTCCATACCCAAAAAAATATCATAGGAGCCCAAAGGTAATATTTTCAATTCAATAGTTATGTGTTGATTTCCTATTACATTTCACTGTTTGGGACTTTGGAATTGACCCTCCTTTTGGCCCCCATAGCCAATTCAACCAACCATGGGTCCCTAGATTTATGTTGTTGCAATTTACAATTTTCAACTACGCGAGGGTTTATGTGACTTAGGTTGGCTCTAGGGTCAACCAGAATGGAAATAGATTAGCTTTGAAGCTTGCCTTCTAGGTCAATCATCGTTGGTTGAAAGTCTTCTGGTCTGTTCTCCAGAGAAACATTGATTCTGGGTATGTTCCGTGCCACATCTCCTACCGTGGATGCCTCTTGTAGGTTAGCTACCACTTCATTTCTTCCTCGATGATGACAATTATTGAAATAATGTTCTTCGCCACATCCCCAACATTGCAGCAAGGGATTTTGCGTCTCTCCAAGGTCAGGTCTACTGGAGGCCTCTATATGATTCTCCTCAGCTACCCACCTAGGTTTTTGTTGATTTCTTCCAAATTTCTTACCTGATGGATTTTTCACAGTATTATTATAATTTCTTGATTTACTATTTTTAAAACTGGAGGGCCCTTTTCTCCCTTTCATAGCTGGCCAGATCTTACCCATTTCTCCCTTAGCGTTGGACTGCTAATAACACATTCTATCCTTTCTTATTGCCTCATCTATCATTTTCGGGTTCACAAACTCAATTATCTCTTTCATGTGAGTAGGTAAAATTCTCAAGAACCTTTGTACCTTTGCCTTTTCATCTCTTAGATATGGTACATATATTAACAAAGATGTGAACTTTGTAACAAATTCATCCATAGACATTTTTCCTAACTTTAGATCATGGAATTCACATGATTTCTCACCTTAAAATCATTCAATTAAGTACTTATCTTTAAAATATTGCTGGAATTCATCCCGTGTCACGTTCTGATCTTCGATTCCATGCATGTTTTTCAACTCCTCCCACCATAACGTCACATTTTCCCATAACTGATAGATATCTAGGTGAGCTTTATTTTTTCTTTTATATTCGTAAACTTGGAAATAATTATTCATTTTTATTATCCAAGCTTCCGCCATCTCCTGAACTTCTCCGTCAAATGTAGGAGGTTTGATTTTTTGGAATTCACCTTTCAATTACACTTTTGGTTTCTTTAGTTCTTATTGATCTGAAATATTCCCATATTCATCTTCCTTATATTTCTACACTTGGTACTCCGTTGAGTACGACTCACTTCTGGATGATCATGCACTTGTTTTTATTTTTCACCTTCTCCATGGGTGTCTGGAATAGGATGTACAGGGTGTTGATTCTGCTTATCCGAGAGGCTCTTCGGTATATTTTCTTGCTATCTCATTAACCTCTCATTATCACTTCTGAATCAAGTCATCTCCATCTGAAGATGTTATACAATGTCCAAAAATTTAGTTGTCTGGCATTGCTTCTCCTCCAGTATTCTACTGGTCTACTAGTGTTGGTTTATAATTAACTGTACCCACATTTTTGGTTTAACTTCAGTATTGGGCAAGGGTCGGTTTTCTGCATTATTTCTAGGCATTTGATGACCGGCCCCTCTCCTCATGGTGATCTATTATTTCTCTTTCTGTCATTGTGCACAGTTTTCAACACAAGAGCCAATGAAATAATCCATGTTATTTTGTTGGCCCATTTGGCCTTAACATGTAACCATGCTCTCATACCACTTGTCACATCCATTGACATAAAAAAAAATCCAATCATGAAAAAAATAAATTTACTTTCATTAGCTTAACCCACTCTTCATATAACACACATTTTAAATACCAAAGAATTGGGACATATTATATAGTCAACTAGATATAAGTTAAAATTTCCTTTCACATTATCTATCCCTTTGAACCATTAAAGTGTTAGACTATATAAATTATATTTAACTCATACATATTATATTATACCAAAAACCAACATCATTAACATCAAAATGCAACTTCGTACTTCTCATATGAATTTTATGGCTAATGTTTTCAATTTTATTCATTATTTTAATCATATATATATGGTTTTACCATGGTGTCTTCATTATATTCGAATACTTTTGGTTGAAATTGAAGGTTATGACAATTATTTATGATAATGGATCTCGTACAAATCAATTGCGATAATATTTTAAACAAGAATAATTTTTTCGATCCTTTGGATATATTTTGGACCTGTTAACAAACTTGAGACACCTGGCACATTAATTATAGAGGTGTGTAGCTATTTTGGGATGGCTGGTTTGCGACTGTCGATCACCCATCCCTTGGTCGGATGGTGCTACGACATTCCAGGGTGGTTAGGGTAACCACCCCCACCTTCGCTCCACCACTTGCCTCATTCTGTCACCGCTCTCTACTTCTGGTAGCTCTACAAGTTTTCTTGTTTCGTTCTATGTTTACTTCATGGTTTTGCAAGCTACATTTGCTGATGAAGGGTTGAAAAATCCTCCCTGGCCATGCGGCATTCTCGATATAATTTTAAAGCTAATTCCGCTTCACTTCGACCCTAGTTCCCTCGACTTCTGTGATTATTTTGTGGTTCAATGCTTGACATAATTATGATTTTTTGTTCACAGTTGGTTTACCTTGTTTCGATTTCTTATAATACCAGGGTTTTCCAAAATAAAATTCTCTTTATTTTAATGTTTAAGGGTTCATTCCCTTACGGAAGTTGTCAAAGCATCCAGAGGTGATGAAAGGGTTTCAACTTTTTCTCGCTTCACAGCATGGAGATAGATCGAAAGTTCCCCTTACTCATTTTTCAAGTAATCCACTAACTGAAAGGTTTTTGCTACCATTTTATTATTTTTCTTTCTCTAGTTATAATTTCTCATTACTTCTCACTACGACTGTAGGGGTTGTGGCACTGAGTCTATTTTTCATTTTCTATTCACATCACAGGTACTAGCTACCTTAGAATTAAAGGTTTACTCAGCTTTCCTTAAAGCTCTCTCTGCAAGCTACTGGGAAGTTGATACTACCTCCTCAATGTTGTTTTTTGTGCATAGTTTATTCTTTTTTAGGTCTGAGGGTGAAAAACCCTTGTATAGAGGGAGCCTTCTGCTCTAACGGATCCCGCCTACAAGATAATTAATGGCTCGGATGCTTAAGCTTTGTATTTTCCACATTATTAAAAATTTTGTGCCTCCTTCCTCCATGTGAAGGCTTAGTTTGGGCCCTTCAGCTTTGTATTTTCTGAACTATTAAAAATTTTATGCCTCCTTCCTACATGTGAAGCCTTAGTTTTCTGATTTTCTTAGGTTGGAAGGTTTACAAACATTATGGCTCACTGCCTTGCTGTATTGGGTTGCATGCATTGGGAAATGTAATTTATATGTGTATGGAACTGTGTCCTACTACACCTTTGATATTTCATAGTGTTTATCAGATGAAACCCCTTCATGGGTGTTTTGAATTTTTACATAAAGATTTATTTTAACTCATATCTCAGAGTTCGTACAATTTTTTCTCTATTATATGCATCATTTCTCCAATGGATAATTGATACGTTTATGTATAACCACCTTTCAGGAATTTTCTATAGAACATACTGTTTTATCTTTCAAAAAGAAGTTTTCCCATAGTGTTGTCATTTTTAAATCTCTGGAAATTTATAATGAATTCATTGTTTTAATGATTCTATAATAAATATCGGGTACTGTCTATTATTTTTGCGGATTTCACTGTTGTAAGGTTTTATATATTTTCTACCAACCCAGGGATCGTGACCCTTGCCCTGTTCCTTTAGGGCTCAGCTCTAAACCTTGGTATCATTGAATACACATATAAGTAATCACATACAACTAGGTTTTTTGCAAGGATAATTTCTTTGTGTTTACATTCTTTCTCTATATAAAATCAAGATAGTTTTTCTTTTATGATAACTCTATTCCACATGACTAATAAAGCACTCTTTAATGTCCATCTCATTAAAAAAAATAACATTACAGATAGTGTCAACAATCATTCAGCAGACAGATATTTTAGTTTCTAGACGTGAAATTTCATCAATCTGCTTGCCCATTCAAATATAGAACTAGGTATTCATAGTTATTATTTTCAAACACAAAATGAAATTCTCCATATTTATTTCTTTATAGACATTCTATACAATAAAGCATCATTCTAGATATTCCTTGTACTTATCTCAATTTTTATTCTTCTTAACTGATGGTCCACCCAACCGTAAGTGACGTGATTACGTCCTTGACTTCCCTCGTTCTCCTCTCTACAGCCTTGAACAATAGACAATCTTCACAGGGACGGTAGGTCTCAGGATTCTTCAAATCTAGTCTATACTTCTCCAGGTGTTAGAGCTCCACTGGTCTCCTACCAACTCTGAACAACTCTCAATTCAGCCTACAAGTATTTCCAATTGTTACCCTTCCTCTTCTTCTAAATAGAACCCCTTCCCTTCAACATGATTTTTCATTTATCATTTTCTAGGAAGTAACTGTCAGAACTGTCTCTATTACTTTTACTCTGGGGTCTTGGACACATTTACCATTAAGTTAATTTTCACTTAAGATAATTATCCATTAATTATTTTATTCCAAATAAATTCATTTCCTATTAACGAATATCACATTCGTTAGTCAAAACAAATTAAAGAAAACATTAATGTATCATAGAGTCGATTTACCATAGTTTAATCATAAATGGGTTGTTACACTCCCACAAATTTTCCTTAAACTTCGAGGTAATAGTATTTTTGATATTATCTTTGTTCCCATACTTAGATCCTTCTTAATTCCCCAATGGTTGTGCCATGACTGGGCATCCTTATGCCACCCATGCTTGAGGCGAAGGTGAGGGTTTTGAATACAGTTAGAAGCAATTTTAGGGAGCCTTTTTTATTCCATGTTGTCAAACTTCTTCTTATACATTATATATCTAAACATATTCGTACCTTAATGGGGGACAAACCAGATTCGATCAAGAGGATAGGATAGGGTGTCTTGCCCTTGATCATAAGGTTGTAGGTTATGAATTGTTTTTGAATCATCTCAATCTTCCTCCATGACTTTTTGGATATACTACAACCCCAAACATCACATTCGTATAAGACAATAGGGGTGACAAGGGTCTTGAAGAGGAACCTATTTTTACTCCAAATGTAAATATCGACTGAATTAAAATTGTTTTCAGGCTCATAATAAGCTTTCCAACCCCCAATAATGATTTTCTTGATGCTATAATTCCCATTGAGATGATGACGAAAGTCAATGCCCAAATAATTATAAGGAGAAACCTGATCTAAGCACTAGTTATTATGCACGAAACTACCATGGGTTATATTTTTGGATATAATGATCATGACTTTAGTCTTGTCATTATTAACTGTCATACCCATATTGGAGCAGTAGTCATGAAGGATGTGGATGTGCTTGTTAAAATCGTCATGGATTGTTTCAAGAAGAACGATGTCATCCACATAGAGGAGAAGAGTAATGAGAACACCAAGAAGCTTGGTGCCTTGGCACCCTGCAGATTACAGACACTCCTCTAGCTTATCGATGTATATGCCAAAAATGATAGGAGATAAGGGACACCCTTGCTTAACTATGATATTGAATTTAGTGTTTTTAGACAACCCCTCATTTTTCTTAAGCTTTGCAGTGATGGTCTTTTATAGATGATTCACAACAATCCTCAGCTTAGGAGGGACCATGATCTCTTTAAGTCTCTCATGGAGCTTATCTCGAGGAAGAATGCCGAAAGCTTTTATAAAGTCCACAAAGAAATAGAGGAGATCAACTTTACTATTGTGACATTCATCCGCAATGATTCTAAGAGTGACCAGATGGTCAATAGTCGAGTGATGTATCCTAAAACCATCTTGTCCTTTAGCTCTTTTTCCCTGGCTTTCAAGCCAAAAGTTATGCTTCTTCTAGAAAATGAGCCCATGAATCTTGGCCAGGATATGGCTAACCATAATGTTTTTGTAGTTATATGGAACACTCTTGTCCCTATTTTTAAATATAGGCACAATAACGCTTTGCGTCCAAAGCCGAGGGAAGCCATGCATTATAACCAAATTGAGAATCTTGTGGAGATAAGGAATAAGGATAGATCTTCCCATTTTAAGGATCTAAGCTTGGTATCCTTCAATATCTTTAACTTTCCCATTAGCGAGTTTATTAATACTAGACTCAATGTCGTTAGGAGAGAATACATCCTCCTTAATTGGTGTGATTAAGGTGGTGTCCATAGTTTCTGGAGTGTCATAGAACTTCTTAAGGTAGTTGTCCAAGTTTTTTAAGGCGAAAGAGTAATATCCCTGGATTAAGCCACCGTAAAAAACCTCATAAAATGAGGGTTGTTAAATAATTAAATATTATTAATTATTATATTGATATTACATGAAGAATATTCTTGTAATTCTTAATTATAAGAATATTGGAAGAAATATTTATTAATTATTTTATTTACAAGAATTTATATTCTTCTATGGAAATAAATTATATTTCAAAGTTGGTATATTTTATGAGTTTTAGAAATAATGAGTAATAGATTTGGAAAAAGTATGGATAAGTGATATTTTGCTCATAAGGAAAAAACAAATCTAGCTTTAAAAATAAAAGAATGAGAGATTTATGGAGTGCTTTTGTGATTTAGGAAAGATTAGATTTATGGATGCTTTATGGAATTTTTTTATGATTTAGAAAAGCTAGAATGATTTTATGATTTAGAAAAGCTGGAATTCTTTTATGATTTAGAAAATGATGGAATGCTTTTATGATTTATAATAGCTATTCCATTTTATTAATTCAATTTATTATAAGCCTATGAGAGAAATAGAAGAAGGGAATGAGAGAATACATGGAGAATGGAGCCAAGGAAGAGGAAGACAGTATTCCAAGCATGCATCAAGATATAAGTAACCATATTATTTGAAAATTCTTTTTTTTGCATATGGGCCATGATGATATAATGATTGAATTTATTTGCAAGAAAAAGTTCATGTGATAAAGAATTAACATTAATTATTGAGTAAACCTCTATACAATTTTGTTCATTGAGGAATAAATGTATTATTCATTAAATTATGAGAATAATTCATGTTTTGTGAATTGATAAAGAATTTCATGGCTAAATAATTCTGTGAATTGCATGAGTTATTGGAAAATAGGGTCTAAGTATGATTTTGTATCTCCCAAACCGAAATAGATATGAAAAAAGTGAAAAAGTTACTTATAAAAGAGGATTTTATGACCAAAAGCCTCTTTTAGATTTTAAAAATTAGTTCCCCATGTCTTCAAAACTGTGTTCATATTTGATGATAAAAGCAGTGGATTATTTAATATTTAATTCGGGAAAAGTGAGCTCCAAATATTTGTTCGAATATTCCAAATCGTAACACCTGTGTCAATATTGAGAGAGGAAACAAAAACCTATTTGGGTTTTCCAAAAATCATTTCCATTTGGTTCGAAACCGTGTTCACATTTGATGCAAAAAAAAGGAAATTATTTAATATTTAAATCTGGAAAAATGGACAGTAAATATTCATTAAAATATTAAAAACCATGACACCTGCGAAACAAATGAGAGAGGTTATTTTTAATAAGTTTATTCCAAACAAAAACCTCTTTTGGTTTTCTGAAATTCGTTTCCATATGTTCTTAATATGCGTCCAAAGTGGATGGATAAAACAAAAAAAACAAAGTAAAACATTGTGCTTCCATTTCATTTTTCAATGAGAAAAGAATAATTGTTTATGTACATAAGACATAATAATTATGCTGATGATTATTTACAAGGAATTAATTTATATAATTATGAAGTATATTCATTAAATGTTTTAAAGAGAAATATTGGACTCTTAAAGAGAGTATGTGCTTAGGTGCACATGAATAATATCTAGTATATTTGATCTACTAGAAATTATTATGTGATTTTACATGCATGCGGAGTTTGAGTCATGTAAAAAGATATGAATAAATTATGTGAGGGGTAGCTCACATAAAACCTTTACGTAAAAGGCAATTTGTTATGTTATTTGAGAAGGATTTGTTATTCATGTCATTTCTTGAGGAAATATTACAAATCTCTCTAATATGTGAAATGATAAGAAACTATTATCCATTTCATGCATAATAGCTATTGAGTTATCTATATCTTGGAAAAAGAATAATTAAGGTGTTAAATTCCTTGGAAAATAAAGATATATAATCGCATGCAAGGAAGCAATTATTGGATTAGAACACTTAAAAAATGAAACAAGAGAAAAATATATCCTCATATGCATTATTAGATTAGGTTCATAGAGAGGAAAAATATTAATCACTTGCTTTACTATGTAAGATTATTTAGAGAAACATATATATTCTTGGATGCATGGAAAAAGTATAGTTTTGGGATTAGATCTTTTGGATGAGAGGGAAATGTCCCTTTGCATGCATGAAAGAATAAGTGGTATGCGTTTGACCCCTTGGAAAAGAAATGTATTTATTTTTCCATGAAATATGTATTTATTTTCATTTGGAAAGAAATATATGTTTTACATGAAAGAACAAAAAGGCTATGTTATTACATGCACAAAATTATAACTAGTATGTTAACTTGGTTTGAAATAAAGATCACATTGTTATAAGTATAGCCAATGTGAATAGCTCTTGTGTAGAAATGATGTCTTTGGAAAAGAACATGCATTCATATGCATAAGTAAAGAATCTATTGTGTTAATCCCTTTCCAAAAGAAAACATAAGAGTAGGAAAAAAAGAAATTGCTTGTTGGGATAGTTATCTTGAAAGCTTGTTATGCATTTTCATGCACAATATTATTATATAGTATGTTATATTTCCTTTGGAAATAATATCAAAGTGCATGCGAGATTTTGTTAGTGGTTGTTAGAAAGATGATGCTTGATAGTGATCTATTTGTTACTAATGCATGTGAAATGATGCTAAAGAAGGCATTTCATGTCAACTTGGTTATGTTTTATACATGCATACAAATATTTGTTGAAGTGTCACAAATAGAGATTGATTATTGGTTTATTAATATTTTATCTAATCATGATATCAAGTGTGCTGATGACAACAACGGCAGGAAAGAAGGATGACTTGAGAAAGTGATTTATCATGTTGAACATTGTGGAAGATAAAGAGTTGTTAGTCCATGCAGTTTTATTAGTTCCAACTGCACGATGACCCACTGAAGGAAACAGTTTGACTACAAAGACAAAGATTGAGGATTCGTGGGTAAATGTATCATGATGATTGAAATAGATTATAGATAGTTATGTTTCATTTAATATTATTTTTCTATGTAATTTTTATGAGAATGGTCAAGGGATGGACTCCCTTATAACCATTGAGTGAGGGGTGACAACCCTCACGAGCGTTTAATAATAAAATTAAACGTTTGTTGGTTTTTACCCTACAGGGTTTCTAGGGTATATCAGTGTCTAATGATGTGATTATTCATCGTGTCATTTTTATGATGTGATGTTATATTATCAATTAGGTGATTTACTAATTGAGTTAAAATGATCATTGGATCAATGAATAGTTATAGCAGGAAAATTAAGTTAATATGCTACAACAAGGAAAATTAATGGTTGTGTAACTCACTATTATTTTTACTAAATATTTCTCTAAGTGATGATGATGGTTATTCAAATGGTTAATGTGGAAATATAAAAACTAATTTATAAAGTTACACATTCGTAAATGTTGAAGAAATTTCCTAACTCTAAGCTTTTTCCTACAAGGTTATCGGGGTATGTTACAAATGGTATCAGAGAAAAGTGTTGCAGCACTGACACCTTTTAGGAATCATTATAAAAATAAGAAGTAGGGATATGATTGTAGTGGGCATCATCTCAGGTATGATTTTAATTAAACTGGTAGTAGACTACAATTAACATGAGATGCATGATGCATGATTAATGACCGCATGAAAGAGTAGAAAGTTGTAATGTTTCTTTAAAAGTTGTGCTCATGAAATTCTAATATGGATGCTGATAAAAGACAACAAAACCTCTATAGTACCTATGAACAATCCTAAGTACTCATTGGTTATAGTGTGGATTAATTACCAACCTTTGCATGCATAATATTAGAACAATGATGATGGTGCATAAAAAAAAAAAAGTGGAAAAACATGGCTAAAGTCCCCATGCACTGCTTATAAAGAATGAATTCAGATATGGTTGGTGTGATAACTATATACTTTAGAAGTTGGGGTTGACCTCGAAGAGGACAATAGAATGTTGTGAAAAAAAAATTAATGAACCTCTTTAGTTGTTAAAAATAAGCAATGAGTGAAGTGGAACTCACATAGTTAACTTAAAGTCGATGAAAAACTCATAACAACATAATTGTGGGTTCTCTTTCTTCATTTAGAGTTCTAGAGGAAAGTTTGCATTCCATGTGTTTGACAAAAAGTGGTAATTGCGTTCCACAGTTTTTTTGTTTTAAATAATTTCATACGTGGAAGTTGGGGATGTGATCCATATTAACATCAACGGGTATTCATACCTTGAGGTCATGTAACCCCCATGTTGATTCCAAGAAAAAATTATTTTTAGACTTGGATCCATAATTTGGTAAATTTTTCTGATTAGATGCTCCTGTAGGGATTGTTGGTTGCGTTGTTGGCAGAAATTTTACCATTGATGATATGAATATGATTCATGCTATTCTATAAATTATATTTTTACTATCTCTCTGATAGTTTAAACATATCTATGGAAATTTATTTCATGTATGCTAACTAGTTCCTCAATGGTGGTAGATTGTATGCTTGCCAGCTATTTGGTATAATGTCCCATTGACCATAGATTGCATGCTTGCAAATTGCTGTTAAAATTCCTCAATGGATGTAGATTGCATGCTTGCAAACTATTTGTTGTAATGTCAAATTGGTTGTATATTTCATGCTTGCACACTATTTGATAAAATTCTACAGTGGTTGTAGATTGCATGATTGCAAATTATTTTCCCAAAATTCCTCAATGATTTTTGCTTACATGGCTGCAAGCCAATGGTAAGGAAAGAAAAAAATCGCATTTTATGTCCTAGGTTTGAATGGAACTATTATTTCTCTACAATATTTATGGATGGTAAGTTAAGGCCTTAAAGAAAGTATAATTATATCGTATGCAAGATATGTTAATGTATTTTTTCTAAGTTACATGATTATTATTATGTGGAAATTTGGAATGTATACCACCTATATTACATGTGATGAATTTTTTTCAATGTACTTTGGCAAATTGTGGGATCCATGTTGAGGGTCAAGTATAGATGTGCAGTCTATATAAATATTCCTTTTCTTTAATGATAATATGAAAATGGAAAATTATGTAAATTATAATGGATTTGTAGACATTAACTATTTTTAGACATTGAAGTATTGTTGGATTCAATGGCTATGGAAGCCATGATGAGGCTAATAGGATGATGTAATATTTTATTTTATTATTGAGTTAATGAATACATTGGCTTGGGTATTCAGGAAATAACTCTAGAGTTTTAGAAGACTTCTTTCTAGCTTATGAAAAGCTATTGGTGGTTAAGTTCAACATGGACCTTCCCTAAACATCTCCTAAAAATCCCTAGGAGAAAATAATAAAGAGGAAAATATTAACATAATGGGAGAGAAATATTATGTTAATGACTTAGTTGGAGATAAATACTAAGTGGGGCAAAATAAAGCATTACGACATAGAAAGGCACGCTTTAAAGAAAAAGAAGAGTATCTTTTTCGAAAAATATAAAACAAAAAGGCCTAGGCAAAAAGGTTGGTAGACCTTAAAGTAGGATGCTGCTAGAAATCTACTGGGATGAAATCACCAAGGAATCAATGAAGTTGTTGATTCTAGTGGAAATTATATCTTAGCTCAGTGGATAGCTATTGGAGATAGTTCACGGTTGGGTGGAATATGCTAGGTTCCTCAATAATTCCCAGAAATTAACTACAGTTAGATGAAATTTTGTCTATGTTATGTTACTAATTTTAGAATTGTGCAAAGATGTTGGATGTTACAATAGACTGTAAATTACATGTCTCAAAATTGTTTCATGTGTTATTGTTTTGCATGCATGATATATTAAATTATCTTAGCAACAATTTCGATGAAATAGTTTTTGTTTTTATGAGCAAATGAACATGTCATAAACGACTTACACATATGCATGCATAGACGAAATTAATTTAAATATATAGGCGATTGAAATAACTCATGTTAGATAAAATAATGAGTTATTGAACTTTAAATTTCTGACACACTAGAGGAAAATGGCTGGAGATTAATGCCATGAGTTTGAATTTGAATGAAATTACTGTGGGAGAGAAAGATAGTAATTTACAAAGGGAATGGTTGGAGATAATTACCATGAGCTTGAATTTGATTGAAATTTTGTGCGAGAGAAAGACAGTAATTTGCAAAAACGTTAGTGGGAGAGAAAGACCACTATAACTCCTAAATAAAATAAAACATGCACTTGATAGAGTTTTTCTTATCATTTTGATGATTAAAGGGCTAAGTTTTCCTTGAGTTTTTGGTGGAAGCATTATGATTTAAGTATTCTTTTCAATTTCTTAAATAATTGGTAATGAAAATTAAAGGTTAATGTTCCAACAAGATAAGAACATTGAGAACGATGTTCTCTTTAAGGGGGGAAGTTTGTAATATCCTTGGCTTAAGCCACCGTAAAAATCTCATAAAATGAGGGTTTTTAAATAATTAAATATTATTAATTATTATATTGATATTACATGAAGTATATTCCTGTAATTCTTAATTATAAGAATATTGGAAGAAATATTTCTTAATTATTTTATTTACAAGAATTTATATTCTTCTATGGAAATAAATTATATTTCCAAGTTGGTATATTTTATGAGTTTTAGAAATAATGAGTAATAGATTTGGAAAAAGTATGGATAAGTGATACTTTGCTCATAAGGAAAAAACAAATCTAGCTTTAAAAATAAAAGCATGAGAGATTTATGGAGTGCTTTTGTGATTTAGGAAAGATCAGATTTATGGATGCTTTGTGGAATGCTTTTATGATTTAGAAAAAGCTGGAATGCTTTTATGATTTATAAAAGCTATTCCATTTTATTAATTCTATTGATTATAAGCCTATGAGAGAAATAGAAAAAGGGAATGAGAGAATACATGGAGAATGGAGCCAAGGAAGAGGAAGAGAGTATTCGAAGCATGCATCAAGAGATAAGTAACCATATTCTTTGAAAATTCTTTTGTTTGCATATGGGCCATGATGATACAATGATTGAATTTATTTTTAATAAAAATTTCATGTGATAAATAATTAAGATTAATTATTGAGTAAACCTCTATACAATTTTGTTCATAGAGGAATAAATGTCTTATTCATTAAATTATGAGAATAATTCATGTGTTGTGAATTGATAAAGAATTTCATGGCTAAATAATTCTGTGAATTGCATGAGTTATTGGAAAATAGGGTCTAAGTATGACTTTGTATCTCCCAAACCGAAATAGATATGAAAAAAGTGAAAATTTTATTTATAAAAGACGATGTTATGACCAAAAGCCTCTTTCAGATTTTTAAAATTAGTTTCCCATGTCTTCAAAACCATGTCCATATTTGATGATAAAAACAGGGGATTATTTAATATTTAATTCGGGAAAAATGAGATCCAAATATTTGTTCGAATATTCCAAACCATAACACCTGTGTCAAAATTGAGAGAGGTTATTTTTAATGAACCTGTTAGAAAAAAAAAACCTATTTGGGTTTCGCAAAAATCATTTCCATTTGGTTGGAAACCGTGTCCACATTTGGTGCAAAAAAAGGAAATTATTTAATATTTAAATCTGGAAAAATGGATAGTAAATATTCATTCAAATCTTAAAAACCATGACACCTCTGAAAAAAATTAGAGAGGTTATTTTTAGTAAGTATGTTCCAAACAAAAACCTCTTTTTGTTTTCTAAAATTCGTTTCCATATGTTCATAATACGTGTCCAAAGTGGATGGATAAAACAAAAAAAAAAGCAAAGTAAAACATTGTGCTTTCATTTCATTTTTCAATGAGATAAGCATACTTTTTTATGTACATAAGACATAATAATTATGCTGATGATTATTTACAAGGAATTAATTTATATAATTACCAAGTATATTCATTAAATGTTTTAAAGAGAAATATTGGACTCTTGAAGAGAGTATGTGCTTAGGTGCACATGAATAATATCTAGTATATTTGATCTACCAGAAATTATTATGTGATTTTACATGCATGAGGAGTTTGAGTCATGTAAAAGGATATGAATAAATTATGTGATGGGTAGCTCACATAAAACCTTTGCGTAAAAGGAAATTGGTTGTGTTAATTGAGAAGGATTTGTTACTCATGTTATTTTTTAAGGAAATATTACAAATCTCTCTAATATGTGAAATGATAAGAAAATATTATCTATTTCATGCATAATTGCTATTGAGTTATCCATATCTTGGAAAAAGAATAATTAAGGTGTTAAATTCCGTGGAAAATAAATATATATAATCGCATGCAAGGAAGCAATTATTTGATTAGAACTCTTCAAAAAGGATAGAAGAGAAAAATGTATCCTTATATGCATTATTAGATTACGTTCTTAGAGAGGAAAAATAGTAATCACATGCTTTATTATGTAAGATTATTTAGAGAAACATATATATTATTGGATGCATTGAAAAAGTATAGTTTTGGGATTAGATCTTTTGAATGAGAGGGAAATGTCCCTTTGCATGCATAAAAGAATAACTGGTATGCGATTGACCCCTTGGAAAAGAAATGTGTTTATTTTTCCATGAAATATGTATTTACTTTCTTTTGGAAATAAATATATGTTTTACATGTAAGAATAAAAAGGCTATGCTATTACATGCAAAAAATTATAACTAGTATGTTAACTTGGTTTGAAATAAAGATCGCATTGTTATAAGTATAGCCAATGTGAATAGATCTTGTGTAGAAATGATATCTTTGGAAAAGAACATGCATTCATATGTATAAGTATAGAATCTATTGTGTTAATCACTTTGGAAAATAAAACATAAGAGTAGGAAAAAAAAGAAATTGCTTGTTGGGATAGTTATCTTGAAAGCTTGTTATGCATTTTCATGCACAATATTATTATATAGTATGTTATCTTTCCTTTGGAAATAGTATGAAAGTGCATGCGAGATTTTGTTAGCAGTTGTTAGAAAGATGATGCTTGATAGTGATTTATTTGTTACTAATGCATGTGAAATGATGCTAAAGAAGGAATTTCATGTCAACTTGGTTATATTTTATACATGCATACAAATATTTGTTGAAGTGTCACAAATAGAGATTGATTATTGGTTTATTAATATTTTATCTACTCATGATATCAAGTGTGTTGATGACAAAGCAACAGGAAAGAAGGATGACTTGAGAAAATTATTTTTCATGTTGAACATTGTGGAAGATAAAGAGTTGTTAGTCCATGCAGGTTTACTAGTTCCAACTATACGATGACCCACTGAATGAAACAGTCTGACTACAAAGACAAAGATTGAGGATTCGTGGGTAAATATATCATGATGATTGAAATATCTTGTAGCTAGTTATGTTTCATTTAATATTATTTTTCTATGTAATTTTTATAAAAATCGTCAAGGGACGGACTCCCTTATAACCATTGAGTGATGGGTGACAACCCTCACGAGCGTTTAATAATAAAATTAAACGTTTGCTGGTTTTCATCCTATAGGGTTTCCAGGGTATATGGGTGTCTAATGATGTGATTATTAATTGTGTCATTTTCATGATGTGATGTTATATTATCAATTAGGTGATTTAATAATTGAGGTAAAATGATCATGGGATCGATGAATAGTTATAGCAGGAAAATTAAGTTAATATGCTACAACAAGGAAAATTAATGGCTGTGTAACTCACTATTATTTTTACTAAATATTTCTCTAAGTGATGATGATGGTTATTGAAATGGTTAATTCGGAAATATAAAAACTAATTTATAAAGTTACACATTCGTAAATGTTGAAAAATCTTCCTTAACTCTAAGCTTTTTCCTGCGAGGTTATCAGGGTATGTTACAGAAAGAATGGGTATCTTTTGTTTTACAGACAAGAACATTCCCCCAAAATTTTGTGGCCGTGACTTTAGAAAGGTGGAGAAGATAATCATGTCTTTTATTAATATATGATATTTTCTCCCACTTGATGATGTTTTTGTATATATTGATAGTATGCAGCTTAATGATTTCATTACGAGTGTCTCTCATCACTTTCCTGGAAAATTTTCAATCTTTGTCATTCCATGGATTGGAAATTCTATTAGACTACTTAAACGAAATCTCATTAGATAACTTGCTAATGGTGTTGGAAAGGATAGTAGTGAAATGGTAATAATTTGATCAATGTTATTATTATAATTCACGGGGTCTAAATCCCTCTCTAAATCCCTTAAGAAGAGGTCATTTTTACTTCTATCGAAGGGAATGTGAATTTTTTTTTCATTGGTCTCCTGCATGTGGGTGGTATGCATAACAATATTGAGGGATAGAGACAGAGGTTTGTAGTTATATTTAAGCTTGAATCCATTAAGAATCTCAAGGTTTTTAATATGGTTGAGGACGGGGATTTCAGAAATTACATAATCCACAACACTGCTACCGAGCGCATGGAAACATGTCATCTCACTGGAGAGGGGCCACTTGTTAATACCATTACAAATAATTAGGTCATTGGAACTACAATGTTTGAGGAGATCGGTGCCGAATAAGTTCTCAATAATGTCTTCATATTTTCACTTGAATTTATTAGATAAGTTACTATCTTCATTAAGCCACAAGGGTTCGGGGTTAGAGTTGTTTCTTAATGTAATGGATTGGTTAGTAGAAGCTCTAGAATCAAAGTCTCCCAATAAAAGGATATTACCATCATTTCTCAGGTTGAAGATTTATTTTTCTAAATAATTGAAAGGACAATTCTTATCCAAGCTATTCTTCTTATAGGTTGTAAAGTTGATAGTAGCGAAATAGGAGAATGTAAGAAATATCCCATTGGTGGTAGAACCAGAGATTTCGATCCAAGTGTATTCATTAAAGGGGTTGATTTTATGAAGTTAGATGTGAGAGGAAAAATTGTTCCTTACATAGCAGGCTACCAACTAAACCCCTCCGAGAGGATTTATTATTCCAACCAGACCAAAGAGTGAAACCGTCGAGGTGAGGGACCCTCTATTCATCATGCTCCAATTTTTCAACTAAGAGAATAAGGTCTATCTCACTCATGATCCAACTTAACATAGGACCTTTACACAATGGAAAACCATGATAGTTCCAGAAGAGGATCCCAAGTGATGAAAATCCCTATTTATCTGTAACACCCCTAGTTTTATGTTCTTTCAAAGTTAGACATTTGACCTTAAATACAAAGGGGAGTGGACCCCAATGGATAAGTATTTTGTGGATGTAATTAAATATTTAATTATGAAAAATAAATAAAATAATTCTGGGCATATTGACCAAATGAGAATTATGAGATCACTTGCTAAATCCATGAGGATGGAAAGAGGCAAATATTTTCCCCAAAAATCTTTCAAAAAATCCTTGAAAGAATTTATTTCCAAATTAGATTTTGAGGAAAATCTAGTTCCCCAATGATGTGGAGAGTAGTTGGGAATATGTAAAAAGTTGGGAAAAGTAGAAATTAGCTTTAAAAGTCCCTAAATAGGGAAGCCTAGGCAAACAGGAAGAAAAGCATCCTGATATTCTGCACGCGGAATTAGAAACAGGCTTTCGGGAGAAAAAGCTTAAATAAGCTATTCCTGAACAGATTAGAGGTTGGTATGTTCTGGGAGATGATCTCAGCTCGGGGGTGAGTTCTGGAGGACAGAAGAACTCTACGGTTGGGAGGTTGGTCAATTGTAGAAGTGGTATGTTTAACATTCACTAATGTTTACAGCATCAGTTATTATTTAATATGGTTGATTGTCATAAGATGCTAAGTAGATCAATATTTTTAAATTTTTACTATCTACATTTAATAGAATTCTGTAGAAGAAAATCATACTCTTAGCTCTGTGTAGTTGTAGGAATCATATCTATGGGAAAGAATTTAGCAGAATCTCTAAACCAGTGTTGCTCTAAATCTGAGAATACATCTTTTCCCAAAGATGACTTACATATTAACTTTAATCTGCTTCTGTATTATTAACTAAATACTGTGTATAGAAATAGGAAGCAAAGTATCCAGACAGGTATCATAGATGGCTGAAGCTAGATATAAATTACATGGCAGTGACATAATTAAATGGAAAAAAAATGAGTATAACAATTGGTACCAATGAAATGAACAAATAGCTAAAGTATACAGCATACAATTAAATGGAAGTACCATGAATAGGTGTTATAGGTATACCTATATGTCTATCCATAGAATTAAACTAACTCAAAATCTAAGTACAGATCTGTAGAATTATAGAAAAAATCCTGCCTGTAGGATGATAGATTTAAATTCTACAACAAGACTAAAAGAGAGAAGCATAGATTTTCTCCACAGCTAGATATTTGTAGACATACAAAAAAAAAAAATCTAGAGCTAGATAGAGCTTACTAATCCTGTAAACAATTCTGTACTGAGAATAAACTATAAACTGGTGCATGAACAACCTTCCTTACCGGTGAATGGTTCAAATGGAATACTCCATTGGAAAAATGATTATGATAAACATTTTATGAAATGGCATGCAACCTATGTAAACGATGAATGACAAAAATTATTTCACCCATCTGACTTATAGGAAATAATGATTAAGAGTGCTAGCTTAAAAAACTAGACACATTAAATCTGTTATAACAAGGAAAATATATATACAGGTTGCAGAGGATATTATAGTTGACATCCGCAAGTAACACAGAAAAAATTCAAATTAAGTAGTATATAGAGAACCTATTGTTGGAGTGAAATAATACATATGAAAAATATAAACCTGGTGGAAATTGTAAATTCTCATTCAAAGGACTTCTGTAGCCTTGAACGCTCTTGTAATAGAGCCATTTATATTCATGTATGTATCGGAAACAAAAAAAATTTAAGAGCCGAGATGGCCAGGTTCATTGTAACATAACAAAAAAATTATATTTATAAATTCCAGTAACCATATCGACCAGATTAAATTGTTTTAATAGTCCCAGTATCTGGAAAAAATTATGGCTACTGGAAAAAACTTGTTATGACAAAAAAATATGAATCGTTTAAACCCATTCTGGGAGATAAGAGTGAGAGATCCAGTCACACTTATACTCAGGACGCGTTGATATTGACTTGAAAGTTCACGATAGGGAGAATTCATGTTAAATGAATGTTGGACTTGAAAAAAATACAACGGAAGAGAACCGTTGTTGAGAGTCAAACTCACCTGAAACAAAAGGAATGCAACGTGAGGTAACGATAACGGTGAGGTGTGAAAGCACCTCAAAAAAATTAATACATTCGAACTAACACAAAAACCACGGTTACCTTTGAGATTGAAAGGCTGTGTAACCAAATGCAACCTGCAAAATGAGCATATGAGTATATATATATATATATATATATATATATATATATATATATATATATATATATATATATATATATCTTAAATTTAGAAACGACAAAAATGTTCACCCGAACAAAAACAAAACACAAGATAAATTAAATGGCAATGAACCGATAAGTCTACCTGTGTAGTAAATTCTCGCTTAGAGTCGAACCCCTCAGTGAAGGAAACACACATAATCACGGAAGACAGGAGGAGTATAAATTCCTACTCACCAAGGGTTTAATATTAGCGCGCAAAACTGAACAAGGAACAATAGAACAAATATCATCCTAATATAGCAGAACGCTAAAGCAACATGAGGTTAATTTATAGGGGCTGAGATGGTTTGATAAATTAAACAATAGGGTAAATCAAACAAAAGAAAAACAACAATTAGAACGTAATCCTACTAGTAAGGATAATGAAAGAATTTTATACCTGAAGACTCGGTGAATCGAAAAGAGGGCTACACTTAGAAGCCGGGAAGAGTTCGACGTTTCATTTTCTCCAAATGAGCATAGTATAAGCACCAGTAGTCGGTCAAGAGAAACGAAGAGAAAAAGAACACTCCATTCAAAAATTCCAGAAGTTAATACGATTCATTAAACCAAACGAGTGAAAAACCCTACTAAATTTGAATCATCTCCATCGTCCAGGTGTCAAAAGATCGATGGGAGGCACACAGACCGATTGGGGAGAAATCGAAATCCATTACATAGTCAGTCAACATAAATGAAAATCCATGGTATTCAATTTCACAGTACTCCAAATCGTATTAGCAGATTGGCGATATTATTTAACAGCCATATGTTACCAATATAAAAATGTAAATGCACAACTATTGCATGTACCCATGACCTAAATTGGGTCGAGGGATAATAAACCCGACTTTCACTCCACAAAATACCCTGAACCAAAGTTGACGTGGAAGGCTCGACGAGCTATTCGATACTAACCCTAGCAACTCCACTTTTCCAACGTGTAAAAATAAGTATGACGAATTTAATGTCATCTATCCACACATAAACATTTTCCTAGTGGTAAGTACGTGGGAGAGGTACGATAATTACAACATTCAACTAAGGCCGCAAACCTGGACTGAACTCATATGAACGATATATGAGAAACGATATAAATCAAATTTTAATCAGTCAGAACTTTGGGTAATTCAGGTTCCATCCATAGCTTCAGAACTATGGGAAAGGAGAGGAGGACTTAACAACGATTGAATAACATATTCGCTATGCCACCATAAAAATATGATACCGAAACCCAAAACATATACGTGGTGAACTTTAATAAGGAAGGTGGGTATAAATTGATATATATGGGTATGTTCTAGGGATAAGGATAAACACATAACCCATAGGCGTGTAAAGTATATATATATATATATAACATAAGCCACAAAATATGGGAAGAATAAATAAGAACTAGAATAGTTAGCCAAAGATACACCTATGGAAATTAGGAAAACTCTGTTCAGAAGAATTTCAGAAACAGTGTGATGCTGAAACAAAAAATTCCAATGGCTGGAAGTGATGAAATCTATGTTGATCTGCGTGGTGATGATAATACACCAGATCTCAACGCTCCAGTGATAGCTATGTTGTACAGTTTGCAACGAGAGATGGCTGAGCGAAGAAGCCAAAATGACAGATTGTCATTAGCTAGTAAGGAGCAGGAAAAGCTCATCAGAGAACTAACTTCATGGAACAGCCAAGAAGGTGAAGGTTCCAGAAAGAGGAAGAATGATGAATTTGAGGAAGATGATGATGTTAGGCATCAGTATCAGTAGAAAAAGGAATTACAGGGGGAATTCCGAAAGATCAAACCTCCCTCCTATGATGGTGAGAAGGAGGAAGATGTTGAAGCCTGGTTGTTGAACCTGATTAAATATTTCCAAGTCTATGAATGTGAAAGCAATTTGAAGGCCAGATTAGCTGTCTACCAGCTACAAGGTAAGGCTACCTTGTGGTGGGAAGAGACGAAAATGGTCCATGCCATTGATGAAAAGACAGTTACTTGGGAAGACTTCCAGGTTAAGTTTAAAAACCTCTATTTAAATGAACGTTATTACGATGATAAGGCAAAGGAATTCCATGAACTCAGACTGGGACAACTCACTATCGATGAGTTTGTCACCAAATTTACAAATCTGTTGAGATATGTCCCTTACATTCGAGAAGAGAAGACCAAGATGCAAAGGTTTTTGAACTGTTTGTCTACTGTGTACAAAGAGAAGATTGAGTTTGATAACCCAAACACTATGGACGAAGCAGTAAGAAAAGCTAGATTATGCTACAAGCATTTTAAAGGAAAGGGTGAGCATGGAAAAGGCTAGATAAACAAAGGTGAAATCAGAGGAAGGAAACAGAAACTAGCGTATTTAAAGAATTTTGGCAGGGATCATTAGCGGAAAAAGTTTAATAAACCAAAAGAAAGCCAAACTGCTCAGTCTCAAGTTGGTTCCAAACAGTTAGATGGAGACAATAAGAAAGAAGGCACAGTTAAAATGAGGGAACCTTTGAAATGCTGGGGATGTGGAGAACCTCATCTCTTGAGGGATTGTCCCCACTGAAACATTCAAATGATTATGAGAGATTGAGAAGCTACCATAGTGAATGACATAGCAAGAAATATACCCACTATCAGTGCAGCCTTGGAGAAGCGACAAGTAGAACACCAAGCTACCATGGTTGAACTAGAAGGTAAGATTGCTGACCAATCTATTAGAATTTTAATTTATCCGGGTGCTTCTTTGAGTTACATTAGTCCACAAGTGTAAGAGAAATGTAATCTTAAAACTGAAAAATTTCAGCAGTCTTGGTTGGTCCAGTTAGCCACGGGCACCAAGAGGAAAGTAAATCATAGGTTACCTCAAACAAAAATCAAATTAAATGATTTCCAAACCGAAGTGAATTTAAACATTCTGCCATTAGGTTCATATGACTTGCTGATAGGAATGGACTGGCTGGAAAAGAAGAAGGCCATGATGAACTGTTGGGATAAGACCCTGCATTGTATAGATGAAGAGTGGAAACCTTTTATTCTCCAGGGAAAACAAAAACCTATCTCTATAAGACAAATATTAGCACTGTAACTAAAACGAATAGCGAGGAAAGGGTACCAAATATATTCAATACATGTTGAAGAACTAGAACAACAACCTGAAGCAAACCTGATGGATACTTTGCCAGTGGTGAGGGAGTTTAAGGAATTTTTTCCAAATGAGATTCCTCATCTTCCTCCCAAAAGAGAGATTGACTTTTCAATCAATTTGGTGCCGTGAGCAACACCTGTTTCCCGAGCTCCTTATCGAATGAGCCCCCCTGAACTCATGGAGCTGAAAATGCAATTGCAAGAATTACTGGATAAGGGTTATATCAGATCAAGTGTGTCTCCGTGGGGAGCACCGGTGCTGTTTGTGAAGAAAAAAGATGGAAATTTTAGAATGTGTATTGATTATCTCCAGCTAAATAAGTTGACAATTAAAAATAGATACCCTTTGCCTAGAATTGATGATCCTTTTGATCAAGTGAGAGGGGCTTCAGTATTCTCAAAAATTGATCGAAGGATTGGTTATCACCAGCTCCGAATTAAGGAGGAAGACATTAGAAAAACAACTTTTTGAACCAGGTATGGTCACTACGAATTTGTAGTCCTACCTTTCGGTTGAAAAATTACCCTGCCACCTTTATGTGCTTAATGAATAGTGTTTTAAACAAGTACTTGGACAAATTTGTACTAGTGTTCATAGACGATATTTTAGTTTATCCACAAAGTGAGGAGGAACACAAAGAACACTTGAGGATAGTGTTGCAAACTTTGAAGGAAAACCAGTTATATTCCAAATTCAGTAAATGTGAGTTCTATAAGGACAAGATCCAATATTTGGGTCATATTATCTCTGAACAAGGGTTGGCTGTTGACCCTGAAAATATAAAAACTATTAAAGAATGGCCGGTGCCAACGGATGTTTCAGCAGTGAGATCATTCATGGGGATTACAAGTTATTATCGCAGATTTGTGGAAAGATTTTTTGCCATAGCATATCCCATAACCTCACTACAAAGAAAGGGTGTCAAATTTGAGTGGACTGAAAAAAACCAAAATAGTTTTGAACAACTAAAATTAAAACTCACTACAACCCCTATACTGAAAATTGCAGATCCTGACAAGGAATTTGTTGTATGTACAGATGCCTGTAGAGAGGGGTTGGGAGGAGTCCTTTTGTAGGAAAATTCAGTTATTGCATATGAGTCTAGGAAATTGAAGACACATGAACAGAACTATAGTGCATATGATTTTGAGTTGGTTGTGGTTATTCATGCGTTGAAGATGTGGCGACACTATCTTCTTGGAAAGAAATTTACATTGATGACTGATCATATTAGTCTTAAATATTTCTTTTCCCAAACTGATTTGAATGCTAGACAGGCCAGATGGCTGTCTTTTCTGAGTGAATTTGATATGGACATAAAACATATCAAAGGGAAAGAAAATAAAATCGTTGATGCATTGAGCAGGAATGCTTGCCAAAACATAAACAGCATTGGAAGCAGTGCTAGTTTGGATTTAGAAGAATTGGTGAAAGAGGTAACAGACTAGGATCCAAAGTATGAGAATCTACAGGAGAAAATACTAAAGAAAGAGATGGTTGAATACACTCAAAGCCAAAAAGGGCTAATCTGCTACAAAAATAGATTATATATCCCTAATGTAGAAACTTTGAAAAAATAAATCCTAGATGAATATCACAAACAACCGTATGCAGGGCATCATGGATATCAGAAAATGCTAACAGCTTTGAAAAATAATTTGTTTTGGCCAGGAATGAAAAGAGATGTAGAAAAATATTTAGTTCGGTGCAGGGAGTGTCAATTAGTTAAAGTTGAACATGAACATCCTGCAGGACTTCTAAATCCTTTGCCAATTGCAGAATGGAAATGGGACACCGTTTTTATAGATTTCATAACAGGGCTACCCAAAACCAAATACCAACACGACTCAGTGATGGTGGTAGTGGACACTTTAACAAAAGCTGCACACTTCATACCAGTGAAATCTACTTTTGGGACAGCCCAAGTAGCAGATGTGTTCCTGAAAGAAGTAGTAAGGCTCCATGGGTTCCCAAAGATGATTGTTTCTGACAGAGATGCTAAATTCACAATAGATTTTTGGAAAGGTCTATTTGTGGGCATGGGCACTAAGTTGAACTTTAGCACTGCCTATCACCCTCAGACAGATGGTCAAACAAAGAGAAATAATCAAATTGTGGAAGATATGCTGAGAATGTATGTGATGGATAGGCCATCGAAATGGGAAGACTACTTGCATTTAGCTGAATTTTCCTATAATAACAACTACCAATCCTCCATTAAAATGAGTCCGTTTGAGGCAATCTATGGAAGGAAATGTCGTACTCCTTTGAGCTGGAGCCAACCTGAGGATAAGCTAATTTTGGGACCAGATGCTTTACAAGAGATGAAAAGAATTGTTAAACAAATACAAAGAAACATCAAGACAGCATAAGATCGTCAGAAAAACTATGCTGATAAGAAGAGGGTACACCGAGAATTTAAAGTGGGGGAACATGTATATTTGTGTATTAAACCCAAAAAGAGCACACTTTATGCCGGAAGTTGTGCAAAATTGGCGCCTAGATATTGTGGGCCTTTTGAAGTATTAGAAAGGGTGGGACCAGCGGCTTATAAGCTAGCCTTACCGCCCCATATTAAAGTTCATAATGTGTTTCATGTTTCATTATTAAAAAGATATATACATGATGCTTCTCACATTGTGGATTCGAATTTGATACAGGCAGAACCAGAAGGGGAGTTCCTTCCAGAACCGCTTCAAATATTGGAGCAGGAAGAAACTGAATTGAGGAATTAAACAGTAGCAAGATTAAAGGTGCAGTGGAAGCACTTTACTTCTGAAGAAGCTACCTAGGAAAGAGAAGCTGAAATGATGGAAAAATATCCATTCTTGTTTGAATTTTTTTTTATGAACTCTAGTGGTTAAATATCAACACCAAGGACAGTGTTTGCTTTCAGAGGGGGAATATGTAACGCCCCTAGTTTTATGTTCTTTCAAAGTTAGACATTTGAACTTAAATCCAAAGGGGAGTGGACCCCAATGGATAAGTATTTTGTGGATGTAATTAAATATTTAATTATGAAAAATAAATAAAATAATTCTGGGCATATTGACCAAATGAGAATTATGAGATCACTTGCTAAATCCATGAGGATGGAAAGAGGCAAATATTTTCCCCAAAAATCTTTCAAAAAATCCTTGAAAGAATTTATTTCCAAATTAGATTTTGAGGAAAATCTAGTTCCCTAATGATGTCGAGAGTAGTTGGGAAGAGTTAAAAAGCTGGGAAAAGAAGAAAGTAGCTTTAAAATTCCCTAAATAGGGAAGACTAGGCAAAATAGGAAGAAAAGCATCCTGATATTCTGGACGCAGAATTAGAAACGGGCTTTGGGGAACAAAAGCTTAAATAAGCTATTCCTGAACATATTAGAGGTTGGTCTATTCTGGGAGATGATCTCAGCTCGGGGGTGAGTTCTGGAGGACAGAAGAACTCTACGGTTGAGAGGTTGGTCAATTTCAGAAGTGGTATGTTTAACATTCACTAATGTTTACATCATCAGTTATTGTTTAATATGGTTGATTGTCATAGATGCTAAGTAGATCAATATTTTGAAATTGGTATTATCTACATTTAACAGAAGTCTGTAGAATAAAATCATCCTCTCAGCTCTGTGTAGTTGTAGGAATCATATCTATGGGAAAGAATTTAGCAGAATCTATAAACTAGTGTTGGTCTAAATCTGAGAATACATCTTTTCCCAAAGATGACTTACATATTAATTTTAATCTGCTTCTGTATTATTAACTAAATACTATGTATAGAAACAAGAAGCAAAGTATCCTAACAGGCATCATAGATGGCTGAAGCTAGATATAAATTACATGGCAGTGACATAATTAAATGGAAAAAAAAATGAGTTTAACAATTGGTACCAATGCAATGAACAAATAGCTAAAGTATACAACATACAATTAAATTTCAGTACCATGAATAGGTGCTACAGGTATACCTATATGTCTATCCACAGAATTAAACTAACTCAAAATCTAAGTACAGATCTGTAGAATTATAGAAGAAATCCTGCCTGTAGGAAAATAGATTTAAATTCTACAACAAGACTAAAAGAGAGAAGCATAGATTTTCTCCACAGCTAGATATGTGTAGTCATACAAAAAAAATAAAATCCAGAGCTAGATAGAGCTTACTAATCCTGTAAACAATTCTGTACTGAGAAGAAGCTATAAACTTGTGCATGAACAACCTTCCTTACCGATGAATGGTTCAAATGGAATACTCCATTGGAAAAACGATTATGATAAAAAATTTATGAAATAGCATGCAACCTATGTAAACAGTGAATGATAAAAATTATTTCACCCATCTGACTTATAGGAAATAATGATTAAGAGTGCTAGCTTAAAAAACTAGACACATTAAATCTATTATAATAAGGAAAATATATATATAGGTTGCAGAGGATATTATGGTTGACATCTGCAAGTAACACAGGAAAAATTCAAATTAAGAAGTATACAGAGAACCTATTGTTGGAGTAAAATAATACATATGAAAAATATAAACCTGGTGGAAATTGTAAATTCTCATTCAAAGGACTTCTGTAGCCTTGAACGCTCTTGTAATAGAGCCATTTATATTCACGTATGTATCGGAAACAAAAAAAATTAAGAGCCTAGATGGCCAGGTTCATTGTAACATAAGAAAAAAGTTATATCTATAAATTCCAGTAACCATATCGACCAGATTAAATTGTTTTAACAGTCCCAGTATATGGAAAAAATTATGGCTACTGGAAAACACTTGTTATGACAATAAAATACGAATCGTCTAAACCCATTCTTGGCGATAAGAGTGAGAGATCCGGTCACACATATACTCGGGACGCGTCGATACCGACCTGAAAGTTCGCGATAGGGAGAATTCTAGTTAAATGAATTTTGGACTTCACGAAAATACAACGGAAGAGAACCCTTGTCGAGAGTCGAAATCACCTGAAACAAAATGAATGCAACGTGAGTTAACGATAATGGTGAGGTGTTTAAGCACCTTGGAAAAATTAATACATTCAAACTAACACAAAGCAAGTTATTTGATTATTAGGTTTGCAGCAAATGTGACACATAAAACGAGCATGCGAGTATATATATATATATATATATATATATATATATATATATATATATATATATATATATATATATATATATATTTGGAAACAACAAAAACGTTCACCTGAACGAAAACAAAACACAAGATAAATTAAATGGCAATGAACCGATAAGTCTACATGTATACTAAATTCTCGCTTAGAGCCGAACCCCTCAGCGAAGGAAACACACATAATCACAAAAGATAGGAGGATTAGAAATTCCTACTCAACAAGGGATTAATATTAGCGCGCAGAACTAAACAGGGAAGAATAGAACAAATATCATGCTAATATAGCAGAACGCTAAAGCAACAGGAGGTTGATTTATAGGGGCTGAGATGGTTTGATAAATTAAACGATAGGGTAAATCAAATGAAAGAAAAACAACAATTAGAACGTAATCCTACTAGTAAGGAGAATGAAAGAATTTTATACCTGAAGACTCGGTGAATCAAAAAGAGGGCTACGCTCAGAAGCCGGGAAGAGTTCAACATTTTGTTTTCTCCAAATGAGCATAGTATAGGAACCAGTAGTCGGTCAAGAGAAACGAAGAGCAAAAGAACACTCCATTCGACAATTCCAAAAGTTAATACGATTCATTAAACCAAACGAGCGAAAAACGATACCGAATTTGAATCATCTCCACTGTCTAGGTGTCAAAATATCGATGGGAGGCATGCGGATCGATCGGGGAGAAATCGAAATCCATTGCATAGTCAGTCAACATAAATGAAAATCCATGGAATTCAATTTCACAGTACTCCAAATCGTATTAGCGGATCAGTGATATTACTGAACAGCCATACGTTACCAATATAAAAATTTAAATGCACAACCATTGCATGTACCCATGACCTAAATTGGGTTGAGGGATAATAAACCCGACTTTCACTCCACAAAATGCCCTGAACCAAGGTTGACGTGGAAGGCTCGACGAGCTATTCGATACTAACCCTAGTAACTCCACTTTGCCAACGTATAAAAATAAGTACGACGATTTTAATGTCGTTTATCCACACATAAACATTGTCCTAGTGGTAAGTACGTGGGAGAGGTACGATAATTACACCATTCAACTAAGGCCGCAAAGCTAGACTGAACTCATATGAACGATATATGAGAAATGATATAAATCAAATTTTAATCAGTCAGAACTTTGGGTAATTCGGGTTCCATCCATAGCTTCAGAACTATGGGAAAGGAGACGAGGACTTAACAACGATTGAATAACATATTCGCTATGCCACCATAGAAATATGATACCGAAACCCAAAACATATATGTGGTGAACTTTAATAAGGAAGGTGGGTATAAATTGATATATATGGGTATGTTCTAGGGATAAGGATAAACACATAACCCATAGGTGTGTAAAGTATATATATATATATAACATAAGCCACAAAATATGGGAAGAATAAATAAGAACTAGAATAGTTAGCCAAAGATACACCTATGGAAATTAGGAAAACTCTGTTCAGCAAAATTTCATAAGTGTTGGAGTTCGATAGTATATCTGAATGGAGGTGGCAATTAGAAGAACCGAATTATACATTCCAACGAAAAAAAGAAAATTTAGAGTGGGAAAGAAGAGACGTTACATTATCACTCGTGCTTGAGACTCCATCTCTAATAATAGGTTTCCGATTCTTAATGATTTCCCATTTCCTAGCCTTTCTTGCATCCTTGACCTTTTCGACTTCTTTCCTTAGTTTAGATTGGTCTTCTGGAATGAGATCTTCATTTATAAATACTCATGTTCCTTCTAGGCTTGGGGATTTTCTGAGTATATCTAGTTTATGTTCATGACAATTGACCTTGACACAGATGAGTCTATGTTTATGCACAAGTATCTTTCTGACCGTTATTTCTTTCGTCAGATAGGTTGTTTCAATTTGATATTTTGTTTTTAATTTTTCTTTAACCACTTTTAATGTGTTTTCATTGTTTTGTTCTTCTATACTCGCAACTATAAAATTTAGGGCTCGTTTGTGGCGCTCATGTTCGATAACAACTAATTTATTACTTTCCTCTTTGATGGGTTTAATATCTAAGTTATTTTCTGTGTTATTTAGAGCTAAGTTATTATGTAGTTGTTATTTTGTATTTTTAATCTAGCTTTTCAAAGTGTCATTTTCTTCTACCATTGTTTGCTTACTATGTTCTATTTCTTGAATTTTACCTTTCATTTCTTGGAGTTCAATTTCAAGTGTGGTTATTTTATTTTCTAATTATTTGTTGTTGTTATCAAGCATTGCCATTAGTTTAGTTTAAAATGGTTTTCTCTTTCTTCTCTTAGTCTTTCTAAAGACTCAATGTACTCATAGAGACTATCTAATGTAATTTCACATGAGGAGAGTAACTGAAAAAGTATGCACCTATAAAGCAGAACCAATGTGAAGTTGTCATCGCGGCTTGGAGGCTGAGTCTTTGGCAGATATAAATCTTGCTCCTCTAACTTTAATGTTTGTGAAGACTCGTTAATTGATACCTTCAGGATGTCCTGAAGCAGCGAATGCCAGAACCATTATTGTAAGTGCAAAAATTTTAATGAAGCCCTCACTACTGAATAACAAAACTCACGCTTCCTTCTTCAAAATGACAAAGCATTGGAACAAAGGTGATTGTGAAGATACTGTTGCCAAATGTACATGAACCACTACTACTTCAAACTGCTGTATATAAGTGCAGAAACCTTTATCTACAATGGTTAGTGCATATGGAGGAGGGACTATATAGACAAGTCTAGATGGCTCCAAGCGTTAGGGTTTGAAGATCTCAATAACTTGCATACCCGTTACTTCGTGGCTTCTCTCAAGGACAGAATATTTCCTTAGGTCTGTAACATCCCAACAAACTGAACATCAAATTGTTGCCTGTAAATATTGTAATGTGACACCAACTAAAGGTTTCTTGTTACAATTCCTTCTCAGAAAATACCTAGACCAAGTGCCTCAAACACATGACAACCCTTCTTGTAGAGTGTGAGCCTTAATAGTAACATTCGATAGTCAAATTAGCATGCAGATTCATATCCTTGAATCCATGAATGAATGCCGAGGTTTATACTTCACAATATTTTTGAAGCGCAGACATTTAAGAGGCAGTAAACCATTCAAACTGCAGACATCAACACAGAGGTACAGGGGGCAATCAAGTCCTGGAATTGGATCATAGATCAACAGACCTCGGTTCTTTCCAAGGAACAACAGTCCTCTATTACTTCGCGGAAATGAGAAACGAGATTTATGAGCGGAACCCTTCATGCACAAAAATGTTAAACTTCGGGAAGAACCATAGGCCTAGAAATATTTAGGATGCTGCTTAGGGTGTTCACAAGGCCTTTTATCATCTGCGCATTCACCTTAGATGGAGACTGATCTGTCAATAAGTACTCAGAAAGGAAAGCCGAGACTCAAGGATGGAATGTAGAAGAAAGATCCATTCAGAAATGTAAAAGTTACACAAAAGGCCACACTGTTCTGAGGTTTATTACTTCACTCAAAACTCATCCCCAGATGTATTTTCATTACTAACTTCATGCAAAATAATGTATTTAAGGAATCCTCTTACAAACAGGCGCGTTCAGACCAGTTGCCATTTCATACGAAGAGGTATTTGAGGGAGACGTTCATACCAATTGCCAACTCACAATCTATATTTTTCGCTAATTTTTAAGAATAGGAACAATGAAAATGATGATAAAGTTTATATGATAATATAAACTTTATCATCATTTTCATTGTTCCTATTGAAAATGATGATAAAGTTTATATGATAATATTTAGTTATTTTTAGCCTCGTGGACATTAAATTTTTTTTCTTTCTTTCTTTCTTTAAAATAATTGTGGTGATAGATTAATGATTTTAAAATCTAAATTTTTTGGGAAATTACATGAGAATTTTAAAATTTTCATGTGATTTCTTGGAAGATTTAGAATTTAAAATGTTATGGATCACAGAAGCTTGCACTCTTAGATTAATGATTATTTATTTAAAATTGTTTTGGTTTTAATGTAGATTATAAATTTTTTATTTAAATTAATTAAAAAATAGTTAAACTTTTATAAATTAATTAAAAATTAGTGTGATTTAAAATATATAAATATATGTTAATTATAAAAAAATATTTTATATTTAAAATTAAGTATAAAAATAAATATATTTTCTTTCCAATATGAAGAAATAAATTAGGAATCCAAAATCAAAAATTATTTCAAAAGTAAAAAAATGTTTTTCTTTAACTTTAAATAAATATATTGGTAATTAATATAAAGTTAATCACAATTGACAATTAAGTGTTATTTTAACGGTAGAATAGTTAAAAACAATAATGGCTTACATGTAAAGAATTTTATTGCTAATTAAAAAGTAATATCCACTACAATTTGACAACTAAAAGTTATTTCAAGTGTAGAAAAAGTTATTTCAACTTAAAGGCAATTAAAAAATAATATTCACCGTAGCTCATAGTTCACTATTAGAAATTATTTCAACTATTGCATAACTTTAAAAAAAATATGGAAATTAGTGAATTAAGGTGTAGAATTTAGTTGTTATGATTTAAATTCAAATTTTATTGAAAGAGATGAAAATATTTAAAAAAAAAAAAGAATTCAATTAAAATTTATACAAAAATCGGAGTTTTTAGAAAAGCAAAAAATAATCTATTCAACTAAAAATTTGTTTAGAAACTGAAAATTTTTATTTGCAGTTTTGTTCATGGAAGATTGTCATATGAGAATATTGAACCAGACCCTGTGCTCAAGAGCTTGTTATTAAGCATTCCTCAGCCGAAAATTGTAAGCTTGTATTGATCGCTTCAAATCTTTATATAAGCTTGCATTGATCGTTTCAAATCTTTATATGACCCTGGGCTTTTTGAAAATTTTGAAGCATTCATCTTAACCGTCTTTTATTGTGAAACAGATATTCACAAATGGTGACAAAATTCACGCTGCAAAGGTCCTTAACAGGCTGGGGTTGGAAGATTGCTTTGAAGGCATAATATGCTTTGAGACACTTAATCCTCCTTCATGAATTATTGAAAACATTAATGAAAAGGATATGCTTGCTATTAATTTTACGTACCCAAAGACACCAGTTATTTGTAAACCCTCCGAACTGGCCATTGAGCAGGCTGTCCGCCTTTCAAATGCTGATCCGTAAAGAACGGCACGAGACTAAAGCTTTGGTGGCCACCTTCCTTGAGTTATGTCATTTCTTCTGAAACTGTAATGGATCATGTCAATATTTCTTGATTAATGAATATAAATGTCCGCAAGGAGGTGAAGAAGAGTTTGCCATACCAGACCCCAACATGAAAATTATCTTTATCGTTTCTAAGAATGGTCATGAGGCTGAAAACTGTAGAGTCAAATCTAAGATAAATTAGAGTTGAGTGACTTAGTTTTCCTTTGAAAGGGCTTATTACAGCAGTTTTTGAAAATGAAAAGATGTTGTTAATCTTCTCATATCCAACATATTGCCCGAACATTCACATTCCTTTTCACTAAAGAGAGGCTAGAACAAGAATATTGCAAGCCACTAGTATAGTCTCAAACCCTAAAGTTGAGTGACAGTATTCAATAAGAAAAACATGCTAGTTTGTCTGCTCACATCTCACATACTGCAAAATCATCTCCTTGTCCTCAAACTCAACATTTTTTTGACAAGAATTGAAAACTCAAAAAAAGTGGAGCAGAGGATTGCTCATTTCAATATTACAAATTAGTTAAATAAGATTACACTGGGAACATCAGCAATAAATGACTCTAGTGTAACTCAACTAAACTGGACTAATTTGAAATTGAACTGGACACTTGGAATGACGGTTTCGACACCAAGAAGGTTGTTAAGATTACATTCTTTAACACTCCCCTTTAATTACGACTACATAAAAATTCAATTCAGATACCTTCTGGTCTATGTCTCAACGAGGCTTACAATTTAAAAAAATTGACTTTCAACTAGATTGAGTTTCTTCTTTTCTTCTTCCAATTCCTGTAGCCTCTAAATTGTTTCAGAGTTTTCGCTTTGTTGTATCCTTCAAAAATTAGTTTCTTGATTTGCTGGTGAAGGTATTTTACTGTTCCAGACTGTCTAAGCATGTCTTGGACATCTTCAAGAAATGTGGGTTGCTGCCACATATTGTTTTCTGTAGTGCCCTTATCATCATCAATCTGCTGCAACATAAGATTAGAAAAATATATTATTTCCTCAAAACTCTAATGCATGAAAATTTCATTGACATGTTCATTATGCATGTCATCTTCAACATTTATATCTACATCTTCTGTGTAGATCTCATCCATACATAGTGTTGCAAGCCATGTTTTAATAAACTTTAACTCTTCTTCATAATCTATTTGTTTACCTGCACACTGAAAATCAATGTTAGAATTAAAAATATTTTCAGAATGACATTGGTTCTGGTATTTTTTCTCTGTAATGAGAGCTTTCTCGTGTTGTGTTCCATTATCTGCTTCTTCCTATGTCTTTGTTTATGCTTTCCCTTTGCAAACTTTTGTTCTTGTCTCTCTTTCTGTCTCTGTCTTTATCTCTGTCTTTCCTTCTGTCTCTGTCTTTTCATCACTAACCTATGCTGCTCCAAATAGGTTGTCTTCCACTGACTAAAGTGGGATTATCTCACCAAATAGCATCATGTCGATATCATACTTTTTTTGCATCATCTGCAACCAGTCATCATTAGCCAATAAATCTTGATCAAAATTTGCATCAACAATATTAATCATTGGATTTACCATAGTAGTTTCACTCTCATCAGCAAGCTTAATTGTTGGATTTACCATATCATCATCAGAAATATTTGTTGCTAGAATCATCAAGTTGTCATCAGCGAGCTGTGTTGCTGGATTCACTATTTCATCTTCAGCAAGCTCTGTTGTTGGAATCATCAAAACTTCGTTAGCAAGCTCTGTTGTTGGATTCATCAAATCTTCGTTAGCAATCCATGTTGTTGGTATCATCAAATATTAATCCACTTGTAACTGTGTACAGTGGGGTTCACAAGCATATTCACACTCTCTCTCTGCTACTTCTACAATTTCTTCAGAGACATCATCCACTTGTAGCTGAGCATAGTGGGATTCAACAAACTCTTCATCTTGTTTTAGATCTGCTTCTCCAGATCCACCTTCATCTTCAACTTCAATGGTCCCCCTTATACCAAAACACCTCTTAAGAGTATCCCATGCCTCCTTGGCTGTCTTGGCATATCAAATCAAAGCGAAGAATTCTTTCATCCACAGATCCTTTTATGCATTTTAATGCATAGGCATCTTTTTTCCTCTTTACTTCCAGATCTAAAAATATCTCGAATATCTTTTGTTTTTGCTTTAGCCTCTTGCCTTTTCCCATGACCTCATTGCTTGACTTCCACAAACAAACGAGTCTACATATGCATCAAATATCTTGCTTCTAAAAATTTCAAGAAAATTTGTATGAAGACAATACTTTGCAAGGTTTTCACACTTCACTTTCTCACAATTTCAAGTTTAAAAAAAAAAAAAAAAAAAAAAAAACTTGAAATTGACTTTCAGCTAGATTTGGTTTTCTTATTCTCTTTTTATAGAAAGAGAGACAGGAAAAAAAGTTTGAAAATTTTGAATTTTTGTTTTCCAAAAAATTCTTTAAAAAAAAATAATTTCTTGATATGAAAGGGCTTCTTCCTTTTTTCAAATCACGTGGAGTGTAAAAAGAAAACTTACATGGCCTTTCTCAAACAAAACTTTATTCCATTAACACAATCTTTGAACACAGAGTGGTGATTTAAAAAAAAATACCTCCATACCTTCATGAATTTTTGGCCATCAATTTTGTGGCACATGCATTACTTTGAATCACTTTAATCAAACGATTTTTAGAAAAATCGATGTACCAATTCGCTTCAAATACCTTAACGTAGGAACTTGAACTCCATCCCCGCATTTAACTTAACAAAGTTGATCCACTTCTGCCCCGCGTTAGTCCAAAATCCATGCAGGTAGTTGGAACTAACGCGACCGATTGCTCTTGGCTGCTACATTAGTAACACTGGGAATCTTCTCAAGAAGTGCATTACAACAGAAATGCTAACGCAGTTATTTAACTTCTAAAGTGCGTTAATAATGACGAGCTCCTTTAAAACAGTGCGTTAGTGCAACAAAATTTCTAATTTGGATTTCTTCTCGAACATCCTTTTTACTTCTCGAACTGCCTTTCTGCAATTCGTTTCGTCGGCGCCTTCACTGGCTTTGCCTGGATTTTTTGTTCTTCTTTAGCTTCTTCACAGGAGGCGTTTTCAACATTCCTCAAAACTTCTGTTGCTTTATCAAAGAGTCTTATGCAGGCTCGCCTCTCCTCTCTACTGATCCAACTTGGCTTTGTTGTTGCTCTCTCAAGAGGCTTATGCAACTAACTCCAATACCATGACAAGAATTGAAAACTGAAAAAAAGTGGAGCAGAGGATTGCTCATCTCAATATTACGAATTAGTTAAATAAAATTACATTAGGAACATCAACAATAAATGACTGTAGTGTAACTCGACTAAACTAGACTAATTTGAAACTAAACTGGACACTTGGACTGACAGTTTCAACAACTAATAGGTGGTTGGGATTACATTCTTTAACAGTTTTGTTACAAAAAAGGAATAGTGTATTAAGCAATAATCCATTCATAAAATGTCATGGCAACCTTGCAATTCCACATTTCATGCTTTAGGCCCACAACACACCATACACAATCCATAAATGCAAATTCCCATCACAACCTCAAGCCTCTGCAGTTTTGATATTTGAAATCTATTTATGCATTATCGTTTTGACAACTACTATTGTAAGCATTAAGTCTAAATCGATTGTGTTTTACTGCAGATTTTCTTTGATGACAACATCCAGAATATAGCTGGACGAAATCATGCAGGCCTGCATACTGTATTGGTAAGACCATACAATTGTAAGTGTGAGGTGGTGGTTTTGCAGAAAGGTGTAACTGACCCAATCTTATTTTAATATTAATATTGGCCTTGATCACTGTCATTATCAGGTGGGAACTTTGGTGCAAAAAGAGGGAGCATATTTTTCCCTTGAGAGTATTCACAATATTAGAGAAGCTCTGCCAGAGATGTGGGAAGAAGAAGATGCAAGTAGGTTCATGAACCTTGCTAGTCCAAGAGCGACAGTTGAAACTATTGTCACTGCATAAATAATGATCCCATTTAATGAGCAAAAGATTATGGTAATGCCTTTCAAGTTCCTATCTCTAGCAAACTCCTTTATCTGTTAACATGTTGGACTATGTATCTGATCTAGAGGATCCCTATCAATGGACGAATTCGATACACATGAGACATCAGGAGATCAAATATGTCAATACTCTGTTTATACAAAGTAATTTATTCTATCAATAGATCAGATAATCTATTTTGTTAATGCTTCATCCGTTAATTATTTTCCAGTGGTTTTTCCTTATGGGGGAGGTTTGTGCCCATGGTTTTTCCACGGGGAGCTCTCAAATTAGGACTCTAGAGAAGGAATCATTAAAAACTTATGTATTGTCCCAATCGTTCCATCACACTGGCCTTTTATGACTGTAGATTTCATTTAATTTATATATAAATGTCTAGTAAATGCTATAATTGACCAACCCAAAACATTGGATGAACTTTGATTCAATTCATACATAAACGTTAAAAATGACTTAACCGATAGCATTAAACTATAATGGCCAATATGCGGTGAGATTTAATTTAGCTTATAAATAAATGTATAGTAAACGCTATAATTGATGATATATGTGAATTGTAAATTCAGTGTAAAGGAGGATATATATATATATATATATATATATATATATATATATATATATATATATATATATATATATATATATATATATATATATATATATATATACATATATGTTGAAGTCATTAAGATAAAGGGTTTAGAATGTTGATTTCAGGTTCCACATAGTTACGCCTACTTTGATTCATATTGTTTGTTTGAATGTTAATTGGTTTACAAGATGCATTTTAGAGTTTCTACATTTTGATAAATTTGTAATACTGAAAGTTTGAATTTGTATTTGATGTGCGTTTTGATATGTTTCACGGGGTTTCAACTTGATCTACGTTGGAAGTAATGTTTCCATGTCATGTGTGTCATGTGTATTACACGTAGTCAATGAGTATTTCGAGGTGTTATTCTACATGTGGTTGTTTCCTATGTGTATGAGTTATTGTTGTGTCATGACACAATCGTGGATCCACTTTCTTAGGATCTAGATTTGTGGAAGTGATTTACATCCTATATATGTAGCTGTAATGATAAGTAAAATTATAGTATGATTTATTGTGTGCACAAACACTTTCTCATCCCTCTCATATTTCTATCATGGTATCAGAGCTCTAGTTGAGATTAGTAAGACTTAATTAAGTGTGCAGATTTCTTTTCCAATTGTTGTCTCATTCCTATTGCCAAATCTTGAATGAACGTCAATTAATGTGGGATGGAGTATCTCACATTTTTTATGTCTTCAAAAAATTGAAATGCTATTTCTATAATGCCCATTCTGTAATTTATGTTGAAATGTGACACCAAAAGTAATTAATGTAATTATGGGAAAAAATTAGTTATTACTGGTTAGTCGGTTGCATAACGAAAAGGAGTTATTTAATGAAGTAGCCCATATTAATTGGGATGACCCTAGTGGCTTGTAACAATGGAGAATCATTATTGATTAATAGAGGTTTCCAATCCCTTGCTGCATGGAGGTTTCCTTGACATCTTGTCAAGGTTTTACCACATAAGTTATTGTGTGTGGGTTTCCATTCATTTTAATCCTTCATTTTTTTCTTGTTTTATAACTATTGATATCAACAAGTGGTATCAGAGCCTTCATGAGGACTGTGAGGTGTAACATAGAAAAATGTTCACCGATAAGTGAAGCTCCCAATCCCAGACGCTGAAATAAAACCCCCGGCACAACGATAATGTCATTGGTAAATTAAAAAGGGTGAGCCATTCCGAATCAAGGAGGTTGCATGAGGCACACGTTGTGTGAAAAAAAACTGCGTGGTTGTTGCTTCCATCCACGTTGTGTGATAGAAGGTGCACGTTGGAGAAAATCTGCATTAGTGGCAGTCTTTGTCATCGTTAGGGAAAGGAAGAGCTCATTGCTCGAGAAAGAGAACTCTAAGTCTGAGAAGTGGAGGCCATGTTTCTCACCCCTGCTACTGTCGCTGGTGATCACTACTATTTTTTGTTGGAGCTGTCGCTTGAAGGACGAACACCAATTATTTTTCCATTATTGCTCGACTATGAAGGATCTGTCAACCCTGATAGTGAAGCTAACATAGTTAAACACAGATCACATGTTGTCCATTGTGCTAGAGAAGTACCAGAGGGAAAAGGAAGCATGTGTTGTGCCAGAGGAGGTCAATTTGATGATGGAGTTGAGGCATTTTGAAGTCTGTTTGTCGAAGCTCTGTTATCTAAAGAAGTACAAAGGAAATCCAATATTGAAACATCTGCACCATAAGCCATGGTAGCTAGAGGCCGGTTAAAACAAGTAAGGGAGAAAGAATAGTGTTTTTCCAAATCAAAATGAAAAGGAAAGAAGTGTAAAGTGAAATGTCATTACTACAACAAAATTGGATACCTCAAGGAACATTGTTGGAAATGGAAGGAGTCTAAAAATCATAATAAGGAAGAAAATCAAGTTGATTCAGGTATGATTGATGAATTTTTATCTGTTGAAGTAAGAATAGTAGATCAAGCTTTACGTATTTGTAATTTCTCTTAGAACGTTGAAATTTGGTTGTTAGACTCTGGTGTTTCTCATCACATGAGTCCACACAGAGATTGGTTTACTCCATATGAAGCTGTAAATGGTAGTTCTATGTTAATGGGAAATAATGCATCTTGTCAAAGTATTGGGATGGAAAATGTAAAAATTAATATGTATGATGATACAGTTAGAATAGTAATTGATGTTAGACATGTACCTGAATTGATGAAAAATTTTATTTCTTCAAGAGTTTTGGACTCGGATGGTTATATTTTTACAGGTCAGAATGGAGTGTTGAAAGTCTGAAAAGGAACCTTGGTTGTTATGAAGGAAGAAAAGGTTGGGAATATTTACAAACTCAAAGGAAGTACTCAAGTCAGTGAGGCAAAAATTGTATCAGAAAAAGAAGAAGAAGGTTGTCACCTATGGCATGAATGGTGGGTCACATGAGCAAGAAAGATGTTCGGGTATTAATGAACTGCAAGTTGCTTCCTGATTTGAAATCCTTGAAGTCATATTTTTGTAAACATTGTGTGTATGGAAAACAATGTAAACACATCTTTAAAATTGGAAGTCATAATAGTAAAGAAATTTTGTACTATGTCCATTATGATATTTGGGAACCATATCCTACTATGTCTTATGGAGGTGCATTATATTTGTTCGGATTTATTGATGATTTCTCCTGGAAAGTTTGGGTATATATGTAAAAAAAAAACGATTTGTGAAGCTACGGTGGAAACGAAAACTGGAAAATGAATTAAATGTTTAAGAAGTGACAATGGCAGTGAATTTACTTCTTTAGAATTTGAACAATACTTTAAGGATGAAGGAATTGTTAGACATAAAAATGTTGTTTATACTCAACAAAGTGGTGTTGCTGAACCTATGAATCGGACTCTTATGGAAAGAGCTAGAACATGATCAACAATGCTAACCTACAAAACTAGTTGTGGGAAAAGGAAGTATCTATTGCTTGTTATTTAGTTAACAGATCACCTTTTGTTGCCATACATTGCAAAATTGCTGAAAAATTCTGGTCGAGTCAATCTTGTGACTATTCACATTTAAATATTTTTGTTTGTGATGCCTATTCTATTATTCCAATGATTCAATGCTCAAAGTTAGATCCAAAATTGAAATGTTATGTCTTTGTTGGGTATGATTATGTAGTGAAAGGATAAAGGTTGTGGGATCCTTCTTCAATGAAGATAGTCATTAGTAGAGATGTAACATTTGATGAATATTCTCTTCTAAGATTGGATGTTGCAAAAGGTGAACATGAACAGGTATCGTCAAAGCAATAAATTCAATTGGAGGATAATTTTTTTCTAGAAATTCAAAAGGAAGGAGAGACTTCTGAAGAAAAATGTGAAGAATAAAAGGGAATTGTAGAGGTTCCAGAACTAATTCAGAAACCAGTCACTCTAAGAAGGTTTACAAGGGAAAGAAGAACACCTATAACGTATGAAGATTACGCTTCAAATTTTGCATTGATTACTGAAGATGGGGAACCTTATTTTTATTAGGAAGTAGTGGATGATGCAGACATCAAAAAATGGAAAAATGCTATGGAAGAATAAATGGATTCCTTAGCCAAGAAAAACACATGGGATCTTGTAGAACTTCTTGAAGGGAGAATTGTTGTTGGATGAAAATGGGTATTGAAATTGAAATGGAAATTTGTTGGAAGTATCGAAAGGTATAAGGTGACGCTGGATGCAAAAGGGTATTCTCAGGTTGAAGGTATTGATTTTCATTAGAAATTTTCATCAATTATAAAACTTGTTTCTATTTGTACTATATTAGCACTAACTAGATTATTTGATCTTAAGTTAGAACAATTATGTGTTAAAAAATATTTTCTTCATGGTAATTTAGATGATGAAATATTAATGGAAAATTCATAAGGTTTTGTACAAGATCGCAACCTAAAGGTTAGTTTGCAAGGTCTAGAAATCATTATATGGCCCGAGGCAGTCACCTAGGAAATGGTACAAGAAGTATCAATCCTTCATGGTGAGCCAAAATTTTGTCAGAAGTGAGTATGATCATTGTGTATACCTCAAAAGTTTCAATGGCATATTCATTATATTGGTGTTGTATGTTGACAACATGATTATTGCAAGAAAAATTATGGAAGAAATCAACAGGTTAAATGCTTAGGTCTCTAGGACTATTGATATGAAGGACCTCAGAGCGCAAAAACATATATTTGGCATGGAGATACACATATATAGGAAGAATGGTAATATTTGGTTATCAAAATAGAAGTATGTTGAGAAATTACTTGAAAAGTTCTGTGTGAACAATGTGAAACCCATTAATGTTCCATTACCTTCCCATTTTAAGCTTTCATTGGTTTTGAGTCCTATAACCGATGAAGAAAAGAAGTATATGTTTGATGTACCATATTAAAATGCAGTAGGAAAATTTATGTATGTGATGTTATCTACAAGACCTCACATTTCAAATGCATTTGGAGTTGTCTGCTAGTTCATGGAAAATCCATGGGAAGAACTTTGGCAAGCAGTGAAATGGATGCTTCGGTATTTGAGAGGCACAAGTGATCATTGCATCATCTTTAATGGTTTTGGAGGAGAAATTTACATATATGTAGATGCCTATTATGCAGGTTATTTGGATAAAACGAGGTTTACTAGAGGTTATGTTTTTACTCTTGTAGGTGGAGCAATCAATGGGATCTTAAAGCTTCAAGAGACAATTTCTTTGTCCACTATTGAAGCTAAGTATATAGCTGCTTCAGATGCTCGTAACGAGGTAATATGGTTAAAATGTCTTCTTGATTATATTGGAAGGATGGAAGAGAAAGTGAATGTGTTCTGTGATAGTCAGAGTGCTATTCATTTGGCTACATATACAGCTTATCACAACAAGACCAAGCACATTAATGTAAGGTATCAGTTTGTGAGACATGTGATCGATGGTGGCTAAGTAGCTCTCAAGAAGGTCCGTACATAGGAAAACGATGCAGACATATTCATGAAGCCAGTTAGAGTATAAAATCTGATATGGTGTCTGGTTTCTCTTGGCTTGCAAAAAATATGATGAATGGGCATGGGCAAGGGATTATGAAAATTGTTGTCAAGGTGGAGTTTTTTGAAATGTGACAACAAAAGTAATTAATGTAGTTATGGGGAAAATTTATTTATTACTAGTCAATCGATTATATAACGAGAAGGATTTATGTACTGAAGTAGCCCATATTAATTAGGATGGTCCGAGAGGCTTGTAAGAATGGAGAATCATTCTTGATTAATAGAAGTTTACAATTCCTTCCCCCTTGGAGGTTTCCTTGACACATTGTCAAGGTTCTACAACATAAATCATTATGTGTTTACTTGTGTATGTTTGTCAGTTTCCATTTATTTTAATTCTTCATTTCTTTCTTGCTTTATAACTATTGAGTTCAATAATTTGAGTGTGAGTGAATTAGTACATCAATTTTCTTTTTTGAATTCCATTATTTTGAACATAGCCTAAGTTTTCAAATGAGAGATCTATCTACATGAATTTTTCATGGGAATAGATCTATGCTTCAGAGCGACCACATCCATGTGAGAGAAGTCTATTTGTGTATTGATTCAATGAAATATGAGTTCTAGGGCTATAGAAACCAACTCTGGTCACAAGAGAAAAAGTTTTTTTTTGAGAGACATCATCCCTCTTAAGCTACTAAACTTCTCATTTTGATCTCTGATTTGCATAATGTGGAACTGGGATGTCATTTAACACTCTGGAGAGATAAATATATGTAGAAAATTTATCCTCGAGATTTTCCAGAATAAGTTCATTGAGAGTCGAGAACATCGACATATCACACATAACATGAGTATGATTTGGGTTGCCCCAACTCTGCTCGAAATAAATGTGATGGATGGTGATACAATGAGACATTCTCTGCTGATCAAAGCCTCTCTAAAAAAATTTGGGAAAAAAGCCACTAGAAAGCGTGCCTGATTTTGAGGCATAAGAAAGAGCCCTCTTCCATTTTGTCTCAACGAATTCAATTTCACTCGATTTTGGTTTGGCCTCCTGATGTTTGGTCCTTAGTGCATAAAATTTAAGGTGTCGACAGTAGAGTGGGAGAAGAACCGATCTCAAATTTCAAAGAGGTAACATGTATTCTCTAGCTTTAGAGAAATTTAATGGCATCAATTTTCATACATGGAAAGTCAAAGTTCAAATGCACCTTATGAATATTGGTTTGTGGAGTATAGTTAAAGGAACAAAAGAGGATCCAACTGACCCTAAGCTCTTATTTGAAAGGGAAAAGAGAGAAGAAAAGGCTAAGCATATAATTGGATTAATAATTTCATTTACTTAAATGCATTTGATTGATTTCAAAAAATCATTTAACTAAAATTGAGAGCAGTTGAATAAAATATTTGGAGAAAAGGATATGAACACAAGTTTCTCTTTAAAACTACCTCTCTTTAGTCTCAAAATGAAGGGTGAGACACCTCTCTCTACTCATACAAATCAGTTAATCTCTCTCTGTAGGATATTATCCAAAATTGGTGCCAAGGTAGATAAAGATGATAGTAAAGCGATTCTATTAAATAACATATCTCCCAAGTATAGCAACATTTTATTCACCTTAAATAAAATTTCCTCTCAATCATTATAAGGAATGGTATCATTTTTAGTTGAGTAAAAAAGTGAAAATTTAAAGGCTTCAGATAATTGTGTTCAACATGAACTGGCACTGATTTCCAAACGAAATATGGGCTCAACAAAATTGTTCTACTATCACAAATATGGACATGCAACATGGAATTGCAGAAATTGTGCAAGGGGTCTCCTCAATGGCAAGGAAACTGCAAACATAGCCAACTTGTATGACATGTCATAATCAGATGGTGTTGAGTTTCCATCATAACCACCTCACAAACTATTATAAAATAAAAGAGGCTTTTAAGTTCTTTTGTTGTGTGTGTTTATTTGTATGTTCAAGTTTATGGTGTGAATTGAAGAAGTATTGTGTTACTATATTGTGCAAGAATCAAATGATACAGAACCTAAAAGAAGATGCCAACTATTCAACATACTAATGTTATTTTTCGTGCTCTAGGAGAACTAGTCACAATTAGTTCTTAATAAGGTCAAGATGGTGTAACCTGACATGCTCTGGGAGGGTTAGTACATGTTATTTTATACAAGGTCAAGTTTTAGAATTATCTGTTGAATACATTCTATATCCATAATGTTATCATACACAACTGATCAAGGTTGCGGAGGGAAATGGATTCACAAATAGTGGAAGTTCCATATGATGGTTAAATATCGAGATGGCCTATTGAGCTCTGGGAGGTTGAGAAGCATCAATTATGCAAAGTACATCAATGATGATTTGAATTAGTTATGTCTTGAATGGATAAAGTTGGAAGCTTGAAAGTGTGGTGAATAAAAGTGCGAAAACAATAATATTACAGAGTGGATATGAGTGCTAGTGATGACCATATTATAAAAATATGACAAAGATTTATTTATTTGTTTGTTTTCTATATTTTCTACATGTAAGCATTAAGGGAGGATTTTGGAAGTATTTCTTCCATGTGATGTGTGTCATTTTTATTATAGGTTTTCGGTGAGTATTTTGTGGTGTTATTATATATGTGGTTCTTTCCCATGTGTATGAGTTGTTTTTGTGTCATGGCACAGCTGTAGATCCACTTTCTTAGGATATAAATTTTTGGAAGTGAGTTATTTACATCCTATATATGTAACTGTGATGACAAATAAAAATAGTGTGATTTGTTGTGTGCACAATCAGTTTCTCGTCTCTCTCATTTTTATATCAATCTAGACTTTCTTGCATTCTCCACTGGTTCCATTGTAGGTCATTGATGAAGGATACAATTGCATTTACTTCATCATGATTCTCATTAATAAATTCCCCCATAAATGTTTTCAACTACCAACTAAAAGTAACCATTGAGAGACTTCTTCGAGAAGCTCAGAATATGAGATTGTTTGATTGTCTTTGCAGAAATTTCTTTCAAGCCATTTTGTATTAGCTTCTGTACATGGGGTTCATGACTCAGTAAACAAAAAATTCCTAAGTTCCCAGCTCCCAGTTGGCTACAGTCTCGTTGGAGAGGCATGATACATGTTAATATTGATAAGGCCACCAATACGCTTCATGGGACACCTACAAAAATCACACTTCTTTCTCATTAATTGAGAATTCCAATGTGTATAAAGAGCTAGAAACTCCCCTAAGAATATTAAAAAATTAGTAAAAAAAAACTGATACTATATATATTTGTAAAAAATAATTTTTTTTTTAATATTTAAAAAGATAAAAAGTAAGAATATAATGTGCAATATTAGTAATACTTTTGAATATGCCTTCTAATTTAAAATATAAAAATATCAAGAAAGAGTAATTAATTTAGCATAATTTGTTTTTGAAAATATGTAGATAGTTTATTAAAAACTCAAACATTATATAAAACGAAACAACATAAGTATCTTTAGCCTTTATAAGTTATGCATATATAATGAGAACTATTTGGAATCTTATTGAAACTACTCCTTCATGTCATGATAGGAGACTATATGAATACATAATTCTCTTTGGTATATTCATTTAAAGAATACTTTAATATGAAGAATATGCCGATGGAAATATAGTTTTAGTTTTGTTGGAAGAATTCAGATTGCAAAAGAGTGTTTTTTTTCTTTAATTTTGTAAATTTCAATATAATTAATTGTTTTTTAATCTAAAATATAAAAATACTCTCATTAAATACAAAGACTTAAAATTTCAATTTTCAAATTATTATTCATAAATTTAATAAAATAGTAAACACAAACAAACAAGTGAATATAACTCATTGAACATATCATTATAATGTATTTTAAATTGAATTTATTTTTAAAAAATTATATAAAATTAAAATTAAAATTATAAAAGAATTAAATTTAATAATGGAAAATAAAATTTATAATTGAAGAATAACAATTTCCTTTAATTTAAATATTTATTTTTGTTAATGTGGTATGGAAATATCCTCATATTAATTATAAAACTTGAGACTAAATTTTGAAATGATAAAGAATTTTATAAAAACAATACTTGAAGTTGTGAATATAAAATGGTTTCTAACACGTAATTTATTAACATATAATAAAATATTAATATACATTTGTATAATTATAATGAATGAATAAAAAATATAATATAAATACAAATTACAAAATAAAATAATTAAATTATTCAATAAATATTTGTCAACAAAATTTATTAAAATAAAATTATTATAAAATATTTTACAATAAGCTGTATCAATTCTTGTATCTTATTCATGAAAAATTCGTGATTGACCTTAATATCATTAGAGGAAAACAAATATTGACGAGTATATTAAAGTGTTTTTTTAGCTTCTAAACCCTCATTAGATTGTGGTATCTTTATCAAAGGATTGATTCTTCCAAGCATAACATATAACCACTAGGAAATCTATTTGAAATTGGATCCAAAATTTTCTCCTCATAATTTCTCCTTTAGATTTGAAAGCTGTACTTACAAGGCCCATTTTTTTTTGGCAAAATCCAAAATTTGATGGGATTTTCAAGTAAAAGGTTGGAATTGCATGAACACCTTTCAACTCAAGATCAAGGAGTTTAAATTAAAACTCATAGAATGGAACAAAAAGGAATTCGACCATATCTATACAAAGAAACATGTTCTAGACTCTCACTTGAAACATAATCAATAATGAATTATTCAAAATGGACACACAAATGATTTGATTCTAGAAGGATAGTTGAATAATCAACTTCAGTAGTGATGGAAATAGGAAGAGACTCTTTGGAAGCAAATGCCCCATGTCCAATGGAAACAAAAGCGGGGTAGGAATTCCAAATTCTTATGTAAAGCCATGATCAAACATTATCATAATAACATGATATTATGACTTTTTCCCAAGGATGGGACATGCCTAGTTCAAGATGAGACAAAACAATAAATTGTATCATGTTAGCATTCCCTTCTTATAGACCTATCCTTGAGTAAATCTACTTCCATTAAATTAAACACTTATCATATCCAAAATCTCGTTCATCCAAATTATGATTAGGCCTTAGTGAGGGAAGTTTTATCTACAAATGTAGAAGAGGTGGTAATGGAAATACTTATGAATAAAGCCCTTGGTCCCAATGGTTTTACCAATTATTTCTTCTAGGCCCGTTGGCCCCTCATAGGCTCTAAAGTGCGTGCTTTGGTTTAAGAATCAGAGCACTACCAAAAGGTATGGTTAGGTCTTAGTGCTACTTTTATTAATTTTATTCATAAATTTAGTAGGTAAGATGATGGGAATGGATTCCAACAAAATTTCCTTTGTAATATGATTTACAAAATAATATCTTCATTCATTGTGAACAACTTTAAAACCAATTTTAAAAGATATCATATCTCTAGAGCATACAAGTTTTGTGGAAGGTTGTTACATTCTTGATGGGATTATAGAATACCATGAGGTTATTCACTCTTTGGATAAATCAAAATAGGTCGGTATTCTTCTAAAACATGACCTCTCCATATCCTATAACTAGTTAAATTGGGATTACCATATTAAAACTCTTCAGGCCTCTGGATTTTGGCTTAGTGGATAGATTTGATCAAGCCGTTAATATCAACCTCCTTTTATTCTATTCTCTTGAATGTATCTCTAACCATTACCTTTAATACCTCTAAAGGCCTCTGCTTCAGATACCCTATTTTTCCTTTATTATTCATCTTGGTAGTCGAATAATTTGAAAGATACGTCAAAGAATTTGGGCATGAAGATAACACTAAGGGCCTCTACCTTTATAGAAATTATTTACACATCCATGATCAGCGATTCGTTGATGGAATTATGTTATTTTTCGTAATGAGGGAGACCATGGCTTTAAAATCCATCCATAATAAATTTATACATGCATCAACGATTTATAAATGGGGAAAATCCAATGTTTATTTTTTAAACACTAATGGGACCATTAAGATAAATCTGGCTCAACTCCTAGACATTTAAATTATTAACCTCCCCTCTAAATATAGAGGAGCTCCACTGGTAGAAAACTCCTTGAGATATTCTAGTTGAAAAGGTGTTCTACCATGGATATTTAATAATCTCAATAGTTGGTGTTTTGATATATCAATATGGTTGGAAATATTTTCCTCAATATTTTTCTTGAATCTCTTTGATCAAGAGACCAAGTCATATGCTAAAAAATGAAAGTGCTCAAAACAAGTCCGAATCTGAGTGACCGGAAGGTCTCATCGTTGCGATTCTGGCACTACGAATGGTTCGAAAACCGATGTTGTATGAGGAATATATCGCGTTCTATTCATCTTCCAAAAAAAAAAAAAATTGGTGACTGGATGCCCAATCAGCTTGCAGGTGTAGTCAGCAGAACATTCTAGGAATATTCCATTTTCTTCAGAGCCACTATGGTGGCACCATGTGGCAATTTGTGGACCATTGGATGATAAGGGTACAGATGAATCTGAGCCATTGGATGTGCTTTTGGTGTGGTGAATGACTGAGTGACACGTGTCAAGCTCACAAGCCACCACGTGTCATGATAAGGTTAGGTAAAAATTTTGTGGAGTCGACAGGGGTTGAACCCGCAACCTCCTCTCCATGTGCAATACTTCTTACTGTTCCACCTGTAGGGAATAACTTAACCCTATAGGTTGGAATATGTATTTAAATTTTCACAATTTTCGCGGTGAGCGGTCGGGAGGCCAACCCCTAAGAGCTAGCCCCCGTACCACATTTCCATGCACTCAAAACTGTGACCCATGCCCTAACCATAGCATTAAACAAAACCACCAGCGGAGTATGTGACTGTTCATATGGCAGAAGTCTAAATGTTAAATGTGATGGTTTCAGAGGTATGGAACAATGCCACTTCAGGTTCTAACATTCGACATATAATGTTGTAACAGTGATCACATGCGGGAGTTGATATTTAATGCGATGGTTTAGGTGGCAGGTTGTGGAACCACGTTATGCAGGATTCCAATGTAACGACGGGGAGTTCAAACCACTAGCGGAGAAATTGGCGGGGGTGGCAAGTGACCACCACGCCACTCACATTTATTGTTAAAACTTATCCACCCACCAATTTTGGAATGTGCCCCAAAATTTGGGGTTCACTACATCAATATTTCTGTAATTAAACTAACATTCTCCACATTTAGTGGAGTTTTTCTAGCTGTCATTGGGAAAAATGCATTGGGAGGCCAATTTTCAACCATTTTTGGAGATGGAATAGTCATTTTTGGATAATTTCGACATTCTGAACTAATTGAAATAGGTTTCAGAGCCATCGGAGGTAATTTCATGTAGGTTTTGCTTCAGGAGAGGTTAAGGAGCCACTAGGGCCACTTGGGTGTTTTCAGTGTGTTGAGCATCCATTCTCTATTTTCTGCAAATGAATAGTCATTCCTGAGTAATTCAAGCATTCTAAAGATTTTTTTATAGATAAAACAACCATTTGAGGATTTTTTTCACATGTACTTACCATTTTTAAAAAATAAGATACGAGGGACATGCCATTGGGAACTGGACCAGCAGATGTAGCCCAAGAGGGGTGAAATGCTTCATCAATTTGCTGAGTATTTTCATATGTGATGCTTTATTCTCTGTCATTTACTTCTGAACAGTGTTATACAAGCTAATTTATATGCTTTAACCTCACATAAAAATCAGTTTAACTAATTTAAAGCCTTTTGTTTCACCTGCAAACTTCAGTGAAACTTAGGCACATAATTTAATTACTGTTTGGATACTTAGCACAACAAAAATAATACATTCCATTCATATCACTCTTCTTGTATATAAGTTGTCATATCTAGCGGATCCTAAAGTAATTTTAATATCCATTACATTCATTTAGGGATAATTTATTTACACAGCCACAAATAAGGAAAATAAGTGGACATTAGTCACCTAAGAGAATATTTTTATTCGTAATTTGGATGGGGGTTTAGGATTGTGGGACCTAGATATACTAAATAAATCTTTGGAAACACAATTCTGATGATAATGGCTTCAGGGAGGAGATGAACTTCAAAACAAAATTACAATATGAGATATATGGCCACTCCTTCTCATAATGCGAAAAGTTGTGAGAAATCAAGTATTATTTAGGTTCCTCCATATGGATTTTGGAATAGGAAAACTATAATTGAATTCAAAAGCACACTTTTTGGGAGATTCAGGATGGACACATCACATTTATTTGGAATTATTTTTGGAATAGTTCCTACAATTGGAGATAAAGAAAATCTCAAATATTTATTTTCATTTACATCAGAGCATTAGGATCTTACTGTTGAAATTTTTTGGATGTTAACTCAAGGCACCAAGCTATGGAAGGAATGGAAAATAGTTGAATATTTTCTAGCAAATACAACTCTTTCTACTTTTCCTAATTTAGATGAGGAGTTAAAAAATTATAAAATACCTATTTCTTGGGATATAAAAAAAATTCAGTGGGGATATCAAACCAAAGGATGTTTACCCTTAAGGAAGAATCTTCTCTTATTACTAATTCCTATGACATCGACATGTTGGAAGAAAATTTTTTATTCTTGTCAAAGGATACAACAAATCAATGAGTTAATCACATAATATTATACAACAATTCAAGAAATTTCAAATGAGTATCTAATTTCCTCATAGCTCCTCACGGTTGGAGTGAATTAAAATTTACAAGTCAGAAAATCATATTTTTGTTTCTCTTCAATTCGGCCTACATGAACTCAAGTTGGTCCCTCTCCAAAAGACATGTCCATTCAAAAATGACTAAATTGGTATAAATAGATAATATGATGTCTCCATTTGGCCATCTAGCTTGCGAAAAAAGAAAAATATAAGATTCAAACCTAAGATAAAATATTAGAAGGTGCATAACTCGTGTACCTTGGAGTTGGTCAAGAAAGAAAGACGTTGACTTTTATTTTTGGACATTAGTTTTTTATATCTATTTCGGGTGAAGTTTTTGGTGGTATTTTTCTCTTACCTATTTAAAATTTATCTTATATTGAATTTCATGTCCTTTTGTGGCATGTTTTTGAAGTTATTCTGGCCTCCGCGTGAGCTTAAAAATCAGCCCTGCGGAAGAATGGATCTTCGGATCTTGACAAAACATACCTCAGCCTCTTAGTTGTCATATTATAGCTCAACCTTGAGGTAAGGATATAATCATGAAGAAGGCTGATACCTATGATCATACCTCAGACTTCAGCCCTATTGTGTCTTATTTCAACCCTTCAACCTTTGGAACTTGTCAAAGACGTATACTTCAGACCTCGCATATATGTGGATACTTTGAAATAGAACTGAGTTTTTTGAAAGAAGTCGTAGACCTATGAAAAAGCTCGTATTTGTGGATATTTATTGACCTTGTACACTTTAAATATGGACCCATGATAGAAAAAAGAATTTCAGCCCTATGAACACCTGAACCAAATTTAAACTATGCAGAAAGAGACCCCAACTTTGTGAAATAGATCTTTACCTCAAACCTATAGAAGTACGTATCTTGTATAATATATTTGGCTTTGAAGAGGAGAAATTATTTTAAATCATTATCATAGAAACTTGAATATCCTTATGTGGAAACCTTGTAGCCTTTCCTATAGTAGTCTTTGAAAATATTTGTGGTAGCATACTTCGAGCATTGTTTGAAAAAGCCTTAGAGAGGTTTATTTGAAGATATTCTTAGCCTTGTTAAAGAATATTTCTAATATTTTTTTATGAAACTTTAGAATCGTTGATGAATACATCCCTGAACCATTATTGAAGGCTTATTAATTACATTTTGGAGAATTTTTTAAGTAAGCATTTCTGGCAACGTTTTGAGTTGACCCAAATGGAGCTTGAAGTTGTTGAGAGGATTGGAGTGCTCCTTTTGACAAAGTTTGAGCTTCGATTTGTTGAAGGTTGGAACCTTGAAAAAGTTAAATATTTTATTATAGAATTTGGAGCTTTATTTTTTCTAAAAGAGGATTAGATTCCCTACTATCTTCATCTAAAATTATTTTTGTTTCATTTTTTTGTTATGTTTGTATTTGTGATAAAAAAATTAAATACCATAATATAAAAATTGAGAGAAATATTGCATCACTCCCCGACTATTTGCAACAATTGGTATCAGATTCAGCTTCCCCAAGATCGACTTAATAGATGGAAGAATGATTTTTGAATCAAATTACTAGTAAGCATGCTAAGGTCACTCAATTTGATGCAACAAAATTTTTCTTCTAGAAGTTCAAAATGGAGTACTACCTAGTGTCTCTTGGAGTTGAACTTTGAAAATGTTTCATAGAGGATACAAGATCCAATTCCCTCTTCCAATGAATCCAGAAAGGAAGAAAGCATATGTGGCAAATTAAAATTCCTTGAATTCTATATAAAGTGGCTAAAGAGATTTGGGACAAGATCATCCATATCGATGAAGGATATGACAAGTTCAAAAAGGAAAAGCTTCAAACCTATAGAAGGAAATTTGAAAGTATCAAGATGAATAAAGAAGATACGGCTGCTTATTTTCTCTGAGTAGATGAGATAGATAACTATCTCAAAGGTATAGGTGAATACTTAAAAGAAAATATAATTTTCCAAAAGGCCTTGGGATCTCTTCCAAATAATTTTAATGCCAAGGTATGTTCCATAGAAGAGCTAAAATATTTGGACTCTCTATCAATGGCTGAAATTCATGTAATTCTCACATCATACGAGATGAGGTCCATAAATACAAGTCAAAATAAATTTTCATTGAAGGCATCCAAGACATCTATAAAGTGGAAAAATCGTGATTGTAGTAGCAGTGATTCTAGTACTTAAATGGTGGAATTCTTTAAGAAGAAAAAGAAAGGATGCAAAATCAAAGGTAATTTACCTCTCATTTGCTTTAGTTATGTTAAAATAGGACATTATGTTGCAAATTTATGTTTTAAAGATGATATTAATGATGAATATAGAACTAAAAGAAGAACCTTCAAGAAGAAAGGCTCAAAAAATAAAATTTCTTCTCCAAAGAAGACAATTATGACTCTAATGATGAAAAATAATATGGTGGAAGCAATGAAGTACTATTCATGACATTCATAAATGAAACAAATAGTTAAAAATATGAATAAAGTAAAGAAGAAGAAAAAGGAAATGTGGGGGAACTATTGATTAGTTCCATAGAAGAAAATGAGACACTTAGAAATAAGAATGAAAAGTTGTCTCAAGAAATCCACTCTCTCAAAACCAAGAAGGAATAAGCTAAAACAATAGTATAAGTATTCAGCAATAAGATGAAGGAAAATGAAGAAATTTGTGAACTATTGGAACCTAAAGTCTTACCTCTAAAAGGAAATTCAAACAAAGCTAACAAATATTTGAAGAGTTTAAAAACCTTAGATGTTATTGATTTAAATTGCTATGGATGAAAGTCATAGAAAGGGTCATATATGCTCCAAAGTTGGCATAAATTGTTGTTATACCACAAGCCTTATGTATATGCATAGAATCATGTGTACCCAATTACCATTGTTTACATAATTTATTGAGGAGGCCTTGCTACAATACACAAACTGCTGATCATAAATTTGGAAATGATTGTATATTTTTTTGTGGTCATCATGCTCTCTATCCGTCATCAAAGGGAGCCCTAAATCAATCTCCATTCAATGCATTTAAACAAGAAGCTACAATAATATTTAACTCTTGACAATGGATGATGGAAGTCGAGTTTTCACAATACTAATCGAACATACCCAACAAACTGCTCCCAATTGTGCAATCAAACCTTCAATAATTTTCCACTAAATGACACTCCTTGGTTTCTATACCTTTCATGTATGAAAGGTAGGTTTTCTTTACTAAAACATGGTCGTAGAATGTTCTTTTGTCAAACTCCTCTATGGTGGGATTGTTAACTCTTATATAAAAATGTTAGTTTAATAAATGCCAGATGCTATCATCCATGCAATACAATGTGTTATGCATGGAAAACACATATTGCGAGGGTGTGACAATTTTGCAATACAATGTGTTGTACATGGAAAACACATATTTCTAAGATGTGACTATTTTGCAATACATTGTGTTGTACATGGAAATCACATATTTCGAGGATGTGATGATTTTTTTGACCTAAAATTTATTATCTAATAAACACTTAATTATATATATTTTTAGTACTTACCTTAATTAATTATTTTATATTTTTATAATTTAAAAACCTATGTTTTAAATGAATATTTTATGATGTGGAAAACAACATTTATAATTAATTATATTTTTATTATTATATAATATGAATAAAAAAAAAAATATATTATTTTTTATATATGTATGTGTAAATATTTTTCTATTCAGAAAAAAAATCATCTGAAGAGATTTGTTTCTCTACGAGTTTGATGAATTTAAGTTTTTGATCAATCTATGTAGAAATTCATATTGGTCTTTTACACTTGTGTGTATGTATGTAGAATGTATATACTTCATGTTTGAGCTGGAAGGAATAATACATGTCCTTGATTTTGAACAACACATTAATAAAATATTTTAATAATAATATATGTTTTATTTTCAATTGATTCATATCAAATATACATAATTTATTTTGAAATAATTTATTCAATGTGGTCATTGAAATATTTTCTTTATGATACAATGTACATATTGAAATGTTGTTGTTATTAATATATTTTTGGATATATATATATATATATATATATATTATTTTTTCTATTTATTTATACATTTAATATATTTATGATCTAAAATGAAATTTTCTTTTTTAGACATATAGTTCCTACTCCATATTAAATTGAATTGGAGTATTTTTCTTTCAATTATTTTTTTCATATATATAAAATGGACATTGAAATATTATATTTATGCTCAACAGTAAATAGATAAATATATATGAAGTTGACACAAAAATATATTAATTCATAGTAATATTCTATTTTGAGCTCACATTAAAATATTTTCAAAATGTAAAAGAACTATAAAGCTTTCAAATTGAAAAGTAAAATTGTAAAAGAATTATAAATCTTCCAAATTGAAAAGTATAATTGTAAAAGATCTATAAATGAAAATGTAAAATAATCAGAATATTTTTTCTTATTAAAATATTTTCGAATTACCAATTTGAAAATTCAAAATCAAGATATTTTTACTTCTTAATTTGTATATAGAATTGATATAGAATTATGTTACTTAATATAACATTAGATATTTATATATATATATATATATATATATATATATATATATATATATATATATATATATATATATATATATATACGACCATGTGGATAATTAGCTACTTCAAATTGAAAAGTAAAAGTGTAAAGATCTATAAATGAAAATGTAAAATAATCAAGAATATTTTTCTTATTAAAATGATATTTTGAATTACCAATTTGAAAATTCAAAATCAAGATATTTTTACTTCTTAATTTGTATATAGAATTGGTATAGAATTATGTTACTTAATATAACATTAGATATTTATATATATATATATATATATATATATATATATATATATAAACAATTTGCTACTTCTTGGTATTGGAGCTAGGAATATTCTTATTTCTAATGTATGAGCTAATGGAAGTTGCAGTATTTCAAGAAAGTCTATATAATATGGAGACATCCCCTCATGCTTTAACATATATTTTATTAGGATTTCATAACTATGTCAAAGTTCCCTAACATGATTTATTCTTTAGTACTATTCATATTCTACATACTAAAATAGGCCATAATAGACCAGTTAAATTGTGAATTTCTTAGGAATAACATTAGAGAGATACTATTAATACTGAAAATGAAAAGTGAGAAGGTCTCAATTTTACCCCAATATCTATGTAGAGTTAAATATTTGGATGGTTTTTAGTTTTTGCATCCATTGCTATATCATCAATATTAAGAAAGAGAGATTGAGATAAATCACAATGTAATTTATGTGTTTTTCAATATCTTTCTCATATTAAAACTTAAAAATGTAATGCATTATATTTTTTATTTAATATCTTAATTTTTTCTTGTTTTTTTCTTTTCTTTTTTAAATTAGTAAAAATTGTTACTCTTTTATTTGTATTAATAATGATGTAAATTTAAAACAACTAAATTTCATTTCAATCATATGCATATACATAATAATCATCATATAAATATGTCACTCTACTACAACACCATGTGCATATACATAATGATCATCTTCTAACGATGTCACTCAACTACACACCACTAGAACAACCATATATCCATCTTAACTTCAGATTTATCATGCACGTAGAAGGACCAAATCTCTTGAGATGCAATCGTTTTCTTAAGTTTTACATTAAAAAAAGAGGCTTGCACATTGAAATATTTGATCCCACTAGGAGCATGATGAGGCTTGCACGTTGAAAGGTTTGATCCTTCTAGCGGCATGATCAATATAAATTTAAGATGAATATATTGTGAAATACATGTATTCAAAATACAATGTATCAAAATATATCAAAATAATAAAAAATAAAATAACATATTCACACAAATAAAAATATATTTATAATATGTATATAAATATGTGTCAGAGCTATCTTTATTACTCAACATTGAATATTAAAAGAAGGTATTTATATATTTGTATTTGTATAGGTTATTGATATAATAAATAAAAAAAGTATTTTTTCCATGGGGTATTGGATAGACAGTGATTAGGTGCTCTATTAAGATACTCCTTGATGTGAATTCGCTGCTTCAATTTCCTCATATATTGGACATGTCGAAGATGTAGTCCCGCCAAAATTTACAAAAAAGTTTAAAAAATGTATTTTTATATATTTATATTTTATATAGGATGTACATTGTCATTTTATATTATATATTGCAATTTATAGGCTTTATGACATTATTTGAACATATGTTTACTTAAATTGATTTTAATTAATCAAAAAATTATATTTCAATAGATTTGATGCTTATAAATATTAGATGGATTTATTATCAAAATAAATATATATAAATATATCAAATTTTAATAAATATTTACAAAAAATCATATTTGGAAAAAAAAAAATTAAGAAAATTAAATGGAAAAACTTTCAACAAAATTATAATTATTTATTTTATAGGTTAATAGTATCCGTATGTCATCATTATTGATACAAATATTTACTATTATATTGGAATAGTCAAACAAATATAATTTTATAATATTAACATAGTCAAACAAATAGAATGTTCTAATATTAACAATGAATTTATATTAATGAAATATATTTTACAACAGTGAAGTTATATTAATGAAATATATTTTACAATGGTAAGAATGGTAATTTTTTTTATTTTTTTTATTTATTTATTTATTTATTTTTTTCAGTAGGAAATATTAGTAATATTGTATTAAGCCGTGTTCGAACGTGGCCAAAACCTTGGATCTTTACACTATCAGTTCATAGCCATCTATGGACAACAAAATATTCTTCCTTATCAACCCATCATATCTTATATTTCCCAAAATTACAAAATTCTCCTTTACTACATGTGTATTGTTTTACATATGACAAAACCATTGCAACAACATTTTCCATTTACAATGTAGCATAAAAGACTAGCAAAAAAACAAAGGGAACCAATGAACTAGTCACTCCTCCATAGTTGTAGGAATGTTGAGATTGATTCCGGTTTCTTCTTCCTCCATTGCCATGTTTTTATCCTTCAAATTAAACCAAAAATCTTTAATTTGATGCCTCAATGCATCAATTTCGTCCTCTAATCGGAGGATTCTTTCATTTTTCTTCAGTTTCTTCTCCTGCATCTCCAATGTTTCCTTTTGTTGTTGGTGGAGATACCTTTGTATTATTTCCATACCATACTTAATTTATGCATTATCTTTGAAGAAGTGAGCACAATCCACAAGGAGCTGGCCTTGAGATTTCCCCTTCTCACCCCGCATTCTGCTAGTTCGAGGTGTACGGTGGCCCTAAGAGCCTGAAACATAGATTTCTTCCTTTGAGTGACTCATTTCATTCACAGGTACAAGACAAAGATGCCTCGTATACTAAGAATAAATAGCTACCGAGAACCACCACCGTTGAAAGGTCACACCAAACCAAAAATTCCATAGCCACACAAATGACAAACAACCACAATTCACCCTGCCATCCAAAACTGCAACACAATATGAAACAACAGCAGGGCTAGGAACATAAGTCGACACCTCCTTACTAACAAAATACAACCACACCCAACTACACTCTTGAATCACAAACATACAAAGGACCAAGAACTTTCTCAGACCTCCACCACCCAAAATACCTGAGCCTTTCCAATTGGTCGAGAACCAAAGATAATCCAAGGCAGAGACATATCCATTCATCCGAAGAGGACACAGACTGAAACACCTACTTATATAGAAAATGATTTCCCTAGAATTGCAACAGGGATGATTAATTGAGGTCATCTCACAAGCCTCCCCACAAATCTCCATGAATTTTATGCTTAGTGAAACAACCTTCATCTTGTACAGAGTCAATTTCCCTCGTGTGAATGAGCCACACCAACACAAAAGGATTAAATTCCACTCTCGTTCTCCTAAGTTTCACATTAATTCCCTATGAACTCGCCAACACCATGGGATGATTTGAATATAAAACCCACTGCCTTCGTCCAAAATCTTGAATAACCAAGGGATGATCCTAATATGAAAAAAAATTGTCTCTATCCAAAATGTTAAACAACAAGGTGATGCTCCAAATATGAAAAAAAATTTCCTCCATCAAAAATATTGAACAAGCACTAGTAATTTCACATGGCCAAAGCCATCTGCCACGCGTTTGAATTGATCTAGTAGCTCGTTGAGGTAAGGATCCACGAGGCATGGAAAACGGGCATGGGGAAAGGGGGCTGATCAAACTGGGCTGAGGATGGTCCAGAATGGGGACAATCGAATTCTAGGTAGCCATAGATGGGAGGAAATTTAAAATGAATGGGAGAGAAAGGGGAAGGGGTGGGAGGGATGGAGATAATAGTGGAAGGGGAAGAAATACAAGGGGGGATGTTAAAAGAGGGGACCAAGGAGAAGGGGAGGATAGGAGAGGAAGGGGGAGGGTAGGAGGGGAGACAAATGGGGAGGGAAGAGGACAAAGGGGATGGGAAGAATGAAATGGGAAATCATTAACATCCTCCCCTAAATCATTCCACATTTTTCTCTTATTCCCTCAACCACCCTTTTATTGGTTTGATTTTTCATATCAACCATTAGAGTATTGTAACCATTGCTATGCTTCCATTCACATTGTTATTATGTTCTACTATTTTGTAGACCATATTTCGTGTTCAATATTCCTCCTTATTTTTTCCTCTGAGAATATGATATAATTGTAATGGACCAAAGAGGTGTCTCATTCCCTAGATTCTCTGGATGGCTTGATTCAATTTTGTAGGTTTGTGTTAATCTATTGTAATTCATATGCTTTATAATAATGAGGGAGTCATCCAGGATAGACTTGTATTTTTTCCTGAGCTAATGAAACCCCAAAGAACAATTCATAATCATGAGCTTGATTGTTCATATTTTTTCGAGACCCCATGCAAATTTGTCTTCTATGATTCCTATTGGATTAATGTGAATCCATCCCCCTCTTACCACCCAAGATAGTTATTGAGAATAAAATATGTGTTCATTATTCTTATTTATAAGTTTAAGATGTGAAAAGACAATTATAAATAATTATTTACTTTCTTAACAATAAAAAATATTACAATGTTCATTACGAATAATTTATTTTAAAAAATGATATGATTAGTTTCATTTAAAAATATTGGTAGGAAAACAATCAAACTCAACGTTATGATAATAAGAAAAACTTTACAGAAAAAATTATACAATATAGTAACCTAGTCCTTAGACTAAAAAAGTATAAACATGAACTTAAAAAAGTATAAAATTAACTTATTAAAAAAAAAATTCTATGGACTCGACTTTACTTTTTGCTCCGTCATTTTTTTATGGTTTTTTTGAGTGGGTCTAATGGTTAAGAGAATGTGTTTCCTCCTAAGAGGTTAGAGGTTCCAAACTAGAGGGAGGTAGAGTATCTATGCTTTCATAGACTTAGAAGTCAAATTGGGTGAAGGTGGATCCCTTGTCCCACAAACAAGGGGGTCTCACAAACCAATTTGATGTGTCCGTTGGCCGTGAATTTAAAATTAGATAATAATAATATAATATTGAGCTCTCTTGAAGAATAATTTTCTCAAATTGCACAAAAATAAATCCCTTGTTTCACAAACAAAGAGATCTTACACACCAATTTGATATCTCACTTGCAAGTAAATCTAAATTAAATAATAATAATATAATGTTGAACTCTGTTATGAAAATTTCCTAACGAAGTCATGTTTTTCATACAACAATAATAAAATGAAGATATTAAAAAGTACATTTTCAAAGATCTTAATCCAAAATCGTTTAAAATAAGAATACAAAATATGTTAAAATATTTAGGTACATACAATAATTATGTTCAAATGTGGAAAAAATGTATTTAAATTTAAAATACAAACTTATTTCAAACACGTAGTGTGGGAACATTCTTGACAATTTCTTAAGCACAGTTATTATTATAGTCATAACTTGATAATTCTTTTCAAAAGAAACACTCTCCCTTCGTATTTTATAGGATGCCAACCATACTATAACTTTTTTGGGTATATATCAGTTTATTAAATTATTTTTGTTTGAATTATTTCAATTTTCGACTTAACCATCGACCTGTGCGTGTATAAATTGACACATGGCTGGTTAAGATAAATATTTTCATTACTAATTACTTTTCGTTAAATAATGTATTAAAGGAATCGTGGAGGCGTTCATATCAGTGGCGAATTCACATGAAGAGGTATTTCAAGGAGACGTTCATACCCATTGCCAACTCACAATCTATATTTTTCTCATATCAAAACATAAAAATACGATGTATATGTTATTAATATCTTAAATATATATAATTTTTTAATCATTAAAATTTGTTTTTTGATTAATATTATTATTTTTTATTTATAATGATGTAAATTTTAAATGACTAATTCTCATTTCAAACATATGTCTATACATAATAATTATCTAAAAGTTATATCATTACATAATAAGTAGTATAGATTTATATTAATTTTGAATTTATTATAAATAGTATAGATTTATATTAAATTTGAATTTATTATATATATAGAAAATTAAATTTTCAGAGGTATAAATATTTTCTCAAACTTTATATTAAAAAACTTGCATTTAAAAAAATGTTGAGAAAAATTTAGACACTCATGTTAAAAAATTACACACCATAAATAATCTATTTAATATGAAAACGAATTATCAAGATAATAAATAATAAACATGAAACTAACATATTTACGCATAAATAAAAATATATTTATGAAATTGATTGAAAATATATTTATTTAAATTCATTTTAAATAACAAAATTATATTTCAAAAAATTTGATCTTTTAAAATATTTCATGGAGTTATGATTAAATTTTTTTATATCATTATATTACCATTTCGATAAGTAATATAAAAATCATATTTTTCAACTTTTTCTAAATTTAAAAAAAAAAAATTAAATAGAAAACATTCCAATGTTTAGAGTTTCTTTTAAATATATATATATCTATATATATTAAAGTTCATAGAATCCATGTCTCATTATTGGTATAAATATTGAAATAGCCACACAAAATATATTTTACAATATCTTAAATATTGATAATCATTTATAATAACATATATATTTGATATTAAAATGAAGGTAAAAACGATTAAAAAAAATTAAATTTCTTAAAATTAAAATGAAGATAGAATCGTTTCAAAAGATGCATACAATAACGATGCATTAACTTAATTTAATAAAATTATGTTTGATTTAAAATACAAATTTATCTAGAATATCTAATGTTAAAATTTTTTGGACAATTTTTTGTTATAGATATTTAAGTACAAGATTATTGTTATTATGTTGGTCCAATGTTATATTGTGACAACTATAGTTATTCATAGTCAACAGTAGTCCAATGTTACATTGTGAGAAAAATTGTCTTAATATAAAAATCAACCATCCTAAACCATATTTATTATAAAATTTGTAATATTCTTTATTTATTATTAATATTTTTAGTAACAATATTAAATATCATTGTGATTATTATTATTTTTAAATAAGAATGATAACAATATTTTTGTATTATTTAATATTTAATTATTATTACTAATTAATTACTAACATTTTTTAAACTTTTGATCAAATAAACTTTTTTTTCGGTGTTGTGGTTCTCTCTTTGGAACCAAATGGTTCTCCCTTTTGTGGTGTAGTGGTTCTCTCTGCAGAAGCAAGTGGTTCTCTCTTCTGCGGTGCAGTGGTTCTCTCTGCAATAGTGAAGACCCTAATTCTAACGGCGATTTTTTGAGGACAACAAAAACCCTATCTATTTCTTCTAAGCGTGATTTTTGAAGGCATCGAGTTTATATTTATGCGCAGAGAGCAAGGAACTGCAGTAACTGGAAACCCATAATTTGAATTTCTTATCGGTGATCATAACTAGTATGTTTGGTTTGATCTCTTGATTCTTTCAGCTCTGTGGGTCAGAATTATTTCAGCTCTGCGGCTCTGTGGTTGATTTGGCTATACTACGACTATGGATATATCCAGGTTTGATTGGACATCGACTCCTTGTTTCTGTGGCTGGAAGGCGATCTCAAATGTCTATATCAAGTGCACACATTCCTCATCTATTTTTTTTTTTCTAATACATATCTAATGCTCATATATTTTTTCACAAGTATGAATAATTTATTGCATCTACCAAATATTGTCAAAGGTAGACCTACAATAGTTACTCTATAGAGCCTTTATGAGTATATAGACTATTTAGAGAAATGTAGAGAAGAAAGAGAAGTCAATCTACAAACAGAGTTAGAAGCCATCCTACAAAATAAATTTTCATCTCTTAAGGACAAGATCAAAAAAAAAAAATAGAAAAAAAAAAAAACTATTGGAGAATAAAATGGAGACAATGGAGATTAGGTTACAGGTAATAGAAAAACAAAGCCAAGATATGAACCAAACATCCCAACAAGTAGATGTTGATACTTTATAAAGTCTTCAAATGAAGGACATGATTAAAGAACTAAAAGAAAAAATTAATAACAATATCACCCTAAATAGTGTGGAAGGTAAATTAAATATCAAACCCATTGAAGAAGAACTGAAAAAATTTGTATAATTAGACCATGAGCATAAAAAAAGGGTCTTGAACATTATAATCTTTGGCTTCAAAGAGGAGGTACACGAGGATACTTTATGCATAACCCAAACAGAATTACATAATAGATTGAAATTTGAAACAACGTGTCTCACAAAAGCAACAAGGTTGGGGAAATTTACTGAGAATAAAGGAAGGCCAATCAAGATAAAGGTGGGCTCTACTAACCATAAGTATGACATACTTAGTAAAACCTCAAGTCTAAAAGGAACGAGAATATTTATAAATGAAGATCTCATTCGAAAAGATCAAGCAGAATTAAGAAAGGAGGCTCAAAAGGTAAAAGAATATAGGAAGGAAGGAAAATGGGCAATAACCAGAAACAGAAAAGTCATTATTCGAGATAGAAATAAAAAATTTATTAATAAATAGAAATTCAACATGCTCCAGATTCTTTCTTGGAACTGTCATGGCTTTCCATGGAATAAAGGCCCCAACTTAAGTTGCATCTTGAATGAGGTTGATATTATATTTATAGTTGAAACTTTGGAGCACGAATAATCTAAGGTCTCTAACATAGATGACTTTGTACTATGGTCAATCTCGAACAAGTGATCCTACCGTAGAGGCATTGGGGGTACAACTTGTTACATTAGGAACAAAATCTCCCCACATGCTAGGCTTTATAAAAAATACCCTTACAACCAATATATTTGGATAGATATTAACGGATTAATGATAAAAAAACCTACATAGAAATATGTTATTTTTCCCCTATCAATTCTAACTTCTATAAGAAAAACAATTTAGCTAAACATTTCCTTACAATGGTTTACAAAATGATATTACTAGCCTAAGGAATGAAGGTAATATCCTCTTAATGGGTGACTTTAATGCTCGAACTTCAAGCAACCAAGCTATTCTTCTACCCTAATCATCTTTGGTTAGATGAAGACCTTACTCTATCTAGCCGGTACAAAAGAAGCTTTAAAGATCTAGGGAAAAATTTGTTTGGGCCTGAGCTAGTCAAGCTCTACAGTGCTCAAGATCTCATCATTTGCAACGGTTTAAAGAAGTGGCCCAATTCAATCTATATGACCTGTATCCATGGGCTTGGTAGCAACGTGGTAGACTATGTTATTTCCTATATGCCTTTGTACCACGAAATAATCAATTTTGGCATATTAAATGACCATGAGCCTGACTCTGATCATAGACCTTTACTTGTAACTCTCAATTTTTTCATGCATAGAGATCCCATAGAAGATAATCCTTATAGCCAAAAGACCTTAATCTTTGATAGAAACAAAAATGATATTTTTCTAAATGAATTAAAAATTAATTTTCTTCATTTATATAGTATAGACAACATAGAAGACCTATATCATAATTTTATTACAACCCTCTCATATTATATTAAAAATTTCTCAATTGAAGTTTCATGTAATTAAAGAAATAGAAAAACCAACCCTTGGTATGATAAAGATTGTAAAAGTGAGAGGAGAGAAATTAAGGAAGATTTTGACGAGTGTCATAAAATTGGCAAGATAAAAATATACAAAGCCCTAACTAAAATGAAAAAAATTTAGTTTAGTCATAAAAGACAAGAAAATCTCTTACACTTCTCTAAGGTAGCTCCTAAGAAATTATGGAGGTAGATTCTAACTAGAAAAACTAAAGATAATATTAGAATTTCTTTACACGACTGGAATTCCTATCTTAAAAAGCTTTATGAATCTCCAAATGTCATAGATAACTTTGAAACCCACCTCACAATGGAAGAATTTTTCTCATTGGAAGACATATATTTTGGGTTTAAGCATCTGGAAATGGAAAAGGTAAGGACATTGAAGGTTACCAGGATGAAATATTAAAATTTGGAGGTCAATTCCTCATCCTTCACATTCACAAGCTTTTCATTCAAGCAGTCAAGAAAGGGTTCCCTAAACCATGGATTCAGAGCCTCATTATTCCTATTTTTAAAAGTGGGGATGCAAATAACCCCTCTAATTATTGGAAAATTATGATTAGCCCTCTCTTAGACAAATTATATGGTATTATTTTGGAAAATAATATGAGCATATGGCTTGAAAGTGAAGGTAAACGGGCTAAAGGCCAAGTGGGTTTTAGAAGGAAACACTCAACAACAAACCACTTCGTTACGCTTAGGATCATTGTGGAGTAATGTCATAATGATAAATCCAATATGTTTTGTTGCTTTGTGGACTTTAGAAAGGATTTCGATACGGTACCTAGAAATAACCTATGGAATAGATTAGAAGAGCTAAAGGTTCCTTTTGAGTTAAGATTTGTCGCTATAAGGTTATACAAGAATGTAATTGCCAGGTTTAAGAGCAATGAGGGGTGGTCGAAAGATATTAAGTGTAATATCAGATTTAAACAAGGTTGCCCCATATCCCCTACCGTATTTTTCATTTACATTGATAAGATAGAAGGTTGTTTAGAGGAAGTGGGCTGTGATCGCATGATCTTAGCTAGAATAGTCATCCTCCTTCTTCTCTATGCTGACAATATTTTTCTTCTCACAAGGTGCCCTTCTGATCTTGATAAGAAAACAATAATTCTTAAGGATTTATTCTCTACCATGGTTATGACTATTAACACTGACAAAAAAAAAGTTATGATTATAAAATCCAAGAATAACACTTACGCTAATTTTGTGTATGACAATAAAAATTTGGAGGAAGTACCTTCTTATAAGCACCTAGGAATTGATATTCATCACAAGCTCAACTGGAACTATAGCATTGATAAAAGGATCAATGGAGTGTGGAAAAATTATTTTGGTCTTGAAAATAATTGTAAAGTAGCAAACCTTGTGATGTGGGATAAAAAGAAACTCCTCTTTGAAACTTTACTCACCCCTGTTATGTTGTATTGATGTGAGGTTTGGGGTTGCAACATCTCTGGAGAATGATCCTCGAGAAATATTGATAAAATGTACAAGCATTTTATAACGTATAACCTCATAATTAAAAGCAATACACCCTATCATATTCTCCTTATAGAAGTGGGTCTTTCCCCTATCGAGAGCCTAGCTATGACTAGGATCTTGTTGTACAAGCACAAAATCAATAAGATGGGAGGCCATAGACTTCCTAAGCTAGCTTTAAATTCCATAAAAAACCACCTAAGACTCAAACAAGGTTGATAGAAAGATACCAAGGCCTCATTAAACCATTGGGAGATCGACGAAAAGTTTCATTGTAAAATATTAACAACATTAAAAATATTGTTACTTCTAATTTTAAAGAGAAAATGTGGTGTGAGAAATATTTAGAGGCTAAAACAAAATTAAGATATTATAAGGAGGTCATCAACCATACCCTAGAATATCAAAAGTATCTCTCTGTTTTAACTGGCCCAAAGAAAAAATATAATATATCCAAGAACGACCTCTCGCAAGCTCCATAGTGAAACTAGTCGTTGAGAAGTTCCTAAAACACCATAGGTGGAAAGGATCTGCCATCTCTGTGAGAATATGAACATTGAGGATGAAAATCACTTCCTCTTAGAGTGCCTTGTGCACACTGAAATTTTATCTCAGTTTCGTAATCTTTGTTGCAATACCGACTTCCTAGCCTTTTAACATGTCAAAATTATAGTGAGCTCCAGACGCTTCTCTCCAAGTTGTTTGAGTATAGGAGTACAATTTTAAAACAAACAAAATAATTCATTTTTTAAGGCCCAATAGAGTAAACTTTGGTCTTAGTGGACGTTAACAATCATCATCATCATCATCATATTAATAATTACTAATTAAATAGTAATTATTATTAATTTTTTTTTTAAAGTATTATTCTTTTTTTTGTTTGTCAAGTTGTATGTGATCCTCCAAGCTTGACTTGTGGCCTAAGAAGTCGCGACCCAGGGGCATCTAAGCCATCAAAGTCACCCGGGCATCGCACCTGAGCTTGGCCGCACCAACCCTTATACTGACTGGAGTTTATGTATGTCTCCTCCCCTAGGCATAGGTCATAACCACCCCTGTAAAATTTGATCCTCGGTCGCCTTATTGACGAGACCGATCCTCAACTGATTGTGCTAGAAAAACTTGACTTTAAATTATTATTCTTATTATTATTATTTTTAATTATTTAAATTATTTATTATTAATAAATAAATATTATTATTTAATTATTAATTATTTTTATTATTTGTAATAATAATTATATTTTTATTATCATATTTATTTATTTATTTTTATTATTATATATTTATTAATGATCTGTAAGGTAGACACAAATGAAACCTAGCTTTTCACATATATGAATGTGATTATGCTACTTGTTATTATATTATCATAATTTCTATCTGGAAAGAATGTGATTATGCTATTTGTTATTATATTATCATAACTTCTATGTGGAAAGCATTCTTAAGAAAAAATACTCGGCCTTCCTATTTTATATTATGATATCTATACTATAATTTTTTGGTACATCGGTTTAATTAATTTAAATTTGTTTGAACTTTTTTACACTCAGCCATCCCGCCATCAACCACTGCATGTATAAATTGAAATATTGTTGGTTGCTATAAATATTTTCATTACTAATTACATGCATGCGTTAAATAGTATTCAGGGATTGTACAAAGAGGCGTTCATACCAGTCGCCAATTCACACGAAGACGTATTTGAAGGAGACGTACATACTCATTGCTGACACAAACTATATTTTTTACATTGTTATTTTTAAGATAAGGAACAACGAGAATTGTATTTTCATGACTGACTTAATGCAAAATACCAGTTGCCAATTCACACGAGGAGGTATTTAGAGACGTTCATACTCATTGCCAACTCACAATCTATATTTTTCACTTTATTTTTTAAAAATAGGAACAATGAAAATTCTTAAAATAATAAGGATAATTGGAATTTTAAAATAATGATGATAATGCTAATTTTTAAAATAATTGTGGTAATATATTAAAGAGTATTTGTTTATAATTGTTTAATTTTAATTTAGATTATTATTTTTTATTTTAAATTAATTAAAAATTAGTTTGATTTTAAAATTTATAAAAAATGTGTTAATTATAAAAAATGTTAATTTAATTTTTTTCATATGAAGAAATAAGTTAGGAATCCAAAATCAAAAACTATTTCCAGTTTATTTTTTTACACCTTAAAAAATTAAAATATATATTGATAATTAAAAAATAAAATTTATCATGATTGACAATTAAATGTTATTTCAATTGTAGAATAGTTAAAACAATAATGGCTGAGATGTAAAGGAATCAATTACTAATTAAAAAATAATATCCACCATAATTTGACAACTAAAACTTATTTCAAGCGTAGAATAAGTTAAAAACATTTACTGAAATATATTCGTAATCAAAAGATAATATTTATCATAATTCACTATTGGAAGTTATTTCAAACGTTGCCTAATTGGAAAACAATATGCAAATTAACGAATTAGCGTGTAGAATTTAGTTGTTATGATTTAAATTCAAATTTTATTAGTAGAGATTGAAAATATTAAAAAAAAAACCTAAATTCAGTAAAAATTTAAATAAAATTTGGGGGTCTGTAGAGAAGTAAAAGTCTAATCTATTTAATTAGGAGTTTGTTGAAAAGCTGATAAAATTTATTGTAAAGCTTCATAGTATCTTTAAATTCGTCGACCATTTTGGTGAACCATATGAGAGATTTTTTAATACATTTATTTTTCGCTGAATGAGACTCAATGCGTGACAGACCAGAGGCCTTGTTTTGTTTGGTCAGATTTGCAGTTTCTTTTTGTTTTCCCCTTATATAAAGGCATCAAACTAATTTTGTACATATTCACTTCTCATTCCAATTAACCGTTCTAGATCTAGATGACACATTATATCCCTTAAGTTCAGGAATTGCTGCAGCATGCACCGACAACATCACAGGTAGAAAATCTTGTAGCTCTAAAAAATCATATATATTGATTTTCACACTAGCACAATCACATTTATAAATGTGGTTGATATAAGCCGATAGGCGTATATGAAATAGATTTACAACCACATTCCCTAATGTATTTGATATAGGTCGATACGCCGATATTCACCACCCACCACATGTATTTTACCAAAATAATCATTATATATTTATGAATATAATTACCGATATATTTTATATATCTACTTGTAATATATTAATAATATAAACTATATTCATACTATATATTAAACTAATATATATATATATATATATATATATATATATATATATATATATAATATTTTATTATTTGATAATAAAATATTATTAAATTTTTTCAATACGTTAATAGTTCTAACTCAAACTATACTAAAATTAAAATATAACATAATACTAGTATCTTATTACTATTTATAATATGTATATATCTCTTACCAACATACCAAGGGATTATTAATATTATAAGCCAAAGTTACTAATAAGCCCAAGCGTCTAATATTATAAACCCAACGAATTGGTTAACCCATGGGAAAAATATTAAAAAGCTAACACATCAATAAGCCCAAGGGTCCATATTAAAAAGATAAGAGATCCTTAAAGCCTAGGAATTAATATTTTAAATACAAATGAACAATAAACTCACATGATTATTAATATTATAAACCAAAGAGAACAATCAACTTTAGGGATTTTAATATTAGAAACCCAATGAATTAAAAAACTAAATGATTAATATACCTAATGGATTGATATTAAAAACCCAAGGGATCAATAAGGCCAAGGGATTAGTATTAAAAAGTATGTAACACCCCCAAGTTCCATGCTTTTCAAATAAGAAAATCATGATATAGAAGAAAAAAAATGGGCTCAGAGACGACAAAAAGAAAGAAAATTAATAAACCCTAAGAATTAACATTTTAAACTCAGAAACCTAGGATATTAATAAACCATAATAATCAATATTTTAAGCTCAAAAGATTAATAAACCCAAGGGATTATTAATATTATAAACCAAAAGAACCAATAAGATCAAGGGATTAATATTATAACCAAAGGAATTGGTGAACCCAAGGGATAAATATTAAAAACCTACGGAATCAATAAGGCCAATGGATCAATATTAAAAACACAAAATATTAATAAACACTAACTATAAAGTTTTTAAACTAAAAAACATAAGAAAATAATAAACCCTAATAAATAATATTTTAAATTAAGTAGATTAATAAACCCAAGACATTATTAATATTATAAAGCAAAAGAAGTAATAAACCTAAGGGTTTAATATTATAAACCAAACTAATCGGTGAACCCAAGGGTATAAATATTAATATTTTAAACTCAAGAGATTAATAAACTCTAAGAATTAATATTTTAAACTCAAGAGATTAATAAACCCAAGGGGTTATTAATATTATAAACAAAAAGGAACTAATTAACCCAAGGGTTTGATATTACAAACCAAAGGAATTGGTGAACCCAAAGGTTAAATATTAAAGACCTAAGTGATCAATAAGGCCAAGCGGTCAATATTAATATAGAAGAGAATAATAAACCCTAAGAATTAATATTTTTAACTCAAAAGCCTAAGAAATTAATAAACCCTAAGAATTAATATTTTTAACTCAAGAGATTTTAAGACCCAAGGGTGGGTTCATATTATAAATGAAAAGAACTAATAAACCCAAGGGTTTTATATTATAAACCCAAGGGATACATATTAAAAACCTAATGGATCAATAAGGCGAAGGAATCAATATGAAAAAACGAAGATATTAATGACGCCTACAAATTAATATCTTAAACAAAAATGTTTGATAAAGTCACATGATTATGGATATTATAAACTCAGGGGGAAAATATTAAACCTAAGAGATTAATATTATAAACCTCAAGTATATAAAATCTTTTAGATAACTATTATAAACCATAAAATAAACATGATTGAGCATGCTTGATTTAAACATTGAGACAATAGTTGACACAATGCGACGTTGGACGAAGAATAACCATCGTTTGCCATAGTTGATTTTCATATTGAGACAATCTTTGTCACAATGTGACAATTGACCATGGAAGACCTTGATGGACTACAACTAACTATGATTAACAATGGTAGCCCATTGCTGATTTTCATATTGAAACAATGTTTTTCATAATGTGACATTGGACCATGCATTAATACTAAAGTGTATGACTAATATTTAGCTTCTAATATTACCATTCCAAAGGATTAGAAAACTCAAGGGATTAATAAACCCTAAGAATTAATATCATAAAATCAAAACCTAAGAATTAATAATTTAAACTCGAGATTAATAAACCGAATGGTTTATTAATATTATAAACCAAAAGAACTAATAAACCCAAGGGTTTAATATTATAAACCAAAGGAATTAGTGAACAGAAGGGATAAATATTAATATTATAAACCAAGAAATTAATAAATCATAATAATTAATATTTTAAACTCAAGAGATTAATAAACTCAATGGGTTATTACTATTATAAACCAAAATAACTAATAAATGCTAAGTGTTTAATATTACAAACCAAAGGAATTTGTTAACCCAATGGATAAATATTAAAGACCTAAGGGATCAATAATGGCAAGGGATCAATATTAAAACACAAGAGATAATAGAACCTAAGAATCAATATTATGAACCAAAATATTATAATCTGTGTTTTTATAAACTCTAATATTAAACACAATATTATAAACCCTAATATTAAACCAAAATATTATAAACCCAATATTAAACCCTAATTCTAAACCTTATATATCAGAATCTATATTATAGCCCAACACATTACACCATAATGTAAATCATAATATTAAAACTCAAAATATAAATAAACCCAAGGGGTTATTAATATTATAAATCAAAGGAACTAATAAACGCAAGGGTTTAATATTATAAACCAAAGGAATTGGTGAAATAAATGATAAATATAAAAAACCTACGGGATCAATAAGGCCAATGGATCAATATTAAAAAAAAAAGATTAATAAACCCTAAGAATAAAAATTTTAAACTCAAAAACCTAAGAAATTACTAAACCCTTTTAATTAATGTTTTAAATTAAATAGATTAATAAACCAAAGACATTATTAATATTATAAACCAAAACAAGTAATAAATCCAAGGGATAAATATCTATATTATAAAGAAATAAATTAATAAACCCTAATAATTAATATTTTAAACTCAAGAGATTAATAAACTCTAAGAATTAATATTTTAAACTCAAGAGATTAATAAACCCAAGGGTTTATTAATACTATAAACGAAAAGAACTAATAACCCCAAGGGTTTGATATTACAAACAAATGGAATTGGTGAACCCAATGGATAAATATTAAAGACCTAAGGGATCAATAAGGCGAAGGGATCAATATTAAAAGCACAAGAGATAAATTAAACCTAAGTATTAATAATTTTAACTCAATAACCTAAGAAATTAATAAACCCTAAGAATTAATATCTTTAACTCAAGATATTTTAAGACCCAAGGGTGGTTTAATATTATAAACGAAAAAAACTAATAAACCCAAGTGTTTTATATTATAAACCCAATGAATTGGTGAACCCAAGGGATAAATATTAAAAACCTAATGCATCAATAAGGTGAAGGGATGAATATATCAAACATAAGAGATTAATAAAGCCTACAAATTAATATCTTAAACAAAAAGGTTTGATAAACTCACATGATTATAAATATTATAAACTCAAGGGAATAATATTAAACCTAAGAGATAAATATTATAAACCTTAAGTATATAAAAACTTTTAAATAAATACTATAAAACATAAAATAAACATGGTTAAGCATGCTTGATTTAAACATTGAGATAATTGTTGTCACAATGAGACGTTGGCTAAAGAATGACCATGGTTGATTTTTATATTGAGACAATCTTTGTCATAATGTGACATTCGATCATGGAAGATCTTTATTGACTATGACTAACTATGTTTAAAAATGGTAACTCATGGTGATTTTCATATTGAGACAATGTTTTTCATAATGTGACATTGGACCATGCGTTGATATTAAAGTGTACGATAATGCCTTGTATTACCAACCCAAAGAATTAGAAAACTCAAGGGATTTATAAACCCTAATAATTAATATCTTAAACTCAAAACCTAAGAAATGAATAAACCCTAATAATTAATAATTTAAATTCAAGATATTAATAAACCAAAGGGATTATTAATATTATAAACCAAAATAACTAATAAATCCAATGGTTTAATATTATAAACCAAAGGAATTAGTGAACTAGAGGGATAAATATTAATATTATAAATTAAGAAATTAATAAAGCAGACGAATTAATATTTTAAACTCAAGAGATTAATAAACCCAAGGGGTTATTAAAATTATAAACCAAAAGAACTAATAAACCCAAGTGTTTAATATTACAAACCAAAGGAATTGGCGAACCCAAGGGATAAATATTAAATACATAAGGAATCAATAAGGCCAAGTGATCAATATTAAAAACACAAGAGATCAATAAACCCTAATAATAAATATTATGAACCAAAATATTATAATCCCCAATGTTATAAACTCTAAATAGTAAACACAATATTATAAACCCTAATATTAAACCCAAATATTATAAACCCGATATTAAACCCTAGTTATAAACCCTATATATTAGAATCTATATTATAACCCAACATATTACGCCATAATGTAAATCATAATATTAATACCAAATATTATAAGCCATATATATAATAAACGCTCAATATTGTAAACTATAATATCAAACCCAATATTATAAGCCTTATTATTAAACCCAATAATATGAACTTAAATAATATAAACCTTAATATTATTCCCAAATATTAGACACCCTCATCTTATAAACCAAAAATATTATAGACCCAAATGCTATAAACGTTACAACACCCACATTAGTAAATGTGTTTCATACATGTTGATTAGTGTATATTAAGCAAACTCATAACCACAATAGCCAATGTTCTTGCATAATTTATACTAAATACTATATTACAAAGTGAACTATATTATAAATCTAATAACCCAAAGGATTATTAAACTTAAGGGATCATTTATTAAGCACTAATAATATTGACATATTAATATTATAAAGCCAAGGCATTAATAATTCAAAGGCATTAACATTATAAACCCAAGGTATTATTATTATACAATGAAGGGATTAACAAACCCAAGGGATTATATATACTATAAACCCAAGTGATTAATGAACCCAACGAAATAATATTATAAACCATTGGGATTAAAAAACCTAAGGGATTAATGAACCTAGGATGTGTTATAAACGCAAGGGAGATTAATAAACTCAAGAGATACTATAATGTTATAAACACATTACAACATTAAAAAAAAATCATGTTGATTATGGTTGATTATGGTTGACCATTTTCAACCATGATCATGTTGATTATGGTTGATTGTGGTTAGTCATAGTTGACCATATTCGACCATAGAGGCCTTGATCATGGTTGATAATGGTTGATGATATTCAACCATGGATGATCATGGTTGACTATGGTTCACCATTTTTATCATGGCTGTCCATCATAGACTATGGTTAACCATAGAGAGAATGACCATGGTTAACCATATTTAACCACGGTTAATCATGGTTGACCATAAAAACATTAATTTAACATAATGACCATGGCTGATGATGCTTGACCATGGTTGATCATGGTTGAAAATGGTTCAAATTAAGTGACCATGGCTGGTCATGGTTGATCGTGGTGTAAAATCACTATTTACCACAATTAAGCACGGTTGACCAAGTTCAATGAGAGAGACCTTAATCATGGTCGATAATGGTTGAAAAAATTTAACCACGGGTAATTATGGTTGACCATCAATTAAAATGGTTGAATATGGTTGATCATCATTGAATTTTATTAATTGTGGTTGACCATGGTTGACAGTAGATACATTGTCCATGGTTCACTAAATTTAGCCATGATTAACCATGATTTACCGTGGTTGACTATAGAGATATGGATTAACCATGAATAGGGAATTGTACCATATTCAACCACAAATATGTGCATTGTTCACAATGGATGACCATAATCATGAATAGAAACCTTGGCTGACCATTATAAAAATCATTGAATATGGTTGTCAATGAGGATTCTATAGAACATGAAATGTTCTTTGTTAACCATGGTTGACCAAAAATGACCATGTTGATCATGGTTGAGCAAATTCAGCCATACGGAACTCGATACTGGTTTACCATAGTTGATCATGGTTACCGATAATCAACCATGCATAATCATGGTTGACCATAATCAACCATATGGACCTCGATCTTGGTTGACCATAGCTGATCATGGTTACCGATATTCAAACATGCATGATCATGGTTGGCCATAATCAACTATGATTGACCATGCTTGACAATTTTTTTATCATGGTTGACTATTTTTATCATGGTCTATCATGGTTGGCCATGGTTAACCATAGAGACAATGACCATGGTTAAGCATATTTAAACACGGTTAATCATGGTTGACCATAGAGATATTGGTTGACATTATATCCATGGATTACGATGCGTCACCATGGTTCACGGTGGTTCAAACTTGTTGTTCATCATTGACAATGGTTTAAATTAAATGACCATGGTTGATCATGGTTGATCATGGTTAACCATGGTGATCGACCCTGCTTGACCATGGTTCATCATGGTTGACTATTTTTATCCTGGTCGATCATGGTTGGCCATGGTTAACCATAGAGACAATGGCCATGGTTAAGAATATTTAAACATGGTTAATCATGCAGTGAGCATAGAAATATTGGTTGACCATTATATCCATGAATTATGATGTGTGCCCATGGTTGATGGTGGTTCAACATTGTTGTTCATCATTGACAATGGTTCACATTAAATGACCATGGCTAATCATGGTTGATCATGGTTAACCGTGGTTGACCAAATTCAATGAAAAATACCTTAATCAGGGTTGATGAAATTCAATCATGATTAATCATGGTTGGCCATGCTTGACCTTGGTTGATCATAGTTCACAATAGAGTCATTTTCCATGGTTGATCATGGTTGGTCGTAGAGACAATGATTAACCATTAAAACGGAATTGTGTTTCACTGAAATTGAGGAGTGATGACTACCAAACATACTCTAAAATAGTCAATTGTATTAGTAAATGTGCTTGACTAATGTAGTAATGTTGCATTGCGACGTTGGAGAAATTGCAATGTGTAACATTGTCACAATGTTTGTCACATTGCAATGTTTCATAGATTTCTTTACCATTTGAGCATCACAACATATTTAATTATCAATATTAATAAATAATATTAATAGGAAATTATATTTCAGTAAAGTTAAAGATTGTTTATTGTTAAACACAGTCAAACATGGTCAAGGAGTCACCCATATTCTAAAACGTGGTTGACCAAATGTTTTAATGCCACATTACCATGTTAGAAACATTTGTTTACAATTCCAATTCTAATAAATTTATATTAATATTAATTAATATCAATATATTTATTTAAGTTTTTTTAAATTATTGGTTTAATTAGAAAACAATTACTTGATAATCTTAGTGTGATGAGTAATTATTTTCTACCTCATAGGAGTAAGAAAATAATTACTCCTATGTAATTATCCTTGTTTATGTCGGCAGTATTTTCTACCTAATAGGAGTAATTATTTTACTCCTATGTAAAATAATTACATAGGAGTAATTATTTTCTTAATAGGGATAACTACTTCTATTAGGTAGAAATTGGTTAATGTAATTTCTGTGTGTGTGTGTGTGTGTGTGTGTGATCATCTAGACTTGACGAGCCATGATCGAGGGACATCTAAGTCATCAAAGCCAGTTCGGGATCACACCCGGCATGGTCCATGAGAGCCCTTAGCTCCCTTGATTTTTTAGCTTGTATATGTGTGTGTGTGTGTGTGTGATCCTCTAGACTTGAGCAGCCACAATCGAGGGACATCTAAGTTGTCAAAATCACATGGGAATCACACCCAAAATTGGCCATGAGAGCCCTTATCTGACTTGATTTTTTAATATGTCCCCTCCAAGTAGCGCATGACATAACCACCCCCGTGAGGTTTCATCTTCAGTCACCTTGCTAATGAAGCCGATCCTCAACTTGTTGTGCTAGTGAGACATGACATTTATATGTTAGTCAATATATTGTCAAGTATTAAGTAGTTTTATTTAATATTTTTAATTAACTTAATATTACTACTAATTAATATGAAAATAGTAATTTAAAAATCTAAAAATTAATGTGTATTTTAATTGAACATTTTTATATAAATGTTTTAATTAATATATTGCCAAATGTTTTAATTTATGTTCTTAAACATTTTAATGTCTTTATTATTGCTATCAATGTTTCATGTAATGTTACAAATTAATTAATTAAGGTTAAAATTAGTTAATATTAATGTTTTAATTAATTAATATTAATGTTAATTATTATTTTATTTAATTAATTAATTAATATTGTATTAAATGAGGACTACTTTGATTGAATAAGGTCAATTATTGTGAAAAAAATTAAACATTTTTTATGTAGATTTGGCAGTATCCGACTATATTTGACTAATGTGATTACCTATTTATAATTATGTATTAGTTATGTATTAATGCTTTAATTACTATATCAATATATTAATGACACTGAATTGGTAAATTAATGTTATTAATAATTAATATTAATTCATTTTTTGAACATGTTTAAATTAATGTCATTAAACACTTTAAAATAAAGGTTTTAATTAATGTATTGTCAACATTTTTAGTTAACATTTTAAAGTTAAAAACATTCAAGTACAATTCCAATCAGCCATGATCGACCATGCTTGACCAATTTTTATCATGGTTGACTATTTTTTATCATGGTCTATCATGGTTGGACATGGTTAACCATAGAGACAATGACCATGGTTAAGCATATTTAATCACGGTTAATCATGGTTGACCATAGAGATATTGGTTGACATTATATCCATGGATTATGATGCGTGACCATGGTTGATGGTGGTTCAACATTTTTTTTTATTGTTGACAATGGTTCACATTAAATAACCATGGTTGATCATGGTTTATCATGGCTAACTATGGTGATCGACCCTTCTTGACCATGGTTGATCATGGTTGACTATTGTTATCCTGGTCGATCATGGTTGGCCATGGTTAACCATAGAGACAATGACCATGGTTAAGCATATTTAAACACAGTTAATCATGTAGTGAGCATAGAAATATTGGTTGACCATTATATCCATAGATTATGATGCGTAACCATGGTTGATGGTGGTTCAACGTTGTTGTTCATCGCTGACAATGGTTCACATTAAATGACCATGGCTGATCATGGTTGATCATGGTTAACCATGGTTGACCAAATTCAATGAGAAATACCTTAATCATATTTGACAAAATTCAATCATGATTAATCATGGTTGACCATGCTTGACATTGGTTTACCGTGGTTGATCATAGTTCACAATAGAGTCATTTTCCCTGGTTGATCATGGTTGGTCGTAGAGACAATGATTTACCATTAATAGGGAATTGTGTTTGACTGAACTTGAGGAGTGATGACTACCAAACATACTCCAAAATAGTCAATTGTATTAGTAAATGTGTTTGACTAATGTAGTAATGTTGCATTGCGACATTGGATAAATTGCAATGTGTAAAATTGTGACAATGTTTGTCACATTGCAATGTTTAATGGATTTCTTTATCATTCAAGCATCACGACATATTTAATCATCAATATTAATAAATAATATTAATAGGAAATTATTTTTGACTAAAATTAAAGATTTTTTATTGTTAAACACAGTCAAACATGGTCAAGGAGTCACCCACATTCTGAAACGTGGTTGACCAAATGTTGTAATGCCACATTATGATGTTAGAAACATTTGTTTACAATTCCATTTCTAATAAATTTATATTAATATTAATTAATATTAATATATTTATTTAAAAAATTTTAAATTATTTCTTAATGTTATTATCATGTGTGTGTGTGAGATCGTCTAGACTTGAGGAGCCACGATCAAGGTACATCGAAGTCATCAATGTTAGTTTGGGATCATACCCGGCATGGTCCATGAGAGCCCTTAGCTCCCTCGATTTTTTTAGCATGTATCTTTGTATGTGTGTGTGTATGTGTGATCCTCTAGACTTGATGAGCCACAATCGAGGGACATATAAGTTGTCAAAGTCACACGGGAATCACACCCAGAATGGGCCATGCGAGCCTCTAGCTGACTTGATTTTTTAGCATGTCTCCTCCAACTAGCATATGACATAACCACCCCTGTGAGGTTTCCTCAACTTGTGCTAGTGAGGCATGACTTTTATATTTTAGGCAATATATTGTGAAGTATTTTAATTAGTTTTATTAAATATTTTTAATTAACTTAATATCACCATTAATTAATATGAAAATAGTAATTTAAAAATATAAAAATTAATGTGTATTGTAATTGAACATTTTTATATAAATGTTTTAATTAATATATTTCCAAATGTTTTAATTTTTGTTCTTAAACATTTTAATGTCTTTATCATTGTTAACAATATTTCATGTAATGTTAGAAATTAATTAACTAAGGTTAAAATTTGTTAATATTAATGTTTTAATTAATTAATATTAATGTTAATTATTATTTTAATTATTTAATTAATTAATATTGTATTAAATGAGGACTAATTTTATCGAATAAGGTATTGTGAAATAAATTACACATATTGTTAATCTAGATGTGGCAGTATTTGACTACATTTGACTAATGTGATTACCTATTTATAATTATGTATTAATTCTTTAATTACTATATGAATATATTAATGACAATAAATTGGTAAATTAATGTTATTATTAATTAATATTAATTCATTCCTTTGAACATGTTTAAATTAATGTCATTAAACATTTTAAAATAAGTGTTTTAATTAATATACTGTCAAAAGTTTTAATTAAAGTTTTAAAGTTAAAAACATTTAAGTACAACTCCAATGAGCCATGATCGAGCATGCTTGACCATTTTTTATCATGGTTGACTATTTTTATCATGGTCTATTATTGTTGGCCACGGTTAATCATAGAGACAATGACCATGGTTAAGCATATTTAAACAAGGTTAATCATGGTTGACCATAGAGATATTGGTTGACATTATATCCATGGATTATGATGTGTGACCATGGTTGATGGTGGTTCAACATTGTTGTTCATCGTTGACAATGGTTCACATTAAATGACCATGGTTGGTCACGGTTTATTATGGTTAATCATGGTGATCGACCCTTCTTGACCATGGTTGATCATGGTTGACTATTTTTATCCTGGTCAAGCAGGGTTGGCCATGGTTGAACATAGAGATAATGGCCATGGTTAGGCATATTTAAACACAGTTAATCATGCAGTGAGCATAGAAATATTGGTTGGCCATTATATCCATGGATTATGATGTGTGACCATGGTTGATGGTGGTTCAACATTGTTGTTCATCACTGACAATGGTTCACATTAAATGACCATGGCTGATCATGGTTGATATTGGTTAACCACGGTTGACCAAATTCAACGAGAATGACCTTAATCATGGTTGATGAAATTCAATCATGATTAATCATGGTTGACCATGCTTGACCTTGGTTGATCATAGTTCATGGTTAGTCGTAGAGACAATGATTAACCATTAATAGGGAATTGTGTTTGACTTAACTTGAGGAGTGATGACTACCAAACATACTCCAAAATAGTCAATTGTATTAGTAAATGTGTTTGACTAATGTAGTAATGTTGCATTGCGACGTTGGATAAATTGCAATGTGTAACATTGTGACAATCTTTGTCACATTGCAACGTTTAATAGGTTTCTTTACCATTCGAGCATCACAACATATTTAATTATCAATATTAATAAATAATATTAATAGGAAATTATTTTTCACTAAAGTAAAAGATTTTTAATTGTTAAACACAGTCAAACATGGTCAAGGAGTCACCCACATTCTGAAATGTGGTTGACCAAACATTGTAATGCCACATTACGATGTTAGAAATATTTGTTTACAATTCCAAATCTAATAAATTTATATTAATATTAATATATTTATTTAAACATTTTTAAATTATTGGTTAATGTTATTATTATGTGCGTGTGTGCATGTGTGTGTGTCAGATCGTCTATACTTGAGGAGCCACGATCGAGGGACATATAAGTTGTCATGTCACATGGGAATCACACCCCGAATGTGCCATGAGAGCCTTCAGCTGACTTGATTTTTAGCATGTCCCCTCTAACTAGCATATGACATAACCACCCCTATGAGGTTTCCTCAACTTCTTCTAGTGAGACATGACTTTTATATTTTAGTCAATATATTGTGAAGTATTTTAATTAGTTTTATTAAATATTTTTAATAAACTCAATATTACTATTAATTAATATGAAATAGTAGTTTAAAAATCTAAAAATTAATGTGTATTGTAATTGAACATTTTTATATAAATGTTTTAATTAATATATTGCCAAATGTTTTAATTTATGTTCTTAAACATTTTAATGTCTTTATTATTGTTAACAATGTTTCATGTAATGTTACAAATTAATTAATTAAGGTTAAAATTAGTTAATGTTAATGTTTTAATTAATTAATATTAATGTTAATTATTATTTTAATTATTTTATTAATTAACAGTGTATTAAATGAGGACTACTTTGATTGAATAAGGTCGATTATTGTGAAATAAATTACACATATTGTTGATCTAGATGTGGTAGTATTTGACTATATTTTACTAATGTGATTACCTATTTATAATTATGTATTAATTATGTATTAATGCTTTAATTACTATATGAATATATTAATGACAATAAATTGCTAAATTAATGTTATTATTAATTAATAATAATTCATTTCTTTGAACATGCTTAAATTAATGTCATTAAACATTTTAAAATAAATGTTTTAATTAATATATTATTAAAAGTTTTAATTAACGTTTTAAAGTTAAAAACATTTGAGTACAATTCCAATCAACCATGATCGACCATGCTTACCATTTTTTATCATGGTTGACTATTTTTATCATGGTCTATCATGGTTGGCCATGGTTAACCATAGTGAAAATGACCATGGTTAAGCATATTTAAACACGATTAATCATGGTTGACCATAGAGATATTGGTTGACATTATATCCATGGGTTATGATGTGTGACCATGGTTGATGGTGGTTCAACATTGTTGTTCATTGTTGACAATGGTTCACACAAAATGACCATGGTTGGTCATGGTTTATCGTGGTTAACTGTGGTGATTGACCCTTCGTGACCATGGTTGATCATGGTTGACTATTTTTATCCTAGTCGATCAGGGTTGGCCATGGTTAACCATAGAGATAATGACCATGGTTAGGCATATTTAAACACAGTTAATCATGCAGTGAGCATAGAAATATTGGTTGGCCATTATATCCATGGATTATGATGCATGACCATGGTTGATGGTGGTTCAACATTGATGTTCATCACTGACAATGGTTCACATTAAATTACCATGGATGATCATGGTTGATATTGGTTAACCACAGTTGACCGAATTCAACGAGAAATACCTTAATCATGGTTGATGAAATTCAATCATGATTAATCATGGTTGACCATGCTTGACCTTGGTTGATCGTGGTTGATCATAGTTCTCAATAGAGTCATTTTCCATGGTTGATTAAATGTTTTAACTAATATATTGTCAAAAGTTTTAATTAACGTTTTAAAGTTAAAAACATTTAAGTACAATTCCAGTCAGCTAAGATTGACCATGCTTGACCATTTTTTTTATCATGGTTGAATATTTTTATCATGGTCTATCATGGTTGTCCATGGTTAACCATAGAGACAATGACCATGGTTAAGCATATTTAAACACGGTTAGTCATGGTTGACCATAGAGATATTGGTTGACATTATATCCATGGATTATGATGCGTGACAATGGTCGATGGTGGTTCAACATTATTTTCATTGTTGACAATGGTTCACATTAAATGACCATGCTTGGTCATGGTTTATCATGGTTAACTGTGGTGATCGACCCTTCTTGACCATGGTTGATCATGGTTGACTATTTTTATCCTGGTCGATCATGGTTAGCCATGGTTAGCCATAGAGACAATGACAATGGTTAAGCATATTTAAACACAGTTAATCATGTAGTGAGCATAGAAATATTGGTTGCCAATATATCCATGGATTATGATGCATGACCATGGTTGGTGGTGGTTCAACATTGTTGATCACTAACAATGGTTCACATTAAATGACCATGACTGATCATGGTTAACTGTGGTTGACCAAATTCAACGAGAAAGGCCTTAATCATGGTAGATGAAATTCAATAATGATTAATCATGGCTGACCATGCTTGATATTGGTTGATCGTGGTTGATCATAGTTCACAATGGAGTCATTTTCCATGGTTGATCATGGTTGGTCATAGAGACAATGATTAAACATTAATAGGGAATTGTGTTTGACTGAACTTGAGGAGTGATGACTGCCAAACATACTCCAAAATAGTCAATTGTATTGGTAAATGTGTTTGACTAATGTAGTAATGTTGCATCGCGACGTTGGATAAATTGTAATCTGTAACATTATGACAATGTTTGTCACATTGCAAATTTTAATAGATTTCTTTACCATTCAAGCATCAAAACATATTTAATTGTCCATATTAATAAATAATATTAATAGGAAATTATTTTTCACAAAAGTTAAAGATTGTTGATTGTTAAACACAGTAAAACATGGTCAAGGAGTCACCCACATTTTGAAACGTGGTTGAACAAATGTTGTAATGCCACATTATGATGTTAGAAAAATTTATTTACAATTCTAATTCTAATAAATTTATATTAATATTAATTAATATTAATATATTTATTTAATTTTTTTTAAATTATTGGTTAATGTTATTATTATGTGTGTGTGTGTGTGTGTGATTGTCTAGACTTGAGGAGCCATGATCGAGGGACATCTAAGTCATCAAATTCAGTTCGGGATCACACCCGACATGGTCCATGAGAGCCCTTAGCTCCCTTGATTTTTAGCAAGTATATGTGTGCGTGGGTGTGTGTGTGTGTGTGATCCTCTAGACTTGAGGAGCCACAATCAAGAGACATCTAAGTTGTCAAAGTCACACAAGAATCACACCTGGATTGGGCCATGAGATCCCTCAGATGACTTGATTTTTTAGCATGTCCCGTCCAACTAGCACATGACATAACCACGCCCGTGAGGTTTCATCTTCGGTCACCTTTCTAACGAAGCCGATCCTCAACTTGTTGTGCTAGTGAGACATATATATTTTAGTCAATATATTGTCAAGTATTTTAATTAGTTTTATTAAATATTTCTAATTAGCTTAATATTACTATTAATTAATATGAAAATAGTAATTTAAAAATCTAAAATGAATGTGTATTGTAATTGAACATTTTTTTATAAATGTTTTAATTAATATATTGCTAAAATTTTTAATTTATGTTATTAAACATTTTAATGTTTTTATTATTAGAAAGTTAGAAATGTTTCATGTAATGTTACAAATTAATTAATGAAAGTTAAAATTAGTTAATGTTAATTTTTTAATCGATTAATATAAATGTTAATTATTATTTTAATTATTTAATTAATTAATATTTATATTAAATGAAGACTACTTTGATTGAATAAGGTCTATTATTGTGAAATAAATTACACATATTCTTGATCTAGATGTGGTAAGATTTTGACTATAATTTGACTAATGTAATTACCTATTTATAATTATGTATTAATTATGTATTAATGCTTTAATTACTATATCAATATATTAATGACAATAAATTGGTAAATTAATGTTATTAATTAAAATTAATTCATTTCTTTGAACATCTTTTAATTAATGTAATTGAACATTTTTTTATAAATGTTTTAATTAATATATTGCTAAAATTTTTAATTAAAATTTTAAAATTAAAAACATTTAAGTACAATTCCAACATCTTATTATTATTAACCAACTCAAAATATACTTATTTTTAGATATATTTGAATAATGTTGTTAAGTATAATAATTATATATTAATAATTTAATTAATTTGTCAATGTAATAATTGTAATATAATAATTATTTAATTTTATTAGTAATTAATATTAATATACTTTTTACATATTTTTGAATTAATGATTAATGTTGTCAAACATTTTTATATAAAAGTTTTAATTAGATATTTGAGAATGTTTTAATTAATAATTTTTAATGCTCCAATTTATTAATATTTTAATGTTTTAAATAATGAATTAATTAATGTATTTTAATTAAGGATTGCATTATATTCAAATACAATAAATATAGGGTTGAGAAAGTCTTAATGTAATTATATTTGTTTCCATTTCACTAATGTGGGAAACTATTATATATTAAGTAATAATGTTTTAATTAAATTAATCATTTTAAATTTGTTTTATTAATTATTGTAGATTTGTTTTGTACATGGATAGGTTATATAAGGAATTCTAAATAGGTAGAATGGAGCTTTAAATACCCCATGAACAACAGTTTTTTTAAAATAATAAAAAAAATAATAGTAAAGCAATCCACTAGAGCAAGAATAATTTAATAAAATAATTTTTTTTTCTTTATAGTAAATTATGAGCGGCCATACATTTGAATGGCATGCATGTGAAATAGCTAGTGTAATTGAGTGGAGGAAAATTTTTTAAATGCACACTTGCCAAGTGGTTGAACAAGGTATAAGTTTGAGAATGCGAAGAGTCAAAATAGTATAATTTTGAGAATGCGAATAGTCAAAATTAATCCACGTTGCAGTGCAATGTTTTATAAGTATCAACAATAGACACATTAAATTTTTAATCATGTTTTGTAAAAATTAATTGAAGTATGATTTAAACATGGGATTTAGATATGCAAGGAAGTTATCACATTTAATTAGATTTGTTGATGGAGTGGCAACGAAGACAATTTAAACCATCCGATCAAAAAAATTAATTAGAAAAATGATTAAAGTAGCAAGTTCCAACATAGAGACTCTTATCGACGTAATTTCACTGCCTTTTGAGTGAACTCAAGGTATATCTCCAGCTCTGCAACTTGAAGCTATCAGTCCAGGTGTTAGATGGCTCTAAGCTTCTGCTTATATTCAATGCAGCTAGTGTACTCACTATATTTAATGTATCGTTACACTGGCACACACTAAAAGTTGGATCACCCCTATCCTTCCTTTCTGACCTAGGGAACATCTGGGGTTTGAATTGTTGTTGAGGCCTGGCTGTTGTATGATAGATTATGTGAATCAAAAGCTGGCAGTGGAGAGGAGAAGAATACGAGACTTGTGCCAAGAAATGTGGGACAAGTAAGGCTGGACTCAGCGTAAACATTCAATCCCTTTATTTTATAGAATTAGACATTGTGTTTCAACTCGTAATGTTAAAATAACTGATTTTTTCAGTTGGGGACCTTCGATGGCCAACTACTATAGATAGCTTTGTAAAGTTGCAGTTTTTATAGCACTAGCAAGTAGCTTAACTATGGAATTATGAGCTTCTTTCATAAGACCATGGTTACTAAAATGAAGTGAGAACATCTGAGATATAAAATGTACTTTGATTTTCCCATGGCAATTAATGCAGTACTAGGCCAGGAGACAATTTTCGATACCAGAGACCAAACCCTATATCTTGTCTGTAATGCTTTAAACCCTATATCTTGTCTGTAAGAATGATCCTTTTTCTTGCCAAACCGATTATGATGTATTAATAAAATGTGAAGGTGTTTTGGATGTATTCTTATTTAAAAAATGTATCGATTTATAAAATATGACAATTATGGACCTATGCTCAACCTCCTGTCCACGAGCTGCAATTGAATAGAGATCCTCTATGACTTTGAGTTTCATTAATTCATTTATTTCTGACCATCTTGTTGGACTTGCAGGAAGTGGGCTATGAATTTGACTGTGACGATTAGCACAGCTAGTTAACAAATTTTATGCCCTCATGTTTTTGAATTTAAAGTTATCTAATGTTTCTACTGAATCAGAGAAAGCATCATTGATTAACATTTCTTCTTTTTGCTTTTTTCGGAGATATCATTGATTGTTTTTAGTTTGACAGCCTATGCTATTTCACTCACTTCACACAAAATTTCTCGCAGTTTTGTTCATGGAAGACTGCCATATGAGAATATTAAACCACATCCTGTGCTGTAGAGGTTGTTATTAAGCATGCCTCGGCGGAAAATTGTAAGCTCATATTGATCGCTTGAAATCTTTATATGATTATAACACCTGGTGATGGAGCCTGCGTTTTTTTAAAAATTAGAAGCATTCATCTTAACCGTTTTTTAATGCGAAACAGATATTCACAAATGGTGAAAAAATTCAGGCTGCAAAGGTCAGGCTGGGGTTGGAAGATTGCTTTGAAGGCATAATATGTTTTAAGACACTTAATCCTCCTTCACAAATTGTTGAAAACAGTAATGACCAGGATGTGCTTGCTGTTAACCGTACGAACCCACAGACAACAGTTATTTACAAGCCCTCAAAACTTGCCATAAAGCAGAACGGTATGAGACTAAAGATTTTGTGGCCATATTCCTTCAGTTATATCATTTCTTCTAAAATTGTGATGGATCATGCAAATATTTATTGACTAATCCATATAGATGAAGAAGAATTGTCATACCAGACCCAACATGAAATCTATCTTTATCCTTTCTAAGAATGGCCATCAGCTTGAAAACTGTAGAGTCAAGTCTAATATAAATTACAGTTGAGTGACTTAGTTGTCCTTTGAAAGGGCTTATTACAGCAGGGTTTGAATATGAAAAGATGTTGTTAATCTTCTCATATCCAATATACTGCCCAAACATTCACATTCCTTTTCACTAAAGAGGCGCTAGAACAAGAACATTGCAAGCCACTAGTCTAGTATTAAACCCAAAAAAGTTGTGTGACATTATTCAACAAGAAAAACATGCTAGTTTGCCTGATCGCATCTCACGTACTGCAAAATCATCCCCTTGTCCTCAAACTCAACGGTTTTGTTACCAAACAAGAATAGTGTATTCAGCAATAATCAAGTCTTAAAACATCATGGCAACCTTGCAATTCCACATTTCCACACACTATCCATTTTTTGTTTACCTTGTGGATATCATTTTGACAGCTACTATTTTAAGCATCAAGTCTAAATTTGTTATGTTTTACTGCAGATTTTCTTTGATTACAGCATCCGGAATATAGCGGTAGGAAAGCGTGCAGGCTTCCATACTTTATTGCTAAAACTATATGATTGTAAATGCGAACTGGTGGTTTTGTAGAAAGGCATAACTGGTCCAATCTTCTTTTAACCTTAATACTGGCTTTCACTGTCATATTCAGGTGGGAACTTCGGTACGAAAAGAGGGAATAGATTTTTCCCTTGAGAGTATTCACAACATTAGAGAAGCTCTTCCGAAGATATGGGAAGAAGGAGATACAAATAGGTTCATGAATCTTGTGAGTGCAAGAGCAGCAGTTGAAACTGTTGTCACTGCATAAATCGTGATCCTAGCAAACTCCAGATTATGGGCAAAAGATTATGGTAATGCCTTTGGAGTTGGTAAAGCCTTTGGAGTTCCTATCTCTAGCAAACTCCTTTGCCTATTATCTTGTTGGGACTCTGTATATGATCTCAAGGATCCCTTTCTTGGACGAATTCGATACACAGACATCAAGAGATCAATCATCTGTTTGTACAAAACAATTTCTATTCTCAATAGATCAGATATTCTGTTAATTCTTTGTGCGTTAATTATTAGGCAATGGCTTTTGCTTGTGGGGTAGGTTTGTGCCGATGGTTTTTCCATGGGGAGCTCTCAAATTAGGACTCTCATTAAAAAAAATTATGTATAGCCGCAATCGCTCCATCCCACTCGCCTTTTATGATTCGGTAAATTTTAATTTGATTTATATATAAATGTCTAGTAAACGCTATAATTGACATACCTATAATAATGGATGAAGTTTGATTTAATTTATCAATAAAAGTTAAAAATGACTTAACTCACATAATTAAATTATAATGATCGATATGAGGTGCTTAAATTAGTAAAAGGAGGATATATATATATATATATATGAAGTAATTTCATTAAGATAAAAATTCATATATATATATGTAAAAAGACAATTTTTTAAAATTTTAAAAAGATAAAAATGTAATAATATAATTTGCAGTATTAATAATATTTTTGGATATGTTTTCTAATTTAAAAGATAAGAATGCTCATTTTATGGAAGATGTAGAATATTAAGAGAGTGTAATGAATTTAGTATAAAGCATTTTTAAAAATATGTAGATACTTTATTAAAAAATCAAGCATTATATATAAAACAAAACTCAAGTATCTTTAGCTTTTATAAGTTATGCATGTATAATGAGAATTATTTGGAATCTTATTGAAACTACTCCTCGTGTCATGATAGGAGACCATATGAATACACAGTTCTCTTTAGTATATTAATTTAAACAACATTTTAAGAAATATAAAGATTTGAAGATTTTTTTTTAAATTCAAGTGTCTATGGAAACATAGTTTTCCATAGTTTTAGTTGTGTCGAAGAATTCAGATTGAAAACCAATGTATTTAAGTAGTTTCGTAAATCCGTGTTTAAAGTGAAGATGGCATAGTTATATAATTTTGTGAAAGAATATTGTCTTTTTGTTTTTAATAAAAATATATTTTTTTAAAATCTAAAATATAGAATTCCATTAAATACGAAACATAAAATTTCAAATTTCAAATTTTGTAAACACAAACAAATGAATATACTCATTGAACATATCAATATAATGTATTTTAAATTGAATTCATTTTTCTTCAATAAGAATAATTCTAAAATTATAATTATAATTATAAGCTAATTAAACTGAATAATGGAAATACAATTTTTAATTTAAAAATAACATTTTCCTTTAATATAAATATATATTTTTATTAATATCAAGTTGAAAGGAATATTAATTATAAAACTTGAAATTAAATTTTGAAATGATAAAGGTTTTTATAAAAATAATATCTTAATTATGTTTATTTCATATACATTATCCATATAGAATTGTTTATAACACATAATTATAAATAAGTTATTAATATATAATAAAATATTAATATACATTTAGATATTTATAATAAATGAATTAAAAATATCATATGCATACCAATTAAGAAATAAAATAACTAAATTATTTATTAAATGTATCTCACCAAAATTTATCAATACAAAATTATTATAAAATAGATTATAAAATATTTGATCATGAGGTGCATCAATTCGTGTATCTTATTCATGAACTTTAATACCATTAGAGGAGGAAGAAATCTATTCATCGGTAGATTGGATTCTTTTTTAGTTTCTAAATCCTTATTGGATTGTGGTTCCTTTGTGGAAGAAACTATTCTTTCAAGCATAAGGTATAACCACTAGTTAATCCATTTGAAATTGGATCCAGAATTTTCCACTACAAGGAAAATACTCTCTAGTGGTGGTTATAAAGGAGGTTTTTAGTGTTATAAAATTGACGAAAATTGTTAAAAACACATTTGCTACATCTGTTTTTGGTAACAGAGGTTTTGACGAAGCTTCTAACAGAACTTCAATATAAATAAAAAAATTTGGGTGGCCGAAGGCTTTTACGGATGTATTTATTATTAGTGTGTGATTCATGTGTGAATAAACCAATGTGCTTTAACCTTTACGCACCGGTGTTGTAAACATACCAATCATCGGGATGGAAAATAAATTTCGGAAGCCCTGCAGCATTTAAAAATGTCTTGGTGAATACACATCAGGCCGATATAAGATGCATGCACCGACGCCGTTAAGGTGTAAAAACCCATCGACGCGTTAAAGGAAAACCATACCGGTGCATGAAACACTTATCCACCCAGGTCATAATCGTCGATAAAACACACCTGGCATTCTAATTAGTATTGGTACTTGGTGCAGTGCTAATAGGTCGTAGAAACACATCAGTGTGCAGTATCATACACACGCACCGGTGTTCATTTTCTATTTTTTAGAAACATCGACTTGTGACAGTGCAATTATTGTGATTTCAAAAAAATCCATATTCATCAAAAGTTGGCACATATCTTATAACAATATTCATATCAATTAGATTTTTATTAGTGAATTTGATTGTAATGTTTGGATGAATTTTTATTTCATCATATTTCACATCTCTTCATTATAATATTTAATCATCCATATATTTAATCACTGGTGTAACATTTCACAGCGACAATAGAGAATGCAATAGAATAAATTAAAACGTATTTTATTATGTATATATGAATAGGGCACTCTATGTCATACAAAATGGCACAGTTATTGGTATCCCTTTGTATTTCAATTGGGACACTACGTCCATTACATTAAACGAAATTTTTGATTTCACAGAAAAATATTTCAAAAAATACATGCCTTTCTTTGATATCCAAACATATTGATCATCATTCTTCGTTGGAATTGTTGTCAGTGCTTGAGCTACTTCCATGACTTGGGTTATTTGGAGGAATGTTTTATTCATTATGTTGATTGGTTTCTTCTTCTTCAAGTTTCATCTGCAAACATAAAAATAATGTGTAATGAGTGTATTTACATTGGTCAGAATAATGAAAATTTCAATATTAAATAATATATATTAATTTAAATCGAAATGAAATGTACCATAGCAAGAATTGAATCGTGAACTATACACATTATTTCAAAACCAAAATTCATGCCTTCTTTCAACAATTCATTTGTTGGCGGAGTTCCATACTTTGTTTCCTACAAGTTTTATACCCCATAACACATCATATATTTAATATAAAATATATTTTTGTTCTATTAATTATAGACGAAGCTAAGTAAAACAAGATGGAGACTTACAAATTCCACAATTAATTTATGATATGGAAACATATACTCAGAACTCATAGTTAACCCAATGTCAATCAATTCTTTTGATGGTTCTTCTTTGTATGTTAGCACTTGTTTGCAGACATTCAATGACGATTTTTGTAAAAAAATTTAAAATATACAAAAATGAAATCTAATTAAGTTGTTATAAAGAAATAATAATTACTCACAAACTTAGATATCAACCCTTTTCTTCCTTGTCATCCTGTTTTCTGTGTTGAATGGGTTCCAATTTCTTTTCTTTTCTACAAGAAAATACTCAAAAAATTAATATTTAATGCTAAATTCTTTATTTATTTTACCTAATCAAAAAATTCAATGATTACATATTACATTTGAATCACGTTGTTGTTCAGATGGCTCCTCGTGTGATGCAATTATGTCCATTTATTTGACCATCTCCTTGTACACCCTTTTGGACATTCCTATTGGTATATTTTTTATATCATCTCGTTCATCCTTTGAGATTTTCATAATCTTCCTGAAAATATAACATGAAAATGAACTATCTAATTTTTATATTCATATGTGAAAACGAAATCAAACAAAAGTGATATTTATAAATGATTGCTTGTAGTAATATATACATATAATTCTAGAAAAAACATTTAAAGGAATATTAGTTTTTCAATCCTTCTTTTTTGTTGTTGTATGTTTTTTCTATTAAAATTTTGACATGTCTCACTGACCAATTCTCTAAAAACTCTTCATGTCGTTTAAATGAAATTTGGTTCTTGGAATCATTAGATTGATCTTTGTATTGTAAGTGGAAAGAACTTCTACACATTTGTTCCACTATATTCCTCAAATTTTTGTAAAAGTTTTCCCCCCTTTCGTTAACCTCGAACACCACTCCAGATGAGCTAAGGAGCAATTCATTTTAATTTTCATGTTCTATTTTTTTCTTTTCTTAAGATAACATTCCTTTTCTTCGTTGTTGGTCACTGTATAAAATTAAACATATTTGAATTAATAGATTGTTTGAAACATGTTATCTAATAATTTAAAGTATATTATTAATAAAAATAAAAATAAAAACTCATATTGGATCGATAGTATCTTTTCATTCACCTGATTCATCCTTCTGCAAATTTTCCATCAAGATTTTACGCTCTTCTGGTCATAGATCAGAAAGAATCTTATCAAGCTTCATCATTTTTTGGCTCTGCATGATACACATTAAAAAATAAGTACTATTTAAACTTACATATACTTCAAAACTAATAATTTATGTAAATAAATTTACAAAGAATTTGCCTTTTTTGCTTTTCTGGATGTGCTATTAGTAGTTTTGTTACTTGAACATTTTTCAACCATTTATTTATCAATATAAAACCTGTACCATTCATTAATATAGTTTATAAATAAATCACATACTTTTCAGGTAAATTTTTTTTTTCAAGAAAACGATGCATCTATCTCAATTAAATGCCCGATGCACCTTTGCAACTTAAGCACTGATAACGGTGCAATAGGTTCTTATAAATGCACTGCCAGTACAGTAGAAAAGTTGTACAGTGCTCTTTCTGAATAGGAGACCTAGTGTGATATATTAATACTGGAGCATCGATTAACATAAACATAAATGAATAGATTTTTTTTTTATCAAACATTATTTTTTGTCAATATGCACTCGATGCGTTATACTAAAAGCGCACACTGGTGCGTTATTTTAAACAATATGCACCAATTAACAAAAGGTGTTTTTTAGAAACTCATGCAAGGGCCTACAGGGATTGGGATCTGACTCTACAAGTTGTCTCGTGGGTTAGATTTCATATGCTTATATATATAGTAATACAAACTCTATAAATCTAAAATGAAAAGCCCTAATTGTGAATTTTTGCAGTCACATAAACAAGAAGAAGCAAGGGTTTAACGTAAGAATGGATTTTTTTGATTTTTTTTTCTAAATTTTAATTAAATGTAAATGGGAATAGATATTTTAAATGATTTTATTAATAAAATAGAAAAACTTAAAATTTTTACTATGCATGTATTAAATCTAAAAGAAACTGTAAAAAAATGATTACAGCAAAATTTAACATTTTTACTATACTACACGATTTTTGAGCGAATCATCATATCTTTCAAATTAGGATTATTTGAATATTGTTATTTTAGAAAGTATTTTTCTGCTCCACAATGTTCTCTTGCTCTAGGTATGTCTCCCGTGCAAATCCATCCATGAAATTTTTTGCAAAAATAATGAAATAATGAATAACTTTTACTATGTAAAGAACTTGTAATGAAATTAGACTTCTGAAAATCATTTGTTGCTTATTTTTTCAGTTTACCGCTTTTATTTTTACTTCAAAAGAATAAAGTTACACCTTTTTTCATGATATTTGGTGTGTTTGTTACCTAACAGCACCGGTATGTCCAGTAAAAAAACTGCACTAGTGCGGTTAACAGTACCTTAGCACGGATAACAATAAATCCCTTTTTAAGGCACATAAATTACTTTTAGGTATCTACACAAAATTTATTGTTGATTTTTCTAAAATGAATGGAGAAAATCTTCTAATTATATCAAATGGAAAATTCTTCAAAATCTAGCTTGTTTCATAATATTTGTCAAAGTCCATCACAGAGTTCTCCCAATCTGTCTTCAGACATAATTACTTCAAATTTTATTTATATTCTCATTATATAATTGTTTTTTTTTTTTATCGATGTCAATCAACTGAATAAAATTAATGTATACAAATTTGCAGGTTCATGAAGATTCAAAATAGAGTTCAGATGCAAACAGTATTCAAACCAGTCTAAAAATTCAAAAGATCTTATCAGAAGCAGCATATGGCAAGGCGCGGTTGGTAGATGAAAATGGACAACCACTTCACCCTACCAATTGTAACATGCAATCTTCTAGCCATAATCCTGGGACAATGATGGTAATAATTTTTTGGTATAATGTAATTATTTCAGCGTTAAACCAATTAATCATGTATTGACTTGCTTACTAATGGATATCATTGATATTGTACTAATCATGTTCAACTATATTGTTTGAAATTATTAGGATTCTAGTGATGATGAGCGGCCTACCTACCATATTCAATTGCACCCCATGACAATGTCAAATTGCGAGAAGGCTAAATTAAGAGAAAAACTCGTAGAGGAACGATACCAAGAATGGTTGAATAAACCACCTATTCAATTCCCACTACAGCCAGATTCACCAATAGTAGTTCTTCACTAGCTGGCAATGGAGGAAATGAAATAGAGGTTGGTACGAATGATTACTTAAGGGATACGACTACCATGGAGATAATATTATTAGATGCATTCCAGAATGATGATTAGCTAGGGGATGATGCTCATATGTTGATACCTTTTTCGAAAGACTTAAATTTACTTCCACCACCCCTCTCTTTAGACCTGACAGTCAGTCAAAGTCTACCGACCTGGGAAAAAAGATGCTACTCTACAACTTGAAAGAAAAGTTTGGCTTGCCAAATGCATGTTTCTGGAAATTTTGATGTAATTTACCATCAAATACCTTTTATTTTGAGAAACATTCTCACACAGTCAACAGTACAAATTGTGAATTTTATGAACGTTAATAATTATTAGCATTGTACATTTAATATTGTCCACCAACTACATGTTATTCAATGACAAGGTTCTTCTGAGTGATAATGTCTTCCCCGGTAGCTGCAAAGAGGAAAATAAATTGTTGAAAATGTTGGGTTTTGAGTACATATCATATCATGCATGTCCAAATGATTGTATTTTATATAAAGGATAATATGCAGAAAAAGAGATATGTCTGAAATGCAGGCATGATAGGTATGATAAATAAAAAAATAAGCATAAATCATGTGGTCCTTCTTCTAAGATATTGAGGCACATGCCTATAATCCCAAGGATTCAAAAGCTCTTTTGTTGCAAATAATTAGCTATGTTGCAGGGATGACATGCCTCACATAGAAGTGAGTTGGGATTTATGAAAATCCCAACATATTTAATACACATGAAGCATATAGAGGATGCATGGCCCAAAAAATTAAATAATGAAGCAAGAACTCTACGACTTAGCATATCGATGGATGGAGTCAACCCATATTCCCTCCAAAACACCAACTATTATGTCTGGCATGTAATTGTGATCAATAAAAATATCCCACCATGGTTGTCTGTGAATAATAAAAATCTTATGTTGGCTCTCATAGTCCATGGTAGAAGATAAGTGAGGAATATGGATGTTTACATACAACCACTGGTAGATTAATTGAAGGAATTATAAGATGGGATAAATGTATACAATGTATCAAGACCCATCATAGAAGAGAGGATTTTTATGTTATATGGCATATTTTCTTACATGAGACATGATTATCCAGACTTACGAGTTTGCTCTGGTAAATTACATGTTTATTGATTTTTTTATATATGTATCAATATTATTTCGCATATTAATTTAATTCATTGTAATTGTTCTCATTATCATGATATTATTTAATGTGCCATGCATATTGTATACAATAATCTCGTAGGTCTTGTAACAAAAGGGTATTATGGATGTAACTATTGTGGACCTTCTCTGAAAGCTAGATGGTCCAACAACCTACGAAAGCCAGTGTTTGACTTTGCTCGAGGGTATTCCTCCAAGAAGAACAACCTTATAGAAGAGAATCATCTAATTTCAATGGTAAATGAGAGATAACCCAAATACTTGCAATAAAGACACCAACTAAATGGCCTAGAGCATATGAGAGAGAGAAGGAGAACGAGTTCATAGAAATGTTCGATTCAAATGGGAGCCTATGTTCGATGCTCCATAATTATTCGACAACAATGTCGAGAAGTTTCCCATTGGGATGAAAAGAAAATATATCTATTATAACCTCCCATATTGGAAGCATCTTAAGATTACCCACTTAATAGATACCATGCATATATTTAAAAATGTTTCATATTATTTATGTAGGCACATATCATCGAAACAAAGTGACACATTGGCTATTAGGAAATATATTGTTACTTCAAAAACTAAAAAGAAACATTGGCCAAGAAAATTAGAAAGTACAGTAGAGGTTGGTCCCTTTAATTGGCATTTCAAAGAAGGTGATGTCCCATGGATTTTAAAAATATATGATATTTGTTTGGCAAAGGAAGTTATAATGGGTGTGAGGGTGCCATCTTTGTATGGGTCTTTACTAAGGCACTGCTTCACTGTGGAAGACAATTTTTTGGGGTTGAAATCACATGAGCATTTGAATATTCTAAGAGTGCATATAATTTCAAAAGCATGATTTTATTACTTTTTATATTAACATAACTAATTTTGTATGCATGTGTTTATAACTTAGCAGTGTCATTATCCTTTGTTCATGCATGGGTGTGTGAAACATGACTTCCCCCAAGACCTAGTATGTGCCATATCTAGATTATCAACATTTTTACGTTGGATCATGTTAAAGGAGATTCGAGTGGCTAGCATTCCATGGTGGCATCAAGAGATAGTTGAGATTGTTTGTATATTTGATGAGGAACTGCCGCCGAGTTTCATGGACTTTTAGGTTCATCTTCTAATCCACCTAGTAAATGAGGTTGAATTAGTTGGGGTGGTTTATTGATGTTGTATGTTCTTCTTAGAGGGGTACATGAAGAAATTGAAAGGTTTTGTGCCCAAAAGGGAAAAAACAGAGGAGTCTATACTAGAGGGGTGCATATCGTATGAGTCTTTATACTATGCTAGTGAGTACATCAAGCATATCAAAACATGCCAAGTGAAATTGTTTGGGATGATGAAAGGGATGAAGACAAAAGAGAAGGGAGCTTCTCCAAATGAATGGAAAAAAGAACTTGAGAAAGAGTAAGTGACTTATTGTTTGTTAAATTTACATAAAGTAAATATTCACATTGAAATTCGATATAATGTATATTTTGATCTCATATGTACTATATGTTGGTTTCATTTTGTCAACGAATGCGGAAATTAAAGCAATCAATAAATTTCTTCTTTACAATTCTGAAGTGACCCAACTCTCGGTTGCATTGTACGAACAAAAGAGGATAAAATGGGATAGTGACAGGAAATAATTTAGAGGTTTGAATGGTATAACCGTGACTTATCCTGATCACTTAAACGAAAACATGCCAATTATATGCCCCAATAGTTGGGTTGCAGACCAAGTCAAACAGAAATATGGTGCAACCAGTTGTTACCCGCATGATGAAGAGGATCCACTAAACATAGGGATTGGATGTAAAAAAATGGTAATAATATATTTATGTACATTTTAAACTTAATAATTCACATTCGAAATGTAACATTTATATATTTGATATATTTTAACAGTTGGGTTATTAGACACATGAAACTATGATTTTTTAACTTTTTTTAGAGGTGCATTTGTTCCCATATATGTGGGCATATGGACACCATTGTCGCAAAAAAAATTTTGATGATAGACACATGACACAATACTATGGAGTGGAAGTCAAGTTCGATCAATCTAGTCGAGCTAGCCACCGTGATCAAAACCTAGTAAAATGGACGTTAGGTTACATTGAAAATATACAAGAGATCATTGAAGTCGGCTTCTCCTCTTTCCAATGTATTATTTTTAGGTTCATGTGGTGGGACACCTTTGATCGGAATAATTTAAAGGAATATCATGATAGTAGGATGATACGTATCAACTCTAGAAAGATGTGGGATGAAGCTACGGAGACTTATGTTTCCCCAAACACTGAAACTAGGTGTTTTTTTACCTAGATGTGTTGGATAGGGATTGGTGGTTGGCATTAAGACATGACCCTAGATCAAAACATATTTTTGAGAACAATAGTGTTATCATGTCAAGAGAACTGGAGGATAATGAGGATGATGAGAATAGAGACTGATATGGTACATGTGTTATTTCAACATTTGTACTATTTAAGATGAGTTTTTATAAAGAAGAAGACTTAACCTTATAAATAAGACTCTTTTTTTCCGAACATTATAATATTTATTTTGAATTAATTGGTTTGCATTATGATAATGATAAATTCATTTCACTTGATAATTTGCAATTATGTTGATCTTGAAAGAAATGCATTGTATCGAGTTTTATTTTTATTTTTATGTCAATTCCTACCATAATACAACTACTTGATTTCTTTAAATTGTTTTTCACTATATCATTACTTAAATAAATGCACCCTATTATATATATATATATATATATATATATATATATATATATATATATATATATATATATATATATATGAATGCTATATTCAAAATTTTAAAAAAGGTATTAGTGTACAACGTTATTTTTCATATGTAAGATCATAATAAAATAATGATAATTCTAAACATGAATTTATTTGCTTTATTTTATAAACTTTATTATGTTACAAAAATTCATATTATTCTAGATTTATTATTTTACAGTTATTAATATTCTTATAAATTTACAATTATAGTAATTTAGAAATATGTACTGTATACATTTTACAATTTTAGGATGATTCAATTTTGCAGTGGTTATGGTTCAAATTTGACAATTAATTTACAATTTTACAATTTTACTAAAATTGAATCATGACAATACATACAATTACAATTACAATTTTACAATTTGGCAATACAATGACAATTACAATTACAATTTTACATACAATTACAATTACAATTAAAATTCTACAATTTTACCTACAATTACAATTACAATTTTACAAATTTACTGCATAAGGTAGTTATGGTTCAATTTTGACAATTAATTTACAATTTTACAATTTTACAAATTTAAAAATTTTCAAATTTACAATTTTCACAATTTTAATAAAATTGAATTATCACAATACATACAATTACAATTACAATTTTACAGTTTTACTACATACAGTAGTTATAGTTCAAATTTGACAATTAATTTACAACTTTACAAATTTAGAAATTTTACAATTTTAATAAAATTGAATCATGACAATACATACAATTATAATTACATTTACAATTTTACATAAAATTACAATTTTGCAACTTTACAAATTTACAAATTTAAAAATTCTACAATTTTAATAAAATTGAATCATGACAATACCTACAATTACAACTACAATTTTAATAAATATCATGATTTAATATTAAAAATAAACGTTACGATCATCATAACCATCATAGTGACATCATATTCTAAAATACACATTCAAATTCGCTAACATCATCTAATCATCGTGATCATGATCATCTAACAAAACACAAGCATTGTATAACATCATCACAACATAAACATAAAATATGCATCTCATGTGAAATAATTGCTATAACATACACATCTATTTTCAAGCACATTAAATGAGTATATCTAACATGACATAACAATATAAAGATCATGATGAACACTGACATGTAAATCAATTACATTAGGATTAATATAAAAAACATGCACCATATATATATATATATATATAATGTCAAAAATATACAACTATAATAGAACTGCATATAAGTGTCAAATATCTGGTGGTACATCAATACTATAACTAGTGGAGGCCTTCTCAGTCGATGGTGCTTGCTCAGATGGACCTGCTCGCTCAGGAGGTGCCTGCTCAAATGGTGTCTGCTCCAGAGGTGCCTACTTAGATGGTGCCTGCTCAGGACTAGATGCTGGCTGCTCATCTCCGACGCGAGGTGAAGGAGGAGGAGGTAGAGTACTAGAATGATCACTGCCCTCATTATCATGATCATCTGATGAAATGTTGTGTCACACATCTCCATGGTGTTGATCCATCTTAGCTAATAGTAGCATGGAAGCTCCTACAATATGACACATAAGGCTCATCATATCGTGGGGAACGTCAATTTAAAGCTATGTGAGCATACAATGAACTTTAATCTCTCTGATCGTCACCAGGAAGACTCCCTCATCAACCAGGAGTCTACATAGTCGGTCGCCCAACTCCATCCTAAATCAAATGTCTACCCTACACCACATGCCCTCAGGTATCTGCACCTGAGGAGGTCTCTCACCCTCTGTGGCCTCCACCATATCCTCGCCATCTACAGGATCATCTGGTGGGGGTGGAATCATGTCCCTAATGAATGTGCCAATATCTATAAAATATATAGTACACAACAATAATTAGATAATTTCATTAAATAATTTAATAAAACAAGTTAAAGAACATGTTAGAATAAAATTTTATTCTAACTAATTAAGACATTAAAATGAAACTATATTAATTTAAAGAAAATGGTAATATTATCTCTAGCATCTGGTGGCCCATCCTGTGTGAAGATGATGTTGGTACACCCTTGCCAATTCCAACCCGCGTAAGGACATAACCCCATTATGAAAATGTGACCGTCCACACTAGCTAGCAGCTCCAGTGCATTGCTAGAAATCTTGGTCAGATACTCAGACAGGCCCCTCTTGCACATCATCTCGCCCCACATGTGCGTACGTACTTCTATCATTGACCTACGAGGATGATGCACAATAGTAGGCCTCATCTCCAAAAACCTCTCAAAAATAAACAAAAAAACTATGAAGAAAAAGTGAAGGTCAACCTCGCACATTCCTAAGAAAGAAATCTATCTAAGGCTATACAAAACTGCCGCAAAAAAATGGCAGAACATCTAGCAAGTCGTGGCCTCTAGAATAAATATTAGACATAAAATAAAAGAGGGCAACTAATGTAATTCCCATCACTTGTATAATATGCAATGGTCTTTAGTAATAGTGAGAGTAACCTAACCTCCTCTGGACCAAAAGAAATAATCCGTAGTTGTACACCAGACACCTAAAAATATGCAAGAGAAGATATCTCATCTCTAATGTATCTTTGGGAGTACACCAACTGACTCCCTCTTGCATAACCGATGGGGACATGAGGGAATTGGGGAAAATGCTCTCCTCTCCTATATTGGGCAGTAATAAAATAAACTTCCCCTGTAGTGGGCTAGTACCACTGGTCAGGACCAACATGAAATGTATGTCGATGGGCATACCAACTACAGATCAACTATCCTAATAACCCATTATGCTTCTTCAGGGATGTAGCCTCCTCGTACAACTTAAGGAGGCCTACCTCCCTTAAGATCAAATGGGTGGATGGTGTAATAGGGCGAGGGTACAAAAGTATCTCCCTGTCCCTTGCCTCCCACTATTGTATCATGTTATAATTGTCATCCCTCTACTCTTTTTGTTCTCTTTCCTCCCTCTTTTGACGTCACTGAATGATTCACATATTAAATAGATCAACCTCCCTCATATATAAAACCTTAGTTTTTTATTAAATGAAAAATTTATTTACAAATATATAAATATAACTTCTATCGAAAAAAAAACATTCGATGTGACACAAAAAATAGTCACACACCACCAATGGTGCACAAATTTCTATCACACACCATCCATGGTGCACATTGAAAAACCTCGGGCACCGCGAAAACAAAAACTATTACTTAGCGGTGCAATGACCTAACATATCTGCCTCGGGGCATTTGTTATAACGCAACTCACCACCGGTTTGAACCATTTTACCACTTGTGGTGTGATACCAAACACACATGTCCTTCATGCGGTATGTTTGGTTGATGCACTGTCATAAATAAAATACGGTGGTGCACCCCGGTAAATTAATGCACCACTGTGAATAAATTGTTAATTTAAAAAAATTATAAATTGTCGCTGCGTTCAAAAATCAACATGCACCACAGTATCTTATTGTTATTGTCATGCACTTTGTATTGGTACTACACTAGGTTGTCACATTAACAACCCGGTGCAGTTTCCATTAAAACCATTTGAAGTGTGCCCTGTAAATTTACAGGCAGTGCTAGGAATGGTGCGAGACGAATGGCTCAAACACATCGCACATGATTTTTTTTTTTAAATGGTGAATTTTAGCTCAATTTCAAAAATTACTCCACTAAAGGCTTAATTTAGTCAGAAATAAGTATATTACCTGCACATTTGCGCATTGAGGAGACATATTTCCAACAAAATCCTAATAACCAAATTTTCCCACCATTTTGCAAAATTCAAAGTCTAAACAATGAGAAATGGACATAAGCAATGTGGGCAATGGGAGCACCGATATCAGGGTGCCTCACATAAGAGAAATTCACACCAGTGCTTGAGAGCTCTGCAACACTATAACAAGTAAAAATGAAATTTTTATGGCTGGTAATTTTTCTTAAAATTAACCCTTTTTCGATACGCTCGGTTATGAGATGCACCAGGCGGTTGTATTAATGGCACACTACACTTATTTACAGTGCACTAGATTACTGAGATGCACTAGGTTGATTTGAATGGAGCGCACAATGCCTCCTTGAATAAAAACCCTATGTCATCACATTTTTGTACATAAACAACACCAGGTCATCATCGTTAGTAAATAGTACTGAAATGTTGAGTGTCTCGATATGCCATTTGATAGTACACACCAGTGCGCTTTATATAAAACACGCTCATGTGATTTATGTATGAAGTGCACCATTTTTTTCATAATACTTAAAAATAACTCTGCAATGCTTCTTTAGCCTCTACTATGCACCAGTGTGTCACATATATATCAAGTTCACTGGTGCATGTTAGGGTTATAAAAGCACTGCAAAAAAAAAACATCTAGAAAAACATCCACCCACCAACCTCCTCTAGTGATCTTTGCTAAAAATGGATATCTGGGCTATTTTTATCCCATGGGTCTTTTCCTTGTAGTGCTCTCCTCATAATTATCACTTTAGATTTGAAAGTTCTAGGTACAAGACACAATTTTTTTGGCAAAAGCCAAAATTTGATGGTAGGACTTGCAAGTTAAAGGATGGAATTGGATTAACAACTTTTAACTTAGGTAGAAGAAGTTTAAATTAAAACTCATATAATGGAACAAAATTGAATTCTACCATATCTCTACTAAGAAACATGTTCTAGATTCTCACTTGCAACATAATCCATAATGAATTATTCAAAATGGACACACAAATGATTTGATTCTATAAAGACAATTGATAAATTAACCTGAGTAATGATAGAAATATAAATAGACCCTTCAGAAGAAAAAATATCATGTCCAATGGAAAAAAAATGGGTTAGGAACTCCAAATTATTATGTAAATCCATGATCAAACATTATCATAAAAACATGATATTTTGACTCTCTTACACGGATGGTACACACCTATTTCAACATGAGATGGAACAATAACTTGTATCATGTTATCATTCCCTGTTTATAGACCCCTCCTTGAACATATCTACTACCATTTAATGAAACACTGATCATATCCATAACCTCTTTCATCCAAATTATAATTAGGCCCTGGTGAGGGAAGTTTTATTTACAAATGTGGAAGAGGTGGTAATTGCAATTCCTGTGAATAAAGCCTCTAGTCCCAATGGTTTTACAATTTACTTCTCATAGACCTATTGGCCCCTCATAGGCTCTCAAGTGAATTATTTGGTTGAACAATAAGATCACTCCCAAAAGGTATCGTTAGGTATTAGCTCTACCTTTATTACTTTATTTCCTAAATTTAGTAGGTAAGATGATCCCAATGTGACTGTGAATAATATTAAACCTATTTTAAAACTATCATATATCTAGAGCATAAAAGTTTTATGGAAGTTCATCAAATTCTTGATGGGATTATCGAAGCCCATGAGGTTACTCTTGGAGAAATCCAAATAGGCTACTATTCTTATAAAACTTGACCTCTCCAAAGCCTATGACTAATTAAATTGGGATTACCTTATTCAAACTCTTTCTTCCTTTGGATTTTGGCTTAGTGGATAGATTTGATCAAGTCTTTAGTCTCAACCTCCTTTTATTCTATTCTCTTGAATGGATCTCTAATCATGATTTTTAATACCTATAGAGGCCTCTACTAGGGAAACCTTATTTTTCCGTTTCTATTCATCTTTTTGGTTGAAGAATTTGGAAGATACCTCAAAGAAGTTAGGAATGAAGATAACATTAAGGGTCTCCACCTTTATGGAAATTATTTACCCATCAATCATCAATAAGTCATTCATGAAATTATGTTATTTTCCCAAATGAGGGAGACCATGGATTTGAAATCCATCCTCAATGAATTTATGTATGCCTCAATGTTGTTTATAAATGGGGAAAATACAATGTTTAATTTTAAACACTAATGGGATCATTAAGAAACATCTATCTTACCTCCTAGACTTTTGAATTAGTAACCCCCCCGCTCTAAATATATAGTAGCTCCAAGGGTAGAAAAGTCCTTGAGATCTACTTGTTGCAAAGGTATTCTACGATGGATATCTAATAAGATGGATAGTTGGGTGTTATGATATATGAATATGGTTGGAAAGATTTCCCTCAATATTTCTCTTCAATCTCTTCCTAAATCTAAGCTGTCATATTTAGCTTATCGTAAAGTCTTTTTAAAATCCATTACCTCTGTTTCGGGATAGTTTCCTTAGAGAGGCAAAAAGAAGGAAAATAGGTGGTCATTAGTCACCTAAGAGAATAATTTTATGCCTATTTTGGCTGGGGATTTAGGATTGAGGGAGCTATATATACTAACTAACGAGTTGGAAACACAATTATGATGATAATGGATTGAAGGAGGAGTTGAACCCTGAAAACAAACACAAGATAGAAAATATGGCTGCCCCTCCTAATCAGAAAATTTGAGCAATTGAGTATTATTTAGGTTAATCCATATGGATTTTGGCATAGGAAAAATATAATTTAATTCAAAATCATGCTTTTCGGGAGATTCATAATGAAGACATCACATTTATTTGGAATTATTTTTGGAAATAGTTCCTAGAATTTAGGGATCAATCTAATCTCAAATATTTATTCATATTTAATTCAAACCATTACCATCTTACTGTTGGAAAATTTTGGAAGCTAAATCAAGGTACCAAGATATGGAAGGAATGGAAAATAGTTGAATATTTTCCAGAAAATACAACTCTCTTTCCTTGGCCTAATTTAGCTCAATTACAAAATTAGAAAATATCCATTTCGTAGGATCTAGACAAACTTCGGTGGGAATATAAAACCAAAGGATGTTTACCCTTAACGAATAATATTCTCTTATTACTAATTCCTCGGACATTGACCTATTCGAATATTAATTTTTATTCATGTCAAAGAATACAACAACTCAAAGAGTAATCATATTATTTTCTAGAGCACTTCAATCTCTTTCAAATGAGTATCTACTTTCCTCTTAGCTCCTCACATTCGGAGAGAATTCAAATTTACAAGTTATAAAATCGTATTTCTCTCTCTCTTCAAGTCGTCTACATGAACTCAAATTGGCCCCTCTCCAAAAGACATGTATGTTCAAACATGGCTAAAATAGTATAAATATACAATATGATGTCTCCATTTGGCCACCTATCTTGGAAAAAAATAAGAAGAAGAGATTCAAACCTAAGATAAAATATCAGAAGGTGCATAAATCGTGAACCTTAGAGTTGATCAAGTAATCAAGACGTGGACTTTTATTTTTGGCTTTTGGTTTGTTATGTTTATTTTGGGTTAAGTATTTTGGTGGTATTTTTCTCTTCCCTATTTACAAGTTATATTATATTGAATTTCAAGTCCTTTTGTGGAATAATTTTATAATTTATTTCACCCTCCTTGTGACCTTAAAAATACCCCTTGTGGAAGAGTATATTTTTGGACCTTGACAGAACATTCCTCGACCACTTAGCCGTCATCCTATAGCTGATCCCTAAGGCAAGGGTTTAAGCCTAAATAAGGCTCAGACTTGTGACATACCTAAGACTTTAGCCTTGTTGTGTCTTATTGAAACCCTTCAACCTCTCAATATTTTCAAAGAGGTATACTTCAGACCTCTCAGATATATGGACACTTTGGAATATACCTCATTCTTTGGAAAGAACTCTTAGACCTATTAAAAAGATCTTATTTCTCGATAACAATGTAAAATTTGAAAGGAGAATTGAAACGAGTGCCCACTTTTTTGAGGTAGAAAAAAATCATTTGATTTTGGAAAGTTGAGTCAGAATACACTTTTTTTTTAAGTATAAAAAATCATCTGATTTTGAAAAGTGTTGATTCAGAATATACCTTTTTCTTTTTAGGTAGAAAAAAATCATCTGATTTTGAAAAGTGTTGTTTCATAATACACCTTTTTTTCAACATATTTTTGAAACTTTAAATTATTTTATCTATCAAGTAAGAATAGTTTTCTCTAAATGTTACTGATTTTCATGCTAATTTTGAAAAGTCTTCATGCAACATCAACCCCCTTTTTTAGAGGGCTTATTTTTTACATTTAAAAATTTCAAATGTATGAAGTGTGGATTTGGTTTTTAAATGTTGGTGATTTTCATATGGATTTTGAAAAACATTAACAATTTTTTTTAAGGCATATTTTTAATACTCCAAATTTACCTATGTCCTAAGTAAACATAATATTTTTTTTTTAAATGTTGATTATTTAACCATTTTTCAAGTTTTCCAATTTTTTGTTTTTTGTTTTCCTTTGCAATCTTCTTTTTTAATGAAAGTTCTAATTTTTTTTCCAAAGTATAAAAAAATAGTAAAATTAATATATTAAGGTTATGATTTATTTTATATTTATAATTGTTAATCAATATTTCAATACACATAAAATAATTGTCATTGAAAAATAATAATTTTAAAAACTCAACAAAAAATATACATTTTGCGTATACATATGATTAAAAAAAAAAGTATTTTACGACATTTTTGCTAAAAATAACACAAAAAATAAAATAAAATTATGGAAATTTTGAATTAAAAAATTGGAAAAATATCAAATTTTATGAAATTAATATAAAAGGGATGAGATTTGAAAAAAAAAGGATTCACATAAAAATTTAGGTATTAAAAAATAAAAATACAATTTAAAATATAAATAAAAATCATAAACATAAAATTTTTAAAAACGAAATATATAACTAATTTATATAAAAAAAGACATTAAAAATAAAAGAATAATAATTTTTTTTTTTTTAATATTGAAAAAATTCAATTTAAAAAACGAAAAACAATAAAATAAGAAATTAAAAATTAAAAAAATAAATAAAAATGATTTAAAAAAAATCAATTTAAAAAAAACAAACATATAATTTAACACACACACAGATATATATATATATATATATATATATATATATATATATATATATATATATATATATATATATATATATATATATATATATATATATATATATATATTATTAAAAAATAATTAAATGAAAAAAAGGTCGCCCCTAATGCTACTTCGCAGGCTGAAAGCCGATTATGAGAATCGATTTTCAGCCCGTTGGGTGGCCTGAGGGGTCTTTTCCCTGGGCTGTCAGAGGCCCTTTAGGCCACTTGATGGGATCAAAGTCAATTCTCAAAATCAGCTTTCAGCCCACCGGCCCAGGGTGGATGCCCCTCGAGCCACCCGACAAGCTAAAATTTGATTCTCAGAATGGTCTTTAAGCCTGTCGAGTGGTGTGAAGGACCTCCACCCATGGCTGGCAGAGTTGCACAAGTCCACCAGTCTAGGGAGGAGGCCCCTTCGACCACTCGACGTGATGGAGGCCATGATTTCATGGCCTACGAGGCCTCCACCTGGGATGGCGGAGTTGTGGGGCTCTGCCAACCCAAAGCAGAGGCTCCTTGGCTCATTGTTTATATTTAATGTTTTTGAATGGATTTATATTATTATTTAGAAAAATTATTATATTCTTTAAGTTCTAATGTTTTTTTATATATTAATTGTATTTTTTATTTTTAAATTTTTTATGTTTGTGATTATTATTATTATTCTTTTAAATTGTATATTTATTTTCTATTTTTATGTTTTCTAATTACTTAAAATTCTATGTCAATCATTTTTTTTCAATTTTTATTTTTTGAATCTCGTCATTTTTTATAAAAAAATCCCAAATTTGTTATTTTTCAAAAAAAAAAACTATTCAAAGTTTCAATAATTTTTTTTATTTTAATTACGTCTATATTAAAAATGTATATTTTTTGTTGAGTTTTAAAGAATATAAAATAAATCATAACCTCAAGATATTTTTATTATTATTTTTTTTAAACTTCGTAAAAAAAAATTAAAAAAATTTCAGGATAAAAAACAATTGCAATGGAAAAAAAAGCAAAAAAATGGGAAAACCCATAAAAACCAAATATCTTAGGACGAAAAAAATAACAATAATAAAAGATTTTTCCCCTCGGTCAACTGGGAGGGCTCAACCCGATTCTCAGAATTAGCTTGAGCTTGCTCAAGGGCCCAAGGTGCCACCTCCCTAGTCAGGTAGAGTTGCACAACTCTGTTAGCCCAGGGTCGAGGCCTCTCTAGCCATCTGGTGTGCAGCTTCACCGACGGAGGGTGGCGGCCCCTCTGACCACCTGATGGCCTTAGGGTCCTCTGCCCTAGTGTGGCAGAACTGTGCAGCTCTACCCGACCAGGGCGGTGACCCTTAGGGTCGTCTGATGGCCAGAGGGGCCTCCGCTGTGGGTTGGCAGAGTTGGGCACCTCCGCCCGCCCAAGAGAGCAACCCTTCACGCCCTTGGCGAAGCTCAAGTTGAGTCAGGGGCCCAAGATACCAAATTAGTTTTTTAGTTTTATTTTTTTAATTTTAATTGGTTTTGTGTTTATGTTTTCAATTTAATTTTTTTAATGTTTTTATTTTTACTTATTTAAATATTTCTATAATTTTTTTAAATATTTTTTATTTTCAAGTCGCTTAATGTTTTTTTACTTTTATTGTCCTGAATTTTTTTATTATGTTTTTTCTTATTATTTTTTTAATAGTTTTTTTAAATGATTTTATTTTAATGTATTTTTTATTGATTTCTTTTAATGTTTTTTTTTTTGGTTTTTTATTTAATTATTTAATAAAGTATTATTTATTTGTTTTTGTGTTTTTCTTATTTCTTTGGTTAATTTTTTTTCTTTAATTATGTTTTTTGAAAATATTTTTTTATTTTATTTTATTTTTACATTTACATTTTATTTTTTGTTTTTTTATATGTTTTAGTTTTTATATTTTGTAGGCTAATTTTGTTTTTTATTGTCTTTTTATATATTTTTATATATTTTACTTTTTTTGTCATTAAAAAAAAAAAAATCATTGTTTTAACATTTAATTTTATTTGTCAATTTTTGTTTTGAAATTTTAATGTTTTCCGTAGTGATGATATTTTCTCTTTTACACCATTATTTCAAAATGTTGAAAATCTATCCTGAAAAAGAAATTAAAAAAAAATAAAAATAAAGTTGTATTCCAGCGTCAACACTTTTCGTTTTCAGGGTTATTTTGCACCAAAAAAATTGGTTTTCACTACCTTTTTTAAAACATGATGAAAATTTACCACAAAAAAAAATAAAAAAAATAATAGAAATAAAAATTAAAAAAAATACAAAAAAAAATTAAAATATAAAATATAAAATAAAATATAAAAAATATTCTAACATCAACACTTTTCGTTTTCGAGCTGCTTTTTCATGTTTTTTGGGGATTTTTTGCTATAGTTGTCTTTTTGAATTTATATTTCTCATTTCATAATTTACATTGTTGGATAAATATTGACCTTCGATATTTTAAATGTTGGACTTATGACAAAGCAAACCATTTAGACTTGAGAACACCTGAAGAAAATTCAACCTGTGGAGAAAGATACCTCAACTTTGTGGAATAGATATTTACCTTGAAACTGTAGAAGTATGGTTCCTACATAATATATTTTTCCTTGAATAGGAGGCATCATTTTAAAGAATTATTGAAGATAATTGAAGATCCATTTGTGTAAACGTTGTAGCCTTTGCTATAGTAGTCTTTGAAAATATTTTTTGTAGCAAACTTGGAGCATTGTTTGAGTAGTTCTTAGAGAGGTTTCTTTGAAGATATTCTCAACCTTGTTGAAGAAGATTCCTAAGATTTGTTGAAAAAATTATAGAAGCATTGTTGAAGACATCCTTGGAGTATTATTGAAGGCTTATTGAATACATTTTGAAGCATTTTTGAAGTAACAATTTCTTGTAAAGTTATGAGTTGATAAAGTTGGAGCTTTGAGTTGTTGAGAGAATTAGAGTCATAATTTTAAGCAATTTGAATCTTATATTTGTTCATATTGGAGCCTTGAAAAAGTTATATATTTTATTATACATGTTGGAGCTTGATTTTTTTTTAAAGAGGATTGGATTCATTGCTATCTTCATCAACGCAATTATTTTTGTCTCATTTCTTTTGTTATGGTTATACTTTTGATAAAATATTAAATACTGTAACGTAAAAAATGAGAGAAATATCACTTCACCTCCACAATTTTTCCAAGAATTGGTATCAAAGCCAGCTTCTTCAAGATCGGCCTAACACTTGGGAGAAGGATTTTTTAATCAAATTTTTAGTAACCATGATAATGTCCCCCAATTTGACGAAACACATTTTCCCTTCTAGAAGCTAAAAATGGATTACAACTTAATGGATCTTGGAGTTGAAGTTTGTAAATATATCATATATGCATACAAGATCACATCCCCTCTTCCAATGGATCCCAACATGAAGAAATCATAGAAAATTCAAAAGCCTTGAATTCTATAGCAAGAGGCTAAAGAGATGTGGGAAAATATCATCCATATCGATGAAGGAGATGACAAGGTAAAAAAGGAAAAAATTCACCAGTAGAAGGTGGTTTGAAAGTCTCAATATAAATAATGAAGAATATTATTGCTTATTTTCTTCGAGAAGATGAGGTAGCTAACTGCCTCGAAGGTGTGGGTGAATATTTTAAAGAAATTGTGATTTTCCAAATGGTCTTGAGATATATTCCATATCGTTTTAATGCCAAGGTATGCTCCATATAAGAAATAAAATATTTGGGGTCTCTATAAATAGATGAAATTCATTGAATTCTCATAACATACGATATGAGGTCAGGAAATTCAGCTCAAAATGTAGTTTCATTGAATGCATCCAAGACATCAAGAAAGTGGAATATTTCTGATTGTAGTAGCGATGATTATATTATTTAAATGACAAAAATTGTTAAGAAGCAAAATAAAGGATGCAAACTAAAAGGTAAGAAACCTCTCATTTGATTTAGTTGTGGTAAAATAGGGAATTATGTAGAAAAGTTCCCTTTTAAAGATGATAATGATGATGAAGATAAGCCTAAAGAATAACCTTCAAGAAGAAAGGATCAAAAAGAAATAATTCCTTGTCCAAATAAGAAAATGATGACTCTAATTATGAGAAAGAATATGGTGGAAGCAATTAAGTACTATTCATCACATTCACAAATGAAACAAATAGTCCAAAAGAAGAAGAAAGTCAAAAATAAGAAAAAGGAAATGTGCAGGAACTATTGATTAGTGCGATAGAATAAAATGAAATACTTAGATATAAGAATGAAATTTTTTCTCAAGAAATAAACTCTCTCAAAACCAAGATGGAATAAGCTAAAACACTAGAATAAGTATTTACCAATAAGATGAAGGGAAAGGAAGAAATCTATGAAAATTTGGATGCTGAAGTTTTATTCTAAAAGGAAATTCAAATAAATCTAACCAGTATTTGAAGATTTTGAAAACCTTCGATGTCATTCTCATATTTGAAAGGCCACTAAATTAAAATCTAAGAGAATCTTCCAATTCAATGTATGAAATTAATATTCATCATGAGGAAATCTTAGAAGTTTTTTTGATGTCCTTAGAGGATTTGAACATTCTAACATTGTAGGAAACAAAGTTCATCCAATGAATGAGAGTTAGACTATCCCTAAAAGTAATATCTAATCAAGGAAAGCTTATCCTAATAGGTATCAAACTATTTCCTTTGGTTATTATTCCTTTTGTATATATTTTAGTCATAAGCCAACACATGCAAGGCATGTGGGCCTAACCATTAAAATAAGATTGTTGATCCAAAGAGGTAAGGCCAAATTAGGAATTATAATTCTTTTTCTCTTATTTTAAATTATAGTCTTAAATTTTACAAATTCAATAATCCATGTGATGTATCACAAAACTGTTCTCTAGAGAAAATAAAGAATGTTTAGAGAAATAAAATTGAAGAGTCTAACTCTAAAAATAGCAGCCTAGATTTATGTTCTCAAAAACATGAAAACCTATGGTTTTTAGATATTGTATGTTCTAGGAACATGACAAGTGAAGAAAAAATTTGCATCTCAATAAGAAAAGAAAAGGATGTAAATGTGACCTCTGGAGACAATGAATTTGATAAAATTGTTGTTAAAGGCACAATGAGTCTTATTAATGGAAAGGGAAAACAAAAAAATGCACTACATGTTGAAGGGATGAAGAATAATATTATAAGTTTCAACCAAATGTGTGATCAAGCACATGAACTCATCTTTAATTCCAAGGACCATGAGATAAGGATGACTTCTCTAGGGAAACTGCTAGGAGGAGGAGTACGAACTACAGATAATGTATATATTTTTAGTGAAATTTAAGAAGAGAGATGTTACATAAGTATACAAAATGAAATTTGGATATGGCACAATAATTTAGGTCATATAAGCTTTGATAACTTGGTGAAGAATAGTAAAAATAAACCAGTAAGAACTATCCCAAAAAATCCAAAGCTATAAAATTCTATCTATGTATCATGTCAACAGGGAAAGAAAACTACGACCAACTTCAAATCAAAGGAATGTGGAACTCATTCATGTATATTTACGTGGTCCAACTAGAATGCTATATCTACAATGAGAAAGGTAATTTATTTTATTTATGGATTATTACACTATAATTACGTGGGTATTTTTCGTAAGATACAATCATCAGTACCAAATTATTTTAAAATTTTCAAATAAATGGTAAAAAATGAAAGTGAGTTGAAGATCAAATGTTTAAGAAAATATAAAGGTGGGGAATTACCTAAATATAGTTCAATGAATTCTATGAAAATTATGCAATCAAAATGGAACTCTATGCTGTTAGGACTTTGCAAAAATATAACGTAGTGGAAATAAAGAATAAATATTTACAAGAAATTGTACGAAAAATGTTGTTGGAAGCTGACTTACTAGCAAAAGTTTCAATGGAAGTAGTTAGAGAATCCATCTATATCATGAATAGAGCTATGCTCTAGGTAAAATTGATAAAATTCCATATGAACTATGGAAAGGAAGGCTTAGATTTGTAACACACTACAAAACATTTGGAAGAAAATGCTTTATGAAGATTAATGATGATTCACTAGGAAAATTTGATTCATTTATTGACACAAGAATTTTCCTTGGATACTCATTAAGAAGAATGGCCTATAAATGCTAAAACAATTAGTTGCAAAAGATAGTTGCAAGTGTTGATGTAAAAATAGAATAATATCTTGTGGAAAAAGAACTAGTTCAAACAAATCAAGAAGAGCCTATCCATGCATATTCAAAGGAAAGTGTTGCAAAGGAAGAGAAGTCATAAAAAAATAAAAAGGATGAACCATATTGAACACCATCAAAGATAAATTTTCACTATAACAAAAACTTGTGACTAGCGTCCCTTTTTGCTTCCTTTTTTGTTCCTAGATCCTATTTTTGGTGTTATTTCGATCCATTTATCAAATATGGTGCAAAACTTGATGCAAAATTTGCACCAGGTTTTGCATCAAGTTTAGCACTTGGTATTGCACCAGGTTTTTCAAAAGGTTTTTCACTAGGTTTTGTGCCATTTTTTGTGCCATCCTTTGCACCAAGTTTTGTGGCAGGATTTGTATCAATTTTAGCACCTAATATTGTTTCACATACCTTTTCATCCTCTATTGCAACCAAATTTCACATCTATACTTGCATCAACTTTTACATAATTTTTGCATCATATTTTCCATTTTTTTTGCATTGATTTTTACATCCCCCTTTTTTCCAAGTTTTACATTGAGGTTCATGTCTAGTTTTGCATCTAATTTTGCTACAACCATTTTCACACAGTTTTTTGCATCCACAGTAGCATCCATTATTGTGTCCACTATTGCATCCACTTTTGTTGTGCCACAATGTTGGGTCCCTATAATACTAGCGTATCCCCTTATTTTTATTATTAGTATATCCCCCTTGTTGTTATTGTTGTGCCCATGTACTCCCCATATTTTTATTTTTGTGCCCCATAGAAGCACACTATTTTTATTTTATTTCCCTTAAATTGTTATTGTTATGTTTGCTAGGATTAAATTTTTACCCATTAGACTCCTATATATAGAAAGGAGGTTTTGTCATTTGTATCATCCAATAATTATTCATTTATTTAATGTAAAGTAGGGTCCCCATTAGAAGAGGTTGATTTATAGGTTTTTGATCTCTTTTTTATTCTATTTTGTGAGTTGGTTTCATAACATTTGGTATTAGAGCCTTGGATTCTAGGGTTTCGCAGGTGCATACATGTCATCATGGAATTTTCACTATAACTTTTTTCTAGGAAGGTTCAAAAAATATAAAGAAAACCCATTTGAGCTGAAATATGGAGGAACTTTGTTTAACAATGTGAGATATTGGTTCACTATATTTGTGGAGATATGATTTGAGGAAGTTAGGGTGTTTGTAGGCTCCATAATTTCATCTCAAATAGGTGGCGAAGGTAAAATCATCATAACCTTAGTTTTAGACATATGATTGCAATTTTGTAAAAAGAGACCAAATTTCACGGACTATAGTTTCTTATGTGTCAATTTTAGAGCCAAAGGTAAAAATAGAAACATGTGGCATTTCATACAAGTTTGCTTTACAGAACAAGCCCATAATTAGGTCATTGTGGGAGAGTGGACATAAATTTATCATGAAGAATACAAATTAGGCCTTACCTATGGAATTGGAAAGAAGACTCAAAGGGATATGATAGGACTGAATTTTAGATCTTGGAGATCCAAAATTACATAATTACAACCGTTTCAATATCGAGCTCCTAAAATAAAGAAAAATGTGTGTATTTTTAAAAACAAATTGCATAATTTTTATTTGAAAAATCAGTTTGAGGTGATTCCAATGGAATATTGAAGAATATATACCAGTATTGAGTTATATAATGCCTCCCAAAAATAATTCCACACCCATTAAGCCCTCATAAATCTCTATTGTGTCACATGAAGAGGAATAAGTGCAACATGATATATCAAAATGACGAGAGCAAGTGTAATAAATTTCGCTCTCACAAAAAGTAACCAAAAATGAAATGGAAGATAAGATGGTTGGTTGAAGAAATGCATGGAAGATAATATTGATGGCATCAAAGCTAATATCGATGCTATGGAATAAAAACTAAAAGGAAACATGGAAGAGATGAAGAATTATCTAAAAGAAGACATGGAAGGTTTGAAGGAAGGTTTGACAAAGTTGCTACAAGAAATGATTCCTAATGGAAAAAATGTAGTAGAGGAAACTCATGATGAGAAAAAAAAAATAATAATTGTTAATTCATAGACTCTAATATTTGATTGAAGACCCACCATATTCCAAATATCAATATGAGGAATTTTAGTGGAAATGATCCTGTAACATGGATACTACACATGAAGAAACTTTGATCTCCATAATGTGAAAAACACACAAAAGGTATGCATTGCAACTTTATATTTAAAACCCAATAAATTTGTATGGTATCAATGGATTTTCTCTCATAAACAAATGGTCACTTGGCCAATTTTTATGTAGGAAAAAATAGCACATTATGAGGATACAAAGAGCAACACCTTCTTTAGCCAATTGGTAAATCTCAAAGAAAAGGGTTCAATGGTTGAGCACATTGAGTACTTCAGAAAATTGAATCTAAGGTTAAAGGATATTATAGAGGATCACATGATTGATATCTTCATAGGGATTTTAAAGGATAAGATACAACTCCAGGTTTGCCTTTAAGAACCTAATTCATTATAGAAGGCATTCAGGTCGGAAAGAAAATTTGAAATCAAAATTATGGCGACAAGGAAGCCTACCACTCACAACTATAAATATGGAACTATTTCTACTCCTAGACCTCCATAACCTACAAGGTTAAAACCACAAAAATTAGAAGAAAAAAGAGAAAAAGGGCTTTTATATTGTTGTGATAGAAAATACACTAAAGGTCATAAGTGTGATGAGAAAAAAGTATTTTGCATAGATTGTGAAGAGGAGGAAGAAAAGGAACAAGAACTTCAAAAGAAGATTCTATACAGCAAGAACCAACCCTAGAGGAAGAAGAAATGAATCTGACCATATCCTGTAATGCATTGGTAGGAATTACTACTCCTCAAACTCTCAGGATAGAAGGACATATCAAGAAGAAAAATGCAATAGTGTTGATTGATTTGGTTAGTAACCATAATTTTATTCATTGTAATGTAGCCAAGTTATTGAATTGCTTCCTATACCTAGCACCAGAGGGTCAAGTTATGGTTGCAAAAGGAGGAACTATAAATTTCTCTGGAAAGTGCCATAATATCAAGCTAACCATGGGGGAATATGTATTAAATATTCCAATGCACCCCATTCCAAAGGGTGGTGTTGATGTTGTACTAGGAGTACAATGGTTACAATGTTTGGGGACGATAGCTTTTAATTTTCAAGGAATTTTCTTGATTTTTTTTTCAGAAGGAAAGAAAGTTGAATTCTGGGGTATTGCAGGGAAGATGGGGAATATAATCAGCTCTAATGTCATGAAAAATCTTCTGAAGAAATAAAAATAAGGCATAATTGCACAATTATGCTCACTAGAGGTTCAAACATAAAAATCATATATTTCTCCATACCTCCAAAACGTATTGGACAATCATTCTGTGGTGTTTGAGACTCACAAAAGACTCCCACCTATTCATTATCATGATCACGCTATTTGTTTCATTCCAGTAAGTATTCCTCCAAACATCAGGCCTTATAAATATCCTTATGCTCAAAAGAGTGAGATTGAATGCGTGGTTTGTAATATTCCTTTTTTTGGTGTCACATATGACAGGGTTAGGATGGAATTCAAGAGTTGGGAGTAGATAGGTCACAAATACAGATTGGTTTCATAAGTGGGGATTGGGGATTTTTGGAGGATTTTTGAGGAGTTTATAGGAGGATAGATGGAATTAGCTTGATATATTCCATCATCTGCGCAATTTTCCTTTCATTCCGATGCATTCCGAAAAATTTCGGAAAACCAAGTTATTTTTGGGCTTAACTCAATTAATTACTCTCAAGGTGGCATTCTCAGAGGAATACATGGTAGAAGACTTTAGTGTAATAGCTCGCTGGAACTATAATGAGAAGATATTCAAGATGGGATGCTGAGAAGTGACTTATAGTGGCTAGAGATAATACCATGGGTGATATACTATTTTCCTTAATTAAAAATGACTTTTATTAGTCATTTAATTAAAGGAAAAATAATATTTATAGGAAAAAGGGCCAAAAGTGACTTAAGTGAAGAATAATTAAATTAAAGTCACTTTGATAGATTCAAATGGATGATATTCTAAAATAATAATAAAATAATATCCTTCTAGAGGATTGGTGATCTATCATCAGATATATAGAAGGAGAAGCAGAGGTCATTTGGAGATATCTTGGATTGGATCATTGTTTGTCTGAGAGCTTTGAGAACTTGAATCTCTACTTCACTAGTAGCCCCAAGATGGAAAACCTCAGGTGATTTAGTGAGAGTGGGCGAGCACCCATCTCTTACTGTGGTGGATACATTCGGGATTCACAGGTTGTCATGATTGATTTCCTGTTTTTAGTTTGGAGGTTAGCATCAACATTATAGTATACCTTGGAGGATTGTCTCCAGCTATTGTATTTGCATATATTTTTATATAATAAAGTTGGATTTTGTTGTGGTTGTTGCATATCTCATTGTTTCTCATATTGTGATATTTTAATGACATTTTCATATAATTTTTGGGTTTATTATTTCTATCAAATTCTTGGTGTTTTGGTTATCTTCTTGGTAAAATTGTGCAAAGTTTTTTTTTTTTTTTTCTAGTTTAGACTAATCCTAATATTTCCATTTTTTTCTCCTCTCATCCCACCCACGAGTTTTGAAATGGTGATCTTGCATATGGAGTGCCTTAACAGTTGACCCCATTACCGACTACTCTACACCACATCGACAAAATTGTGCAAAGTTAAAACCCTCATGAAATTTTTATTAAAATTTCCTGAAAGGTATATTGTAGAAGTATTAGAGCAGGAGATCTTTCCAGCCTGAGGATTTACTTTCCAAATTACCAAAAAATCCAAATTCAAGGGTTTTGCTGTAGCTCAATTTTAGAGGAACATCGATGGTTTATTATTTTGAGACATTATTGGAGGACACAGTTGAGTTCTTGTGTATTTTTTTGGTTGCAAGGTTCATTAGCTTACAAGAGGTATAAGAGAACCTAAATTCATTCAATTTTCAACTATAGTAAAACCTCCAAGGCTAAGATTGATATTCTATTTCAGGAGTAGCATGGCACTCTCTAGGTTAGTGCAGAGGAGGAGAGTTAAGCCTAGTTGTGGAGTAAGATATCAATCATTTGAGATTTGTTTGTTCAGGAAGTATATGATGGATTAATTTTTTCACATTTGGAGGGATGTTGAATACTTCATTGATCATGCTGTAGACAATGTATTCAAAAACTACTGGGAGAGCGTAGAGCTTATTGGGGTCAATTTTGAAGGATTTTGATTTGGCCAAACCATTTTTTGGTTTTTGTCTCATTGGCTTGAGAAGTCGGGTAGAATTTTTTGAGAATCTTATGAGGACCAAACGTGGGTGTTTTGGCCAATTTATTGCATCGGTTACTGTAGAATTGATGTCGGAGAGCATTTTGTTGGGCCAAATTTATATTGCAGGGAAAAAAGTATTTAGCTACAATTTTCCCATTTTTTTTTTGGGTTTTTGTGGGTTTGTGGTGGACAGCCCAAGATTAATTTGATATAATTTTCTAACCACTTTTGGAGGCTTAAACGAGGGTTCCTTTCTAGCCAACAGTTGGAGAATTTCTAGAGTTAGCGCAAAGCTTGAGGAGAGAGGATTTCCTTGATTCTGGGGTAACATTTTTCTCTCCTGAGATTGTTTATCTTGCTTTGCTAAGATGAATTCATCTTGTTGAAATTATTTCTCTAGAGCCTAATTTATTTTCCGGAGCCTAAATTATTTGTTAGAGCCATATTTATTTGTTGGAGTAGGTTATTGTAATGAGCAATGTAACGACAAGCCAATAATGCATCATTTCTGTTGGAATTAGTTTAATTTGTGATTGAGGGATGGAAAATGTATTGAGTGATGGTTGGAAAATGTATTAATGTATGTAGGGTGTTTTTGTGGTACCTTTCATTGTTACCATTACTTCGTATTGTTTCCAAAAACACGGGGTTCGTAAAATACCTCCTAAACCCACATGGGAGCACAACCGTTGAAGCCTTGAACCACAATGTTCTTACGGACCAAGAAACCAAGTAGGATAATAGAAATTTCTCAAAGGTGTTCTATGCCATTCTTCAAAAGGGGAAATCTAGGGACCTACAGAAAGAGCTAGAAATAGGGAAAAAAATCCTTGCTCTTGGGACAGATTTGGAACACATTAAGATCACATGGAGAGTTCTTTCCAAACTTGAGGAGCTTGATGAAATCATTTCCAAAGTAAAATAGTAAGATGGGAGAAAATTAATTTGGGCCTTAAAACCATGTATTCTTGCTCTCATACAACCCAAGTTCTTGGAGGAAACTTGTGGAGGGGTCACACTTCTAGTTGTAGCTTGTCTCAGCAACATCATGAGAATAATTTCCCCTATAGCCCCTTACAATGATGACATTATGAGGAGATTTTTTAGACTGATGGTAGGGACCTTTTATGACTTGGACAACAGTGCACGCTCTACCTGTGGGTAGAATCTTATGGTTTTACAGGTCATGGCCATGGCCAAGACTTGCGATATCATGATTGATCTTGAGTGTGATGACTTGATTCTTTAGATGTTCTGATGCTTCTTTGTCATTAGGATACATTATCCTGATACATTCATAGCACACATTCATTCCATCTTGTCATCATGTATGAGAGATCGTGATGCTATTTGCAGTGAATTGCAGTCTGGACTATTAACCATTTGGAGGAGAGAGTAGTTGGTCTCACTTGCTACTTATGAACTAGCCCAAGGGCTAGTTGAGCAGAACATTGCACTATTTAGGAGAAAGATGATAAGGGAGGAGCTACTCCAATTTGGTGGATCAGGCAGTAAAAACAATCTTAAGAGGAAGGGACTTTGATTCATCTGCAAAGAACCTCAAGAGTTGAGTCACTCATGCTTGTGAGATGTCGACGACGGGGACTACATAGAGGAGGAGGAAATTACTTCTGTATGCTACAATGTGGAATATCATTTGGATGAGTCCATGGGTTCATATAAGGACACTAATGGGGCGAATGCCTAGTCATATGGAGTTGATGATAGTAGGCCAGACTTGTTTTCCAATATCTGTGATGAGCAGTTAGAGGACTGTATGGGAGATATTCAGGACGATGTGTCACTTTTAATGATTTAGACATAGTAACATATGGTAGAGAATGAGTCATATGAGGAGGAGGATATGCACATCGTGCATGATAGTCCTTGGTGGGAGAGCCAGATGGAGGTTCAAATTGAGTCTGTGATGTATATGTAACCAACCTTTGAGTCAGCCATTGAAGAGGAGCAGATAGATGCACAGGAATCTAGTATAGTGATATTAGTTGCTGATACTTATCCTCAGGAGATGTTGGAGGTTGATGGGATAGTTCTACGGAAGGCTAGTAGAGAGTGAGAGTATGAAATTTTTGATCAAAATAGGGAGGAGATATTGGAGCATCCATCTTTTGGTCGACCCATGGATGAGGTGCAGATATATGCACATGAAGTCCACAGATTTGTTGTACGTTAAGAGGGAAACACTCTCCAAGAGTACATCGATGGGCCTTGTAGTATATATTTCCAACTTTTGCCTCTTATAGAGAGAGGCACCTTCTTCTAAAGGCATATCTCGTCGGTAGATGGGATAGTGCAGCACGAGTTGAGTATGGAATGGCGACCTCACAACAAAATTTTTCTGTATACTTGTGTCGCTGCATCTAATTATTCTTCCAGGATAGATTGGTGTGTGATCATGAGTTGGTATCCTATTGACATAATATCATTCTTAGTCTCGGGTACATTTCGATAGGAGAAGTTGGATGAGAGAGATGTTACATATTCCATTGGGCCATGGATTGTGGACTGACAGTCCATCAGTATTTCAGTAGCACTAGCTTAGAATCTACAGATCAACAGTGACCTTCGCCTAGACGAGAGGTTGGATTAGAGAGAGTGGCTAAGTTGGTACTTGATTTATGGTTCGACAACTAGAGCTAGAGGTAGTGCACAGTTTGGGCCATGGGATTCAGGAAATGATTGGCCATGGTTGTGTTGGGATCTTGGCATTGAGGATTCTGTTCAAGGTGACTTGACATAGGAGCATTGCAGCACCCACAAGTTTGTATCGGATCTGGGAATTGGGTCTCAGTTCATCGGGCCAACAAGTTGGCCCACATATCTGGATAACTTGAGGGAAAGAAATCTTGGGGTGGAAGGTCTTTAATATTCCTTTTCTTGGTGTCACCAAAGACAGGGTTAGAATGAACTTCCGGAGTTGGGAGCAGACATGTCACAGATACAAGTTAATGTCATCAGCAGGCCCAAAGGATTTTTGGAGGACATTTTAGGAGTTTATATGAGGATCGTTGACATTTTCTTGATATATTCCATCATTTGCACAATTTTCCTTTCGTTCCAGTGCATTTCGACAACTTTCGAAAAACTTAGTTATTTCTGGGCTTAACTCAATTAATTACGCTCAAGGTGGCATTCCGGGAGGAATACATGATATAGCACCTTAGTGTAATAGCTCATTGAAACCAGAATGAGGAGATATTTAGGATGAGATGCTGAGAAGTGACATATAGTGGCCAAAGATAGTAACAAGGGCGGTATACTATTTTCCTTAATTAAAAATGACTTTAATTGGTCATTTAATTAAACGAAAAATAATATTTAGAGGAAAAGTGGCCAAAAGTGACTCAACTGAAATATAATTAAATTAAATTCACTTTTATAAATTCAATGGAGGATCTTCTAGATTAATAATAATAAAAGGAGAAGCGGAGGTCATTTGGAGATGTAACACCACTAGTTTTATGTCTTTCAAGTTAGACATTTGAACTTAAGTCCAAAGGGGAGTGAAACCCAATGGATAATTATTGTGTGGATATAGTTAATTATTTATTGATGAAAAATAAATAAAATGTTTATGTGTGCACTATGACAAAATGAGAAATTGAGATCACTTGCCTAATCCATGAGGTTATGGAAAAAGGTTAAGACTTTCCCCAAAACCTTTCAAAAAGCCTTGAAAGAAATTATTTCTAATTTAGATTTTTGAGGAAAAATCTAAATTCTCCAACGATGAGGAAAGTAGTTGGGAAGAGGTAAAAATTTGGAAAAGCAGAAAGCAACTTTAAAGTCCCTAAATAAGGGAAGCCTAGGCAAACAGGAATAAAATCATCCTGAAATTCTGGACGCAGAATTGGAAACAGGCTTTGGGGAGAGCATAGCTTAAATAAGCTGCTCCAGAACAGACGAAGGTTGGTCTATTCTTGGAGGATCTCAGCTCGGAGGTGAGTTCTGGAGATGAAATAACTCTAAGGTTGGGAGCATTAGTCATATAATTAAGTGGTATGCACAATTCATTAACATTTTTTTTTGTTATAAAGTGTAGGTAGAAATTTTATGTTGTATTGAATTTGAAAGTATGATAGGAGGTTGCATGTTGTGGATGATTATATTCCATACATTTAACAGAAGTATCAGAAGAATTAGTCTTCAAATTTATGTATAGTTGTAGGAATAAAATATATGGGAAAATATCTACCATAATCTCTAAACCTTACCATGGTTTAAATGTGGAGATAAATTTTATTCCCATATAATCTAATTTTTCAATTATGACTATATATTTAGAGCTAGAATTTATGCACTAGAAATTATGAGATTTATTTGAATAGAGATTATTAAATTCTAGATGAATAATTCTATTTTTAGTAGAGTTTTATAAAATTTAAGATGTAGCTTGTTACTATGAGAAAAGAATTATTTAAACAAAGAGAAGGTTTAATTTCGAAAGAGATAATACTTTACTGAATAATTCTATTCATATCAGAAAAACAATCTAGTATAAATCTAGTAGTTACTAGTGCAAATTAAAATAAATAGAAGTATTCTAAATTTCAATATCAGAAATTATATAACTTTGACCACAGATAGAGAATGAGTGTTTCAGATATAGTTATTTTTATTTGGTATTAAATCATAATAGTACATACCAGAACTACAACAACATATTCATATACATGAACATATTTGAGTATAATCATCAAGAGAACCTAAGATTATATCCCTCTGGATATAATATTAATATTTCTGTATATTACAAGTGCATGAACAGTGTCTAGACTTAATAGGAAGGAAATATCTGAGTCAAAATAAACTTATGTATTATAGGAAGGAAATATCTGAGTCAAAATAAACTTATGCATTTTGACAGTAGATAAAAAAACACAATACTATCTACATAATTATTTCAATTTTAGATAGCAAAAATTTATGAATCACAGTCTATAAATATTCATATAGAGAATAGAGGAATCTAGAATAAAAGTATATGAAAATTTCTGAGTTCATAAAATAATAACAACATGTAAAATTTATATTGTCCTTCTATGGGCAGATTAAACCAAAGTCTATGTATTTAAAACCGTGTGTGTACTACAAGCGAACAACACAAAGACAAATTGTTCGAATCTCAGTAGATTCAATGTCATTCTACATTGATCGATAGAAAGTAAATATTAAATAAATCATTGCTAAGGTAATGTATTAATACACTCTCAAGGAAAATTGGTGAGTACCGACCTGTAACAGAAGCAAACGGGTTATAAACCTTTCAACGAAGAATGAAAGAGCTATTTTTGAGTAATATTAACGAAGCTGATTATAAATAGTTACTTGTGTCTATATATATCAACACACGGAAAACAAATTAGTCATGAAAGGAGAACGATGTATATAAAATACGCCATGCAAATTAATAACTATGCAGTTATAATGATAAAGAAACGATAAGAAATTTGGTGCGATACCTGAGAATAAAAAGGAGAAGCGCCACAAGAAACATAGTTCTGTGAGTAATTAATAGCGTTAAGTGCATATAGATATATATATGAATGAACATAAATTAATTATGAGAAGGGGGTTTTAAAGTTTATACAGTGCAAAGTAAAATCGTACCTGAACGAATTGCAAAGAATATACGCACAGAATCTGATAGGAATTAAACAATTATTTTCGTTGACTTTGCAAACGCAATGGTGTGAAAGGCTGAATACTAAGGATGAAAGTCATCGCCTCAGGTTAGTTAAGTTACATATAGACATTCACCATTAAATGAACAAAAACGAAGTAATTCTGATCAAAATCAGTTGAATCATTCTCAGAAGTAAGAATTTAAATCGACGAGATGGAGTAACCATCATATATCAGAATAAACCTTAAACAACAAAAAAATTTCGGAACCATATTAAAATAGTAACGATAAAAAATTTCATGGCAAACACCATAAACACAAGCCGTGTTACAGGCTTCTTCTCTTAACTTCATAAATAACGAAAATAAAAGGAAGTGCCAATAAAAACTACAAAGGAGGCTCCTGTAACGTTATAATTTCAATAAAATAAACATGCAGTCACCACCATCATATCAAGGTGCCTTCTTAACTGTAAGCAAACAAAAACGTTGAGAAATTTTAATTTACCTCTATGTATGGTGAAGGTTGCCTGACGCTGGAGTCATAGCTCACCCTTGGAGTCCAGATAATACACAATTTTTCTCACAGTGGAGAAATACAGAGAATGGTCGCATGAAGAGAAATCTGAATAGAGAAACGAAACAGGGTTTAAAGATCGATAAAAATTCCAAAGATAACTCAGAACTGGAATAATAACGAATGAAAAAAAAAATTCAAAATGTCTGTAAGACTGAGGCAAATTTAAAACCTCGAACAATAGATATGGCGGACCCATTTAAACCTCCAAATTGAAGGAGAAATCGATTTATACTACCAACCATAAAAAAATTATCAGTATCTGAGACAAATCAAGCTCGCATAGAGATGAAAATGAACCGCTCGGGTAAAATGTTGCGGAAAATTGATGAAAATGATAACTGGAAAGAAGAACAGAGTGGACGCAATAAAATTTTATGGCCAAATGAAACCCTAATATCCAAATATATCTTACCGTCCACATGGAGACATCTGGTGAGATAGGTCTGGAACGAGGTGAAATGCTCTAACGAAGGGTAACGTATGAACCCAAAAATCGATGAACGACAATGTAAACCAAACGGAAACGATTATTAGTTAATGTCACAATACTCATTCACATGGGATTACAACATAAAAACAATAAAATAACATTCCTAAAACCGTTTAACTCTGACCACATGAATGAAGTAGGATCGTAAGGATACGAATGCCATCAATTCCATTACAGATTAATATTTCAATCCATACAAACAAACCAAACATGGTAGCATAACAAAAATCAATGTAGAGTCAATTAAATGCTATATCATATAGTCGAATGTACGAAGATTTTGTAATTATGATGGGTGTTATCATAATATGGAATCAAATTAATAAAATGTATATCATTTGAAATTAATATAAAATGTATTGAATTGAATTCATCATTTATATATGAATATATATGGAATCATTCTCGTATGTATTGATTTGAATTTATAATTCGAAATCATTCTTTTATCCTTATAAGAAGTAAATATAAGAGTTATATACCATAGATGTATCAGTATTGTGATATATAAGGAGAGGAACTATAGTTACAACCATAGAAATGGAAAGAGAACAATATAATAATTGAATACAATATATTTTATGAGGAATAAAATATATTTATAAATACAAGTGTGGGATACCTCGTTGTGAGATAGATGTCATTGTATAATTATTAATACAATTATGAAATTTCCCATGGGACCATTAATTTATCTAATATATTTCTTTTATAAAAATAAGAAGATACAAAAATTAGTAAATAAAGTAACTTGAATTGGGACTTTAAAATTGAAATATTAGTATAGTGGTAAAGTATTAATACTATCCTTACTCAAAAGTAAGGTAGAAGAAGAACAATCACTCTTCTCTAATAAAAGTCAAATTTCGTTAATTATTAATGAAAAGGGGACAAATGAAAAGTGTGACCGGTGATATAACTTACTACAAGAAAAAAAAAAAAATTTGGGTGGTGTACGAGGAGAGGCGTTACAAATGGTATCATAGCAATAGTTGAAACACTGGGCAACTTATGTGCTCAAACGGAAAAATTTATGCTGCTATTATGAATTTTAAATTTTACCAATGTTGGTTTACTGTATATTTAACAGTACTAAGGGATATAGCTGCGAACCATGACTGAAGAGGACAAGCAATATGTGGATCTAGGTGGAGGAGAAAACACGCCAGATCCAAATGCTCCTTGGAAAGCTATTTTGCTTAGAATGCGATGAGGAATGGTATAGCTTGAAAGCCACAATGATAGGCTAGCATATATAAAATCAGAGCAAGGTTAAAACACTGGACAAACTATGTAATCACCCAAAAATTGTATGCTGCTGTATGAAATTTAAATTTTACTAATGAAAAAAAAAATGTATAGAAAGAGTACCGCAGTATAGACCTGTGAATGATGACTAATGAGAAGGGGTTATTTTTCACCAGTGAGAAGCAAGACAAACTTGTTTTGTACTTACTCATATACCAATCTTAGTAGTGGTAAAGTTAAGGTAATGATTGAATATGAGTTAGCCTTTTTCTCTAATAATGATCAGTTTACAGGTGTCAAAATATTTAATGGAATATTAATGGTTAACAGAAAGTGGGAAAATCATAAGATATTACAAAAGTAAATGTAAGCTGTTTCCAATTAAGGCTGAAGACAATGAAGAAAATTAGTTTTCAGACCTGCATAGGTGAGAAATGGAAGTTAGAAATTGATGTCGTGTATTAAAGAAGTAAAGAAGTTGTATACAACTGTGTAAGAAAATCTCATAACCCAGTTACATGAAAATTTATAAAATTATGCTAAAATTGTTAGACTGTATTACCTTTGGAATGAAAGTAAAAAAAAAAAAAAAAGTAAATTCATAATATCACCAGTGGCATACTGGGGAATAATTGGAAATATATAATAATGAATATATCATATTGAAATAACTGATAGTTACAGTGGAGCATTTCAATCTAGGACAGATTGAAAAATAAGCTATATAGTTATGGGGTATATTAACATATCCTCTTTTATGTGTAATGAAAGGATAGTAGTTTAAGCAAAAGTAGTAATTATACTTGAAGCAATGCAAAATTTTAGTTTTAATTAAATCATGTACGTAAGTTAGAAATATCGGAAATTCTGATGGAAAAATATGCCTATATATATATATATATATATATATATATATACAGTCGGAAAAATAAACCATCAGAATGAATACTATAAATACAATCAGAGGGATTATTGAACTTATAACTTATGGAAGAAGAAGTTTTAAGTTATAATGAACCAGTCAAGCAGACCAATATAATTTTAGAAATGTCAAATCCAGTTATACATCCATTAAGGATGAGAAATGAATGTACAATGGGAATGCAGTTTAGGCAGGAAAAAAAATTAAGTGATTGATATATACACATGCATAATTATGGTGTCCAACTGTGTAGGAAGATGATAAAATGGAAAATTCACAGAGAAATGACTTGATTCAAAAAAAAGAATTGTATGTAGAAGAATTGTCAGTAAAGAAACTACATTGGGTGCACTATGAAATAGAAAGTACTAAATTATGGGTACTCACACCCATAAAATTATGCTTTTATAAAATTTAAATTCTATGGTTATTAAATTTGTGGTCAGTATAATAGCTGTACATCAGACAATTGCAAACCTAGAGAAAGGAGGTTCAGCTGTATTTGGATTTGCGGTGTGGAGGAACCCCACCAGATCAACGGGTGTGGAGGAAACCCACCAGATCAAAACTTAGTCACAAAAATTTTAAAGCTAGTGGATAAAGTGAGGAAACTTGTCTTCAAAATGGTGGAAAAAAAAAAAACAAAACAATGAGTGGTGTAGGGTGGAAGAACCACAAACCTCTCAAAGTTCCAAGAATGGAATAATGAAACATAAATTTGCACATAACTGCATATTGAGACTCATTGTCAGTAGGAATATGAACTCTCAAATAGAATAAAAGAGGTTAAAGAAATTTTAAAATAAAATTCCAGATATGAGAAATAAACTACAGGAATTTGTGTTGATAAATGAACCTAGATGAGGTTGGGAAAAAGATAAGAAAAATTTCAGACCCAAGGAGGGTAAGAGGATAGTTATGGATGAAATTCCAGAATTAGTTCCAAATATGGAAGATAGTTATAAGATCAAGATAAAACCTAGTGTTAAATGAAAAACAAGCCTAGCGGGGCAGTAGTAAAGCTCAAGAAGAGTGAAATTAGTTGCAGTATGGATACATCTCCTTTATAAACCAGTGAAAAAAAAAAAAAAAAAAAATTTCTTATATATCTAATTGATGAGTCGGTAGTAAAGGTTCTGTGGAAATATAGGCTTGAAGAGGTTGATTTAGGAAACAAAAGAATGGAAGTGGAAAATTCTTAGAGAAATAAAGTGTTGGGATGGTTGTAGAGGAGGAATATCTCAAAAATTTGAGTAATGCTAAAGTAATAAGGCATTAAATTTCGTCTACAAATTTTTGAGTATTAGACAAATATCTTATATACTAGGAATAATTCAGAAAAGAAATAGTAAGATTCTTGAAAAAGGGAATTGAATCATAGACCTTACTAATGAGCCTGGTTATTACAAATTAAATTGATTTGCTAAAAAAAGAAAACAATGTGAAAGTACTAGTAGTACATCTATGAACTGAGAAAGGGTAAGTATAACCCTCCATATGATACAATTTGTTTTCTTTCATTTATAAATACTAATGAAAAGTTGTAAATTTGTTTAGCCAAGTATGTAACAAGAAATTGTACACTCTGGAAACAAGGAGAAAATGGTGAAAATAAGTGTAGATCAATCACTTGGAAAATCAAGAAAAGTTGAACTAGACTAAGTTTGCGTGAGAAGGGAATCTCACCGAAAGAGAAGGATTGATAATTAGTTGTGAAAAAAGGGCACTAAAACTACTATCAACCTGAATAGTTTGGGCTAACCACTGAATTTATTGAAATTATTAAAGTTGAGAATGTAGTTGTGATTATCAATATATGTATATGATATTACATAAATTGGTATGAATTGTGGACAGAGAGAAAGTGGAATAAAGGGTTTGTCCAGATAGCCTTCTTGCAATGAAGTAGAAGGGAAAATAAAATTATGAAAGATATGCTATTAATGGATATGAAAATTAGGTGGGAAGACTAATTTCATTTAGCTGAAATTGCCGATAATAATAGCTATCTTACTTCTAGAGATATGAATCTGTTTGAGACACTCCATGGAAGAAAATTTCATACTCCTTTAAGCTGGAGTCAACTTGAAAACAAGTAAATCATAGTGTCAGATGCTTTGCAGGAAATGGAAAGAGCTGTAAAATAGATTTGGAAAAAAATTAAAATAGCTCACAATAGACAAAAAATATATGCCGACAAGAAAAGAGTTGGGTGAACAGGTCTATTGGTAGGTGTATTAAGACCAAGAACACTTTGCATTCTAGTAGTTGTGCAAAATCGGTTCCTTGATACTGTGGACTCCTTGAAGTCCTAGAAAGGATGGGACCAGTGGTTTATAAACTTTCCTTACCCCTACATATTGAAGTTCATGATGTGTTTCATGTCTCTTTTATTGAAAAAAAATTATGTACATGATGCTTCTCACAGTATTGGTTGGAATGTGATTCAGGTGGAACCAGAAGGGGAATTCCTTCTAGAACCGCTTCAAATCTTGGAGCAGGAAGAATTTGAATTGCGGAATCAAACAATAGCTACAGTAAAGGTGCAGTGGCAGCACTTTACTGCTGAAGAAGCTACATGGGAAAGAGAAGCTGATATGATGGAAAAATATCCATTTATGTTTTCAAAATAAACTCTAGTAGTTAGTTGTTAACACCGAGGATGGTGTTTGTTTTCAGAGGGGGAATATGTAACACCCCTAGTTTTATGTTTTCCAAGTTAGACATTTGAACTTAAGTCCAAAGGGGAGTGGACCCCAATGGATAATTATTGGGTGGATATAGTCAATTATTTATTTATGAAAAATAAATAAAAATTTTATGTGTGCACTATGACCAAATGAGAAATTGAGATCACTTGCCTAATCCATGAGATTATGGAATAAGGTTAAGAATTTCCCCAAAACCTTTCAAAAACCTTGAAAGGAATTATTTCTAATTTAGATTTTTGAGGAAAAATATAAATTCCCCAATGATGAGGAAAGTATTTGGGAAGAGGTAAAAAGATGGAAAAGAAGAAAGCAGCTTTAAAGTCCCTAAATAAGGGAAGCCTAGGCAAATAGGAATAAAAGCATCCTGAAATTTTGGACGCAGAATTGGAAATAGGCTTTGGGGAGAGCATAACTTAAATAAGATGCTCCAGAAAAAATGGAGGTTGTTCTGTTCTTGGAGGATCTCAGCTCAGGGGTGAGTTCTGGAGATAGAAGAACTCTAAGGTCGGGAGGATTGGTCATATAATTAAGTGGTATGCACATTTCGTTAACATTTTTTTCTGTTATAAAGTGTAGGTAGAAATTTTATGTTGTATTGAATTTGAAAGTATGATAGGTTGCATGTTGTGGATGATTATATTCCATACATTTAACAGAAGTATCAAAAGAATTAGTCTTCAAATTTATGTATAGTTGTAGGAATAAAATATATGGGAAAATATCTACCAGAATCTCTAAACCTTACCATGGTTTAAATGTGGAGATAAATTTTATTCCCATATAATCTAATTTTTCAATTATGACTGTATATTTAGAGCTAGAATTTATGCACTAGAAATTATGAAATTTATTTGAATAGAAATGATTAAATTCTGGATGAATAATTATATTTGTAGTAGAGTTTTATAAAATTTAAGATGTAGCTTGTTACTATGAGCAGAGAATTATTTAAACAAAGAGAAGGTTTAATTTCGAAAGAGATAATACTTTACTGAATAATTCTATTCGTATCAGAAAAACAATCTGGTATAAATCTAGTAGTTACTAGTGGAAATTAAAATAAATAGAAGTATTCTAAATTTCAATATCAGAAATTATATAACTTTGACCACAGATAGAGAATGAGTGTTTCAGATATAGTTATTTTTATTCAGTATTAAATAATAATAGTACATACCAGAACTGCAACAACATATTCATATACATGAATAGATTTGAGTATAATCATCAAGAGAATTTAAGATTATATCCCTCTAGATATAATATTAATATTTCTGTATATTACAAGTGCATGAACAGTGTCTAGACTTAATAGGAAGGAAATATCTGAGTCAAAATAAACTTATGTATTTTGACAGTAGATAGAAAAACACAATACTATCTACATATTTATTTCAATTTCAGATAGGAGAAATTTACGAATCACAGTATATAAATATTCATATAGAGAATAGAGGAATATGCAATAACAGTATATGAAAATTTCTGAGTTCATAAAATAATAACAGTAAGTAAAATTTATATTGTCCTTTTATGGGCAGATTAAACGAAAGTCTATGTATATAAAACCCTGTGTGTACTACAAGCGAACAACACAGAGACAAATTGTTCAAATCTCATTAGATTCAATGTCATTCTACATTGATCGATAGAAAGTAAATATTAAATAAATTGTTGCTGAGGCAACGTATTAATACAGTCTTGAGGAAAATTGGTGAGTACCGACCTGTAACAGAAGCAAACGAGTTATAAACCTTTCAACGAAGAATGAAAAAGCTCTTTGTGAATAATATTAACGAAGTCGATTATAAATGGTTACCTGTGTCTATATATATCATCACACAGAAAAAAAATTAGCCATGAAAGGAAAATGATGTATATAAAATAAGCCGTGCAAATTAATAAATCTGCAGTTATAATGATAAAGAAATGATAAGAAATTTTTTGCGATACCTGACAATAAAAAGGAGAAGCACCACCAGAAACATATTTCTGTGAGTAATGAATAGCGTTAAGGGCGTATAGATATATATGAATGAAACATAAATTAATTATGAGAATGGGCTTTTAAAATTTATACAATGCAAAGTAAAATCATACCTGAACGAATTGGAAAGAATATACGCACAAAATTTGATAGGAATTAAACAATTATTTTTGTTGACTTCGCAAACGGAATGGTGTGAAAGGCTAAATATTGAGGGCGAAAGTCATCGCCTCAGGTCAGTTAAGTTACATACAGACATTCACCATTAAACGAACAAAAACGAAGTAATTCTGATCAAAATCAGTTGAATCGTTCTCAGAAGTAAACATTTAAATCGACTAGATGGAGTAACCATTGTATATCCAAATAAACCTTAAACAACAACAAAAAATTGGAACAATATTACAATAGTAACCATAAACAATTTCATGGCAAACGCCATAAACACAAGTTGTGTTACAAGCTTCTTCTCTTCACTTCATAAATAACGAAAATAAAAGGTAGTGCTAATACAAACTACAAAGGAGGCTCTTGTAATGTTAAAATTTCAATAACATAAACATGCAGTCACTGCCATCATATCAAGGCGCCTTCTTAACTGTAAGAAAACAAAAATGTTGAGAAATTTTAAGTTACCTCTGTGTATGGTGAAGGCTGCGTGACGCTGGAGTCATAACTCACCATTAGAGTCCAGATAATAAGCAATTTTTCTTACAGTGGAGAAATACAAAGAATGGTCGAATGAAAAGAAATTTGAATAGAGAAACAAAAGAGGGTTTAAAGATTGATAAAAATTCCAAAGCCAACTCAGAATTGGAATAATAATGAATGAAAAAAAAATTAAAAATTTCCATAAAGACTAAGGCAAATTAAAAACCTCAAACAATAGATATGGCGGACCCATTTAAACCTCAAAATTAAAGGAGAAATCAATTTATACTACCAGCCATAACAAAATTATCAGTACCTGAGACAAATCGAGCTCGCATAGAGATGAAATCGAACCGCTCGGGTAAACTGTTGTGGACAAATGATGAAAATGATAACTGGAAAGAAGAATAGAGTGGAGGCAAGAATATTTTATGGCCAAATGGAACCCTAATATCCTAACAGATCTTATTTTCCACATGGAGACATCTAGTTAGATAGGTCTGGATCGAGGTGAAATCCTTGGGCAAAGGGTAACATATGAACCCAAAAACCGATGAACGACAATGTAAATCAAACGGAAAATATTATGATTTAATGTCACAGTACTCATTCACATGGGATTGGAACATAAAATCTATAAAATAACATTCCTAAAACTGTTTAACTCTGACCACATAAATGAAGCAGGATCGTAAGGATACGAATGCCATCAATTCCATTACAGATTAATATTTCAATCTGTACAAACAAACCAAACACGGTAGCATAACACAAATCAACGTAGATTCAATTAAATGCTATATCACATAGTCGAATGTACGAAGATTTTGTAATTATGATGGGTGTTATCATAATATGGAATCAAATTAATCAAATGTATATCGTTCGAACTTAATATAAAATGTATTGAATTGAATTCATCTTTTATATATCAATATATATGGAATCGTTCTCATATTTATTAATTCAAATTTATAATTTGAAATCATTCTTTTATCCTTATAAGAGGTAAATATAAGAGTTATATACCATAGATATATCAGTATTGTGATATATAAGGAGAGGAACTATAGTTACAACCATAGAAATGGAAAGAGAACAATATAATAATTGAATACAATATATTTTATGACGAATAAAATATATTTATAAATACAAGTGTGGGATACCTCATTGTGAGATAGATGTCATTGTATAATTTTTAATACAATTATGAAATTTCCCATGGGACCATTAATTTATCTAATATCTTTCTTTTATAAAATTAGGAAGATACAAAAATTAGTATATAAATTAACTTGAATTAGGACTTTAAAATTGAAATATTAGTATAGTGGTGAAGTATTAATACTATCCGTACTCAAAATTAAGGTAGAAGAAGAATAGACACTCTTCTCTAATAAAAGTCAAATTTCATTAAGTGTGACTGGTGATATAAATTACTACAAAAAATTTAAAAAAATAAAAATTTTGGTGGTGTACGAGGAGAGAAATTACAGGAGATATCTTGGATTGGAGCATTGTTTGTGTGAGAAGTTTGAGAACTTGATTATCTACATCAGCAGTTGCCCCAGGACGGAAAACTGTGGGTGATTTAGTGAGATTGGGTGAGAACCCATCTCTTCCCTTGGTGGATCAATTCAGGATTCATATGTTGCCGTGATTTATTTCCTTTTCTCAGTTTGGAGGTTAGCATCAAAATTATAGCATATCTTGGAGGATTGTCTCCAACTATTGTATTGACATATATTTCTATATAATAAAGTTGTATTTTGTTGTGGTTGCTACATATATCATTTTTTCTCATATTGTGATATTTTAATGAGATTGTCATATAATTTGTGGGTTTATTAGTTCTATCGAATTTCTGGTGTTTTGGTTATGTTCTTGGTGAAATTGTACAAAGTTAAAACCCTCATGAAATTTAAAAAAAAAATCATGAAAGGGATATTACATGGTTGCTTAAATGCTAGAGCCTAGTATAATTAAACATAGTCAAAGTAATTTCTCTACTTCAGTAGTATTGGTGCACAAGAAGGATGGATCATGGCATATGTGCCCAAATTATAGGGAGTTAAACAAACTCATTATTAAAGATAAATTTCCCATCCCAGTCATTGATTAATTACATGGAGAAGTTTACTTCCCCAAGATATATCTTCATTCTGGATATCACCAAATTAGAATGAAGACTCAAGCCATTTTGAAAATAACATTGATAACTCATGAGGGTCATTATGAAGTTGTGGTCATGCATTTTGGCCTTACTAATGCACCTTCCCCATGTCAAGGTTTTATGAATTCCATTTTCAAACCCTTCGTTAGAAATTTTGTGTTAGTAATTTTGATGTTACACTAATATACAACAAGTTTTCGAAGGATCATGTTCAACATGCTAACAGGGTGCTCAAACTATTGGAGGAGAAACAATCATATGAAAAAACCTCCAAATGTTTCTTTGGAGTACAAGAGGTGGAATATTTGGGTCATATTGTATCTCATGAGGGTGTTAAGGTATACCCTAACAAAATTAAATCCATTAAGGAATGGAAGATCACAACAATCATAAAGAATCTTCAAGGATTTCTATGGTTAACAAGGTATTGTTACAAGTTTGTCAAGAATTATGGGAGAATATCAACACCTCTAACATCATTACTAAAGAAAGATGCAGTTTTTTGGACTCTAGAAGCAACTAAGGCCTTTTAACATCTTAAAGAGGCAATGTGCCAAGCACTGTTCTTAGCTACACCAAACTTCACAAAAACTTTTACTTTGGAATTTGATGCCTTAGTAAATGGAATTGGTACAGTTTTAATGTAAGAAGGAGGATCCATTGCTTTTGAAAGTCATGCAATCAAAGGAAAATATTTACAGAAACCTATTTATGAGAAGGAAATGTTAGAAATACTACATGCACTAAAACAATGGAGACCTTCCCTAATGGGAATACACTTCAAGGTAAAAACAGATCATGATATTCTTAAATAATTTTTGGAAAAAATATTATCTTCAAAAGAGTAGAAAAAATGGGTCACAAATATGTTTCATAATTTGAAATCATATACAAAAAAGGGAAGCAAAATGTTGTTGTAGATGCACTCTCAAGAATGGAAAAGGATGTGAAAGCATTGCTTTGTGCCATCTATATTATCCAACCTTAGTGGATAACTGAAGCAAGGGATGAATGGAAGAATGATGAAGAGGTGGGGACACTAATTCAAAATTTGTAGCAAGATCCTAGTACATATGAAACATTTAGCTCAAAAAATGATTGATTATGGTAAAAATACGCTTATACCTTTGTAATAATTCCCAACTCAAACAAAATATTATTTTGGAATTTCATGCCTCTCCCTTAACAAGGCACTCATGATTTTTAAAAACTTACGAAAACATCAAGAAAGAATTGTTTTGGGATGGCCTTAAATTTTATATTCAAAATTTAGTGGCATAATGTTTGGTTTGCTAAAAAAATAAAGTTAAGAAAATTAACACCCCAGGTCTATTACAAACTTTATCCATTCCATGTCAACATTGGGAGGAGGTTTCAATAGATTTTATCACAGATTTATGCAAGTCCGAATGAAATACCGTTATCATGGTGGTTGTTGATATTCTTAGCAAGTATGAACATTTTTGGGCACTATCCTATCCATTTAAAGCCAAGACAGTTTCTACTAGATTTATGGAAACAATTCAAAATCTATATGGAAACCCAAAGATCATTTTAAGCGACAAATATCCCATTTTTACAGGAAATTTTTGGATGTAATTGTTTTCTTGTTTGGGTACTCAATTAGCACATAGCTCATCATATCATCCTCAATCTGATGGGCAAACTGAGATAGTGAACAAATGTTTTGAAGGACATCTTTGTTTCTTTATATCTGATAAAAAAACACAATGGCTCAAGTTGCTACCTTTTGGCTGAATGGAGGTATAACACTTCCTTCCACACCACAACAAAGATGACCCCATTGATGGCACTTTATGGATATCATTCACATTCCATCACATCATATTTTAGATAAAATTATAAGATTCAAGTAGTGGAAGATTACATCGAGCATCAACAACAAGTTATCCAACTCTTAAAGGATAACCTCACTTTGGTGCATAATCAAATGAAACAAAAGTAATATCAACATAGAAGTGAAAGAAGCTTTTATGTAGGATACTGGGTATTTCTACGGCTGCATCCATACAAACAAATGTCCTTCATGCAAGCTAAGAATGATAATAAATTATCAACAAAGTATTATTGTCCTTACAAGGTGTTGCAAAAGATTGGTACTATGCCATACAAATTGGAGCTTCCTGCATCTTCTAGAGTGCACCCAGTTTTACATGTTTCATGCTTAAAGAAGTTTATAGGTGACAAGCTCCAAGTTGAAACACTATTTCTAGCACTTGACAAAGAAGGAAAAATCATATTGGAACCTAAAGAAGTCACGTAAACAAGAGTATCTCATCGAGTGGAAGAACTGACTAGCTAAAGATTCGACATGGGAGGATGAGAATTTTACACATAAGTTTCCATAACTACTCAAGTTCTTATGACAACACTTTTTTGAAGTAGAGGGGTGTGATACATCAACATAATACTATTGTATCCCTTTATTATTATTGTTAGTATAGCCCCCTTATTTTTATTATTGTTCCCATGTAGTACCCATATTGTTATTATTGTGCCCCATAGAAGCCCACTATTGTTATTTTTGTGCCCTTACATTGTTATTGTTATGTCAACTAGGATTATATTGTGACCCATTGGACTCCTATATATAGAAAGGAGGTTTTTTTCATTTGTATCATCCGAGAATTGTTAATTTATGTAATTTAAAGGAGGTTTCTCCCTCGAAGAAGTTGATTTCTAAGTCATTGATCTATGTTTTCTTCTATTTTGTGAGCTGGTTTCATAAGACACAATTTGTGCCTAGTTTGGTGCCTACCTTTGCACCCACTTTTGCTTCTAATTTTGCATCCTCATTTGCATCTAATTTTGCATCCAATTTTGAATCTAATTTTTTATTCCTTTTTGCATCCACTTTTTCGTCAAGTTTTTCATTGGGTTTTGTGTCTACTTTTGTTTCAACTTCCATTGCATCCACTGTTTCACCCATATTTACATCCACTTTTGCATCCCTTTTCTCATCTTCTTTTGCATGAAAGTTTTCTTCTTTTTTTTCAAATATAATTACGTCCACTTTTACATCCACTTTTGTTGCACCACAATTTTCACCATGTTTTGCACCTAATGTTGTAGCCATGTTTGATCCAACTTTTGCATCCTATTTTGCATCAATATTGCATCGAATTTTGTGTCAGCTTTATGCATCGAGTTTTGCATCTTGTTTTGTACTTACTTTTGCATCTACTTATGTTTCATCCAACTTTGTGTCCATTGTTATGCCCATTTTTGCATCCACTTTTGCATCCCTTTTTGCATATTTTTTTGCATCCAAGTTTGCATAATTTTTTTGTGTCCGTTGTTGCATCCACTTTTGCATGCAATTTTTTTGTGCCATAATTTGAGCCATGTTTTTCGCCCATATTTTATTTCACTTTTCCATCCACTTTTGTTGTGCCACAATTTGTGGCATATTTTTCACCCACCTTTTCTTCCACTTTTGCAACCACCTTTGTATCTTCTTTTATTCCAAGATTACATTGAATATTGTGTACGTTTTTGCATCCCCTTTTGCATCAACTTTTATGTCAGGTTTTTTCATCTCATTTTTCATATATTTTTGCATATATTTTTTTTGCATCCACTTTTGTATCTGATTTGGTGTCCATTGCTATACCCATGTCTGCATCCACGTTTACATCCTTTTTTGCATCTTATTTTGCATCCAAGTTTTCTTCCTTTTTTCATCCAAGTTTGTGTCTTTTTCTTTATTCATTGTTGCAACCACCTTTGTTTAACCATAATTTGTGTCAATTTTTGCACCTACTATTAAACCCATTTTTTCTTCCATTTTTGTGCATCCAACATAGTTACCGATCAAATGGGAACTATTACCTCAAAATGAGAACTCTTGCCCAAAAAGACTCAAAAAATATGAAAAAAAACCCAAAAATGAAAATTATGTATTCCAAAATGCATTAGTTTTTTTCCCAGGGTCAAATTTTAACCTTTTTTAAAATTATGCTAAAAAAAAAATTGTTTCTTGAAAAAAAGATTGAAAAAACACCCTTGAAACGAAATGTGTTGATTGTGGAATAACCCAAAATAAATGGTGTCACAATTTTGACACATTTTAACAATGGAATTAAAGACAACATATTAGGACATTGAAAAATCGTAAAATTCTAAAACTTTTGATACATAATGTTAAAGATAAAAATATAATGTCTAAAGGCCTTATCATTTCCAACAATTTTCATCCATCTTGTTAAACGATAAAATATTTTAACAATAAAAAAAACCTAAAATTGTAATTGTTTCAACCATAACATTAAATATAAAATATTGTAGTCCATAAAACCTTAATAAAAAGTTTTAAATCTCAAGTTTTTAAATCTTAAGATTTTAACATACTTGAACCGTGAAATTATGGAGAAATTATATTACTCAAACTATTTTTAAAAATGAACAGGTAAATGAAATATTTATTATTCCAGGAGTAATTTTTATTTTAAAGGATAAAAATATATCTCTTTTCAAATCTTAGCCTAAGAAAACTTTAAATCTAAGTGCAACCAAAAACTAAAAATAAAACATCAAAACGAAGTGTCCCCTTTCAATGAGACATAAATTTTTTACAAATTTTAAAAGTATCTTACACCAAATGTTAACAATACATAATATCAGGGAAATATCACTACATAATCTAAAAATTCAACATTAATTTCTTTTTTTTTTTTTATACTTTTAATCAAAATATCAAGTTTGATATATTCAATATAACATAATTATTTTTGTAATTCATTGTTGCATTGTGGATATTCTAAAGATATGAATTCTTCATAATTAAAACATATAATCGAACAAAAATATAAATGCCTCATAAATTCATGTAAGATCATATGGAAGTCAAAATATTTATTTCAAGTTACCATGCAAATATCAATTACATATATCATAGGTTCAATTATTTCAAGTTACCATGCAAATGACAATTATTCAAAATAAATCATAGGTTCTAGCACAGATCATAACCTACATCTTCAGATGAATGACTAGATGCAGATGAAGATGGTCCATATTCTTCTCTTTCATCAACTAGTGCTCCATCTGAGTCAACATGAATGCCCACCATTTCATATTTCTAAATTCTTTTAGATCTACGACTACATTCAGGAGAGTCCCATCCCAACAAATATTTTTTTATAGCAATTTCTTCAAAATATTTATGCTCTTCAAGCGAAGAGTTTCTCTCTTTGTCGAATTGAAGGCATACACAAGTATGTCAACATCCTCCAATTTTAAGACATATGTGTAGCAACGACTTATATTTGTGCCCTTTATTTTTCTATTTATGCCAATTTTTTTTCCAACTACCATCTTTGGCTTGTACACATCATTGAATGGATGGGTACTAGTGGCATACCAATGTACTTCAACAGCTATAATATATCCATTTTCATTAATGACCCTTTTAACCTTGGCAATCCAAAATGGACAACCAAGTGGATCTTCATCTGCTAACACTCCTATCATGCAACCCTCGTTAACATCCTGCACATAACCCCTGTAAAGGTCTTCCATGGATTCACATTGTGCACATGATATTCTAGAATCAATATAGATTTCTCCTTCCTCTACCTGTGGAGAATTGATAATACCTTGAGACTATTTTTGTTCAACAATGTGTGTTTCCTCATGTTCATTTGGCATGTTTTGTGGCAAAAAAAATGTAGGCTCCAAAATCATATCCTCATTTATAGATCTTGGAATCGTATCGCTTTGATTATTGAAAAAATACTCCCACAAAAATGAATCTGCAACATCAAAGTGCTCATATTTATCTCTAATACATCTTTTAATTTCCTCCAAACATTGAGAATAATTTATATCTCTCGGATGCCTCCATGCATTATGGAGTTCAACAACTGACTGTAATAACAATATATTTGATGAAAATATTTGACACTTTGGGATGAACTTCAAAAATGACAAACTTGACGATGGCCCCCATTCTGCAGTACTTGAATACTTCTTGCCCCATATAAGTGTTATCCCATAATTTTTTTTTATATGAAATTGATGCTAGAAGCTAATGTCATTAAGTTGTTCAGTGTATTTTTTCTCACCATGTGATCCTAGAATAAACCTTTGCATGTCAATAGTTTCTTCCAACACATGAAAAAGAGGCTCTGGAATGTAGGATTTCTTAATAAATTTAATGAATAATTGTAGGCTCCCACCACCTTTCCTTCTCAATTTTACTAAAAAATGACTGAACATTTCATGAATATGTTCATGAGTATGCCCAACAAGAAGGAAACCAAACTTTATCTTTTTTTTTTTAAATTTTGAATTGAGTGAGCACATTTAGATACCTAAAAAGAAATTGAATTTTCTTTCACGGCTTGTGTTTTCTGATTTTATGTACACAAATTCAGGAATAATACCAGACCAGTGGGTAACCACATCATGGAATACAGTTATGTTCATATTTTCATCATTATGAATATTTTGAGTTGTGAAGTAAACCCTTGGAAACATCTTCTCATTAAAGACCGTACAACCAACCAAGTGAAATTGAATGAAATTTTCCTTGTGTATTTTTTTGGCCGTGCAGAAATAAATTGGCAGAACTATTTTCTTTTGGTCCATGGCATCAATTATCAAACCGAAATATTTATTTGGATTATCATAACACTTATTTCGATGTTTATACAATTTTTTTCGTTCACTTGTTTGTTGATTACGACGCTCTTTGAAGTTATTTGACAACTGAATATGTACATAAAACAAAAGAAGCATATGAATAAATATATTTTTATAGTTAATAACTATCCAATTTTTAAAAATAATGTTTTCAACACATACCTCTCTTCACCCCTTGAAATTTATCTCTTTTTTATTTAAGACAAACACATGTACTGCAAACCACCATCCTTGTCTTCTTAGGAATATGAACATTGTTGAATTAGTTCTTCCATACCCTTGTAAAATATGAATATGTAATAAAATTATCAACTCCTTCAGAAAATTTTGCATAAAATTTGTATAAGTTGTAGATTTATCATCTCGAGAAATTATTTGGAGTATGTATTGTGTCATTATTTGGCATATGCTTTCCATGCTTTGAAAACAAGTCTTTCATCCTTGACATAGAATTATTTGCTAAAGGCCCAACCTCTTGTTTATAACATACTTTTGAATAATATGTGGGATCCTTTTCCAATCTTTCTTAGATTCTTGAAAAATTAAAATTACCAACTGAATGAAACATTTTGAAAGCATTTCTCCAAAGCAATACAGTACCAATATGAAAATCATAACCTACTAGTATAGATTGCATGCAACCCACTAGAATGTTTTAGATTGATAAGAAAAGGTCTACACCTGCTCCTAGTTACAATATTTTATTGCAATGGCTTCATCATTCCATTATCCTTTCTAGAAGTAGTTTCATCACCATTAGGAGGAATAGTATCCCCACTATCGTCATTCTCAATAGAGTTAAAAAATTCATCAATATCATTTCCTGGAAAATATTCATTAGCATCCTCACTGGAAGAAAAATTTCACAAGAATCATCTGTGCTTTTGAAATCCTGACTCAGACGAAATTATTCACCATCTTCATCCATGCTTTCAAATTCTTCCCTTGGAGGATTCAATTCTTCATCACCATGAGTGTCTTTGAAACACTCACTTAGAGAAAATGCGTTATTCATATATGTGTCTCTAAAATTTTCATTTGTAAGAAACTATTCATCCTCCCCTTCCTCAGTGGTGCTCTCATAATCCTTGGGATTAGGCCTAAGTGGAAGCTTTGAATCTGTATAAACTAGAAATTCTTCATCCTACCCCTCCCCTTCCTCACTGGTGCTCTCATAATCCTTAGGATTAGGAATAAGTGGAAGCCTTGAATCTCTATTTATTGGAAATTATTCATCCCCCCCTTCATAAATGGTGCTCTTATAATCCTTAGAATTAGGATGAAGTGGAAATTTTGACTTTGGAAATTCATCCCCCCATTCATCAGTGGTGCTCACATAATCCATAGGATTGGGGCGAAATGGATATTTTTACTCTGGAAATTCTTCGTTCCCCTCTTCATTAGTAGTGTTCACATAATCCTTAGGATTAGGATGAACTTGATATTTTGACTCTGGAAATTCTTCATTCCCATTTTCATCAGTGGTGCTCACATAATCCTTAAGGTTAGGATGAAGTGGATATTTTGACTCTCGAAATTATTCATTATGCTCTTCATCTACGGTGCTCACATAATCCTTAGGATTACGATGAAGTGGATATTTTAACTCTAGAAATTATTCATTCCCCTCTTCATTAGCGATGCTTGCATAATCCTAAGGATTTGGACGAAGTGGTTATTTTGACTCTAGAAATTCTTCTTTCTCTTCTTCATCAGTGTTTCTCACACAATCCTTGGGATTAGGATGAAGTGGATATTTTGACTCTGGTAATTTATCATCCCCCCCCCCTTCATCAGTGGTGACCTCATAAATATTAGGATTAGGACGAAGCGAAAATTTTGACTCTGGAAATTCTTCATCATACCCTTCATCCTTGGTGCTCTCATAATCCTTATAATTAAGACTAAGTGAAATAACCAACTCTCAATTTACAAAAATTTATTTTTGCTACCCTTCATCAATTATGTTCTCATCATACTTAGGATTATGACCAAGTCAAAAATTTGAATCTCTATTCATAGTCAACGAACTCCTGTTATATTCATCAATCAAAATAGAGTTATTGTGTGGTGAATATGTTGATGTTGAAGAAAGACAATACAAGAAAAATACCCTCTAGCAGATGTAGTTGAGGAACCCCTTATAAAAATATCCTAGAAATTCATTTCGAGAGGAGGTTACTAGAGGAGGTTGTCGTGTGGAGGTTTTTGCTGATGTTTTTCGTCTGGTGCGCTTATCATAATAAACCGCACTGGTGCATTCAATAAGAGAAAGCACCACTGCACAGAAAACATTGGCACACTAGAAACCATGCGGTCCATACATACCCACCCGGTGCACACAAAAAATTGGCACACCAGAAACTGTGTGCTCCATACACACCCACCCAGTGCGAACAAAACATTGGCACACCAGAAACCGTGCGCTCCATACACACCCGCCTGGTGTGTCTAATTATTGTAGTGCACCAAAGCTTTACAAAGCTTCCTCACCGGTGCATCATAAAACCCCCCGCCAAAAGAGAAACCGCCTAGTGTGTTCCTTAGAAATTGCACCAGTGAGCCTGTAAAACCTCGTGCACAGGGACAAGGTTAAATAAAAAACATTAAGGCCAAAAAATTGCATTTTTCACTTTTCTCAGTGCTCAAGAGCTCTCAAGCACCGGTGCAATTTATCCTTGTCTGAGCAGCCCTAACATTGGTGCTCCCATTTCACCCATTGCACGTATTGTTGCTGTGCATTACCTACCAATCTCCAGATTGAATTTTTCAAAATGGTGGGCAATTTTTCTTTTGTAAATTCTACAACCAATATGCCTCCTCTATGTCCAATTGTATAGGTATTTTTATTTTTTTTCTATAATTAAACCTTTTAGCAGATTAGAATTTTAAATTACCTTAAAATTAACCATTTAAAAGAACAAAAATATTGTGGCACGTTGCGCTTGAGCCGCTCGGCTCGCACCGGTTTTTGGTGTTGCCTGTAAATTTACAGGCCACACTGCAACTGGTGCTAATGGTATCTGTACCGATTTCGGGGCAATACCAAAAGGCACAGCGTGTTATTTTAAAATTTATAAAAAAGTGTGGTGTGGTTGGTTGCCAGGCCGCACCATTGACCATGTGGAGTAGCGGAAATGCGGTGCGTTGACTTAAATATCCACCTCAGGGCAGATAAAGAATACACACTGGTATCGGTGCATGCCTGTTTTTTGTGGCACGCCGACTGTTTTTTTTTTCCCCAAAAAAATTATATATGTATATACCTAAATACATGTCTCATTTAATAAAAAAATTGTATTTAATATGTCAATCATTTAGAGATGTGAAAGGAGAGAAGAGGTGAAACAACAATAACAAGACGCGGACCCGTATAACATGGTTCACATGTGGGAGGCATGAGAGAGGGAGAGAGATGCGTACCCTCGCCATATTACAACAGCTACACAGGGGCTCCTAACGCAGGTAGGCCTCCTCAAGTTTTATGAGGAAGCTACTTCCATATAGGGCCATGGTGTGCTTTTGCTACATCTTATCTGCAGGTGGAATGCCCACCATCAGGCGTTACAATTTGGTCCTAACAAGTGGTACGTGCCCACTGAAGAGGAGATATATTTCATTACAGGGCTATCAAGGAGAGGGGTGGATTTTCCCTTGTTCCCAAAGGTTCCAGTTGTCTATGCAGTAGGGAGTCAATTGGTGTACTCCCAGAGATACATTAGTGCAAATATATTGTCTCCTTCAGATTTTCAGGTCTCCAGAGGACAGTTACGTAATGGTGCATTTGGTAGCCAGGATGTGAGGTGCCTCTCACTTATGATTTCGACCATTTCACACAACACCAATGATGGGCAATGCATTAGTTGCACACTTCTATATTATGTTGATTATTTATTACAGGAGCCATGACATTTCAGATGGTTTTCCATTTTTTTGTGGCAGTTCTGTATAGCCTTAGATAGATGTCGTGCCCATGCACAAGGGAGGGTCAACTTCCATTTTTCTTTAGAGCCTTTTTATATATATATATAGGTTTCCATAGACGAGGCCTAATTTTGTTTGGCAGCCTCATAGGCTGATGTTGGAGGCATGAATGCACATGTGGGGACAGATGATTACCAAGAGGGGCAAGACCGAGTTTTCTGCGAGGATATCACATGATTCACTCGAGTTGCTAGCCAGTGTTGATGAGCATCCCTTCATTATAGTCCCCTGTCCTTATGTTCGTTTGTATTGGCGAGGGTATGCCAACATCCTCTTCACATATGATGAGCCGTCGGATGATAGAGGTAATATTACTATTTTATTTAAATTTATTCCAACATGTTATTTAACTTATTTTTATTAAATTGTGTAGTGAAATTGTCTAATTATTGTTCTATACTTATATATATTTTGTAGACATTGAGTCTTTTGATGGTGAGGATATGCCAACACCACCACATGATACAGGTGTGGATCCTGATGAAGATTAGGATATTCTAGATGCTGAGGATCATCAGGAGGCTAGTGCAGAGAGGCCTACTCTTGCTAGTGCGTCGATACCACCTTTTGCTAGACACGGTAGGCTTGATAGCAGATTGAGGATGGAGTTGAGAGACCAAATCTGTGTATTGATTGTTGAGGCAGGAGGTAGGCCCACTACTTTGAGAGACATATAGGCCGATGGTAGGCTAGTACATATGTGGAGAGGCATGTCACGTGACATGTACAACCTGATCTGGCATGTCGTAGGAACTACACCCTTAGTTACGTGGCTGAGAAGGATGATTACATGTTACAGGAATGGCTGAGACGTAGCACATGATCGATAGTCCGCAAGCAGTGCGGACACATCATCTGATGATCATGATTAGGGGAGTGATCATCGTTCACCTGGCACCATGCCAGATGAGCAGCCTCCACTAGCATCGAGCAATGGTCATCATGAAGAGCAGGATGGACCATCGACCATGTACAGTCCTCATGATGATCATGAGTAGGTTGGACCATTGACCATGTCCAGTCATTACGATAAGCAGCCGACAATTAATCCTGATCAACATGAGGCACTAGTACCAAATCAACAAGCACGTGATGATCAGCATGTATCGACTGATCAACTTGTTGAGGCTGCACCATTGACTGAGTGGGCCTCTACTAGTACTGCTATTGATGATGTACCACCAGCTGATAGATGGAATTTATATTACAGTTGTATATTATTAACATTATATATATATATATATATATATATATATATATATATATATATCGTCCATGTATTATATGTCCATGTTGCAGTTGTACTTAATTTACATGTTAGTGATCATCATGATGTGTATATTGTTACGTCATGTTAGATATGTTCATTTAATGTGAAGCTTGTAGATAGATGTGTATGTGATAGAAGTTATTTCACATGAGATTTATATTTGTTGTTTGTGTTGTGATCATGTTATATAATGCTAATTGTGTTTTTTTATATGATCACAATCACAATGATGTTAGCGAATTTGAATGTGTTTTTTAGTCAAATATGATGTTTGTACGATGGTTATCATGATCATGATGTTCATTAATTAATTTAATATTAAATTATCATGATATTGTAAAATTGTAATATTTGTAATTCTAATTCTACGTAAAATTCTGAAATTGTAATTGTATTTGTATTAATTGTAATTTTTATATGTAAAATATTTCTAAAATTTTAATTGGAATTGTAATATTTAATTTATTGTGAAATGATTGTAATTGTAATTGTATAAATGTAAAATTTTAAATTTGACGTAATTGTAATTCTAATTGTATGTAAAATTATAAAGTTGTAATTGTAATCGTAAATTTTAAATTTCTAAAATTGTAATTGTATATATGTAAAATTCTAATATTGTAATTGTAATTGTAATTGTACGTGAAATTGCAAAATTGTAATTGTAATTGTAATTCTATATAAAATATTTGTAAAATTTTAATTGTATTGCTCTGAAATGATTGTAATTGTAAAATTGTAATTGTATGTAAAATTCTAAAATTTAATTGTAATTGTATGTGAAATTGTAAAGTTTTAATTGTAATTGTATGTAAAATATTTGTACAATTTTAATTGTATTAATGAGAAAAGATTTTATTAAAAATTTTAAATTTGCAAATTTGTAAAATTTTAAATAATTGTAAAATAATAAATCTAGAATAATATGAATTATTGTAACATAATAAAGTTTATAAAATAATGCACATAAATTCATGTTCTTTAGAATTATCATTATTTTATTATGATCTTACATACAAATAAAAGAACTTTATATAGTACGCCGTTGTTTTTGAGATCAACATAATTGCAAATTATCAAGCGAATTATTGATTTTCACATTAACACAACGCTAATTACCAATTAATTCAAAATACATATTATAATGTTTCGAAGAAACCATCTTAAAAAGTATAAATATTGATGATCAAATAACACATGTACCATATCACTCTCAGCTCTCATGATCACCCTCATTATCTTCCAACTCGCATATCATGATAACACTATTGTTCTCAAAAATATTTTTTGATCTAGGGTCATGTCTCAATATGAATCACCAATCCCTATCCAACACATCTGGGTAAAAGAACACCTGGTTGCAGTGTTTAGGGAAAACATAGGGCTCCTTAGCTTCATCCCACATCTTTCTAGAGTTGATACATATCAACCTACTATCATGACCTTCCTTTACATTATTCTGGTCAAAGGTGTCCTACCACTTGCACCTAAAAATAACACATTGTAAAGAAGAAAAATTCACTTCAATGATCTCTTGTATCTTTCCAATGTAACCTAACGTCCCTAGTACTAGGTTTTGATCACGGTGGCTAGATCGACTAGATTGATCGAACTCAACTTCCACTCCATAGTCTTGTGTAATGTTTCCATCATTGGCATTTTCTTTGTGAAAATGGTGTCCATATACCCACATAGATGGGAGCAAATGCACCTAGTATAAAAAATTTAAAAAAAACATAGTGTCATGTGTCTTATAATAACCTAACAGTTAAAATATGAAATATATATGTCTTATAAATTTCAAATGTACATATAAATTAAATAGATTATTACTAAATTTTTTCACCCAATCCATAAGTTTAGCGCATCCTCTTTAGCATGTGGGTAACGATCGGTTGCACCGTATTTCTCTCTAACTTGGTAAGCAAGCTAACTATTGGGGCATAGTTTTGGCATATTTTATTTTGAATTATCAGGATAAGGCACACTTATACCATTCAACTGTCTCAATTATTTCCTGTCACTATCGCATTTCATCCGTTGTTTTTCATACAATGCAACCCACGGTTGTGTCACTTCAGAATTGTAAAGAACACATTTATTGATTGCTTCAATTTCTGCATTTGTTGATGAAATCAAACTGAGATTATATAGTACATAGAGATAAAAATATACATTATATCAAAGTTCAACATGAATATTTACTTTGTGTAAATTTGAAAAATTATAAGTCTATTACTCTTTATCAAGAGCTTTTTTCCACTCGTTTGGAGCAACTCCCCTTCTCTTTTGTCTTCATCCCTTTCATTGTCCCAGATCATCGCACTTGGTTTGTTGTTGATCTGCTTGACGTACCTCTCTAAGAATAACATCCAATGCAAGAAATAATCCCAACTAATTCAACCTCATCTAATAGTGTCATGTCTCCCAATTCACACAAACAATTTTTTTTTTCATCTATATACATAATTTACTTCACCCAATGATGATATTAGCTTCTGCCTTCGACATTTTCAATAAAATTCTCAATCTTAATGAATACAATTCTCTCTTCTAATACTATGTTGATGGGAAAATCTTTCCGTCCAACAACAGGGGATCTCCCCGGTAAAAGGTCCCAATTAGACCTTGAACCGTTTGGAATAGGGATCCTGTCCGGGGTGTGGGTCTGGCTACCACTGATTTCTCCTTTGCTTTGGTCTCGCTTAAACTCTAAAAAACAGCGGGTACACACCTAATAAACTGATACAAGACATATTTTTGATGCATTAAATGTACATGCAACACTATGAGTAGCAAGAGAAAATAATAAAGAATCAAGACCGAAGGAAGTGTTGTTAGCAACACTTCATTAGGTTCATGCCTGTAAGTTGTTCTGACCATGAAAGAAATAGTTCCTCATGGCGAGAACACCCTTCAATTCCTAAAGGTTTAAATGATAACAAAAACGCATATAAACAAATTCATCAACATTCACTAAGAAAGTGAAATAAACTCAACCACCATTAACATACTCAGCAAACTGTTATGCAACTGTGATATGAATTAAAGATACAGTTCCCTTAACCTAAAGATGTTCAGAAACTGAAGATATAATACTCAACAATGTTCGTACATAAAACAACACCAGATCCACAAAAGGGGTTTTACAAAATGCTTGTATTCATCATTAAATGTATATCTACTGGTAATACAATACACTCAGCTCGAGTCCCAAACAAAAGCCCTTTTACAAGCTCCCGAAGGATTATTTATAATACAAAACTTGCCCTTTGGGCTTCCTTGACCTTTCATCTTCATGACCATTGGGCTGCCTTGCGACCCAGTCTTTTCTGCGACCTGCGACCTGAGCTGTTGTTGCGACCTGCGACCTGACTGGGTCGCGGGGTCGCAGGTTGTAGGAAAATAGCCAAGGTGCGACCTTGCGACCTTGCGACTAGGTCGCAGGGTCGCGGGGTCGCGGATCATGAAACAAAGATGAACATGCGACCATGCGACCTTGCGACTAGGTCTCTGGGTCGCGGGGTCGCAACTTTCGGGAAAAATAAAAAATGCGACCCTGCGACCTGCTGGGATTTGCGACCTCGCGACCTCGGTAGACATGCGACCTGCGACCTCGCCAGATCTGCAACCTGCGACATCATGGGATTTGTGACCTGTGACTTCAAAAGGGTTGCAGACCTGTGGATTTTATAGCAGTGTTCCTCATCTCACATTCTTCGCTTTGAAAACCGGTCCTCTTGCTTGCTGGGAAAAAACTCCAACTCGTCGTGCAAACCCACAGCCTCCACCAGCAATCAGATGGCTTAGGTTACGCATCCTCATGATCTAATATCGATACTAAGAGCATGTATAAATAATTTCAAAAATGAAAATAATAAACTTAGACCCCTATGCGGTCAAGTGTGGGGCTACTGAATGATCGGAGAGAGTGGTTGGGGTAAGCTTTCACTGTGCCCTTTCTCTGTCAGGATCATAAATTTTCTTCCATGCACAAAAGTCCTCTTGGATTGAATTTCTTGATAGGCATGGGCTTCTTCATTCACATCTTCAATGGTTTCCGTAGACAAATTTCGTTTTGTAACTGGGGTCGCGCAGTGGGAGAATCTATCTGGTCGCAGCTTCCCTTAGGCACACCTTTCTGCGACCTTGTGACCTCGGAGGGGTCGCACAGTCGCATGGTCGCATTTCTTTTCCAGAAACATTGCATCACGACTCAGTGACCTGGAGGGGTCGCACGACTTCATCTTCAGTTGGGCTGCGACTTCAAAAAGGTTGCAGGGTCGCAAATACCATCAAGTCACAATCTGCGCTAGCCTCCCAGGTTTGCGACTCAGCGACCTGGGTTGACCTGCGACCTCAAAGCATGGATGTCTTCATCATGTAATTATCATTCAGCTTAGGTGCAATGTCTTCTCTTGCATTGAATCTTGCTTTCATTCAACAAATGGAGTGGCGTTTATGTACGAAGGAGCTATTCGATCGTGCGATCTGGTTGTAGTTGGAGGAAGGAGATCACTCTGAACAACTTCTGTCTTCGTGGTGGCAAGTTAGGTTATAAGCAGACAAGCACCATTGCCATGCTATATTCACACGATGTTAGCAAAACTAGTCTTCCAAAGGAAATCTAATAACGTCGATCTGCTGGGCACGCATTGAGATTTGAGTTATTCATTTCACGTCCTCTTTGGCAGCACAAATATGAAGCATGTTTTGGTCATGTCAATGAAATTCATTTAACTTGCGGCCTTTTCCAAACCCAATGGCTCTATGATTTGAAAAATAAAATGATAAGCTAAAGGGTGGCAGCATGCCAAAAGTTGAATCAGGAACCGAACCAGAAGCATCAGCAGCAGCAACAATGGGGGGGTGAATTCCATGGAAGAAAGAAGAACACACAGTGGAAGTAATTGGACGCATGAGGCATGCTCAGCAGAGTGGCAGAATAAGAATTCAAGTAACAGAGAATGCATGAGAGATTGGATGTGTGGGGTCGAAAGGTTAAAAATGCATGTTCAGTAAGTGGGAAGAAAGGGGAGGACGTTGTTCGGGAAATACAAGTGGTGGAGAAAAAGCATGCTGTGAAGAGTACCGATTGCAACGAGAGGAGCTCTCGCAGCCATTGCATGATTATAGTAGATGTGCCATCAATTGGAGGGAGGTTGGTGCTGGTGGACATGGCTAGCTTAGAAAACATCGAACAGGCTGGGATAGGAGTATAATGATTTAACACTGAATGCCAGGCCTCCCTGAGTCAGCAACTTTGATATAATTTTGAAGGTGGAACTTTTATCTCGTAACAGAATATTTTTCATCTACTACATCGAAGGATCTTTCATTCTGGAAATAACGCTCCATAGCCATTGTTGCGTTGGTTCGATGGAGCGCTTCGCTCTTCCCTGGCAGACCTGTATCCTGCTGCAATGACAAAACCAATAAAGCTGAATCTATGTGCATGCATTTAGGATGGAATCGCATGCCACTTTCCACGCTGTCACAGCTAAATGTACGCTGGGTAATGGCAAACACTGCCGCCTCCACCGAAACACTGACTTAGTGATAATGGACTATTACTAAATATCATCAATGCATTCTGGGGAGGCGCTGAACGTAACGCTGGGCCCTGGAAACTTTCCTCCGAGGTGGAAAACGCTGGCGTTGTTTCAACTGGATCAAAATGCATCCTTTCACATGTGGCGAAGAGCCCAGAAAATATGCCATGGACTGCCGCATGCGCGCTGTGGCTGCGTTGCAGCAGGATGAAACCACCCTTCATGCAAGGCTTTAATTGAGAATAGCAAGTGTAGAACAGGGAACAACTGGTAATGCCCATAATTTGTACAGACGAGAACGTTGAACCCACTGCATGTTTTAAATGTGACTTTGACCTCATTGTTTTATCCGCTCCAATGTCTCACCACAGTTCGAAACTCCACGTTGAAATGCGAGCGTTCCTTTGTACGCACCATAGTAATTTTAACATGCTGTTACGATCTCTGGCTCCCGTTTTAACACAAAGCCTTCTCCAAGCGTTTACATAAGTCGAAAACCAGCCAAGAAATGTTTAAACCAACTTGTAATGGGTTTTCACATAGTTATGGTCTGTGTTGTAGATTTTACGACCTCATATATTTGTCTCACTAATTAAAAACTTCGGCATAGGAGTCTTTTGTGCTAGCTGTAATTCTTTTCGCCCATTTGTCATGTGTCTACGTATTTTTGCGCCGTGATTCAACGTAAAGTTGACCGCCACATTACCTGCCCCTCGTGGATTAAAACTGCACTATCACCATGTTGGGCTCCATGCAATGTGTGCATGCAACTCTGTTCCACCTTTTATCGTGAGGTTTGACCGCTACATAATATACGTCTGCTCAAAACATTTACCGTCGAACCTTTGCGCCCGCTCCATGTTTTAAAAATAAACCTTAACCATTTTGTATTCGCTCAACACATTTTAACCTAAGTCAAAACTGCACCACATAAATGTTTGAGTTCTATTGTCATGAGTTTTCACATGGTTCTGATCCTTTGCGCCTTAATTATAAAGTTGGACCGCAGCATACGTATATTTGCTCTCAAATCATTAACCACAATTTGAAAACTTTCAACGAGCCTTTGACTCCATGAAACATGCCATGGTCATTATGACACGCTACTAGAGGTCTATCATACACTCTGCCCCATGTTTTACACATAAGCTGGATCACTATATCCACCATAGAAGAAATTAAGCTTACGTGTAATGCTTTTCATATCGTCTTGATCCACCATCTCATATGGTTTTGGAACCATAAGGTCCTTTATCTTTTGATCCTTGGTTTAATCACATAACCTTTATCATTTTCTTTTCCTTCGATTGTCAGCACGAATGGATAAAAGTTTTCATGCCGAGGTCGCCATCTCATGATGTTGAATGCTTCTTGCTTTGAAAATTTGAGACTTGACCTCTGTTACTCAGCAACTAAGCTGGGATGTCTTGCGAAAGTGCTTGGAATACGAGGTCGATGAGAAACCTCCAATCATATTCTTCCTATTTCAGAGTGAAAGAATTTCCTTCCCGAGAAATTAATCTTTTAAAACAATGCGGCTTCATATGGTATACTAGTCATTTGTTCAAGCCATATTGATGCCTCTTTTAATATTAACCTTCTCTATCTTGTGGTTCCAAAGACTTCATTTGCATATGCATCCATGTGCCTGGCTACCAAGAGGTGCACTCATTTAAACATAACCTTTAGGTTCGATTTGAAGTTCTCCATCTCTTATGGTCCCACATAGACAAACTTTATCGATATGTAAGAGCAAAAGAGACTAGGGTTTTAAGGCCATTTCATTGCTCCACGTTGTACTCCTTGCAGCATAAATAATTCCACACCATGTAGCTTAGGATTCATAAATGTTTCTTCTAAAGGGTTCATTCACATATTTAAAACCCTATCGTTGGCTTGCCACAGAAACATGTATGCTTTCACACTGCTACCTGGCACGAGAATGCCTTGAATGAGATTGTCATTCCCCAGGGAGATCTACTGAGTTCGCTTTTTTCACCGAGCTATACTTCAGGCTAGACTTGTCGAAATGGAGACATATGTTCCTTTGTGTATAGACATCGACATGGAGCTGACATTGTTCAGGATCTCCAAAAATTCTGGTGTGCACTAATGAAGAAAGCCTCTTGCGTTGGTGACATAAAATTTTCTTTCTCTGATCGACACGTATCACACTATCCTCCTTTTAACAGTACTGGTCACTTGCTCCTCCTCCTCCCCTGTTCTGAAACTTTGGCCTCGTCGTTGAGCTCAATTTCATTTCCCTTGATGTCGTGACACGACTGAGGAGTTTGTTACCCGTGGGGTTGACCTGTGTGGAACATTACGACAATCACAATTACTCTTTGATAATGGTGTCCCTAGATAAAACATATGAAATTAACGAGCTTAAAATACGTATCCAGTCAACATTCTTAATGACTCACGACGAGAGGGCATTTGATTTCAAATACACAAAAATGTTTTCATTTGAATGTGCTCATGGCGCAATTGCGGTAAGAGCGTTCGAGCGTGTGCTGAATGATCCCTCCCACATATGGCGTGATTGCAGCAACAACATCTGGTCATGGTGATGAGACAAATCATGAGGGGTTGGGGATAGGTCGCCGAGATTTTGTTGCCTGCAGGTCGGTTGAAAGACTTTAACGCCTATGCGAGCAGAGGGGGAATCGAAATTTTAAATATACCAAAAATTTTGGGTGCTGGTGTAGCGGCTACAACAAATAGCGAACCACTGGTAGAATCCAGCATCTCCATCAATATCACAACAATAGTCTGAGTCTGGATAGTGATGCAAGGGAATATTGAACAAATTCCGCGGGTACCCTTAGTATTACTTTGGTCCTTTACAGGTATGCCTAATCCTTGTGTCTCAACTAAGTCTCGCTAATCAGAAACACATCAAGGAGAAAGCTCACAGATGCCAGTAGCTTGTTGATGATGTGAAGAGAAAGGCACTGGGTTTATTATTTTCAGGATTTTTAAAGTAATTTTCTGGTGTTGCTCTGTTGCCAGCAGGCCTGGACAGTACCCCGGCGAAGTCACTTCAAGAAATCACAAACGTTGCTCCGCTGCCAGCGAGCCTGGTCAGTACCCCAGTGGAGTCATTGCATTACCTCTCTGCACAGGAAGCATTTCTCGATCCTTTAACCTTATTTGTTTCATGTGTTTGCGGCACTTATTTTCATGTGCTCGTGGCACTTATTTTCGTGGGCGGATGAGGGATCCCGACTTATTTTACGGGAAAGAGAGGTTGTTTCTTGTTTTGCAGAAACTGAAAGATATCCCGATTTGGGTTTCCCTTTGTGCCAAACCTTCACATCCCATTCACCACAATAGGCGAAGCAGCGCAAAAAAGATCATTAAAACATCCAACACTATGTTGGGCACAAGGGTAAGGCTACGGTTATGGGCCATTCGAACTCATTAGGTCTCCCTCAAGCAACCGGCTCGTATCTCCCAGGCTAAATAATTTTAGACTCATAGGCATCTTGTTGAGAATGCAACTTCGATGACTTGTCCTGAGAGAAAGCTTCCTTTTGAGATAGCCACCGCAACCTCACGCAAAATAACGGGGTTACTGTTTCAGCAATCGGGAAAAAACAAGACCGCAAGGTGGTAGGGTTGCAATGAGGGCTCATGAAGTGGCAGGTGATATGACAGAAAAATGATGTGAGAAAGGGAGTGTACGATGCAATGTAATAGGCGAGGCTCAAGATGCAATGCAAGCCATGTGCGAGGACGATCAACCAACAGTAAGTGAAAATACAAGCAGTGATTATTTATGCAACAACAAGTAACTGAAAAGGAAATGAAAGGAAAATAATTGTAACATGATGATGCCTAAAATATTAATCGTAAACAAAAATAGCAAACACGCTTTTAAATCATAAAGTAAAAATTTGGCAAGTAAACCTAATTAACTTTGAACTAAAATTTTATTAACAGGTTCTAGCTAGCCTACACCTAAATCCTAGTTTAACCCATGAGGTGACCGGGTTATGTAAAATCAGTTTTCCAGTGTAGCCACCACATTAGTTCACATCCTGCAATGAAAACAATGATCAGGATCAGAGCTAGTATCCCAAAAAGTGCAGTGATAACAAAAATTACCTGAGGAGTACGTGCAACGGCAAGACGATCATAGATACCTACCAAAGAACATGCCATAATAGATTGTGCAAGCTGAATCCCGCTCTCATCTTGATACACAACAATATGTTCTTGAAACTCAACATTTATAAATGACACACATTCATTCATGCACAATCCTAGATCTGATGGGCGCTGGGTAAGCCACCGCCTATTTTCAGGCACATCAACTGGAAAGGGTTGGTCGAGTTGACCGGAAATCTTATCATGGTGTTGAGGACCATCAGTTTTATGGAATGGAAACAATAAGCAAGTTCCAGGCAAATTATAGATGCATGCACTTCCAAGCGTAGAAACCCTAGTTTTGAAAACCTTAGCTCGGGGTTGCTCTTGGGTTTGGTCAAGGGTATGGGGATTTGAATCCACTTTTAGTATAGGTTGCATTTCCTTACCGCCTATAACAAACTCTGGACGTTCGAGCGGGGGGCTTCCCAACTTTGATGGTTGGGCGAGATCAACTAGCGAATGGATGTGATCATGGATTGTGGTGAGTTGCAAAATGCTAGTGGGCTTTGCATCAATTCAGTCAAATGTTTGTGCACTGACAGATTGATAACCCACAGTATCGTATTCTCTAGATTTTCCAGGGTGGAGAGGATTTACCGTGGTTATGCTGGGAGGAGCGTGGTATTTGGGAGTCATTATTTCAGAAACCCTAACTTGAGAAACCCTGGTTGGAGTTGTTTGAGGGGCCTTGTCAGGACCAGAAGGACTAGGGGTAATGGCCAGCATAAGCCTAAGCGCCTCGATCCCTTGATGGGTACTTGAATCTTCCCAAAGTGAATCATCGAATTCTATTATCTCCATATGGTCGGAAAAGAGATGCGAGTGATAGTCCTCAGTGGTATGATTGAGTATGTTTTCAGATAAGTAGGGATCGCTGTAACCATTGATTTGATCGAGTTGGGTACCTGGCATGTTGGGCTCCCCGAGAGTTATCGATTGGGATGGATCAATAAAGAGGACATCTTAAGGTTTCCCAGACAGAAAATCACTCCTATGGCTGGCTAAAGATTTCGAGTGAGAAAGATCAGATCTAAAAGATTCATCGATTTTGAACGGTGATTGTGAAACACCATCTGCGTGCTTGTGATTGTCGCCAATACCAGTATAAGGAAATTTTTAATGTCTCGAAGAAATTACTGGTGTGGCGGGATCGGGAAACCAACCGGGGAATAATGAATGAAGAGATTGAGTCGCAGTGGCATTAACCATACGAGGCTTTTCAATACGCACATCCGTGTCATTCAGAGGACACAATGATTTGGCAGGCCTTGTAAGGGAATCAACTTTATCTGGGATAGGAGTCGATTCATAATCAATATGTGAATCAGATTTAGGTTTGTGCCCAGGGAAACATCGAGTGGGCTCGAGGTACGTTTCATGAACCGAGAGGGATAATGAGCCACTGGGGTTTTCAAGTTCTGATTCGACATGGTGCATGAAAGATTCAAAGGTAGTGTAGTAGGCTTTATCCTCTTGCCAGTGTCTATCCTTGCTCAGGACTTTTGAGGTCGCAACTCCACTACCCGACAACTCAGGAGGAGGGGTGAGAATGTCACAAATAGCAACACTCTCCTTGGAGGCCTGAATGTGGTCTGGACTCGAGGAGATGGAAAACGAAGCGTTAGGGACAAAATATGAATGGCCGGTAACTTGCGGGTCATCATAGGGAACACTAGGATCTAACTAAAATTGTTCAAGGGAAACGAGAATCACATACTTCAACTGTTCATCTAAACATTTCCAATTGACATCCCTTTCAGGGAACTCAAAACAATAATGAAAAAATATGATAGAGAATTCATCTAGAGATTCCTGAGGTTCCATTCTAATGTCATTTAGCTTTATCACTACACTTTGCAAATCGTACCTCTGAAAAGCTTGTCGCAATTCACTGGTGAGTTGTTCAAGTGAATGGATGGAAGCTTCTGGCAATGTGCGGCACTATTTCTTATCGCGACCTTCAAGAGTGAGGAAGAAAAGCAAACAAATCAAACCTTCATCGTCAATTTCATAGAACTCACCAAAGTCATAGAAATCTAAAAAAATTTGGGTTATGGACACCCCATTTTCACCATCAAATTTTAGCTGGGACAAGTGATACATAAGTCCATCGCAGATGAAGTATCGAGGCTCATAAAACTCTGAGAAAAATCTCGGGAGAACGATTTGGGAACGAGCCATTACAGATATGAGATTAACTGCAGGCTCTCAGGGCTCAGCTTGTCATCTGGCCCTCCTTCTAGCGCCAATTCTGTTGACGGGAAAATCTGTCAGGCCAACAGCATGGGATCTCCCCGGTAAAAGGTCCCAATTAGACCTTGAACCGTTTGGAATAGGGATCTCGTCCGGGGTGTGGGTCCGGATACCACTGATTTCTCCTTTACTTTGGGTCTCCCTTAAACTTTATAAAATAGTGGGTACACACCTAATCAACTGATACAAGACATATGTTTGATGCATTAAATGTACATGCAGCACTATGAGTAGCAAGAGAAAATAATAAAGCATGAAGACCGAAGGAAGTTTTGTTAGCAACACTTCATTAGGTTCATGCCTGTAAGCTGTTCTGACCATGAAAGAAACAGTTCCTCATGGCGAGAACACCCTTCACTTCCTAAAGGTTTAAATGATAACACAAACGCATATAAACAAAGTCATCAACATTCGCTAAGAAAGTGAAATAAACTCAACCACCATTAACATACTCAGCAAACTGTTATGCAACTGTGATATGAATTAAAGATACAGTTCCCTTAACCTAAAGATGTTCAGAAACTGAAGATATAATACTCAACAGTGCTCGTACATAAAACAACACCAGATCGACAAAAGGGGTTTTACAAAATGCTTGTATTCATGACTAAATTTATATCTACTGGTAATACAATACACTCAGCTCGAGTCCCAAAAAAATCCCTTTTACAAGCTCCCGAAGGAGTATTTATAATACAAAACCTGCCCTTTGGGCTTCCTTGACCTTTCATCTTCATGACCGTTGGGCTGCCTTGTGACCTAGTCTTTTCTGTGACCTGCGACTTGAGCTGTTGTTGCGACCTGTGACCTGATTGGGTCGCGGGGTCGCAGGTTGTAGGAAAATGGCCAATGTGCGACCTTGCGAATGGGTCGCAGGGTCGCGGGGTCACGGATCATGAAACAAAGATGAACATGAGACCTTGCGACCTCGCGACTAGGTCGCTGGGTCGTGGGGTCGCAACTTTCGGGAAAAATCAGAAATGCGACCCTGCGACCTGCTGGGATTTGCGACCTCGCGACCTCGGTAGACATGTGACCTGCAACCTCGCCAGATCTGTGACCTGCGACCTTCTGGGATTTGCGACCTGCGACTTCAAAAGGGTTGCAGATCTGCGGATCTTATAGCAGTTTTCCTCATCTCACGTTCTTCACTTTGAAAACCGGTCCTCTTGCTTGCTGGGAAAAAACTCCAACTCTTCGTGCAAACCTACAGCCTCCACCTGCAATTAGATGGCTTAGGTTACGCATCCTAATGATCTAATATCGATACTAAGAGTATTTTTAAATAATTGCAAAAATGAAAATAATAAACTTAGACCCCTGTGCGTTCAAGTGTGGGGCTACTGAATGATCGGAGAGAGTGGTTGGGGTAAGCTTTCACTGTGCCCTTTCTCTGTCAGGATCATAAATTTTCTTCCATGCACAAAAGTCCTCTTGGATTGAATTGCTTGATAGGTATGGGCTTCTTCATTCGCATCTTCAATGGTTGCCATAGACAAATTGTGTTTTGTAACTGGGGTCATGCAGTGGGAGAATCTCTCTGGTTGCAGCTTCCCTTAGGCACACCTTTCTGCGACGTTGCGACCTCGGAGGGGTCACACAGTCGCATGGTCTCATTTCTTGTCCAGCAAAATTGCATCGCGACTCAGCGACCTAGAGGGGTCGTGCGACTTCATCTCCAGTTGGGCTACGACTTCAAAAAGGTTGCAGGGTCACAAATACCATCAAGTTGTAATCTTCGCTAGCCTCCCAGGTTTGCGACTCAGCGACCTGGGTTGACCTGTGACCTCAAAGCATGGCTGTCTTCATCATGCAATTATCGTTCAGCTTAGGTGCAATGTCTTCTCCAGCATTGAATCTTGCTTTCATTCAACAAATGGAGTGGCATTTACGTACTGAGGAGCTGTTCGATCGTGTGATCTGGTTGTAGTTGCAGGAAGGAGCGCACTCTGAACAACTTCTGTCTTCATGGTGGCAAGTCAGGTTATAAGAAGACAAGCACCATTGCCATGCTATATTCACACGATGTTAGCAAAACTAGTCTTCCAAAGGAAATCTAAGAATGTCGATCTGCTGGGCACGCATTGAGATTTGAGTTATTCATTTCACGTCCTCTTTGGCAGCACAGATATGAAGCATGTTTTGGTCATGTCAATGAAATTCGTTTAACTTGCGGCCTTTTCCAAACCCAACGGCTCTATGATTTGAAAAATAAAATGATAAGCTAAAGGGTGGCATCATGCCAAATGTTGAATCATGAACCAAACCAGAAGCATGAGAAACAGCAACAATGGGGGGGCGAATTCCATGGAAGAAAGAAGAACACCCAGTGGAAGTAATTGGACGCATGAGGCATGCTCAGCAGAGTGGCGGAATAAGAATTCAAGTAACAGAGAAGGCATGAGAGATTGGATGTGTGGGGTCGAAAGGTTAAAAATGAATGTTCAGTAAGTGGGAAGAAAGCGGAGGACGTTGTTCGGAAAATACAAGTGGTAGAGAAAAAGCATGCTGTGAAGAGTACCGATTGCAACGAGAGGAGCTCTCGCAGCCATTGCATGATTATAGTAGATGTGCCATCAGTTGGAGAGAGTTTGGTGCTGGTGGACATGGCTGGCTCAGAAAACGTCGAACAGGCTGGGATAGGAGTATAATGATTTAACACCGAACGCCAGGCCTCCTCGAGTTAGCAACTTTGATATAATTTTGAAGGTGGAACTTTTATCTCGTAACAGAATATTTTTCATCTACTACATCGAAGGATCTGTCATTCTGGAAATAATGCTCCATAGCCATTACTGCATTGGTTCGATGGAGCGCTTTGCTCTTCCCCGGCAGATTTGTATCCTACTGCAATGACAAAACCAATACAGCTGAATCCGTGTGCATGCATTCATGATTGAATCGCATGCCACTTTCCACGTTGTCACAGCTAAACGTATGCTGGGTAATGGAAAACACTGCCGCCTCCACCGAAACACTGACTTAGTGATAATGGATTGTTACTAAATATCATCAATGCATTCTGGGGAGGCGCTGAACGTAACACTGGGCCTTGGAAACTTTCCTTCGAGGTGGAAAACACTGGCGTTGTTTCAACTGGATCAAAACTCATCCTTTCACACGTGGCAGAGAGCCCGGAAAATATGCTGTGGATTGCCTCATGTGCACTGTGGCTACGCTGCTACAGGATGAAACCACCTTTTCATGCAAGGATTTAATTGAGAATAGAAAGTGCAGAACAGGGAACAACTGGTAACGCCCATAATTTGTGCAGACAAGAACATTGAATCCACTGCACGTTTTAAATGTAACTTTGACCGCATTGTTTTATCCACTCCAACGTCTCACCGTAGTTTGAAACTCCACGTTGACATGCCAGGGTTCCTTTGTACCCACCAGAGTAATTTTAACATGTTGTTACGATGTTTGGCTCCCGTTTTAACGCAGAGGCTTCTCCAAGCATTTACATAAGTTGAAAACCTGCCAATAAATGTTTAAACCAACTTGTAATGGGTTTTCACATAGTTATGGTCCACGTTGTAGATTTGACGACCTCATATATTTGTATCACTAATTAAAAACTTCGGCATAGGAGTATTTGGTGCTAGCTGTAATGCTTTTCACCCATTTTTCATGTGTCTACATAGCTTTGTGCCGTGATTCAACGTAAATTTGACCACCACATTACTTGCCCCTCGTGGATTAAAACTGCACTATCACCATGTTGGGCTCCATGGAACGTGTGCATGCAACTCCGTTTCACCTTTTACCATGAGGTTTGACCGCTACATAATATACGTCTTCTCAAAACATTTACCGTCGAACCTTTGCGCCCGCTCCATGTTTTAAAAATAAACCTTGACCATTCTGTATTCGCTCAACACATTTTAACGTAAGTCAAATCTGCACCACAGAAATGTTTGAGCTCTATTGTCATGAGTTTTCACATGGTTCTGATCCTTTGCGCCTTAATTATAAAGTTGGACTAGAGCATACGTATATTTGCTCTCAAATCATTAACCATGATTTGAAAACTTCCAACGAGCCTTTGACTCCATGCAACGTGCCATGGTCATTGTGACACGCTACTAGAGGTCTATCATACACTCTGCCCCATGTTTTACACATAAGCTGGATCACTATATCCACCATAGAAGAAATTAAGCTTACGTGTAATGCTTTTCATATCGTCTTGATCCACCATCTCATATGGTTTTGGAACCATAAGGTCCTTTATCTTTTGAGCCTTGGTTTATTCACATAACCTTTATCATTTTATTTTCCTTCGATTGTCAGCACGAATGGATAAAATTTTTCATGCCGAGGTCGCCATCTCATGATATTGAACGCTTATTGCTTTGAAAATTTGAGACTTGACCTCTGCTACTAAGCAACTAAGCTAGGATTTCTTGCGAAAGCACTTGGAATGCGAGGTCGATGAGAAAATTGCAATCATATTCTTCCTATTTCAAAGTGAAAGCATTTCCTTCCCGAGAAATTAATCTTTTAAAACAATGCGGCTTCATATGGTAGACTAGTCATTTGTTCAAGCCATATTGATGGCTCTTTTAATATTAACCTTCTCTATCTCGTGGTTCCAACGACTTCATTTGCATATGAATCCATGTGCCTGGATACCAAGAGTTGCACTAATTTAAACATAACCTTTAGGTTCGATTTGAAGTTCTCCATCTCTTATAGTCCCACATAGACAAACTTTATGGATATGTAAGAGAAAAGGAGACTAGGGTTTTAAGGCCATTTCATTGCTCCATGTTGTACTCTTTGCAGCATAAATAATTCCACACCATGTAGCTTAGGATTCATAAATTTTGCTTCCAAAGGGTGTGTTCACATATTTAAAACCCTGTCATTGGCTTGCCACAGAAACACGTATGCTTTCGCACTGCTACCTGGCAGGAGAATGCCTTGAATGAGATTGTCATTCCCCAGGGAGATCTCCTGAGTTTGCTTTGTTCAGCGGGCTATACTTCAGGCTAGACTTGTTGAAATGGTGACATATGTTCCTTTGTGTACAGACATCAACACGGAGCTGACATTGTGCAGGATCTCCAAAAATTCTGGTGTGCACTAATGGAGAAAGCCTCTTGCGTTGGTGACATAAAAGGTTCTTTCTCTGATCGACACATATCACACTATCCTCCTTTTAACAGTACTGGTCACTTGCTCCTCCTCCTCCCCTGTTCCGAAACTTTTGCCTCGTCGTTGAGCTCATTTTCATTTCCCTTGATGTCGTGACATGACTGAGGAGTTTGTTACCCGTGGGGTTGACCTGTGTGGAACATTACGATATTCACAATTACTCTTTGATAATGGTGTCCCTAGATAAAACATATGAAATTAACGAGCTTAAAATACATATCTAGTCAACATGCTTAATGACTCACGACGAGAGGGCCTTTGATTTCAAATACACAAAAATGTTTTCATTTGAATGTGCTCATGGTGCAATTGCGGTAAGAGCATTCGAGCGTGTGCTGAATGATCCCTCCCACATATGGCGTGATTGCAGCAACAACATCTGGTCATGGTGATGAGACAACTCATGAGGGGTTGGGGATAGGTCGGCGGGATGTCGTTGCCTGCAGGTCAGGTGAAAGACTTTAACGCCTAAGCGAGGAGAGGGGGAACCCGAAATTTTAAATATACCCAAAATTTTGGGTGTTGTTGTAGCGGCTACAACATACTCCACATAATCATATGGTTATTATTTTTTTTCCATATAATCTTCCACTTATCATTATTATTAAGAGGAAACCTATTTGTTTATATATATCTATATCTATATATATATCTATATCTATATATATATATATATATATATATATATATATATATATATATATATATATATATATATATATATATATATATATATAATATAGGATTACTCTCTCTATATATATATATATATATATATATATATATATTGCATATTTATAACGTGAGTATGGTATAGAACCATATGGTATTATTTCGTTTTTCCCTTATACCCATCATACTTATAATTCGTAATGGTCCTCATGGCTTTCTCATGTTATCTCTTTGTCTTACAACACCATATATATATATATATATATATATATATATATATATATATATATATATATATATATATATATGTATATATATATATATATATTAAGTTTTGTTTTAACTAACGAACTATGGAAAATTTATGCCCCTAAACTTCCTTCCGACGTGTGAGAAGATCGCATCAGGATCGCTTTGGCAATCGTGAACTGATTACATTACTTTGTAGTATCTCCGTAGTGTATGAGTTTGATGTTTTATTAGGGTTCCCGCCCACAATTCATGCGGTTATGTGCTATTTTTTTTCTTTCCAAACCCTTTCATATACGTTTACGTCTTCCTCATTTATGGCAATAACTCACTGTTATTAATTCTCGTTGGCCTTCACTTGACATTTCTTGAACTCCCAGCCATGAGTCATTGATTCGTTGTATGGCATTCCGATGCGTGCCACCTATAGGGTCGAGATGTTTGAGGGTTTCGTCCTGACTCATGATACTTATGGTTTACTTTCTCCGGCGTAGCATTCATTTGATTCTCTGCAGAGTGGAGTTTAGCTCTGGTTCTATGTTCCTAGTTTGTTCCTATGATGACCATGCAAACTTCTACTAGTTCTTCCACAGCGTAGACGTTCACTACGTCTCTTTCTCTTGGTAAGACTTACCTCTGCTATTTATTTCATTGTTATAATGCGTGTATGTTCTTGGAAGGCCGAGATCTGGTTTTCTTCATTTTTTATATACATTTTTCTTCGTGCCGAATGCAGGTTGGTTTTATGTTGTTGGTAAGCATACCCTGATAGGGTAATAGTGTTATTAAAATTTTCATTCGGAAGCATATGTATTATTGCAGAGTTCCTTTCGAACCTTTTGTGAATACTTCGTGGAATTTATTTGAACCGTTCATTTTGCACATCTTTAGTTCTGAGTCATACTAAAATGCTGATTTGTTCATTGATACGATTTTTTTGACTTATACCTTCTCGACGTGACTAAGGGAAGCATTTCGATTCATCCTGAATTGACCTTCCCATCATCGGCTTTACGAATGAATTTTATTCACGGACATTCACAGAGGTAATTTCCTCTCTAATTTTTATTTGGATATGTATACATTTTCCTAATAGTTATAATCCATTGAAGTTTAATATCGACTCGTGAAATGATATTTTATCAGGCCCCTATTTATGTTGACGTTTGTATTCAATCCCACCAAGTAACTATCTCTCATTTCTCCCAAGTGTATCAAGTCATTTCCCTTGGAAGTTGTTATAAAAAATAGTTAAAATTTTTATCGTGTTTTGACTTGTACAGGTATCGTCACATTTTGCCTCTGTTTACGAACTCATGTATATGACTATTCGAGTTTTTCAGGTAGGTGGTCTGATTTAGTCTTTTCTCTGGTATATCAGGACCTCAAACTTCCTTGGAAGTCTCGCGAGGGTTTCGGCGTTTACTCCTCATATTCAGATCTCACCTATGTATTATTTGAAATTAGCGAGTTTGCCATAGCATTGTTTTTATGACTGATGTGCTCGTTTTTACGAGGACTTGTGGACTTGGTTACTGCATTAACCATATATTTTATTTCATATTGTTATTTGTTTTTACATACAAATTCTATTCAGATTTGATTTATAATTGGGAAGAGTTTCTCACTGGTTTCTATAACCGGAGTACTCATCTCTAATGACTATTTTTATAATAAGTTAAACTGAGGTTATGTATCTCCTTGTAACATCAGAAATGGGTTCATTGTCTACACATGTTTTATCTGTATGTTAGATGTTTATTTTGTGTGATTACATAGTTCCTTCTCTTCGATTTTCAATAATTCTCCCCAAGAGCTGAGTACCTAATTTCAAAAGCTACTATAAATAACTCTTCTCCTTTTTCCATATATAATATGAATATTAAGTTAAGATTTTGGTAGCTTGTAACAAGTTTGATTTACAGCAGTTAATAAATATTTCACCTGTACATGTATCGGAGACTACTTTCAGTTTACATAAATTCTTTTAACTCATATTTTTCCTTTCATATTTAATGTATACATTATTCATGCACTATCCAAAATACAACACAGGTATTTAAAATACATCTACTGGGATAAAATTTTATGTACACTTAATGTGGGTCTTTACATCTGTTCAAGCATATGCATACCTTGTTGAAATTCTAGAAGGGGTTATTATCACTTGAGTACATAGGTGTACTTAAGGTTTTTCCCATATTTTTTCTAGCAAAATCTTTCATATTATTTTGCTATAAGATAATGTTCAACATAGACGATAATAGAATGAGTATCTGGTTTAGAACTTCTAATTTTCTTATACAATGTACATATATAAAATTTCACCTGTTAGGTTTCATTTTATTTTTCTGTTCTATAGCACAGGGTTTAAGTCTAATAAGCTGACAGTCTTCTAATGGAATTTACTTTCTAAACTTCAAAGTACTTAATATGCATGTTCATATCAGCCGTACTGGAGCATTTTTCAATTATCTTACTTCCAGTCTATTATCCATAGTGCAGATATAAAACATATCTAATCAAAATTAGCTTTAACTTGCAGCCTTTGGTTAAATACACATATTTACATGCAGATTTATAAACGAACTTTAACTGTTTTAAAACTGTGCAGTCTGTTTTCATGGCATGTTCCTATCACTGTAATCTTTACTTACATCATCATTGTTATTTAAGTAATTCCTGTATACTGTAGTCAATTATACTTTTACTTGTATAATTTTATGTCTATAACACCTAATCTTAATTGATTATATTATTGTCTACATGAAACAGGTTTAAAGTATGTCTAGTTTCAGTTATATATGTTACCTGTAAGGGTATCCTGATTTCTTTTCCTATATGCAATAGTGGTTTTATTAGTCTAGAAGTAGATTAAAGTTAGACAACTAAATCATCTTTGGGGTAAGATGTATCCTCAAATTTAAACCAACATTGGTTTAGAGACTCTGCTGGATTCTCCCCACAGATTTTATTCCTACAACTATACAGAGTTGAGAGGATTAATTTATTCTACACACTTCTGTTAAATGTAGGGAATAACAACCTCAAAATTTTAATCTAACATAATATCTATAACCATTAACCATATTTCACAATAACAGGTACCTTAACCATTCATAAAATTATGAACGTACCACTTTTGCAATTGACCAACCTCCCAACCTTACAGTTCTTCTGTCCTCCAGAACTCACCCCCGAACTAAGATCATCTCCTAGAACAGACCAACCTCAATCTATTCTAGAGTAGCTTATTTAAGCTTATGCTCCCCAAAGCCTATTTCTAATTCTACGTCCAGAATTACAGGATGCTTTTATTCTTATTTGCCAAGTCTTCCCTTTTTTGGGACTTTAAAGATGCTTTCTTCTTTTCCAGATTCTTACCTCTTCCCCACTACTCTCCACCTCATTGGGGAATGTAGATTTTTCCTCAAAAATCTAAATTAGAAATAAATTCTTTCAAGGATTTTTGAATATTTTCTTGGGGAAAGTCTTAGCCTCTTTCCATACCTCATGGATTTGGCAAGTGATCTCAAAATCCTCATTTGGTCAATATGCATAGAAATATTTTATTTATTTTTCATAATTAAATAATTAATTACATCCACACAATACTTATCCATTGGGGTCCACTCCCCTTTGGATTGAAGTTCAAATGTCTAACTCGAAAGAAAAACATAAAACTAGGGGTGTTACATATTCCCCCTTTGAAAACAAACACCGTCCTCGGTGTTGACAACTAACTACTAGAGTTCATTTTGAAAATAGATATGGATATTTTTCCATCATCTCAGCTTCTCTTTCCCATGTATCTTCTTCAGCAGTAAAGTGCTTCCACTACACCTTTACTCTTACTACTATTCGGTTTGTCAATTCAATTTCTTCCCACTCCAATATTTGAAGCAGCTCTGGAAGGAACTCGCCTTCTGGTTCCACCTGTATCACATTCCAATCAACAATGCGAGAAGCATCATGCACATATATCTTTAATAACGAAACCTGAAACACATCATTCACTTTAACATGGGGTGGTAAGGCCAACTTATAAGCCACTGGTCCCACCCTTTGTAACACTTCAAAAGGCTCACAATATCTAGGAGCCAATTTTGCACAACTTCCAACATAAAGAGTGCTCTTTTTGGGTTTAATACGCAGGGACACGTGATAACCCACTTTGAACTCTCGATGCACCCTCTTCTTGTTAGCATAGTTTTTCTATCGATCATGTGTTGTCTTGATGTTTCTTTGTATTTGTTTGACAATTCTTTCCATTTCTTGTAAATTATCTGGCCCCAATACTAGCTTATCTTTAGGTTGGCTCCAACTTAAAGGAGTACGACACTTCCTTCCATAGAGTTCTTCAAATGGACTCATTTTTATGGAAGATTTATAGTTGTTGTTGTACGCAAATTCAGCTAAATGCAAGTAGTCTTCCCATTTTGATGGCCTATCCATCACATGCATTCTCAACATATCCTCCAAAATCTGATTTGTTCTTTCTGTTTGACCGTTTGTTTGAGGGTGATAGGCAGTACTAAAATTTAGTTTAGTGCCCATACCCCCAAACAGACCTTTCCAAAAGGCTGCTGTGAACATAGCATCTCTATCTTAAACAATCATCTTTGGGACCCCATGTAGCCTTACTATTTCTTTTAGGAACACATCTGCTACTTCGGCTGTCCCAAAAGTAGATTTTACAGGTATGAAGTGTGCAGCCTTTGTTAAAGTGTCTACCACGACCATCACTGAGTGATGCTGGTACTTTGTTTTGGGTAACCCGGTTATGAAATCTATAGAAACAATGTCCCATTTCCATTCTACAATTGGCAAGGGATTTAGAAGACCAGCTGGATGCTAAAGCTCAACTTTAACTAGTTGACATTCCATGCATCTAGCTAAATATTCTGCTACATCTTTTTTCATTCCTGGCCAAAAAAATTTCTTTTTCAAAGCTGTTAGCATTTTCTGATATCCAGGATGTCCTAAATATGGCTGTTTATGATATTCATCTAGGATCTCTTTTTTCAAGGACTCTACATTGGGGATATACAATATGTTTTTATAGCAGATCAGCCCTTTCTGGTTTTGGGTGTACCCAGCCATTTCTTTTTTTTGCATTTTTGATTTCAGATTTTCATAATTGGGATATTGATCCGCTACCTTTTTAATCAGCTCTTCTAATTCAAGGCTAGCACTACTCCCAATTTGGCTTATGCTTTGGCAAGCATTTCTGCTTAGCTAATCGGCAATTTTTTTTCGTTCCCTTTGATATGTTTTATGTCCATATCAAATTCACTTAGAAAAGAAAGCCATTTGGCTTGTTGAGCCTTCAAATCTGTTTGAGAAAAGAAATACTTGAGACTAATATGATCAGTCATCAATGTAATTTTTTTTCCAAGAAGATAGTGTCGTCACATCTTCAAGGCATGAGTTACAACAGCCAATTCCAGATCATATAAACTGTAATTCTGTTCATGTTTCTTAATTTTTCTAGATTCGTATGCAATAACAGAATTTTCTTACAACAAAACTCCTCGCAACCCCTCTCTACATGCATCAGTACACACGACAAACTCTTTGTCAGGATCTGCAATCTTTAGTATAGGGGCCATAGTGAGTTTTTATTTTATTTTTTCAAAACTATTTTGGAATCTCTCAGTCCACTCAAATTTGGTGCCTTTTCTCTGTAGTGAAGTTATGGGATATGCTATTGCAGAAAATCTTTCCACAAATCTTCGATAATAACCTGCAATTCCCATAAATGAGCTCATTGCTGAAACATCAGTTGGCACCGACCATTCTCTAATAGCCTTTATTTTCTCAAGGTCAGTAGGCAATCCTTGTTTAGAAATAATATTCCCCAAGTACTGAATCTTGTCTTTATAAAATTCACATTTACTACATTTGGCATATAACTGGTTTTCCTTCAAAGTCTGCAAAGCTATTCTTAAGTGTTCTTGGTGCTCTTCCTCACTTTTTGAATAAACTAGAATATCGTCTATGAACACTAGTACAAAATTATCTAAGTACTTGTTCAAAACGTTGTTCATTAAGCACATAAAAGTGGCAGGGGAATTTGTCAACCAAAAAGGTAGGACTACAAATTCGTAGTGACCATACCTGGTTCGAAAAGCTGTTTTACTAATGTCTTCCTCCTTAATTCTAAGTTGGTGATAACCAGTCCTCAGATCAATCTTAGAAAATACAGAAGCCCCTCTTACCTGATCAAAAAGGTCATCAATTCTGGGCAACGGGTATCTATTTTTTATTTTCAACTTATTCATTTGATGGTATCCAATGCACATTCTAAAGGTTCCATCCTTCTTTTCACGAACAGCACCGGTGCTCCCCAAGGAGACACACTCGGTCTGATATAACCTTTATCCAACAACTCTTGCAATTGCATTTTAAACTCCATGAGTTTAGGGGGGCTCATCCGATAAGGGGCTCTAGAAACGGGTGTTGCTCTAGGCACCAAATCAATGGAAAAATCAATCTCTCTTTTGGGGGGAATATGAGGAATCTCATCTGGAAAAACATCCTTAAACTCTCTTACCACTAGCAGAATGTCCAGAAGGTTTTCTTCAGGTTGCTATCCTAATTCTTCAACATGTACAGCATATAATTGATACCCTTTCCTAGCTGTCCTTTTTAATTGTACAGCTGATATTTGTCTTACAGAAATTGGTTTTGGTTTTCCTTTGAGTATAAAGGGTCTCGCTTCCTCATCTATGTAGTGCAGAGTTTTATCCCAACAATTCATCATATCCTTTCTCTTTTCTAACCAGTCCATTCCTATAAGCAAGTCATATGAGCCCAAGGGCAGAATGTTTAAGTTTACTTCTTTCTGAAAATCATTTAATTTAATTGTTGTTTGCAATAACTTATGAGTTACTTTTCTCATGGTGCCAGTGGCTAACTGGACCAACCAAGAGTGCTGAAATTTTCTAGTCTTAAGATTGCATTTCTCTACAACTTATGGACTAATGTAACTCAAGGAAGCACCCAAATCAATCAAAATTGTAACAGATTGGTCAGGAATCTTACCTTCGATCTCGACCATAGTAGCTTGGTGTTATGCTTGTCGGTTCTCCAAGGCTGCACTGATAGTAGGTATATTCCATGCTATATCATTTGCTATGGTAGCTTCTCTGTCCCTCATGATCATCTGAATATTTCGGTGTGGAGAGTCCCTCAACAGATGAGGTTCTCCAGAGCCCCAAAATTTCAAAGGCTCCTGCATTTTAACTATTCCTTCCTTCTATTATCTCCATCTATTTGTTTTGAACCAAATTGGGACTGAGAAGTTTGACTTTCCTTTGGTTTGTTAAATTTCTTCTGCTGATAATCCCTACCAAAATTCTTCAAGTAAGTTTGTTTATGTTTCTTTCCTTTGAATTCACCCTTGTTTACCCAACCTTTTCCATGCTCACCCTTTCCTTTAAACTGTTGGTAGCATAACCTAGCTTTCCTCACCGCTTCATCCACAGTTTTGGGTTATCGAACTCTATTTTATCCTTGTACACCGTAGGTAAACAGTTCAAAAACCTTTGTACCTTTTCCTTTTCTTCACGAATATAAGGAACATACATTAACAGAATTGTAAACTTGGTGACAACTCATCTATGGTGAGCTGTCCCAATCTGAGTTCATGGAACTCCTTTGCTTTATCATCATAATAATTTTCGTTCAAATAGTGGTTTTTAAACTTGACTTGGAAATCTTCCCAAGTCACTATTTTTTCATCAATGGCATGGACCATTTTTGTCTCCTCCCACCACAAGGTAGCCTTACCCTGCAACTGGTAAATAGCTAACTTGGCCTTCAGATTGCTCTCATATTCGTAGACCTGAAAATACTTAATCATATTCAACAACCACGCCTCAGTATCTTCCTTCTTCTCCCCATCATAGGAAGGAGGCTTAATTTTCCAGAATTCCCCCTGTAATTCCTTTCTTTGTTTAGACTGGTGTCTAGTAGTATCATCTTCCTCAGAATCATCACAGAACTTGCCTTTCTTCCTCTTTCCAGAACCTTCACCTTCTTGGTTGTTCCGCGAAGTCAGTTCTCTTATGAGCTTTTCTTACTCCTCACTCGCTAATGACAGCCTGTCATTCTAGCTTCTTAACTCAGTTATCTCCCGTTGCAACCCATGAAACATAGCCATCAAAGGAGCGTTGGGATTTTCCGTGTTATCTTCATCACGCAAATCAACATAAATTTCATCTCCTTCAGCCATTGATTTTCAGTTCCAGTACCAATGTACACTAAACAAAACAACATCAGTAACAAAAAAAAAATTCCCAACAAGAAATAATTTATACAGCGAGCACAACAATAGCCCAGTTTTGCTAACATGAGCTCTGATACCATTTTTCATGTCTACCAATTCACACAAACAAAAAAAAATTTCATCTATATACGTAATTTACTTCACCCAATGGTGATATTAGCTTATGCCTTCGACATTTTTGATAAACTTCTCAATCTTAATGAATACAATGCTCCCTTCTAATACTCCACATAATCATATGGTTATTATTATTTTTCCATATAATCTTCCACCTTATCATTATTATTAAGAGGCAACCTATTTGTTTATATATATATATATATATATATATTGCATATTTATAATGTGAGTATGGTATAGAACCATATGGTATTATTTCGTTTTTTCCTTATACCCATCGTACTTATAAGTCGTAATGGTCCTCATGGCTTTCTCACATTATCTCTTTGTTTTACAACACCATATATATATATATATATATATATATATATATATATATTAAGTTTTGTTTTAACTAATGAAATATAGAAAATTTACACCCCTAAACTTCCTTCCGACGTGTGAGAAGATCACATCAGGATCGCTTTGCAATTGTGAACTGATTACATTAATTCGTATTATCTCCGTAGTGTATGATTTTGACATTTATTAGGGTTCCCGCCCACAATTCATGTGGTTCTGTGTTATTGTTGTTCTTTCCAAACCCTTTCGTATACGTTTACATCTTTCTCATTTATGGCAATAACTCTCTGTTATTAATTCTCGTCGGCCTCCACTTGACATTTCTTGAACTCCCGGCCATGAGTCATCGATCCATTGTATGGTGTTCCGATGCGTGCCACATGTAGGTTCGAGATGTTTGAGGGTTACGTCCTGACTCATCACACTTATGGTTTACTTTCTCTGGCGTAGTATTCATTCGATTCTCTGCAGAGTGGAGTTTAGCTCTGGTTCTATGTTCTTGGTTTTTTCCTATGGCGACCATGCAAACTTCGACGAGTTCTTCCACAACGCAGAAATTCACTACATCTCTTTCTCTTGGTAAGACTTACCTCTGCTATTTATTTCATCGTTATAATGCATGTATGTTCTTGGAAGGCCGAGCTCTGGTTTTCTTCAATTTTTATATACATTTTTCTTCATGCTGAATGCAGGTTGGTTTTATGTTGTTGGTTCGCATACCCAAATAGGGTAATAACGTTATTAAAATTTGCATTCGGAAGCATATGTATTATTGTAGAGTTCCTTTTGAACCTCTTGTGAATACTTCGTGGAATTTATTTGAACTATTTGTTTTTCACATCTTCAGTTCTGAGTCATACTAAAATGTCGATCTGTTCATTGATACGATTTTTTTGACTTATACCTTCTCGACGTGACTAAGGGAATCATTTCGATTCGTCCTGAATTGACCTTCCCATCGTCGACTTTATGAATGAATTTTATTCATGGACGTTCACAGAGGTAATTTCTTCTCTGGTTTGTATTTGGATATGCATACGTTTTCCTAATAGTTATAATCCATCGAAGTTTAATATCGACTCGTGAAATAATATTTTATCAGGCCCCTGGTTATGTTGGCGTTTGTATTCAGTCTCACCAGGTAAATATCTCTCATTTCTCCCAAGTGTACGTTTCCCTTGGAAGTTGTTATACCACATAGTTAAAAATTTTATCATGTTTTGACTTATACAGGTATCGTCACATTTTTCCTCTGTTTACAAACTCATGTATACGACTATTCGAGTTTTTCAGGTAGGTGGTCTGATTTATTATTTTCTCTGGTATATCAGGACCTCGGACTTCCTTGGAAGTCTTGCGAGGGTTTCTGCATTTACTCCTCATATTCAGACCTCACCTATGTATTATTTGAAATTAGTGAGTTTTCCATAGCATTGTTTTTATGACTGATGTGCTCATTTTTACGAGGACTTGTGGACTTGGTTATTGCATTAACCATATATTTTATTTCATATTGTTATTTGTTTTGACATAAAAGTTCTGTTCAGATTTGATTTATAATTGGGAAGAGTTTCTCACTGGTTTCTATAACCAGAGTACTCATCTCCAATGGCTATTTTTATAATAAGTTAAACTGTGGTTATGTATCTCCTTGTAACCCCGGAAATGGGTTCATTGTCTACACATTTTTTATCTATATGTTAGATGTTTATTTTGTGTGATTACACCGTTCCTTCTCTTCGATTTTCAATAATTCTCCCCAAGAGCTGAGTACCTAATTTCATAAGCTACTATAAATAACTCTTCTCCTTTTTCCATATATAATGTGATTATTAAGTTAAGATATTGGCAGCTTGTAACAAGTTTTATTTACAGCAGTTAATAAATCTTTCACCTGTACATGTATCAGAGACTACTTGCAGTTTACATAACTGCTTTTAACTCATATTTTTCCCTTCCTATTTAATCTATACACTGTTCATGCACTATCCAAAATAAAACATAGGTATTTAAAATACATCTATAGGGATAAAATTTTATGTACACTTAATGTGGGTCTTTACATTTATTCAGGCATATGCATACCTTGTTGAAATTCTGGAAGGAGTTATTATCACATGAGTACATAGGTGTACTTAAGGTTTTTCCCATATTTTTTCTAGCAAAATCTTTCATATTATTTTTCTATAAGATAATGTTCAGAATAGACCATAATAGAATGAGTATCTAGTTTAGAACTTCTAATTTTCTTATACAATGTACATATATAAAATTTCACCTGTTAGGTTTCATTTTATTTTTCTATTCTATAGCACAGGGTTTTAGTCTAATAAGCTGACAGTCTCCGAATGAAATTTACTTTCTAAAATTCAAAGTAATTAAGATGCATGTTCATATCATCCATACTGGAGAATTTTTCAATTATCTTACTTCCAGTCTATTGTCCATAGTGCAGATATAAAATATATCTAATCACAATTAGCTTTAGCTTGCAGCCTTTGGTTAGATACACATATTAACACTGTGTAGTTTGTTTTCATGGCATGTTCCTATTACTGTAACCTCTATTTACATCATCATTTATATTTAAGTAATTCCTGTATACTGTAGTCAATTATACTTTTTCTTGTCTAATTTTATGTCTATAACACCTAATATTAATTGATTATATTATTGTCTGCATGAAACAAGTTTAAAGTATGTCTAGTTTCAGTTATATCTGTTACCTGTAAGGGTATCCTGCTTTCTTTCCCTATATGAAATAGTGGTTTTATTAGTCCAGAAGAAGATTAAATTTAGACAACTAAATCATCTTTGGGGTAAGATGTATCCTCAAATTTAAACCAACATTGGTTTAGAGACTCTGCTGGATTCTCCCCATAGATTTTATTCCTACAACTATATAGACTTGAGAGGATTAATTTCTTCTACACACTTCTGTTAAATGTAGGGAATAAAAACCTCGAAATTTTAATCTAACATAATATCTATAACCATTAACCATATTTCACAATAACAAGTACCTTAACCATTCATAAAATTATGAACATACCACTTCTACAATTGACCAACCTCCCAACCTTAGAGTTCTTCTGTCCTCTAGAACTCACCCCTGAGCTGAGATCATCTCCTACAACAGACCAACCTCAATCTGTTCTAGAGTAGCTTATTTAAGCTTATGCTCCCCAAAGCCTATTTCTAATTCTGCATCCAGAATTATAGGATGCTTTTATTCTTGTTTGCCTAGGCTGCCTTTTTTTGGGACTTTAAAGTTTCTTTCTACTTTTCCGGCCTTTTACCTCTTCCCAACTACTCTCCACCTCATTGGGGAATCTACATTTTTCCTCAAAAATATAAATTAGAAACAAATTCTTTCAAGAATTTTTGAAATATTTTTTTGGGGAAAGTCTTAGCCTCTTTCCATACCTCATGGATTTGGCAAGTGATCTCAAAATCCTCATTTGGTCAATATGCACATATATATTTTATTTATTTTTCATAATTAAATAATTAATTACATCCACACAATACTTATCCATTGGGGTCCACTCCCCTTTGGATTGAAGTTCAAATGTATAAATTGAAAGAAAAACATAAAACTAGGGGTGTTAAAACTAGGTGGATTAGAAGATGAACCTGCAAGTCCATGAAACTCGTCGGCGGTTCCTTATCAAACATAAAAAAAAATCAACTATATCTTGACGCCATCGTGGAATGCTAGCCACATGAATATCCTTTTCCACGATCCAATGTACAAATGCAAATAATTTAGATATGGCACGTCCTAGGTCTTGAGGGAATTCATGTTTCAGAAACCCACGCACGAACAAAGGATAATGACAATGAAAATTTATAAACACGTCCAAGAATATACACAATTAGTTATGCTTTATGATCCATGCATGGGATAAATTTTATTAATATAAAAAATAATAAAATCATGCTTTTGACATTATACGTACTCTTAGAAGATTCAAATGGTCATGCAATTTCAACCCCGACAAATGGTCATCCACGGTGAAGCAGCATCGTAGTTAAGACCCATATGAACATGGTACCATCACACCCATTATAACTTCCTTTTCCAAAGAAAGATCATATTTTTTTAAATTCCATGGGACATCACCTTCTTTGAAAAGCGATGAATTAGAGGGCACTTTCTAATTGTCTTGGCCAAGGTTTCTTTTTATTTTTTGAAGTAATAAGATATTTCCTAACAACCAACGTGTCACTTTTTTTCGATGATATGTTCCACCATAAAGAAGATGTAACATTTTTAAATATATCCCTAGGATATAATAAGTTGCTAGTCTTAAGATGCTCCCAATATGGGAGGTTATAAAAGGTAGATTTCATTTTCATCCCAACAGGCAATTTCTCAACATAGGTGTTGAAGAATTCTTGATCATCAAACATAGGCTCCCCATTTGAATCGAAAATTTCTATGAAATCCTTCTCCTTCTCTCTCTCATATGCTCTAAGCCATTCAATTGGTGTCATTATTGGAGGCCTTTGGGCTCTCTCTCGTTTACCATTGAAAGAAAATGCTCCTCTTCTGTAAAGGTGTTCTTCTAGGAGGAATACCCTGGAGAAATCATACACTGGCTTTCGTAGGTCATTGGATCATATAGCTTTCAGAGAAGGTCCACAACATTTACATCCAAAATACCCTTTTGTTACAAGACCTACGAGATTATTGTATAAAATTAATATGCATCGCACGTTAAATAATATAATGAAGATTAGAATAATTAAAACGAATTAAATAGCTAATATGTGAAAGAATATTGTTATGTATATAAAAAAATCAATAATTTAAACATTTAATTCACCAGAGAGAACTCCTAAGCCTGGATAATCATGTGTCATTTAAGCACATATGCCATACAACGTAAAACTCCTCTCTACTGCGATGAGTCTTGATACATCGTATACATGTATCTCGTACAATAATTCCTTCAATTAATCTACCAGTGGTTGTAAGTATACATCCAAATTCTTCACTTTTCTTCTACCAGGGACTATGAGAGCCAACATAAGATGTTCATTCTTCATGGAAAACCATGGGTGGATATTGTTATTGATCATTACTACAGGCCAAACAGAATAGTTGGTGTTCTGGAGGGAATATCGGTTAACGCCATCCATGGCTATGCTGAGTCATAGAATTCATACTTCATCCTTGAATTTTTTAGGTCATGTATCCTCTATATGCTCCATGTCTATTGAATCAGTTGGGATTCACATACCTCCAAACTCACTTTTTTGTGAGGCATGCCATCCCTGCAACATAGCTAATTATTTGCAACGAAATAGGCTTTGAATCCTTGGGATTATAGGCATGTGCCTGAATATCTTAAAAGGAGGACTAGTACGTGATTTACCCTTCTTTTTTTATTTATCATACCTATCATGCCCACATTTTGGACATATCTCTTTGTTTTCATATTCTCATCTATATAGAATACAATCATTTGGACATGCATGATATGACATGTACTCAACACCCAAAATTTTCAACAATTTCTTTGCCTCTTCGCAACTATCGGGCAAGATATTATCACATGGAAGAACCTTATATTTAAATAACCTGTAGTTGGTGACCATGGAAAATTATATTATTAAATGTACATTAATGGGGATATAATTATTAACATTCATAAAATTTACCATTTGTAATGTTCATTGTGTACTGATTATATTTCTCAAATTTATATAAGGGAGGTCTTTATGGTAATTTACCTAAATTTTTTTGAGAAATATGCATTCGACAAGCAAAAATTTTCTTTCACGTTGTACAGTAACATCGTTGTCCCAAATTGGGTAGACTTTGACTAACTTCCAAGTCCAAAGAGAGGGGTGGTGGAGGCAAATTTAAGGCTTTTGAAAAAGGTGTCAGCAATATGAGCATCATCCCCTAGCTGATCATTGTTTTGGAATGCAACTAACAAAGTTGTCTCCATGGCAGTCGTATCCATTAAGTAATCATCCATACCAACCTCTATTTGATTTCCTCCATTTCCAGCTTGTGAAAAAGTGCTATTTCTTTAGTTATTCCTAATTGGTGAATCTGGACGTAGAGGGAATTCAATCGGTGGTTTATTCAACCATTCTTGGTATCATTCCTCTCTAATTTGTTCTCTTAATTCAGTATTCTCTTCATTTTAAATTATCGTGGGGTCTAATGGAAGATGGTAGGTAGGTCCCTCATCATCACTAGAATCCTAATAACTTAAAAAAAAAAAATTGAACATGATTAGTACAAAATATATGATATCAATTAGTAACCACATTGACAATATTCAATGATTAATTGGTTGGACATTGAAATAATTACATTAATCAATATACCAAATAGTTATAATTATTACCATCATTGTCCCAGGATTTTGGCTAGAAGATGCAATATTTTTACAATTAGCAGTGTGAAGCGGTTGTCGATTTTCATCTAATAAATGTGCCTTGCGGTATGTTGCTCCTGATAAGAGCTTCCGACATTTCAGAGTTGTTTGAATATTTTATGCATCTGAAGTCGGTTCTGAATCTGCATGAACCTGCAAATTTCTATACATTATAAATGTAATTAAGCTGTGCATGATTGACATGGATAAAAAACATAAATTCAATTAGATACTGAAAATATAAATAAAATTTGATGTAAATATTAACTCTCGAGATGGATAGAGAGAACTCCGCAATGGAATTTGAGAAATATTATTGAACGAGCTGGATTTTGAATAATTGTCCATTCGATATAATTATGATATTTTGTCCCTGCATTTGAGCAAAATAAACAATAAATTTTGGTGCACACACCTAAAAGTAATTTCAGTGCCTTAAAAATGGACTTCTTGTTATTGGTGCTAATGTACATATGAAATGGTACATTTCCATTACCATGCACCGGTGCCATGATATAAACAGACGCATCAGTGTGGTGATATTAAGTGACTCACCGATGAATAATAACCGCAAATAAAAAAGCGCAATTCTATTTTCTTTGTGAAAAAAAAGCGATAAATTGAAAAATGGGCGGAAAAATATTTTCAAAAATTTAATTTAATAAAACATTTCTTTAAATACTAAACACTTTTCATTATTTCACTTCTTTTGCAAACAATTTTGAGCCAGAGATTAGCAGTAGCGAGCAACAGAGCACGAAAGAATTGTGGAGTAGCAAAATATGTTCGAACAGAAATATTCAGACAATCATAATTCCAAACCTATCGTGATTCAAACCCTTTAGCATAGAATTTCAAATGATCTCGTGATTAATGTTTATTTTTTTTTTTACCTTTTTTCTGCAGTTTTTTTACGCAGTAAGAAAAAAATTTCAATTTCCTTTTCATTTTTAGAAAACAAAATAAATAAAAATTTCCATTTTTACCCTAAACCCTACATTCTCTTTGTTTCTGCCCTTTCTTCTCCCTGTTTCTATGATTTCAAAATTAGGGCTTTTTATTTTAGATTTATAGGGTTTGTATTGCTATATATAGGCCTAAGACATCCAACCCATAGGACGACTTGCATAGTCGAATCCCAATCCACGTCGGCCCTTGCATGAATTTAAAAAAAATAGAATATTTTTTATCGGTATGCCTGGAGTAACCTAGCACACTGGTGTACTGGATTATCCTAGTGCACCACGGAAGTGTTGTATGATAAAAATTTAAAAACAATTTTTTTTTTAATCAGTGCACCATATGTAAAATAGGGCACTGGTGCACTATTTCATTACAACGTACCGTACTCATGCTATTTCGAAGAAAAAAAAATATGGTGTTAATCAGTGCACCATGTAACATATAACACACTGCACTGGGTCTCCTAGTTCACATAGAGCACCGTATGGTGGTTCCTTGTTTGCGTGTGGCGTTTATGCTACAAAAACTAACACCAGACGATTTTTAATATTTTGTCTGTGTGAATTGGTGCGGTGGTTAACATGCAATGCACCAGTGCTCCTTCTTGACACAGAGCACCATACGATGTGTTATACTATTTTAGTGGTGTGTTTATAAGACCACTACGCACCGACGTCTGTGCGTACACCATGAATGGCGCACTGGTTTCTTGATTTTTTTTTTACCTGAAAAATTTGACAATTTATTTATAAAACATATTAAAGAATGATATGGTACAGGTTTCATATTGATAAAGAAATGGTGGACAAGAGATCAAGTAACAAAAATACTGATAACACATCAATAAAAGCGAAAAAGGAAAGTTCTTTGTAAATTCTTTACAAAAAATATTATTTTTGAACTATATGTAAGTTTAAATAATATGTATTGTTTACTGTGTATCATGTAGAGCCACAAAATGATGAATCTCGATAAGATTATTTATGATCTAGAGCTAGAAGAGTGTAAAAGCTTGATGGAAAAATTGCAAAAGGATGAATCAGGTGAATGAAAAAATACTATTGATCCAATATGAGTTTCTTTTTTTAGTTTTTAGTAATAATATACTTAAAATTATTAGATAACATGTGTAAAACAATATATTACTTGAAATCTGTTTAATGTTCTACAGGGACCAACAACTCAGAAAATCAATGTTGTTCTAAGAAAAGAAAAGAAATAGAACACACAAATGAAAATGAATTGATCCTTAGCTCATCTGGAGTGGTGTTGGAGGTTAACGAGAGGGGGAAAAACTTTTACAAAAGTTTGAGGGATCTAGTGGAACGAATGTATAGACACTCTTTCCACTTGAAATAAAAAAATAAATCCAATGATTCCAAGAACCAATTTTTATCTAAACTATAGGAAGAGTTTCCAGAGAATTTTTCAATGAGACATGTCAAAATTTTAATAGAAAAAATGTACAACAACAAAATAGAAGGAATGAAAAAGTAATATTCTTTTAAATGTTCATCTTTTGAGATTTTCATAATCTTCCTGAAAATGTAACATGACAATAAACTATTTAATTTTTATATTTATATATGAGAAGTAGATATAACATAAGTGATATTTATAATATTACTTTTGTTATATCTACTTCTCATATATCAATATAAAAATTAAATAGTTTATTGTCATGTTACATTTTCATGAAGATTATGAAAATCTCAAAAGATGAACGAGCTGATATCAAAAATATTACAGTAGGAATGTCCAAAAAGGTGTACAAGGTGATGGTCAAGTAATGGACAAAATTGCATCATAAGAGGATCCCTCTCAACAACAACATGCTTCAAATGTAATATGTAATCATTGAATTTTTCGATCATTAGGTACAATAAATAAACAATTTAGCATTAAATATTAATTTGCAAGTATTTTCTTGTAGAAAAGAAAAGAAAATGGAACCCATTCAGAACATAAAATAGGACAACAAGGAAGAAAAGGGTTGATATCTAAGTTTGTGAGTAATTGTTACTTCCTTATAACAACTTAACTCGATTTCATTTTTGTATTTTTTAAGTTTTTTTACAAAAATCATCATTGAATGTCTTCAAACAGCTGATAACATACAAAGAAGAACCATCAGATGAATTGATTGACATTGGGTTAAATATGGGTTGTGAGTATATGTTGGCATATCATAAATTCATTATGGAATTTGTAAACATCTATCGATCTTGTTTTTCTTAGCTCCTTCTATAATTAATAGAACAAAAAAAGCTTTTATATACAATATATGATTTGTTATGGGATATAAAACTTGCAGGAAACAAAGTATGGAACTGTGCCAATAGATGAGACCTTGAAATATGGCATACTACATGGTTTTGAAAGAATCTGTATAGTTAATGAGCCAATTGTTGCTATGGGACGTCATCTCTTTTCGATTTAAATTTATGTATATTATTTAATATTGCACTTTTCATTATTATCACCAATGTATATACACTCATTACAATTTATTTTTATATTTGTAGATGGAAGGTGAAGAAGAAGAAAACAATCAACACCATGAACAAAACATTTCTCAAAATAACCCAAGTCATGGAAGTAGCTCTAGCAGTGACAACAATTCAAGCGAAGAATGATGATCACTATGTTTGGATATCAAAGCAAGCCATTGTATTTTTTGAAATATTTTTCTGTGAAATCATACATTTTGTTTAATGCAAGGGACAAAGTGTCCCAATTGAAAGACAAAAGGCTAACAATAACTGTCCCATTTTGTATAATAAAGGTTGTCTTATTCATATATATTTATAATAAAATATGTTTTAATTTATTCTATTGCATTCTCCATTGTCGCTGTGAAATGTAACACCACTGATTAAATTTATGGATGATTAAATATTATAATGAAGAGATGTGAAATTTTATGATATGATATAACAAATTAATCCAAACATCACATTCAAATGCATTAATAAAAATTTAATTCATATGAATATTGTTATAAGATATGTGTCGTCTTTTGATGAATAATGAATTTTAAAAAAGCACAATAATTATGATATAATATAACAAATTAATCCAAACATCACATTCAAATGAATTAATAAAAATTTAATTAATATCAATACTGTTATAAGAGGTGTGGACTTGTGATGAATAATGAATTTTAAAAAATCACAATAATTTCACTGTCACAGGTCGATGTTTCTAAGAAATAAAAAATGAACACCGGTGCGTGTGAGTTACTATACACCAGTGCATTTGTATGATATAGTGCACCGGTGTGTTTCTACGACCTATAGGCACCGCACAAATACCAATACCAATTATAAATCTCGATGCGCTTTTGCAATACTGCGCACTTGTGTGTTTATGTGAGTTTATGCATAAACACATTTGTACGACCTATGGGCACCGCACAAATACCAATAAAAATTAGAACAAAATATGCATTTGTCTGATATTGCGCACTAGTGCAAAACTATAAATCGATGTACCGGTGCGTTTATATGACCTATGGGCACCGCACAAATCCCAAGCCCAATTAGAATGGCCCCGTGCATTGTATCACCAACACTACACCCCGGTGTGGTTTTATACCTTGACAGCCCGGTGCATGCACCTTCGACCACCCTGGGTCACCTTTTATATGACACGCACTGGTGTGTTGACATCTTAGTAGTGCACCGATGAAAAAAAAAATACGTAATAACTTCCAGCCGCCCAATTTTTTTAGTTGTGTTGATATTCCATTAAAAGCTCCGCCAAAACCTCCGTAACTGTAAATGGATGTTGTAGAAAATGTTTTTTTGACAATTTTGGCCAAATTTATAACACTAAAAGCCTCCTTCATAACCTCTGCTAGAGGGTCTTTTCCCTGTAGTGAGAAAAACTTCACCATCAGAAGAACCCATGACTTTCAATAAGAAGATGTTGAATGATACAAATGAACTCTCTCCAAATTACAATATATAGCTTAAAGACTAAAAATTTTCCTCTAACATTTCCCCCCAAATATTATCCATAAAGTTTTCCCTTCAAATTCCCCCCACAAAAAATTTTGCTAAAAACTTTCCCTCCAAAATTCTCATTTCAAATATTTACCTACAAAATATTCGTCTAAAATGTATTTAAAAACATTTTAATAAACTGCTGGTCTTCAAATATTTCACCCTAGTTTATATTCATAATATCCACAAAATATTCCTTTCATGCATTCCTTCCAAACTAAAAAATATTTCTTATTTCAATGATTTAGCATTCACTACGTAATATAATAAATTTTTAAAATTTATGTTTTATTTTTTTTCCGACATTTAATAAAATTTAATATAAACCTATAATATTAACTACATATTAATTTTCTTAATTTTAAATTTTAATCCCACATACATGAAACACTAAAGCAATCACACAATCTTTGCTATATAATAAAAATCATTTTTTCCATTCTTGACATCACATCAAGTTTTTTGGGTTTTGTTGGAGAAATTTTGTGGATGTGTTGTGTTGGCATTGATAAGAGATTGACCAAGAGTTTTTCGTATTTCAAAGCTTAGATTTCCTTATATTTTTTCCATTTAAAGATGAATTTGGAGAGAATATGTTTTTTTATGGTTTTTATGTTCCAAAAGTATTTTTAATGGTTATTATGTTTGAAAACCCTATTTTTTTAATCTTTTTATCGCGAAAAAAAGGAAAAAAACTCAATTTTTTACGGTTATTAGGAAAAAAATTTAGAAAAAAATTAATTTTTAGGGTTGTTGGGTTCCTCCATGAAACAAAAAACCAAAAAGCAACCATGCACATAAAAAAAAATTATATTTATTTTATTTTTATTTTTTCTAAAAGTGAAACCAATTTTTTTTTTTTTAAACATGAAATTTTTTTTTTTCTAAATCGCATTAGATATTGTAAAGTTTTTTCTTTATTTAAAGGTAATTATAGATCTGTTTTTCTTATAAATTTGCTTTTTGATTATATATGTGTGTGTGTGTGTGTGTGTGTGTGTGTGTTTAAGTAGTTTTTATTTAGCCTTTGATTCTTTCTTATTATAAATATATTTTGAAATTAAAAAAAAAATTAAAACAATTTTAATATTATTTTTTTTGTTTTTAAAATTTTAATAAAATAAATTGAATTTAGAGAAATAAAAAAATTATTTTAATTTTATAATTAAATAATTAATTTTTTTTTTTATTTGTAAATATTTTTATTTTAAAAATTCTTAATTTAATTTTATAATTTTATAATTTTTTTTTTTTAATTTAAAAATTTTAATTTTAATTTTTTTTAATTCTATTGTTTTTTTATTACTGGGCAATGCTCCATCGAGCCAGGGGCTGAAGGCCTACTGGGCAGTGGTCCAAGGCGTCGTCTAGCTGGCCTTCGGCCCCAGACGAAGCGGCACCGCAGGCCGCTACCTGGCCAGCCTCCGGCCCCCGAATAGGAAGAGGTTGATTCATAGAATCGACCTCTGCCTAGCTAGGGGCTGGAGAGAGGCTAGGCAGCGGTCCACAGCGTCACCGAGCTAGCCTCAGGCCCACGGCGAGCAGTTAAATTTTTTTTATTTTTTTTTCTTTTTCAACAATTAATTTTTAATAATTATAAAATTAATATTTAAGATTTTAATTTTTAAAATTAAATTTATTTGTTTTAAATTAAAAAAAAAAATTACTATTAAAAAAAATTATTAACAAATATATATATATATATATATATATATATATATATATATATATATATATATATATATATATATATATATATGTGTGTGTGTGTGTGTGTGTGTTTTTTATAACTTAAAAAAAAACTTAATATTAAAAGTTTTTAAACTTTAAATTGTCTATTTTTTAATTTTGTTTTTAAATTAAAAAAAAACCATAAGTTTCAAATTAATTTTTTATTTTTATTTTTTTTTAAACACCTCTACATTAAAAACTTTAATTTTTAAATTTTTTTGTCAAATGTATTAATATATATATATATATATATATATATATATATGTATGTTTTTGTAATTTTAAAAATATATAGTTATATTTTGAAAAATTATATCGTGAATTTTATTTTTTTATATTAAATTTGTATAGTTTTTTTTTTTTTCTAGATATGACTAATCAATTAATTTGCACATAATATAAAATTTGAAGCTTGCCTTATGAATTTCTATGCTAGTCAATTCCATAGGGAGCAGAGTTCAGAGAGACAAAATTTTGACCGCCCCAGATGGGAAACCGGTCCAAAAATTGCTGCCCCTAGTAGGGAAACTAGCTTTAACAAAAAAATACCAAGAGGTAACCTCTTATTGTTGTGACTGGATGTCATGCTAAGTGTCATGAGGTTGTGGCAGAGGCTCTTCAATGATAAGACACCTATAATCATCATAAGAATCCTCGTCTTACTTCGAATGTTGCACATTGGGCTTAGGCAGGGTAGCAGTACGTAGAAGGTTGCCACTGCCTTTCCTCGTCTCATCAAAGAAGCGCTCTGGACTACCGCTTCCACTACCTTCGCTGCTTGAGGAGTATGCTCCTGGTTTGACTGGAAGAGGCTTAGATTTCCGAAAGTGATGAGGGGGATCTAGATAAATTGTTGATTTCTTGGGGCGTTTTCTAGAACCAAACCTAGCAGAGCTTGAAGGCATCTCCTGAAATCTTACAATGATGGTGGCAGTGACTCAAGGTCTGTCCAGGGAGAAAAAATAACGGAAATGAGCTGAATTTTCCTTAAGAGGCATGGAGCGATTGTACGCATGAATTGAGATGGGCAGACGTGAGGACTGGCCCCTGTCTCGACCTCATAGAAAATGCATCCTATGCCCCCGTGACATGATTGAGAAAGAATGAGCGTGAGGTTGAGTAGGAGAGATAGTGCGGAGGCTGACTTGCAGAGGCATCGAGGCTGTGGGGTGGTTGTCATGCAGAGGCAGCAAGGCAGTAGGATGGTAGGTGCGATGAGGCGTAGATGCCGGCTTAAGATGAAGGTCATAGAGTAACTCAGAGGGAAAAAGGGAGCTCTGAGCAGAGAAATCTGAGAGACGAAGGCAGTCGGATGTGAATGACAGCAAAGGAGGGAGTGGCACCATGAAGTAATGCTTAGGCCTGCAGACCGGACGAGAGTTAAGGCGTGCGGTAGAGACAGTAATGTTAACTTGATGTGAGCATTTGGTGCATTTAAGGGATGCAGGACATGATCCATGCATGGCCATGTGGCTAGGCCATGAGCTACACATCGGAGTTGCCACCTTGTGTATCGAATTAGGCACCCGCATCCCAGGAAATTTATGTAGTTTTACAAATAGATATATATTTTTGATTTATTTTATAGACATCAATGTTCGATTAACATTAAATTCAGATTGGAAAACTTTAAAAAAATTATTAATTAAGATATATGTTTTCTCATTAACTAATAAATACATTTCTTTTTATCAAGAAAATGGCATCAAAAACGATTTTTGTGTATGTTTCTAGACCAAGGGCAGCAACTGCCAAATCTAAAGTTACAACTCGACTCACTATGGATACTACTGGATGCAATAAGGATATTGTTGGACACACTCTGCTTATTGTTGAAGGCACAAAAATTTAAGAATGTAATAAATGTCAAGCAAGTGGCCCAACAACTTCATTAAAGATTTTTTTTGAATGGAAGAATGCAAACGAAATAAATAAAACTAATTTTTCATGGTACCTTGGAGACAATGAAATGGAGGATGATATACATATCTATCTGATTTTTGGTATGATTCACTTAGGTGAATCATATCAGGTGATGGGCAGAGTACGAGACATATTTTTGGTGCTGAATACAAACATTATTTATGTTCTTGCAAGAATGGCTAATAAACGTGAAAGGGTTAGATATTGTCTATCAAAGGTCAAGTATGACACAAATGAAACATCTACAAATTTTTCTACAAAAATCGTAAGAAAAATTGCAAATAACATTGTAAGTATGCTTATTTATATTTGTGCTATGCATTATTGTAAGGATCATTCATTTTTTTATAAATTATTGATGATTGACATGTTTTATTTTGTTTCACAGGATTTTTTTGAGCCTCTTTCAAACATGTTTGAGGGTATTTATTATATGGAGCCAAATGGTATGATTGTGATCAAGACTTTCCACATAGATAAATAAGAGGAAAGGAGAATGAAGCAAAGATCAATATCTCGTGACACTGCAATAATACAAAGATGGGATCAACCAAGAGTCACTAAGGTAGGTCAATATAGTAAACCTAGACATGTTTCTTTTGAATATGTGGAATATGAAGTTGAAAATTATGATATAATAAGTAGGGAGGAGATTAGAAAAGTTGTGCAAAAGGAGAAATCAAATCAAACAGAAAAAAGAAAAATGGCCAAAGATGTCTCTCTTCTACCCCATGATGAAGAGATTTTTTATTAAAAAACTAATATGTTAACCAATAAGAAGAAGAAATTGAATTTTGGTCAACCTGTAAAAGTCATGAGCAACAGTGAAGAAAAAAATAAAATATCTAAAGGAAGCAGAGAAATAATAACACCAGGTGTTGAGTTAGAGGATGGAATTATTAAAATAAAACAAAATTCTATTCGATATGAGGTGAGGAAGAATAAATTAATTTTTTGTGGCCAAACATTTGAGCTTAATGTCAACCAATTTTATAGGCCAGATGAAGGAAAATCTCAATATCAAATAAGAAAGGCACATCACCTGCATGTACATAATCTGGAAACATTGTCCAGGTTCAATTCATTTGCGCACGTGGTTGATTATGTCGTTCTTGTTGATACACGTCAGGTTCCCAACAAATAGGCATTTGACAAGACACAATGTTTTGATTATAAATAACATGTAATTGGAGAGAACCATTTGGTAGAGGCTAAAAGAAAATTTATTGAGGAATATCCGAATGACTATATTTTTCAAATAGTGAAATGAATCATTTACGTTGGTTTAACAGAAACATAGTCAAATTTATTGGCATGGGATCATAATGCAGATAATGAGTACAAAATGAAAAATACTTTCATCCAAAGGGTAAGATTTATTCGTAATGAATTCATAGAAAAATGTGATGGGGATAAGGCAAAAGTTACTCTAACATTTCAGAAGGAATGTTTAATGGAAACAAGTTATCAAATTTATGGAAAAATGCATCCAAATATATTAAGAAGCATTGATAACATTTTTTAGTTGGAATTTAGAACATGGGAGATATGAGAATTGATTGATGATATTTTTGAGTGGTGGGAGAATATTTCCTAAAAAATCAGAAGGATAAAAAGAGTAAACTCATAATATATAGCAACTGTAAGACAGGTCGTGAAATGAAGCAACTTCCAGAGGATATGACTATCACACCTTGGAGAACAATGTAAGGAGTGAAGGATGAGAAACTAGTCAAATCTCTACTATCTCGTGTGAAGTCAGGTGAATTATCAATAGATGAAATGTGCATAGAATTTCAAAAGTAAGTATCTTAAATTATTTCTACTTTTCCTTTTATTATAATTTTATTTTAAATAAAACATAATTTTGTTGGTAGAATTTGTTATACATATCACTATATTAACAATTTTAACTTTATTTATTCAATCATAATATTTATATGAAAATACAAGAACATATGGTTAAAATGTTGAATGAAGATAGTTGGGATGATGTTGTGCACTAGTACCCAGAATCAATTTCTACAAGAACACTTAAAGATTTTAATATTACATTCAATAAGGTATGTTTATTTATACATTCATTTTATTCATGTGTAAACTATTTTTATTTTATTACTTATACATATGTTTTTTTTATGTCATTAAGGATTTCGAAGAAGGATGGAAATGGAGTACCGAATACTTTCAAATGATTTATTGAAAAAAATACGTTGTAAAAGTTTAGAAAGCAGTGTCTTATGAATGTTGAACTTGATCCTACTCTTAATTGTTTCATTTGGAATGGGCTCTACAATATCCAATATCAAATAATACAAGATGATTGTGAAGAAATTTCCAAACTCCTACCTAAAATGGAATATGCGCTAGTTATTGCAGATATTCCTCATGGTTTCAATTTCCCATACATTGAATATGATAGTGAACCATATACTTATCAAGCTTTTAGTAAAGTGGTTATGGGTTTTCAAGAAGTCACAACATCACCACTTTGGATATTTGTGACATTTCATTCAGACACATATTTTGCAATGTTATTAACAAGCTTCAAGGGAAAAACAAACTCAGGGATGCAAATGACATGGTAAGACATTGAAATTGTATGTTCGATTACTATAGTTTTTTTTTTTTTAATGTACAATTTAATTGAAATTTTACTATGTTATGTTACAGGAAGAAGTCAATTTTTGTTTATTCCAAAGATCAACCTATTAAAAATGATTGTGAGTTCATCCATGTTTAATGTTGGATAAAAGAGGATAGTTATAAGCCTAATTTTTTGAATCGAGTAGATGGGAAGAGTCATTGTAAAGCACTGGTTCATAACGTTTTTGTAAGAAAACTAACATATGAGGATAAAGATGCAAATGGAGATATAGTTAACATTTATCAAAAATCACAAGCATCGATTAACTATCATATAGATCTATGTTCAAACGAAGGATATTGGGTTTTGGATTTATTGTCAGGTTTAGGTAAGTTTTATTATTAAAATTTGAATTTAAATATTTTATTTTCTAGTTCTGATGTGTTTATACTAATTTTCCTAAGAAAAAAGGAAGAAATTGCATTTCCATTGAGAAAGACCCAGTGTAATGAAAATTTATTCAATAAAGAATTAATGATTTTCAATTTCTTCCAGATGTGAAGCAGGAAGTTGGTTTGAGGAAAGGGAATTTTAATGAATCATGTGTGGAAAAAAAAACAAAGGAACCTCAAACACCATTATATGGAATGATTGGAAAAGGACAATTTCGAAGATTTGCAGACATGTAAGATCCATTAGAGGATGAAAATGACCAAAATGAAGCAAAAAATGTTGTGGAAGAAGACATTAATGATCTTCTAGAAGATGTTGAACATGGATTACATGATGTTATTGAATATATTTAAGTTATTCTTTCAAATCAAGCTCAGTTTTGAGAGCTATTAATCAATTTTACTTGTAATGTTTAGACTTTGATATTTTTTGAGAATAATCCTTATTTTTTGCAAAACCAATTGTGATTACTATTAATTTTTGACATACAATTCATAAAAAATGCTATTTTCTTAAGTTATTTCTATTAAGATTTTCCCAAAAATTTAGTTTATTTAAGATGTTTTTTTTTTAACAAAAAATCTCTAAAAGTGTGTTTTTACCATTTTATTTATATTTAAATGTATTTTTTGGTCATATGGTTAAAAATATTGGGTTTTTAGCGATAATTATTTGATGTGCATTGAAATATTAAATAACAATACATAAACATATACAAAATCCAAATTTCAAAATATTGAATTTTTTTATTTTATTTTTTAACTATGTGAAAAAATGAAGATTTAATTACAAAAAAAATTAAAAATAAAAAATAAAATAAACATGTACATAAATGCGCTTAAAAATAAACATCTCAAGGAAGAAGAAGACATTAGAAAATGTATAGTCTAAAAATTGGCCCTCTAAAAAAAAGTGGATGATTATGCACCACCACTATTCAAAATTGACATGAAAATCATCAAATTAACAAAAAAATAATAAAAATAAAGTGCCAAAAAAATGATCAAAAAAGGGTTATTCTGGATCACCACTTTTCAAAATCGGGTGCTTTTATTGCTACCTCAAAAAAGTAGGTACCAGTTCAGTTACCTATTTGATCGGTAACTATGTTACCATGTTTGAATCCAAGTTTGTAGTGGTTATTTCATCTATCTTTCAAGGCAACCCATAAATCCAACTCTTGTGTCCACATCGTTAAGACAACACAACTACCCAATGCACCATGCACCACATGGGTTTGGTTGATGCCTTATTCCATCACATCATATCCACATGTTTCAATCTAGTAAAATTGTTCAGCACACCATGCACCACACATTAACTAAACTACCATAGACTTGTCTCAATCCAACATATAAACCACAACAATGCATTCCCATGATGAAATAATCATATCACTTGCACCACACATTACCTCACCATGCACTTCAAATTTCTTCCAATTCTTAAGTGTGGGGCCCTAGTTCACTCATTTCATGCCCAGGACGATCTACTCACATGATATAAACACTTTCTTTTCTCATTGAGTGGACTGAGCATGCTCCTTGCTCATTTTGACAACTCATTCCATTTACTGATCCAAGTCATGTTTCCTTGCTCACTTATTGTAATGTGTGCTTAATTCTAATGAACTTGCAACATTATCCACCCATGTCTTAGCCACCCAAATTCAAATCATGTGACATGTCATAAGGCATCTACCACGCCTTGGGTAAGTATATCGAAGGCACCAATGATCACCAATATAAAGGAATAAACTCGTCTCTTGGGTGTTTTGTGTTCTTAAAACAACCCTAACTTCCATAGGTCATCAATAAACTAAGGGTTTATACTGATTGTGTGTGTGTCTCCTAAGCTAAGGATCTTACATATTTAACCACCCCAAGTTTTTTCCATCCCTAGCAACATCTTCAAAAACCTTCCATCTCCAACCATGCTTGAACTTGTGCCTCCATATATGCCAAATTATGACGGAATCCCTATGTTTCATGCCACTAGAAACCCCAAATTTCTAGAAAATTGGAAATTACATGTTTCCCTATGGCTAGAAACCCCAAATTAAAAAAAAATAATATAATAAACCACAAGGTTTCAAAAACATGCACAATTCTCTATCCAAAGTGACCATGTAATCCAAACATTTTCTACTTGAAAGGTTGTCTCCCTTTTCACCCTATCCAAAATACCTCAAATCGTTGCTACCTTGATGTGTTGATCATATTTCCCTATTGCAACTCATGCTACTACCTCTACAACTCATCAAAACTATCAAAATTTTGAACTATCATGACTTTTTTATGCCTATACTCCATCTGTTTTTCCCATGTCTCTACGCATCATTGTATCGTCAAGTTTTGCACTAACTAGGTAGCTATTCCAACCATGACATATAGCTCCTTAAATGCACTTCTTCATGTCCAAAAAATTTTGTTTTCATTCAACACATCCATTTCATTACTGAACTTGAAACCTAAAATCTATGTATTTCAAATCCTTGTCAAGGAATGTGTACACAACACCCAAGTGTTACACTTCTAAAGCTTTTTTTCAATAAGTCTAATATATTTACCATGTTGCTATGCAGTAACTCACATGAGTACCAAAGTAGCTATATATCTTGTCCAACCACCTATTGAATTGTGTGAAGACACATATCTCATATTTAAATATAATCTACTCCATACATAACTTGATCCATTTGCACACATCTCATGTTAACGAAATCCCAGTACTTGATGTATTGTGAAATAGTTCCAAAAATATTTCTTCCTTTGGCTCCTTGTCTATGCCATATCCAAGTTCAGTGAATATTTACGAAAAACACATGACTAATATGTCTAACCAATTTCGTCTTAATGTTAATTTAAACTCATATGTTTTTCTTGGCCATGTCATCCTTGGCACCTTGGTTCACTACCAAGTGTCTAACCCAACCATAAATCAAAATACTTTGGTTGATTTATCCTTCCTCTTTGTTGGCATACTTGAATACGAAACATCAATGTTGTCTAAGTCTCACATATTAGAATTTTTATGCATCACTATTCCCATATGTTGGTCATGATGAAATTATTTCATCTTTTTACTACCTTAGAATTATTATGTGCACCACATAATCATTCTACCCAAGCCATGAGAATTCTCATTCCCAAGTGGAAATTTCATTGTGTCAATTTGAATCATCTATGCCATCTTATCTTTTCAAGTATCACAACGTACTACCTAGGTTGTTCCAAGCCATTGTAAGCTACCATTTGGACCATTTTTTTTCTTAAACAATCATTCCCTCCTTGGTTTTTTATTTTTATGGTCAAGTCTTTAAACAACCCAACCAAATTTCGCAAGCGCATATGCACTAGAGCATCACCATGGCTTTAATCAAGTCTACCCAACTCCTCTCCATGGGACTCATGAACTTTAATGTAAATGATTCAATTATTTAGTGGGACCGTAAAACATAGGCTACTCTTTAGTCCATATGCACATAGTTTCACTTGATCTACCAAGTCACTTGATCCCCAAGGAATTATTTCCATGCTCTATAAAAAGAAATGACTCAAATTCCATACCTTTGCACGATGGCTTCTTCAATTACATCCACAATTCTTACTATCCATATCTTGGTTACCACCAAAAACCTCTAGACAAAAAATTTTCACCATTTTATGATGTATGTGGTTACCTATTCCTCACACATGTTATTTTTATTACCATTTTTTAATGTCTAACACATAGCCAATTACAAATTCATTAAGTTGTAAAATAGTATAACAATATGGAAGGATAAACCAACAATATGTGTTTGGTTACATTTGTAGCCTAACACAAAAATTTTCATTTTCTCATTAAGTGGGCTAAGAATATTTCTTTCCCGGTTCGATTGATTGTTCCATCAAAACAACCCAATTCATGCTCACTTGATCGATCGTGCCACTCATTCCAACATGTGACCGAGTCTATTCAACTTGTTTCATTGTGTGCCTATGTCTTAGCCATCGAACTTCACTTCATGTGACAAGTATTGATGCAATTATCATACCTTGGGTGAGTCCATTGGTAGAGCCAAGGTGAACCTATTAACCAGTATAAATGAGCCAAATCATCTCTTGGGAACACTTCATTTGTGCATAAAACAGAGCTTCCACATCTCAACAATAAACTAAGTCATTCTTATTGTTAGGAAGACACCTACTAGGCTTGGTGTCTTATAGGTGTCCTTCTAAATATCCTATTTGATGACTTTTCATGTTGATAGGAACCTTTTCTTCCATTTTTTTATCATTTATTCCAATTTCGTTGTGATATTGATTTGAGGTTAAAGGAGTACTAAAAAATTATTATTGCACTGCATAATAGGGTTAATTAAAATGTTCATTTCTTTTTTCTTATTTTTATAATTTGAATCACGCCTCCTCTTCCCTCCCTTTGAAGATTAGTGGGGCGGAATAACAAATTTTGAAGAGGGTGACTCATTTATCACGGTTGTATTCAACTCAACATCAGATCCCTCTAAGGTTGGGATATGGGAATTTATCAATGCTAAAAATTTTATGTCTTTGGATTCTTTTTTGGAGCTACCCTTTATGGAGTCATTATTAGAACCTTCTAGTTTTTTGGTTTGTTATTATTCTACCTCCTTGGGAAATGTATATTCTTCTTTCAAGTGGATTGTCTCTAAGTAAATTTCATACCTATAATTCATATTCTTATAATCTACCTTATGGTCCCATTTGTAATCTCCACACACTACAATGATATTGTATGATAAACCCTTACCAAATTCAAGTTTTATTTAGATTACAGAATAAGAGAAAATTCCTTTTGTTGATTTATTTATATCTTTATTAATACATTTCCTCATAGAATTTTTAATTTGATGTATGTTTCTCACAATTGAAGCGGGGAATTCATGTTAGGCTAAACTTATATGTTTGTGTCAAGTTTTTAGAGAGGTTATTTATAGAAATTTCATTCAGTATACTTGGACTTCATCTTCACATGGCCTTGACTCTAAAGTGGATCTATACTAGGAACACTTCATGCAAATGAGAGAGGGCCTTACTATTTAACCCACATATGCACAAGAGCACTAGATGTTTCTCTTAATATCCCCCTTGGAACGCTTACATTAGTGTCTAGTTAAAACTAATAATCACATTCTTCCTCCTCACAATGAAATCTTTTAGCTTTCCATATACATGAGAGAGAGTTAGAGTGTCACTATAATATCCCTGGTGTAATCCATCGTAAAAACTCTAATAAAATGAGGGTTGTTAAATAATTAAATATTATTAATTATTATATTGATATTACATGAAGAATATTCTTGTAATTATTAATTATAATAATATTGGAAGAATTATTTCTTAATTATTTATAAGACCAAATCTATTGAATCAATAGAAATTATTACCAATCCCTAAAATATCTTTGTTCATTCAAAGATATTAGTTGTTTCTGACCTTGCTTTACCCTAATTGTGATTTACCGAAGAAAAAAAAAATCAAATTTTTTTTTTTTTTCGGTAAAAGTGATGTATTGGTCTGAGTGGAGGTAGGGGTAACAGTCCATTTCTTTCTCTTTTCCACATTTCCATAGAGTTTTTAGAGACAGAAACATTTCTAAAAAAGAAAGACGGATATCTATTCACTCTATTTTATTAGAGAGGTAATAATTTGTAAAATGAATTACACTTCTTCATAAAGGGTCCATTGATTAAAAGAGACTGGAAAAAGTTCAGATCCAATTCCTACAGTTATGGATATAAGCGCAATCCAAATTCCTGAAGAGTGATACATTTGTGTATCTATAAGATCATTTACTATTTCTTGAAGCTCAACTCAATCGTTCCCCTGGAGAGACCATATAGCCAATTTTCCGATGTTTTCGGGCTATGTATCCACGTTTCACTCTGGTCATTGAAGTTTGAATCGCTAATCATTTTCTTGGTTAGTCATTTGTTTGGTTCATTGAGAATAACACTGATTCTTCTTATTTAGAAAATAAAAGTTCCAATGGCTTTTGCTACTGCAACCTTCCCAACCATAATTCCCTTTGGATAGGCATCTTCCTACTTTGGGTGCTTCTGTATAAAATTCTCATCCTCCCATGTAGAATCTTTAGTGGGTAAGTTCTTCCACTTGATGAGATACTCTGAAATTGATCAATTCCGTAGCTGTCCAGTTCTTGTTTCTGTGACCACTTCAGGTTCCAATATGATTTTTCCTTCCTCATCAAGTTCTGGAAATATTGTTTGAACTAGAATATTTTCACCTATAACCTTCTTTAAGCATGAAACATTGAAAACTGGATGCACTCGTGAAGAATCAGGAAGCTCCAATTTGTATGCCATAGTACCAATCTTTTGCAATAACTTGTAAGGACCATTATACTATGGCGATAATTTGTTATCCTTCTTTGCTTTCTTGAGGGACATTTGTTTGTATGGTTGTATCCGTAAAAATACCCAATCTTCTACATCAAAACTTCTCTCACTGCAATGTTGATCTGCCTGTTGTTTCATTCGATTTTGTGCCAAATTCAGGTTATCCTTTAAGAGTTGGAGAACTTCTTGCTGATGCTCGATGTGATCTTCCACTGCTTGAACCTTTGAATTTTCCCTTAAAGATGATGTGATGAATGGTGGATGATATCCATAAAGTGCCATAAATGGGGTCATTTTTGCTGCAGTATGGAAGGAAGTGTTATACCACCATTTAGTAAGAGGTAACTACTTGACCCATTATGTTTGTTTATCAGATACAAAACAACGAAGATATTCTTCCAAACATTTATTTACTATCTCATTTTGACCATTAGATTGAGGATGATAAGATGAGCTATGAGCTAATTGAGTACCCAAACAAGAAAATAACTCCGTCCAAAAATTTCCAGTAAAAATGGGATCTCTGTCGCTCACAATAACCCTTGGGCTTCCATATAGTTTTTGAATTCTATCCATAAATGTAGTAGCAACTGTACTTGCTTTAAATGGATGAGATAATGCACAAAAGTGTGCATACTTGGTAAGTCTATCAACTACCACCATGATGACACTCTTTCCTTTGGACTTAGGTAACCCTGTGATAAATTCCATTGAAATCTCCTCCCAACATTGACTTGGAATGGATAAAGGTTGTAGAAGTCCCGGGGTCTTAATTGTCTCAACTTTATTCTGCTGGTAAACCAAAAATTCCGCCACAAGATTTTGAATATAAGATTTAAGGCCATCCCAAAAAAATTCTTTCTTCACCCTGTGGTAAGTTTTTAAAAATCCTGAGTGTCCTCCTAAAGGAGAAGTGTGCAATTCCAGAAGGATATTTTGTTTTAGTTGGGAATTCCTACAAAGATATAAGCGATATTTTTACCATAAGGAATCATTTTTCCAACTAAATGTTTCAGATGTACTAGGATCTTGCTACAACTTTTGAATGAGCATCCATACATCTTTGTCCTTCTTCCATTCATCTCTTGCTTCGGTTATCCAATGTGGTTGGATAATAGAAATGGCACAAAGCAATGCTTCCACCTCTTCATTATTTCTTGAGAGTGCATCTGCAACAACATTAAGCTTTCCTTTTTTTTAGATTATTTCAAAGTCATAACCCAACATCTTTGTGACCCATTTTTGCTGCTCTTCTGAAGATAGTATTTGTTCCAAAAGTGTTTAAGACTATCATGATCAGTTTTTACCTTGAAGTGTCTTCCCATTAGGTAAGTTCGCCATTTCTTTAGTGCATGCAGTATTGCTAACATTTCCTTCTCATAAATAGGTTTCTGTAAATACTTTCCTTTTATTGGATGACTTTCAAAAGCAATGGGTCTTCCTTCCTGCATCAAAACCACACCAATTCCATTTCCTGAGGCATCACATTCCACAATAAAGGTTTTTGTGAAGTCTGGCGTAGCTAAGACCGGTGCTAGGCACATTGCCTCTTTAAGATGTTCAAAGGCCTTAGTTGCTTCAGGACTCCATGAAAATGCATCTTTCTTCAATAATGTTGTTAGAGGTGCTGCTATTCTCCCATAATTCTTAACAAACTTGCGATAATACCCTGTTAACCCGAGAAATCCTCGCAACTCCTTTATGGTTGTGGGGACTTTCCATTCCTTAATGGCTTTAATTTTGTTAGGGTCTACTTTAACACCCTCGTGAGATACAATATGACCCAGATATTCCACCTCTTGTACTCCAAAGAAACATTTGGATGTTTTTGCATATAATTGTTTCTCCTGCAATAGTTTGAGCACCCTGTCGACATGTTCAACATGATCCTTCCAAGACCTGTTGTAGATTAGTATATCATCAAAAAATACTAGCACAAATTTTCTAAGGAAGGGTTTGAAAATGGAATTCATCGACCCTTGAAATGTAGAAGGTGCATTGGTAAGGCCAAAAGGCATGACCAAAAATTCATAATGACCCTCATGAGTTCGAAATGTTGTTTTTGGAATATCTTCAGTCTTCATTCTAATTTGATGATATCCTGAATGAAGATCCAACTTGGTAAAATAAATTGCTCCATGTAATTCATCAATAATTCATCAATCACAGGAATGGGAAATTTGTCTTTAATGGTGAGCTTATTGAGCTCCCTATAATCCGGACACATTCGCCATGATCCATCCTTCTTGTGTACCAATACTACAGGAGCAGAGAAAGAACTTTGACTAGGTTTAATTATACCCGCCTCTAACATTTCTGCAATCATATGTTCAATTTCGCTCTTTTGGACGTAAGGATATCTATAAGGCCTGATGTTTGGAGGAACACTTCCTGGAATCAAATGAAAAGCATGATCATGATCACGAATAGGTGGGAGTCCTTTGGGAGTTTCAAACACCTTGGAATGATTGTCCAAGACTTGTTGGAGATCTGCAGAAATAGATGATTTTGATGTTGGAACTTCTAGTGAGCATAATTGTGTAATTACACCTCGTTGTTCTTTCTTTAGAAGCTTTGTCATGACATTAGAGCTTATTATCTTTCCCGGCTTCCCTGCAATACCCCGTAATTCGACTTCCTTTCCTTATGAAAAAAAATTCAAGAAAAGTTCTTGAAAATTAAAAGCTACCATCCCCAAAGATTGTAACCATTGTACTCCTAGTACAACATCAGCACCTCCCATAGGAATGGAAAGCATTGGACTAGTCAACACATATTCCCCCATGGTTAGCTTGATATTATGGCATTTTCAAGAGCAATTTATAGTTCCTCCATTTGCAACCATCACTTGACATTCTGGTGTTGGGTATAGGAAACAATTTAATTCCTTGGCTACCTTACAATGAATAAAATTATGGGTGCTACCTGAATCAATCAACACTATTAACTTTTTCTTCTTGATATGTCCTTCTATATTGAGAGTTTGAGGAGTGGTAATTCCTTCTAGTGCATTACACGATATGGTCGGATTCATTTCTCCCTCTTCTAGGGCTAGTTCCTAATGTATATCCTCTTCTTTTTCATTTTCTTCTTCCTCTTCACAATCTATGTAAAATAATTTCTTCTCAGCACACTTATGACCTTCAGTGTATTTTCTATCACAACTATGGAAAAGTCCTTTTGATCTTTTTTCTTCCAATTTTTGTGGTGTCAACCTTGTAGGTTGTGGAAATCTAGGTGTAGAAACACTTCCTTATTTATAAAAGTGAGTGGTAGTCTTCCTTGTCGCCATAATTTTACATTCAATTTTTCTTGCCAACCTGAATGCCTTCTCCAATGAATCAGGTTCCAAAACACGAACTTCATGTTGGATGTTATCCTTTAAAGCGCCTATCAAGAGATCAATCCTGTGTTCCTCAGGAATAGCAGTTACCCTTATATTCAATTTTTGGAAGTCCTCAATGTGGTCCCCCACTAAACCCTTTTGTTTGAGATTTATCAATTGGCTAAATAAGGTGTTGCTCTTTGTATCCTCATAATGTGCTATCATTTCCTCTGTAAAAATTGACCAAGTGACAATTTTTTATGGGAGCAAAGCCATCGATACCATACAAATGTATTTTTCTCTAGATGTAAAGTTGCAATGCGTACCTTTTGTGTGTTTTACACATTATGGAGATCAAAATATTGCTCCATATATAGTATCCATGTTACAGGATCCTTTCCATCAAACTTCCTCATATCCATTTTTTGAATATGGTGGTTCTTCCCGCCAACATTAGAGTTTATGAAATCATGATTAACATTTATTTTGTTATCTTCATGAGTTTCCTCTACTATCTTTTCACCATTAGGAAAAATTTCTTGTATCAACTTTGTCAAGCCTTCTATGTATTCTTTTATATCATTCTTCATGTTTTCCATTTTAGCTTCCATGTCATCCATCTTAGATTCCATTCCAGCTTCCATGCCATCTATCTTAGATTCCACGCCTTTCTTCAAACCATCCATATTATTCTTCACAACATCCATCTTTGCTTCCACGCCTTTCTTCAAAACTTCCATTTCATTTTTTGATGTTCTTTGCCAGAGCAAAATTTGGTGCACTTGCTCTTGTAATTTTGATAGATTATGTTGCAATTCTTCATCTTCATGAGTCATAGTAGAGCCTTCTAAAGGCTTAATGGGTGTGGAATTATTTTTACGGGGCATTTTTTAGAACCCAATACTGATATCTATTCTATAATATGCCCTTGGAATCAATTCAAATTGATTTCTCAAACAAGACTTTTGCAATTCGAAAAAAAAAAAAATACACACCTTTTTCTTGAAATTGGATTATCTCTGTGGTTGTGGCTATTCAATATCTAAAATTTAGCACTGAGGTAGCCCTCTAAATTCTCTTTTGAATGCCATAGGTCTGACCTGATTTGGATTATCCAAGACAAAGTTATGTCCAATCTCCCACAATGACCTAATTATGGACTGGATCAATAGAGCTAACTTGTACGACTTGCCACATGTCACTGTTTTTTCGTGTGCCTCTAAAATTGATAGCCAAGAAACTAGATTCCATGTACTTGCGACCAATTTTTATGGCACTCCAATCCAATTCTGAGAGAGAGAGTTATTGAACTTTTTCCACGATCACCTCTTTGAGATGAAATTCGAGAGCCTGAAAAAGAACTACCTTCCACAGATCATATCTCCAAAAATATTGTGAACCAAGCTCTGAAATTTTGCAACGAGTTTCCTCAGGATTTCAGCATCGCACCCTAAAAATTTTAGATTCAGAAACTTCGTAAAAAAAAAGTTATAGCGCAAATTCCATGATGACCAGTTTAGGAGCCTGAAAAAATACCTAAGTTCCACAGATCATATCTTTGAAAATATTGTGAACGAAGCTCTGAAATTTTTAGAAAATCTTCCTCAGGATTTCTTCTTCGTACCCTAAAAATTTCAGCTTCTGAAACTTCGTAGAAAAAAGGTTATAGTGAAAATGCCACGATGACCTGTTTGGAGCAGCGAAACCCTAGAATCCAAAGCTCTAATACCAAATGTTGTCAAACCAGCTCCAAAAATAAAATAAAAGAGATATCAACGCCTTAGAAATAAGCCACTTCGAGGTGGAAACCTCCAATATATTACGTTAATTAACAATTCTTGGATTATACAATTTGCAAAACCTTCTTTCTATATATAGGAGTCCATGTGGCCATAATATAATCCTAGTGGGCCAGAATGTAATCCTAGCTGACCTAACAATAATAATTTAAGGGCACAATAATAACAAATTGGGGGTTACAAGGGTACAATAGTAACAATAAGGGGGTTACACTAATAACAATAAGGGACTATACTAGTAATATAGGGACCTAATAAATTGATATTCTTCGATAGAAATAAATTATATTTCCAAGTTAGTACCTTTAATGAGTTTTAGAAATAAAGAGTAATAGTTTTGGAAAAACTATGGATAAGTGATATTTTTCTCATAAGGAAAAAGAAAATCTACCTTTAAAGGAAAATCTTGAAAAGAAAATCACGAGAGATTTATTGAATGCTTTTGTGATTTAGGAAAAATCAGATTTATGGATGCTTTATGGAATGCTTTTATGATTTAGAGAATATGGAATGCTTTTATGATTTAGAAAAGCTATTCTATTTTATTAATTCTATTTATTATAAGCATATGAGTAAAATAGAGGGGGGGAAGGAGAGAATATATGGAGAATAGAGTAAAGGAAGAGGAAGAAGGGATTCCAAGCATATATCAAAAGATAAGTAACTATGTTCTTTGAAAATTCTTTTGTTTGCATATGGGGCATGATGATATAATAATTGAATTTAATTACAAGGAAAAGTTCATATGATGAAGAATCAAGATTATTTCTTGAGAAAAACTCTATATAATTTTGTGGATAGAGAAATAAGTGTTTTATTCATTGAATTCTTAGAATAATTCATGTGTTTTGAATTCATAAAAGTTTTTCATAGCTAAATAATTATGTGAATTTCATGAGTTATTGGAAAATAGGGTCTAAATAAGCCTTGACATATCCCAAACCTGGATATATATGTAAAAATTTAATGAGGTTTTTGTAAAAGAGGATGCTATGACCAAAAGCCTATTTCATATTTTAAAAATTAGTTTCCCATGTCTAAAAAATCGTGTTCATATTGATGACAAAAATAGGTGTCTATTTAATATTTAATTCTCGAAACATGAGCTCCAAATATTTCTTTGAATCTTACAAACCGTAACTCTTGTGTAAAAAATCAGAGAGGTTATTTTTAATGAGTGTGTTAGAAACAAAAACTGCTTTGGGTTTTCCAAATATCATTTCCATTTGGTTGGAAACAGTGTCCAAATTTGATGACAAAAACAGGAAATTATTTAATATTCAAATCTGGAAAAATGGGCTGCAATGATTCATTTGAATCTTCAAAACTGTGACACCTGTGAAAAAAAATGAGAGAGGTTATTTTTAATAATTCTGTTCCAACACAAATCTCCTTTGGTTTTCTGTAATTTGTTTCCATATGTTCGTAATACACTTCCAAAGTTGATGGCTAAAATAAATAAATAAATAAATAAATAAATAAATAAAAAACGACTGAGTAAAATAAGAGTGCTTCTATTTGATATTTCAACCGATAAAAATAATTTCTTATGTATATATAGACATAATAATTATGTTGATAATTTTTTAAAATGAATTAAGTTATTTATTTGAAGATATTACCATGTATGTTCTCATGATGCATATGCATTAAAAGTTAAAGAGAAATATTGGACTCTTGAAAAGAGTATGTGCTTAGGTGCACATGAATAATTATCTAGTATATTTGACATACTAGAAACTATTATATGATTTTACATGCATGAGGAGATTTAGTCATGTAATAATATATAAATAACTTATGTGAGGGGTAGCTCACATAAAACCTTTGTGTAAAAGACAATTTGTTGTGTTATTTGAGAAGGATTTTTTATTCATCTTATTTCTTGAGGAAATATTACAAATCTCTATAATATGTGAAATGATAAGAAAATATTTTGTATTTCATGCATAATAGCTAGCTAGTTAGCTATAGTTTGGAAAAATAATAATTAAGGTGTTAAATTCCTTGGAAAATAAATATATATATTTCTATGAAATGAAGCAATTAGTGGGTTAGAACTCTTCAAAAAGAATAGAAGAGAAAAATATATCCTTGTATGCATTATTGGATTAGATTCTTAGAGAGGAAATATACTAATAACATGCTTTATTATGTAAGATTTTTATAGAAACGTATATATGTTTGCATGCATGGAAAAAGCATAGTTTTGGGATTAGATTTTTTGGATGAGACAGAAATGTCCCTTTGCATGCATGAAAGAATAAGTGGTATGTGTTTGACCCCATGGAAAAGAAATGTGTTTATTTTTCCATGAAATATTTATTTAGTTTCTTTTGGAAAGAAATACCTATTTTACATGCAAGAATAAAAAGGCTATGTTATTGCATGCACAAAATTATTACTAGTATGTTAACTTTTTTTGAAATAAAGCTAGCATTGTTATATATATATCCAATGCGAATAGCTCTTGTGCGGAAAATATGTCTTTGGAAAAGAACATGCATTCATATGCATAAGTATAGAATCTATTGTGTTAATCCCTTTGGATAAGAAAACATAAGAGTTCGCAAAAAGGAAATTTCTTGTTGGGATAGTTATCTTGAAAGTTTTTTATGCATTTTCACGCACAATATTATTATATAGTATGTTATCTTTCCTTTGGAAATAATATAAAAGTGCATGCGAGATTTTGTTAGCGGTTGTTAGAAGGATGATGCTTGATAGTGGTTTATTTGTTACTAATGCATGTGAAATTATGTTAAAGAAGGAATTTCATGTCAACTTGGTTATGTTTTATACATGCATACAAATATTTGTTGAAGTGTCACGAATAGAGATTTATTATTGATTTATTAATATTTTATCTAATTGTGATATCAAGTGCATTGACGACAGGAATGGTAGGAAAGAATGATGGCTTGAGAAAAGGATTTTTCAAATTTAACATTGTGGAAGATAAATAGTTGTTATTCCATGTAGGTTTAGTAGTTCCAACTGCACGATGGCCAATTGAAGGAAATAGTCTGACTACAAAGACAGAGATCGAGGATTTATGGGTAAATGGTATCATGGTGATTATAATAGCCTATAGCTAGTTATGTTGCATTTAATATTATTTTTCTATGCAATTTTTATGAAAATGGTCAAGGGATGGACTCCCTTATGACCATTGAGTGAGGGGTGACAACCCTCATGAGTGTTTAATAATAAAATTAAAAGTTTGCTGGTTTTCACCCTAAAGGGTTTCTAGGGTATATCGGTGTCTAATGATGTGATTGTTCATTGTGTAATTTTCATGATGTGATGTTTATATTATCAATTAGGTGATTTACTAATTGATTTAAAATGATCATGGTTATAGCCGGAAATTTAAGTTAATATGCTACAACAAGGACAATTAATGGTTTTATAACTCACTATAATTTTTACTAAATATTTCTCTAAGTGACAATGATGGGTATTCAAATGGTTAATGAGGAAATATAGAAAGTAATTTATAAGGTTACACATTTTTAAATGTTGAAAAAAATTCCTAACTCCATGCATTTTCCTGCGAGGTTATCGGGGTATGTTACAAATGGTATCAGAGAAAAAGGTTGCAACACTGGTGCCTTTTGGGAATCATTATGGAAAAAGGAAGTAGAGGTATGATGCTAGTGGGTATCATCTCAGGTATGATTTTAATTAAACTTGTAGTATACTACAATTAACATGATATGCATGATGCATGATTAATGACTGCATGAAATAATAGAAAGTTATAATGTTTCTTTAAAAGTTGTCCTCATTAAATTTTAATATGGATGAGTATAAAAGACAATAAAACCTCTATTGTACATATAAAACATCTTGAGCACTCACTAGTTATAGTGTGGATTAATTACCAAGCTTTGCATGCATAATATTAGAAAAAATTATTATGGTGCATAAGAAAAACAAAGGGAGAAAACATGACTAAATTTACCATGCACTGCTTATAAATAATGAATGCATGTATGGTTGGTGTGATAACTAAATAATTTATAAGTTGGGGTTGACCCTGAAGAGGACAATGGAATGTTGTAAAAACAAAACAAAACAAAATTGAAGGAACCTCTTTAGTTGTTAAAAATAAGCAAAGTGAAGTGGAACTCACATAGTGAACTTAAAGTCAATGAAAAATTCATAGTAGCATAATTGTGGGTTCTCTTTCTTCATTTATAGTTGTAGAGGAAATTTTGCATTCCATGTCTTCAACAAAAAGTGGTAATTGAGATCCACAGTTTTGTTGTTTTAAATAATTGCATCCGTGGAAGTTTTGGATGTGATTCATCTTCACATCAAGGGGTATTAATACCTTGATATCATGTAACCCCCATCTTGGGTCCAAGAAAAATATATGTTTAGAATTTGATCCATAATTAGACACTCTTGTAGGGATAGTTGGATGTGTTGTTTGGCAGAAATTTTTTCCATTGATGATTTAAATATATTCATGATATTCTATAAATTCTAGTTTTACTATCTTTCTGATAGTTTAAATATATTTATGGAAATTTATTTCATGTCCACTAACTAGTTCCTCAATGGCGGTATATTGTATGCTTCCCAACTATTTGGTAGAATGTCTCATTGACCATAGATTGCATACTTGCAAATTGTTGTTAAAATTCCTAAATGGATGTAGATTGCATGCTTGCAAACTATTTGTTGGAATGTCGAATTGGTTGTAGATTGTATGCTTGCACACTATTTGATAAAAGTCTTAAGTGGTTTAGATTACATGGTTGCAAATTATTTTCCCAAAATTCCTCAATCGTTGTCACTTACATGGCTACAAGCTAAAGATAAAGAAAGAAAAAAATCACATTGTGTGTCCTAGTGTTCAATGGGACTGTTATTTCTCTATAATATTGATGGTTGCTAAGGTGAGACCTTAAATAAAGTATAATTCTATGGTATGCAACATATTTTAATGTCTTTTTTCTAAGTTACATGATTATTGTTATGTGAAAATTTGGAATGTATACCACCTATATTACATGTGATGAATTGTTGTCAATGTACTTTGACAAATTGTCGGACCCATGTTGAGGGTCAAGTATAGATGCATGGTGTACATAAATGTTCCTTTGCCTTAATGATAATATGTGAATGAAAATTTATGTAAATTACAACGGATTTTTAGACATTCACTATTTTTAGACATTGACTTTTTATTGGATTTAATGACTATGGAAGCCATCATGGGGCTCATGTGATAATATAATATTCTATTATTGATTTAATGAATACATTGGTTGGGGTATTCGGGAAATAAATCTAGAGTTTTAGAAGACTTCTTTCTAGCTTATGAAAAGCTATTGGTGGTTAAGTTCAACTTGGACCTTCCCTAAAAGTCTCCTAAAAATCCCTAGGAGAAAATAATAAAGAGGAAATATTAACATAATGGGAGAGAAATATTATGTTAATGACTTAGTTGGAGATAAATACTAAGTGGGGTAAAATAAAGCACAATGGGAGAGAAAGGCTTGCTTTAAAGAAAAAGAAGAGTATCGTTTTCAAAAAATATAAAATAAAAAGGCCTAGGCAAAAAGGTTGGCAGACCCTAAAGCAGGACACTGCTAAAATTTTGTTGGGAATAAATCACTAAGGAATCAATGAGGTTGTTGATCATAGTGGCAAGTAGATGTTAGCTCGATGGGTAACTATTGGAGATAGTTCACGATTGGGTGGAATATGCTCAGTTCCTCAATAATTCCTAAAATTTAACTACGGTTAGATGAAATTTTGTCTACGTTATGTTACTAATTTTAAAATTTTCTAAAGATGTTAGATGTTACAATAGACTATAAATTGCATGTCTCAGATTTGTTGCATGTGTTATGGTTTTTCATGTATGATATATTAAATTATCTTAGAAACAATTTCGATGAAATAGGTTGTGTTTTTATGAAAAAATGAACATGTAATAAAAGACTTATCTATATGCATGCATAGAGGAAATAAATTGAAATATATAGGTGACTGAAATTACTCATGTTAGATAAAATAATGAGTTATTGAATTCTAAATTCCAAAAAAACTAGAGGAAAATGGCTGAAGATAAATGCCATGAGTTTGATTTTTACTGAAATTACTGTGTGAGAGAAAGAAAGTAATTTGCAAACGACATTAGTGGGAGAGAAAAACTAGTGTAACACATAAATAAAATACAACATGCACTTGATAGAGTTATTCTTATCATTTTCATTATTAAAGGGCTATTGCTCCTTGAGTTTTTGTGGAAGTATTATGATTGAATTATTCTTTTGCATTGCCTAAATAATTGGTAATGAATAGTAAAGGTTAATGTTTCAACAAGAGAATAACATCGAGGACGATGTTCTCTTTAAGGGGGGGAGTATGTAATATCCCTAGTGTAAGCCATCGTAAAAACTCTCATAAAATGAGGTTTGTTAAATAATTAAATATTATTAATTATTATATTGATATTACATGAAGAATATTCCTGTAATTCTTAATTATAAGAATATTGGAAGAATTATTTCTTAATTATTTTATTTAGAAGAATTGATATTCTTCTATAAAAATAAATTATATTTCCAAGTTGGTATCTTTAATGAGTTTTAGAAATAAAGAGTAATAGCTTTGGAAAAACTATGGATAAGTGATATTTTGCTCTTAAGAAAAAAGCAAATCTACCTTTAAAATAAAAGCATGAGAGATTTATTGAATATTTTTGTGATTTAGGAAAAATCAGATTTATGGATGCTTTATGGAATGCTTTTATGATTTAGAAAATCTGGAATGCTTTTATGATTTAGAAAAGCTATTCTATTTTATTAATTCTATTTATTATAAGCCTATGAGAAAAATAGAAGGGGGGAAGGAGATAATACATGGAGAATGGAGTAACGGAAGAGGAAGAAGAGATTCCAAGCATATATCAAAAGATAAGTAACGGTTTTCTTTGAAAAATATTTTGTTTGCATATGGGGCATGATGATATAATAATTGAATTTAATTACAAGAAAAAGTTCATATGATGAAGAATAAAGATTATTTCTAGAGAAAAACTCTATATAATTTTTTGGATAGAGAAATAAGTGTTTTATTCATTGAATTCTTAGAATAATTCATGTGTTGTGAATTCATAAAAAATTTTCATGGATAAATAATTATGTGAATTGCATGAGTTATTGGAAAGTAGGGTGCAAATAAGCCTTGATATTTCCCAAACCCGGATAGATATGTAAAAAGTGAATGAGGTTTTTGTAAAAGAGGATGATATGACCAAAAGCCTCTTTCATATTTTAAAAATTAGTTTCCCATGTCTTGGAAACCATGTCCATATTGATGACAAAAATAGGTGTCTATTTAATATTTAATTCTGGAAACATGAGCTCCAAATATTTCTTCGAATATTCCAAACCGTAAGTCTTGTGTAAAAAATCAGAGAGGTTATTTTTAATGAGCGCGTTAAAAACACAAACCTCTTTGTGTTTTCCAAATATCGTTTCCATTTTGTTGGAAATCGTGTCCAAATTTGATGACAAAAACAGGAAATTATTTAATAGTTAAATCTAGAAAAATGGGTTGCAATGATTCATTCGAATCATCAAACCCATGACACATGTGAAAAAAATGAGAGAGATTATTTTTAATAATTCTATTCCAAACACAAATATCCTTTGGTTTTCTGGAATTCATTTCCATAGATTCGTAATACGCATCCAAAGTTGATGGCTAAAAAAAAAAAAAAAATACTGAGTAAAATAAGAGTGCTACTATTTGATATTTCAACCGATAAAAATAATTGTTTATGTACATATAGACATAATAATTATGTTGATAATTATTTAAATGAAATTAAGTTATTTATTTTAAGATATTACCAAGTATGTTCTCATCATGCATATGCATTAAATGTTGAAGATAAATATTGGACTCTTGAAAAGAGTATGTGCTTAGGTGCACATGAATAATTATCTAGTATATTTGACCTACTAGAAATTATTATGTGATTTTACATGTATGAGGAGATTTAGTCATGTAAAAAGATATAAATAAATTATGTGAGAGGTAGCTCACATAAAACCTTTGCGTAAAAGGTAATTGGTTGTGTTATTTGAGAAGGATTTTTATTCATGTTATTTCTTGAGGAAATATTACAAATCTCTCTAATATGTGAAATGATAAGAAATTATTTTGTATTTCATGCATTATAGCTAGTTATTTAGATATATTTTGGAAAAATAATAATTAAGGTGTTAAATTCCTTGGAAAATAAATATATATATTTGTATGAAAGGAAGTAATTATTGGGTTATAACTCTTCAAAAAGAATAGAAGAGAAAAATATATCCTTGTATGCATTATTGCATTAGATTCTTAGAGAGGAAAAATAGTAATCACATGCTTTATTATGTAATATTATTTAGAGAAACATATATATGCTTGCATGCATGGAAAAAGTATAGTTTTGGGATTAGATCTTTCGGATGAGACAGAAATGTCCCTTTGCATGCATGAAAGAATAAGTGGTATGCGTTTGACCCCTTGGAAAAGCAATGTGTTTATTTTTCCATGAAATATTTATTTAGTTTCTTTTGGAAAGAAATATATGTTTTACATGCAAGAATAAAAAGGCTATGTTATTGCATGCACAAAATTATAACTAGTATGTTAACCTTGTTTGAAATAAAGCTCACATTTTTATACATATAGCCAATGCGAATAGCTCTTGTGTGGAAAAGATGTCTTTGGAAAAGAACATGCATTCATATCCGTAAGTATAGAATCTATTGTGTTAATCCCTTTGGAAAAGAAAACATAAGATTTGGAAAAAAGGAAATTGCTTGTTGGGATAGTTACCTTGAAAGCTTGTTATGGATTTTCATGCAAAATATTATTATATAGTATGTTATTTTTCCTTTGGAAATAATATAAAAGTGCATGTGAGATTTTGTTAGTGGTTGTTAGAAAGATGATGATTGATAGCAATTTATATGTTACTAATGCATGTGAAATGATGTTAAAGAAGGTATTTCATGTCAACTTGGTTATGTTTTATACATGCATACAAATATTTGTTGTAGTGTCACAAATGGAGATTGATTATTGGTTTATTAATATTTTATCTAATCGTGATATCAAGTGTGCTGACGACAAGAATGGTAGGAAAGAAGGATGACTTGAGAAAAGGATTTTTCAATTTTAACATTGTGGAAGATAAAGAGTTGTTAGTCCATGCAGGTTTAGTAGTTCCAACTGCATGATGACCCATTCAAGGAAACAATATGACTACAAAGACAAAGATTGAGGATTCGTGGGTAAATGGTATCATGGTGATTGTAATAGCCTATAGCTAGTTATGTTGCATTTAATATTATTTTTCTATTCAATTTTTATGACAATGGTCAAGGGATGGAATCCCTTATAACCATTGAGTAAGGGGTGACAACCCTCATGAGTGTTTAATAATAAAATTAAACATTTGTTGCTTTTCACCCTACAAGGTTTCTAGGGTATATCGGTGTCTAATGATGTGATTGTTCATTGTGTCATTTTCATGATGTGATGTTTATATTATCAATTAGGTGATTTACTAATTGATTTAAAATGATCATGGGATCGATGCATGGTTATAGCAGGAAATTTAAGTTAATATGCTACAACAAGGACAATTAATGGTTGTATAACTCACTATAATTTTTACTAAATATTTCTCCAAGTGACAATGATGGGTATTGAAATGGTTAATGTGGAAATATAGAAAGTAATTTATAGGCTACAAATTTGTAAATGTTGAAAAAAATTCCTAACTCCATGCATTTTCCTGTGAGGTTATCGGGGTACGTTATAGTCACCTCATTTGTAGATGCCACATTTATTATGATATCCAAGGGATGTTATATTTTCTATATAAATATTTGGATGGTTTTTTGTCTACATTCTTTCAATATATTTATAGATCTTTTTATCATGGAGGTCCTTAAATTTAGATCTTCATATATGGCTTTATGTGTCCTTCCCCTTTTGAACTCTTCAAATGTGGTCACCTACTTCCACTTTTCCTTGCCTACCTAGGTCCAAAATTGATAAACCAAGATTCAAACTTATTCAAATGTCAAATTGGTGAGGTATCATACCTCTTATTCATCCGATCAATGGGACATATTTATTGAGAGAGAACTTAGGGGATTTCAAATCACATTTCATAGGTTGGATGTCATAGGATTTGTTACCTCACTTTCTATATGGGTTCTTGTAAGATATTTTTAAAATTTTCATTTTCATCTCAACCTCTGTGATTCTTGTCACATTGATAATTTTCCAATTGAGACATATGTATATATATGTGTGTATTTCATGTATGTACCATTGGTTTGATGTCACATTTCCTTTTCCATTTAGGACACTAGGTTCTGGAAGAGATTGTTTTAGCTCCCACATTTAGCTTGATAAGTATGATCCATGTGTATATGATATCTCCAATGTGTATTATTTTTATTGTGATTACTTAAGAAATCTATTCTAACTCTCGATGCTTTGGCTATAATTTATAAGTTAGGTTGTTCCATGGTGTTTCATAATTTTACTCAGAGAAGTTTGTCATGTTGATGGTCTGGGTATTTACTTGGTGAATTTAGTAGGGGCTACACATCGATATTTTTATACTTCTTATTTCCCTTAGTCAAATGTTAACCCATGTATCTCTTAACAACACATGTGGAGTCCTTCTAAACTATGGCTAACTTATAATAGTGTATTTTTGAGCTCTAAGTGAAGTTACCCGAAGATAATGGGCGACCTACATCTATGTGAGTTTATTGATAACATTAGTCACATATTTGAAGCTATTTTTCACCTCCTTAAGGGTTATTGGATATTTCCCTTATGTGTAAACCTCATGTCCTCTTTCCCTTCTTATATGAACATACTTTTTTATATTAGGGAGGTATTCTATAGTTTTTATTAATTTCTTTCCCCAACATAATTACAATCTCTAAACCTTCAACATTATTATATATAGCCTCTATGTAGTGAACTCCTTTTACTAAGATGAAAAGACAACATAGTGGAAACATAAACGACCATAGAAATTTCTTCATAAATATTTACTACCTTAAAATATAATTTTCTGCTACTCTAAAATTGACCTATTAAAATCTAAATTTTAATTTCCTGTTACTATTCTTGTATTCCTGGTTGGGAGTGAGTTTGGTTCCTTTTTTGCGTTCATAATCTCTTAAATTTTGTTGTAGGTCCCATACCCTTTTTTAAAACAAAATTCTTCACTTACCTTTACACAATTCTCAAAAATTATTTCTTTGTGGGTTTAATTCCAACAAAAATTAAATTTTGTAGACATGGGAGATGAACATGGGGTCTCCAAGAGTGGGGTGGGCATGGCCTCTGTGGGTTTGATGAGACTGGAGCTTGTGATGAAATCAATTGTTCCAGTCATCATGACTAGAGTGCTAGATACTTATGATTTCATTATTGTTGTGATTATCTACACAAAAATTCACCACAAGGAAAATTCCTATTAGATATTTGATGGCTATTTGCGTCTGTTGGAAATATGATGTAGAGTGTTGTCCTTGATGGCAACCCACTAAATGAAGATGAAGACATGCGACTATTGACATGTGTTGTCCTTGATGGCAAACCACCTGATGAAGTTATTCTTGACTTGATAGACCTGGTAAATGATGTAAATCTGATGTTTGTTGACAATATGATGCTGAGTGTTGTCCTTGAAAGGCAACCCTCTTGATGAAGATGATGACAACTTACTTGATGAAGTTGTGCTTAAGAGAATATGTTCCTGATGAAGAAAATATGATGTTTCTACAGTGTGTACAGAAGGCAATGAAGAAAGGAATTCAGAATGTGCTCAAAGAATGATGAAAAGAGTATGTCTCTATGTATACGCGGAAATTCCTAGGTGAAGTCGCGTATGCACGCGGAAAAGAACGTGCCAAGTCGCGTATGGGCTAAAGCGCTCAAAAAGTGCAAAACCAAGGGTAACCACCATGGTATTGACCCATTGTATTGGGTAATGATCCGCCTAATTGACCCCGTCCAGGTAGTTTTGGGCTCATGGTTTTGTTTTGGCCCATGGTATTAAAAAAGGGGCTCATGGTATTGAAAAAGGAAAACCTATATAAGGAGAAGAAATTCATTGTGCAAATGAGAGGTGTGGGTGCAAGATGTCTGAGCTTGAATGAATACTTCTCTCTGAAGTATATCTGAATGGAAAGGGTTACACTTGAATGATAAATCTGATTGTATGATGCACCAACGATGAAGAAGGGGATCTAGATCTGAATTGCTCTTGTATTTGTTAGATCTGATTATGGAAGACTTAGATCTGTGATGAGGCGAGCATCTAGGCGAACATCTGTCTGAAGCAAAAGGGTAGATCTGAACTGAATATCTGATCTGATGAAGTATGCTGCTCTGTAATGATTGAAGATCTATACGCTACTTCGCCGCGGAGGAAGCGCGTATACACGCGGCTTCAGCGAAGAGAAAGCGCGTATGCGCAATAAAATATACACTGAGTTATACGCTGGTTTGTATGGACGGAAGCGCGTATACACGCGACATCACTGAAGGGAAAGCGCGTATGCAAATCATAGGGGGTTTGTCAAGGAAGGGTATGAACATTCCATCCGTTCGCCGTGCTTTTGCTATCTGACTCATGGATATGTATCTCGTTGGTGACGTATGGAAAGGGCTTTCCATGAAAAATATGAATAAATGAGCTCACAAGTGGTGTTCTATTGGAAGCTTGAAGTTGTTGGATCCAAGGTGAAAATTAATGAAACGTGGCTTGTTGCAGGTGGAAGGTTGTAGCCTTTCTACTGGGCGGGCTTCCTTCTGTGAGGGGGTCGGGCAAACCGAGATCGGGGGCTGGGTAGCCTCCTTCCGCAGGAGGTCAAACGCAGCCGGGGTCGAGGCTCCCTTCTGGTGAGAGGCTTAAGGCCAGCGCAGTGGGTGTCGCGTGCCGCTCAAGTTCGCGCTCAACATATGGTTGTAAGATGTTTTCTCTATAATAAAATATTGAAGGCTGAGCAACTGCAGCGGTGGTTTTCTCCCGACTTGGGTTTCCACCTAAAAAAAATCATGGTGTTCATGTGTAATGCTTTGTGTGATGTCTTATTCTGTTCTTACTGCACATGTTTACTGTTTATTAAACATCTGATGAATGAATGATGGAATAATAAGAGTGAAGATTTAATGACATATCTAGATCTCTGTGTATACGCTAGTTTCATAAAGGGGATCCGCGTATATACGCTAGTTTACTGAAGGAAAGTAGCGTATGGGTTTTAAGGAATGAAAAAGTAAAAAGATTTGATTATGCAATAAATACTGATTCACCCCCCCCTCTCAGTATTTTTCCCAACAATTGGTATCGGAGCCAGGTCCTTCTGCAGAAGCTTGATCGCTTGAAGGAGATCCGTCGCAATGGGAAGTCAAGAAGGAGTAATGTCTATAAAGCCACCTCTATTCAATGGAAGCAATCTGATATTCTGGAAGGTACGAACAAAAGCATATCTGCAAAGTCTTGGAGCAGATGTATGGGCAATCGTGGAAGAAGGTTATCAATACCCAGCAAATATTCCTACCGATGCAGCAGAAAGGAAGAAGTATGAAATCAATGCCAAAGCAGTGAATTTCTTGTTAGGAAGCATGTCTGAATCAGAATTTGCTAAAGTGATGCAGCTACATTCAGCAAAAGAAATATGGGACAAAATCATTCTGAGCTATGAAGGAGATACAAAGGTAAAAAGTGCAAAACTCAAAACTCTTAGAATTGAATATGAAAATTTGAAGATGCATAGTGATGAAAGTGTTGCCAGTTTCTTTCTTCGTCTAGATGATATTGTAAATCGGATGAGAAATTTGGGTGAAACCATAATTGATACTACTCTGGTAGAAAAAGTCTTAAGATCCTTGACTTCAAGATTTGACTCTAAAGTTTCAGCTATTGAAGAAAGGCAAGATCTGCAAACGCTTACTATTGTTCAATTACATGGTACTCTGACTGCTTTTGAAATGAGACAAGGAGGTCCTTCTCAAATAAGAGAAGCTGCTTTTAAGGCATCTACAAAAGGGAAGGAAAAGGAATTTGTCAAAGAATCCAGCTATATATCCGATGAAGAAGAAGAAAATTTCGTGAGAAAGCTCCAACTAGGTACTGGAAGATTCAAAGGTAAGCTTCCCTTCAAATGTTTTGAGTGTGGAAAAGTTGGTCATTATGCTGCAAAATGTCCTTATAAAGGAAAAGAAGTAGTAAGAAGGAATAAGAACCAATCTAGCTCTAAGAAAATTTACTATACTAATGAAGATAGTGATGGGTCATCTAATAGTGAGGAAGAATGTGAAGAAGATCTTAGACTTCTCATGGCATTTGAACAAAAAGAAGAAAAGGATACTTTTATGGATGCTCTAGAGGAAAACAATTTTCTTGAAGAAAATAATCAACTCAAAATTTTCTTAGAATAACAAAAGATAATCAGAGAGACCATTGAAAAACAGCTTGAAGAAGCAAAGAAACATATTGAAAAACTAGAATGTGAAGTGGTAAGTCAAAGAAAAGAAGTTGAGAAAGAAAAAACCTTGAATCTTAGATTTGCTAAAGGATCTGAAACCTTAGATGAGATCATCAAGGTACAACGTTCTCCTCTTATAAAGACAAGTCTTGGATATACCGGAGAATCTTCTCAAACTTCAGCACCAAACTATCTAAAAGCAGTTACAGGTGGTTTACATCATTCAGTCACTCAGCAAGGGAATGAAGGATCTCTACAGGGAAATCAGGACCATCTCAATTCAAGGTACACTAACAGGAATAGCTTTCAAAGACACTACAACCAACAGGTAAATTCAAATAGAAGATTCCATGATCGCAGAAATTTCTACTTCAATGGGCAATGTTTCACTTGTCACAATTTTGGTCATAAAGCTATTCAATGTGTTGCATATAAAACCATCATGACAAGAGAAGCAAGAAAGAAAAGGTTGGATACTGAACCAAAGAAGAATACCTATAATAATTTTTCTCCTCTTCAAAGTGAAGTTGAATGCACTTATTGCAATAACTTTGGCCATGAAGAATCTGAATGCAGGAACAAGATCCAGCCAAAAGAACATGTTCCCTCAAGCTCTAAAATATGGAAAAAGAAAGAACCACCAGTTGAAAATTGTGGGATAGCATTATTTGCAGAAGGTGAAGAAAATCAATGGTACATCGATAGTGGGTGCTCAAGACACATGACAGGTGAAAAAAGCAAACTTCATACTTATAATGCTCTAGAAAAGGAAAAGAAAGTTACATTTGGAAATGATACTCCTGTTGTAATTAAAGGAAAAGGGTCAGTATTTCTAAAAGAAAAAGTGAAGGCTAAATATGTTATGTATGTTGATGGATTAAGGCATAACCTGTTAAGTGTTAGTAAAATGTGTGACCAAGGTGCAGAAGTGGTCTTCAGTTCCAAAGAATGTGTGGTTCGTGATCTTGATACAGGTAGAATCATTATAAAAGGAAAAAGAAATCCAAGCAACCTGTATGTACTAAACGGCATAGATCAATGTTACTTGAGCAAATCTTCATAAAATTGGCTATGGCATAGAAGGCTGGGGCATCTGAGTTTCTCTCAAATCAACAAAGCATGCAAGCTTCAAGCTGTTCGTGATCTTCCCAAGGTCAATCTTCCAGAAAGTATCATATGCAAATCTTGTCAATTTGGTAAGCAGACCAGAGTACGATTCAATGCCAAAGAAGGATCATCAAGTAAGCCTCTTGAACTCATTCATACTGACATCTGTGGACCTATGAGGAAAAATTCATTACATGGGGATGAATACTATATCTTATTTATTGATGACTACTCTAGAATGTGTTGGATCGGGTTCATTAAACACAAAGATCAAGCATTTGAAAAATTTTAGAGCTTCAAAGCATTGGCAAAAAATGAATTAGATCTAAAAATCAAGTGTCTTAGATCTGATCGAGGAGGAGAATATTCATCAAATGAATTCTTTGAATTTTGTGAACAACATGGCATAAAAAGACAATTCTCTGTAGCAGGCACTCCACAACAAAATGGTGTAGCAGAAAGAATGAATAGAACAATTGTTCAAATGGCTAGAGCTATGCTAGCTGATTCTGGCATTTCTAACATGTTCTGGAGTGAAGCAGCATTTACAGCTGTTAACATTCTCAACAAGGCTCATGTTAGGGTAAATAGTGACAAAACTCCATATGAACTCTAGTATGGTAATTCTCCCACTGTGAAGCATTTTAAAGTTTTTGGAAGTAAATGCTTTATCAAAAATAATGATGAAAAGCTTGGAAAGTTTGAACCTAGATCAGATGAAGGGATATTTCTTGGTTACACATCTTCAAGCAAAGCATACACATGTTACAATAAAAGGCTTCAAAAGGTTGTTGAATGTATTGATGTTGTTATTGATGAGTCTCCTGCAGCTCCTAAAGAAGAAAAACAAACAACAAAAGAAGATGATAGTGACATATGGCCTTCTACATCAGATGGAAATGATATAGACAATGGATCCAATGAAGAACCTGAAGATGATCTATCTGAAAAGGCTCCATCCAGATATGTTCAAAAGAATCATCCCGAATCTCAAATTTTGGGTGACAAAGAATCTGGTGTACGAACAAGGAGAAATCTTGTAGGATCTTCTAATCATTTGGCACTCATATCCACAATTGAACCACACAATGTTAATGAAGCTAGCAAATATGAATGTTGGAGGCAAGCCATGGATGACGAACTTGTTCAAATTGAAAAAAATGACACTTGGGATTTGGTTCCAAGACCTCATGACAAAAATGTCATTGGAACTAAATGGATTTTCAAGAATAAGTTAAATGAGAACGGGGATGTTGTAAGAAACAAAGCTAGACTGGTTTGCAAAGGGTATACTCAACAAGAAGGTATAGACTTTGAAGAAACTTTTGCTCCCGTAGCTAGACTTGAAGCCATCAGAATGTTCCTTGCTTTTTCAAGTTATCAACAAATCAAAGTTTATCAAATGGATGTCAAATCTGCTTTTCTTAATGGTGATCTTGAAGAAGAAGTATATATAGAACAACCAGAAGGATTCATTTTGGGAAATGATGCAAATCTTGTTTGTAGACTCAAAAAGGCTCTACATGGTCTCAAACAAGCTCCAAGGGCTTGGTATTATCGTCTTGACAAATATCTTCATCAACAAGGATTTTCAAAAGGGTCTGCTGATAGCAACTTATACACAAAAGTTGAAAATGACAAACTATTGATTTTGGTTGTATATGTTGATGACATCATTTTTGGGAGTAACGAAGAATCTATGAGTAAAAAATTTGCCTCTGTCATGCAGCAAGAATTTGAAATGTCTCTACTTGGGGAACTAACATTCTTTCTTGGCTTGGAAGTGCATCAAGCTGCAGATGGTATATTTCTGTCACAAACAAAATATCTTAAGCAAATTCTGAAGAAGTATGGCATGGAAGAATGCAAACCTGTAAGTACACCAATGATAACCGGATGCAGTCTCAGTTCTAATGATGATTCTCCCACAGTGAATCAACCAGAATATAGATCGATGATAAGAAGTCTGCTTTATCTCACTGGGACTAGACCAGACATTATGCATGCAGTTGGGATTGTAGGAAGATTCCAAGCTAATCCAAAGAGTCTCATCTTCAGGCTGTCAAAAGAATTTTCAAATATCTACAAGGAACTCAAGATTTTGGTCTATGGTATCCGAAGAATGCTAATCTTACTCTTCATGCTTACACTGATGCAGATTGGGCCGGAAGTGTTGATGATCGGAAAAGCACTAGTGGTGGTGCATTTTACATGGGGCCCCGGTTAGTATCTTGGTTCAGCAAGAAGCAAAATTCTATTGCCTTATCAACAGCTGAAGCAGAGTATGTAGCTTCCGCATCTTGTTGCACTCAACTCCTATGGATGATGCAAACCTTGCAAGATTTTCAAATCAAATGTGCAACTCCTATCTCCATTAAGTGTGACAATACAAGTGCCATCAGTATTTCAAAGAATCCTTTTATGCATTCAAAGACCAAGCACATTCCCATCAAGTATCACTTCTTACGTGAACAAGTGCTTGAGCAAACAGTGAAGTTGGAGTATGTTCCCTCCAAAGAAAAAATTGTTGATATTTTTACCAAACCTCTGCCCAGGGAAGCATTCAAGTATCTAAGACAGAAGCTGGGAGTGTTATCTGCCAGTCAAAATAAAAAATCTGCATAATTTTAGAAGATGGCTTGAGATACGCGGATTTCCTGAAACACAGCCGCGTATACACGCGAGTTCATGCACAGAAAACCGCGTATGACTGATTGCTGACAATTTTTGGTTGGTTTAGCTCTCTTCAGCACAGCTGCAGTGCTGTTTGGTATCTCTGGTGATGTTCCAGTTCTCATAAATCTGTTTCTAATGTTTTGATGAAGATGCCTTGATGATTTATTGGTGAAAATATTCAGGATGCACAAACTAAGGGGGAGCCTTAGTCATATGAAAAGGATGCATGGATGCACAGATTCAGGGGGAGAATTAGCGTTGCTGAGTATAATGCATTGTTGGCATTATGATGGTTCTGTTATATGATCTCTCTTGAGGTCTTCTTGGTATTGGTCATGAAAAGTCATATTTGTATTTTTGATGAAAAGGTCATGTTGAGACCCTTGATGTAAATTCTGTAATATTCTGTCATGTATGAACTTGTCAAATTTGTAAACCCACTTGGTTGGGTAGCTGAATTGAAATGTGTAAATCCACTTGGTTGGATATTTGATGTAAGTATGAGTCTTTGGTGATAGGAAGAGTCATGTACTTTATTGAAAAATATGTTTGAAGATTCAGCATGAACTCAGGGGGAGCTTGGCCACTTCAGCACATATCAGATCTGCAGAATGTTCCTTCCACAAAGGGGGAAAATGTTGGTTTTTGATCTGCCCTTTGCCCTTGATGTCAAAGGGGGAGAGTGACATGGTGTTTGAATAAAGAGAAGATAATGATGTGACATATTTGGGAGAGTGACATAGTATCTATCTGCTGTGGTCACCAAACACCATCGTGGTTGCCATCAAGTCCAAAGGGGGAGATTGTTGGAAATATGATGCAGAGTGTTGTCCTTGATGGCAACCCACTAAATGAAGATGAAGACATGCGATTGTTGACATGTGTTGTCCTTGATGGCAAACCACCTGATGAAGTTATTCTTGACTTGATGGACCTGGTAAATGATGTAAATCTGATGTTTGTTGACAATATGATGCTGAGTGTTGTCCTTGAAAGGCAACCCTCTTGATGAAGATGATGACAACTTACTTGATGAAATTGTGCTTAAGAGAATATGTTCCTGATGAAGAAAATATGATGTTTCTACAGTGTGTACAGAAGGCAATGAAGAAAGGAATTCAGAATGTGCTCAAAGAATGATGAAAAGAGTATGTCTCTATGTATACGCGGAAATTCCTAGGTGAAGTCGCGTATGCACGTGGAAAAGAACGTGCCAAGTCGCGTATGGGCTAAAGCGCTCAAAAAGTGCAAAACCAAGGGTAACCACCATGGTATTGACCCATTGTATTGGGTAATGATCCGCCTAATTAACCCATTTCAAGTAGTTTTGGGCTCATGGTATTGTTTTGGCCCATGGTATTAAAAAAGGGGGCTCATGGTATTGAAAAGGATAAACCTATATAAGGAGAAGAAATTCATTGTGAAAATCATGAGTGTGGGTGCAAGATGTCTGAGCTTGAATGAATACTTCTCTCTGAAGTAGATCTGATTGGAAAGGGTTACACTTGAAGATAAATCTGAATGTATGATGCACCAATGATGAAGAAGGGGATCTAGATCTGAAATGCACTTGTATTTACTAGATCTGCTTATGGAAGGCCTAGATCTGTGATGAGGCGAACATCTAGGCGAACATCTGTCTGAAGTGAAAGGGTAAATCTGAACTGAATATCTGATCTGAAGAAGTATGCTGCTCTGTAATAATTGAAGATCTATACGCTACTTCTCCGCGGAGGAAGCGCGTATGTACGCGGCTTCGCTGAAGTGAAAGCGCGTATGCGCAATGAAATATACACTGAGGTATACGCTGGTTTGTGTGGACGGAAGCGCGTATATACGCGACATCAGTGAAGGGAAAGCGCGTATGCAAACTAGGGTTTGTTGAAGCAAGGGGTATGAAATATCTGATCTGTTCTGCTGTGTTTCTGCTATCTGATCTGTGTTGATAAGTATCTGTTGGTGATGTATGTTTGTGCTTAAAAGTATGGAAAGGGTCCAGTCTGAAAATATGATGAAATGTGGCCTGCAAGTGGTGTCCTATTGAAGTTGTTGGATCCAGTGTGAAAATTGATGAAACGTGGTCCAAGGTGGTGCTGAGGGTTGTAGCCTTCAGTCAGGGGGTTGTAGCTCCCTTCCAGGTGAGGCTGGTAAACGAGATCGGGGTGTCGTAGCTCCCTTCCAGGAGAGGCTGGTAAACGAGTCAGGGGGTCGTAGCTCCCTTCCAGGAGAGGCTGGTAAACGAGCGCAGGTGGGTGCCTGCGTGCTGGTCAAGTCTGCGCCAGCACATATGTTGTAAGATGTTTTCTCTATAATAAATATTGAAGGCTGAGCAACTGCAGCGGTGGTTTTCTCCCAATTTGGGTTTCCACCTAAAAATCCTGGTGTTCATGTGTGTGATGCTTTGTGTGATGGCTTATTCTGTTCTTACTGCACATGTTTACTGTTTATAAAACATCTGATGAATGAATGATGGAATAATAGGAGTGAAGATTTAATGACATATCTAGATCTCTGTGTATACGCTAGTTTCATAAAGGGGATCCGCGTATATACGCTAGTTTACTGAAGGAAAGTAGCGTATGGGTTTTAAGGAATGAAAAAGTAAAAATATTTGATTATGCAGTAAATACTGATTCACCCCCCCTCTCAGTATTTTTCCCAACAGCGTCTTTCATCAAGACTCGCTTGCGAGCTCCCAAGTGTTTCTACGAGTATGACTATCGCACATTGAGGGTTTTTAGGGTTTTAAGATTCAATAAATTCCTTTTAGTATAAAGGGAAAATAATATTTTTTTTGTATTTTATTTTTGTTTCAGAAGAATAAGTGATGAATGAAAATTGAGGAAAACATGCCATTGCTATTTTTTTTATGTGAATGTAGCCTTAAACTTATCTTACTCGTGCAACAATATCAAGTCTAGAAGATACTAAAGTGACGATCTTTGTATTAGTAAATAAAATATTTACTTTTTGTAGTATTCATTGATATCTACACTCATAAAAATAAAATATATTGTTCTTCGAATTTAAATTCATCCTTTTATTTATCTATTCTTATTAAACTGATAAACCCAAAATAATTTTCCTATGACAAGAAATATATATTAGGAAATTTGTTTGCATTGATCCACATAAGTTGCAATCTTTGGATGAATAGAATGTGTGGTGAGCAACAAAATTATTTATATGATACATAAAAATTATTTCCATTTATTTACTAAAGTATTTTCATTGATACCTTCGCCATGAAAAGAAAAAGGAAAGAAACTTCTTCAAAATTTCAAATATAACAAAATTATTTCTTGATATCAATAAATTAAATGTTTTCTTTATGTTACAAATTTTACTATGGGAATGTTAACAAGTTTATTATTTGTCGTTTTTTGAAGATTTATTGTGATTCAAAACTCCATAATGGAATTAAATATATTTAAAGTATGGCTAGATAACTAGCCATGATTTACAAAACTTTGTCGTATGGTACATGTAATTGAGAATAGTGTGGTTGAATACAGACAGGAAATTTTAGGGTTATATGTTGTATATATGACCAAGAACTTGAAATCTTGTAGAGAATCAATTTGATGTTAATTATCCCTATTATTTAAGGATATCTTAGTTTTTAATTTGGAACCTAATAAAAAAAATCCAGATCAAGTAGCGTTCCTATTATTAGTTTTTGACAGCGTTTGATCATTTTTTTCACTACTTATGGGTAGGATTTGGAATTAAAGTTTTGTTGTGTTTTTATTTTTTGAATTCCTGAAATTATTTTAAATATTAAATTTTCACAAAATGGCATGTTGGTACATTCCTAGCCTAAAATAATATTGCAATCAACAAGGACAAGTGGGAAGGCACATTCATGAAAAAATACTGCATTCCAGATGGAATGAAAGATTTTAAGGCCTGATTGGACAAAGGACTAAACCACATAAATTAGAGAGCTGATGAAACCAACAAAAGCAGTGGAAGAGACACTGTCTTGAGAGTCCTTGCTTGAAATCCATATTCCCTCATCCAGTAGTTGTGTATGGATACTCCGCCATTAGTGGTTTGAGCTCATATCCCTGGCTTTCCATCATATCATATTAATTTTTTCCTCCATTCGAGGAAGCTTAGGGGATCCTTTCCAATGGTGTTCTGACCATCGTGTCTATAATCAGTTGGAACCCTTCCAAGTGTGAAGTGGTATTATCTGAATGAGTTGTAATAGTTTATAAGCCTAAGCTCCATGGAAACTTTCCCATCCTAGTTCTAAACTGTTGAAGCAAATTTTGAAAGAATGGTAGAAGTATGCAAATAAATAATTTTTTCCATTTGATTTGTGACTCTCTACTTACACTACATTATTGATGTTATTTAATATTACTTTAGAACATATTTAAATTTTCAAATGTCTAGGTGATCAGGTAGAAGTTTCATTTAACTTAGAACTAAAAATGAAATCACAAACAAGATTTAAAATAATGGTGAGGAAATACTTCAATACTTGATGTATCAAAAAAAATTTCATGTAGGTAAGTTCCTTACATGGATCCTTTTATGAAGGATCAAATCTTTTTCACTTGCCACCTTCAGGTCACAGTCTCCCATTGAGCCATGATTTAGTACAATATTTCAAATACATGACCATATAAGGAGGAATTTATGCTTATTTATAACTACTTTATGCTAATTACCTAGTAGGCATCCTTTAACGATGCCACATCATATTTATTCAATGTTTACTAAATAATAATAATTGGCATTATGGAATCATTCCATGTTACGTTAAATGTCCAGTTTCCACCATAATTATCCTATTCTTATTATTAATTTGCCCATAGGCCCATATTACACCTTTAGAGGCGCTCCCAAAATTTTATCCCTCTTCAAGAAGTGTTTTCCTTTTAGTAATGATGTAGAAATATAAACCAAGGTTTCATGTATGGTTGTTAACTGCAATAGTCAAATAGTTGAGGAAACCAAGGTCCTACATAAAAATGTTGGTGTAGTCCTCAAGCTAAAACAGTCTAATAAACTTGTCCATAAACTTGTGTCCCATGTCCCAGTGATCATATTCACTCCCAAATGACGATACTTGAGTTGAATAAAACATTGAGTCATATGCTATACATCCTTAAAACCATTATGTGGGTAAAATTAAATAGAACCGTCCAGAGTAAAAAACATCCTCCATAGACATAAAAGGGAGGCCCTGGAACAAACTATACCAGTATAGAAGAAGCATAATATAAACTATTGGGCACCACATGCTCATGTCTTCCATCAGTGATCCTCTCTTAATTTTTTTCAAATAGAAATTAGAAGTACTCATGTTCTCATTAATGACAACTCTCAATATGAAAATTTGTAGAACCCTCCTCTAAATTATAGCAATCATGTAGGTAACGAGGATACTCCTCTCTATTTTCATTAAATTTGAGATTTAAGTTCAAGGAATGCTATACTAAGTTTCCTTAATGGATACTTGGTGAAATTTTACAAAAGAGTATGTTAGAGCCATAAAATTTTCATTACATTAAGATTAAAATTTCAGTGAAACCCTCATTCTGCAACAATTGAAAAATGGAATAAGGTTACTCACAATAAATTTACACAAATCACCATATAATCACTTTATCAATCGAAGAGAAAATCCCTCGAAGTATAATATCCTCCCCAAGTTAATTCACTAATCTGAAATATCATTAGCAAAATTTTCAAGAGAAAATCATGAAAAAAATTCATATTTTCTATGGGATTTATCCCATAAAACTCCATGAGTAAATGAGGTGAGAGCTATTTCTATTTATGGGAGAAAAACACAACTCATTATTACAATAAAATAACATTTTCTAAGCTACAATTTCCTCAATTAGACCGAGGAGCATAAAAAATCCCTCGCAACAAATTTATCAATCCAAATTAATATTAAATGGTGCTTTTAATGCCGCATGTACAACAAATAAGGGATTAAGCCCTCAAACGATGACCCTTTTCCACAAATGAAGGGAAATAAAGGGGTGTTAGTTCAACATCCAACCTTCAAATTCCCTTCACCACCTAAAAATGAAGTCTTCCAAGACTTATCGAAGAAGTCTTTAAACTTTCCACCCAGAGCCTCTAAAGCGGGTACACAATCCAAAATTATTTACCAATGTTGGCACATGGGCTCCAAGTAATCAAAGGATCAACTTTAAAATCCTCCATAAAGTATGTAAGAAAAATCAAAGCCTTACTTATGAGAACATAGACCTCAGAGATGGCTCATTCATAACTCAGATAAGTTGGACTCATTTAGCATGTTAATTTTATATTGTAATTTATCCTTTAAAGAGGTTGGATCTTCTTGAAATATCAAATTTACATGCCATCATGTTGTTTCTAATCATGAATTTCTGACTCGTATGTTTATATGTGTGTTTGTTTCCACCATCATATTATAAATTATTCTAATCAGCCCTCCACATGTGAACATTGTTTGAGGTCACACAACTCAAATTGTTGGTTAAACTTCTTGTTGGGTCAATTTACTGTTGTAAAATAACGCAAGTGTTTATTATCAATCTGGGTTAGTGGAACTTAGAAGCATCCCCTAAGTATATGGGTTTCAGTTGCGATCAAATTAGAAGTTGGTTTATTGATGATTACGGAAATGCATATTACAAATATAAATCTAACTTAAACAATTTGTAAATTTAGATGTGTAACTAGAAGCAGAAGAATATCCTAACTTAAGAGATTTGTTTGTCCTTCTCTTAACAATATTACCATGTGAATTAGAGATCAAACTACTTAACTAAACAATAGATTAAGATAAATGAAGTAATAATTAAAGAGGCTCTGCATTGAAGAGGTCCTTATTTTCCTTCATCATATATTCATTTATCAACAATGCTATTGTTAAAATAGGAATTTAGAAAAAGAAGGAAATATGAATTTTAGTTTTAATCTCTTAACCAGGTAGAAGTATTTAGCTTTAGATACTGGTTTGTCTCTTCGCATGCAGAATAGAAACAATATTAAGATTCATCAGCAATCAAAGCATGCAAAAGCATGTAAAGATGAATTCTAGCTGAAAATATTGATTAGATAGAAAGAGATTTTAAATTTAAACAATTGTTTGTCCTTTCATACGCAAGTTAAGAATTACCATTAGATTCATCAATACTTCAAAATAATCAGCATAAACAAATTAAACATAAGAAAAATAATTCAAAAATTGCAGCTATGAAATAAACTAAGAAGTGCACTTAGCTCGGTGTGGGAGCCCTCCACCCTTGCCTTGCACATTGAAGGTAAATTCAGCTACTTAAGAATTCAATCAATCAACCAGCATGTAACAACATCAAAATATGATAGAACAGATCTTCAATTATGTCTCCAAGTCTCAGAAATAATAATAATAAGTCATACAAATTCCATATCAAAGCCTTCAAAGTTTGAGACTTAAATAGATAAAATATCTAATAAACTCATCTAAAATATCTCAAGTATTCATAACTATTCTTATCCTATCATGTCAAGTCAAATTGATCTATAGATCCATCATAATCTAGAAAATCCCACAAAATAACAGTTTTGACCTAGTTTCTAGGGATCTTCCATAAAGACTGGTCCTATTTGACCGCCTTTGACCAGGCCTATTAAAGCTCATTCTGACTATGCCAACAAGTGTACTCCTATTCTTAGTTCTTGAGCCTTCTATAAATGTATCCATCTTGATCCCATATGTCTCGCACATATGAAAACCATAATACTATTACGGAAATTTCTACTGCTGTCCAAAATTGCACTTAAATTTCAAATTTTACAAAAACATCTAATAATTGAAAAACATAACTTAAATACCTATATATGCATCTTTGGGTCATTATAAGGTGGATATGATGATAAATAGATGGATAATATGGCATAATAAGGTGTATTTTCTAAACAAAAAGAGATAAAAAATGAGGACCAACATCTCCCCCAAACTGATGATCAAGCATGTCCTCATGCTTGCTTTTTCCTCTTTAACCTTCTTAGCCCTGATGATGATCCCATTCCTGATCCTGAAACCTCATGTTCTGCTATTTACAAAAGAGAATCCATGTCTTTTCCCTTTTCTTCCTTGTAGATAGAGGTTTTAACCTTCTATTTCTCATACTTAGCCTTCTAGGAATTTTTCTCCTGAAGCCACCTGAATGCCTGTGTATAAAGAAGATTCTTTTTGGTTTTTCAATTTTCCACTTCCTCACCTATATTCTCATTCTCCTTCACCAATTTCTCATTATTTATTTTATTTTTTTCTTTTTCCTCCTTCATGTGTCTTTCCATGATTTTTCTTATCTCCAAGCTATCAGTTAACTCTCTAACTTTGGAAAGGTTTTGATCTTCCCTCTTTGAATCTTTGTAAGTTGAAGTAGCTTCCACCTCATTTTTTTCAAAATAGGAATCTCCATCCATAGGATTTTCATACACTTCTTGTTGCAGTCTCTCGAGGATTTCATTTTCATGTTTTGTTATAGGAGATGTTTCCATGACTTGTGTTTATGGTTCTGCAGAATGCTTCTTTTTCTGTCTCTTGAAAATAGTCAAAAATGATGTTTCTTTCTCTAACATAACTATCTCCTACTGTTTACTTGACCTTGTTTTAGGATAAAGAGATGAATGCACAATATTCCTTCTTTCTTGTATGGGTTTAAGTTTGTTTTCAACAACTTTTTCTATAAACTTATTTTCAACCAAGAAATCCTCCCAAACCATTCCTTTTCCTTTCAATTGGTAATCTACAAAACCTTTGATGAGTCCCTGATGAATGAATTGAGCCTCTTTGGGTTTAGTCTCTAAGTTTATGCTTTCAATAATTTTCATCTAGTTTTTGTAAGAGAAATACGGCAAATTGATCCTTATATCTCCTTTGATGTGTTGTAGTAGCCTGACATGGTAAAGGTGTACTACACTAAATCTATTGTCACAAGTGAAGAAATTATGAATTATCAAAACCGCTAGTACATTTGGCGGAAATTATGTCACTTTAGTTTCGACACTTTTGTCGTAATGTCAGAAATTTCCCCAATTCCTATCAATTTTTCAAATCGCACCACAAACCGTCACTATACCGACATTTAGGGATATCGTCACTTTCTTGATGTTTATGTTTGTCATTGAAATTGTGACGTTTTAAACATTTCGTCGGTGTTACGATGTTTATGGGATGAAACTTTGGAATTGCGACGTCGCCTACACATCCGTTGGTCTTGCAACACTTGGGAGAAACTGTCGGAAAAGTGACATTTCTCATATAGACATCGGTCTTGCGACGTTGTGAAGCCAAACGTCACAAGACCGACATCTATATGAGAAACGTTGATTTTTTGACGGTTTCTCCCAAGTGTCGCAAGATCAACGTTTAAACAACACAACATTTTAATATGAAAACATTTGTTTGGTTGGACAAAAAACTTGGACATGAAAAACAATTACATGCGTGGACATGTAAAGTATTACTTTATTAACAATTGTTCAACATTTGAATATGAAAAAATTATATTATTTAACATTTTGTTTATGTAAATATGATTTATTTTGATATAATGAGTATTACATTATTGGATAATGCTTTTTTTTGTTGGAAACATGCTTATACATCAAAAAATTTACATTACACTTATACATGAAAACTTGCACATTTTGGCATATTGATCCAAAGGCTAGGACATGCTTGGGATCTTTTAAATCCTTGATTATAGCTTGGTGAGATGAAAACTCCACTATTCTACCTTTACTTGAATGAGTGATTTGATATTTTAATTGAAGGTTGCAACAAAGACTCAGAACACATAATACATTATTGAAATGTATGCTATATTCCTTAGTTGTTATAGACCCTACATCACCAAAAATAGAAAAAAAAATTGGTTTTACAGTCATTACAAGAAAAAAAATTGCATTTATGCTTAACCATATAATAATATGCTCTAGAATAAATAAGCCACTCATTGGAATAAGAAGTAAAGGATGCATTGAAATAGAAACCAAAAGCAAAAGTGTATCTCCAAACGAGCTAAACCTGGGTGAAATATTTTGTGGAAACAAAAAACATGATAATCATATTTTCGGGCGGCCCGTTTGCCGTTTGCTTCCATGTGGCATCCTTCAGTCGGGTGCGTCTTTTTGTGCCGTGTGAGGTCACCTGACCGGGCGCGTTCAGGTCGGACCATTTTGTTCGAGGGCGCCCATATCAGTTTTAATAAGTTGTGACCGCCCGGGTGCCTTGTGCATGTTCAGGCAGCCCGTTTGCAATTTTCTCCCTTTTGGCATTGTTCGGTCGGGCGCACCGTGTCACACCGTGTGAGGTCGCCCGACTGGGCGTGTTCGGGTCGGGTCTGGCCATTTCATTCTAGGGCGCCCATATTAGTTTTGCTAAGTTGTGACCGCCCAAATGCCTTGTGCACATTCGGGTGGCCCGTTTGCCATTTTCTCCCTCATGGCATCATTCAGTCGGGCGCGATGTGTCGCACCTTCTGAGGTCGCCCGACCAAGCGCATTCGGGTTGCGTCGGGCTGTTTCGTTCGAGGGTGCCCGTATCAGTTTTGCTAAGTTGTGACCGCTCGGGTTCCTTGTGCATGTTCAAGCAACCCGTTTGCCATTTTCTCCTTTGTGGCATCATTCGGTCGGGCGCGCCGTGTCGCGACCTGTGAGGTCACCTGACCGGGCACGTTCGGGTCAAGTCGGGTCGTTTCGTTCAAGTGCGCCCATATCAATTTTGCTAACTTGTGACCACCCAGGTGCCTTATGCACATTCAAGCAGCCTGTTTGTTGTTTTCCCCCTTATGGCATAATTCGGTCGTGCACGTCGTGTTGCGCAGTGTAAGCTTACTCAACAGGGCACGTTCAGGTCAGGTCATTTCGTTCAAGGGCGCCCATATCAGTTTTGATAAGTTGTGACCACCCGGGTGCCTTGTGAATGTTCGGGTGGCCCGTTTTCCATTTTCTCCCTTGTGGCATCATTCGGTCGGGTGTGCCGTGTCATGCCATGTAAGGTCGCCCGACCGGGCGCGTTCGAGTCGGATCTAGCCATTTCGTTCGAGGGCGCTCGTATCAATTTTTCGAACTTGTTACCACCCGAGTGCCTTGTGCATGTTCGAGCGGCCCATTTTCCATTTTCTCCCTTGTGGCATCATCCAGTCGGGTGCGCCATGTCGCGCCGTGTGAGGTCGCCCGACCGGGCACGTTCGGGTCAGGTCGGGTTGTTTCGTTCGAGGGCACCCGTATCAATTTTGCTAAGTTGTGATCGCTCGGGTGCCTTGTGCACGTTTGGGCGGCCCATTTTCCATTTTCTCCCTTGTGTCTTCGTTCGGTCGGGCATGCCGTGTCGCGCCGTGTGAGGTCTCCCGATTGGGCGCGTTCGGGTCAGATTGGGCCATTTCGTTCGAGGGTGCCCATATCAGTTTTGCTAAGTTGTGACCACCCAGGTGCATTGTGCACGTTTGAGTGCCCCATTTTCTATTTTCTCCCTTGTGGCATCGTTCGGTCGCCCGACCCGGCACGTTCGGGTCAGGTCAGGCCGTTTTGTTTGAGGGTGCCCGTATCAGTTTTGCTAAGTTGTGACCACCCAGGTGCATTGTGCACGTTTGGGCGACCTGTTTATTGTTTCCTCCCTTGTGGCATCGTTCAATCAGGCGCGCCATGTCACGCCGTGTGAGGTCGCCCGAATGGGCACGTTTAGGTTGGGCCATTTTGTTTGAGGGCACCCATATCATTTTTGCGAAGTTGTGACCGCCCTGGTGGCTTGTGCACTTTCGGGCGGCCCATTTGCAATTTTCTCGCTTGTGGCATCGTTAGGTCGGGCACGCCATGTGAGGTCGCCTGACCAGGCATGTTCGGGTCAGGTCTGGCCATTTCGTTCAAGGGCGCTCGTATCAGTTTTACTAAGTTCTAACTGCCCGAGTGCCTTGTACATGTTTAGGTTGCCCATTTATTGTTTGCTCCCTTGTGGCATCGTTCATTCGGGCTCGCCATCTCATGTTATGTGAGGTCACCTGACCGGGTGTGTTCGGGTCAGGCCATTTCGTTCGAGGGCGCCTGTATTAGTTTTGTTAAGTTGTGACCGCTTTGGTGGCTTATGCACTTTCGAGAAGCCTGTTTTATATTTTCTCCCTTGTGACATCATTTTCTTTGGTGTGCCATGTCGCGCTGTGTGAGGTCACTTGACCGGGCATGGTCGGGTCGGGTCGTTTCGCTCAAGGGCGCCCATATTTGTTTTGCTGAGTTGTGACCGCTCGAGTTCCTTGTGTACGTTCGAGTGGCCCATTTTACATTTGATCCCTTGTGGCATCATTCGGTCGGGTGCGTCCTGTTTCACCGTGTGAGGTCGCTCGACTGGGTGTGTTCGGGTTGGACCGTTTCATTCGAGGGCGCCTGTATCAGTTTTGCTAAGTTGTGACTGCCCGAGTGCCTTGTGCACATTCAGGGGGCCTGTTTTTCATTTTCTCCCATGTGGCATCATTTAGTCAGGCACGCCGTGTCACGTCGTGTGAAGTCGCCCTACCGCGCGGGTTCGGGTCGGCCCGTTTCGTTCGAGGGCACCTGTATCAGTTTTGCTAAGTTGTGACCACCCAGGTGCATTGTGTACATTCCGGCGGCCCATTTTCAATTTTCTCCCTTGTGGCATCATTCAGTCGGGCGCGTCGTGTCGCTCCGTGTGACGTCGCCCGACCGGGCGCGTTCAGGTCAGGTTGGGTCGTTTCGTTCGAGGGCGCCCATATCAATTTTGCTAAGTTGTTACCTCCCGGGTGCCTTATACACGTTCGGGTGACCCATTTTCCATTTTCTCCCTTGTGGTATCATTCGGTCGGGCACGTCGTGTCGCGCTATGTGAGGTCACCACACCGGGAGCGTTCGGGTCGGGTGGGGTGATTTCATTCGAGTGCACATGTATCAGTTTTGCTAAGTTGTGATCACCCAGGTGCCTTGTGCATATTCGGGCGGCCCGTTTTCCATTTGCTCCCTTGTGGCATCGTTCGGTTGGGCACGCCGTGTCGCGTCGTGTGAGGTCACTCGACCGTGCGCATTCGGGTTGGGTCGGGCCATTTTGTTCAAGGGCACCCGTATTAGTTTTTCTAAGCTATGACCACTCGGGTGCCTTGTGCACGTTCGGGTGGCCCATTTGCCATTTTCTTTCTTATGGCATCATTTGTTCGGGCACACCGTGTCACGCTGTGTGAGGTCGCCAAACCGAGTGTGTTCAGGTCGGGCCGTTTTGTTCGAGGGTGCCCGTATCAGTTTTGTTACGTTGTGACCACCTGGGTGCCTTGTGCACGTTAATGCAACCAATTTTCCATTTTCTCCCTTCTGGCATCGTTCGGTCGGGCGTGCCATATCACGTTGTGTGAGGTTGCCTGACCAGGCGTGGTCAGGTAAGGCATTTCGTTCGAGGGCTCCCGTATCATTTTTTCTAAGTTGTGACCTCCCGGGTGCCTTGTGCACGTTTGAGCTGCATGTTTTCCATTTTCTCCCTTGTGGCATCATTCGGTCAAGTGCATCATGTCGCACCGTGTGAGGTCGCCCGACCGGGCGCGTTCGGGTCGGGTCATTTCATTCAAGGGTGCTTGTATCAATTTTGCTAAGTTGTGACCACCCGGGTGCCTTGTACACGTTTGGGCATACCGTTTGCCATTTCCTCCCTTGTGGCATCATTCAGTCGGGCACGCTGTGTGAGGTCATCCGACCGGGCGCATTCGGGTCGAGTTGTTTTGTTCGAGGGCACCCGTATCAGTTTTGTTAAGTTGCGACTGCTCGTGTACCTTGTGCATGTTCGGGTGGCCCATTTTCCATTTTCTCCCTTAATGTTGCATCGTTTGATCAGGCGTGCCATGTCGCGTCATGTGAGGGTGCCTGAACAAGCGCACTGAGGTTGCGTTGTTTCGTTCCAGGGCACCCGTATCAGTTTTGCTAAGTTGTGACTGCCCGAGTGCCTTGTGCACGTTCGGGCGGCCCATTTTCCATTTTCTCCCTTGTGGGATCGTTCGGTCGGGCATGCCGTGTCGCGCCATGTGAGGTCGCCTGATTGGGCACGTTCGGGTCGGGTCGGGTCATTTCATTTTAGGGTGCCCATATCAGTTTTGCTAAGTTGTGATCGCCCGGGTGCCTTGTACATGTTCGGGTGGCCCGTTTGCCATTTTCTCCCTTGTTGCATCGTTCGTTCAGGTGCGTCGTGTCGCGCTATATGAGGTCACCCAACCGAGCGCGGTCGGGTCAGGCCATTTCGTTCGAGGGTGCACGTATTAGTTTTACTAAGTTGTGACCTCCCGGGTGCCTTGTGCACGTTCGGGTGGCCCTTTTGCCATTTTCTCCCTTATGGCATCATTCGATCAGGAGCGTCGTTTCGTGCCATGTGAGGTCACTCGACCGGGCGCGTTTGGCTCAGTTCGGGCCATTTCTTTCGAGGGCACCCATATCAGTTTTGCTAGGTTATGACCGCCTGGGTGCCTTTTGCATGTTCAGGTGGCCCGTTTTCCATTCTTCGAACTTAAATTGTGTGACAACACTGTGTCTACGTTTGAAAGTGGAGATTGAACATACATTTGGCTTGATTGCAATAGACATTTTCATCAATAAATGTAAATCAGTGGCTAACAGATACTATAAATTAATAAATAAATAAGACATGGCAACAAGCTGCAACAATACTCACAAAATTGTTACATTGAGATGCAAAGAATAAGCAACTAATTTAACCCCTAGCCATTTAGCACCTAAACCATAAACCTCTAAACCCTTAACCCCTAACCCCTAAACCCTTAACCCCTAGCCCATTTAACCCCCTAGTAAACCCCTAACACATTTAACCCCCTAAACCCTAAACCTATAAATCGTTAACCCCTAACCCCTTAAACCATAAACCATTAAACCCTTAACCATAACCCCTTAAACCCTAATTCCCGACCCCTAACTCATCTAACCCCTAAAACCTAACCCCATTAGCCCCTAACTTCTAACCCCTAAAATCCTTAACTGCTAAATCCCCTAACCCATTTAACCTGCTAGACCCTAAACCTATAACCCCTTAACCCCTATTAGCCCATTAAACCCTAATTCCCAACCCCTAACCCATTTAACCCCCTAAACCATAAACCTCTAAACCTATAACCCATTTAACCCCTAAACCATAAACCTCTAAAACCTTAACCACTAACCCTTAAACCCTTAACCCCTCACCCATTTAACCCCCTAAACCCCTAAACCCCTAACCCATTTAACCCCCTAAACCCTAAACCTCTAAACCCTTAACCCCTAACCCCAAAAATATAACCCATTAACCCCTTGATCTGCTAGGGTCTGGTTACCTTGATATTAACTGTGGTGTATTCATACTCCTTCTGAATAACCAATAAAGGGTCAAGGAAATTGACCAATATGTTGTCAAGTTTTATCTTATCCATCTCTAGGGTAAGCTGCTTTTTGGCTAACTCCACTGCTTTTGATATCAATTTTTCCAATTTCTTCCTTCTTCTCATATGATTCCCTAATATTTTCATAGTGATGTTAGCCAAATTCTTTGGAAATCCTTCCTAGCAGACAATACTTGTGACCTGGCTGAAGCCTCGACACGTTCAGAGCATCTGGAATGACCTCTCTCTTCCCAAATCTCCCTCTCTCTCTATCTCTCTCTCTCTCTCTCTACCCTCCAATCCTCTCATAGCTATATCCCTCCCTCTATCCTTCTTTCTGCCCCCTTCCATATTTGTGTCACTATCTCCCTCTCTTACCCTTTTCTACCTCTCTCACTCCTCTCCCTCTCTCTCTCTCAGCTGATCCATTCATTCTCCCCCCTCTCCTTTATTTTATCTCCATCTCTCCCTTGTGACTCCCCTTGTCTCGCCACCTCTATCAATCTATGTCTTTATAATTATTCCTTCTCATATATATATAGAGTTAATATATATCATGACATACTGGGACCTACGATTGGGTTAATTCTGCCTTGTTGTCAATGTTAAAATGGTTAATCTTTGATAGACAAAATGTAGATCAAATATTTTATCAAAAAGAGGGAACCATACCCTATATTCTTCCAGGCTATGCCTATCATTCGCTTGGCCTCTTCTTGCTCTTACTTGAATGTAGTCCTGCTTGACTGGTACAGAAGAAGGTTTCACATTATCAACTATTTTTTTGGGAAAAAATTTAGTTGTTTCAACACTGCTACATTCTAACTCAAGCTTATCCTTTAAACCATCTTAGTCTTTGGTACTCTCTTCAACTTTTTAGTGCTTTCCATTCCTCTAAAGCAATGGCTAACAAATACTATAAATTAATAAATAAATAAGACATGGCAACAAGCAACAATACTTACAAAATTGTTACATTGAGACACAAAGAATAAGCAACTAACTTAACCCCTAACGCATTTAACCCCCAAACCATAAACCTCTAAATTTCCCTTAACCTGTAACTCCTAAACCCTTAACCACTAACCCGTTTAACCCCCTAAACCCCTAGTAAACCCCTAACCCATTTAACCCCCTAAACCCTAAACCTATAAAACCTTAACCCCTAATCCCTTAAACCCTAAACAATTAAACCCTTAACCCTAACCCCTTAAACCCTAATTCCTAACCCCTAACCCATCTAACCCCCTAAAACCTAACCCCATTAGCCCCTAAATTCTAACCCCTAAAATCCTTAACTGCTAAATTCCCTAACCCCCTAAACCCCTAACCCATTTAACCCCCTAAACCCTAAACCTATAACCCCTTAACCCCTAACCCACTAAACCCTAATTCCCAACCCCTAACCCATTTAAATCCCTAAACCATAAACCTTTAAACCCCTAACGCATTTAACCCCTAAACCCTAAACCTCTAAACCCTTAACCACTAACCCTTAAACCCTTAACCCCTAACCCATTTAACCTCCTAAACCCCTAAACCCCTAACCCATTTAACCCCCTAAACCCTCAACCTCTAAAACCTTAACCCCTAACCCCTTAAACCCTATTTCCCAATTGGCCTAACCCATTTAACCCCCTATATACATAATACATAAATTATAAAGAAAAAATTTATATATCTAAAAAAGAGATTAAAGCTCCAAATATTTAAAATACAACATAATTTAATAGTGTAAAGTTTAAAACTCCTTTTAATAAAGCATGGTGATTTATTAGGGTAGAAGGATTACTATATGAAAAAATCAGTCCATTATTTACTCATATAACTTTAATTGCTTCTCAAAAAGATATGTTTTATTTTTTTTATTGTAAATATTTTTAAACAATCAAAATAAACAAACATTTAATTATTTAGAAATTATTAAATTATTTAAAATGATTATAATTATTAAAAAATATTTATTTTTAAATTAATTTGAGTGGCCTTAAAAAAAACACACGTGTTTCATTTCAAAATGTCAAAAATTTTGAAATATCAAAAGTTTTAATTTCCCTCATTCATTTCCCTCCGGTTGCATGGTTTATCCAGGGAAGGAGGGAGGATCTGATCCAAGTATGAATTGGGTCGATAGAAAAAATTCCAGAGATCCTTCACATTCAGGGGGCCAATATGGCAACCAGATCGGCTCCAAGTTTTGGGAAGTGGTCTGTGAAGAACAGGGGATGGATCCTACTGAGAGATATCAGGGAACTTCAGAACTACAGCTTGAAAGGGTTATGGACAGGTCTTCAGACCTGATAACTTTGTTTTTGGCCAATCTGGGGCTAGAAAAACAACTGGGCCAAGGGGCATTACACGAAAGGAGCCGAGCTCATTGATTCTATGCTTGATGTCTTTAGGAAGGAGACTAAGAATTCTGATTGCTTGCAAGGTATGTGTCTTTTTCAGATTCAAATCCTTGACCTTGTGTTTTTGAAATGTAGGATTTCATTTTCTAAAATGATGTGGGTTTTTGTTGTGTACATGGTATCATAAAAATTCCCAATCTGAAGCCGCAGAGTGTTTTCATCTGTGTCTCTGCAAGTGCCAATCTCAAGCCGCAGAGGTACGATCTCGTTCACGTTTTATGTTTTCTTTTTTAATGCATGAAGTGAATTGTTTAACTGCTTCACATAATCAGTTGGAAGTAAAATTTGAAGCAGATACAATCATTTCCTCTGATCCAGAAACAATCATCTCCTCTAATCCAGAAACAACTCAATCTGTGGAAGATCAATCCCCAGAAATGCCAATAGTGCCACAGTTTGTGTCACTGACCCAGGAACAAAAAACTATGTTAAGCAAGGAGGCATTCACTCATATAATTGAAACATATAGGCAAGCTGATGGTGTAGGGGCAAGGATTTGTGATTTTCACTACTTGCACAATTGATTGCTCAGGTATATGCTCATAAAGTTTTTTATCAATAGTCTATATGAACTGCTTTAGAGATACTGGAATCTGACTTTGCCTCGTCATCAATGTTTGGCTTTAATGATTGCATTCTGAACTTTGAAAAGCCTCCTTATAAAGGTGTTTTTCTCATGAAAACACTAATACGGTAATACCTCCTCTACAAATGAAAAGGGATTCTTCAAAAAATTAGTGTCTACACTGAATCCTTGTACAGAAGATTCTTACTGAAGTGCCTGCTTGCACCATTAATGATTCTAACACCTCACTCAAAATAATGTCACCTTATTATATGACATATACAACCAACCACCTTTCATCATCAATCCCAAATTGTATGGTTGTTGTTACATTGATTGCATGATCATGAGAGAAATTTTCAAATTCCATTCTAATAAGGCTTAGAACCTAGAAAACTTGAAAGACAAATTCCTTAAAAATACTCTAACCATATTACCTATTCATACTGCGGACCTTTTTCTTTAGATAGTCTCTTCTGGCCTTACCCCTGACGAAGTTTCTTAAATCAATAATCTTTATAAATATGATCATCAAAATGAATCAATTAATTGTGATACTGTCATGCTAGGATACACCATGTTCAAACTCTTTGCCAGAAGAGCAGATAAATTCATCTCCATATGGTCAGAGAGGAAGAAATTCCAGGTTTAAGCTTTAGTCATTGCAAATGGAATCACCACACTTTTGACTATTTTTCAATCCTCCCAAATGCTATTGAGGAAGCAAAAGTAAGTATATTGTTGATCCATGGACACCTGTTAAGCCTTTTAGATAGTTGTAAGAAACCTACTATTTTAGAGGCTGAAGGTATACCTCTCCTATTCTTGGCGATCTCTATAATTATGACCCTATATGAGATTCAAATGATCATCTCTGGGGTCGATTATATACATTAACATAGTAGTCAAGAAAGGGTGTCGACTGCCTCACATTCTTTGGACTTCATATTTATGGATGAGAGTTTCTCATTTCAAAATCCATGGGTGGTAAAGGTGGAGGCCCTCTATGGGATCTCCATTTCACTATTTTTTGACAACACTGTCCTATTTCACGAATCCAAAAACAAAAGTACATTTTGAGCTCATTCTGGGATGAACATGGTCTTCAAGTCCACTGTTTGGTCCAATCTACTGCTCTAGATTAGGCTTAAATTCTTGTCAACCCGAGTAGGTATTCTTAGAGGCACTTGTCTAATGTATATAGACCTAGAAGAATCTAATTTCCTAAGTGAAGGTTTATTGTAGTAGGTTCCAATACCCTTTTACAAGCGACTGCCATTTGGTCCCTTACACAATTTAAACAGTTCTTTAATTAAATCTGATCTAACATTCTAAGAATAGAGTGCTTATGGTTGTCTGAGATTTTAATCCTTTTACAAGGTTTCTATTCACAAAATCTCTTTCAAGTTCTTAGATTAACACTCTAAAATCAATGATCTAATTCCTATGGTTTGTTTGAGATTCCAGTCCTCTTACAAGGACTTTACTCATAGAGTCTCTTTCAAATCAGTACACTTAACTCAAATTCATTAAAAACAGAGATCATGGAGATAATCTTGAATTCAATACACAATTAAACCGTCTTACAAGGTCTACTCATTAATCTAGTAATCGAATTTTCAATTCTAACCATGAAACATAAAATAGAAATAATGAATGAAATCATAAACACAACTAATTGAAATCTATGAACTCACAGTATAAAAATTAAATGAAAATACTAAATCAGCTCTGAATATATAAATCTAATGGAAACATAAAGCAAAAGTGTACCAAAATGGCATGGGGGCCCTCCACGCTTGCAGGCACACTTGGAGAAACTTCAAACGAAGAAAATGCTAAATCATAAAACAATGAATGATCGAATTTCTTTCTCTTATTAAAATCTGGAAATCGATTACATCAAAACAAAGTTATAAAACTTGTACATAATCTTCTGTCTTCTCCACGTATCTACTTCTTCTCTTTTCACACCTAGCCTATTACATGCTTCTACTACTTATTTATCATAGATTACAAATAAAAGGAGGCTATTATCGTTCCACAAAAACCTAACTGACCTCCGAAGCAGGTCAAATTAGTTTGAATCCCTAAACATAAGCAAAATATCAAGCCCATTCATTTATTATTCATATTTTTCTACTAAACTAGCTGGGTTTGACGAGTGTTGACCAGATACTTAGGAACTTTGAATCTGAGGTTGGATAGATCTTTCACCATCTATGTACATTCCAGATCAAGCTCACATCCTTCATTTTGGTTTACCTGTTACGCCACATGTCAGAACATAAAGCATTTACAGGAAGTTACCACATCCAGTAATTTCTTGAAAAAAATTATTTTTTTTAACACAAAAATTCCACAAATTGATTTAAATGTAAAAATAACAATCATGATACTATATTAATCAATTTCAATAAGAGATAAGGAATTTCTGGAGGTTTAGTGAAGAAAATGATGGATAATGATGAGATTTTTGGATAAAAAGTTAGGCCATAAAATGATACCAACATCTCCCCCAAACACATGGTTTTGCATGTCCTCATGCTAACCTGATGAACTTACTATGTTTGTTTCTTCTGCAGCCTGCAATAAAACTTCTACATTCTTCTGTGCTTGATATTCAGTCTTCATCCTTTTGTACTTGGTCTTCATTTCTTTCTTCTGCTGATACCATTTTCCAGCCCATTTGCAAATTTCAGTTTGTTTGGCTTTGAGTTTTATGATTTTTTTCTTCAATTTTTCATTTTTCCTTTGAATTTTCTTTCTTTTTTCTCTCAATGCTTCATTTTATTTCTTCACAACTCTTTCTAATACCTCTGATTCCATGAGTTATTCTTTCAAGTCTTGAATTTGTGTCTCTAGCTCCTTCTGTTTTCTATTTGAAGGTGCTGGCTCTTTTTCTTCTTCCTTATTACCTTCAATTTCCATTTCCTGTATATCTGTATCCTGTTCTGGTTGTACATCTTGTTCTGATTGTACATCCTATTCTGGTTGTAGGTCATCATCTTCTTTGAATGCCTTTCCTTTTATCCTCCTCGATCTTCTTATATAGGAAGTGAAAAGTTTATCTTTTGCAATTATCTTAGCATCTTCTTGCCTCATTCTTCTTGTTTTTACACTACTACTAGGTTGGGCAATAGTGCTTGAACTAAATTCAAGAGTTTCCTCATTTATTTCAACCACATCAACCATAAATTCTGTACTTCCTTGTTTTTCTTGTTCATCTTCGTTGGTTTTGATTTTATTGGAAATTAAGAATCCTTTCCATGTTATTCCTCTCTTTTGCAATTCAGACTCAATTGAAATTTTAATCAAACCAAAATGACACAAACTTTTATCCTCATTACCCTTCTGTTTTTGAATATTTTTTGACATCTTGGTTAAGCTCTGTAAAAGGAAATAAGGAAAAATGATGGTACATTTCCCTTTTAAGTGCAACAAGATCTTGATGTGATATAAATATACTATATTGTATCTCCCTTCACACCTGATAAAATTTTGGATGATGTAAACCATTTCATCCCATGGATGAATGAGCCAACTCCTAGGAACTCCTTTTTTCCAATTTACTGAAGAAACTCTTGATCTAGACATAAATTGGGGCCATGATTTTTCTTTGAACTGCTTGGTTTTAAAAGATTTCTCCCCCCTATGGATTAATTTCTATTGCCTAAGCTATTGTGTCTTCTGAAATTCTAAATGAAAGATTCCCTATTAAGGTTTTTTCTCCATTGAATGAAAACACAAACTGTTTCGTGACTTCTTCATTATACCCAATGAATTTTTCCAAGAAAGGTAACCATTACTTTTCTCTTAAAATTTTGACACAATCCTCATGAAATTTTGAAATGTCAAACTTTTCTGGCTCTGCCCTATTTTCCATTTAAAAATTCACTGTTTTAACCTTGTCTACGTATGCTTTGTAAAACAAAAATTATTAACCAGGGTTTTTTAATTGTTACCTCTTATATTGCACTCGGGCTAACTGACCTTAAATTTCTAAGTTGTCTTCAAATTTTTGGGTTGGCCTAAAATTTATGAGCTAACTTCTTATTTTGGATAATCCCCAACACCTATGTTTCTCCCTTTTTCCAAGCAGCGTATCCTGGCAACTGTCTTCAAACTATATTCGTGGTATTTCTATTTTTAAACGATAGAGCCCAAACTTAACCTCCTAAATTCGTACTTGTGCCGACCTTTGTGATTGGAAAAACTCAAAATTTAGCCTACTATCATGAAATGGAATTGATATGATGATGGCACAGAGGATAGGTTCTTGTTCGCAGAGACCGTAGTCTTGTTTGGAAGGTCTGTAGACGTGGTCATAGAGAATTCAGATCGTGGTTGGAGAGAAATGATAGATCATGGTGAATACATTCATAAATAGATAAACACCATGAAGAACGTTTTTCTACTGTCTGGCGGTCGAAATGATTGAAACTTAACAGATGTCTTCTCATTAGACGTCTAATAAGGCCGCAGAGAGGCCATATAGACCTGTTGGTACTTTGTTGGCAGTGGTTGGTACTTTGCTGGTAGTGGTTGATTTGAAAGGCTTATGAGTTTATGAAAATGTCTGAAGGGGTATAGCCATCATAAAGATAGGCTAAGGTTTGTAGTGGTGATATGTGTGATATAGAAATAGAGGTGAGCGTATAGGAATAGGTTATGAAATTTATATATAAATAGGCATGAGGGGTATAAATGCATGTGAAAACCATTAGGCATAGAGGATAGCTTTATGGGCGCTATGGTATTTAAAAGAGATAGCATAGGTTAATATGTTTAGGAGTAGTGGTATATGGGTTATGAAATTGATATTAATAAATAACCATAGATTAATTATTTAACACTAAAATAATCATAGGAATTTTAAGTGCTAAAAAAAAAAATCTTACAATCCTTTACACTTGCTAGCTGATATAGTCCTGAATTGATCTTTTGCAGGTGTAACTGGTTGGATTTGTATAGATGTGATTGGTATTTGTCTTCAAAACAGGTCCCTCGAAAATGAGGATAAACAGGTCCCTTGAAAATGAGTATAAACAGGTCCCTTGAAATCTGAAAAGTCATGTTGATGCAGCTTCTATCCTTCTTGATGTTGTAGAACATATTGATGCGGTCATGTTCAAATTTTGATAGGAAACCTTTAAAAATTGTTAATGCAGTCTTGAAATATGTTGATGCTGCCTTGTGTGCCATTGATGCAGCCTTTGAACAGGTCCCTCTGCATAATCTTGTTTAAACATGTCCCACTGCATATTTTTTCTTGAACAGGTCCCTTTTTTTTCTGTTTAAAAAAAAAACAGCTCCTTCTTATTGAAACAGTAAAACAAATCCCTTTTTGAAATTTTGAGAATGAGGAGATGAATAGGAAAAATTCACTGTTTCTTCTTTCCCACCGATTCATTGACTTTTCCTGAAGTCATTATTGAAAATTTGACAAAAAGAAATAACTTGAAAAACAATGAATTCTTACTGGCCAATTTCTTGGTTTTCCTGTATGAATTCTAGTTTAGAGTGTGCCAGAGTCTGGTTTTCACATCTAAACCTTTATTTTTTTATAATTTTTTTTTTTTTTTTTAACAATGTTTTTTTTTTAATTTTTAAGAAATTGAGATGACTAAGGTAGAGATATTATAGCTGATGGTTGTACTATCTCAACCTCCTTTTGTTGTGATACTGTTTGAATGAAGTCTTCTTTGCTGATGGGCTTATGATAGATCCCGTGCCCATTGACTACAAATGTTTTTCCTTCTTCGTCAATGGTAGTAAGTTTGACTGATCCATTTTCAAAAACTTGAAAAATTTCGTAAGGGCCCATCCAATGTGTTCTGAACTTGGCTTCATGATCTTTGAATTTAGAGTCAAATAGTAAAGCCCAGTCACCTTCTTTAAACTCTTTCTTACTACTATACTACAACGACGCCAAATTTTTGGTCCAATCTACTGCTCTAGATTAGGCTTAAATTCTTGTCAACTCGAGTAGGTATTCTTAGAGGCACTTGTCTAATGTATATAGACCTAGAAGAAGCTAATTTCATAAGTGAAGGTTTACTGTAGTAGGTTCCAATACCCTTTTACAAGAGACTGAAATTTGTTCCCTTACACACTTTAAACACTTTTTTAATTAAATCTTATCTAACATTCTAAAACCAGTGTGCTTATGGTTGTGCAATATATTTGGGTTGAACCACATTAGACAATATATATATATTTTAAATATTTTTAACTAAGCATCAGAAGACCAACACCTTAGACGTCAGAAGAGCGACATTATTTTTTTAATATTCTAACTTTTTTGTCGGATTAGTGACGGCTTAAACGTTGGAAGAGCAACATTAATTTTTTTAGTAATTTTGCATTCGCATCGGATGACTGACGCCTTGATCGTCAGAAGAGCGACGTTTATTTTTTAAATATTTTCACCTTTTTCGTCGCTAAAGTGATGTTACATAAGTGTCGGACTAAAAGTCAGATGATATTTCGTCGGAATTGCGACGATTTGTAAAACGTTGGAATTAAACGTTGGAAGCCATAACGTCTTAATTGTGACGATTTTATGAAACTTGAAAAGCATCAGAACACTGATAGTTTTTTATCGTTGGAAGACTGACAGTTGTGGGTCGTCGGAAGACCGATGCTTATAAAACGACAAAATAGCGACACTTTACAAAACGTCGGAAAAAGTGTCGGTATTGCGACACTTTGGCAAAGCGTCAGAATTGTGACTTAATGGCTAACCACGTTTTGTCTGGCCTCAAACTGCTGCTCTTGCCATGACTATGTGTCGGAATAGCGACGAAGTGGCCGTCGGAAATTGGGCCAAATTTTCTAGTGTACTAGTTTTGCCCATGGTTCATTGATCCATTCCCTTTAGATTCCTTTGGATCTATCAAAAGGACCCTTCCTCTTTTTATCCAATAAAAATTTCCAACCCTTATCTTTAAAACATAATCCCTTGTGATATAATTCACCTAAATATGGCAAGTCTAAAGCTTTAGAGATATATTCAGGAGTCAAAGGGATATGTAGGCTACCCACCACAGTTTCATTATGTCTAAAATTATTTACAAATTCTCTTGTGAAATCCTAATTATGACCTTTGAAATTTTGGAGAAAACCTATTAACCCTGATTGATAGAGTTTTTCCACTATTTCCTTACTCCAGTGTTCAATTTGGAAGTCTTTATGTTTTGCTCTTGAAGCAATTTGGTCTGAAAACCATTTTATATAACCATATACTGTCATTAAATTCATCTTTGTAAACAAAAATTTAAGCACTAGATGTAATCATGGTAGTGAGCTAACCTTTTTTCTTTATTACCTTGTCAATCAATCAATCCTCTATTATTCTCTTTTGAATAATGCGAGCTTACTATAAATAAAAAAAAAGAATTGATAGAAATGTTTTTAAGAAAACATAAGTTTATGTTTCTAATATTCTATCTTGTATTTAATTTTCTGTTCTCTTTAAAAAAAATATATGCCTCTGTTTTCTAAAAGAAATTTGACTGTGTAAAGAAAATTGAAATTTTTTTATACAATGGTGTTTTTCACTCAACAATTTAATATTAAAATTATTTCCAAAACATTGCATTCAGACTCACTATGTATACAACAGAAAAACTTCAACTATATCATCAAAAATTCATCATAGATTCATTGTTTCTCTTCATCATTCCTCATATTCTGCCCTCTGTCATAAAAAAAATAAAACTATGTCCAGATTTCTTCCATTTTTTTTCACAAACTTAGTCCCAAATCTTTTAACATGAGTGTGCTAAAAACAAATCTATTACACAACTTAGTTAAAAAAAACCTCACTGTGCAATTCGAATTGAAATTCTTCACTCTTTGTTTTCCATTCATTTCGAAATGAAATTTTTTTTGTGAGAATGTGTTGAGCTTACCTATCTTATGCAATAGCCCTTGTGATCTTCTTCTATGATATTCTTTTAGTTTAGCTAAAGTTTCAACCCACGGAAGTCTCATTAAAATATTCATCTATTAACTCACTCAACAAAATATTTCATTGTTTTGACTGATGGCAGAGTGGTTTTGAAAGGTGTCAACATGTTTTTGAATGGTGTCATTACAAAACAAAACATAATGACAGGCTTGCAAATCGAATTAGATCACTCCCTTTTATAACTTAGACTTTGTTTACACAATCCATAAATCTATTCACCATTGTTTAAAAAATCAAATTTTCATTAGCTTCTTACCTTTACTTCCAAAAAATTCTGCTTCCTCATACCTCGGCTAAACAACAAGTTCTTTAGATTAGTGGATTTGAAAGCTCGAATTAGCTCCTTAACACTCCATTTCTCCTCTTCACTATATTATTTGCCACTTTCTTCTGCATTTTATCTCCTCTTTTCTTCTCGGCCTCCTCACAATATTCTCTCTGCATTTTGTTTTCACATGGTTGTAAATATGAGGATGTGCTTTGACTGCATGCTCCTTTCTTTCACTGAGCCTCTTAGATGGAAATGACGGTGAAAACACAATGTTAATGGTTTGGTAATGATTTTTTCTGATCTCTGTAATCGCAGAAATGGTCTTGGCAGTATCTAAAATGGTTTCATATGTTTTACACCGTGCTATGTAAACACGTTTGAAAACATTCTAACCGTTCATCAACTCATTTGACCGGCTCATGCACATCTTTTATTTGACTGTAGTGCTGGTGTACATTCGTCCTTCAATATGAAACTTCTTCACGTTTTATGTTAATGACTATGTTCATTTCCATTGTCCACATTACCTCCATGCTTCATCATGTTGTCTGTCTCCATAACTCGCATTATCTCCATGCATATGTGCGCCATCATTCTTCATCATCGTATGCTATCTACTTTCATTTATCCTTTGTACGCATTACAATCTAATCATAGCATACTGTAGACCATCATAGCCATGCACTTAGTTTATCTCTGCATCATTCCTTAGGTTAGTAATTGCATTCATTTGTTTGCATTACATTTTCTCCATTACCTTAGTTCATCTTCTTATATTATTGCGCTCGTTTTGTTTCGATATTCAAAAATAATTACGCTATATGTCTTAAGTGGTTGCACAATATCATATGTATTTTGTAGTTGCACTATCTCATATGTCTTTTGAACTTTGGTTTTTTCTTTTGTTATTTAATTTTTAAAATTTGACTAATGAAATAGTCAAATTTCAAAATTAAATGTTTATGATAATAATAAGCTTTGTTTATTGTTTATAGGTCTTCCAAGAGTCTTCCATAGGTTCAATATTGGCCTTTTGTTCATAATTCTCTTTGTTTATGAAATAGGGTGGGGTATTGATATGAATAGGTTATGTAATGTTTGGAATAGTAGTATGGATAGAATAGGACTAGTTAGGATAGTGGTATGAATATGAATAGGGTTTAAAATGATAAATGATAAAATATGGATGAAAGTGCAGGAAATGTAAATGAAATGTAGGAAATGTTGCTGATGTAAATGAAATGTATGTAAAGATGCATAACTAGTACCAAATTAGTTTTTACAATTATAGAGTATTTTTTAAAAAAAATTGAAATTTTAAGAGCAATTTTTTTACTCGTTGTACTTGTACTCCCTCTTTGACATTGATGATGATCGAAATTGTGTTTATTGTTACGACAACTCTTGTAGACTTTGTAGAGAATTTATTTATTATTGCATCTAATTTGATTTAGAATAATTATTGTTCAGGTCCCTTTTGTAGGTTAAACTTTAACATTTTTAGGTCCCATCCGATATGATCTTCAGTTGATATAACTTAGGTCCCTTCTGGCATAATTTTACAATAATTTTTCAGGTCTCTTCTACCGTAATGTATAATGATGAAAATTTCTTCTGTCATAATGATTCAGGTCCCTTTTTGAAGAAATTTTTTAACAACAATTCAGTTGCTGAAAACTATTTTCATAGTTTTTTTTATTTCACACCTTCCCCCAAGCTGATGTTTTGACTTGTCCTCAATTCTGCAATGTCTTGGATGGTATATCTGCAAAAATATGAGGTAAAGTAAGATAAAAACAAAAAGAGAATTCATGTTGGCCAAACGAGTTGGTTTTCCTATATGAATTCAAGTTTGTATTGTGCTAGTTTCCTAGATTTTCACAACCAAACTCTTTTTATTTTTTATTTTATTATTAATTTTATTATTCTTCTTCTGCTGGAATTATGGAAGGCATATTGTTATGTTGCCCCGTTAATTCCAGATCTGAATCCATCGAAATTTTTCTCAGAAAATCTTCTTTATTTAGAGGCCTATTGTATATTTTAAGCCTATGTCCATTGACGATGAACGAAACATATACTTCATCAATTTTTTTTACCTTGATAGCTCCATTGTCGAAGATTTCCTCAATATCATATGGCCCAAGACAATGAGTCATAAATTTTTCTTTGAAATATTTGAATTTGGAGTCAAACAAGAGTGCCCAATCTCCTTTCTGAAACACTTCATTATTTATAAATCGATCATGCCATTTGATCCTTTGTTCTTGGACAAGAGATGTATGTTCAATTGCTCATTGTCGTATCTCATCCAATTTTTTTAACTACATTATCCTCTCTTGTTGTGCTTGAGACAATTCCATCCCGAATTCTGCTGCTAGCTTGTATTTATGTATTTGAAACTCACTGGGTAATAGGAATTACTTTCCATACACTAACTAATATGGACCAAACCCAGTAGTCTTTTTCCAAGTTATTCTATATGCCCATAATGCATCTCTCAACTTTTCCGACCAGTCCTTTCTCTTCATTATTATAGTCTTCATCATAATGTTCTCTAGGACTTTGTTTATTGATTCCACTTGTCCATTGGCTTGGGGATGACACAGAGTTGATTTTCTCTATTTTATATTGTATTTCTCCATAAGATCTCGAACAAATTTTCATGTGAATTGTGTACCTTGTTCAGTTACTATCTATCTCGGAACTCCATAACTTACAAATATATCTTCAAATAGAAAAGGCACAACATTATCTTTTGTTGCTCGTGTTACTTCCTTGGCCTACACCCATTTAGATACATAATATGTACATACAAAGATGTAATTATTTCCATTGGATGGAGGGTGGATTGGTCCCATGAAATCTGAAGCACGCCATTCAAATGGTTCAATCAATACTTGTGGCTTTAATGGAATTTCATCTGATGCCACTAGTCTACCAATTCTTTGGCAGTTGTCACATATTTTTACATAAGCTCTGGAGTCTTTAAAGATGGATGGCCAGTAGTAGCCCAGTTTCAGCACTTTGTATGTTTTCCTTTTATCTGCAAAATGACCACCACATGGTCCATCATGACAAGCTTTCAAAATCTCAATTATTTCATCTTCTCTTACACATTTTATAATCATTAAATCAGTCCCAATAAAGTAGATCTCCATTGACCGAGTTATACCTAGCACTTTCTCTAATTATTCTTTGTTTCTGTTTGTTTGTGTAGTGAGATGGTAGGATGACATATGATAAATAGTTAGCTATATTTGCAAACCAAGGAATTTTGACATTTATAGCAAATAGATGTTCATCTGGAAAATTGTCTAATACCGGATTTGGATCATCAGGTGAATTTAATCTTGACAGAAAGTCTACAACTTGGTTATCTTTTCCTAGTAAATCTTGTATAGTAATATTAAACTCTTGCATTAATAACAACCACCTAGATATTTTTCCATTTGAGAGTGATTTTTTCATTAAATATTGTCTAGTAGAATGATCTGTGTGATTATAAACATAATAACCTGTTATATAATGTTGAAATTTATTTATTGCATGTATAATAGCTAACATTCATTTTTCCGTAACAGTGTAATTCAATTCTGCTAGTGTTAAATTTTTACTGGTGAAATTTATAGCATAATTGAATTGATTCTCTTTTTGTCGAAGTGATGTTCCAATCGCTGTATTGGATGCATCTGTTGAAATGTGAAATGGAAAAGACCAATTAGGTCTTGGAAGAATGCCTACAATTGAAAATTTTTGTTTTTTGTTTTTCAAATGCATTTTGACAGTTATCCGTCCATTGAAATCCCACATCTTTTGTAAGTAACTTGAATAATGGAAAAGTTATTTTACTGAAATTTTCAATAAATATTCTATAGTAGCTTGCATAACCCAAGAAACTTCTGACTTCTTTTTGTGTTGTGGGTGGTGTTAAATTCACAATAACATGAATTTTTGCTGGATCCACTTTAATCCTTGAAGAAGAGATATGGTGTCCCAACACTATCCCCTCAGTTAACATCATAAAACATTTTTCATTACTGAGGGATAGGTTTGTCTCAATGCATATTTTTAACACTCTATCAAGATTTTGTAAACACTCATCATATGTTGTACCATACACAGTGAAATCATCCATGTAAACTTTGACACACTCATGAATCACATCAAAAAGGATTGCAAGAACTTCTCTCTGAAAGGTGGCAGGTGCATTACATAAACCAAAGCGTAATACATTGTATGCATATGTTCCCCATGGACATGCGAATGTTTTCTTGTCTTGATTTTGTAATGCTATCTTTATCTGATTATATCCACTAAATCCATCCAAAAATGAAAATAACTTCTTTCAAGCTAATGAATCTAATATTTGATCGATAAATGGTAAAGGAAAATGATCTTTTAATGTAGCTTTGTTGATTTCTCTATAATCCACACAAATTATCCGTTTCCCATTTTTCTTAGGTACTACAACTAAGGGTGAAACCCATTGACTATCTGAAATAGGATAGATAAATCTGACTTGTAATAGTTTATGTAAATCTTCTTTAATTATTTCATTCATCATGGGGTTCATCTGTCTTTGTAAATGTAATGGATGCATGTTTTTGAATGAATTCCTGGCATGTCTTTATAATCCCAGGAAAAAGCTTTTGAATATTTTTGCAATATTGTTATTAGCTTTTCCTCTTGTGATGATTGTAAGTTATTACCAATATTCAAATGTCTCTCAGGATTAATTTCAATGATTTTTCTATTTGAACTGGTAATTGAATTTACAGGAAAAATGCTTTCAAATGTATTTTGTAATGACTATATTGTGCAATTTTCCTGAAAAATACATTCAAAAGATAACTAGCAGGTTCATATTAAGTTATCCTAAGCCGCTCTAAAATATTTTCTTCTAAGATTAGATCTAATAAGTCCGCATTTTCTTCCTCCTCTCTAAAATTGTAAACTTCATTAAGACTAAGAACAGATTGAATTTCTTGTGGTTCTTTTTCATCAAGCCATGATAATAAAGAAGGAGATTGAGCAAGAGGATATAATGTAACATGTTTTCTTTCATCTCGATGTGCAATAGTCGTGCTTCCTGACCTGCATCCAATGTAAGTATATGCAGTAGCTACCCATGGTCGGCCTAAAATTAAGGGATGCCCTCCTAAGTTTGTTTTTGGCTGCAAAATCAAGAAGTCTACAGGATATTCCCCTGAATCCAGTGACACAATGATATCTTCTAATATACCTTTTGGAACAACTTTAGATATATCTACAAGTTCTAAGACTGTAGTAGTAGGTCTAATGTTGTCTAGATTCAAATGTTTCATAGTCTCTATTTTCATAACATTGATAGCATCTCCCATGTCTATTAAAATATTTGGCACTGAAAATTTGTTAATTGAAATAGTAGCCATAGGAATTCCTGGATCAACATACTTTTCAATGGCTGTGTTTGTAGACATGAGACTAGCCAAACTACCAATTACCTAGATTGTTGGTGAATCCTTCTTTCTTCTGCCAGATTTTTTAATGCATAATTCCTTCATCATTTTTTCATATATTGGAATGTATTTAATTTCCTGCAGTAAAGGAATTTTAACATATTTGTTTTTCAATTCATCTAGAATACTAAATTCAGGGAGAGGTATTGGAATATCCTATTGTATCAATCTCTCCAGATATGGTGGAGTTTGTGTCATCATAGATTCACCCTTTTGAATTTTTTTTTTCTGATTTAGATTGTTCACTTTGTTCTTCTTGTTCCATTTGTTCTTCAATTATTGGAGGAGAATATTTTTGTAACACCTTCCCAGACCTTAGGTGGATATCTTGCACAGGAAGAATTGAATAAGCAGGATAATATGTTGCCTCTTCCTCATGATATGCTGGTCTATCCACCTTGGTAATTGGATTAGCTACTGGATGAGTCAGTAATTGTGTTGGTCTAGGAGGTGGTTGATTAGTAGGTAGGTGAAGTTGTTGCGGTTGAGTCAGCATTGGTGGGTTTTGAGATGTATATTTCATTGGTTGTTGTTGCTGAAATTTTTGATATTGGGGAAATGGTTATGGAAGGTATGGTTGTTGATATTGATACTGCTGGGGATACATTTGTTGTGGTGGTTGGTTTCCATAACCATATCCCCTCCAACCTTGTGCAAGTTGGTTTTAATATTGTTTTGTTGACCAAGCTTGCCATGGAATTGGTGTATTTGATGTGTTTTGAGGATATTGAAAATTTTTGGGATTTTGTTGAGGGAACTGTAGAGGTATTCTTGGTTGCCAAGGTCTCCTTGGTGCCATATAATAGAGAGAATATACTCCTTGCAGGTCTTCTCCTAGAAATACTTTTAACTTTGGACATTTTTCTATTGCATGATTTTCTATGCATAGTCGACATACTTGTATACCTTGCAAATGACATTCCCTGAGTGGATGTTTTTGTCTGCATATTGGACAGAAAATTGCTAAGATTTCATCTTGCTCTTCTTTCTTTTTCTTAGCTTTCAAAACATCTACTTGTGTACCCAAAGTGCTTTAGAGATCTGTCTTAAAATTTTCTAACAGGTGTCCTATCTCTGCTCTTGTTACTGCACTTGTTGTAGATTTGTAAGCTTTTGAAGAAATATCTCTTTTCCCACTCTTGGCTCTTCCTCTAGAGTATTTTTGACATAATTCAGAAATTTCTTCAAATGGTAAATTAGAAATATCTCCTTTTCCCATTACATTCAGAATGTCTAAATACTCATCTCTAATACCCTTTAGAAAAATAGCGTGGATAGTATCAGAACTAAGAGAATGGTGTTTGGATTTCTATAAATTGTAAAGGAATCTTTCCAAATATTCTTCCAAACTTTCATCTTCTTGTTGGGACATTCTGAAAATGTCTTCTTTCGAGTCTCTAGCCCTGTAATAAGCTTGATACATTTTAAGATATATTTTCTTCATATCTTCCCAAGAATCTACTGTGTGTTCTCCTAATCCCATGAACCATTTCAAGGCTGCTACTTTTAAAGTAGCAGGAAAAATTTGAATCTTATGTGTATCATCAGTATATCCATATGTTCTACACAAGATGTCAAACTAAAAAATAAATGCATCAGTATCTTTTTTTGACATTCCACAAAAAATTAGGAAATATAGAAGGTGGAATATCTTTCATTTTTATTTCTTCTCCTAGTATTGCTCTTTCATCTAAAATAGGAAAGACAAAAGTAGTTTCTTGATCATTGTTAACTTCTTGCTCATTTTCTTATGTTCTCTGATTTTGGTTTTCTCTTCTTGCTTCTTCCTCTATTTTTGGAAGTGCTTCTACTCTTCTACCTTCTTCTTCCTTTCTTTCCACTTCAATTCTTCTTTCTTCTTCTCTTTGTCTTCGTCATTCCCTTTGTTTTCTTTCGTATTCTAATATTTGTTTAGGAGTCATGTTTAATCTAGTTGATCCTTCTCTTTCTTCATCCATTTCTTGTTTAGAGATTTATAGTATTTCAATTAGAGGTTGGATTTGTATTTCTTCAAATACTTTGATTTCTTCAAGGACAGGTTGCTCTAATTATTCGACAGTTTCTTTTCTTGTGTCTTTTTTTTTTCCAAATGGAAGGGGGTTCTATAGGTGATTGATTTTTCTTTACGTCTAAAGCCAAAAAAATTTATCTTTCAACTAAAATTAATCTCTGTCCTGATCTATGTTTTTCCTCTAACTCTTCTATAGTAGGTTTTCCAGTAATCGGTGTTATTATTCATGTGGATGAATGTGATGTTGGGGGGTGTTGTTTCACAAATCTAGCTTTTTGATATCTATCTCTAGGCATAAGAAAACATTACTTGAAAGAAAAACTATGTTTTTGTTGTTTTTGGTTATTATATTGTTTTTCTCTTTCGATCTTTTTATTTTCCTCTTTTGACCGTTTTGAAATATGCTTCCCCAGCAACGGTGGCAAAATGTTGGGTCAATTTACTGTTGTAAACAAACAAAAGTATTTATTATCAATTCGGGTTAGTGGAACTTAGAAGCATCCCCAAAGTATATGGGTTTCAATTGCGGTCAAATTAGAAGTTGGTTTATTGATGATTAGGTAAATTCATATTACCAATATAAATCTAACTTGAACAATTTGTAAATTTAGATATGTAATTAGAAGCAGAAGAATATCCTAACTTAAAAGATTTGTTTTTTCTTCTTTTAACAAGACTACCATGTGAATTAGAAATCAAACTACTTAACTAAACAATAGATTAAGATACATGAAGTAATAATTGAAGAGGTTTTTCACTGAAGAGGTCCTGATTGTCCTTCATCATATATTCATTTATCATCAATGCTATTGTTAAAATAGGAATTCAGAAAAAGAAGGAAAGACGAATCTTAGTTTTAATCTCTTAATCATATAGAAGAAGTATTTAAATTTAAATAATCGTTTGTCTCTTCGTTAGAAACAATATTATGATTGATCAACAAAAAAATCATTTAAAGGCATGTAAAGATGAATTCTAACTGAAAATCTTGATTAGATAGAAAGAGTGGTTAACTTTAAACACTTGTTTTTCATTTCATATGCAATTTAAGAATTATCATTAGATTCATCAATAATTGAAAATAATCATCATAAAAAAATTAAACATAATAAAACTAATTGAAAAATTGCAGCCATGAAATAAACCAAGAAGTGGATTTACCTCGGTGTGGGGGCCCTCCACCCTTGCCTCGCACAGTGAAGGTAAATTAAACTACTTAAAAGATCAATAAATTAACCAACATGTAACAGCATCAAAATATTATAGAATGGATCTTCAATTATGTCTCCAAGTCTCATAAATAATAATAATAAGTCATACAAGTTCCATATCAAAGCCTTCAAATTTTGAGACTTAAATAGATGAAATATCAAAAAAATCATCTAAAATAGCTCAAGTAGTCATAAATATCCCTATCCTATCATATCAAGTTAAATTCATCTATCAGATCCATCATAATCTAGAAAATCCCACAAAGTAAGAGTTTTGACCTAGTTTCTAGGGATCCTCCATAAAGACTGGTCCTGTTTGATTGCCTTTGACTAGGCCTATTAAAGTTCAGTCTCACTGTGCCAATAAGTGTACTCTTATTCTTAGTTCCAGAGAATTCTATAAATGTATCCAGCTCAAGCCCAAGTGTCCTACACATATGAAAACCAAAATGCTATTACGAGAATTTTTTCTGCTATCCAAAAATGCACTTAAATTTCAAATTTTACAAAAACATCTAATAGTTGAAAAAAATAACTTAAATACATGTATATGTATCTTTCGGTAAATATAATGTGGATATTATTATAAATAGATGAATAATATGGAAAACTAAGGTGTATTTTCTAAACAAAAAGAAATAAAAAACGAGGGCCAACGCCTCTTGTTCATAATCCTGGTTCCTTTACGAAACTGGATGGTAGAAAGGCCAAGCCTCAGAAAAAATAGATTGCTTAAACTTAGCAAAAACTGCATCCAAGTATGAGAGTATCCTTTACTCATTCTATATTCTTTGTGTAGTGGTCAACATTTATTTCAGTGCAACAAGTTGAGGATGGCCAAAGTAATACCTTTAATATGTACCTAACCTACTTTATCATTAGATTACATCTTTCAAATGATGCCAATGCACCTCTAGTAAAAAAAAAATCTTAAATTATGTTTCTCCAAGGTTAAAAGAATATCAAGAATACAAATGGAGGTGGGTATGCTAAATAAGGTATCTAAATGAAAGATGGACATCCAGTTGGCAAATCAAACTACTCTACTATATAATTACAAAAAATTCTACCACCTCATACTGTCATATGCACCTTCTCTATCAACCCAAGAAGAGCCTCCTTGGTTGGTAATTCAATCCACCAACCCATCCATTACCTCAGTGATGGAAGAATGCTCTTCCTTTGAAGAAAATACAAACTAAATGAATCAAATTTAGTTTAGATTGGTATTGGCTCTAGCCCTTACATGTATTTGAGTTTACTTACTTCAAACCTATATATTGTGTGTGTGTGTGTGTGTGTGTGTGTGTGTGTATAACCCAAAACATTCTTACTAATATCGATTTGGGATTCTAAAACGAATCATAAATTTCATTTCACTAGTACCCCCTTTTGCTAGCAAGTGTCTTCATTTTGTTGTGTGCTCTTCTATCATACTGTCAGAGTATCAATGTGCAAATTTCTTGAGAAAATTGATCTATTCGAGTAGAAGGTGGTGGCCTATTGCACACTAATATAATAGGTCCTGATCTCCAGATATCACTTCTATACCCATATACAATTCATCTCATACACTATTTTTCCATGTATTTATAGATTCCAACAAAGGTCTTGTTGCTCCATAGAGTTTGCAAAAACTATACAAATACTAATTTATGTGATCTTTTCCTCACCTTGATGATTGACCAATAAATTTGATGGTTTAATATCCTTGTGAGTTGCATGCCATTCATGGTGAAAATACACCAAACCTTCAACAACATTTTTTACAGACAACATCATGATAGTGTTCAAATATAGTCTATTTTATTGCTCAATGACATTTGCAGGAGATACACAATCGATGTATTCGATAAGTAAGGATATAAAACCATTATCATACTAGCCATGATGACATACTACAACATATAAGACTTTCAAAATGACATCAAGCATATTACCAACCACAAAATAGAAGTGAATCCCATCTAGAAACGTTTTGCATAATGTTGAACATTATTTGAATAACATCCCGATCCTTTATGCAATCAACACTTCATATCGCCTAGCCTATGATTTGAACCAAAATATTTTTGAATTTTTTTTAGCTCACTTTGGATTAAAAATTGTCGATATTTAGCCCTATCAGATACATAACTTTTTTTATTATGTTGAGAATATGATTTGAGATGAAAATATATAGATCTAGCTTGGGGATGCATGTTCATCCTAGGTGCACATGAAAACCTGAGAGTGTCGTTAACTTAGAAATGTGGTCCCCTTTCGACTATGAGTCATCATTAAAAACATGGACACATTATAGTATGAATTCTTGTATGAAGGAATCTCTATCATGACCAAGAGGCAGATGAATATGAGTTCTTAAAGTCCAATTATATAATTAAGTGCATATTTAAAAAAATAGTAGTTTCTACAAGCCCCTTTCATGTGTTTGTGAGTGAATTTTCTACAAATTATGTCAATAATTGTGGAGTTTTATTGTCATGATGCCTTTTCATAATCATCCAAAACTTTCACTCCATTTTCATTGGCTAATATTTTGTCAAGAGTTATTTATTTTTCAGTGAAATAATATTATAATTTCCATCAATTTTGTGCGATATAGCATCAGTATATAAAATGCCTCTGAGAAAGAGATCAAGATAGCTCAAGCTCCGCAAATAATTTGAAGCACTCTTTAATGGATATTGAGGGAGATTATTTATTGTAATACTACATTGACCATTAACTTCCACTGTTTCGTTGTTCACACATGAAGGATCAAATTTATTAACACTTTCTTGTTTTTATTTCCCAAAGGTACTTTGTATAATGTGAACTATGAACTCAAATCCTGATAAAACCTTTATCTACCATGTTATTTCTTTGAAAGAGAATGAAATAAATTTCACACCATATTTTAAACTAATTGTAGACACATAGGAAAATAATAATAATAGATCAATCACCTTTTTCTTGTCCTAAATTGGCAGTATTTATTTTTCATGGATATACTATATCCACATCATTCTTGCATTCCTAGAAAATGATCACAACATATTTCTTTCCTAGGTTATCTTATGGAGTAATTCATTAAACCTATATTTTAAAAACTTGGACACTTGGGAATAGCATAAGGTCATGAGTCAAATACATTATTCACAAATACATATGAGAAATACTATCCTTTGTATATCTTCTATATCAAGAACATCCTTCACATGATTCTTTTTTACCTTAATAAATTTCGTTGTGAAGACCCAAGCCTTCTATCTAAGCCTTGGCTCATAGAAATCATTATAGTTTTGTTTCATGTGAGGAAAAAATTCCACTAGCACATTACCTAAGATCCATTAATCCTAATCACCAGCAAGATTTCCATTGGCATCATCTAGATGAATATGTCCCTATAGCATCTCATACACACTTTCCATATTGGAAAAACTTCCATGAAGGCCATTTGTTGGTTCCACTAGGGTGTAGGAGAAATAAATTGTAAAGGCATGTAGTGTGTTCAATATTGATTCATGGTATCATTACCAAATTGAAGTCTTCGAAATTTTCTGTCAAGTAGTGTTGGTTTGGATACAATGGGGGGGCTCTATCAAAATATATACACTATGGGATATCTAAGGCCGTCATTGAAAGCCCTAAAAGGGAGAATATTACAAACTACCATGCCTCCTTCATCCAGCCTCCATTTCTAGCATTTTTGGCCCTGGAATCATGTATTTTTGTGAGGACATAACACATATGATGTTGGCTTGTTGAAATTATGTAGGAAAAAACTTGGAAACTGATTTGGTTGCCATGGCTCAAATTTGCAAAAAAGCAGGTAGAAATGGTTTTCTCAATTGTGCCTTGAAAAGTGTTATGATACTGCTCGTAGTGTACCTTAGACCTAAAAATTTAATCACACACAAGATGTACAATAATGGGTAGGAAATACATCAATACATTATATATCAAGATAACATTTAGGTAGAGAAACACCTTACAAGGAAACTTTTATGGAAGGATCGACTCTTGTTCACTTGTCACTTTGAAGGGGCATCTTTTGAATGAGTTGTGTTTCAATACACGATCACAAAAGGAGGATTTTATTGTAATTATTTATAGCTAGAAAATTTTAAATACCTAGTTTGCCTCATTTAATAAAGATACAATATGTTTATTTAATGCTAACTACCTAATGGGATTTATTTAATAATAATTAACAATGCATACTTGGATCACATTACATTAAGTGGTCACCATACTTATCATATTCGTATATCTAATGTTAACATATGCCACTATTACACCCTCCTGGAGGATCACAACTGAAATGAAGCATTGGTTTTATTTTTGGACAGAGCACTTCTTACAATGAATTATAAATTCTTGTTACATCCCGATTATTTTTATGGAAAACCACAAGAGATTGATTATGGTTTAGTTTTAGGAAATTTATTATGTGAGACAAATCACAACATAGATTCCAACAGTTAAACAATAACTAAAAAAGTGTACTGAGAAAAGGATGGACTATAGAACAAAACCAAAATACTCAGCTAGGAAACACAAACATCAACAACTAGTCAACTTGAAGTTTAAACATCTTAAATGTTAGATGAGAAGGACACCAATAACCACCCTTAATCAAAATTGATTTAAAAGGGAAGTTGGAATTTCTTAAGGGAGTTTTATATTGGTAGAAACCTCATCTAAAAAAATAAAATGTGCTCAGCTCTATTGTGTTTTATATGTTTGTTTCATTAAGGTCCAAAAAAGGACCCTTACCATGTAAGAGCATGAAGAGATTGAGTCATCATTTGATTTTCATTTTGGATGTTTGAAGAATTATGTGAATAGAGTAAGAATCATTATATTAAGGCCACCTTGAGGGATATCAATTGGTTCAAATATTCCTTGGTGGGTAACAAGGTTGATTGATACCACTGAAATTCAAAAGGGATTGTAGTCAAATTACCAAGAGGGAAATGTAGAAGGGAGGGTTTTTTCAGCATGAGAACACCATGTTGGTGGGATATAGGAGCAAGGATGGTCTAGTGTCATTGAAATGAATATTTAGGAACCTCCAATGTATCACATGGGTGCTTTTGTATAATTTTATACTTTCTTCTTCAACGATTATTTCAAGAAACACACCCCAAAACTTTACCCTACACCACACATCATAGACTTCCTTTAAACATAGGTGCCACCATGCCCATTCTAAGAAGTATCTATTCCACCAAAATCACTTGGAACTTGAACCCATCCTAATTCCTTTCTGAGACATGACATTTAGGTGGGACACACCACAACCAGAACGAACTCCCAAGAAATGGCTAAATACTCTATCTACCTCACCAATAAACTGAGCCCCAATGGCTTGCAACATTTTACGTTTAGGACTTTGGATTTTGAATAAAGTGTTTCCCCATTTGGAACCTCTTAGGACAAAAAATATGGGAAGGGTTTTATTCTTGCAGGTTCAACTAAATGGATAAGGATTAAAGAGGCACATCTTCTAGCCCATGGTTATTTCTTTTTACAACTCAACCCAGTGGTTTTGTGCATTTTTTCCTGAAATATGGTAGTTTATTATGATGGGAACCATAATGCTAGTCATTCGAGGTTTAATGAAACTCTCCCCGGGCCTATTTATGTTCACGTTGGTGCAACTGTAGAGTTTTATGAAACTTCAGCTTTGAAGGAGGTAAAATCATGGCTTTGAGATGTGTTCTTACAACAACATACAAATTTAGTAGATAATCAAGGCCATGTCTAGTTTTATTTAAGACCATATCTAACCATTTATTTTTTGTATTGGAAGTATTACCTACCTATTCTAGACTTTTAAAACAACACATTTTTATTGCATGGCCCTGTATGTTGAGTAAGGTTAAGCTTTAGTTAGTTTTCCAGTTCTTTCTTTCAATACCATGGCTATCCCCCATATATCTCTTGGTGTTTTACAAGGAAAATTTAGAAGACACAGATTCATTGGGCACTGAATCTTATGATTTTCTTGCTGAATGCAAAGTTGACTATATTTTATGATGGAATGTATGGCCTGGATTCTGTAATTTAGTAAATGCATGATATTGAGAATACCACTATTTAGTGATAGTAGAGACATGAAAAGAGTCATTAAAGCAATGTCTATCAATTCCTTTCCTTCTCCAGCCAAAAAAAAATTGTATAAGAGACATATTGAATATGGAGGAGGTGGTCATTACCTTGAAGTATCACCATGGGTGTGTTCTTGTTCTACATACTTTGAGGCTTGACCCTTTGTACATAACATATTCAACATGCATAAAACATGTGTATTTATTGTGTTATTTGACCATGTGCATGTGAATGTAGAAAATTTCTATTTTTTTCACATTCTCTTGTTTTCTTCATCGTATTGTGGAAGTGCAACCTGAAGAAATACTTACTTGAAGGGATTTACCATATTATACTACAACTTCCAACATATTGTTAAGATGGGAGATTATGGGAGATTATAGAGGTGTGATCATAGCTGAAACATTTGTTGATTCTTATGAGGTCTGAAAAATTTTCTAAGTCTTATAAGGTCTATACAAGAAAAAAAAAATTGGTCATGCTTCCAAGTCAATTTAATCTGGTCGAAGTCTCTATCGATGAGTGAAACTTTCCAGAAGTGAGTAAGATCCACAAATACTTACAGGTTGGTCTATAATTTATTAGTAACATGTCTATTATTTTTCATATTTCCTTGTTTCCTTCATCTTATTTTGTATGTGCGTACTTGAGGGAATTTCACACAATATACTTCCATTGCTAGTTGATATTTATGATGGTGTATTATAGAGCTACAACCATAGTTGATAAATTTTCTTAGTCTTCTAAGGTCTATACAATCCAATCTATTTTTGGCCATGCTAAAAAGTTAATTTCGTCCAAAGTCTCTCCGAGTGAGTCAAATTTTCCAAACGTGACTCAGATCCATAAATAGTTATTATTTAATCTGTAACTAGTGAGTAAATTGTAGGTTATTAACTATGTGTGAATGGTAGACTTGTTATCAAGACTCAAGAGTATGTATAGAGAAAAAGAGATGAACCTATTTTCAGGAAACATTATTATATAAAGTAATTCATTTATAAAATTGATGGGATTTTATTCATCAACTATGATATTATATCCTATTTTTGCTTACTTTGTAGAACTAAGGACATTGTTTTTCCTATTAAGGGGTAGAGCGGTGTGGGAGTCCCAAGATGATTATTTTCTTCATAGAACGTTTAGACGTGTTGTTGAATGACAAGAAAATGGTAAAGAAGTTGAAGATGAAGATGTTATTTATTAATTTTCTAAGATGAAATTTGGCCATAGCCTTGAATATATGTGTCTAGTATGGAGGACGAGTCTCATGGAGAATAATAAAAATATGTGTTTGTTGATGTCAGTGAAAATTTTTTTTGGGGACATGATTAGGGAATTTTTCTATAAGTGATGAAATTGTAAAATATACTCCAAAAGGATAGAATATTTGATGGACTAGAACCTGCTTGATGTTAGACTCCATAGATGGTAGGCACAATGAGTACAAGTACTAGAAATTAAAAATTTTATGGCATTTGATGAAAATGGAAGGGGGTTATTCCATGTCGGTGTAATGTTTGTGGGACAAAAAATGGTCATATATGTCATCTACTGGATTCAGTTAGTATGCACTATGTTGTGGGATGTTTCCAGTGATTTTTTGGTTCAATGAATTTGATATCTAAACTCATATTGGATGCACCCTCCTAAAGGCCATGATGATTTTGAATAGGTATAGGAAAATTACCACTTGAAGCCAGATTGTCAGGAGAGAGTCCAATCATGGCACTCGAGACTAGGAAGCCTTGATGAAAAACATTAGATATGCACCAACATCATATTAGGTTGTGAGAAGTCGTTCCACGAACATTGTATGCCCATGTTATGAATGAAATTTTAATTTTGGGAATTAAAGGTAGAATTTAAGCCTAAACCTAAATACCTAAGCATCAAGGATGACAATATTGAATTTTCCTTGTGTTGAGCGGTGGTTTCCACAACCCAATATGGAATATATTGTAATTTTTGTCCTATGCCCATTCTCTCTGTAATACTTATGTGGCCAAAAAAGGTATTTTATTATTTTCATACATTTTTTGGTTTACTAAAAGGAAAAGAAAATATTAATAACAATAGATCATTTAGACACATATAAATGAACTCTGGATTCATCTTGATTTTTTGATTCCTTTTGGTTCTTCATAGATCTAGAATTGAGATGGATCTATTATGGTTTATTACAATCATATGTAAAGACATGAAGTGTGTTCCTATTCTTTGCTTTTCTTTCACCGTTCGGCAATGACTTCCACGAATTGGAAAATAACCTTCTGTTGGGCTTGATATTTTCCACAAGTGGTCTTCACCTCTTATCAAACTTTATTTTTCCTCTTTTCAGGCTCTTTGGGTCACTTATTCTCTAATAGAATTACTTCGTCAATTTTCAGAATATGCAAGTGAGATGGAACACAAGAGAATAGTTCATTCCAAGAGAATAGTTTCTCCTACAAATTTTACATTCTATATTCTTGATTTCATATTGTTTATTAACTTATATTTATAGTGCATTTTTTTTTTCAAATTTGAGTCTTGAATATTTTGATAGACCTCAACCTAATATCTTACTACTGAAGTGAATTTTTTTATCTCAACTTCCTATTTTTAGCAAAATAAGGCACCCATATAAGATGGGCATGCTTGATAACACATATTGATTAAATTTAGAGTGAATAGTTCTAGTTACTAAGTTTTCCTCATCAAAATGATGCCAAATATTGGCATAACTAATGGTCAATACAAACTTGCTCCATCTTTCTATATATATTATTTATGACAGTTCACTCAAGAGTCAACATAAGTGAGCAAGAACCTACTTATGCAATTATCAAAATATACCTGCTTGTAAATGAATAGTTAGAAACTCATATTTACATGAAATGAAGGTTTCAATATTTTTCCTATCTTGGAAAGTTCCTCACTTGAGGAAATAGAAAATGCTATGAGAATTTTTTCTTTGCATAATGAGATCGTAGATGTGGCTAGGTTGTGCTTTGAAATGTGTTAAATATTATAAGAGAAAAAGAAAAGTTGTATCCTTAAACTGAATATGCTAAAGTTTTTTCATAAATAGATAATGAATATGCTCGCCTGGTATTTTGGATGATATGATCCTCAGCCATTTGTCATAGATAGTTAGTGCGATATTATGAAATTGTAGAAATATTCAATTCCCTATTATGAAATTGTAAATATTTTCAGTTCAATATTTTGTTAAAGGAATTAAACACCTTAAAGTAGTATAGATCCATCTTAGCATGCTTTTTTTTTAAATTATTATTTTTAACAAAGACTAAGAAAACTGGGATGAGAAGATCCTTTATTTTCCAACCAATCAAGAGAAAAATTCTCCTTGCAATGATATTCCCAAGTTACAGGATATGTTGTTGGGCCTCTTCAAAGTTCAGATGGTTCTTCTTTGTTGGATGGATAGCTTGGGTCAACTAGGGTGTTCACCTAGCTCAGCGCACACCCAACCATTTTTTTTCTTCAGTTAATTTTTGGAAATCTATATTAACTCCGTTTTCGAATGGAGGGGAGGTGCTATTTAGTATGTTAAATAAGTCTTTTTCACCTCTTTTAGATTTTCTTCCTTCATACAAATTATGCCTATCTGAAGGCACATGTGTTATCAAAGTCTAATTTTTTGTGTTTTATGATAATATTATTTAGGTCCAATTATATGTATATCCTTCCATATTTAAAAATTCCCATGTTATTTTGAATTTTATTTGACTTGATATACTTGCTTAAATTATTTTAAATTTCTTCGAAAAAACTCATCTTCCCACAGGTAAAGTTGTAGGTTTTACAATATCACCAACTATGGTGTTAAGAAGATAGTAATTGAAAAATATGAGGAAACTGTAGATTAAATAAGAGCCTAGATATGCCCCTTAATCATGCATTTTATATGGTTTTCTAAGTTTAGAAAATAAAAATTTAAAAATCCTTTTGAATAGAAATTTACCATATATACTTCTATCGAGTTTGAATCAATTCACTTTATGGGAGATGAAAATGTTCTATGTAAATAACTGAATCTTTATATATGGACCTTTTTTTATGTAATCAACAATATATGAATTCTTCTTTCGAAGGGATACATAAAGTAGGGGGTGTTGTCATTTTTTTCTAGAATTAAAAAAACACTGAAACAAGGTTTTCTTTTCTTACGGGGTATCCAACATTTAGTTCGTTTATATGATGATATTGATTGTACCTTTTTAACATTTATATACTTCATGCACATTATGTTTTTTGTTTGAAACTTATTTCACAAATATTTTTCATTTAATGGCATTGACATTGAAGTGAATTACATGGAAAGCATGGTATGTAAATTTCAGTTTTCGTTGAGTTAAATTTTATTTTCTAATTTGGTTGGAACAATATGTACATTAATTGTATTCATACACGAGCAATTATGGATATAATTTGCAGAAGTTAGATGAAATTGGTAAAAGGAAATATCAAAGGGCATATGAAGGATAGTTTAAAAATAAAACCATCATAAAAAAATTACGTGATTGGTAGGGGGACCCGTCGAATTTAACCCTTGGGTGGGATGGAAGAAATCCTACATCAGCTACTGTTATATCTTAGAAAAAAATCTATAGGAAATATGAAGAGAGTTAAAAATAACTTCAAAACCCAAACCAATTTTCTATCTTCAAGAGAATATTCATAAAGGAATAAGCCACAAAAAGAACCTTAGCAGGATCATTATCATCATCATTATCATATTTCTAGCTGCAACTGTGGTTGGAAGTACAAGATTCTTTATGTTTTCTTTATCTCTTGTGCCAGAATTGAGGCAGGCAACAATGGAGAGCTTATCCATGATGGAAATATGGCTTCGTATTTCTGTGGCCTTCATTATCTTTCTTTATCCTTATTTTTCTTCTAGATCTCCTTTCATAAAAATATGGTTGATCTTATGGTAGTCTACTACTTATGTATATATCATCATCCTAATGTATTATAGGCTCTTGAAATGGTCAAAATCGTTTTGAACGTATTTTTCCTAGTTTTAATTTGTGCGTCAAAATTCGCAGTAATAACATGGATGACAATCTAAGATTAAGAAAAATTAGTGTTGAATTTAGTGAAAAAATAGTATTATTTAACGAAAAAAATAATTATGCTCCAAGGATTTTCTTATCTCTTTTAAAATTAGTAGACCAACTATGCAAATCACTAATTAGTTCTTAGAGCCAACTGAATTAGTATCTGATAGTAGAGGCAAAAAATTCAAATATCCTAGCCCATGAAAGCATTATTTGGGAACCATAAATAAAATGTGTAATGGATATCGTCCTGCAACAACAAGAGAAGAGGTAGTCCCAACTTAAAGAAGCATGGTGTGGTTTTTAGAATTATTATAGAAGAGTTCAAGCTAAAAAGGCATATTTTAGGCTCAATTAGAGCTTGTAACAACCATTTATATCTCACTTGCCACATAAATGTGTAGTCGATACCCTCCAAAAATTTTCAAGTTTGTCAGTGACATATTGGTTTAGAAGTGTAGATGCAACTTCCAAAGAGTATCTTTTCGCTGGCTAGGATACATGCTAGACTCAGTCTCTGCAACAATATTTTGAAAGAAAAATTATTTGCTCGTGGAGATGACAATCAGGTACGATCCTTGGAACTTGGATAACAATGCACTATTGATATTAGCATGGAGTAAGAGATTAAGGTATCCATTTAAGATTTTCCAAGGGTTTGATCATCCAATGGATACATATTGCAAGGCCTCATTAGTGATAATAAAAGATCTAAAGTAGTTATATTTTTGGGAAGAGACATATGATCTAGTTTTATCTTAACTATATGGAAACCATGTTCCTTTTCTCAATAACCTAAAGGAAATAATTCTAAATTTGAGCCCATTATAACCTACCTTGTAGGGAATTGAGAAAGATTAACTGAAGAGGCTATCTCTTTGGTATTTGTGATGGAGGTGCCACCAAGTTACTAAATAAATGTAGAAACTTGAAGGCTTGCAAAAATAGAGTGCACAACACAACTCACATTAATAGTTCTATGATATGACTTGACACAATTAGATTCCAACTAGAAACATGAAGCTACAATGTGCCTCTCAGAATGTCTAGAAAAAAGGTCTAGAGTTTCATCCCTCCTATATCATCATGTCTTGAGGGTTATATTGTAGATTAGGAAGCTTTCTCTGGCCAGTCTAGCCCATTTTTCCATGAATCCTAGATAATAGAGTCTTCTCTTGAGTTCACATTGGGGACAAGGCTCCTAGTTCGAAATGTTAGAAAGCCAATTAATCTTGCATCATTAGGTTGCATACTTATTTTTCTCCAACACAAGGTTAATATGTCATGGTCAAATTTGTTGGTTTATGCTCCATTTCTTCCAAATAATTCAACCATGGAGCTCTTCAAACAACACTTAAAAAAAACTTTACTTCTTCATCAGACCCCGATTATTTGACTATGCATATATATTTTACATCGATTCACCCTTATGCTTGAGAATTGTGGCCTACCACTTTGGCTATGATCTTAGGATATGGAGACTCCAATATGGAGACTTATGGATGCATTGGAAAGAATGGAATACAATTTTGGGTGGATATTCATATGAAGTTGTGAGTATTTCTATCATACGATGACCATGTCCACCACACCTAATAGATGCCATAGAATGGTTATCTCACTGTTCAGAAAAATTCATGAATTGGGTGGATTGATCCCTTACTGGTTTATGGAATGTTAGTTTCTCAGGAGCTTCAATAAATATAGAAGCAAAGCATGACTTCCAAAATTCTATTTAATTTTTTGGTGCGATCTCCAGCTTAGTTTTTCTACTAGATCACAATCTTCAGAATTTGTATCTAAAGAATGGCGTAAAGGTGTATTACTTCTTATAAGAGAGGCTTAACACCTGCATATTTTTTAGCTACATTTTATCCCATATGATATACTTCTTGATGCTAGCATGTTATTGATTTAAGTGGCTATGAATGCAAGTCGAAGAAAGGGTCATGTCTTCTCCAAAGTTGGCAGAAATTGTTGTTATACCACAAGCCTTATGTTATGAATCTTGTGCACCCAATTACCATTGTGGGCATAAGTTCTTGAGGAGGCATCGCTACAAGAAACAAACTGTTGATCATAAATTTGGACACTATTTTAAATTTTTTGTAGTCACCATGTGCTCTATCCATCATCAAAGGGAGCCTAAATCAACCTCCATTCAATGCATTTAAACAAGAAGCTACAAGAATATTTAATTCTTGAAAATGGCTGTTGTAAGTTGAGTTGTCACAAGACTAATCAAACATACCCAAAAAAATTCTCCCAATTGTGCAATCAAACCTTCAATAAATTGCCACTAAATGACTCTCCCTTGGTTGCTATACCTTTGGGGTATGAAAGGCAGGTTGTCTTTACTGAAACACAGTCGTAGTATATTCCATTGTAAAGCTCTTATATGGTGGCCTTTTTAACTCTTATATAAATGTGTTAGTGTAACAGAGGCCATATGCTATCATACCTACAATACAATGTGTTGTGCATGGAAAACACATATTTCTAGGGTGTGACAATTTTGCAATAAATTGTGTTGTACATGGAAAACACATATTTCTAGGATATTACTATTTTGCAATACAATGTGTTGTACATGGAAAACACATATTTCGAGGATGTGACTATTTTTTTGTCCTAAACTTTACTGTTTTATAAACACTTAATTATATATATTTCATTACTTACATTAATTAATTATTTTGTATTTTTATAATTTAAAAATATATGTTTTAATATGAATATTTTTTGATGTGGAAAAAGAAATTTATAATTAATTATATTCTTATTATTAAATAATATGAACTAAAATATAAATATATTTATTTTTATATATTTGTGACATGTAAGTATTTTTTATTGAGAAAAAGTCCACCTTAAGAGATTTGTTTCTCTATGAGTTTGATGAATTTAAGCTTTAGATCGATCTATATGTATTCTATGTAGAAATTCATATTGGTAATTTTTACTTATGTGTAGAATATATATACTTCATGTTTGAGTCGTAAGGAATAATACATGTTCTTGGTTTTGAACAACACATTATAAAATATTTTAATAACAATAAATGTTTTATTTTCAATTGATTCATATAAAATATACATAGTTTCTTTTGAAATATTTTATTCAATGTGGTCATTGAATTTTTCTATTTATGGTACATAATGTATGTATTGAAATGTTTGTTGTTATTAATATACTTTTGAATACATGTCCCTATATATATATATAGTTTTGTTGCTGTATTTTTACATTTTTATATTGAAATAGTTTACTTAAAATATATATTTATGATGTAGACTGAAATATATTTTTTAGACATATGGTTCTGTTGTGGTAAAACACAACCCCCCCATTTTTGAATTTTTCACTTCAAATAATGGGGACCCTTTCTATAAATTTTTGACTAAACGCCTTTTCAGATTTTTATTTATTTTTTATTTGATTATCCTACGCGATTGTTAATTTTTCATTTTCTTTGAATTCTTGTTTTGATTGATTTGTTAGAATTAATTTTTTATAAGCCTCCCATTGACGCTTGTTTCGCCTCATTTGGTCAACTGGTTTAAAAATGGTACTCCTTTGAAGTCCCATCATTTATCTAAGTCTGGGTTAAAAATGCTATTTTTATTCTTTTTTATTTATTTTCAGAGTAGCTGTAGTTTAGAAAAAACTTAATATTAAAAAATATATATTATTAAAAAAAAAAAAAAAAAATCTTTATTTTTTCGGATCGGTCGCAGATCGCAGATCGCAAATTTTAGATTCGTCGCAGATCGCAGATCGCAAATTTCAGAATCCGTCGCAGATCGCAGATCACAAATTTCAGAATCCGTCGCATATCGCAGATCGCAAATTTCAGAATTCGTCGCAGATCGCAGATCGCAAATTTCAGAATCCGTCGCAGATCGCAAATTTCAGATTCGTCGCAGATCGCAATATCGCAATATCGCAAGATCGCAATTTTGCAATTTCGGATCCATCACATATCGCAATATCGCAATTTTGGATCCATCGCAATTTTTAGAACATGCACATTTAAAAAAACCCCTATCCAAGGTTCTTGCGATATGCGATGTGTTAAAATTTTTTAATATAAAGTTTGTTTTTTTTTTTTTTTGTTTCATCCCTTATGCCTCCCGTATCTCCACTCACCATATCCCTCCATAATCTCACGTGGATGAATTAATGGGTTTAGATTGATTTCAATGGTTTGTTTTATGGGTTTTAGGTTTGGATTGATTCCAATGGTTTGTAAATTAATTTTTATATTTTTATATTATAATAATTATATTATAATTATAATGTTTATTATAATTTTAATATAATTTGAACTATAATATTAATCGTATTTAAATTAACTTTTTCAAATCATTTGTATATTAATTTAATTTTGTAATTGAATTAATTGTTAGTTAGTTAATAATTAATTTAGAATTAATTATTAGATAATTAGAATCTAATTTAGGATTAAATTTCTAATTAAAAATTCTGATTTTTAGCCCAGCAAACAGAATTTCCAGATTTATGCCAGACTTGACTCATCAACTTTGGAAGCTCATAGATTGAGTTATACTTGACCAAATGAGGCCCAGGACGGTTCATTGGAAAGATAAAATCAAGGAGAACATTTATGAGGAGGTTTCACTGACAGATTTAATGATTTATTGGGTCAAAAATCAGGCAGAAGATCAAGCTCAGAATTTCTAAAAATAAAATCAATTTTCCGAGTTTTGTTTTCTTCATTTTCATTTGCCCAGCCTCTTCTAATTGCAGATTCATGCATCAATATTATCCTTGGTTAATTAAAATCGTTATGAGTATCAATAAGAAGCTAAAATTTCCTTTTTATTTATTTAAATAGAATTTGATTGGATTTGTTTTAAATGTTAGAAATAATATTTGGATTTTATTGTTGCATCTTAATTCATTTTAATTTCTTTTTGCAGGAAAAAACAATAGAAGGGATATTGAGGAAAAAGATTTCAATCAATGAGAAGAATCCAGCAATTAAAGATTGGAATTTTTGAGCAATTAAAATTGGATTGGGAAAATTTTTCTTCAACAAACTCTCTTCTAAAAATACTTTTGGAAAGATTATAAATTGCAGATTGCAAAATGTAAAAGGGGGGGCTGCTCTCCTCTACAATTCCAGACTTCTAAAAGCATTTCTATAATAGGGATTTAGAGTTGTAGATGGAGAAGAGAGAAAATTTCAGATCTGAACATTAATGAGGGTTTATTCTTTATATCTTGAATTATGCATGCTGGGCAGAGTTTGCGTTTCTGCAGCTCTAGTCTTGAAAGCAGAAATTCAAGTAATGTAAAGTACTGTTAGAGACCAGGATTAGAGAAGCAGATTCAATTAACTGGTATTTTTGGCATTTCTGTATCAAATACCAGTTTCATTTTTATTTTAATAAAATTGTTGTTTCATTTTATTCATGTTTTGGAATTACTGTTGATATGGATAATTTGTCTCAAATTGTTAAGTATCTCTATTCTTATAGATTTAACTCTGATTTCTGAGTAACGATTTGCTTAGAAATCTGTCTTACAAAACTGATTTTTTAAATAATAATATGTTGTGAATTTCTTCCACATATTATTGTTTAATTATTAGCTTGATTGATTTGATAATCAATATCATTTTTGTGAATTTCTTCCGGAGTGTTGTTGATTTATTATTTCAGTCAAATGGTCTCAATAGAATATGTTTTGGTACTCACAAATGTGAGCTAAATTGAATTTCTTCATTAGCTTGACTTTAATTTAAAGCCAGACATATTTTAATCCTCATTACTTAATTATCTTGCTCTTAGTTGGGATAGATTTATATCTACCTAATTGAGATAGGATTTAGATTAGTTTATTTTGCTTGCATTATAGAATAAGTTTGCATTTAGATTAATTTCTACATTCTTTTAAGTCCTCTTCTCGAAGAGGAAAAATCTTAGTTGTGGTTTGGCTGAACCCAAATCACCTTAAGGGTCATTCTCTTGCCTGATCAGCAAGAAGAATTGATCTGATATCCCTGTCTATTGGTAACTAATGATACATCGTAAACCAATAGTGATAGGGAAAAGGTAACTGGATCTAGTTAAACCAGTCGGAGCCACTATCATAAATGGAAAAGGAGCTGTATTAAGGTCCGGACCGGGTGGTTATCCCCCAATGTTGTAGCAGCGATTTTCGAGGCTTCAACATTTTTGGCTCTAGAAGGAGGGCTTGAAACTTGTTGTCTGTTGGAGCCTTTTCAATTTTAACATTTTATTTAATCACGATGGCTCCTCTTAAACTTCCAATTTGGAGTTGTATCCATCGACGTGCATCTTCCAATACTCCACCCGAAGTGGTAAGACTCTTGTCTCAGGTAAAATTCAATGGTAAGAAAAATTCTTCTACTTTTAATCATGTCCTTCAATTTATTCAAAATGTTTCAAATTATGATTTTCAAGGAATTGATGAAGGCATTTTATGCAGAATTTTTACTCGCACATTTGCGGCAAAAGCCAGAAACTGGTGTAGAACTCTTTCGGTTGCCTCAATTCACAGCTGGGATCAATTTGTTACAAGTTTTGTTTGTAAATTTGACCGCTATGATTATGATCAGGTATGTGATGAAATTGAATATCTACGAAATGAAAATGAGTCTGTCAGAGATTTTAATATTTGATTTCATTTGAATTGTTTAAAATTTAATTTCAAAGATGAACCTATAAAAGAAGAATCACTAGATTGGTTTGAACATAATTATTCTCTTCCCCCTAGTGAAATTAGTTCAAGCTTTGTTTTATCCCCTTCCAATATAAATGAGAAATCCAATTTGGATTTCCAAATAAATTGTGATGAAGTGGTTTCAAAAAGCTTGGAAAATATTTCCAATCAAATGCAAGAAGACAACAACAACAATTTTGGAGAAAGACCTGCTTTGAAATCTGAAAATTCCTCTGCATTAAATTCAGAAAATCAGATCACAAATCAACACGTGCAAGTAGCAATCAAAGAGAATAATAAAATACAAACTGTTGTACTAATTTCTGAATTTTTCCATGTTGGACAAATGCCAAAATCAGAGCAGCAAAACAACCTTCTTCAAGAAAGTATGAATATGCAAAGGAATGATCTAGAATCTGAAATTTATAGTGAACAGAGCACACAAGATTTTTCAAACAGAGAAAATTTTAAATTCATTATTTCTGATTCTCATTTTTCCCTTTATCCTGATATTTTTAATGTTGGTAATTTCTCCCCTCTTAATATTAATGATATTTCAGAAAATATAGAGGCTGATCTAAATGAATTACCATTAAATTTTTATCAAGATAAAGAAGCAATTAACGATCATTCTTTTGCCATTAATGAACATGAAATTCTTGTTCCTCCTTGTTTCGATATATTGGATGAGATTGAAGGGAATTCTAAAGAATCTTGTGAAGTCATTTATGATAATTACTCTGACATAGAAGATGTTGATTTCTATTTTTCTCAAGAGAATTCTCATAAGAAAATTCAAATAACATCTGGGAATGAGGAACATTTCAATTTAGAAATTATTTCAACTAATCCTCATTCTAAAGCAGATAATCATCTTCATGATTTCACTATTCGAGAAAATATTCCAGTTTATGATTCATATCATGATCAAGCTTTCATTCCTGTTCATAATCATAAATCTCTTTCTAATTCACAAGTTGGAATTTGAAATTACTGAAATTCCATAATTCTGGCCAATCCTTGTGAAAAAGAAATTATTTCAAAACAATCCCAATTGTGCTGTAACATTAGTTATACAAATAGTGATTTCATTTTATTTTTGTTTCCTCACTTATTTTGTATTAAATCAGATTTATTTTCAGATTTTATTTTTCAGATTATTGACACATTACGCTGGCATATTGAGCACTTTACTATCAAACATTCAATTGATACATTTCCCTGTTGGAAAATTGAATTTTTATATTATAATCAAAAGCATCAAAATCTATTTCAATTTCAATTTCAATCAATGCTAATGTTTTATCAAAAGCTTCTATCTTCTCAAAGGCAATATCAACAAGAGAATGTATTTTTAGAAGTCTGCCAGCAATCCAATTTAATTAATAATTTTCCATTTCATTTGAAAGATTTCCATCCATTTTTCATTGATTCATTTGAAAAATATTTGGAAATTTTTCCTTCATGGAATATTGTCAATAGCTTAACATTTATATATAACACTAACAGTTTCTTCCAGGCCTTTGAATCTGAAAGCTCATATCCACAATCTGCCATGTTATCTCTTCCTTTGAACATTTCCCAATCCTTAATAGAAATCCATCCAGATTTCTATGATCCAATTGGTATTCAATTGGAAAGAAAATTTTATGAGAAGGAGATTTTAGATAAGCTTATAACAATATTTGTACATTCTGATTTCAGGTTTAATATTTTTAGTTCAATTAGATTTGTATTTTTATTACTAACATTTGAATTGTACATACATGCAGGGATTAAAATGAGAAAATGGTTAGATTGGAAATATGACTAGACCTAGTCATTTTTCAAGAATATGGTTAGAATAGGAGTAGAGTTAATGTAGTTAATTTATTTTTAACAGTTCTGTAGATTAAAAATAAAACAAAGCAATCAGCCATTTTCACACATGTTCAGTGATTCTCCCAATCAGAAAAATTTAATTCTTGCTTTCCTTTTTAAATTTCTTACAGCAATACCTCTACTCTGTCTATTTTGAATAATGTCTTGATTAAATTCAATTCAGGTTGCACTTGGCATCAATCGCCTCGAAGCCACTTTTCTTAATTTCAGGATTTCCTTCTAAGATTTTCTTTTAAAATTTATATGATAAAGGTTTTGAGGATATAAAAGCTTCATGATCTCATTATCCCATGAAATGTATGACTGTCTATTATAAGCCTAATTCTGACTCAATCATTATTATTCAGTATAACATTTCGTGGTAATCATATGAAGTTCATATTATTTTCCTCGAAATTTGTTAAGCCGACCTTTAGGATGTCCATTTTGCTGTGTGCACACATTCAAATATGTTTTGACATTTTTCCACAATTAGTGGCTTTATCCCATTCGGACCTTTAGTTTATTATCTCATGTTGTAATACGCATCATATTTATTTACTAAAGGCATTATTGAACAGTCACTATAACAATATAGATTTTTCTCAAGTCAATTCAGAATGAGCAGAGGTAATAAATTGTTGTTTCAATTCAAAAGGGAAGACTATTTTCATATTTATTTCTGGTAAATTTTATATTTCCTGAACATGAACAAGCATATTTTATTTAGGCTGATTGCTCACCCTGACTTAGAATAAATGATGAGATGATTTTGAACAAAGTCAGAATTTTCATAAATCGAAGGAATAATTTGAAGATTCATGAGGTAAAATCTACAGACAATTTCCTTCCAAGTATGCATTTACAAGTTCATTTTCATCTATTATTAGTTTATCTTTTCTGTAGTTTATTTTTGATTCTTTTTCTATTTTAATTGCAGGTTTTCATTTGTTTTCAAAACTTGAAGTAAGAAGAAAACCCATTTCAAATTTGCAATAGGTTTCAGGGAACTTTTATTTTGAGAATTTGAGCATTTTTAACTTTGCTTTCAACCATCAGAAAACCCAATTGAAATTTCAAGCAATATTATAGGATTCAAAGTGATTTTCATATTGCTGATACTTCAGTGAAAATGTTTGCAATATTCTCAGCCTGCTCATCTTCGTCAATCATTTCATTCCGATATCACATTATCCACTTCACAACCATTTGCAGCGAAATGTTTCATCGGAAGTAGCTCTTAGCAGTTTTGATAACAAATTGTTCATAAAAGATCTCCTTTGTATTACTTCACTCATATGCCATATCGCATTTCGCATATCCGAGGTTTTTAATTGAAGTATACTTCCATTATCATGAATTGCCTTTAACAATATTGCGACACCACATAATTATGGACCCAATATGAAATTCAAATCAAGTTTATTAAATATCGTGTCCATTCAATCGCAAATAATGGTAGGAGCATAACTTTAAAAGGGTTGACGTCTCAGATCCGATATGTTATTAAATTTTCATCATAAAGCTATCGGGTCCACTCTTCATCGCATATCGGCATCGCAAGAATCATATTGTATTACATCGGGTACCAAAAACATTTACCAATCGCTGATTAGCATCGCCAATTATAAATTTTCGATATCACAATCATCGCATTTTTAATGATGCTCACATCACAATTCAGAATTTGCGATGTGCGATGTGCAATAAGGGAAGCACAATGTCAATATTCCCCGATCCCCAATATAATATATCTTTAATGATGTGATTGCTTCATTTCATTGCACATGTTCTCATTACATGTTTTCATATCGGCAATTTGCCATTGCAATCTCTGATGTGATAGCTTTCAATGCATGCCTCTGAGCCATTAACATTTAATCGATATATGGCATAGCAACAAAGGTGAAGTCTTGCAAATTATAATTGAAGCATGGTGAAGAAACATGTGATGTAGATCATCCGATACGGCTGTCTTATTTTAAAGCGAGCTTGGGTAACCACTATGGTAAGAAAGTAGCTGATGATAAATTTGTGGCATATTCAAATCATTTTGATTTCTCATATATTTCAATTTTAAATATATAATTCCATAATTAAAAATAAATTCAAGACCTCTCTGTCTTCACATTTAAATTTTATTATCTTGGATGTGGTCTTGATTCTGGAAAATTTATAAAATCATGGAGTTTATATGAAATTTATAATATTTTGAGAAACAGTCATTACTGCAAATTTTCATTCTCATTTCTGATGCATTTGTTTTCCCTTGAACATTAAGCATTCCATTTTTTTTATTTTACTGCTTGCTTTAGTTTAGATAAAATAAATAATGATTTTGGGTTATAGGATTTTAGTTAGTTTGACTTCTTCATGTTTTTAATGTTAATTAAAATAAGAAGTTAGCTAGTTTGGAGAAACTGATGCCTTTCAGGTAAGATCAGAAGAAATCATCCAATGGTAAGATTCATGTACCCATTTTCATTTATTTCCATTTCATTACTTTAGTTTCAGTTTTGATTTTCTGATATATAAATCTGTTTTGCAGCTCTTCATAAAAGCTTCCAATCCTCCACCAGATCATATTTTCAAAGTCCATACTCTTCTCCTGGCTTTATTTCAATAAGCAGCGGTAATCTTCGTTGAAACAGCTACACTAGGAAGTTTCTGAACCATTAATCTGTTTCTTTAAGCATTCCTTTTTATTACAAAATGATTAAGTTGATGCTTGGAAACAAAAAAGATTTAAATCAGATAGAAAGTTTTAATTATGGTTGAATTTTATCGTCACTGCTATCTAAAAAGCCTAAAACACTTACAGCCCTGCAAGGTATGAATTTTCTAAATCTGGACATAAGAAGGATTGATTACACGATTATTTTCTTTCTTCATATTGTTGAGACATTGGTATAAACATTCTTGTTTGAGTTTATCTTGCGAAATTTGGATTTTCCTTTTCATTTTTAAAAATTTCTTCATTTTTATTTTTGTTTGTTGATTTCTTTCTCATTTTAGCATAAGAATTCTTTTCCTTTGGTTTTCAGTTTTGATTTTGGTGACTTTGCCATGATTTATATGGAAGGCCTTCTTGTTACCTAACTATGGTCAGTATACATGGAGAAAAAATTGTTAATAGTCATCTATTAACTTTTTCTTAAATCTCTTAGTAAAGTTTGATTTTCTTATTATAAAGGTAGACATATTTAAGGAAGAGATTACCAATTTAGAGAAGTTGACAAAGTATCATAAAATCTGGAGAAATTTCTTTTTCATCAAAATTATAATCATTTTGAGATTTCAATATTTTATTAAGATCTTTCAAAGTTCTATTATCAGTCAAGAAAAGTTATTTTTAACCAAGTAAAGACGCTTTACAGCAAAGCACCTTTTAACTCTAAAATTGTCATTCTTAACTCTTAGGGAGTCAATGATTCTCCCTGTCCCAAAGAGTCTTATTTTTCTAGAGTATAATCCAGAGATATATTTAAAATTAAAAGATAAGAGGTCTCATCATGAGCCTGCTTACCATGATCATAGGGGAAAAATAGGCTGACATTACCAACACTACTAAACAAACCAGGGTAATGGCTTATGATTGCAAACAATTATAAGACAAGGGGTCTCATCACGAGCCAGCTTGTTCAGTCCAATTATAACCAGTGAATGGCATTGTCAACTATCTGGCTACCAAACCAGGACAATGAATTTTAAGATTTATAATATTAAAAAATTAAAAAATAAAATAAAATAAAATAAAATAAAAATAAAAATAATATAAATGGATTTATCTCTAGGTCAATAATTCTTAAAGAGATGGGATTCTGAATCATTGGTGGTTAAAAGGTAACCCTGTCGAGACTATAGATGTTTGCTCGCAACAGTGGCTCTACCTGTGACAAATGAATATATTTTAAAAGCTAAGCTGTAAAGTGACCCCTGCTTTATCTCTACAACTAATTAAGGACTGATATAGAGTTTTGAAATATTTTAATTTACGAGGAATTTTAAGAAAAATTACAGTTAGATGATTCTTTCTTTTATTCAGACTAATGAACCTAGTCAAGCATTTTAAGTATAATTCTCTTTTCTTTAATTATTTTTACTTGAATTTTAGGAAAATCTCATTCATATCAAACAGAGATAATTGGTTCTTCTCCCGTGTGTCGCCATTGTTGTGGTAAAACACAACCCCCCCATTTTTGACTTTTTCACTTCAAATAATGGGGACCCTTTCTATAAATTTTTGACTAAACGCCTTTTCAGATTTTTATTTTATTTGATTATCCTACGCGATTGTTAATTTTTCATTTTCTTTGAATTCTTGTTTTGATTTCTTTGTTAGAATTAATTTTTTATAAGCCTCCCATTGACGCTTGTTTCGCCTCATTTGGTCAACTGGTTTAAAAATGGTACTCCTTTGAAGTCCCATCATTTATCTAAGTCTGGGTTAAAAATGCTATTTTTATTCTTTTTATTTATTTTCAGAGTAGCTGTAGTTTAGAAAAAATTAATATTAAAAAATATATATTATTAAAAAAATAATAATAATAATAATAATAATTTTTTTTTCGGATCCGTCGCAGATCGCAGATCGCAAATTTAAGATTCGTCGCAGATCGCAGATCGCAAATTTCAGAATCCGTCGCAGATCGCAATATCACAATATCGCAAGATCGTAATTTTGCAATTTCGGATCCATCGCATATCGCAATATCACAATTTTGGATCCATCGCAATTTTTAGAATATGCACATTTAAAAAACCCCCATCCAAGGTTCTTGCGATATGCGATGTGTTAAATTTTTTTAATATAAAGTTTCTTTTTTTCCTTTTTTTGTTTCATCCCTTATGCCTCCCGTATCTCCACCTCACTCACCCTCACGTCACATTCCACTCACCATATCCCTCCATAGTCTCACGTGGATGAATTAATGGGTTTAGATTGATTTCAATGGTTTGTTTTATGGGTTTTAGGTTTGGATTGATTCCAATGGTTTGTAAATTAATTTTTATATTTTTATATTATAATAATTATATTATAATTATAATTTTTATTATTATTTTAATATAATTTGAACTATAATATTAATCGTATTTAAATTAAATTTTTCAAATCATTTGTATATTAATTTAATTTTATAATTGAATTAATTGTTAGTTAGTTAATAATTAATTTAGAATTAATTATTAGATAATTAGAATCTAATTTAGGATTAAATTTCTAATTAAAAATTCTGATTTTTAGCCCAGCAAATAGAATTTCTAGATTTATGCCAAATTTGACTCATCAACTTTGGAAGCTCATAGATTGAGTTATACTTAACCAAATGAGGCCCAAGACGGCTCATTGGAAAGATAAAATCAAGGAGAAAATTTCTGAGGAGGTTTCACTGACAGATTTGATGATTTATTGGGTAAAAAATCAGGGAGAAGATCAAGCTCCGAATTTCTAAAAATAAAATCAATTTTCTGAGTTTTGTTTTCTTCATTTTCATTTGCCCAGCCTCTTCTAATTGCAGATTCATGCATCAATATTATCCTTGGTTAATTAAGATCGTTATGAGTATCAATAAGAAGCTAAAATTTCCTTTTTATTTATTTAAATAGAATTTGATTGGATTTGTTTTAAATGTTAGAAATAATATTTGGATTTTATTGTTGCATATTAATTCATTTTAATTTCTTTTTGCAGGAAAAAACAATAGAAGGGATATTGAGGAAAAAGATTTCAATCAATGAGAAGACTCTAGCAATTAAAGATTGGAATTTTTGAGCAATTAAAATTGGATTGGGCAGATTTTTCTTCAACAAACTCTCTTCTAAAAATACTTTTGGAAAGATTATAAATTGCAGATTGCAAAATGTAAAAGGGGCTGCTCTCCTCTGCAATTCCAGACTTCTAAAAGCATTTCTGTAATAGGAATTTAGAGTTGTAGATGGGGAGGAGAGAAAGTTTCAGATCTGAACATTAATGAGGGTTTATTCTTTATATCTTGAATTATGCATGATGGGCAGAGTTTGCATTTCTGCAGCTCTAGTCTTGAAAGAAGAAATTTAAGTAATGTAAAGTACTGTTAGAGACCAGGATTAGAGAAGCAGATTCAATTAATTGGTATTTTTGGCATTTCTGTATCAAATATCAGTTTCATTTTTATGTTAATAAAATTGTTGTTTCATTTTATTCATGTTTATGCATTTCTGTTGATATGGATAATTTGTCTCAAATTGTTATGTATCTCTATTCTTATGGATTTAACTATGATTTCTGAGTAACGATTTGCTTAGAAATCTGCCTTACAAAACTGATTTTTTAAATAATAATATGTTGTGAATTTGTTCCACATATTATTGTTTAATTATTGGCTTGATTGATATGATAATCAATATCATTTTTGTGAATTTCTTCCGGAGTGTTGTTGATTTATTATTTCAGTCAAATGGTCTCAATAGAATATGTTTTGGTACTCACAAATGTGAGCTAAATTGAATTTCTTCGTTAGCTTGACATTAATTTAAAGCCAGGCATATTTTAATCCTCATTACTTAATTATCTTGCTCTTAGTTGGGATAGATTTATATCTACCTAATTGAGATAGGATTTAGATTAGTTTCTTTTGCTTGCATTATAGAATAAGTTTGCATTTAGATTAATTTCTACATTCTTTTAAGTCCTCTTCTCGAAGAGGAAAAATCTTAGTTGTGGTTTGGCTGAACCCAAATCAGCTTAAGGGTCATTCTCTTGCTTGATCAGCAAGAAGAATTGATCTGATATCCCTGTCTATTGGTAATTAATGATACATCGTAAACCAATAGTGATAGGAAAAAGGTAACTGGACCTAGTTAAACCAGTCGGAGCCACTATCATAAACGGAAATGGATTTGTATTAAGGTCTGGACCGGGTGGTTATCCCCCAATGTTGTAGCAGCGATTTTCGAGGCTTCAACAGGTTCCTATTCCATATTAAATTTAATTGAGGTATTTTTCTTTCAATTATTTTTTTCATATATATAAAATGGACATTGAAATATTATATTTATGCTCAACATTAAATAGATAAATATATATGAAGTTGATATTAAAATATATTAATTCATGGTAATATTCTATTTTGAGCCCACATTAAAATATTTTCAGAATGTAGAAGAACTATAAAGATTTCAAATTCAAAAGTAAAATTGAAAAAGAATTATAAATCTTCCAAATTGTAAGAGAATTATAAATAAAAATGTAACATAATTAGAATATTTTTTCTTATTAAACTATTTCCGAATTACTAATTTGAAAATTAAAAATGAAGATATTTTTACTTGTTAATTTATATATAGGATTGATAAAATTATGTTACTTAATATACACATCAAATATTTAAATGTTATATTTATGGTTGAGAGTAATATGTATATATGTATGTAAACATGTGGATAATGAGCTAATTATTGGTGTTGGAGATAGGATTATGCTTATTTCTAATTTATGAGCTAATGCAGGACTTTTCAATGGTGTTCTTGCAGTATTTCAAGAAACTTTGTATACTCTGTTACGTCCCTATATTAGTATAGTCCCTTATTGTTATTATTGTACCCTTGTAACCCCCATATTGTTATTATTGTGCCCTTAAATTATTATTTTTAGGTCGGCTAGGATTACATTGTGGCCCTATGGACTCCTATATATAGAAAGGAGGTTTTGTAATTTGTATCATCCAAGAATTGTTAATTCATCTAATGTATTGAAGCTTTCCCCCTTGAAGTGGATTATTTCTAAGGCGTCGATATCTCTTTTCTTCTATTTTTTTTGCTGGTTTGACAACATTTGGTATCAGAGCTTTGGATTCTAGGGCTTCGCTGCTCCAAAAAGGTCATCGTGGAATATTCACTATAACTTTTTTTCTACAAAGTTTCATAAGCTGAAATGTTTAGCGTGAGAAGCCAAAATCCTGAGCAACATCGTCACAAAATTTCAGAGCTTGGTTCACAACATTTCCGGAGATATGATCTGTTGAAGTTAGGGCTTTTTGCAGGCTCCTGAATTTCACTTAAAAATGCCATCGCAGAATTTTATCTATAAATTATTTTCTATGAAGGTTAAAAAGTTTAAATTGTTAGAGAGCGAAGCCACAATCCTGAGAAACATCATCGCAAAATTTTAGAGCTTGGTTCATAATATTTTAGGAGATATGATCTGTAGAAGTTAGGTATTTTTCAGGCTCCCGAATTTCATCTTAAAGAGGTGATCGTCGGAAAATATTCATAACTCTCTCTCTGAGCATCGGATTGGAATTTTCTAAAAAGTGACTGGAGGTACATGGACGTTAGTTTCCTTTCTATAAGTTTTAGAGCCAAAGGAGCAAACAGTGCTATGTGGCAAGTCGTACAAGTTTGCTCTACTGAACCAGTCCATAATTAGGTCATTGTTGGAGATTGGACATAATGTTGCCTTGAAGAATCCAAATCAAGTTAGACCTGTGGCATTTTAAAGAAGCTTCAAAGGAATACTATAGAGCCAAATGTTACATATTAGGAATCTGCAAGTATAGATATATTCAATTTCAATATTGAGCTCCTCAAAAGCAATTCAAAGGTGTGTATTTTGTTTTTTCCAAATTTCATAAGTCTTGTTTGAAGAATCAAGTTGAATTGATTCCAAGGGCATATTGTAGAATATATTTCAGTATTGGGTTCTGAAATGCCTCCTAAAAATAATTCAACACCCATTAATCCTTTAGAAGGCTCTACTATGACTCATGAAGACGAAGAATGGCAACATGACATATCAAATTTACAAGCGCAAGTGCAACAAATTTGGCTCTCGCAAAGAGAAACAAAAAATTTCATGGAAGTTTTGAAGAAAGGCATGGAAACTAAGATGGACGGTTTGAAGAAAGGCGTGGAATCTAATATGGATGGTTTAAATAATGGCATGGAAGCTAAGATTGATGGCATGGAAGCTGGAATGGAGTCTAAGATGGATGACATGGAAGCTAAGATCGATGAAAAAATGGAAAACATAAAGAATGATCTAAAAGCAGAGATGGAAGGTTTGAAAAAGTTGATACAACAAATGTTTCCTAATGGTGAAAAGATAGTAGAGGAAACTCATGATGAGAACAAAATAAATGTTAATCGTGATTTCATAAACTCTAATGCTGGCAGGAAGAACCACCATATTCCAAAAATAGATATGAGGAAGTTCGATGGAAAGGATCCTATAACATGGATACTACATTTGGAGCAATATTTTGATCTCAATAATGTGAAAACACACAAAAGGTACGCATTGCAACTTTACATTTAAAACAAAATACATTTTTATGGTATCGATGGATTTTCTCCCGTAAAAAAATTGTCACTTGGTCAATTTTTACGGAGGAAATGATAGCACATTATGAGCATACAAAGAGAAACACCTTCTTTAGCCAATTGATAAATCTCAAAAAAAAGGGTTTAGTGGGAGAGCACATTGAGGACTTCCAAAAATTGAATATAAGGGTACCTGATATTCTAGAGGAACACAAGAGTGATCTCTTTATAGATACTTTAAAGGATAACATCCAACATGAAGTTTGTGTTTTGGAACCTAATTCATTGGAGAAGGCATTCAGGTTGGCAAGAAAAATTGAATGTAAAATTATGGTGACAAGGAAGCCTACCACTCACTTCTATAAAGAGGGAAGTGTTGCTACTCCTATATTTCCATAACCTACAAGGTTGACACCACAACAATTGGAAGAAGAAAGAGAAAAAGGGCTTTGCTACAATTGTGATAGTGAATACACTAAAGGTCATAAGTGTGCTAAGAATAAATTATTTTACATAGATTGTGAAGAGAAAGAAGAAAATGAACAAGAAGAGGATGTACACTAGGAACTAACCCCAACAGAGGAAGAAATGAGTCCGACCATATCGTGTAATGCATTGGCAGGAATTACCACTCCTCAAACTCTCAAGATAGAAGGAAATATCAAGAAGAAAAAGGTAATAGTGTTGATTGATTCATGTAGTACCCATAATTTTATTCATTTTAAGGTAGCCAAGGAATTGAATTGTTTCCTATACCCAGCACCAGAATGTCAAGTGATGGTTGAAAATGGAAGAACTATAAATTTTTCTGGAAAATTCCATAATATAAAGCTAACCATCGGGGAATATGTATTGAATAGTCCAATGCTTTAGATTCCTATGGGAGGTGTTGATGTTGTACTAGGAGTACAATGGTTACAATCTTTGGGGACTGTAGCTTTTAATTTTCAAGAAATTTTCTTGAATTTTTTTCCGAAGGAAAGGAAGTCGAATTACGGGGTATTGCAAGGAAGCCAGGAAAGATAATAAGCTCTAATGTCATGACAAATATTTCGAAGAAAGAACAATGAGGCGTAATTGCACAATTATGCTCACTAGAAGTTCCAACATCAAAATCATCTACTTCTGCAGATCTCCAAAAATTCTTGGACAATCATTCCAAGGTTTTTGAAACTCCCAAAGGACTCCCACCTATTCGTGATCATGATCATGCTATTCATTTGATTCTAGGAGGTGTTCCTCTAGACATCATGCCTTATAGATATCCTTATGTTCAAAAGAGCGAAATTGAACTTATGATTGTAGAAATGTTAGAGGCTGGTATAATTCAACCTAGTCAAAGTTCTTTCTCTACTCCTGTAGTATTGGTACACAAGAAGGATGGATCATGGCACATGTGTCCAAATTATAGGGAGCTCAATAAGCTCACCATTAAAGTTAAATTTCCCATTCCTGTGATTGATGAATTATTGGATGAATTACATGGAGCAAATTATTTTACCAAGTTGGATATTCATTCAAGATATCATCAAATTAGAATGAATACTAAAGATATTCTGAAAACAGCCTTTCGAACTCATGAGGGTCGTTATGAATTTTTGGTCATGCCTTTTTTCCTTACCAATGCACCTTCTACATTTCAAGGCTTGATGAATTCCATTTCAAACCCTTCCTTAGAAAATTTGTGCTAGTATTTTTTGATGATATACTAATCTACAACAGGTCTTGGAAGGATCATGTCCAACACATTGACAAGGTACTCAAACTATTGCAGGAGAAACAATTATATGGAAAAACATCCAAATGTTTCTTTGGAGTACAAGAGGTGGAATATCTGGGTCATATTGTATCTCACGAGGGTGTTAAGGTAGACCCTAACAAAATTAAAGCCATTAAAGTATGGAAAGTCCCCACAACCATAAAGAAGTTGCGAGGATTTCTCAAGTTAACAGTGTATTATCGCAAGTTTGTTAAGAATTATGGGAGAATAGCAGCACCTCTAACAAAATTATTGAAGAAAGATGGATTTTCATGGACTCCTGAAGCAACTAAGGCCTTTGAACATCTTAAAGAGTCAACGTGCCTAGCACCGGTCTTAGCTATGCCAGACTTCACAAAAACCTTTATTATGGAATGTGATGCCTCAGAAAATGGAATTAGTGTTGTTTTAATGCAAGAAGGAAGACCCATTGCTTTTTAAAGTTGTCCAATCAAAGGAAAGTATTTACAGAAAGCTATTTATGAGAAAGAAATGTTAGCAATACTGCATGCACTAAAGAAATGGTGAACTTACCTAATGGGAAGACACTTCAAGGTAAAAACTGATCATGATAGTCTTAAACACTTTTTGGAACAAAGACTATCTTCAAAAGAGTAGCAAAAATGGGTCGCAAAGATGTTGGGTTATGACTTTGAAATAATCTACAAGAAAGGGAAGCTAAATTTTATTGCAGATGCACTCTCAAGAAAGAATGGAGAGGTGGAAGCATTGCTTTTTTCCATTTCTTTTATCCAACCAGATTGGATAACCGAAGCAAGGGATGAATGGAAGAAGAACAAAGAAGTGTGGAAACTCATTCAAAAATTGCAGCAAGATCCTAGTACATCTGATACATTTAGTTGGCAAAATGATTTCTTATGGTACAAAGATCGCTTATATCTTTGTAGGAATTCCCAACTAAAACAAAATATTCTTTTGGAATTGCACACTTCTCCTTTAGGAGGACACTCGAGATTTTTAAAAACTTACCACAGGGTGAAGAAAGAATTTTTTTTGGATTGCCTTAAATCTGATATTCAAAAGTTTCTGGCGGAATGTTTGATTTTCCAGCAGAATAAAGTTGAGACAATTAAGACCCCGGGTTTTCTACAACCTTTATCCATTCCAATTCAACGTTGGGAGGAGATTTCAATGGAATTTATCACAGGTTTACCTAAGTCCGAAGGAAGAGTGTCATCATGGTTGTAGTTGATAGACTTACCAAGTATGCACACTTTTGTACATTATCTCATCCATTTAAAGCAATTACAGTTGCTATTACATTTATGGAAACAATTCAAAAGCTACATGGAAACCCAAGGGTTATTGTGAGCGATAGAGATTCCATTTTTACTGGAAATTTTTTAACAGAGTTATTCTCTTATTTTGGTACTCAATTAACTCATAGCTCATCTTATCATCCTCAATCTGATCGTCAAACTAAAATAGTAAATAGATTTTTGGAAGGATATGTTCATTTTTTTGTATTTGATAAACAAACACAATGGGTCAACTGGTTACCTCTCACTGAATGGTGGTATAACACTTCCTTCCATGCTGCAGCAAAAATGACCCCATTTATGGTACTTTATGGATATCATCCACCATCCATCACATAATATTTAAGAGAAAATTCGAAGGCTCAAGCAGTGGAAGATCACATCAAGCATCAACAAGAAGTTCTGCAACTCTTAAAGGATAACCTGAATTTGGCACAAAATCGAATGAAACAACAAGCAGATCAACATCGCAGCGAGAGAATTTTTGATGTAGGAGACTGGGTATTTTTACGGCTACAACCATACAAACAAATGTTCCTCAAGCAAGTTAAGAAGGATAATCAATTATCACCAAAGTAATATGGTCCTTACAAGGTGTTGCAAAAGATTGGTACTATGGCATACAAATTGGAGCTTCCTTCTTTTTCACAAGTGCATCTAGTTTTCCATGTTTCATGCTTAAAGAAGGTTATAGGTGAAAATATTCTAGTTCAAACAATATTGCTAGAACTTGATGAGGAAGGAAAAATCATATTGGAACCTGAAGCAGTCACGGAAACAAGAACTCGACAACTATAGATGGTCAGATTTCATAGTATACTCATCAAGTGGAATAACTTACCCCACTAAATATTCTATGGGAGGATGAGAATTTTATCTGACACGTAAGAGCTACTCAAGCATTGAGGACAACACTTTTTTGAAGGAGAGGGGCATGGTAGGTCCCTATATTACTAGTATAGTCCCTTATTGTTGTTAGTGTAACCCCCTTATTGTTATTATTGTACCCCTGTAACCCCGATATTGTTATTATTGTGCTCTTAATTTATTATTGTTAGGTCAGCTAGGCTTATATTGTGGCCCCACTAAGATTATATTGCGGCCCCATGGACTCCTATATATAGAAAGGAGGTTTTGTAATTTGTATCATCCAATAATTGTTCATTCATGTAATGCATTATAGGTTTCCCCCTTGAAGTGGCTTATTTCTAAGGCGTTGATTCTCTTTTCTTCTATTTTTGGAGCTGGTTTCACAACATACTCTTAGAACATCCCCTCATACTTTAACATATATTTTATTAAGATTTGATAAGTGTGTTGAAAGTCCGTAACATGATTTATTATTTAGTGGTATTCCTATTATACATTATTGAAATAGGTCATAATAGACAAGTTACATTGTGGTTTTCTTTCCACTAACAACTCATAAGTACCAGGGATTAACGTTAGAGAGAGATACTAGTAATACTAAAAATGAAAACTAATAAGGTCTCACTTTTACTATGATATCTATTTAGAGTTAAATATTTGGATGGTGTTTTGTTTTTGGATCCATTTCTATATGATCAATATTAAGAGAGATATTGAGATCAATCACCATGTAATTTATTTGTTTTTCCATATATTTCTCATATCAAAACTTAAAAAGATAATTTATTATATTTGTTATTTGTTATTTAATATCTTAATTTTTTTCTTTCTTTCTTTAATTAGTAAACGTTGTTACTCTTTTATTTGTATTAATAATAATGTAAATTTTAAGCAACTAAATTTCATTTCATCCATATGCATATACATAATAATCATCATCTAAAGATGTCACTCTACTACACACCATATGCACACACATAATAATCATCATCTAAAGATTTCACTCAACTACACACCACCACAACTACCATATGTCCATCTTAACTTCATATTTATCATGCATGCAGAAGGACCAAATATATTGAGGTGCAATCATTTTCTTAAGTTTTACACTAAAAAAAGAGGCTTGCACATTGAAATATTGGATCCATCTAGGAGCATGATAAGGCTTGCACATTGAAAGATTTAATCCCTCTAGCAGCATGATAAATATGAAGTTAAGATGAATATATCGTGAAATATATGTACTCAAAATACAATGTATCAAAATAATAAAAATTAAAATAATATATTTACATAAATAAAAATATATTTATAATATGTATATAAATAGTTGCAAGGAGCTATTTTTATGAGTCGATATTGATATAATAAAAATAGGTAAAAGATATTTATAATATGTATATAAATATTTTAAAGGTGATATTTTTATTAATAGATATTAATATAATAAAAGAATGTATTTTTATATATTTGTATTTGTATAGGTTATTCATATAATATAAAAATGTATTTTTTGCATGCGGTCTTGGATATATAGTGATCAGGTACTCTGTTAAGGCACCCCTTTATGTGAATTCACTGTTCCAATTCTTTGATATATTGGACATGTTGACGATGTATTCCCGCCAAAAATTAAGAAAAATAAATAATTAAATAAAATTAAAAATATATATTTTTATATTTTTATATAGGTTGTATATTGTAGTTTATAAGCTTCATAAAATTGATTCAACATATGTTTACTTCAATTCATTTTAAAGAAACAAAAAATTATATTTCAATAGATTTGATGCTTATAAATATTAGGTGGATTTATTTTAAAAATAAATTTATATAAATGTATCAAATTTTGTTAAATAGTGACATAAAAATCATATTTGCAAAAAAAATTAAATTTTAAGAAAATTTAGAAAATTAAATGGAAAACATTTCAACAAAATTGCAAATTTTTTTTTTATATAGGTTAATAGTATCTATATGTCATCGTTATCGATACAAATATTGGCTACTATATTGAAACAGTGAGACAAATAGAATGTTATAATATTAACAATGATGTTATATTAATGAAATATATTTTACATTCGTAAGAATGCTGATAGTTTTTTTCTAACATGAAAGGTTAGTAATGTTGTATTAATTCGTGCCTCGATGCACCCAAAACCTGGGATATTTATTTTATCAATTCATAGCCATCTATGGGAAAAAAATATGATTTCTTATCAATCCATCATGTCTTATCTTTCCCAAAATTACAGAATTTTCATTTACTACATGTGTACTATTGTACACATGATAGAACTGTTGCAATAAAATTTTACATTTACTATGTAGCATAAAAAACGAGCAAAAAACAAAAAAAGGGACCCAATGAACTAGTCACTACTCCATAGTTGTTCGAAAGTTGAGACAATTTCGGTTTCTTCTTCCTCCATCGTCATGTTTTTTTCCTTCAAATTGAACTGCATATCTTTAAGTTGATGCCAAAATTCATCAGTTTCTTCCTCCAATTGGAGGATTCTTTCGTTTTTCTTCATTTACTTCTCCTACATCTCCATTGTTTCCTTCTACTATGGGTGGATACACCTTTGTATTATTTCCATACCATATTTAATTTCAACATGATCTTTGACACCGTGAGCACAATCTGCAAGGATCCAACCACGATATTTCCCCATCATCCTCGACATTCTGCTAACTCAAGGCTTGCAACAGCCCCAAGAGCCTAAAACATAGCTTCCTTCCTTCAAGTGACTTATTTCATTCAAAGGGAAAAGACAGAGATGCCTTAGATACTCAGAATAACTAGCTACCGAGAACCACCACCCCTGAAAGGTCACACAAAACTGACAATTCCTCGGTTGCAAAAAGAAAAACGACCACAATTCACCTCGCCACCCACATCCGTAACACAATATAAAACCACAATGAGCCGAGGAGCACAATTCGAGACCCCCTTACTAAAAAAATACAACCGCACCCAACTACCCTCCTAAATCACAAACATACAAAGGACCTAGAACTTTCTCAAACCCCAACTACCAAAATGACTTGAGCCTTTCCACTTGGTTGAGAACCAATGAAAACTCAAGGTAGAGACTGAACCATTCATCCAATGAGGAAAATACAAATACACCTTCTTATATAGAAAATCCTTTCTCTGGAACTGCACAAGGGGCCATGAATTTAGGCCATCTCGCAAGCTTCCCCACAAATCTCCATGATTTTTCTTCTCATTGAAATGACCTTCATCTTGTAAGGAGTCGAATTCCCCCATGCGAATGAGCCACACCAACACATGAGGATTAAATTCCACTCTCTTTCTCCTAATTCTCGTATGCCTTCCCCGTGAATACACCGACACCATTTGATGATAAGAATATAAAAAACCATTGCCTCCATCCAAAATATTGAACAACCAAGGGATGATCCGAATATAGAAAACCATTTCCTCCGTCCAAAATGTTGAGAAACCAGGGGATGATTTGAATATGAAAAACCTTTTCCTCTGTCTAAAATCTTGAATAACCACCAGGTGTTTCACATGGCCAAAGCCGTCTGACACATATCTGAACTGATCTGGTAGCTCGCTAAGGTAAGGCTCCATGAGGCATGGGAAACGAGCGTGGGGAAAGGGGGCTAATCGGATTCAGATGAGGATATTTGGGAATGGGGATAATTGAATGCCAAGAAACCATCAACACGAGGAAATTTTGAATGAATGGGAAGGAGAGGGTAAGGGGCGGGAGGGAAGGAGATAACATTGGAAAGGGAAGAAAGACAAGCGGGGAGGTTAAAAGAGTGTACTAAGCAGAAAGGGAAGATAGGAGATGAGGTGGGAGGATAGGAGGGGAAACAAATGGGTAGGAAAGGAGAAAAAGGGGAGGGGGAGAACCAAATGGGGAAGCATTAATACTCTCCCCTAAATCATTCTGCAATTTTCTTTTATTCTTGCTAACCTCAACAACCCTTTTACTTCTTTGATTATTTATATCAACCATTAGGGTATTGTAACCATTGCTACGGTTCCATTCACATTGTTATTCTCTTCTGCAATTTTGCAGGCCAGACTGGCTTTCCAATTTTCCTCCTTATTTTGTCCTTTGAGCATATGATAGAACTATAATCGACCAAAGAGGGGCCTCATTCCCTAGATTCTCTCGATCACTTGATTCAATTTGTAGGTTTGCGCTAATGTAATATAATTCATATGATTTATAATAATGAGGGATTCCCCTAGGATATACATGCCTTTTATTCCATTTTCCTAAGCCAATTAAATCCAAAAGAACATTTCATAAAAATAAGCTCGATTGTTTGTCATTTTTCCCAAACCCCATGAAAATATGTCTTATATGATTCCTTCAAGATTAATGAGAATCCCTTCCCTGCTGCTACCCAAGATAGTTATTGATAATAAGAGATGTGTTTTTTATTCTCATTTATAAGTTTAAGATGTGAAAATACAATTATAAATAATTATTTACTTTCTTAAGAATAAAAAATATTACAATTTTCATTTCGAATAATTTATTTTAAAAAATGATATGATTAGTTTCATTTAAAAATATTTTTAGGAAAATAATCAAAATAAATTTTATTATAATAATAAATACCTTACGGAAAAAATTATATGATAAAGTAACCTAATCCTTAGACTGGAAAAGTATAAACATGAACTTAAAAAAATATAAACAATAAATTATTAAAAAGACATTTTTATGGACCCAACTTTCCTTTTTTCTCTATCCAATCTTTATGGTTTTATTGAGTGGGCATAGTGGTTAAGATTATGTTTTTCCTCCTAAGAGGTGAGAGGTTCAAAATGACAGGGGGGTAGACTATGCATGCCTTCATATACATAGCAGTCAAATTGCATGGACATGGGTCCCTTGTCCTGCAAAAAAGGGGGTCTCATACATCTATTTTATGTATGGCTTGGTCGTGACTTTAAAATTAGATAATAATAATGTAATCCTAGCAATTACCCCAAAAGTTGCAAAGAGAGGTCGTTGTATTTGAATTGTTTAACTAGAAAAGTTGTACTTTGAATTGGACGCAAAGGATGAAAAATTAGCAAAGTGGAACAAAAATTATATATATACACATCCTAGGGACATTGAATATTGGGTGATGGGGTGGCCCATAATTTTGATGACTTAGATCCCCTTATGTCTCATTTCAAGACTCATATCACTTAACAAACAAAACAAGGAGGTGAATACATGAGAACATAATTCAATTATACATTTCGGTAGGAGGCATAAAGAGATATTTGGTTAATGGATTACAACTAGGTGCTATGTGAAATAAAATTAAATATTTCATATAGAAACATGAAAATGAGTTCATTATCGATTATGCAATAATATTTTAAATTAACATATAGCAAGAAACTTCAATAAATACACCGAAAGAATGTAACGGGTTTTCTCAACATCTCATTCCAATATTTTATTATTCCTAGTTGTCTTTAAACATCTTTGTGTCAACGTGATGTTGATGGAAAATATGTTGTTGATTGAATGAAAATAAAAAAATGTTTCAAAGACAAATATAAGTATAAATGAGAAATAGATCATTTGTATCAATAAGTTGCTAATGTAATTACAAACATCCAAAGCTAGAGTCATGAATACATATCAGTCAGTTAATGGTTGTTTTCAATAGTAAGTATTGGTGTTTTCAAAATTAGTAACAATATAATACATGCTATGAAATGGATTTGTTTGAAATTATACTGAGTGGTGTAGTATTTCAATAGATATGCATTAGAAGGTGAATAACTAAATATGTGTACAATACAAGTATGTGTTGTCATGTAAATATAAATGATAGTAAGCATCTAATTAATCGTATATACATGATAAGGCATGGCATCAGAAACACCAATTGATGTCTATTTTGATTCCAAGATGTGAAATTCCGTCTTGCCATTCAAGCCACATTTTCTGATGTGCATCTCTTTCATGGATGTGGATTTTTTTTTTCTTCAGTATTTTCCATATTTTCTATAGCAAGGTAAGAGTTCAATGTAAATGGTAAAGAGGCAATGATTGTGGCAGCATGATCTTCATTTGTATATCTTGTAAGGTAAGTTCTTGTTGCTAAATTTCTTGCAAACATTCATAAATCATGTTTAAGTAGTTCGCATCCATATCTGTTGTCCATGGAAAAAAAGAATAGTAATTGTTAGTGGAAGTGTTTGATGTAAGCGCAATATTTGTAAATTAAAAATTAACTCAAAGTAAACATGATTTTTTTTCTAAATAAGGGTAAAATAGTACGAGGTTAAATGTAATAGAAAGAAATTGTATCTGAAATTTGGATAAGTCTTGAGTGATGTTTACCATTGGTAAATTTGAAAGGAAGAGTGTATGGTTGGTTATATTGTACTCTCCTACATAGATTTTGATGGGAAAAAATAGTATTCTTTATTTCTTTGTTGTACATATGTATTCTCTTCCATCCGTGATATGTGCAAGAATGTAAATGTTGGATTGATTCAAAATTCTGATAATGACCTTACTCTTGAAATGGAGATGAATGTTAAACTTTGGCATTCTTTGGGGCCAATGTCTAATTTTTCTTTCTCTAATTTCATTCTTTATGACTTGTGTATTGTTAAATCCCATGCCATTCAAAGTGGTATCTATCAGCGCGCACCTCTTTTGATAAGGGAAATCAGTACATATGTTGGGTGTGAAATTTTCCATGGTGTTCATTTGTATTGGTTGAAGTCAAATACCACAAAGGATGGAAATTATGGGGGCTTTGATTCAGGTGCATAAAATATTGAAATGACTTTGCCATGTGTGCCATTAACAAGGCCTGCATGTACCCACAAGTTATTGGTGAGCAAAAAAATTTCTTCATTGCATACGAGTACCTTTGTATCTAGTTGTTCATATTTTGATGTAGTATAAGATTTTTTCCTTTGTTGCTCTACATAGAAAATCACTACTGACATGTTCATTTTATTTTTGCATTTTTTTATGATGCAAAGCAACTAATATTTTTGTTTCATATAGGTTCATGGAGTCCTGAAATTTGTGTTTCTCTTCATGTGTAAGAGAGGAATCCGTCCTTGAAATTAGGGGGTTCCAATCTTCAAGTGTAGGTGTTCCATTTCTGAGTGTGTGTGAGAATCCCGCGGAAAGAAACCTTGGAAGGGTCATCACCTTGCTAGTGAAAAATAGTTGAAAGTGCTATGAATGTGTCTAAGTTGTGCCAAAGTGTAGTGCCACGTGATGTTCCAACATATAGAAGAATGTCCTTCATGGGTGGTAACTGGCCTAAATCCTCGACAAATATAATGGACCGATTGTGGAATGGTCCATTTCGATTAATGTGGAATGCCTCTCTAAGGCGATCATCAATACATGAAAGAATTTTTGGACTAATGAAGCCCATTTCATCAATGAGAATGTGCTCTAAATGGAAGAGTTCACTCTTTCAAGGGTAGGAGTAACTATACTTCAATAAGATGGATTGATTGGATAGGGATGTGAAGGGCAGGGGGATTGTAAGAGAATTTATGTTGAAAGTTGCAACGCTAGTGGGTGCAAGTAACAACAATGGGTTTGTTCTTTTTGAGGAGTCTTCCATAAATGCACATTTTGAACATTTAATTAGAGAATATTCTCCTATCCCAGATGTCCCTTCTATTATTATTCTGAGTGGGTGTTTTGATGAATTGTTTTTGAAGTGAGAAATAACAAGAGTAAAATCTATTTTTTGGGTTAGAGATAATGTGTGATTTTGGGGAAGGGTTGAAAAATGATGATGTTGGTTTGAAAATTTGAGCGATTTAATTAATGAAATTTATGGCAGTATCTTGCTAATGGAGAGGGATAGAAGTATGAAAACAATTATGATTAACATGAAATTCATGATGGCCAATAATTTCAAGGCTATCAATTTCAACATTGTAGCCTCGGTGGAGGTGACAGAGGATTTCCCATTCATTCATTTACATGGGGTTAAGCGGGGGTGTTAGGAGGGGTAGCCACTGGAGTATATTTACCTTCGGACTGTGGGGTTTGTGGGTTTTCAATTTCATGATGAACATGCCATGGTGTATATGTACCTTTCTTGTGTTCCCAATGTGCACTGATTTCCTCATTGGTGGATCCAATGTCATTGAGGACTGTGCGAAAATGGAAATAGAACATTAATTTAGTCCAAAAAAAAGTGGCATAACAAGGATCATTAGGGGAAGGGATTATGGTGTATCATGGAAAGAAAGGTACAATCGTTGGAGGGAATATGTGTTTCTATTGGTTTTTCTTTCGACGAGTAGAAAATGACCAAGACCATGAAACTTCAAGGAAGGGAAATGATTCCAATCAAGCAATTCTATTCATGCATGTAAGAATGAAGGTTGGTGCTGAAAGGGGATTTTCAGAAGCATGAGAAACACATCTGAAAACAATTATATTAATATTCAAAGAAATATATGTACAACTACAGAGTGAGACTGGTAATTTTTGTAACATATGACCTATTTCTTATGCTCCAATGTCTCTATCTGCAATGGTTTCTATAAGAAATTTCCAGAAAAAAGTAACAGTAGGTGGTTCCGGAGTGACATTGTGTGAGACTCGTAATAACATTTGGCGATATATTTCTAATTTTTTTATGCTTTGGCTACATATTTTGAAATATAGCTTAAAATGTCATGGTGTGATAAAATTGGTTGGAAATCAACATTTTCTCTCCAAATGAAAAGTAGATCAAAATTGTTGATGTTCAAACATATATGGTTCCATTCGTACCTCAATATAATACAAAATTCAGTATTGGTTCACACATGGTTGCAACGTAAAAATAGATGCAGAGAGGAATGGTAATAAAAAATACTTGAAAAAATAATCAACTGCATGGAGGCATTTTGTAGCACTTCTTCGAGCAAAATTTTAAATATGCAATGCATATATTGGGATTTTGAATGTGCTTTTTTAATTATGTTTTTAATTCTCCACTGGTATTGATTTTTCGAATGGAAGGGAACATTAGTAGGCATAATCTTTTGCAAGTGATGCCATTTAGTATCAGTTTCACTGAGAGTGAAGAATAATGTTGGGCCCCCAATTTTTGTGATCATGTTAGTTAATGAATTTCTTCACTTTTTTCGAGAAAGAGTGTGTTCGTCATAGGGTTGAGCCAAAGCGCATTACTTGTTTAAGAACTTTTGAATTTGGGAAGTCACGCATACATTATCGTAGATCTGAAATAGTTGCTGGTAAGTTGTTTTGAATGTATTTCTTTCAAAAAATAGTAGCAGTTGATTGGCTACAGTGGCACATTATAATGTTATATGGGTAGTAGAAAAATCTTGGATGCTATCCAAATCTGTTATCATGGTAGTGCACCAGGTGCAAAGCATATTCATGCATTTCAACTTTTGTAATTATTGGTTGTGTGATCATGGAAATTCCTGTAGGAAAGGGTGTGGGGAATGTCATTGAAAATAGGCCCTCAGTGGTGTATTTTTTCATAGGTGATAGAGATATTGTAGGCCAATCGATCGAGTTTGTTGAGTTTCGATGGGAGGAGTGAAAATAAGCATGAATGTGGTCAAGTTCAGTACACGAGTTTGGGAGAATTGGAACAAAAGAAGAATGTTGAATATCTAATGGAGTTAGCATGACATCATGATCATAAGTAGAATTGAATATGGTCTCATGGGGTTCAAAGAGGATGTGGTTACATTATGAAGAAGAGAATAATATCTATAGGTTGATCTGGTAGAGAATAAATTTCAAATTTGTTAAGATGGACATATTTCTAGTAGGGATCATTAGCTAGTTTCTATTCAAGTGATGCAAGTACATGTGACTTGCACATGAAAAAATAATAAGTTTTTTCATAAGGATTGTGCCTTTTCACAATGAGGATGTCCAATTCAGAAACAGTTCAGGGTAGGTATTTTGTAATAATAGTGATGTCTTGAGGGAAGCTGATTGTATATCCGCTACATTTACATTGACCACCATGGGCATGAGTTACTTGTAGAATGGGGTTTACATGTGTGATGAGAATTTGCTGAACTTGTGTTAAATTTTGAAGGACGTATGGTTTTTTGCCAAGGTCCATGTTGTTCATATGAGTAAAACGATTGGTAGATTTAGATGATGCACAATGAAAGTAAGAAAGGTTACCATGTGAAAGCCTTGTTTTCACACCCAGGTATGATTCTTTGCATATTGTAAAAAAATCCATGGTATAAATTTTATCTATCCTTTATCGAAAGCGAAGATGTTAATAATTAAGGGGGGAGGGGGTGGGGGGTTATATTCATTTTTATGAAGGTGGGGTGAAATAGTATGCATATTTGGTGAAATGGTATTGTTTGGAAGCTCTCGACACCATTTTAGTAGTCTATTTTGATGTAAACAGTCAACCAGAAGTGGGATCCCGATATACGTCCAAAAATTTCTTGGAGATCAGTTGGTTCGATAGAAATAAGGAATGAGTATTTTTCTATGATGCCCATGAGCTGAATTCCTGCATCATTCAAAGGTGTGACATTTTGAAGGTTCCCGGTGTGGTCATGTAACTCGAATTTAATTTTGTAACGGTACTCACATTTTTGTATCTCGTTATTACACTTTATACAATGCCAAATATTGTTAGAATGGTGGATTAATTTTTTCATGCATTTCTTTCCATTGAAATATAATGGACATGCAAGAAAATATAAGCCACTATGTGTAGACAAGTCACATTGGTACGAACCGAAACCCATATTTATTTCTCGGAGGCTTCCATGCAAGTTCATGAATCATCTTTTGTGATAGGGCTCATTTGGAAGCAACATTGTACTTTCTACTCAAAGATTGAGAAAAATAGTTATAGCCTGTTTTATGGAACCAAGTATGGAGTTGTTGAATTTCTTCAAGGTTTGGATTTATGATGACAGTGCTAGTGGAGACTGTCCCTATGGTGATTCCATTAAATTCAGATACATGACCTCCTTTCATACCAAGGATTGGCAGGCTGTTAGAAGAGAATAATTAAACAATTTTCTTTCCTATAAAGTCATAATGGTCTCCCCATACTATTACATCAATGCTAAAACCTCACTTTTCCATTAATGTCAATGTTTTCCTTAGTGTTTCAGTTCCATCTCTTTGTCGAATTGTTGAATCAGGTGAGGTGGAGCTAACAACACCAATAAAATTTACATTGGTATTTGGGATTGTCAACTTGATTTCAACTATAGTTTTGGAATGAAAGCATTGATAAGCGAATGTTGGATCATATACCAAACATGGCTTGAGAGTGGATGCAGCAAACAAGTAAATCTCCCATTTTTTCTTTAGGTGGTTTTTGTTTGGGTTTTCTTGTTTAATTGTTCCACTTGAAACCATATATAGTTTCCCAACTTGGATTAGATTACAAAGCAATTCAACCAATTCAGAAAATGTAGAAAGGTGAATCTCATCCCTATTATGATCAACAAGGTGAAATCCAAAGAATTTTCCTGAGCCATGCACATTGTTGTAAGTATTCAATGTTCTCTCTGTAGATGCTCTACCTTGGATAGACCAATACTTTCAGTAGTGGTTGACTGCCTTGAATGATATAGTTGCAGTTGTGGACATATTCACTGGAGTTACTATAGATGGAGAGTTACATATTCAAATAAATTTGGACGTCTACCCCTGATGATGGACTCACTTAGACAGTTCGAAACGTTGGGTAATTACAAAACTCTGTAACAAGTTATTCCTCTCTTCTATAAACTATCTCACCTGTATGGATTCTCTCTTTAAAAAAAAATATCTCTTGTGTCAATGAAGAGCTTGATTGGGATGTGCCTTCCTTTGCATGTAATAATGTTTATGAGTCCTTAAGAAACGTTTCTTTACATCACACAACCTCAAGTTCAACAACTCAAATGTAACTAGTGTATATGAAAGAAAAAAAAATCAATGTAGAATCCTTTGTTTTTTATTTGTTTGTTATGAACGAAGAGTTTAAATAAAAAAAATGAAAGAAGGTACATTCAAAATCTATTACGAAGATCTTTGAAGCACTCTACAAGCATACTTTTTAAGTAGAATGAGTGAGCCGATTTGGATGTCTTCAGATGCCACTTGTGTGCTATACACAATTGTAGAAGATTCTTGTATTGATGCATCCCATTGAGAGAGTAATGTGGACGTGTGAGGATTTAGTTCTTGATGATGTAACATAGCCCATGTCGATTATTTGGAGAAGAGGTTGAATCTTAGTGGAACCATTCAAGAATAGAGGAATGGCATTCTCAGTCAAGGTTGGGTCCATGATATTAGCACAGGACGACCTTTTTTTTTGTAATGGTAATACATGTAATTCATTTTAATGCATTGGAAGAGACATTAAAACATAAAATAATATGTAAGGGAAGCATGAATTATAATTTCACATATGATTTTATATCATCATTTTGCCAATATTCTATTCAATGCTATTCAAGCACCCTTTTATCCTCTTCAACAAGAGAAATTTTTTAATTCTTATCTAATATATCTGATCCTATTCAACACTTAGTTTTTCAATTGGAAGCATCACCACAATCACCACCAAATTTCCCTTTCCTCATCCAATTCCACAACCACGATTTTTGGGAAAACTTGCACCTGCAACACCTTCTAGGACTAATCCTAATCCAAAACCACCAAACTATGCCACAAGAAAAGGGCCACATGTGAAGTCTTCCTCCATCAACATTTAAAATTTTGGGAATTTCTTCAAAGGAATTCAGTTTAGGTCATGGGAAATTTTCAATCAAAATTACAAAAAGTGGGAAAGAAAACAACGAGGCATTTTCTAAGTTGAAGCCTCTACATTGAGATAAAATTATAAAAAATCCTAAATTTAAATCATATTTAGACACTATATATGCAATGATATTTATATCTTGGAAGACAATAAATATAGTAACCAAGACGAAATATTGAGATATAAATTTGAGCTGATTAGAAAGTATCTGAAAACATATGTTTTAAATAAAATCTTAGATGTGTGTGAATTTCATTACCAAAAGAGAATCTCCAAGATCACTATTTTTTAACACCAACCACAAAATAACAATGGTTTTGTTTGGGACATTCACCCTCCATAATTTGGACCACCACAAAATAACCTCATATTTTTCAATCGAATGTAACATTTTGTACCCCATTCTAGTAGAATAGAAACCAACCATTTGATTTCTAGTGCATAGAATCAAGTTCCTTAGTTCACTTTGGCCCTCCCAATATTCAAAGAATAAATGGTTGCATAGACTTCATAGTTTTTGGTTAGTTCATCTTTCTCACAAGATGAAATTTTTTGCTTTGTTTGTTGTTTATTAGGAGATTACACTCTACATTCAAGGCCAGGTTTTCCAAGAGTGGATAATATAATGGGATTTTTCTTATTTGTTGTTAGTAGAAGAAAATAAAGCATGTTTTATAGGAGTTTTAGTTTTCCAACTGTGGTTATATCGAGGATCAATATACATTGTTTCTTCAATGAAAAAAATACAAGGATTCTATGTAATTATTTTATAAAACCGCTCTAGAATATTTTGTGGACACCATTCAACACTAAGCTCTGAGAAAAACCCCAGAACATGTGCTAGATATTAGTAGCAAGGGAGAAAATATAACATTGAATTATGGAGGAACTGAAGTTGAATGCAACTTAGATCGAGATAATAATATCGCATGGACCATGGAGCAAAACAAAACAAAAATGGTTGAACATAACAAGCTAGAAAAGAACCTATAAAATATCTTTAGTAATAAATTCAAATCTAAAATATTAAATTCAATGCCTTAGTTCAGATATTTGGACTGAAAACCTATAACCATCTAAATCCTTAACCATTGGGTTGGCTACATAAAGACACTAAATCTCAAAATGTAGAATCAAATTCAATTTTCCATCAATGAGCGCTTCATGAATGAGATGGAATGTGATGTTTTTGCATAAAAACGTCATGTTTTGGAAGTTCTTACTTATGGGAAAATGATTCCATTTTCCTCATACGAAATTGTAAATATAGATTGGTTGAGAATGGAAGACCATTCTCATCAATGGATGCAAGGAAAAGTGAAAAAAATATCTTATAACAAGAGACCAAGTGAAGAGCTTGAATAATGTACTCAATGGTCAATCCATGGAGATTTTTCCTTCGTGGGTGAGTTTGAGGTAGATTTTTACATTAACATCCACACTGTCATATGCCAAAGAAGGCTTGCTAGAATGTTCTTGTGACAACATAGGTTTTTACAAGTCAAAGAAATCTTGATTCAATATTGAAGTGTAAATTGAAAATAGATATGATCCTTTTAAATAGTAGGAAACCCATGTCTTTCATACCCCATTAGAGTAAATATTGTATTTCACTTTTAGGAAATTTTCAAAGAATTGATCTCCTTGAAGAGTAAATAGTAATGGTTTTTCTTTGTAGGAACGCTATTTACTATAAACTATGCGTTGTCAAGGTTGGCTAGGTTAAAGCTTACATGGATCATCCTAGTTTATAGCATAGTCAATGTTCAATAAATGAGGGCTTCTTATGGTGGCTTCTCAACAATAACGAATCTTTCGTAGCTCAAAGACAACTTGGTACAATGATGAAATGTAAATTTAATTCAAAATAGGACCCTTGAAGAGTAGAGATTGGATTTTCCTCTTAGGAAGAGAGATAAAAAAAATTATTTGTAAAAAGGGTTCACTTTATAGACTCTTTTTTATTGGAAGTATCAAAGTTATACAATTCTAATCAAGCTCGAGCTCAAATAATCAATAATTGAAGAGATAATCAGTCAATTTATACAACTAGAAATCAACTAATTATTAATCAATTTTTGCAAAAATAGAATGATTCTACCAAAATTATTCATTGCAATATTAAGAGGAACCAACACCAAGTGCTGGAAATTACATCCCGAGTTTCAACCGAAAAATAGAAAAAATCATTAGAATAAAAACTTGACTACAACTATGCAGGAACATGAAGTTTAATGCAACACATACTGAGATGATAATTTGGCTTGGACCACAGAGCATAATACAATAACAATGGTAGAACAAAACAAGCTAGAAAATAACCTAAAAAGATCTTCATCAGTAAATGAAAATATAACAAATGAAATATAGTGCCTTAGTTCATAGGTTGGGACTGTAAACCTATAAGCATCTAAAGCCTTAACCATTGGGCTAGCTATATAAAGACACTGAATTGAAAAATGTAGGATCAAATTCAATTTTCTATCAATGGGCGCTTCATGAATGAGATGGTATGTGATGTTGTTGCATAAAAAAATGATGTTTTGGAAGCCCCTACTTGTGGGAAAACGATGCCATTTTCGTCATAAGAAATAATAAATATATATTGTTCGAGAATAGAAGACCATATTCATCAATTCATGCAAGGGAAAGAAAATGATTTCTCTTATAACAAAATACCAAGTGAAGAGGTTGAATAATGTAGTCAATGGTCATTCCATGAAGATTTTTTCTTGGTGGGTGAGTTTGAGGGAGAGTTTTCCATTAGCATCCACACTTTCATATGCCAAACAAGGCTTGCTATAATGTTCTTATGACAACAAAGGATTTTTGCAGGTCAAAGAAATATTGATACAAAGCTTAAATGTAAATTGAAAATAGAAATGATCCTTTAAAATAATAGGAAATCGATGCCTTTTAGACGACATAAGAGTAAAGACTATATTTCACTTTTAGTAAAATTACTTGGAATTTAACTTGTAGAAGAGTAAACGATAATGGTTTTTCTTTGGAGGAAGGATATTTACTATAAATTGTGCATTGTCATGGTTGGTCAGGTTAAATGTTATATGGATCATCCCAGTTTATAGAATAGTCAAAGTTCAATAAATGATGGCTTCTTACTGTGGCTTCTCAGTAATAATGACTCTTTCGTAGGTGAAAGAAAACTTAGTACAATGATGAATGCAAAATTAATTCAAAATAGCACCCTTTAAGAGTATATACTATATTTTCCTTCTAGGAATAAAGATAAATAGTTTTTCTTTGGAAAAAGGGTCCCCTTTATAGACTATGTTTTGTTGGAAGTATCAAATATCTTCAATGATAATCAAGTGTAACATACCTCGATAACCTTGCAAGAAAATGCATGGAGTTAGGAATTTTTTTTCAAAATATACGATTGTGTAACCTTATAAATTACCTTTTATATTTCTGCATTAACCATTTAAATACCCATCATCATCACTTAGAGAAACATTTAGTAAAAATCATAGTGAATTACACAACCATTAATTTTCCTTGTTGTAGCATATTAACTTAAATTTCCTGTTATAACTTTGTATCGATCCCATGATCATCTTAATTCAATTAGTACATCACCTAATTGATAATATAAACATCACATCATGAAAGAAATTAACGTCATGAAAATGACACAATGAATAATCACATAAATAGACACCGATATACCCTGGAAACCCCGTAGGGTGAAAACCAACAAACGTTTAATTTTATTATTAAACGCTTATGAGGGTTGTCACCCCTCACTCAATGGTTGTACGGGAGTCCATCCCTTGACCATTGTCATAAAAATTACATAGAAAAATAATCTTAAACGAAACATAACTAGCTATAAGCTATTATAATCATCATGATACCATTTACCCATGAATCATCAATCTCTGTCTTTGTAGTCATACTATTTCCTTTCGTGGATCATCGTGCAATTGGAACTACTAAACCTGCATGGACTAAAAACTCTTTATATTTGACAATGTTAAACTTGAAAAAACCTTTTCTCAAGTCATCCTTCCTTCCTGCCATTGCTGTCATCAGCACACTTGATATCATGATTAGATAAAATATTAATAAACCAATAATCAATCTCTATTTGTGACACTTCAACAAATATTTGTATGCATGTATAAAACATAACCATATTGACATTAGTTTCCTTATTTAACATCATTTCACATGCATTAATAACAAATAAATCACTATCAAGCATCCTCTTTCTAATAAACACTAACAAAATCTAGCATGCACTTTCATATTATTTCCAAAAGAAAGCTAACATACTATATAATAATATTGTGCATGCAAATGCATAACAAGATTTCAAGATAACTATCCCAACAAGCAATTTCTCTTTTTCCTACTCTTATGTTTTCTTTTCAAAATGGATTAATGGAATAGATGTTGTAATTATGCATGTGAATACATGTTATTTTCCAAAAAAATCTTTTCCACCCAATATCTATTCATAATGGTTATTATGTATAACAATTCCAACTCCATTTCAAACAAATTTAACATACAAGTTATAGTTTTGTGCATGCAATAACAATCTTGTTCTTCCTTCATGTAAAACATATATTTCTTTCCAAAATAAACTAAATAAATATTTCATGGAAAAATAAACACATTTCTTTTCTAAGGGTCAAACACATACCACTTATTATTTCATGCATGCAAAGTGACATTTCCCTCTCATCCAAAAGATATAACCAATAACTATGCATAATATTCTCCCAAAATAAAGCTAATACCATATCTAATCCCTTTAGGTTTGCAAAATACATATTATTTTTCCCAAAGGAAGGCTAACACAATAAATATTATGTGATTACATCTTCGTTTTCTCTAGAAATCTAATACAAAAAAATATATTTTTCCCATGCATGCAAGCATATATGTTTCTCTAAATAATCTTACATAATAAAGCATGTGATTACTCTTTTTCCTCTCTACGAATCTAATACAATAATGCATACAAGCATATATTTTTCTTTTCTATTCGTTTTGAAGAGTTTTAACACAATAATTACTTCCCTGAATACGATTATATATATTTATTTTTGAAGGAATTTAATACCTTAATTATTCCTTTTCCAAAAGATAGATAACTCAATAGCTATTATGCATGAAATAGATAATATTTTCTTATCATTTCACATAACAGAGAGATTTGTATTATTTCCTCCAGAATAACATGAATAACAAATCCTTATCAAATAACACAACCAATTTCATTTTACACAAAGGTTTTATGTGAGCTACCCTTCACATAAGTTATTTATATATTTTTACATGACTCAAACTCCTCATGCATGTAAAATCACATAATAATTTCTAGTAGATCGAATATACTAGATATTATTCATGTGCACCTAAGCACATACTCGCTTCAAGAGTCAAATATTTATATTTAAAACATTTAATGCATATGCTTGGTAATTATATAAATTAATTCCTTATAAATAATCATCAGCATAATTGTTATATATATATTTACATAAACAATTATTCTTATCTCATTGAAAAATGAAATGGAAGCACTATGTTTCACTCTGTTTTTCCTATTTTAGTCATTCAATTTGGATGTGTATTGTGAACATATGGAAATGAATTTCATAAAAAAAAAAGAGTTTTTTGTTTGGAACAGACATAAAAAGAATAACCTGTCTCCTTTTTGTCACAGGTGTCATGGTTTTCAATATTCGAATGAATCTTTGATGCCCATTTTTCCAAATTTAAATATTTAATAATTTCCTCTTTTTTTCATCAAATTTAGACACGATTTCCAACCAAATGAAAACTATTTTTGAAAAACCCAAAGAGGTTTCTGTTTCTAATGGGTTCATTAAAATAACATCTCTCGGTTTTTACACAGGTGTTATGGTTTGGAATATTCAAATGAATCTTTCGAGCTCATTTTTCCAAATTTAAATAATAATTAATTCCCTGTTATTTTACATCCATTTAGGACATGTTTATCGAGACATGGGAAATGAATTTTTAAAATATAAAAGAGGCTTTTGGTCCTAACATCCTCTTTTACAAAAACCTCTTTCACTTTTTTCATATCTATTTCAGTTTGGGAGATACAAAGTCATACTCAGACCCCATTTTCCAATAATTCATGCAATTCACAGTACTATTTAGCCATGAAATCTTTTATCAATTCAAAACACATGAATTATTCTCATAATTCAATGAATAACACACTTATTCCTTTATGAAAAAAATTGTATAGAGATTTACTAAAGAATTAATCTTAATTCTTTATCACATAAAATTTTTCTTCCAAATAAATTCATTCATTATATCATCATGGCCCATATGAAAACAAAAGGATTTTCTAATAATATGGTTACTTATCTCTTGATGCATGCTTGGAATACTATCTTCCTCTTCCTTGGCTCCATTCTCCATGTATTCTCCCATTCCCCTCTTCTATTTCCCTCATAGTCTTATAATAAATAGAATTAATAGAATGGAATAGATTTTATAAATCATAAAATTATTCCAACTTTTTTCTAAATCATAAAAGAATTCCATCTTTTCTAAATCATAAAAGCATTCCAGCTTTTTTTTAAAATCATAAACGTATTCCAGCTTTTCTAACTCACAAAAGCAATCCATAATTCTCTCATGCTTTTATTTTTAAAGCTATATTTGTTTTTTTCCTTGTGAGCAAAATATCACTTATCCATACTTTTTCCAAATCTATTACTCATTATTTCTAAATCCAAACTATTACTCATTATTTCTAAAACTCATAAAATATACCAACTTGGAAATATAATATATTTCCATAGAAGAATATAAATTGTTATAAATAAAATAATTAAGAAATAATTCTTCCAATATTCTTATAATTAAGAATTACAAGAATATTCTTCATGTAATATCAATATAATAATTAATAATATTTAATTATTTAATAACCCTCATTTTATGAGAGTTTTTACGGTGGCTTACGTGAGGGTTATTACAAACTCCCCCCCTTAAAGAGAACATCGTCCTCGATGTTCTTTTCTTGTTGGAACATTAACCTTTAATTTTCATTAGCAATGATTTAGGAAATGTAAAAGAATACTTAAATCATAATAATTCCACCAAAAACTCAAGGAGCACTTAGCCCATTAATCATCAAAATGATAAGAAAGACTCTACCAAGTACATGTTGTATTTAATTCAGGAGTTACACTATTCTTTCTCTCCCACTAGTGTTTTTTGAAAATTACTATCTTTCTCTCCCACAATAATTTCAATCAAATTCAAACTCACAGTATTTATCTCCAACCATTTCCTTTGCAAATTACTGTCTTTCTCTCCCACAGTAATTTCACTCAAATTCAAACTCATGGAATTAATCTCTGGCCATTTTCCTCTAGTGTGTCAAGAATTTAAAGTTCAATAACTCATTATTTTATCTAACATGAGTTATTTCAGTCGCCTATATATAGCAATTTATTTCCTCTATGCATGCATATAGATAAGTCATTTCTGACATGTTCATTTTCTCATAAAAACTACAAACACAACCTATTTCATCGAAATTTTTGCTAAGATAATTTAATATATCATGCATGAAAAACTATAACACATGCAACAACTTTGAGATATGAAATTTACAGTCTATATTAACATCCAACATCTTTAGATAATTTTGAGCATAGACATAATTTCATCCAACCATAGTTATTTTCTGGGAATTATTGAGGAACCGACCATATTCCACCCAACCGTGAAATATCTCCAACAGTTACCCACCGAGCTAAGATCTACGTGCCACTAGAGTCAACAACCTCATTGATTCCTTGGTGATTTCTTCCCAACATATTTTTAGTAGCGTCTTGCTTTAAGGTCTGCCAACCTTTTTGCCTAGGCCTTTTTGTTTTATATTTTTCGAAAAAGATACTCTAATTTTTCTTTAAATCACACCTTTCTCTCCCACCATGCTTTATTTTACACCACTTAGTATTTATCTCCAAATATGTCATCAACATAATCTTTCTCTCCCATTATGTTAATATTTTCCTCTTTATTACTTTCTCCTAGGGATTTTTAGAAGACTTTTAGGGAACGTCCAAGTTGAACTTAACCACCAATAGCTTTTTATAAGATGGCAAGAAATCTTCTAAAACTCTAGCGTTATTTCCTGAGTACCCCAACCAAATTATTCATTAACTCAATAATAAATTAAAATATTACCTCATTGCCTCAGTCCCATCATAGCTTCCATAGCCGTTGAATCTAATAAAAATTCAATGTCTAAAAATAGTCAATGTCTACAAATCCACTGTAATTTACATAATTTTCCATTTTCATATTATCATTAAGGCAAAGGAAAATTTATGTACACCTGCATCTATACTTGACCCTCAACATGGGTCCCAAGATTTGTCAAAGTACATTGATAATAATTCATCACATGCAATATAGGTGGTATAAATTCCAAATTTCCACATAATAATGATCATGTAACTTAGAAAGAAGTCATTATCATATCTTGCATACCATAGCATTATACTTTATTTAAGATCTCACCTTAGCAACCATCAATATTGTAGAGAACTAACAGTCCCATTGAATACTAGGACACAAAATGTGATTTTTTTCTTTCCTTACCATTAGTGTGCAGCCACGTAAGTAACAACCATTGAGGAATTTTGGAAAAATAATTTGCAATCATGTAATATACAACCATTGTAGAATTTTATCAAATAGTGTGCAAGCATGAAATCTACGATCAATTCGACATTCCAACAAACAGTTTCCAAGCATGCAATCTACATCCATCTTGGAATTATAACAACAATTTTCAAGCATGAAATTTATGGTCAATGAGACATTCTACCAAATGTTTGGCAAGCATACAATCTAGCACCATTCAGGGACTAGTTAGCAGACATGAAATCAATTTCCATAAATATGTCCAGAATTTTCAGAGAGATAGTAAAAATAGAATTTATAGAATAGCATGAATCATATTTATATCATCAACGGTAAAATTTATGCCCACAACACAACCAACAATCCCTATAGGAGTGTCTAATTAAAAAAATCGACCAAATTATGGATCCAAGTCTAAAAATAACTTTTTTCTTGGAATCAACATGAGGGTTAAATGACCTTAAGGTATGAATACCCATTGATGTTAAGATGAATCATATGCGATTATTTAAAACAAAAAAACTGTGGATCTCAATTACCCTTTTTGTCGAACATATGGAATGCAAACTTTCCTCTACAACTCTAAATGAAGAAAGAGAACCCACAATTATGCTACTATGATTTTTTTCATTGAATTTAAGTTTATTATGTGAGTTCTACTTCACTCATTTCTTATTTTTAACAACTAAAGAGGTTCGTTCAATTTTGTTTTTTTTTTTCAACATTCCATTGTCCTCTTCAGGGTCAACCCCAACTTCTAAATTATATGGTTATCACACCAACCATATATGCATTGATTATTTATAAGCAGTGCATGGTAAATTTAGTCATGTTTTTTCCCTTTTTTTTTCTTATGCACCATAATAATTTTTTCTAATATTATGCATGCAAATGCTAGTAATTAATCCACACTATAACCAGTGAGTGCTCAGCATGGTTCATATGTAAAATATATGTTTTATCGTCTTTTACCCTCATCAATATTCAAATTTAATGAGCACAACTTTTAAAGAAACATTGTAACTTTCTACTCTTACATGCGGTCATTAATCAGGCATCATGCATCTCATGTTAATTGTAGTATACTACAATTTTAATTAAAATCATACCTGAGATGATGCCCACTAGCATCATACCTCTACTTCATTTTTACATAAAGATTCCCAAAAGGCACCATTGTTGCAACCTTTTGCTCTGATACCATTTGTAACATACCCCGATAACCTCGCAAGAAAATACATGGAGTTAGGAATTTTTTTTCAAAATATACGATTTTGTAACCTTATAAATTACCTTTTATATTTCTGCATTAACCATTTAAATACCCATCATTATCAGTTAGAGAAACATTTAGTAAAAATCATAGTGAGTTACACAATCATTAATTGTCCTTGTTGTAGCATATTAACTTAAATTTCCTGTTATAACTATGTATCGATCCCATGATCATTTTAATTCAATTAGTACATCACCTAATTGATAATATAAACATCACATCATGAAATAAATTAACATCATGAAAATGACATAATGAATAATCACATAAATAGACACTGATATACCTTTGAAACCCCGTAGGGTGAAAACCAGCAAACGTTTAATTTTATTATTAAACACTCATGAGGGTTGTCACCCCTTACTCAATGGTTGTAAGGGAGTCCATCCCTTGACCATTGTCATAAAAATTACATAGAAAAATAATCTTAAAAGAAACATAACTAGCTATAAGCTATTATAATCATCATGATACCATTTACCCACGAATCATTAATCTCTGTCTTTGTAGTCAGACTGTTTCCTTTAGTGGATCATCGTGCAATTGGAACTACTAAACCTGCATGGACTAAAAACTCTTTATCTTCCACAATGTTAAACTTGAAAAATCATTTTCTCAAGTCATCCTTCTTTCCTGCCATTGTTGTCGTCAGCACACTTGATATCATGATTAGATAAAATATTAATAAACCAATAATCAATCTCTATTTGTGACACTTCAACAAATATTTGTATGCATGTATAAAACATAACCACATTGACATTAGTTTCCTTATTTAACATCATTTCACATGCATTAATAACAAATAAATCGCTATCAAGCATCCTCTTTCTAACAAACACTAACAAAATCTGGCATGCACTTTCATATTATTTCCAAAAGAAAGCTAACATACTATATAATAATATTGTGCATGCAAATGCATAACAAAATTTCAAGATAACTATCCCAACAAGCAATTTCTCTTTTTGCCTACTCTTATGTTTTCCTTTCAAAATGGATTAATGCAATAGATGTTATACTTATGCATGTGAATACATGTTCTTTTCCAAAAACATATTTTCCACCCAAGATCTATTCATAATGGTTAGTATGTATAACAATTCCAACTCTATTTCAAACAAAGTTAACATACAAGTTATATTTTTGTGCATGCAATAACATATCTTGTTCTTCCTGCATGTAAAACATATATTTCTTTCCAAAAGAAAGTAAATAAATATTTCATGGAAAAATAAACACATTTCTTTTCCAAGGGTCAAACGCATATCACTTATTATTTCATGCATCCAAAGTGACATTTCCCTCTCATCCAAAAGATATAACCAATAACTATGCATAATATTCTCTCAAAATAAACCTAATACCATAGCTAATCCCTTTAGGTTTGCAAAATACATATTATTTTTCCCAAAAGAAGGCTAACACAATAAATATTATGTGATTGCATCTTCCTTTTCTCTAGAAATCTAATACGAAAAAATATATTTTTCCCGTATATTTTTCTCTAAATAATCTTACATAATAATGCATGTGATTACTCTTTTTCCTCTCTAAGAATCTAATACAATAATGCATACAAGGATATATTTTTCTCTTCTATTCTTTTTGAAGAGTTTTAACACAGTAATTACTTCCTTGCATACGATTATATATATTTATTTTCGAAGAAATTTAATACCTTAATTATTATTTTTCCAAAATATAGATAACTCAATAGCTATTATGCATGAAATAGATAATGTTTTCTTATCATTTCACATAACAGAGAGATTTGTAATATTTCCTCCAGAATGACATGAATAACAAATCGTTATCAAATAACACAACCAATTGCATTTTACGCAAGGGTTTTATGTGATCTACCCCTCACATAAGTTATTTATATATTTTTACATAACTCAAACTCCTCATGCATGTAAAATCACATAATAATTTCTAGTAGATCGAATATACTAGATATTATTCATGTGCACCTAAGCACATACTCTCTTCAAGAGTCAAATATTTATATTTAAAACATTTAATGGATATGATTTGTAATTATATAAATTAATTCCTTGTAAATAATCATCAGCATAATTGTTATGTATATATGTACATAAACAATTATTCTTATCTCATTGAAAAATGAAATGGAAGCACTATGTTTCACTCTGTTTTTCCTATTTTAGTCATCCAATTTGGATGTGCATTGTGAACATATGGAAAAGAATTTCATAAAACCAAAAGAATTTTTTTTTTGAAACAGACATAATAAGAATAACCTCTCTCATGTTTGTCACAGGTGTCATGTTTTTTAATATTCGAATGAATCTTTGATGCCCATTTTTCCAGATTTAAATATTTAATAATTTCCTCTTTTTGTCATCAAATTTAGACATGGTTTCCAACCAAGTAGAAATGATTTTTGAAAAACCCAAAGAGATTTATGTTTCTAATGGGTTCATTAAAAGTAACCTCTCTCAGATTTTACACAGGTGTTATGGTTTGGAATATTCAAATGAATCTTTGGAGCTCATTTTTCCAAATTTAAATAATAATTAATTCCCTGTTATTTTACATCCATTTAGGACATGGTTATCGAGACATGAGAAATGAATTTTTAAAATATAAAAGAGGCTTTTGGTCCTAACATCCTCTTTTACAAAACCCTCTTTCACTTTTTTCATATCTATTTCGGTTTGGGATATACAAAGTCATAATTAGACCCTATTTTCCAATAATTCGTGCAATTCATAGAACTATTTAACGATGAAATCTTTTATCAATTCAAAACACATGAATTATTCTCATAATTCAATGAATAAGACACTTATTCCTCTATGAACAAAATTGTATAGAGATTTACTAAAGAATTAATCTTAATTCTTTATCACATGAAATTTTTCTTGCAAATAGATTCATTCATTATATCATCATGGCCCATACACAAACAAACAGCTTTTTAAAGAATATGGTTACTTATCTCTTGATGCATGCTTGGAATACTATCTTCCTCTTCCTTGGCTCCATTCTCCATGTACTCTCCCATTCCCCTCTTCTATTTCCCTCATATTCTTATAATAAATAGAATTAATAGAATGGAATAGATTTTATAAATCATAAAAGTATTCCAACTTTTTTCTAAATCATAAAAGAATTCCACCTTTTCTAAATCATAAAAGCATTCCAGCTTTTTTCTAAATCATAAAAGTATTCAAACTTTTCTAACTCAGAAAATCAATCCATAATTCTCTCATGCTTTTATTTTCAAAGCTATATTTGTTTTTTTCCTTGTGAGCAAAATATCACTTATCCATAATTTTTCCAAATCTATTACTCATTATTTCTAAAACTCATAAAATATACCAACTTGGAAATATAATATATTTCCATAGAAGAATATAAATTCTTATAAATAAAATAATTAAGAAATAACTCTTCCAATATTCTTATAATTAAGAATCACAAGAATATTCTTCATGTAATATCAATATAATAATTAATAATATTTAATTATTTAATAACCCTCATTTTATGAGAGTTTTTATGGTGGCTTACACGAGGCATATTAAATCAAGCTTGAACTCATGTAATCATTAACTGAAGATATAATCAGTTTATTACAACCAAAAAGGTTGGGTGAGAAGCATGCAACCTTTAGTCATTAATTTTTTCTCCATAAATAGTAGAAATCGACAATAAAGTGAAAATTGGGGAAGGAAATAGTAAAACATGATAACCATATTGAACCCGTAACTTTTCCTAAAATCAACCTGAAAGAATCTAAGGCTTATTTTTTTTTTTATGCTACCAGGCCAGCACTAATATCAGTTGGGGATTTTATTATTTTTCCAGTACATATAATCCTGTCAGATTTTCGAAATAAAATAACAGTTTATCTTTTAAATTTGCAATTATGAAATCTACCAAATTTGCAACATTTTGTTGTTAAGCAGATGACCATACTCCTATGACAGGACTTAAATGAGTTGGTTTTGAAAAGAAATTTTATAAACAAATTTACTATTACATGTTTTGCTATCAAGACTATTGGCATATTCATTGATGTGCTTGTGCGCATAGAAATTTAGTAGTACTAAACCCTGTCCTTGTGCCCAAAACATCAAACCAACAGCTAAGTTCTTACTTTAAAATATTAAATTAACAATTTAATTATGAATTTAATGAAAATTAAATGACACAAAATTAAAACTAATTAAAAATGAAATGGCACAAAATTTAATTGTGAATGAAGGGCTCTCATATAACAAGAGTTTGGTAGTAAATACATGCATAATGTGCAGAATAAAATGGTTTAGGTGGAGGACTATGTAATAAAATGGGATTGTGTAGCCAGATAGAAAGGGGTTAACTAAGATTTTAGTTAGCATACCCTCTGTATAAAATTTACATCTAAGGTGATGGTGTTGGAACTTGGGACCCTTAGTGTTTTTATGAAAAGATTCCCCATTAGGAGGCATTCTGGAGGAAAAATGAAATGAATTATACTAATCACTCATAACCTAACATGACAATGCCAAGAATTATGAGAAGGGGGGGGAGATTGGGCGGGCTCTGCAACTCTGCGGTGCTAGGGTTTCTAGCTCTCTTGCAACAGCGCTGCCCCTCTGCAATTTTCTTTGCGGCTATCCCCTACGCTAAAGCGTTTTCCTGTGATCACCGTCACTGATCTCGCCTTATGGATACGTCACGGGGGGGGGCTTCTTCAGCCTACCCCACTGTCAATGCAACAGTAACCCAACAGTTTTCGACTGACACAAATCCACCTCGTTCTGGCTCTGCACAGGGCATGGTTACGGACAAAGAACCACAGGTCAATTATGTGCATAAGCACCCCACTGGGCAAGATCCGGGAGGGCAAGCAAATAAAAAGGAGGGTACGGAGAATAATACGCCCATACCCAAGGAGACCTCGGCCACATGCAAGCCAATCACAGCAGAACGCCCCAAAATTGAACTGCCAAGCCATCGTATTAACGCCCAGATACAATATATGAGAGACCATGCGTTGATAGGCAAATTTGTCAGCTTTTGGCCCACGAAAAAGGCCCTGCATGGCTGGATCAAGTCTAAATGGAAGCCAAAGGGTCAGGTCACGCTCCAGCTAGGACCTAAGGGGTTCTTCATAGTTATTTTCAACTGTCTGGAGGATAGGAACCGAGTCATGGACGAGGGGCCCTATTTCTTCAATGCCTCAGGGCTCTATCTAAGGGATTGGGTTGAAAGATTCAACCCGGATAAAGAGGACTTCAATTGGGCACCAGTCTGGATCAGGCTGTATTCTCTACCTCTGGAATACTAGGATGAAGAATCCCTAAAATATATTGGAAACGGCCTTGGAGAATTCATCAAAATTGCAGAGGAGACCAAGCTCAGGCGATACACCTCCTACGCCTAAATCTGCGTCTTCATGCACCTCGCAAATGCTCTTCCAGACTCGGTAAGTCTCTACCACGATGATTTTGAATGGGTATATTCTATTGACTATGAACACGTCCTGTTTAGATGCAGGAAATGCCATACCCATGGCCACCTCTTTCGTGATCGCCCTCTGAACACACCTCCCAGCAAACCCTCTGATGCCTCCTCCACCCCTGATGTAGAGGGGTTTACCAAAGTCCAGAACAGGTGGCGCCATAATAAGAAAACCCCTCCTGCAGCCCCTAAATCCTCCCTCCAAACCCTTCATCCCCCCTCCACCAGCAATAGCTTTGGAATCCTGGCCAACCCCCACTCTAACTTCCCTCAAACGGATGCCACCCCCCAACCTTTGCCAAAATCGGAACCAGAGTCTAACATAGGCCCCTCCATCGACTTGGAGATGGTTAATGTCAGGAAATAGCAAGCCAAATCAGTATTATGGAGGATGAGTCAGAGATGGTGGACATTAGAGAACTGCACATCTTCACTCTGGAGCAAGCTTGCAAAAAAAGGGCGTTCGACTAGATCTATGAAAAACAAATCGAGAACCTAACGGCAACCCTCTCCCGGGCGCAGCAGCACCAAAAATCGCTAGGCATTCAATAGGGAAGCCCATGGGATGGCAAGAAAATCTTCAAAGACTAAAATAAAAGAGGAGGGAAAACTGACCTTCAAAGGAAAATCCTAGTCGGAGAAATGCTCATGGAATCTGGTAGGTATCCCAAGCTTACCAAGTTTTTCCCACCACGTGAAGATAGTTCCCGATGAAACTTGTCTCGTGTAATATCAGGGGTCTCAATGGCCCCTCAAAAATTCGAATGATAAAGAGCTTGATACGGATGGAAATACCACAAGTCTTCTTCCTGCAGGAAACAAAATGCACTGGCAACACTCTAGGTCCCATACTCTCTAAGGCCTGGATTGGTTGCCATTCTGTCGTAGTCGATGCCTCCGGAGCTTCAGGAGGCCTTGCTATTGCATGCGATCCACGCTCTATTTCCATAAGTGATGCTCATGCCGCCCACAACCTAATCTAGGCTTCTTTTCACATTCTTGGCACCAACCTGCATGGACACATGTCCAATGTCTACTTCCCTTAGGATGCTGCCCGGAAAATTGCGCTGCTAAACACGGTAGAAATCCTCAACTCTACCAGGACTCACCCTCTTTGGATCATGGGAGGTGACTTTAATATGATAACCAACTTAGATGAGAAAAGAGGTGGATGTGCAAAGCTTGAAGCAGACAGCACCCACTTCAAGGACTTCATACAACGGAACTGGCTCATAGATATTCCCTTTGCAAATGGCACTCACACCTGGAATAACAAAAGATCTAGTTTGCATCAAATCGCCTCCAGACTGGATTGATTCCTCCTATCTCACAATTCTATTCACATCGGGGGGGACTTTCAATCTTCAATCTTGCCTTTCTCAGGTTCATATCACTGGCCCATCGCTCTCCAATGGTCCCGGCTAGGGGATTCAATCAAAAGACCTTTTCATTTCGAAGCGTTCTGGCTCACTCACCCAGGCTTCAAGGAAATGGTCCAGTTGGCTTGGAAGGCCTTCACCCCTCCCCCAGGATCCAGGATGTTCCAGTTCCAGCGGCATCTCAAAGATCTTAAGGCCCGCATCAAAGTTTGGAACCACTCCACTTTCGGCAACATTTTTCAGCAACAACAGCTCCTTGAAAAGGAAATGGCAGACCTCCAGTTGCATATCATACAAGAGGGGCGCAATGAAATGGTGGATATGAAGGAGAAAAGCATTCTTAAACAGCTGGAGGAAAGAAGACAGCAAGAGGAAATCTTCTGGAAGCAAAAATCCAGAATCAGATGGTTAAAGGAAGGGGAACGAAATACCAAGTTCTTCCATCGTTCTACCATCCAATGCAGAATGGGTAACAACATTGGTTTTCTCCTCAACCAAATGGGAGAGTGACTGCAAGACCATCAAGCCATCGATTCAGAGCTGGTCTCTCACTTCAGAATGGTACTGCAAGAAAACCAAATCGACAGGCAGCCTGCAATCAATCAAGTCCTGCAACACATTCCTAAACTAATAACGGAGGAGCACAATCAACTCCTATTGCGACCTATCACCCTACTGGAAGTGGAACAAGCTGTGGCCCAGAACAAAGAGAGCAAGGCTCCAGGACTTGATGGATTCACCTCCAACTTCTTCCATCACTTCTGGGACCTTATCAAAATTGATGTTTGGCACTTAGTCGAAGAATCCAGGTCCATGCACTGGCTCCTTCCATCTCTAAATGCTACCTTTATAATGCTTTTCCCCAAGTAAAACCAAGCTGCCACGCCTGACAAGTTCTGGCCCATTGCCCTCTGCAATGTCATCTACAAGATCATTTCGAAGGTCATCGCCAACAGGCTCAAACCACTGCTTCCTTTGCTCATCTCACCTAAGCAAACAGGGTATGTGGAGGGTCGCCAAATCTTGGATGGCATAATTCTCACACATGAGGTCATTCATTCACTGAAGCAGACCAAAACGCTAGGCATGCTCTTGAAGATTTATCTTTCTAAAGCTTTTGACAAACTAAACTGGAAGTACATTCAGCAGATGTTAGCAGCTTATGGTTTCAGTCCTATCTGGATCAGATGGGTCATCAGCTTGATTTCTTCTTCCTTCTTTTTGGTTCTAGTTAATGGAATTCCCTCCCATCCCTTCTCCCCCTCCCGAGGCATCCGCCAAGGCGATCCTTTGTCTTCCTTTCTCTTTTTCCTTATGGCGGAGGGCCCGAGTCATTCCATTCATCATGCCCTCCATAGACAGCGTCTACGAGGCATTTCGGTCCATGGTGCCCCAACCATCACCCACCAGCAATTCGTGGACGACCATATGCTCTTTGGTCATCCCTCGGCCCAAGAGGCCTCCACCTTCAAAAGCCTACTGGACTTGTTTGCTGAAGCTTCCGGCATGACGGTCAATGCCTCTAAGTCGCAGGTCTTTTTCTTCTACACAGCTCCTCCCATTCAGCTTCACATTGCTCGAATTCTCAATTTCACCATTGCCAAGCTGCCTGCTAACTATCTTGGAGCCCCCGTGATTGATTCTGCCCTCAAACACTCTGCTTAGCAAAAACTCCTGGATAAGCTTGAAGCTAGACTATCATCTTGGACCTTTCATTCTCTGAACCTCCCCAGTAGACTCACTCTGGTCAAGACAGTCTTACAGGCTATGCCCATCTACCTTTTCTCCGTCTTAGCTGCCCCCAAATGGGTTCTCAAGAAAATCAAATCTCTTTAGTGAAATTTTTTGTGGGGTGCCTCTGGAAAAAACAGAAAATGGGCCTTGGTAAAGTGGGCATTGATTTTTCAACCTAAGCATGCTGGCGGCCTAGGACTCCGTGATCCTCAGCACATCAACGCTATCATGGGAGCTAAGGTTTGGTGGCAATGGTTTTCTTCCCCTCTCCGCCCCTGGGCGAGGCTGTGGACTGCAAAATATGCCCACCACAGACCCACCTTAGAGCTAATTCATCTCTCAGTAGTAGCAGAAGGCTCACAAATATGGAACGCTGCTAAACAACACCGCATCCTCATCCAAGAACATAGTTTTTGAGAGGTTTGGGATGGCCGCTCAGCTCGCTTCTGGACTGATTCTTGGCAACAGAAACCCAAACTAATTACCACCATTCAGCTGCCTCTTCAGCCAGACCAAATCACTGCTCTTGAAGCCACGGTTCATCAGTTCTGGGAGGAGAACCACTCTCAAAGATACAGACAATGGAAAACGACTGACTACTATCTCAATCATCTGCAGGAACAGTCTTATACCGCTCTGGAATCGGAATTAACCAACAGGAAAATCAGATACTCAGATAAGCAGGACATCCTTCGTTGGGGTCACACCTCAAAAGGAAATTTCACCACTTAGGAAGCCTACGCCTTGCTAACCAACAACCCAGATCCTATCGATCCCATTTGGAAAGATCTTTGGCAGCCGCCTCAGTGGCCAAAAGTCTCCCTATTCCTCTGGCTCCTGTGTCACAAGAAAATCCTCACCTGGGATAACCTTTTGAAGAGAGGTTTTATTGGGCCTTCCCGTTGCCCCAATTGCAACAATCAAGAGGAAACCATCCATGATATTATCCTTACCTTCCCCCTAGCTGCTTTCTTTTGGGACACCCTCAGTACAAAATGCAGGAGGGATGGTCGGAGCTCTGGGGATCTAAACTCCATCATTCGCAACTGGACGATCGTGCCCTACAGATGTGTGCTTCTCAACTCTCTCTGGAGACTCATACCTGGGCTCACTTTGTGGATCATTTGGAAGGAAAGGAACAAAAGGATCTTCAAGAACCATTACACTCCGCCAGAGATCCTCTAGAACACCCTTTGCAGCAACCTACAGGAAACCATGGCGCTTCAGAAATGGAATCAGGATGACCTCCCGACTTTTCCTGTTAAACAAAAACTATGGGAAAGTTGGCAGCTTAAGCTCAATCTAGATCTGGTGCCAACTTGCACTAGGGGCCCTCAGCAGACCACTCACGACACTTGGGTCCCCCCCCCTAGAAGGATTTCTAAAGCTTAATTTTGATGGTGCCTCCAAAGGCAACCCAGGGCAAGCTGGCTTTTGAGGAATCTTCCGGGACCACAAAGGTATCCCTTTACTCATTTACTATGGATCAATAGGCTAGGATTCCAATAATTCCGCTGAGATGGAGGGGCTTTGGCAGGGTTTGCAGTTGGCTCAGCAACACAATTTATTTCCCATTGAAATTGAGGGCGACTCGCAAATTCTTATCAACATGGTCCACAAACTTCTCTCTCGCTCTCCGCCTTCTAAGGTTGCTAACAGTTGGAGACTTTTGGCTAGGCTAGAGCTCATTACCGGATGAGTTCAGGAGCACAGAGCCATCTGTCTCAAGCATACAAAAAGGATGGGTAGTAAATTTGCTGACCTACTGGCCAACAAGGGTGTTAAGAGTGCCCAAACTGTTTCTGCAGGGCCCCTTTCCAACTTCAATGATAGTGAACTTATTCAGAATTGCACTCTGTTGGTGCACCAGGACTGTGACCACCCAGACCCGGGTGCTTAAGTCTGGGTTTATGGGTGAGAATGGGCGAGGTAGCACGTGGCATGCCCACTTGGCCACCTGCAGGCAACATTTATGCACCATTTATGATCATCTGATGCGCGCCGCTCCCGACGCCGTCACCTTACGCGGCATTAATGCCGATGTGGAAGCCAAGATGTCCAGCCTCTTAACTTGCCTCCGATCGGCTCATCATCCCCATTTTTCTATTTGGTGTTTGGGCTCATGGTATGGTCTAATTACAGTTCGCAGGTCTTCATGCAGATGTTCTTCCGACCCGTGGCTTCCCGGTGCTCTTAGGATGTCGAATTGTCAAGCAGACGCACCTCTGTGGGTCGAAGATGCCATTTGGGTTATTGTTTTGACTTACTTCCCGGCTTACTTTTTTCTCACAGTCCCTTTTTCCCCCTTCTTTCAGTTTCCTCACCTTGTCTCTGTGCTTCTGCCCTCCCTCTGTTGTCTTCTGTCTTTCCATTTCCTTCTGCTCGCCATTGTGACACCATGCCCAGGCTTCGGCATAGATTGTGATGCCGTCGCGGTAGCTCCAGGGGCCATGACACCAGCAGACACCACTCTCTTTCCATCAATTCTCCGTCGTCCTCCTCGGATAGCCTCCATAGCCACTCCCCCCCTGTGTGTAATCGTCATGGAAGAGGCCGTGGAAGCTGCTCCACCTCTTCCCCTCTGCGAGGTTCTACTGTCTCAAGGCCGCCTCTGGCTCCACGTCCAGCCGTCTCTGCCACACTTCATAGCCCCTCCACTACCGTCTTTCATTATCGTTGCGATTACAATCGACCCTTGGTTATCGCTACTGTCATGGTGTCTTTCAAAGAAATCCCTGAAGCCCTTCCGAAACCCCCCCCCCGACGACGCTCCCAGTCAATATGCAAGCACCCCCGTCTATCTCGCATGCCCCTCTGGCCGTGGGCAAAGGTTCCTCCCACAAAGTTGAGGACAACAGTTCACATGTTCATCGGGAAGTTGGATTGCAGGTTGCAAAGCATGAGGCTGGCGCAGATGCACTCCCAAGCGGTCTGAGCCACAACGATGAGGAGGTTGGATGGTGTAGAATTGAAGAAGAATCACCCTTAGGTGACTATGGTCTCTAACGTCTCCGTCCTGGTTCATGTAATTGTGCTTAGTATTTATGAATTTTTTTTGTTTCTGATCACTACAGTTTTTGATATGTCTATGCTTAAGGCCTCTGTCGAGGCCGTTTTAGAACTTCTGTCAGGTTGGTTCTTGTCTAATTTTTGTATGTCAAGGCTGGTTTCCTCAGTAGAGGTAGCACTCAAACGATATTCGGGCCGGTTTCCCCTCGAGGGCGGTTCACTTACTATTATTTTGCTGACTGATTGCCTCTGAAGGCTATGTACTTGCTGTATATTATGTTTCACTAATAGAGTTAACTTTACCTAGAAAAAAAAAAAAAAACATGACAATGCCAAACCTATATAGCAAGGAAAACCAACACTATTAAGGTCCAACACTATTAAGTAGTATGCAAGCTAGATCAACAAAAATTATGGAATCTCCCTCGATTATCAGAGGAAGCCACTAATGTTGGAGTGCCAATTCTAGTCCAGCCAGTATCCCATCAAGATCTGCTACATCATTGAAATTTTACCCCAAATACCACCAGGATATTCCTTGAATTTCCCCATGACTGTCCTGGATTACTCTGCCATGCCCCACTGCTCCATGGTTTCATTTCAAGGCCCCATCGAGATTTAGCTTGAACATCCAATATTTGGTGGGTTTCTAGGTTTAGGCACTCGAGGGAAATTTCGATCCCTTATCTATTTTACCAATATAATGTGGTAGTTCCATTACCTTTCGTTCACGAAAAATATGGATTTCCTCCTTGCTAGTCTTGAGGTCGTCTGATCCCCATCTCCTCAGAGCCATGGTTTCACGCACATGGACTTTGATGCTTGCCCATACCTCCTCTTCCATTATTTTCTTGCCTTAAAATATGCGGTGATTTATTTCTTTCCAGATATCCCATAATAGGAACCCTAGGGTGATTTCCCATATGTAGTTTAATAGGCTTCTCTTGAAGGGATCTTCCTCCCAATTGATAATCGTATTAGCTGAATATATCGGGACCTTGTTAGACATTTTAAATATTTTCTCTCCCTTCTTCGAGACTTTAGAGGTCCAACTACATTCGTCGAATAAGTGGATCATGGTATCTTCTTCAAATAGACATAATACACAGACTGAAGGCCCTGACATTCCCCTCTTGAGAAGGTTCTTCTGTGTCAGCACTCTAGCCTTCATGCTCAACCAAAGGAAGGTGGATATTTTAGGCCAGAGACCTAAGTTCCAAAGTTTTCTCCATTTTTTCTCGGAGGGTTGCATCTGATGATTCCGGCTATTCTAGATGCTTCTTTAATGTTAAATTGACAGGAAGGTTTGTATCCCCATCTGACCTTATCGAGGTGTTGACTCTCTTTTATCTTCCTTTCTCTTAACTCATGTATTAGAGTACTTATGTCTTCTCCCATACATCGCGTCCTAAACCAATACCCCTTCCTCCACTGGTGGTAAGGATTACCTCCTACATCTGTGTCCGATAATTCCCTGACTCTAGTCAAGCCTTCCCTTTTCAATTTTTCTTGGAGCCGTGGCATTTCCACCCACCCTTGGAAACTAGGTAGTTGTTGCCATGCATCCCTAAATAAATTTTCCTCCCCACCATCCATTAATTTATAGAATCTATGTTCTTTAACAATATTTCAGTTGGAATTAGTCACCTTCCAGATTATGAACCCTAGGGGCTCTTCGTTGAATCTGCTCATGTTCTTCCTATTCCATCCTCTTGCATATTTGGTCATCAAAAATTATACCCAAGGTTCTGACTTGTTTGCAATCCATCGCCACCAAATTTTGACCCTAACACCTAATTACTTACTTCTGAGTCCCTAAGCCCTAGTCCTCCCACTGCCTTAGGGAGACAAAGTATGCTCCAGTCCACGAGGGTGCATTTCTACTTATTCTCAGTGCTGAATGAGATGAATTTTCACTGATGGACCTGATCTTCTCAAGGACCAATTTCAGGGCCTCTAATACTGAGAAGAGGTACATAGGCATGGCTTGAAGCACCAACTTCACCAAAGTTACTCTACTAGGAAGTCTTAGCGCCTAATGGGTCCAATTATTCAATATGGCTGTCAACTTGTCTAATATATCTTTCCAAATTCTTTTTCCATCCTTGGAGTCAAACAATGGAGCCTCCAAATACTAACAGGGGAGGGAGCCTTTTGAGAAGCCCAGGATTCTAATGATGTTTCTTCTAGTAACCCTTAGAGTTTTGAATAAAATTTGTGATTTCCCTTCATTTAGCTCCAGGATGCTCGCTCTTTTAATAATTATAGGATATATTTTAGGCCTCTGGCCTCTTTGACTTCTTCCTAGCCCATCAACATTGTGTCATCCATGAACTATTGATGAGTGTGTTGGGTTTCTCCCTCTTGGAGCCCAAGATCTTGGATCCTCCTGAACTCTTGATTAGCCTTCAACACACTACCCAGCACCTCTGCCATCAATATGGAGAGAAAAGGGGACAGAGGATCCCCATGTATAATATCCCTCGTTGCCTGGAAAGTATCGAAAGGAGAACCATTTACCATAATAGAATAAAAAGTTGAGGATAACAGACTAAGGACCCATTTTACCCAGTCATGGAAAAACATGAAAGCTTTGAGCATCTGCCTCATATATTTCCAAGTCAATTTGTCATAGGCTTTTGCCATATCTAGTTTTATCATGATCCCCAGTTTCCCAGAGTTCTTCAGGGAATGGATCACCTCGTGGGGGAGGATGATGCCATCTAGGATCTGTCTTCCCCTCATGAAGCTAGCTTGTTCCAGGGAAATAAGCTTTGGGAGCAGGGGCTTTAATATATTTTCCATTACTTTCTTGATAATTTTGTAGATGACATTACATAGTGCAATTGGCCTAAACTTACCAAACTCTTCCGCTCCTTGTGCTTTGGGAATAAGGGTGAGGAAAGTAGAGTTGAAGGCCTTTTGAATCCTTCCCATTTTCTGAGAGTCTTCTACAATGTCCGATAATTTTCCCTTTACTAGATCCCTGCAGTTTTGAAAGAATTTGGTCGTAAACCCATCTAGGCCTGGCGCTTTCCTTCCTTCCATCTGATTGACCACTTCTTCCACCTCGGCCATTTCTGTTTTTCACATAAACATCTTGTTATTCTCCGCCGACACCGGGCAAGGTATGTTTTTTGTTATCTTGTTTATGTCTATTCCTTTGTCTTCCTCTATCTCATGAAGAAGCTCTAAGAAGAAAGTTTTAGGCTTCACTCTAGATCTGCTTGCTTTTCCACATATTTTCCATTGGCATTTTTTAGTCTGACGATGTGGTTTCCTTGACGGTGTTGTATTATAGCTCTTTGGAAGAACCTGGTGTTCCTGTCCTCCTCCCTAAGACAAAGGTTTCTAGAATTCTGCTCCCACAGGATCTCCTCCTGCCTTTCATGTTGCGAAAACTCCAGGTGAATTTTGGATTCTGTTTCCTTCTCCTCATCACTATAGAATTCATGCACCACTTGTTTTTGTAGATCTCCTATTTTTCATTCTAGTCTTATTCTCTCCCCTTGGATATTACCAAAGGATTCCTTATCCATCCCCTCATATGTTCTTTTATGAATTTTAGTTTCTGCTCTAGGCAGTACATTTTCGAGCCTAAGGGGGCCTCAGATCCCTCCCACCACTCCATGATCAATCTATGGAAATCAAGATGAGAAAGCCAGAATTTCTCAAATAGAAAGGGTCGTTTCAGATTCTCCCCTAGCCTATGCCATTCTATATAGATCAGCCAGTGGTTTGACCTTACTGCTGTGAGGACAAGGGCCCTAATCTCTCTACCTCTTGTTAGAACTAATTCTGATACATGGAATCAATCTAGTCGAGAGGAAATGTGTTGGGAGCCTGCATGTTTGTTATACCAGGTATATAGGCTCTTGGTGGTCTGCACATCCACCAAGTTTAGATATTCAATCACTTCGTTAAATCTCGCACTTATACTACTAAGGGTCCTGAGACCCCCTTTAATCTCACCTGGATTCCTGATCAAATTGAAGTCCCTGCCTAACACCCAGTGCTTGTCCCCCACCCAATTATTGAGGATCCATGTATCCTCTAAGAATACCGGTTTCAATGCCATTTGGAAAGGACCATAAGCATTCATCATTAGCCCTCAGACTGAGGAGACGAGGACATGAAAGACGGTGGAAAGGGAATTTGCAGTAGCCAATAAGTCTGAGAGGCTTAGCGGCGATAGATTCCACATAATACCAAGTCTTCCGGCTCCCCCCTCGCGTCCACTGCCATCATCTATGAGCCTTTCCTGTAATGTCTCTCATTTAAAAGATTTTTTTTTTTCTTTTTATAATGCATCTCGTCACTTTGCGATGGGATTTCGTCAGCAATTTTAATTCACTTACCCATACTGCTTAAGATTAATATCTTATAACAATTCCCATCAATATTACTAATCTATGAATTATAAATTATTTTCCATTGATACCAGACCACTCTTTATTGATTCCCTCCAAATAATTAGCTATACTAATTATACATTATTACTATCAATTCACATACATATAACATTGCATAATGTTTGACACTACATTAATATGTTACTCACCCTTCATGGTCTTCATGAATAATACCTTACCTTGGTTCGCTTAATCACATACACTTATAATAAACCTCTATGGATTTATTAACCTAACTTTTCACTCTTCACTATTAAATTTTAATAGTCATACAACTTCTTACGATATCCACTGTATATAAATTTTCATACATACAAACCTAATTGTATGAAAAGTCATTTAATTATAATTTACTCCCCTTCTTAAACCTAGCACTTACCTTTCGACATGGTTTCATTTAATCTCCTCATACAGAATTCCAACTTCAAATTTCTAATATATATATATATATATATATATATATATATATCAAATCTCACTTTACCATTACCTTTGAAGTGGTTATGAAAACATTATAATCACTTGTAAATGTAATCATTTATTAACTTTTCTTATATTGAGACAAGTTCTTCACTTTATCCTTATGAACAAGACCTATCGTCTTGGTACCATGGACTTAATGCATGTTACAATGACTTATGACAGATCGATGAACTTGATGTAATACAGCTCTTACCGTATCAATTTTTGATCCTGTGAAATCTACGCATACATTCACGTACCCATTAACGTCTCATACATTGATGAAATGAGGACTATCTCATTTAACTTGCATTGAATGTGATATGGGGTCTCGGTTTCTTCAACTATGACTCATCAATCTGAATGGAGTATCTCCAAATCATGCAACTTTTATGGCCCAGATGAACTAGGGTTTTTACTTTGAAATGGGTTTAAATGCGATATTTCCCAAATGTTCCTATTCTTTCGTGCTCAGAAAAACCTGATTTTGGTCTCTTCAGCTATCCCTTGATTAACTGGAATATGGAGCGTCTCTCTACGAATTGACTCGGCTCTCCCTTCTCAGCAACTGGTAATTTTACATTCTTGACCTTATTGTCACTCACAGTGTTTTATGGTTTCGACAGTTACACATTTTTGTTTCTGTGTATTTAATTTCTAAATTTTTTGGCTCAGAAGCTACGTCTCTATTTTAGTCAAGTTCTCCTATCTTGATTTAGGCTGTACCACGTCTTCAATTAATTTCATCTCTATCTATGCAAAAGAGATTGGTTTTATATTTATAAATTTTTGTATATAAAAAAAGAATGTGTTTTCTCCCATTCTCCTCTCTGGTAGTTACATCTTCAGGCTTTGATGGACAAAACCCCGGTTCATAATTTTCAAAGGAACTCTATGACTTCAGGTAGGGTTCTTACGGTTCTATTGAAAACCCCTCTAATTTCAATTTGTTTCATAATTTTTGGAAAATCCTCTTCCATCGTTCAAGATTTTATTTACGATTCGAAAATATATATGTCCAGAATTTATTTTCGTCATCTATTTAGTTTGAAATTAATTTTCGTTATGTTGCATTTAAGATGCAAAATCGACCCGTGATGAAGTCCAGCCTTTGAAAGTTGGAAATGATTTAACCTCAAATAACAATTTGTCAATCTACCTTCCTTCAGGTCTCTTCTTCTTTCTCTATTTTGTATTGTCGGTACTTCTTGTAGTTACAACAATTTTTGTTTTCAACGATAACCATTATGATTTTCGCCCGATACTAATATCTGATATTTTGTGTAGATGCAGGTAAGAATATTGTTCTTGTCTTCCCCATCGCAATCAGTGCTTCTAACTTGGAATGACTCCTAATTAAACTGTGAACTTCTCATTTACTCCAGGTTGGTCTTCGACCTATAGGAGAAGATCCAAGTTGCAGTTGCAAAATTAAGGGAATATCGTTTTTGTTTTTATATCACTCTTTGATAGAACATGGTTCATAGTCCAATTTCCTATATGGCTATTTTTAAGATTTAACATTGTAATATGTATGATGAAAATCAGACATTTGATATATCCAGAATTGCCATGATCAGTGACATGATACTTCCATGTTTGATTTCGTTGTAAATATTTATATTGAAATATTGATGCTCACTGTACATGTTTATATTGCAATATTGATGAAACATGTGCTTAAAATGTGAACTAGATTTTGTATAATACTAATGGACAGTTTTCTACCGGTTCTTAGTTTAGTATACAGGCCTAGTTTTTCTTTTTACACATACACCTAAACTAGTGCTTTATTTCTCGTCGACAAACTCCATTTTTTATATTTGTGATATAAAATAAAACAGTCAAAGGGTTGTTTATTATACATAACTAAATTCTGTCCTCATTATGAAATAATTTTCTTAGGTAAGGATATAGGATTTAATAACACATTTGGTTCTAACAATTTCCAGTTGAAAACATTTTTTTTTTAACTTCTAGGAGATACCTATCTGCAGATCTAAACCTCCCATAGGTTTAGACATTTTGGTCGATGGTTCTCCCCAGATTTCTCCCAGAAAACTATACAGATTGCAGAATTTCTGCTTAGCTACATCTATTAAATGCATGGGATACTTAACCACTCGTCGTCTTAATGCTTATCTAATTAGTTAAAATAAGAATTTACATACCCATAGGTAAAAACATACAAAATGAGATAATTAAATTCAGGTGTGCATACCAATTCTATGACCAGTCCTCCCAGCCTTTGAGTTCTATCTCCGTAACTCACCCCTGAGCTGAGACCCTTTGCTTCCAGTGATAGACAACCCTTTGTCTATCCTGGAGCATCTCATTTAAGCAGTGCTTTCCCAAGCCTGTTTCTGATTTCTACATCCAGAAATGCCAGGATGCTTTCTTCCTATTTTTTCCTAGGCTTCCCTCAGTGAGGTACTTTAAAGTTGTTTTTCCACTTTTATAGTTTTTCTTCCTCTTCCCAATTACTTTCCTCTTCATTGGGGAAATTATATTTTTCTCTCCCAATCTAATTTAGTAATATTCCTTTCAAGGCTTTTCTCTAAGGTTTTTAGGAAAGTCCAACCTTATCCATATCCTCATGGATCAAGGTTTAGGATCTCCATATCAACCTACTCATATTGCACACATAATTATTCCATTTATATTTATTGATAAATATTTAAATAAGTCCACACATTTTTTCTCCATTAGGGTCCACTTACCCTTTGGATTTGTTAAAATGTCAAATTGAAAAGAATAACAGTTTGGGGTGTTACACATTCCCCCTCTAAAAATAGACACCGTCCTCAGTGTTGACAAAATAACTTTAAACAGTTCACTGTAAAAACAATGATGGGTACTTCTCCATCATTTTAGTTTCTCTTTCCCAAGTAGCTTCTTAAACAATAAAGTGTTTCCATTGCACTTTTACTATGGCTACTGTCCGATTCTGTAGTTCAATTTCTTCCCACTCCAATATTTGAAGCGGCTCGGGAAGGAATTCCCCTTCTGGTTCCACCTGAATCACATTCCAATCAATAATGTGAGCAGAATCATGTACATATTTTTTCAATAAAGAAACATGAAACACATCATGAACCTTAATATGCATGGGTAATGCCAGTTTATAAGCCACTGGTCCCACCCTTTCCAGTACTTCAAATGGTCCACAATATCTAGGAGCTAATTTTGCACAACTACTAGTGTGCAAAGTGCTATTCTTGGGCTTAATCCGTAGATACACACGATCACCTATACTGAACTATCGGTGTATTCTCTTGTTGTCTGAATAGATTTTCTGCCGATCCTGAGTTGTCTTGATATTTTTCTGAATTTGTTTAACAATTCTTTCCATTTCCTGCAAAGTGTCTAGCCCAAGCACTAATTTATCTTCAGGTTGGCTCCAGCTTAAAGGAGTGTGACATTTTCTTCCATAGAGTGCTTCAAATGGACTCATTTTGATGGAAGTTTGATAGTTGTTGTTATAAGCGAATTCTGGTAAATGTATATAGTCTTCCCATTTAGTTGGCCTATCCATCACATAAATCCTCAACATATCTTCCAGAATTTGATTTGTTCTCTCGGTTTGACCATCTGTTTGAGGGTGATAGGTAGTGCTAAAGTTTAATTTAATGTCGATTCCCCCAAACAAACTCTTCCTAAAGGCTGCAGTGAACTTGGCGTCTCTATCAAAAATAATCATTTTAGGGACCCCATGTAGCCCTTACGATTTCTTTCATGAATACATTTGCTACTTGGGACGTTCCAAAGGTAGATTTAATAGGTATGAAATGTGCAGCCTTCATCAAAGTTCCTACCACTACCGTCACCGAGTCATGTTGATATTTGGTTCTTTGTAACCCAGTTATAAAGTCGATAGAAATAGTTTCCCATTTCCATTCTGCAATTGGTAAAGGATTCAGCAGTCCAGCTGGATGCTGATGTTCAACTTTTACCAGTTGACATTCCATGCATTTGGCTAGGTAGGTTGCTACATCCTTTTTCATTCCTGGCCAAAATAACTTCTTTTTCAAAGCTGTGAGTAGTTTCTGATATCCAGGATGTCCAGAATAAGGTTGTTGATGATATTCATCTAGAATTTCCTTTTTCAAAGAGTCTACATTGGGGATGTACAATATTTCTCTATAACAAATCAGTCCTTTCTGATTTTTTGTATACCCTTTCATTTCTTTTTGCAGCAATTGAATTTGCAGTTTTTCATAGATTGGATCTTGATCTGCTACCTTTTGAACTAATCCTTCTAAGTCAAAGTTGGCACTACTCCCTATGTTGCTTATGTTTTGGCAAGCATTCATACTGAGGACATCAACAATTTCATTTTCTTTTCCTTTGATATGTTTTATTTCCATGTCAAATTCACTCAGAAAAGGCATCCATCTGGCTTGTCTAGCATTCAAATCTGTTTGAGTGAAAAAATACTTTAGGCTGATGTGATCTGTCATCAAAATAAATTTCTTTCCTAGAAGATAGTGTCGCCACATCTTGAGAGCATGAATTACAGCAGCCAACTCAAGATCATACACACTATAATTCTGTTCATGTTTCTTAAGTTTTCTAGATTCGTAGGTAATAATAGAATTTTCCTGCAATAGTACTCCCCCTAATCCTTCTCCATACGCATCAGTACATAGTACAAACTCCTGATTAGGATCTCCAATATTCAGAATAGGTGTTGTGGTCAATTTCAATTTCAAATTTTCAAAGCTATTTTGGCATTTTTGAGTCCACTCAAATTTTGTGCCTTTCCTTTGCAGTGAAGTTATGGGGTAGGCTAAAGCGGAAAATATTTCCACAAACCTTATATAGTACCCTGCAATCCCCATAAATGATCTTACCGATTATACTTTAGTATGTACAGGCCATTCTCTAATGGATTTTATCTTCTCAGGATCAACTGCCAACCCTTGTTCTGAAATTATATGCGCCAAATATTGAATTTTATCCTTACAAAATTCACATTTGCTAAACTTGGCATATAGCTGATTCTCCTTAAGAGTCTGAAACACTATTCTAAGGTGTTCCTTATTCTCTACCTCAATTTTTGAATAGATTAAAATGTCGTCAATAAATACTAGTACAAATTTGTCTAACTATTTATTCAATTCACTATTCATTAAGCACATAAAAATGGCGGGTGCATTTGTCAACCCGAATGGTAAGACTACTAATTCGTAGTGTCCATACCGGGTTCAAAATGTTGTTTTTATGATATCTTTCCCTTTAATTCTCAACTGGTGATAACCTCTCCTTAAATAAATCTTGTAAAACACAGAGGCTCCCCTAACTTGATCAAAGAGGTCATCTATTCGGGGTAATGGATACCTGTTTTTGATAGTCAACTTATTTAGTTGACGATAGTCAATACACATTCAGAAGGTACCATCCTTCTTTTTCACAAACAACACCGCCGCTCCCCAAGGAGATACACTTGGTCTGATGTATCCTTTGTCCATCAATTCTTGTAATTTCATTTTTAACTCCATTAGCTCAGGGGGCTCATTTGGTAAGGAGCTCTAGAAATTGGTGTTTCCCCAGGCACTAAATCAATTGGAAAATTGATTTCTCTCTTGGGGGGAAGATGAAGAATCTCATCCAGAAGTAATTCTTTAAATTCTCTTATTACTGGTAAAGTCTCTATCAAAATTTTCTCTGATTGCTGTCTTAATTATTCAACATGCACCACATACACTTGATACCTTTCTCTAGTAGTTATTTTTAATTGAAGGGCTGAGATCTGTCTCACAGAGATGGGTTTCAATTTCCCTTTTAGTATGACTGGTTTTCCCTCTATATCAATGGAGTGTAAAGTTTTTTCTAAACAATTCATCATGGTTTTCTATTTTTCTAATCAGTCCATTCCTATTAGTACACCATATGAACCCAATGGCAGAATATTTAAATTTACCTCTGTTTGGTAATCATTCAACTTCATGGCCATTTGAGGTAACTTATGAGTTATCTTACGTTTGGTACTAGTGGCTAACTGGACCAACCAAGATTGCTGAAACTTTTCTATTTTGAGTTTACATATTTTTACTACTTGCAGACTAATATAACACAAAGATGCACCCGGATCTATTAAAAATGTAACAGATTGGTCAGCAATCATACCTTCCATCTCGATCATAGTAGACTGGTGTTTTTCTTGTCGATTTTCTAGGGTTGTGTTGATGGTGGGGATGTTCCTTGCTACATCATTATACTGGCTTCTCGTAGTACTTGCAGTGTTTGAAGATTTTTATGTGGGCAGTTCCTCAATAAATGAGGTTTTGTACAACCCTAACATTTCAAAGGTTCCTGCATTTTAACAGTCCCTTCCTTTTTATTATTCCCATTCATTGGTTTTGAACCAGTTTGAGATTGAGCAGTTTGATTTTCATTTATTTTACTAAATTTCTTCCTCTGATGGTTCCTACCAAAGTTTTTCAAATAGGCTGGTTTCTGTTTCTTTCCACTGAAATCACATTTTCTTAACCAAATATTTCCTTGTTCTATCTTTCCTCTGAATTGCTGGTAGCATATTCTGGCCTTCCTCACTACTTCATCCATTGTTTTTGGATTATCGAACTCTATCTTCTCCTTGTAAAAATTAGGCAAACAGTTCAAAAATCTCTATACCTTTGCTTTCTCTTATCAGATATAAGGTACGTATCATAATAGATTTGTGAACTTCATGACCAACTCATCTATGGTGAGTTGTCCCAATTTGAGTTCATGAAACACTTTTGCCTCATCATCATAGTAGCGCTCGTTCAAATATTTGTTTTTGAACTTGACCTGAAAATCTTCCCAAGTCACTGTTTTCTCATCAATGGCACGAACCATTTTTGTTTCCTCCCACTAAAAGGTAGCCTTACCTTGTAGCTGGTAGATAGCCAATCTGGATCTTAAATTACTTTCATATTCATAGACCTGAAAGTACTTTATCATATTCAGCAGCCATGCCTCAGCATATTCCTCCTTCTCTCCATCATAGGAGGGATGTTTTATTTTCCGGAATTCACCATGTAATTCCTTCTTATTTCTGGACTATTGTCTAGTGGCATCATCTTCCTTAGACTCATCAAAGGAATTGAATCTTATATTTCTCTTCCTTCTGGAACCTTCACCTTCTTGGCTATTCTGTGAAGACAATTCTCTAATGATTTTTTCTTGCTCGTCACTGGCCAAAGATAGCCTGTCATTGTGGCTTTTAAGCTGTGCCATATCTCGTTGCACTCTATGCAACATAGCCATCAAGGGAGCATTGGGATCTGGCGTGTTTTCTCCTCGACCCAGATCTACATATAGCTCTTCCTCTTCAGTCATAGTTCGCAGCTGTACTTTTCAATACTTTTTCACTGTACAGTAAAACAACATCAGTAATATCTTTTAAAAATTCACAAAAATTTACAGGAGCATATAATTCCTGTGTGAGCACATAAACTGCCCAGTTTTTCAACTAATTCTTTGATACCATTTGTAATTTCTCTCATTTAACAAAAAAATTTATTTTTATTTTTTTCTTCTTATAATGCATCTCGTCACTTTGCGATGAGATTTCATCAACAATTTTAATTCATTTACCCATACTACTTAATATTAATATCTTATAACAATGCCCATTAATATTACTAATCTATGAATTATAAATTATTTTCCATTGATACCACACCACTCTTTATTGATTCCCTCAGAATAATTAGCTATAGTAATTATACATTATTAGTATCAATTCACATACATATAACATTGCATAATGTTTGACACTACATTAATATGTTACTCACCCTTCATGGTCTTCATGAATAATACCTTACCTTGGTTCACTTAATCACATACACGTATAATAAACCTCTATGGATTTATTAACCTAACTTTTCACTCTTCACTATTAAATTTTAGTAGTCATACAACTTCTTACGGAATCCACTGTATATAAATTTTCATACATACAAACCTAATTGTACGAAAAGTCATTTATTTATAATTTACTCCCCTTCTTAAACCTAGCACTTACCTTTCCACATGGTTTCATTTAATCTCCTCATATAGAATTCCAACTTTGAATTTCTCAAATATATATATATATATGATATATTAACTTTCACTTTAATGTTACCTTTGAAGTGGTTATTAAAACCTTATAATCACTTGTAAATGTAATGAGTTACTAACTTTTATTATGCCAAGAAAAGATCTTCACTTTGTCCTTACAGACAAGACCTATCGTCCTAGTACAATGGACTTAATGCATGTTACAATGACTTATGATAGATCGATGAACTTGATGTAATCGAGCTCTTACCATATCAATTTTTGATCCCGTGAAATCTACGCATACATTCACGTAGCCATTATCGTCTCATACATTTATGAAGCGAGGACTATCTCATCTAACTTGCATTGAATGTGATCTGGGGTCTCGGTTTCTTCAACCATGACTCATCGATCCGAATGGAGCATCTCCAGGTCATGCCACTTGTATGGCCCAGATGAACTAGGGTTTTTACTTCGAAATGGGTTTAAATGCGATCTTTCCAAAATGTTCCTATTCTTTTGTGCTTAGGAAAACTTGATTTTGGTCTCTTCTGCCATCGCTTCATTAACTGGAATATGGAGTGTCTCTCTATGAATTGACTTGGCTCTCCCTTCTCGGCAACTGGTAATTTTACATTCTTGACCTTATTGTCACTCACAGTGTTTTATGGTTTCGACAGTTACACATTTTTGTTTCTGCGTATTTAATTTCTAAAGTTTCTAGCTCAGAAGCTACATCTCTGTTTTAGCTGGGTTGTCCTATCTTGATTTAGACTGTACTACGTCTTCAATTAATTTCTTCTCTATCTATCCGAAAGATATTGGTTTTATATTTAGGAATTTCTATATATAAAAAAAGAATTCGTTTTCTCCCATTCTGCCCTGTGGTAGTTACATCTTTAGGCTTTGATGGACAAAACCCTGGTTCATAATTTTCAAAGGAACTCTACGACTTCAGGTAGGGTTCTTACGATTCTATTGAAAACCCCTCTGATTTTAATTTGTTTCATAATTTGTGGAAAATCCTCTTCCATTGTTCAGGATTCTATTTATGATATCAAAATATATATGTCAAGAATTTATTTTCGTCATCTATTCAATTTGAAATTAATTTTCATTATGTTGCATTTTAGATGCAAAATCGGCCTGCGATGAAGTCCGACCTTTGAAAGTTGGAAATGATTTAACCTCAAATCACAATTTGTCAATCTAGCTTCCTGGAGGTCTCTTCTTCTTTCTCTATGTTGTATTGCTGGTACTTCTTGTAGTTACAACGATTTTTTTTTTCTACAATAACCATTATGATTTTCGCCTTATACTAATCTTTGATATTTTGTGCAGATGTAGATATGAAGATTGTTTTTTTCTTCCCCTTTGCAATCAGTGCTTCTAACTTGGAATGAATCCTAATTAAACCATGAACTTCTCATTTACTCCAGGTTGGTCTTCCACCTGTAGGAGAAGATCTAGGTTCCAGTTGCGAAATTAAGGGAATATCGTTTTTGTTTTTATATCACTCTTTGATAGAACACAGTTCATAGTCCAATTTCCTATATGGCTATTTTAAGATTTAACGTTTTAATATGTATGATGAAAATCAAACATTCGATATATCTAGAATTTCCGTGATCGGTGACATGATACTTCCATGTTTGATTTCGTTGTAAATATTTATATTGCAATACCGATGAAACGTGTGCTTAAAATGCGAACTAGATTTAGTATAATAATAATGGACAGTTTTCTACCGGTTCTTAGTTTAGTATACAGGGTTAGTTTTGCTTTTTATACATATGCCTAAACTACTGCTTTATTTCTCGTTGACTTGCTAAACCTCCATTTTTGATATTTTTGATATAAAATAAAACAGTCAAAGGGTTGTTTATTATACATAACTAAATTCTGTCCTCATTATGAAATAATTTTCTCGTGCAAGGATATAGGATTTAATAACACATTTGGTTCTAACAATTTCCAGTTGAATTTTTTAATTTTTTTAAACTCCTGGGAGATACCTATCCCCAGATCTAAACCTCCCACGGGTTTAGACATTTTGGTCGATGGTTGTCCCCAGATTTCTCCCAGAAAAGTAAACAGATTACATAATTTCTTCTTAACTAAATCTGTTAAATGCATGGGATACTTAACCACTCATCGTCTTAATTCTTATCTAATTAGTTAAAATAAGAATTTACATACCCATAGGTAAAAACATACAAACTGAGATAATTCAATTCAGGTGTGCATACCAATTCTATGACCAGTCCTCCCAACCTTTGATTTTTATCTCCGTAACTCACCCCTGAGCTGAGACCCTTTGATTCTAGTGATAGAGAACCCTTTGTCTATCCTGGAGCAGCTCATTTAAGCAGTGCTTTCCCAAACCTGTTTCTAATTTTTGTGTCCATAAATTCCAGGATGCTTGCTTCCTGTTTTTTCCTAGGCTTCCCTCGGTGAGGTACTTTAAAGCTGTTTTTATGCTTTTACATCTTTTCTTCCTCTTCCCAATTACTTTCCTCTTCATTAGGGAAATTATATTTTTCTCTCCCAATCTAATTTAGTAATATTCCTTTCAAGGTTTCTCTGAAAGGTTTTTGAAAAAGTCTAACCTTATCCATATCCTCATGGATCAACGTTTAGGATCTCCATCTCAACCTAGTCATATTTCACACATAATTATTCCATTTATATTTATTGGTAAATATTTAAATAACTTCACACATTGTTTCTCCATTGCGGTCCACTTCCCCTCTGGATTTGTTCAAATGTCAAATTAAAAAGCATAGCAATTTGGGGTGTTACATTTCTAGAGATGTCTACTTATCTTCTTCAGTTCTTCGCTGCTGCATTTTGTTTCTTGGAGAAAGAGGATTTAGGGTTTCTCCACTTCTATTTTCCTTTTTATCATTATTTTTTTAGTTGGCCGTTACAACCTCTTACATTCGAGGATAACACTTTCATACATGAGATTTTGATATGGCTAGAAAGGCATCCTCAATGGTTGGATATTGCCCTGATGCAACCAATTTCCCCCCCGCTTCCTGGATTTTCTATTTTGCCTTCAAAGACCTTTAGGGATTATGAAACCACTCCTAATGTCTTTGAGCTCTTAGATTTGATGATTGCCTCTCTTAAGAGTGAAACATATTGGAAAGGAATGTACCCTGATTTTGGGTCTACACAAGCTTGCTCAATCCCATATAGGTCTAACTCCCCTATATCCATATCCTCTACCTCATCCCCCTACCTGTCATCACCTAGAGTCATTTCCTCTTCCGTCTCCTGATTAGGTTTTGTCAGTTTTGTGCCATCCTTCCCTTGCACCTTGTTAGTCGACGGACTGCCCACCTCAACACTTGTCCCTTCCTCACTAACCTTATTCAAAGCCTCAAACTTATTATGGGTCAGTGGTTTCTTATGCACTTCCGGTCGTGGGTTTCACTTTGCCTGTATTTTCCTATTGAAACCTTTTTCGAATCCTTCTACGTCTTTCTCCCCATTCATGTTCTTAGCAGACATACTGGGAGTTCATGGGGAATTCTCGAAAAAAGTGGCCATTTTCATGGCACTGCGACACCTAAATGGGATGTGTTGGTACTCTGTTTCTTGGAACCAGTCCTCATCGTTCCAAGTCAGTTTCAATCCTTTCAGTAGTTACTTGGAGATTTCTAAGTAAACACAAATGCAAGCATATGATACATACCTCATTTTCTTGGTCTGCTCAACTACCTTGACAAAGGACCACAATCCATTTCCTATGTCTTCTAGAATCTCAGGATGCCAGAATTCTGCTAAGAGGGAGTAGAGTCTCAGCCATACCGAGGCCACTGAGAGATCCGGTTTGTCCGGGCTGAATCACTGCTTCCACTACGTTAAATACAGACCTGTGGAGTTGTAGAAGTATGATCCTCCATCGAAAACCCTATTTTTATCCTCTAGATTAAGAAATATTATCGTGAATAAGCCTTTAGCCCCGAGAAGCAAGTCATAGTGCCCTTTAGGTTTCCAGGTTGTATTGATCGAACAGATTAGGGTTTTTCTGTTGGCCATATACCAACAAATTTTCCTATCATGGTGTGGTATTTCATATAATGGATATGAGATCCCATACCTTCCGATTTGATGTGCACCTCGGGAATCTCCTTTGTTTTAAATAGGCATTGGTCGGGGCACCTTGTCTCCTTCGATTGTCCTCACCCAATCATGTGCTTTGTGATCTGCTCTTTCACAAAGCCCCATGCATTGTCTCTGCCCTTTGACTCCGCCAACAGGAGCTTCGTCCCCAAGGGCCCGTTAAGGGCCTCCCTTCCACTGTTGTGTTACATGCCATCCTTCAGGCCTCGTAGGGCAAGAGGCATTGCCTCCTACCCCTGCCACTATTTCTCATTGCCTAAGGTTTCTTCGTTCCACAGTTTAAAAAAAAAAAAAAAACCATTATTATTATTATTATTAATTTAAACTATTTATGATTATTTAATTATTATTAATTATTAATTATTATTATTTAATTATTAATTATTTTTATTATTTGTAATAATAATTATATTTTTATTGTAATATTTGTTTATTATATATTTATTACTAACCTGTGTGATAGACATAAATGAAGCATTTAGCATATATCAATAACATTTAATTAAGATTTTACTGGTTGTTATTATACTATCATAATTTTGATGTGAAAAGGATGATTAAGAAAAAACACTCTCCATTCCTATTTTATATTATGATATCTATACTATAATTTTTGGGTACATCAGTTTAATTAAAATAAATTTGTTTGAACTGTTTTACACTCAGCCATCGACCACTGCATGTATAAATTGAAATATTGTTGGTTGCTATAAATTTTTTCATTACTAATTACATGCATGCGTTAATATTGTTCAAGGATTTACAAAGAGGCGTTCATACGAGTCGCCAATTCACACGAAGAGGTATTTGAAGGAGACGTTCATACGCATGGCCAACTCACAATCCATATTTTTGACTTTATTATATTTAAGAATAGGAACAACCAGAACTGTATTTTCACTACTAACTTCATGCAAAATAATGTATTCAAGGAATCCTCTTACAAAGAGGCGCGTTCATACCAGTTGCCAATTCACACGAAGAGGTGTTCAGAAACGTTCATACTCATTGCCAAGTCACCATCTACATTTTTCACTTTATTTTTTAAGAATTGGAACAATGAAAATTCTTAAAATAACTAGAGTAATTGGAATTTATTCTTAAAATAATTAAAGTAATTGGAATTTATTCTTAAAATAGTTAGAGTAATTGGAATTTTAAAATAACGATGATAATGATAATTTTTAAAATAATAGATTATTTATTATTATTTATAATTGTTTTGGTTTTAATTGAGAGTATAAATTTGTATTTTAAACTAACTAAAATTTTGAAATTTATCAAAATATGTTAATTATATATATGAGTTATTTTATAATTAAAATTAAGCATTAAAAAAAATTGAAACTGGAAAAAATTAGGGAGTAATCCAAAATAAAATATGGTTTTTTTTTTTTAACTTAAATAAACTATATTGATAATTCTAAAATAAAATTCATAATAATTTACAATTAAATTTTATGTTATTTCAATTCTAGAATAGTTAAAAACTATAATAGCTGAGATGTAAAGATATACATTGCTAATTAAAAAATAATATTCACTATGATATGACAACTAAAATTTATTTTAATTGTGGAATAAGTTAAAAACATTTATTGAAATATATTAGTAATTAAAACATAATATTCACTATAGTTCATATTTAGAAGTTATTTCAACTGTAGGATAACTTAAAAATAATATGCAAATTAGTGAATTAATGTGTAGAGTTTAGTTATATAATTTAATTCAAATTTTATTGAAAGAGATTGAAAATATTTAAAAATAAATAAAGTTCAATTAAAATTTATACAAAAGTTAGGAGTTTATAGAGAAGCAAAAATTTAATTTATTCAAAAAAAAATTATTAAAAAGTTGAAAATTTTATTGTGAAACTTCAAGCCAAAAAAATTATTATAAAATTTAAATAATAATAATAATAATAATAATAATAATATGAAAAAACATGGTATCTCATAAACTATCTTTAATTTCTTTCAGATTAAATAAAGTGTAACCAAAATTGCCATACACGAAAGCAACACGCTGGATTAAAAAAAAAAAACCATCCTTGTAATTAAAAATGTGCAAACTCAATCAAAATTTATTATAATAAATAAATAGCCAACCAAAGTATGTGAACCCAAATGCCCCTACAGGAAAGCTACACGATCGCATATTCCCGAGTTTAATAAATGGATGATAAGTGCCATCTGTCGCACTGTTATTGTTGGAAAATACTGCAAATAAATAAATGAAACGTAAACTAAATGGCTGTGAACTCTGATTTACCACGACAGCCCAATGGACCACGTCATTGATGGCTGTGAGCTCCAATTTATCACGACAGCCCAATCAGCGACGTCATTGATAGGTCTGCAGATAAATGAAATGGATCCGAAATGACGGGACCAATAGAAAAGATTCGCAGCACTGCTTCTGAGCCCTATTTAAGGGCCTCAATATTCTCCTTCAAACTCCCCCCCCTCTCCATCTCAGCTTCTCGCTTTCTTTCATCCCTCTGTCTCCCATATAATTCGCTGCATCCCCCAACTCTTTCCATATACATTACCCCCTCCCTATTCCATTCATTCAGGTATCTTCTTCTCCATAAATTCTAACCTATTTTGTATGGTTTACAGGAAATTTTCTTTAAATAGTTCTCGAGTTTGTGTTCGGTCTCTTTAAATTCGTCGACTATTTTGTATGATAATGCCTTTGTTATACAGAGTGACCAATAATGTCGCTGAATGAGACTCAACGCGTGACAGACCAGAGATCTCGTTATGATTGCCTTATGTTTGGTGAGATTTACAATTTCCTTGGGTTCTTTTTGTTTTCGCTTTTTATAAAGGTATCGAATTCATTTTGTATGTATTCACTCCTCATTCCAATCTTTTGTTTTAGATCTAGATGACACATTATATCCTTTAAGTTCGGGAATTACTGCAGCATGCACCAACAACATCGAAGGTAACCAATCTTGTAGCTCTAAAATATATGCAATTTAGTAATCTTTTAACTAATATTGATTTTGGATTATAATCTAAATTCAAGCCTAAAATGCCTCTTGGGAAGCTCGAGGATATATGTTGGGAGTTGCACTATTTGAATTTCGCTGTCTTTTGAGTGAACTCAAGGCATATCTCCAGCTCTGCAACTTGAAGCTATCAGTCCAGGTGTTAGATGGCTCTGGGCTTATGCTTATATTCAATACAGCTAGTGTACTGCCTATATTTAATGTACTGTTACCGTTAATGTACTTTCCCTCTCCTGTTTGGCTTTTAGATGGAATTAAAGTTCCTTCCTTTTGTACCTCTGGAACATCTGAGGTTTGAATTGTGCTTGAGGCCTCGTTGTTGTATGACAGATTATGTGAATCAAAAGCTGGGAGTTGAGAGGAGCAGAATACCAGACATGTGCGGAGAATTGTACAAGGCTTATGGGACAAGTATGGCTGGACTCAGGGTAAACATTCAATCCCTTTCCTTTTATAGAATTCGACATTGTATTTCAACTCGTAAGGTTAAAATGGTTGATTTTTTCAGTTGGGGATCTTCCATGGCAAACTACTATAGATAGTTCTTTAATGTTGCAGTTTTTATAGCACTAGCAAGTAGCTTAACTATGGAATCATGAGATTCTTTCATGGTTCCTAAAATGAAATGAGAGCATCTAAGATATACTTTGATTTGCCCATGGCAATTGATGCACTGCCCAGCACTCTGCCAGGAGACCATTTATGTTGTATTAATAAAATATTAAGGTGTTTTGGATGTATTCTTATTTAAAAACTTCTAACATATCGATTTATAAACTATGACAATTATGGACCTTTGCTCAACCTTATGGCCACGACTTGCAATTGAATTGAGATCCTCAATGACTTGAGTTTCATGATTTCTTGTATTTCTGACCATGTTGTTGGACTTGCAGGCAGTGGGCTATGAATTTGACTATGACGATTACCACAGGTGGTTAACGAATTTTATCTCCTTTTGTTTCTGAATTTAAGGTTATCTAATGTTTCTACTGAATCAGGGAAAATATCATTGATTAACTTTTCTTTTTTTGCGTTTTTCGGAGTATCATCGATTCTTTTTAGCTTGAAAGCCTATGTTATATAACTCACTCCACACAAAAATTCTCGCAGTTTTGTTCATGGAAGATTGCCATACGAGAATATCAAACCAGACCCTGTGCTGAAGAGCTTGTTATTAAGCATGCCTCAGCGGAAAATTGTAAGCTTATATTGTTCGCTTCAAATATTTATATGATTATAACACCTGGTGGTGGAGTCTGGGCTTTTTGAAAATTTAGAAGCATTAATCTTAACCGTTTTTTATTGTGAAACAGATATTCACAAATGGTGACAAAATTCACGCTGCAAAGGTCCTTAACAGGCTGGGGTTGGAAGATTGCTTTGAAGGCATAATATGCTTTGAGACACTTAATCCTCCTTCACGAATTATTGAAAACAGTAATGACAAGGATATGCTTGCTATTAACTGTACGTACCCAAATACACCAGTTATTTGCAAGCCCTCCGAACTGGCCATAGAGCAGGCTGTTCGCCTTGCAAATGCTGATCCACAAAGAACGGTATGAGACTAAAGCTTTGGTGGCCATCTTCCTTGACTTATGTCATTTCTTCTGAAATTGTAATGGATCATGTGAATATTTCTTGACTAATCAATATAGATGTATATTAAGATTGACAGAAGCAGGTGAATGAAGAATTTTCATACCAGACCCAACATGAAAATGATCTGTATCCTTTCTAAGAATGGTCATCAGGTTGAAAACTGTAGAGGAAAATCTAATATAAATTAGAGTTGATTGACTTAGTTGTCCTTTGAAAGGGCTTATTACTGCAGTGTTTGAAAATGAAAAGATGTTAATATTTTCATATCCAACATACTGGCCAGACATTCACATTCCTTTTCACTCCAGAGGGGCTAGAACAAGAATATTGCAAGCCACTAGTTTAGTCTCAAACACTAAAGTTGTGTGACAGTTTTCAAGAAGAAAAACATACTAGTTTGTCTGATCACATCTCACATACTGCAAAATCATCTCCTTTTCCTCAAACACAACCAACACAATAGTGTATTCAGCAATAATCAAGTCCTAAAACGTCATGGCAACCTTGCAATTCCACATTTCCACGCAATATCCATTTTTTTTATTACCGTATGCATAACATTTTGACAGCTCCTATTGTAAGCATCAAGTCTAAATCTGTTGTGTTTTACTGCAGATTTTCTTTGATGACAGCATCCGGAATATAGCTGCAGGAAAGCGTGCGGGCCTGCATACTGTATTGGTAAGACCATATAATTGTAAATGCGAGGTGCTGCTTTTGTAGAAAGGTGTAACTGGTCCAATCTCTTTTATTCTTAATATTGGCTTTCACTGTCATGATCAGGTGGGAACTTCGGTACAAAAAGAGGGAGCAGATTTTTCCCTTGAGAGTATTCACAACATTAAAGAAGCTCTTCCAGAGATATAGGAAGAAGGAGATGTAAATAGATTCATGAATGTTGTGAGTGCAAGAGCAGCAGTTGAAACTGTTGTCACTGCATAAATCATGATCCCATAATGAGCAAACTCTTGTCTCTAGCAAACTCCTTAGTCTGTTATCTTGTTGGACTGTGTATCTCATCTGGAGGATCCCTGTGATTGGACGAATTCTATACACAGACATCAAGAGATCAAATATGTCAATAATCTGTTTATCCAGAGAAATTTCTTTTATCAATAGATCAGATAATCTGCTAATTCTTCGTGAGTTAATTATTACGCAATGGTTTTTCGTTAATGGGGAGGTTTGTTTCAATGGTTTTTCCATGCGGAGCTCTCTATTTAGGACTCTAGAGAAGGAATCATTAAAAAACTTATGTATGGTCGCAATCGATTCATCACACTCGCCTTTTAAGATTCCGTAGATTTAATTTAATCTATATATAAATGTCTAGTGAACGCTATAATTGACTAACCCAAAACATTATATAATAAAGGATGAACTTTGATTTAATTTATACATTAATGTTTGGTAAAGGTTAAAATGACCTAACCCACAACATTAAATTATAGTGGATGATAATGGGTGCTTAAGTTGTTAAAAGGAGAAAGTATATATATATATGACATTATATTATTTTTATTTTTTGGTAAGTTGAAGTTTTTTTATCTTAATTTGAGCATTTTCATTAAGATAAAAAGGTTTAAATGGTTGATTTCAGATTCCATAAAATCAAGTTTACTTTGACTATAATTGTTGGTTGGTATGCTGGTTGGTTGGTGTGTTGCATTTCAAAGATTGTATATCTTGACATACCATGTATCTTTTGGAAAGGAAGAGGTGGAGAGACAAAATTTAACACAAACAATAACACTAATAGTTGCGGCTCTTCTATTAATCACACAAACTTGATTCAACTTGACTTGATTACAATGAACTCAATGAATGGTATTTAATGTCTTCTATTAATCACAAAACTTGATTCAACTTGACTAGATTACAATTAACTTAATGAAGGGTATTTAATATTTTTCGAACTCGCCCAAAATAACTGAAAATGCACACACACTAAATTTGGACTTCTCCAAATTTAGACCGAACTCAACCTGACTCTCTTAACTCACACTCTAAATATGGAATACACTTAACTAAGCTTATATCTTCATGCATTACTCGACTTGGATCCTGCTAGAACTTCATGCGGGAGTAATTACTATTTTCAAGACTCCCCCTTAATTAAGACGATATGAATCAACATAACTGAAACATGACTCCACATGAATCAACTATGTCAGTTAGGCTTACAATAGAAATTCACTCAATCATCACCGAAACATGTTTGCTGCTCTAAGTCTCAAGTAGGCTTAAAAATGACTCTAAATTTTTACAATTTTGCATTTTATTTTTCATTTCTTCTGAATTATATATCCTCGAAATTGCTTCATTCTTTGTTGTGTGTTCTTGTTGTAGGATTCATATTTATTTATTTGTTGTTGTTGCAATGTTTCTTTGACTTGTCTTAAATTTGTGCTAAAAAAAAATGTGATCTTGTCTTCTATAACTTCATCTTCAAAAATTCGTTCAACTATGAAGTGCCGCCGCCACATCTCTCCATCTTCAAAATTCCTTCTTTTTTGTGCTTCTTATGCTTCATATTACTGACTTTCTTTCTGCCATATTTTTTGATAGAAAAATCTTATCTCTTCTTGACTTCATTGTCGCAATATAGTTACAATGATTTCATCTTTGTCTTCAAAAATGCCTCTCTCTTTCTCTTCACTTTTATCAACATGTATTGCTACTTTTTTTCTGTATTCTGCACACTCGGGATCGTCATTACGATTACATGTAAAATCATCATCATCCTCATTTTTATCATTTACCACTTCATTTAATTATTTTATTCCATATGTTGCTTTAAAACCCTCATCAATTTGTTCAATTGGCTTCTGAATCCATTCTTCAATCAGATTTAAATATGCATCAAACTTATTAGAATTTTTTTTTTTAACTTATTTTCCCATGCTATTTTGAACATCTACATATTCCAAAACAACGTTAAAAACATCCTTGTTATGCTCTTCAGTGACAACTTCCTGCTCTACCTATTCCTTCTTTGCCTTCTTTTCCACTCTTTTGCAAACCTCCATTGCTTCAAACAGGTTGTCTTCAACTTGGCTTCCAATCACAAATTATTTTATCTCACCCAATAAAAGCATATCAATATGTTATTTCCATTGCATCATGCACAACAACTCATCATGAGTTAATGGTTCTTCATCAAATTTAACATCAAGAATTCCAGTTGTTGGATCTACCAAACTACTTGTTGCTCTATTGATAGGTTTATCTATGTAAAATTCAGTTGATTCTTGTTCGCACATTGCTTCATGAGTTGTTTCAACTTATTCATAACTTGCTGCTACAATGGTAGCTTCAACCTTCAATTCTTCATCAAATATCGCGCTTACCATATTGTCACAATCAATCCTTATTTCACAAATTTCATTATCATAATGTTCATACACACTATGGTAGGATATCGAAGCATGTATTGTGCTCATTTTCAATTCCAAAACCATTAGCTGGAGCCAAATTCACAATTCCATATCTCAATTTGGAGTCATCATCCACGTGTTTCGACACAGTGGCATTCACCATCATCTGCACCATCCATGTTATAGTGGAGTCCTTGAGAATTTATATGATATTTATTTGTTTCACACACAAAGGCTTTGAATTCTCTCTCTACAATCTTTGTTGCATCTTCTTCATCCATATTCATATCTGCATAATGGGTTTTACTCTTATAGTCGTCACGAATACCATCCAATTTTGACGGCGGTTCTCCAAGCTATGTTATATTCTCATATTCTTGTTCATCTACTTTCAAATCTACTACTACATATCACTCCCCCCTTAACCAAATTCTTCTTCCAAGATATTCCATGTTTACTTGGAAGTTGTAGCTTTTCGTACCTTTCACAAAAACTTCTTATCTAATCCTTTTTTTATAAAATCTAATTCTAAACCATCACATAATTTATCATATCGGTTATTAGACTCATACTTAATTAAATATTTAACTTAAAGAAAATTTAACATCTTGATAACCAATGATCACAATATTTACCAACAAACATAGGAGGTGGTAGGATAACAAAGCTACACCACTCACCCCTCATATCTTCTCCATATTTTTGTAGACTTCTCATTTCTTCGGCTGCAATCTGAACCTCTCCAAATATGGAAATGATATCTGCATCTTCTTCTCAATTTCTTTTCTTAATATTATTCAGTCACGGTTTGCGACAATGACTGCTTTCTTTCCTCTCTCTTATAGTTTATTTTTTTATTGCATGAGGTTATCTTCCTTATCGCCCCTGAAAAAAAATGATGTTTAATATGCGCCCCATAAGGCATAATCTTCACCCAAAAATAATTTCATGCTTGACAAAACTAGAAACTTTTGTAGATTGAGAGACTTTTCAAATCCATAAACTCACCTTCAAACCCCTTTTCTTAAATCTCCTTTTAAAATATACAGTTTAAAATTCTCCCATAAAAAAAGCTCTTCATACGGTGCAAACTTTTCAAGTCTCTACCATGCAACTTTGTCTTATTTTTTTAAAACTTAAAAAGAAATTCCATTCACTTTAACCCTTCTAAAAAACTCCTTTATCATATAAATTCAACAAAAGGATAATCCACATTACCTATTAAAACTTGTGTATGAAAGGGTTTGACTGTCATATTTTCTCACCGACTTGCTCAACAAATTTTACCTTTGTTTTTGTTAACGTGGCGTGAAGGATGGTGAGGCCACATGTTAATTCCTAGCTCGACAGAGAGGGCTTGCATTAGTTTTCTAATGCATAGAATGCCGAAGAAGCTAACATGATGTGAAAGTGTGTTAAGTTATTGATTTATAATGTGGTTTCTCTCTAGGATCCCCTACGATATAATACCTCGATTACTACTTATAGGATTTTCTATGCTTTAAATTAGGAGGAAAAATATATTTTTCTTCTTTCTCATGGAGAACTATTGATCCAGTCTCCCCTAGCTCTTTGTAACCTTGATCTAATATGAATTTGTTGGAAAGGCGGAGGAGGTTAGGTACAAAATTTAACACACACAATAACATGAGTTTCAACTCTTCTATTGATCATACAAACTTGATTGAACTTTACTTGATTATAATGAAATCGATGAAGGGTATTTAAACTTTTTCGACTAGAAACTCGCACGAAATAGCTTAACATGCATACACTCACTAAATTGGACTTCTCCAAATATAGAATAAACTTAGCCTGATGCACACTTAACTTAGTTAGATCACAATCTAAATCTGGATCGCGCTTAACTCATCTTATCTCTTCATGAATCACTCAAGTTGGATATTGCTAGATCTTCATGTGGGAGTAATTACCATTTCCAACAATATCTATAGAGGAAACAAATACAAAAGATATTGAGTAAAAGAGATACACATTTACAAATCAGATGATGCCACACGACTAGGGTTGTTTTGTCTAGATTTGGGGTACTAATTATTTGAATTTGCATGTTCTGTGCTTTTCCATATGTCTCACGCAGGCTTCAAATCGATCTAGGATTTATTGCATTCTCCACTAGTTCTGTTGCACATCATTGATTAAGGATACAACTTCATTTCCTTCTTCATGCCTCTCATTAAGAAATTTTCCTAGTAATGTTTTCAACTACCGAAACAAACTAACCATACACATATATTGATTTCTCATGCCCCTCATGTGGTATGTGAGTCTGTGAGCCATTGAGAGACTTCTTCTGGAAGCTTAGAATACAATTTTTTTGTTTAAATCTGTAGACATTTATTTGCATCCTTTTTATATTAGCATGTTTCCATGGGGGATCATGTCCTCGTAAACAAAAATTACCTAATTTGCAAGAAGCTAGTTAGCTATAGTCTCGTTGACAAGGCATACTACTTGTTAATCCTAGTAAGGAAATAAATATGCTTCCTTGGACACCTACACAAATCACACTTGTTATTCACTAATTAAGAATTTGAACATGTACATAAAGCTAGAAACTCCCCTAAGAATATTAAGAAATTATTAAAAACAAAAAAATACTAACACTAAATAGAAAAACAATTATTTTTGTAAAAAGAGAAAAAAATTAATATTTAAAAAAATAAAATATAAAAATATAATGTGCAATATTATTAATGTTTTTGGATACTCTTTTTAATTTAAAATATAATGCTCATTTTAAAGTTCCACATTAAGGACTGGTCTTTTAAACAAAGCAATCCACGATCAAATCTCATTAGAGTGATTGTGCCTTGTGTTAGAGGAAAAGGACATAAGATTAGATGCCCCTGAGTTACAATTCCCCGCCACAAATCACACCTCATCAAACCACAAATAAAACCTAAAAAACACAAAATAACTTAACAAACAAATATATATATAATACTCGTACATTTTATCCAAAATGTAAAAATATTAAAAGAGAGAAATTAATTTAGTATAAAGCACGTCATGATACGAGATATATGAATACAAAATTATCTTTACTATACTATTGTAAAGAACACAACAAATACATTGGGTTTAAGAATATTTTTTAAAGGAAACATAGTTTTAGTTGTGTGCAAGCCAATGTATTTAAGTGGTTTTGTAAATCCGTGTTTAAAGTAAAAGTAGCATAGTTATATAATTTTCGAATATATATATATATATATATATATATATATATATTTTTGTAATTTTTAATATAATTATTTTTCTACAATCTAAATACGAATACTTCAGATTTCAAATTATTATCCATTAAAAAAAAAAAAAATTTACGTATGGTCACAATCGTTCCATCACACTTGCCTTTTATGACTCGGCAGATTTAATTTCATTTATATATAGATGTTCAGTAAACGCTATAATTGACCAACCCAAAATAAATTATATAATAATGGATGAACTTTTATTTAATTTATAGATAGACGTTAAAAATGACTTAATCCACAACATTAAATTATAATGGCTTATATGAGGTGCTTAAATTATTAAAAGGAGTATATAGTAAATTGAAGTTGTAACATCCGCACGCTAATTACTTCCATTCACATTAAAAAATTTATTGGTGGGTTACTATTATATTTTGCTAACATATAGATACACCAGTCCATGAAATTATTTTTTAAACCTTTGTGTTTTCATATATATATTCCTATCCACTATATCGAATCAACCCTTAAGATATTCACACGGATATTCTTATAAATTCCAACTTGAACCCTCAAGATATTCACCCGAATATTCTTATAAATTCCAAATTGAATGACCATTGTAAATAATAGTTAGAAAGACTCATTTTAATACTTAAACAATAATTTAGGAAATCTAAATAGTAATCGAGTTCATAAACTCTGAGTCTACATACATGGTAATGTCCTTATGAAGTTTGAATGTTTAAACATATACTATGTCGTTGAGTTGGATGGTCTCATTGGGATATCTACTGTGTTTGACATTAATATATTGCGTACCTTACCATGCTGATTGAAATTCGATAATGTAATAAGTATTTATCAATACTTAACTTCCTCATTGCATATGATAACCATTGCGAAGATTGATTGCCGATAAAGTTGTATTGAAGGGTTTTATTAATAGTTTTTAATATCACATATCTTCATTGTTTTGTTGACCTCTACTTGTTTGGCACTCTGATTTTGGGCAACTCTGACCATCTGGTTCTTATCCCTAGGAAATCGATGGTGTTGATGCAGGGGAGGATGGCTAGGGTAACCACTCTCCCCATCCTTCCGCCTATGTTTCATTTCTGCCACCGCCGAGTTCAGGGTTTAGCTCTACAATCTTTTGTTCGTTGCTCATATTAAACTTGAGGCAGTTCCCTCTTTGATATGGTGTCACCAACATGATGACCATTCTTCTCGGGTCTTGCGGGTCCAAGGAGGTATTATAATGTCTTTCCTTCTAATCTCTACTGGTCATTACATTAGGTTTAATACCTGCAAATTCGTTATTTCTAAATTTGTTTTCCCTGTGCAACAGAATGGTAGTATGAAGAGTTGTGGCTCTCTCTTCTTCTCGCAATTTCTCTCAACTCTCCAGGGATTGATTTCCATTTCAGCAAGAGACATACCAACTTTGTCTTTACACAGCCTACCAAGCCTTCTCATCACCACAGGTATAGTTTTCAACTGTCTTATATTGTGATTCTTTCTTTATTTAGTTTTGGGTTTTGTTTACTTTCATGGTCGTAACCCCCACAACCTTTGTTCTAGACGCAGGGTTTTGAAGGCCAGCCATGTTGGAATTCAGGATTCTTCCGAGAGATACACAAGTTAGTTTACCGGTAGGCTCTTCTATTATTCACTTTTCTAAGACTATAAAATTAGTTAACTGGGTTTTCTCATGTTGGTAACTACGGCTACCACCTCTGCCTCTTGTAAGGACTAGGAGTTTTGCCCTCGTGAAAAGTTTTTGGCCTAGCCATAATTTGTTTGTTTACTAGTTAAAGTTTACATATGGGATTCCACCTAGGCCTAGCCCTCTTTGCCGAATTACTCAGTTATTTTTTAATTAAACTGTATTAAATCTATTGAACAAGAGAAAGTACTTTGTTCCTCAATTTAATTTCTGGGTGTACTTTTGTTTGTTACTTTGTGCATTACTTGGACTTTCTGTCATTTTAATACTACTTTATATTTCTCTACTAGTTCCTCCTCCATGTAATAGTTCCGACTTCAAGTTGTCTTTTCCTTTTTTCTCTGTTTCAGTGAATGGAAAATATAACGGTTATCCTTCATATAAATGACGATTGTCCATTTTTGTTCATTTCTAGACTATGCATTCATGTATTTTCTGGTTAATATCAAGCACTACTATGTATTACTTGTTTAAGAAATACTGGGTTGTTAAATTTGTTTTCTTCTGCAAAATATTTCTTATTTTTTTCAATTTCGTACTAGTTTTATTAAGGAAATATTTTCTTATATATTTTCTAGGTTAATGGATAAAATGAAGTGAACACAGACCCATTACTTGGGTGCAGGTACTAAACCCGCAGGCCACCTCCCCTTCAGAGCTACCCCAGGAATGTCGCATTTGCCGACATCAGATATAGATCTTCTCCTTATTATTCCCCTTTGATGACTGCCCCTGGAATGTAACATTCACCAACAATAAAAAAGTACACCAGGCCCTAAGAAAGGTCAACAGGACCTAAAAGGTTAGATCAATATCGATCAAATATGATATCATCTATAAAGTTTATAGATGATATTATAAAAATTATACCCATCAAATCATTTATGCATAATAAACCTTCAGTTTGTATTCTCTTACTGCACTATTTACTATGCTCACTATTTTTGTAACCTAACTTTAATGCACTGTTTCCCACATCAATTTTTCTATCAATGCGTTTGATTATAATAGTACTTGGTTGTTAGAAAGAATATCGGTTTCGTCATAAATTGTATTTATTGAGTTGTTGTAGCATACTTCTTTCATTGTAGTCCTTCATTTACTATTTACAGTGGACACTACTATAACCATTATAACAGAAAATAAACTTATAGTTATGACATACGTTAACACTACCTGAAACATTTCTAACATGAATTTAATTTATAATTGAAACTTACAGTAAACAATACCTATAATCAATTATAATGTTGGAGTAAGGTTTATTCATGTTGTTATCAATGTTTAAACTGTAAATTGAAGATAATTAAATACTTATCTTAGAGGACTCTTCTAGTAACAAATGTTCCTCCCAAACTTGAGCAAGGCTATCATGTCCTCTTCTCCCCCCCTACTCCTTACCAGGGCCTGCGTAATTTCCTGAGACAAGAAGTTAGACCTCATGATCAAAATACAGTCTTTACTTCTCTTGGGTATTTCTTGATCTCCACTGATTTCCACACCAGCTCTAGATATCTCACGGAAACAACCTATTGTTGAACCCCAACAACCTTTATTCACGAAACCCCTTCTCTTCTTAGGATTTTCCTTTTAATAATTTTTGGGAAGGTAATTGTCAGAACTATCTCCACCTTTACCCCAGTTCTTGGAAATCAGTTACTTTGTCCTTTTTACTCAAGGCATTTATTGATTAAATCTTTTCTTATAAAAAAAGGCAAACGATAATATATTAAATTACTTCTAACTAATATCCTTCTTATTTACTCATTCAAAATGTGCCATAACAAGTTTATATACCAATAATTAAATTAAAATAGGGTGTTACATCTTCCCCTATTGAAACAAACACCATCCTCAGTGTTATTTTTTCAACGAGAACAACTTTGGATAGGCTTTGTGAATAACATGCTCGTCCTCCCAAGTAGCCTCCTCTGGGCCAAAGTGCTTCCACTGCACTTTAAATTCGGGGATGACTCGCCTTTGGAGCGTTATTTCTCTGCAATCTAGAATATGTTGTGGTTATACGAGGAACTCACCGTCCAGTTCTACCTGAATACAACAAGTGCCATAATTGATTCAAATAAGAAATCTAATTTTGATACAAATGTAATACATTGTTGACTTACATGTATACCCTGCCAATGTATCAAATGTTTGGTATCGTGTACATAACCCATCAGTAGTGATACATGAAACATGTTATGTACTAATATATGGCTTGGTAGGGCCAGTCGATAGGCCACTGTTCCAATCCTTTCCAAAATATCGAATGGTCCACAATATCTGAGAGCCAATTTGGCACAATAATTCCACCTCAATGTGCTCTTTTTTGGTTTAATTATCACATAAACATGGTCTCCTACCACAAGCTCCCAGAAAGTTCTTTTACAATCACCATAAACTTTTTTTTGGCCTTGAGATGCCTGCAAGTTATGCCTTATCTTCTTTACTTCTCGTTCCATTTCCTCTAGCATGTTCAGCCCAAGCATCATCTTGTTTCTAGGTTGCTCCAATTTATAGGAGTACGACATTGTCTTTTGTACAATGCTTCAAAGGGGCTCATCTTAACGTATTCATGATTTCCGTTGTTCTAGGCAAACTCAACCAAATGCAGATATTCTTCCCATTTCGTAGGTTGTTGCACACGTACATGTGCATCATGTCTTCTAAAACTTGATTCACCCTCTCTATTTTCCCATCCATTTGAGGATGGTAGGAAGTAATAAATTTAATTTCATCCCCAAGAAATTAAATAACATCTTAAAAAATGCTAATGTAAATTTTACATCACGATAAGCGATGAAAATTCGGGGAATTCCATGTAGTCTAAGAATTTCTCATGAAGATATCAACAATTTATACTGGCTTGTAATTTGACTAGATGGGAATGAAATGAGCCACGTTGTTGAGTCTCTCAGCTACCACCATAAGTGAATTATTGTGTCTTTTTTTCCTTGGTAGTCCAGTGATGAAATCGAGGGAAATGACTTCCCACTTCCATTCCGGCACTTGAATAGGATGAAACAATCCTGCGGAATATTGATGCTCAAACTTAGTTTTCTGGCACTCTAAGCTCTTGGTCAAATATTCTGTAATTTCCTTCACATTACAGGCCAGAAATAGACTTTCCTAATTGCAGTTAATATTTTATGATATCTTGGATGTCTTGCATCTCTTGTGATATTCATCCAAAATAGATGTTCTTAAATTATTTTGATTAGGGATATATATTCTTTTCTCGTAGACTAGGAACTACTTATCATTGAGTTAATAGTCTGACTTTTTTCCTTGTTCTTCATCTTATTTTTCTTGCTGCCATAAGAACTGATATTCAATATCTTTCTTTGCTGCCTCCATAATCTATTCTTGAAATTTGAATTCAACTTTGTTAAAGTAAATCTCATAGATGCCATGTAGTTTCCTCCTTAAGGCATCGATCACCCAATTCTCTTTACCTTTCACGTGTTGAATATCAAATCGAACATCACTTCGGAATGCGTTCCATATTGCTTGGTAGGCATTCAGATAAAATTGTTTAAAATAGCTAGTTAAAATGCTATGATCAGTTCTCAGCACGAATATATTTCCTAACAGATAATGCCTCCATATCCATAGGGTATGCACCACCGTAGTTAGTTCCAAGTCATAGGAAGAATACCTCTGCTCATGATCCTTTAGCTTCCTAGATTCATATGCTATGACTCTTGCTTCTTGGGTCAAAACTGCTCCTACCCCCTCCTTGCATGCATCAGTGCATACTTGAAATTCTTTACTTAGATCTGCTACTTTCAGAACATGGGCAATAGTTAAAAATTCTTTCAATAACTCAAAATTGTTCTAACATTCTTGAGTGCACTTAAAGTCTCGCCCTTTCTATTGCAATGAAGTAATGGGAAAATCTATTTTATAGAACACATTGATGAATCGTTGGTAGTGGCCAACCAAAACCATAAATGAACGTATGTCTGCTACGTTCTTTGAGACCTTCCATTCCATGATTTTCTTTATCTTTTCTGGCTCCACAATGATCCCTTCAGTAGAAATGACATGTCCCAAATTTTGTATCTGCTACTTGAAAAAGTCACACTTACTAAAATTAGCATAGATCTGATGTTCTTGTAAAATTTTTAGCACAATGCATAGATGCTCCTTGCGCTCTTCTATATTCTTGGAGTAAATTAATATATCATCAATAAAAATTAAAATGAACTTATTGAAGAATGGGTGGAAGATTCCATGCATTAAGCTCATAAAGGTTCATACTGTATTGGTTAATCCGAATGGTAACACCACAAACTCATAATGTCCCTACCGAATACGACAAGCTATTTTGGATATATCACCATCCTTAATCTGAATCTGGTGATACCCAAACCTCAATTCAATCTTAGAAAACACTATAGCTCCCTTCGCTTCAGCAAATGTATCATCTATGCATGGTAATGGGCACTTGTTTTTAACAATGAATTTGTTGAGATGTTGATAATCCATGAACATTCGCATAGTACCGTCCTTCTTCTTCACAAACAACATTGGTGCTCCCCATGGGGACCCACTGGTCTGAATGTAACCTTTATCCATCAATTCGTGCAGCTGAATTTTTAATTCCATTCAAGAATGTTCATTCTGTATGGAGCTCAGTACACAAGTGCTTCCAGAGGTATTAATTCTATTGTAAATTCTATGTCTCTTTTTGGTGGCAATCCTGGGATTTCCTCAAAGAATACATCTCGAAAATATTCACTATAGGAATATTTTCCAGCATAAGGGTCTTGTCTTTGGAATTGGACAATCCTACCTAGATTGCATAGAGTTAACACCCCTTCCTTATGCATTTACTGAGTTGAGATGTTGTAATGGGTCGCAACTGTAATGATTTCATAATGCCATGCAGTTCTTGATGTGTACCATCCTTTGATTTAAAATAAATAACTTTATCCTTGTAGTCCACTAAAGACCAATGTTTCTCTAGCCAATCCATTCCCAATAGGATATCATAACATCCTAGAGGTACAATGTTGAGTTCTATAGTTATGTGCTGGTCTCCAATACTCAACTCACATTTTGATATTTTGGCATTGACTCCTCTTCTTGCCCTTCTAGCCAGCTGAACTGGCCAAGGATTCTTAAATTTCTGATTGTATAATTTATAGTTTTCAACTATACGGGGGTGTATGTATCTCAAACTGGCTCCAGAGTCAACTAAAGTAGAAACAAATTGGGTTTGTAGCTTACCTTCTAATTATATCATAGATGGCTAAAAATCCATCTGCCAGTCCTCCAGAGCAGCGTTGATTCTTGGTATGTTTCGAGCTACATATTCCACAATAGATGTGTGTTTCAGGTTTGCTTCCAGTTCATTTCTCCCTCGATGGGGAAAATTCTTGAAATAATGTGCCTCCCCACACGCCCAGCATTGCAACGAAGGTTTCCAGGACTGTCCAATGTCACATTTGGTACATGCTTCAGCATGGCGCTCCTCTCCTACCCACTTGGTATTTGGTTGACTCTTTCCATTCTGTTTATTTATTATATTCCTTGCAACATTATTTAAATTTCTATTTCTATTATTTCTAATATTGGTAAAGCTTTATTGTCCTTTTTGGGGCGACCAAATTTTCCTGGTTTCTCCCTTTGCTTTGGATTTCTGATAGCACATCTGTGCTTTCCTTATTTCTTCGTCCATGGTTTTTGAGGTTTACAAATTCAATCCTCTCCTTCATATGTATCGACAAGCTGCTCAAAAACTGCTTCACCTTTTCCTTTTCATCACACAAATAAGGTACATATCCTAATAATGAAGTAATTTTGTGATAAATTCATCCATAGACATCTGCACCAATTTTAGATCATAGAATTCTGGGGATTTTTCATTGTAGAATCGTTCAGTCAGATAATTATCCTTGACATTTTGCTGAAACTCATCCCAAGTTACGTTATGATCTTCAACCCCACGCACGTTCTTCATTTCTTCCCACCACAATGTCAATTTCTCCCATAGCCGATAAATGGATAAACGAGCTTTAAGTGTGTTGTTATATTCATACACTTGAAAGTACTCATTCATTTTTATTATTCGGGCTTTTTCCATTTCTTTAGCCTCTCCATCGAAGGTAGGAGGTTTGATCTTCCAGAATTCACCCTATAATTCCACTTTTTATTTCTTTGGCTCTCGTCGTTTTGAGGTATTCCCATATTCAGCCTCATTGTAGGTTCGACTTTTATTACTCTTTCGCATTCGGTTGCCTTCGGGGTTTTCATGCTTTGGTTTTTATTTTTATCCTTCTCCTTCAGTGTCCCTCTGAGGACTGGGTTGTGCAGTGGAATGATTCTGTCTATCTGAAAGGATTTTTAGTATCCTTTCCTTCTCCCTCATTAAACTTTCATTATCGCTCCGCACTTTGAGGATCTCTATCTAAAGTTTCTGCATAGTATCAAGTAATATATTTGTGTGTCATTGATGTTATTCCAACATCTTGCTTGTTTGTTGATGCTGGTATACACTTAATTGCACCCACATTTCGGGATTTACTTTAGGATGGGTCACACAATGGGTTTCTCCTGTCTTCGTGGGTGTCTAGTGACTAGATCCTCTCCTCATGGTAGCTCAATGCTAACTTTTCCGTGTAATGTACACAATTATTAACATTAATTATAACAAAAAACAAACATGTTATTGTCTTGGCCCATCTGGCCCCAGTGTGTAACCACACTCTGATACCACTTGTAACATCTAGACAGTGATTACTTCCATTCACGTACAAAAAATAAAATTATTTGCTCGTGACTATCTTATTATACTAAAATATAGATACATTAGTCCATGAAATCATTTACTAAACCCTTATGAAATTATAGAGACATGTAGATACATTGGTTTATATATATATATTCCCATCCACTATATCAACTCAACCCTTAAGACATGCACATACATATTCTTATAAATTCCAACTTGAATGATCATTCTAAAGAATATTTAGAAAGACTAATTTTAATACTTCAAAAATAATTTAGGAAATCCAAATAGTACTCGAGTTCACAAACTCCTAGTCTACATACAGGGTAATGTCCTTCTGAAGTTTAAATCTTTAAACATATAATATGTCATTGAGTTCGATGGTCCTGTTGGGATATCCAATGTGTTTGACATTAATATATTGTGTACCTTACAATGTTGATTGAAATTGCGATAATGTAATAAGTCCTTTTCAGTACTTAGATTCCTCAGTGCATATGATAACCATTGTGAAGATTGAATGTTGGCACAATTGTATTGACGGGTTCTATTAATAGTTTTTAATATCACATATCTTGATTGTTGTGTTGACCTCCACCTATCTCGTGCTCTGATCTTGGGCAACTCTGACCGTCTAATTCTTATCCCTTGGAAATAGATGGTGCCGATGCAGGGGAGGATGGTTTGGGTAACCACCCACTCCATCCTTCCACCTATGTTTCATTTCTCCCACCGCCGAGGTCAAGATTTAGCTCTAAAATCTTTTGTTCATTTCTCATGTTAAACTTTAGGTAATTCCCTCTGTGATATGATGCCACCGATGGAATGACCATGTCGCTTGGGTCTTCCAAGTCCACAGAGGTATTATAATGCGTTTTATTTTAATCTTTGCTAGCCATTAAATTACGTCTAATAATTGCAAATTCATTGTTTCTAAATTTGTTTTACCTTTGCAATAGAATGGTAGTATGAAGAGTTGTGACTCTCTATTATTCTTGGAGGTTCTCTCAACTATCTAGGGATTTAGTTCCATTTCAAAGAGAGACATACCAACTTTGTCTTCATGTAGCCTACCAGGCATTCTCATCACTGCGGGTATAGTTTTCGGTTGTATTATACTACGATTCATTCTTTTTTTAGTTTTTGGTTTTTTTTCTTTTCTTTCATGGCTGTAACCCCCACAACCTGTGTTGTGGATGCAGGGTTTGGAAGGCCAGTTATGATGGACTTCAGGATTATTCTGAGAGCTACACATGTTACTTTATGGGCAGGCTCTTCTATTATTCATTGTTCTAAGACTATAAACTCTGTTAGCTTGGTTTTCTCATGTCTGTAACCACAGCTACCCCCTCTGCCTCTTACAAGGACTATGGCTTTTTCCCTCCAGAAAATCTTTCTTCCTAGCTGTAATTTTCTTGTTTAATGGTTAAAGTTTAAAGATGGGATTCCACCTAGGCTTGGCCCTCTATTCCAAATTCCTCAGTTCCTGTTTAATTAAATTATATTAAATCTATTGAGGGAGAGAAAGGACTTGATTCCTCAATTTAATTTCTCGCTCTATTTTTGTTTGTTACTTTTTCCATTACTTTGACTTTCTGTTAGTTTACCGCTACTCTATATATACCTATAGTTTCCTCCTGCATGTAATATTTCCATCTTCAAGTTGTCTTTTCCTTTTTTCTTTATTTCAGTGAATGAAAAATATAAGGGGTTATCCTTCAAATAAATGAGGACTCTCTATTTTCATTCATTTGTAGGCTCTATAGTCATGTATTTTCTAGTTAATATAAAGCTCTACTATGCATTACTTGTTTAACCAATACTAGGTTGTTAATTCGTTTTCTTCTGCACATTCCGGCTTATTATTTTCAATTTCCTACTAGTGTTTTTAATGAAATATCTAAATATAAATATTTTTATATATTTTATGTGTTAATGGCTAAATGGACGTGAACCCAGACCCATCCCATGGGTCCGAGTATTAAACCCGTAGTCCAATAACCGTAAAATTATTTTTTCATAATTAACGTTCGGTCTCTATTCTCTTATTGCACTCTTTACTATGCTAATTGTTTTTGTAACCTTTAATGCACAGTTTCCCACATCATTTTTCTATCAATGCATTTGATTATAACAGTGCTAGGTTGCTAGACAAAATAATAGTTTTGTCATAAGTTGTATTTATTGAGTTTTTTTGAAGCATACTTCTTTCATTGTAGCCCTTCATTTACTATTGACATTGGAAAGTAATATAACCATTATAAGAGAGAATAACTTTATAGTTATGACATACAGTAACACTACCTAAAACATAGCCCCAAGGGTTAGCTCAATCGGTGGAGTCCCCGCTTGAAGTACTCCCCGATTGGGAGGTCCGAGGATCAAATCTCGTTGACACCCGCGGGGTTAGGCCTCAGTGTTAGGCCCGACAGTAGATCCCCCTGGGAGGATGTACTATGATTTATTAAGACCGTGGATGTAGCCAGTACGTGTGTGCGGGCACATAGGAAAGTGAACCACTCGGAAAAAAAAAAAAAAAAAAAAAAAAAAAAACTACCTAAAACATTCTAACAATAATTTAATTTATAATTGCAACTTATAGTAAACAATAGCTGTAATCAGTTATAACGTCAGAGTGAGGTTTATTGCTACTATTATCAATGTTTAAACTATAAATTAAAGATACTTAAATAGCTATATCAGAGGATTCTTCCAATAATAGACGGTCCTCCCAACCTTGAGCGAGGCTATCACATCCTCTGCTCCCCCCTTGCTCCTCACCAAGGCCTAGGTAATTTCCCGAGACAAGAAGTTAGACCTCAGGATCAAAATCCAATCTTTACTTCTCTTGAGTATTTACTGAGCTCCACTGGTTTCCACATCAGCTTTGGATAACTCATAGAAATAGCCTGTTGCTAAACCACAACGCCCTTTACGCACGGAACTACTTCGCTTATTAGGATTTTCCCTTTAATTTTTTTTGGGAAGGTAACTCTCAGAAGTGTCTCCACCTTTACCCTGATCCTTGGAAATCATTTACCGATCAGTTATTTCCTCCTTTATACTCAAGAAATTTATTGACTAACTATTTTTGAATAAAAAACCGACAAAAGATATATATTGAAGTATTTTTAACGAATATCATTCTTCGTTACTCATTGAAAATGTGCCATAAGAAGTTTATATACCAATAAGTAAATTAAAACAAGGCATTGAAATATTTATTTCAGATTGCACAAAACTCTAAAAATATATGTGTAAAAAGAGATTTATTTTAATATTTGAAAAGATAAAAATGTAATAATATAATGTGCAATATTAATAATTTTTTTAATATGTTTTCTAATTCAGAATATAAAATTGTTTATTAAATTAAAAGTATAAAATATTAAAAAAATTAGCAATTCAGTATAAAGCATTTTTGAGAATATTTAGATAGTTTATTAAAACTTCAAAAATTATATAAAACAAAACAACTTATGTATCCTTAGATTTTATAAGTTATGCATGAAATATGAAAACTCTTTGGAATCCTAATGAAACTACTCCTTGATCTCACGATTAGAGACTAAATGATTACACAATTATCTTTAGTATATTAATTTATCCAACAGTTTAACAAATATAATGGTTTGAAGAGTATTTTTTTAATTCAAGTCTCTATGGAAACAGAGTTTTAGTTGTGGCAGAAGAATTCAGATTGCAAGCCAATGCATTTAGGTAGTTTCGTAAATCCGTGTTTAAAGTGGGATGACATGGTTATATAATTTTGCGAAATATTATTACTAGCAATTGCACCAGATTATTATTATTATTATTTTTAATTATTATTAGATTTTAATATAATTTGTTTTTTTTTAAATCTAAAATAATCTCATAGAATATTAATATTTAAAATTTAAAATTATTATTCATAAATTTAGTAACATAATAAACACAAACAAATGAATATAACTTATTCAACACATGAGTATAGTATAATGTATTTTAAATTGAATTAATTTTTCTAATACTATATAATATTATAATTATAATTATAAGAGAATTAAATTTAATAATGGTAGATAAAAATTTTAATTTAATGATAAAAATTTCCTTAATTTAAATATTGTTTGGAAATATTATCATATTAATTATAAAATTTGAGATTAAATTTGGAAATGATAAATGCTTTTATAAAATAATAATTTAACTATGTTTATTTCATATATATAATAATATAGAATTGTTTATAACACATATTTATAAATAAATTATTAACGTATAATAAAATATTAATATAAATTTATATAATTATATAATTCTATTTATTTTGATTAATCTCATATTTATTTATGTTAAATGAATATTATCATATTAATTATAAAATTTGAGAGTAAATTTTGAAAGGTTCTTATAAAAATAATACTTTAACTATGATTAATTGTTTATAATTATAAAGAAATTATTAACATATAATAAAATGTTAATAAAAATATAAATAATTATACTAAATGAATTAACAATATGATTTATATATAAATTACAAAATAAAATAACTAAATTATTCAGTAAATATTTCTCAACAAAATCTATTAATATAAAATTATTATAAAATAGATTGCAAAATATTTAATTCAGGGTGGACCTTAATATCGATAAAGGAGGAAAGCTCCTATTTACTAGTACATTGGATTATTTTTCAGTTTTTAAAACCTTATGGATTGTGGCCTCTTAGTTGAAACATCCATTCTTGCAAGAATAAGATAAAATCATTAGTCAACGCATTTGAAATTGGATATAAAATTTTCTCTTCATAATTTCCCTTTTATATTTGAAATTTCTAGTTACAAGCCCAATTTTTTTTTGGCACAATCCAAAATTTGATGGGAGGACTTGTAAGTAAAAGGTTGGAATTTCATGAACACCTTTCAACTTAGGCTGAAGGATTTTAAATTAAAACACGTAGAATGGAACAAAAGGGAATTCGGTCATATCTCTACTAAGAAATATGTTATAGAGTCTCACTTGCAACATAATCAATAATAAATTATTCAAAATGGACACAAAAATGATTTGATCCTAGAAGTACAATTGATTAATCAACTTGAGCAGTGACATAAAAAATAAGTGACCCTTTGGAAGAAAAAATCTCATGTCCAATGGAAAAAAAATCGGGTGAGGAACTCCAAATTCTTATGTAAATCCATCATTAAACATTATCATAATAACATGATCTTATGACTCTCTTGCAGGGATGGCACACACCTGGTTTAGCATGAGATGCAACAATAACTTGTATCATCTTAGCATTCTCTTCTTACAGACCCCTCCTTGAACAAATGTACTGCCATTCAAAGAAACACTTATCACATCCATAACCTTTTTCATCCAAATTATAATTAGGCCCTGATGAGGGAAGTTTGATTCACAATGCCAATGAGTAAAGCACCTGGTCCCAGTTGCTTTACAGTTTAATTATTTTAGGCCCATTGACCCTTCATAGGTTCTAAAGTGCATACTTTGGTTGAAGAATAAAATCACTCCGAAAAGGTATGATTAGGTCTTAGAGCTTGTTTTATTACTTGAATTCGTAAATTTAGTAGGGAAGATGATCACAATGGATTCCAACAAATTTTCCTTTGTAATGTGATTTAAAAAATGATATCTTCATTCATTGTGAACAACCTTAAACCTATTTAAAAAACTATCATATCTCTAGAGCATACAAGTTCTGTGGAAGGTCATTAAATTCTTTATGGGATTATGAAGCCTGTGAGGTTACTCACTCCTTGGACAAATCCAAATAGGATGGTATTCTTATTAAACTTGACCTGTCCAAAGCATATGGCTTGGTAAATTTCGATTACCTTATTCAAACTGTTCAGGCCTTTGGATTTTGGCTGAGTGGATCGATTTTATCGAGGCCTTAATCTAAATCTCATTTTATTCCATTCTCTTGAATAAATCTCTAATGATGAATTTTAATACCTATAGAGGCCTCCGCTATGGAAGCCCTATTTTTCCTTTTCTATTCATCTTGGCAGCTGAAGAATTTGAAATATACCTCAAACAAGTTGGGCATGAAGATAACAGTAAGGGTCTCCACCTTTATGGAAATCATTTACCCATTAATCATCAACAATTCATTGATGAAATTATATTATTTTCCCTATTGAGGGAGACCGTGGATTTGAAATCGATCCTCAAGGAATTTCTGCAGGAATCAGTGATGTTTACAAATGGGGAAAATCTAATGTTTATTTTTTAAACACTAATGAAACCGTTAGGAGATATCTATCTCATCTCCTAGACGTTTGAATTAGTAAGCTCCCCTTTAAATATATATGAGCTCCACTGGTATAAAAATCCTTGATATCTGCTAGTTGCAAAGGTATTCTACAATGGATATCTAATAAGCTCGATATTTCAATGTTTTTATATATCAATATGATTGGAAAGCTTATCCTCATCAAGATTGTTCTTGAAGCTCTTCCTATATATATGTTGTCATATTTAGATACTTCTAAAGTCATTGTCAAATACATTACCTCCCTTTAGGGATAATTTATGTAGAGAGGCACAAATAAAGAAAATAAGTGGTCATTAGTCACTTAAGAGAAGCGTTTTATGCCTAATTTGTCTGGGGATTTAGGATTGAGGGACTCAGATATTCTAAATAAAGTGTTGGAAAAAAATTATGATGATAATGGCGTCAAGGAGGAGATGAACTTTGCAAATAAATGCTAGATAGGAAATATGGTCACTCCTCCTCCAATGAGAAAATTTGTGAGAAATTGAATATTTTTTAGGTTCCTCCATATGGATTTTGTCATATGATAAATATAATATAATTCAAAAACACACTTTTTGGGAGAGTTAGGATGACCACATCACATTTATTTGGAATTATTTTTTGAAATAGTTCCTACAATTAAGGGATCAAGACAATATCAAATATTTATTCGTAATTAATTTAGAGCATTAGGGTCTTACTGTTGCAAAATTTTGGAAGCTAATTCAAGGCACTAAGCTATGGAAGGTGTTATCACTCAGATTTTCCTTGAAGTTTTTGGAAGAGGAAAGGGGTCCGAGGTAACCACAAACCAATCTTTTAGGTACAGAATCTAGCCAATTTGTACCCAGAGAGGGTTCTCTCTGTATAATTTAGCTTTGTTTTTAGAAGATATTAGGCTAGTTATAAAGTCCAGGGATTTTGTTTGAATTTGGGTGGTGGAATTCAATATCTCAGGGCAAGATTGAGTAGTCCAGGCCATTGTGCTATGGAGTCAAAAAGATGGCTTCACTGGATTAAGTTTCTAGAAAAAAGATGGTTTTACAGGGCAAGATAATCAAACAGAGAACAATTTTAGATTTAAAGTGAATTGAATGGATTTAAAATGGATGAAAGACAATTAAGAATATTTCAACACATTCATAAGAGGGAAAATTGAGTGATTATTAACAAAGAGCAATTAAGAATTCTTTATTAAATAACCAAAATGTTTAAACTAGAAAAACAGGAGCAATTAAGAATTCACTGTTTAAAATCAATTTAGAAGAAAACATTTAGAATAACAATGATTGAAATTAGATTACACTTAAGTACCTTATGATTTATTCCTTTTCATTATTCATCCAAAAATGAAACACAATGATATAATAAACAGATGTAAAGATTTTAAAACACAAGGGAAAGATGACTTATTGATCCGTAGTATGACACATGAATCCTGTAAAAAGTCTTTCGCTTCAATTCATCATCCATATTAGCCACAAAAAATTTCTCCAATAGAAATTTATTCCAAATAGTCAATGTTACGGCAGATTCTAAAAAATCCACCCAAAATACTTCCAAGAGTGAAGTATTTATACAAATTCTAGACTAAAATATCTTGAAAAAATATCAAGATTAGTTCACAAATCTCTCCAACTATTTTACATAAATAGAACTTAAGTAAAGGACACTCAAACTAATGCATCTATTTGGCACTATTTCTTATGGATAGGTGATGACAAGGAGGAGAATTCGAATTTTATCCAACCCTTAGTTGATGATGATGCATCCAAGTCGCTAACTGCTTCCTTTCTTTGTGCATTCTGCTCCAACAATTCTGCAAACTTGGGGTCCAATGATATCTTTTGATTTCTCAATCCATAATAGCTATGTAAAAACTGAAAGAGGTTATTGTGTATTAATATGTTGGTGAGATAAAAATCTTTTAGTTTCCCAAAATTCCTCTCCAGCGGTGCACCATAGTCTCTGTAAAAATATGTATAAAACAGAGTTTTACAGAGTCTAAAAAATAGCTTGTAAAGATGTGCATGTATCTCTGATTCTGAAATCACTGTGAAAAACGTGAGATAGGTTTTAGTATATGGGTTTCTTATGAACAAAAACCTCCTTCAGTGTTGTACGATGTATTTTTTATTTACCACAATATTCTCTGCAAAATGATGACTTAACTGGTATTTTCTCCAAAAAGTGCTTTCCAACATTGTTTAATATTTCCAAAACCATAATAGATGTTAGAAAAGTGAGAGAGGTTTTTGTATATTGTCCTCTTAAGAACATAAACCTACTTTATTTTTGCAAAATTCATCTTGGATTGATCACAATAGTTTCTGCAAAACTATGACTTAAACAGGAAATTTTTTTAGAATGTACCATTTTTGCTCTAATTTCATCTTTTAACCTTAAACTTCTTTTGACTGTTTTTCACTTTTACTTTGGATAAAATTCATTGTGGCTGGTGAAATTGTTTTCATATTTGTTTAACCCTTAATATATTCATGTTTACTTTCACTATTTACTGTTTACTTTTTACTTTTTACCGCTCTATTTTTTATCGGTCTTCACTTTGTCGTGAACTTATATGTTCTGTTTTGTAACTGTAATCCCTACTGTTTATATTCATGCTAGCTGATTTACTTGACTTCGTATTCAATCTGATACTCTTTAATCCTGATACTCTTTGACTGTTATTTACTATGTCCTTTTACCTTCAATGCGTAATTTAGGTTTTTACTGTCTGTTTCAACAGTAAATCGTTTAATATCTTGTTTCCTTTGCTTGTCTCTCAACTGTATGTTTTATCTTCCATCTCTGTTTGAATAGATTTGATAACACTCTTGGAGTAAAGAAGTCTTATGACTAGTATTAAGACTGTTTATCCAAGGATGTGGTCTTCTGATTACCTGTAAAACAAAACAAATTGTTAAGAAAGCATTGGTTTGCAAGGGAGGTCGAAAAGGTTTCATTTGATGTTGAGAGGTCTGTGGAGTGAATCTAGAATGATTTTTGGGATGTAAACCATGCTCGAATTGGTTAACAGAGGCTTCAGGTGGCGTAGCTGGGTTACAAAGGGTTTTACTGCACAATCAGGCGAAAATGAGCAACACTAGGGTGTTTGTGTTTAAACGGGTAAACGGTTGATATTGGTGGGTAAGCTTTGAATGAACAGTGGACAGATGGCGTTGAATTGATGATGTGAAGTTTTGTCGTTAGTGGGAGGTGGTAAGTGGTACGCGATCGCACCACTTTTGGAGAAAGGTGGTTTTGGGTGGAGGGCGAGCGATTCCATACGATGAACGACGCGTGGCGCAGTACTGTTCAGAAAACCACTTGGCCATCGCGCGTTATCGTTCGGACGAGGATGGCTAGCGATATTGATATCAACCATAGATCCGATATCTGTTGTTCGAACGGTGGTCGGGGTTATGAGATGACGAAAATATAACGAGCGGGCCCAATGTAATTTATTTTGAATTAATTGCATCGGGGGTGATTTGATTGGCGGATTCAAGTTATTAATTAATCATGAGGATTGATTAACCCTTATTGATATGGCGGAGAAATGCACTTACGATTAATCAAAGATTTGACTAATTAATCATGATTAATACATTAATATGGTTTTTTTTCAACCAAAGGGGCGGGATATTATTATTTGGGAATTTTATTATTAAAATAATACGGGAAAAGGGGAATTTACAAGGATTTAAATAATAAAATTAGAATTTAATATGAAAAAATGAAAGAAGCGCTAAGTGTAAACATTAGGTTAATGTTTTTAACTTATGCATTTATGAGGAGGGTTTTTATGTGAAATATTACATGATTTTTCCTAAGTAAAATGGGATTTTACTTAGGAAAAGATTTTTAAGAGGTGAATGAATGTTATGATAAATGATTTTAAGTACTTAGGCTTTTCCAATTATTGGGCCGAGGGTCCGGTCCCTCCAAAAGTCAAGGAAATGCCTTGAGCCCCTATAATCTTTAAATGCCTAGTACTTAGGGGAAATTAGTGAAATTTTTAGGGAAAATATGAGAAGGGAAGTTAATAATATGACTTTGCATTGCTTGAAATTCTTCAATGTATTGTCTGCCTATGCACTTGTGATGAAGGTAAAAGATTTACCACATCTAAAGCCATCATTCATCACATGTAATTCTGCAACATCATCTACCTACCCTATCTACTTTATCCTACCTTTTTTCTTCTTTATTAGGGTGCACTTAGACTGGAAAACCCTTATCACACTTTTTTCCTTTTACATATCTAAATCTATCTAATTCTAACCTTATTACATCCAAGGGCTTAGATTAAACTATTGAGCTCCTTTTATTCACTCTACCTATCTACTTATCTTCCAAGATTAAACAGTTTGGTCATATTTTATTCTCTATCTCTAAAACATGAAATTGAAAGATGAACTAGCCAAGCTTAAACTATTTGACTGTTCATAAATTGTGGCATAGAATACAAGTTGCACACAATTTTTTTATTACATCAAAGGAAAAAGTAGTGGCATTTATACCTGCACACTTTCCTTGGCCTTTCTTTTGGTGGGGTTCATTTCTTTCACTTTTTTGGCCATTTTTATTTTTTCACCCTTTGATTTTTCTTTTAGCGTATACCCTCTTTACATTTTTAAAATTTTTTAATTTTTTGAAAATATGGAAAACCTTTGCAACAAGAAAAGGTATGAACATATTACATAGCTCATCAATTCAATCATGAAATATGACACCTATTGGTATAGGAGTCTAACACTGGCTCCACTTGGGGATGGCTTTTCCTGGTGAAAAGTTAAGAACAACAGGTCAGTTGGCCTCAAAATGATTATGACTGAAGCATGGAATATTTTTCTCCTTGTTTCTTTATTGTATGTATGACAGTAATACTTATGAATCTTAGGGCCTTTTCCTCGGGCTTCAACTCCAGTAAGTTACTATCCACTCAAAACTTAAAACTTTGTTTCCCATTTGGAAATATTCTGCCTTGGTCCAATCCCAAACATGCATTTTCTGTGGTTGAAAATATTGAATTGAATATAGTCCCTTTCTGCAACCTGAAATCTGATTTGAAACTAAAACAACACACAAAAAAATTTCAAACCAACTTAATGAAAAACTAGCTGAAAATTGAAAACTAAAAAAGAAAAATGCTCAAAATCCTGAGCTTATTAGCACTCATCTACCTACTCAATCTACTGTTCAACTGCTAGTTAGGTAAAATGAAATAGCCAATGCAACCATTCAAGCATTATGTACTTTGATATATTTTGTTGCATTTTCTTGTTGATTATCAAAACTGTACTTCTGCAACCTATTAGAAACTTGTCAACAAATGAGAGGATAAGGAAACACTTGATTTCCTTTGTTTAATCTAGAAACTGTACAAAAGGATCTTCCAAAATATATACACTAATGTTTAACTGATCTAAACAACTGTACATCTGTTCTGGATGGCCTCCATGCCATGAATCTAAAAATTTAATTTCATCTTTATCTCCCTGCAAACTTTCAAAAAAGATTTGTGATGATATTCCTACTGATTGTAATGTTTGATTGTTGAATTATTTATCATCTTGATTCTGAAAATCATAGTTAGTTAATAGAGGAATGCTTTAAATGCCTTCAATATTCAACATACCTGCTACTGGATCCCGAAAAACTTGGGAAAATGGTTGCAACCTATAGCATATAGGTTTCCATGAGACTTCATAAAATTCAACAAGTTTCTCATCCTTTTCATTAAATATGTCATACCATATTTCTTTCAAACACTGAAATGATTCAAAAAATAGTGGTATGAAACTTTCTTGTGTCATTTGATCATTTATCTCAATAGGAACTGATAACTGCAATTGTGAAACTAAAAAATCTTGATCAATAGTTTCATTATCTTCTTTGTTGTCAATCACAATTCCTAAAGATTGTTGATTATTGATGGCATGATAGTTGTCTCTAATGAACTGAAATGAAGCAAAACAAAGATGTAAAGAACCTTCACTTATTTCCACATTTTCTGCTCTTTCTTCCTCACTCTCATGGTTTATCTGTATTGGTTGATCACTGTCTTCAATCTGCTGAAACTGAGTTTCTTCATCCCACAAACTAGCTTCTGATTGCTCTGTAAAGTTAGCTTGAGTTTGGAGAACATAACTATCATCATAATGATTATATTTAGGAAAATAATTAAAAGAAGGAATGTCATCAAACATACACATTAGATCAGTAGATTCCTCTTCCTCATATTGATCTGTAAATTCATTTTCTGATCTATGATAATTTGAATTAAGAGGAATTTGTTCATGGCTATCAACCTCTTATATTTCCTCATGGTGATTTTGAATAAAAAATTCTTCTTTCGTAGTGATCTCTTGTGTTATTTCATCTAGTTTTCTTACCAAAAGGCCGAGTTTTACCTCTGCAATATTTTTCTTTTCCTCTTCTTCCGCTTTCAACTTTTCCTGTTTGATTTGGAGATTAACTTCCACATCAACTGCAATGTTCTGCATCTGTACAAGTGTTTTTGGATCTCTTTCTCTTAATCGAAATTCTATTTCTGGATCAAAGGCACTTGGATAATGCAAGAGAGCTGAATTATGAGGAGGTCTAATATTTTTTGGCATTAAATAATAAACTTGATTAAATCTATTAGAAAATTGTTGTATTGTTTCATTTGAATGTCTCTTTAATTGATTATATTCTTCCATGATCACAAAATGATTAACTTTGATTATCCATCTATCAAGGAAAATTTTGATAAACTGCTGGAAATTTGAGATTCTAGCATTAGGCATATTTTTGAACCAATTCTTTATTCTATTTTGCAAAGAAAGAGAAAAAAGTCTGATTTTAACATCATCTTCATCAATCTCAAATAAATCCAAATAATTCTCAAAACCTTGAATATGTTTTTGGGCAATGATACCATTCTCTCCATCAAATCTAGGAAGATACTTGTAGTATTTTTTAGGAAAATCATGGAGTATAGGAGGTAAAATAAGGGGTTTATATCTATCTGGATCTTTATATGGCACAGGGATATGTATAGGGATTGTAAGATCAGTCTTGATTATTTGAGGCTTCTTAATTGGAAAATGATCGTCATTAGATTCATAAGAGAGCTGCTCAAAGAGATTAGGAGAATTATTACTTACAATCTTCAAAGGAAAATAATTAAAAACTAATCTAAGATCTTCTATAAAATACAATATACATTGAAAAACTTTCTTAATAGAAAGAACATAATGTCTTGGATTAAGATTCAAGTTGAAAGCCTGATCTTTCCATATTATTCTTTGAGGTTCATTCCTCCAGTGGAGTCTCGATTGCGAAATTGATTTGGAGTCGCCAGGTGGATGATTTTAACCTTTGTGTTTCTGATCCCAGTACACCATCATAGATCAGATCTAAACCTGTAAAACAATTCTCAAAAAAAATTTAGTTCTTCAGGAAACCAAATTTTGAGTATTTTATGATTATTTTGTTTTTTTTTTTATGAATTTTCAAAACAACTTCTATGATTTCTTTAAGAGGCTTTAGATATGAGATTTAAACTTTCTTAAAAACTTATTTGACAAGAGGAACTGATCAAGTATTTGAAACCAGATGTTCAATCCATAAACTAGACCAGAGATAGACTGAAGCAGCATTTATTTACTTTTGCAATTGCAAAGCAAGAGAAATTTCAAAGGCTACCTGGCTAACTTTAGGCTCCGTCTATAGTTTATAAAATAAATAATAGTAATAATAAAATTATTCAGTCCCCAGTGTAGTCGCCATTATGTTATCACTCAGATTTTCCTTGAAGTTGTTGGAAGAGGAAAGGGGTCCGAGGTAACCAAAAACCAATCTTTTAGGTACAGAATCTAGCCAATCTGTACCCAGAGATGGCTCTCTCTGTATAATTTAGCTTTTTTTTTAGAAGATATTAGGATAGTTATAAAGTCCAGGGGTTTTGTTTGAATTTGGGTGGTGGAATTCGATAACTGAGGGAAATATTGAGTAGTTCAGGCCATTGGGATATGGAGTCAAAAAGATGGCTTCATTGGATTAAGTTTCTAGGAAAAATATGGTTTTACAGGGCAAGATAATCAAACAGAGAACAATTTTAGATTTAAAGTGAATGGAATGGATTTAAAATGGATGAAAGGCATTTAAGAATCTTTCAACACATTCATAAGAGGGAAAATTGAGTGATTATTAACAAAGAGCAATTAAGAATTCTTTATTAAATAACCAAAATGTTTAAACTAGAAAAACAAGAGCAATTAAGAATTCACTGTTTAAAACCAGTTTAGAAGAAAACATTTAGAATAACAATGATTGAAATAAGATTACACTTAAGTACCTTATGATTTTTTCCTTTTCATTAGTCATCTCGAAATGAAACAAAATGATATAATAAACAGATGTAAAGATTTTAAAACACAAGGGAAAGATGACTTATTGATCCGTAGTATGACACATGAATCCTGTAAAAAGTCTTTCGCTTCAATTCATCATCCATATTAGCCACAAAAAATTTATCCAATAGAAATTTATTCCAAATAGTCAATGTTACGGCAGATTCTAAAAAATCCACCCAAAATACTTCCAAGAGTGAAGTATTTATACAAATTCTAAACTAAAATATCTTGAAAAAATATCAAGATTAGTTCACAAATCTCTCCAACTATTTAACATAAACAGAACTTAAGTAAAGGACACTCAAAATAATACATCTATTTGGAACTATTTCTTATGGATAGGTGATTAAAAAGAGGATAATTGGAATTTGATCCAACTCTTAGTTGATGATGATGCATCCAAGTCACTAACTGCTTCCTTTCTTTGTGCATTCTGCTCCAACAATTCTGCAAACTTGGGGTCGAATGATATATTTTTATTTCTCAATCCGTAATCGATATGTACAAAGTGAAAGAGTTTATTGTGGAATAATAGGTTGGTGAGATAAACCTCTTTCAGTTTCCCAAAATTCCTCTCCAGCTGTGCACAATAGTCTCTGTACAAATATGTGTAAAACAGAGTTTTATAGAGTGTGAAAAATATCTTGTAAATATGTGCATGTATCCATGATTCTAACTCACTGTGCAAAAAGTAAGATATTTTTTTGTAGATGGGTCTCTTAGGAACAAAAACCTCCTTCAGTTTTGTATGATGTATTTTGGATTTACCACAATATTCTCTGCAAAATGATGACTTAACTGGTATTTTCTGCAAAAAGTTCTTTCCAACATTGTTTACTATTTCCAAAACCATAATAGATGTTAGAAAAGTGAGAGAGGCTTTTGTATATTGTCCTCTTAAGAACATAAACCTCCTTCAGTTTTTCAAAACTCATTGTGTATTGATCACAATAGTTTCTACCAAACTATGACTTAAACAAGAAATTTTTAAAGAATGTACCATTTTTGCTCTAATTTCTTCTTTTAACCTTAAACTTCTTTTAACTGTTTTTCACTTTTACTTTGGATAAAATTCATTGTGGCTGGTGAAAGTGTTTTCATATTTGTTTAACCCTTAATATATTCATGTTTACTTTCACTGTTTACTGTTTACTTTTTACCGCTCTATTTTTTATCGGTCTTCACTTTGTCATGAACTTGTATGTTCTGTTTTGTAACTGTCCTCCCTGCTGTTTATCTTCACGCTAGCTGATTTACTTGACTTGGTACTCAATCTGATACTCTTTAATCCTGATACTCTTTGACTGTTCTTTAGTGTGTCCTTTTACCTTCAATGTGTAGTTTAGGTTTTTACTGTCTGTTTCAACAACAAATCATTTAATATCTTGTTTCCTTTGCTTGTCTTTCAACTATATGTTTTATCTTCCATCTCTGTTTGAATAGATTTGATAACACTCTTGGAGTAAAGAAGTCTTATGACTAGTATTAAGACTATTTATCCAAGGATGTGGTCTTCTGATTACCTGTAAAAGAAAACAAATTGTTAAGAAAGCATTGGTTTGCAGGGGAGGTCGAAAAGGTTTCATTTGATGTTGAGAGGTCTGTGGAGTGAACCTAGAATGATTTTTGGGAGGTAAACCATGCTCGAATTGGTTAACAGAGGCTTCAGGTGGCGCAGCTGGGTTACAAAGGGTTTTACTACACAATCAGGCGAAAATGAGCAACAGTAGGGTGTTTGTGTTCAAACGAGTAAACGGTTGATATTGGGGAGTAAGCTTTGAATGAAAAGTGGACAGATGGCGCTGACTTGACGATGTGAAGTTTTGTCATTAGTGGGAGGTGGTAAGCGGTACGCGATTGCACCGCTTTTGGGGAAAGGTGGATTTGGGCGGAGGGCGAGCGATTCCATACGATGAACGACGCGTGGCGCGGTACTTTTCAGAAAACTGCTTGGCCATCGCGTGTTATCGTTCGGATGAGGATGGCTAGTGATATTGATATCAACCGTAGATCTGATATCTGTTGATCCAATGGTGGTCAGGGTTATGATATGACGGAAAGATAATGAGCGGGCCCAATGTAATTTATTTTAAATTAATCACATCGGGGGTGATTTGATTGGTGGATTCAAGTTATTAATTAATCATGAGGATTAATTAACCCTTATTGATATGGTGGAGAAATGCACTTACGATTAATCAAAGATTTGACTAATTAATCATGATTGATACATTAATATGGTTATTTTTCAACCAAAGGGGTGGGATATTATTATTTGGGAATTTTATTATTAAAATAATACGAGAAAAGGGGAATTTACAAGGATTTAAATAATAAAATTAGAAGTTAATATGAAAAAATGAAAGAAGTGCTAAGTGTAAACATTAGGTTAATGTTTTTAACTTATGCTTTTATGAGGAGGGTTTTTATGTGAAATATTACATGATTTTTCGTAAGTAAAATGGGATTTTACTTAGGAAAAGATTTTTTAGAGGTGAATGAATGTTATGATAAATGATTTTAAGTACTTAGGCTTTTCCAATTATTGGGCCGAGGGTCCGGTCCCTCCAAAAATCAAGGAAATGCCTTGAGCCCCTCTAATCTTTAAATGCCTAGTACTTAGGGGAAATTAGTGAAATTTTTAGGGAAAAGATGAGAAGGGAAGTTAATAATTTGACTTTGCATTGCTTGAAATTCTTCAATGTATTGTCTGCCTATGCACTTGTGATGAAAGTAAAATATTTACCACATCTAAAGCTATCATTCATCACATGTAATTCTGCAACACCATGTACCTACCCTACCTACTTTACTCTACCATTTTTTCTTCTTTATTAGGGTGCACTTAGACTGGGAAACCCTTATCACACTTTTTCTTTTACATATGAAAATCTATCTAATTCTAACCTTATTACATCCAAGGGCTCAGATTAAGCTGTTGAGCTCCTTTTATTCACTCTACCTATCTACTTATCTGCCAATATTAAACAGTTTGGTCAGATTTTATTCTCTATCTCTAAAAAATGAAATTGAAAGATGAACTAGCCAAGCTTAAACTATTTGACTATTCATAAATTGTGGCATAAGATACAAGTTGCACACAATTTGATTATTACATCAGAGCAAAAAGTAGTGGAATTTAGACTTGCACACTTTCCTTGGCCTTTCTTTTGGTGGGGTTCATTTTCTTTCACTTTTTTGGCCATTTTTATTTTTTCACCCTTTGATTTTTCTTTTAGGGTATACCCTCTTTACATTTTTTAAATTTTTAAATTTTTTGAAAATATGGAAAACCTTTACAACAAGAAAAGGTATGAACATATTACATAGCTCATCAAGTCAATCATGAAATATGACACCTATTGGTATAGGAGTCTAACCAAAGGAATGGAAAATAGTTGAATATTTTCCATCAAATCTAACCCTCGCTTCTTGGAATAATTTAGCTTACGAGTTAAAAAATAAGAAAATATCCGTTTCTTAGGATTTAGGCAAAATTTTGTGGGGATATTAAACCAAAGGATGTTTACCCTTAAGGAATAATCTTCTCTAATTACTAATTCCTAGGACATAGACCACTTGGAAGAATAAATTTTATTCATGCCAAAGGAGACAAAAATTGAAGGAGTTGATCACATAAGCTTCGAGAAAAACTTCAAGATAATTCAAATGAGTATCTACTTGCCTCTTATATCCTCATAGTTGGAGAGAATTCGAATTTAAAAGTTATAAAATCATATGTTTGTTTCTCTTCAAGTCATCATACATGAAATCTAGTTGGACCCTTTCCAGAAGACGTGTCTATTTAAACATGAATGAACTTGTATAAATATAAAATACAATATCTCCATTTTTCCACCTAGCTTGGAAAAAAATACAATGACGATATTCAAACCTAATATAAAAGATAAAAGGGTACATAGATCTTCAACCTTGTGAATTTAACTTTTTGCTTTTGGTTTCTTGTCTCTATCTTGGGTTAAGAATTTCGGTGGTATTTTTATCTTCTTTATTTACAAGTTATATTCAATTGAATTTCAAGTCCTTTTGTGGCATTTTTTTGAATTTATTTCAGCCTCCTTGTGACCTTAAAAAGAAACCTTGTGGAAGACTACATCTTGGGTTCTTGACAAAACAAACCTCAGCCTCTTAGCAGTCATCCTATAGCTCAGCCTTGAGGCAAGGATTTAAGCCTGAATAAGGCTCAAACCTATGATCATACCTTGGACTTCAAACCTGTTGTTTCTTATTTCAACCCTTCAAGCTATCGAACCTGTCAAAGGGGTATAATTCAGACCTCTTAGATATATGGAGACTTTGGGATAGACCTTATTATTTTGAAAGAAGACTTAGACCTATGAAAAAACTTGTATTTGTGGATTAATATTAAACATGGACACTTGAACTATTGGATATATGACATAAAAAAAATTGAGACCTGAGAACAAATGAACAAAATTCAATGTGTGGATAAAGAGACACCAATTTTGTGGAATAGGTATTTACCTCGAACCTGTACAAGTATGGTTCTTGTAGAAGGGATTTGGGCTTGAAGAGGAGGAATTATTTTAAATCATTATTTAAAAAACTTGAAGATGCTTGTGTGGAAATATTGTAGCCTTTGCTATAGTAGTCTTTGAAAATATTTGTTGTAGGATACATGGAGCATTGTTTGGGTAGACCTTAGAGAGGTTTCTCTAAATATATTATCATCCTCGTTGAAGCATATTTCTAAGCTTTTTTGACGAGATTTTAGAAGCATTTTTTAATACATCCTTTAAGCATTATTGAAGGCTTATTGAATACATTTTGGAGAATTTTTGAACTAATCATTTATTGTATAGTTTTGAGTTGACCCTATTAGAGCTTCAAGTTGTTGAGGGGATTGCAGTCCTCATTTTGACCACGTTGGAGCTTAAATTTGTTCAAGTTTGGAGCCTTGAAAAAGTGAAATATTTTATTATACAAGTTGGAGCTTGACTTTTTCCAAAAGAGGAATGGATTCCTCACTATCTTCATCAATAAAATTATTTTTGTTTCATTTCTTGTGTTCTGGTTATACATGTGATAAAAATATTAACTACCATAATACAAAAAATGAGATAAATATTGCTTCACCCCAAAAATTTCCAACAATTTGTAACAATTCCAGCTTCTTAAAGTCAACTTAACAACTAGAAACAATATTTTTGAATCAAATGACTAGTAAGCATGCTAAGGTTCCCCAATTTTATGGAACACATTTTTATTTCTAGAAGTTCAAAAGGAGTACTACGTAATGTCTCTTAGAGTTCAAGTTTGAAAATATGTCATAAATGGATACAAGATCCCATTCCCTCTTCGAATGGATCTAGAAAGGAAGAAAGCATATGTGGTAAATGAAAAGGCCTTGGATTCTATAGTAGGTGGGTAAAGAGATGTGGGACAAGATCATCCATATCGATGAAGGAGATGACAGGGTAAAAAATGAAAAAATTAAAACCTATAGAAGTCATTTTGAAAGCCCAGGATGAATAATTAAGAGGGTATTGTTTCTATTTTTTTCCAAGTAGATGAGGCAGTTAACTATCTCAAAGGTGTAGGTGAAGATTTCAAGGAAAAGATGATTGTAAAAAAGGTCTTGAGATCTCTTCCAAATCATTTTAATGCCATGGTTTGTGCCATAGAATAATTAAAATATTTAGAATCTCTATCAATGGATGAAATTCATGGAACGCCATAGCATACGATAGGATTTTAGGAAATTCAGCTCAAAATGAAGTTACAGTGAAGGCAGAAAAGACATCAATAAAGTGGAAGAATTATGATTGTAGTAGCAATGATTATAATAATGAAATGGTACAATTTGTTAAGAATGAAATGAAAGGATGCAAGCTCAAAGTTAAGTTACCTCTCATTTACTTTATTTGTCATAAAATAGAACATTATGTAGCAAATTTTCCTTTTAAAGATGATAGTGATGATGAATATAGACATAAAAGAATATCATTCAAGAAGAAAGGCTAAAAAAAAAAATTTGTTCTGTAAATAAGACAATTATGAGTCAAATGATGAAAAATAATATGGTGGAAGTAATGAAGTACTATTCATCACATTAAGAAATGAAACAAATAGTAAAAAAGGATAAGCAAGTACAAAAGAAGAAAAAGGAAACGTGGAGGAACTATTGATTACTGCCATCGAAGAAAATGAGAAACTTAGAAAGAGGAATGAAAATTTGTTTCAAGAAATCAACCCTCTCAAAACCAACGAGGAAGAAGCTAAAATAAGAAAATAAGATGAAGGAAAAGGAAGAAATCTGTGAAAAATTGGAAGTTGAAGTTTTATCTCTAAAAGGAAGTAAGACAAAGCTAACAAGGATTTGAAGAGTTATAAAACCTTATATGTCATTCGCAGCTCTCAAAGGCCACTAAATGATGAACATATACTTGGATATACAAGTGAATCTTCCAATTCAATGGAGAAACTAATGTTCATCATGAAGAAAATCCTAGATGTTTTGTTTATGTCCTCCAAGGATCTCAACATTATAACATTGTAGAAAACAAAGTTCATCCAATGAATGAGTATTCTATCCCTAAAAGGAGTATCCAATTAAGGAAATATTATCCTAATATGTATCAAACTATTTCCTTTCACCACTATTTATTTTGTAAAAATTTTGGTCATCGGGCAAAACATTGCAAGGCCTATGGTGCTAAAAATTAAAATAAGATTGTTGATATGAAGAGGAAAGGCCAAATGAGGACTTGTAACTCCTTTTCTCTTCTTTCAAAGTATATTTGATAAAGTTAAAAATTCAATAATCTAATCCATGTAGCACAAAACTATCCTGTAGAGCAAAGAGAGAAAGTTTACAGAATGAAAATTGAAGTGTCTAACTCTAAAAATAGTAGTGTATCTTTATGTGCACGAAAACATGAAAGTATATGGTTTGTAGATAGTGGATGTTCTAGGCAGATGAAAAGTGACGAGAAAATTTCCATCTCAAAAAGAAAAGAAAAGGATGGAAATGTGACCTTCAACGATAATGGATCTCCTAAAATTATTGTTAAAGGCACAGTGAGTTTCTTCAATGGAAAGCGAAAAGAAAAAAATGCACTACATGTTGAAGGGCTCAATAATAATTTTCCAAGTGTCGGCCAAATCTATGATCAAGGATATGATCTAATCTTTCATTCTAAGGACCATGAGATAAGGATATCTTCTCTAGGGAAATTGTTAGGAAGAGGTCTAAGAATTCTAGATAATGTATATATTATTAGTGAAATTCAAGGAGATATATTTTACATGAGTCTCAAAAATGAAATTTCTCTATGGAACAAGCATTTGGGTCATCTAAGATTTGATAACTTGGTAAATATTAGAAAAATTCAAGCAGTAAGAAATATCCCAAAAATTCCAAAGCTATAAAATGCTATTTGTGCATCATGTCAACATGGAAAACTAGGACCAAATTCAAATCAAGGGAATGTGTAACTAATTCATGTTTATCTATGTGGTCCATACATAACTCTAGGTCTACAATGACGAAGGTACTTTATTCTGTTTATATATTATTATACTATAATTACGTGGGTATTTTTCATAAGGTATAGTCATGAGCAGTACATAGTTTTAAAACTTTCAAATAAATGGTTGTTTTGACAATGCTAGACCCACAAAAATTTAGGGGATATGCCTAATATTAAGTACCACTTAGACCTAAAACCATTTGGTGTAGGAGTCCCATATGGAAATACGACCTCATTTACAATAATATGGGTTTCAATGATGGGACTTGGTTGCAATACCACATAGAGTGATGTATGGTGACTTTGGTAAGAGAAAGTGTGTGACCCTGCTGAAATTCAAATGCGATGCATGAAGGTTATAACACATTCAGGGAAAATGAGTGAGCCCCTTAGAATCATGTAATAGTACACAACTTGAAAGAGACACACGAGCATATTGAAATTGCAAGCTAATATGTGAAATAGCTCAGAAGTTAATAGTGATGAAACAAAACAACGACACACATTCAACAAGATTCATACCAATGCAAATGAAATAGTTCATAAGCATAATAGTAATTTAAATAAAATATATTATAAATAGAACAAGAATAGTCCTACTATATCCAAAACATATGCATGAAAATGTGTCGGCTCAGATATCTTATTAAGGTGAAGCTTCCAATCATATATATACCATTGATGAACCCCTAGCCCCCATAGTGGAATGTGAAGTCAACATCACTTGCCCCTTTAGTGAAAGATACTCCCTATATGTTATAGATAATCCCAACTTCTCACAAAAATCCTAAGCTCATGATTCTAAGCCTAAGACTAGGATAAATATTAGCTCCCAAAATCCCTTTACATGATTTATGAGGTTATATTTCTATCAAGAGGGGGTGACTCTTCAACTCCCCTTTATGACACTTGGACTGTCATCATGACTCTTCAACTTATTTACAAGTTACTATTCAATTACATTAATTCCACAATTGACATATGGAATTTCACTTAAAAATTATCTACAAAAGAATATTACAATACACTCATACCCATATAAGAAAAAATAGGGTAGAGCCTACTAGACAACCTAATAGGACAAAACACTATCATGCTTGAGTTTGGGGAAACTCTCGCTCAAAAAATTCTAATTCATGTCTTTCAGTCACATATCGGTTTCAAGCTTGGTACTATGTGATGACATCCCCAAACTGTGTAATGATTTCTTGATCTAACTGGACCCTAACCTTCATGGCATCTAGGTCCAATCATTTGGAACTAGTTTTAACTTCCTTCTAGAGCAGGAACAGCATATCGTTCACTTGGATAGGACCACTGATGTAATTCTGCATGTTCTATATTTTCAGCTTCAAATATTCCTTGGTTGCAATTTGTCTAAGCTTCTCCAAGTATTATTCAATCTCCTCCCTGGCCTGGTTCCCGGGTTTAGCTTCCATTAGTGAGCCAACTAATGCGATCCTGTGTGATTTCACCAAGAAATCTAGATTTTTATTATAACCGTGTATACGAGGCCTGAATTCTACTAATGAACGAGGCAAGTTGGTTATTATTTTGGATCAACATCCAACCTCTTTGTTTCTCCAAATCTATGTGTTGCTTTATTTTCTTTCCTAAGTTAAGTGGTGCCTTTGTATCCCATTGGACATTCATTCATGGTGGCAATGGAATCTTGTACATTCTTGAGAGTTTTCATAAAGTATTTACACTTCTACTACAATCCATGGAAGTGGACAACTGCCTTATGCACGCTAACAAGATCCTTAAAGAGGCTCTGCATGGTATCTCCAAGTGTCGATACTTCAACAAGTATTGCTTCCTTCATTTCCTCAAGATGGATCTGTACGAAAGCTACATATTGAGATGCTATGTGGATTTGTTATACCTCTTGCCTAACAACCTACAAGTTCTTTTCCAATTTCATTTTCTTGTCCATAAAACACTCAGTTCTTGAATTTTCTGCACCTACGAAGGCTAAATTAGTCCTAGAAATGGCATTGGGATTCTTGTTGGTATTTGTCATAATCACTTGTTATCTAATAAATGCAGGCGGTGTGAGGTTGTCTATAAAATTCTTCTTAGGTGTTTGTACAATCTTCTTCTAAATTTAATCGTATCATAGATTGTACGTGTCCATGACTGGATCATGACGAAGAGGAACAACTTCCTCTACCTTTCCTCGAGCTAAACATACTGTTGGAGGTGGTGGAGACCGACCCATGACTAGTTGTGTACCTGGAATTAGATCAACATCTTGATTTTTTGGTTTTTGTTCCACCTCCATATCTCTGATCTCAATTAATTATTGAATCTGTTAAGAAAGCTCTTGTTCCTCTTATGTCTTCTCTCCTCCTCTATTGGTTTCCAATCATGCTCCTACTCCTTAGCTTGATTTTTTGATGTTTCTATTACTATTTCACTTCATCTCTCTTCTTCCTCCTTCTTCTTCTCTTCTTTTTCTTTCTTCTGCTTCTCTTCCTACATTTTCCTGTTCTCTTCTCTCTTCCTCCTTTATTCTCTCTGCATCCCATTTTTCCTCTTTTCCTCTACTATTAAAGCTACTTTCATAATAGCTAGATGCTCTTTCATGTTGCAGATTTGTTCTCCCCGTAGCCTATAAGAAAACATTCTCTTTCCCTTATCCTGCATGGGGTTAATCCCTTATGCTGGAACTACTTCTAGAATATATTACTTCTATGTATTCCCCTATGAAGTTCCAACAAAACTGAGTGGATTACGGGATTTGGAGGCATTATAACAATCCTACATGTATCCCCCTCTGGCCAATGAAATGTTCACTAAGCCTTTGAAAGTGAATTCTCGCATAATGGTCTTTGCAAATACCATGGGCTTCATATGGATTAAAGTATTAAGTACTTAATAAAAACTTGTCTATCACCTTTCCTTTGGTATTTGTGACTTTCAGGTTTTTGATGTTGTAAAATACAATTTTCATTGGAGGATTTGGCCATGGTGCCTTATTATTCATATGCAAATATGTTGACAACCTTATGGAGAGAAGATATGAAAGTCATTGCATGAAAAGCTTGTTGGTAGCTTACATTGGAAAAATATGTGGTGACTCCTGACCCCCAAACACTCTAAGGAAGGTTCCATCCAGTGAGGAAAACCAATTTTTTATCTACACTATTGCTCCTATTGCCCCATGTGACATGCGAGTTGGTTCTTCCTTAAAAAAAATCTTGTACAATGGAATGAGGAAGTGGTGAGTTAGCTTCTCCATTAATCCTCAATGGCTACAATCTGAGAGTATTCTACAGTGGATGTACACGGTAGGGTATTGAGGTTTCCAAGTTCGATGCATGCTAGGGAATGCATTATGCACATAGATTGCATCCAATAGATATAAATACATATAGAATCTTTATTCCTTACCATTAGGAGGATTTTAAGTGTTTTATAGATGGAATCTTAACTATCGCGCTAATAAATATAACCACTTAAACAACTTCCCCCTATTCACAACCTAGTTCAGTAAGACTACCCATCCTTTAGGAAAGGTCTCAATGCTATGCTAACTATATATTCTACACACAAAGGTAAGGAAGAGATGATTAGCCCTTCTGAGAGACTTTTTCTTTTATGTATTATTGGGTGTATATCCAAATTTTGATGGCTCTTTCACCCAACATTTAATAATGTACTTCATGCTTACATAGTTGTTGGTGGCGTAGAAGTATGAGTCCATTAGTGTTTTTGACTAAGGAAAATGTTACGTAAGAGAGTAATCTTATACGAGAAAAGTGGCAATATTGTATTTGTTGGAATGTCTAAAATTCATAATCTTCACATTAAGATGTGAAACAATCCAGCTGAGAACATATGCACACAGGAAGGTTGGAATATGCATGTAACCCTCTGTGATCTTGACCACCAAACATTGGCATATACCTTCTAGTCCTCTAGATCTCTGTTGAATCTCTTTTTTGAAAAATATTTGTTCACTTTTTCCCATGTAAAATCTGATTCCTTTTCCATAAAAAGTTCAGTGTCTTAATAAAATGGAAAGTTTACTGGCATATTCTCAGATTATTCCCTGTTACTCCTTTCTGTGGTGTATTTTGAATAAAATCTCTTGGGTGCCATAATAATAGTTACTACTAGGGAGAAATGCTTAACAATTATTATACCTGCGGGACAAAAAAGACACTCATGGAAATAATAAATTAACTTTTGTAATCCACTTTCAAAGCAAGATTAGGTAGCAAACCAATGAACTGATGAGAGAGATTGCACAATTTTCATAGTCAAGGGAAGGAGACTATATGACATAATTGCACATTTCTCAATCTCAGTAGCCAATGGTGAAAAATGAGGCTTGAGACTATGAAAAATGCATTTTAACTTAGGTAATGACAGGGAGATACTGTGCATTGTGAAGTCTTAGTGTCCAAGGTAGTAGAATGAGCCTTAGAACTACGCAATGTGCAGTTAGGCCAACTTTTATTTTTTATTTTTTAGTCTCAGAGGCAAAGCTCTTGGCTTGCACCTCAGACTTCCAGAATGCACAACTGGGCAAGGTAGTGCATGGCCAAATGAAGTGTAGATCTTCCTGGTGAGGGTGTGGGAAACAATAATATCTAAGAGATAATGCAATTTAAAGTGCATATACATATAAGTATGGATAGATCGGTGTGAATCAAGTGCCGAAAATAAAAAAATGGAAAGAAAATCAAATGTGTGAGGAGAGTCGTCGAAACGAGGATCACTGGTGTGTAAAAAAATAAAACTAATTCCATACTTATGAAAGGATAAATACAAACTAAAGAAAAATTTCTACAAGTTAATAATAGTTATAGTTCCAGCAACCGTGAAGAGAAGCAGGCAAAACAATTGTCACATAATCAAAAAAGAAAAAAAAAACGACAGAAAAAGTGGCAAAAGATGACAAAAAAAAAACTCACATGAAAAAGCGATGCAAATTCTACCAAAAGCTCTTTGATTTCCTTGGGAATGATATCGATCCAATATTAATGTAAAAATGAGCTATAGAGGTATCAATTAAATATATTTGAACAGATTTTGGTTTATGATGTGCATGCCTAAAATCAAGGAGAAAGTGTCACTTGGCGGAAATTTCTAAAAATAACAAGCATGCCACCTTGAGGAAACTAATAATGAATCCCCATTTTTTAGGGATGTATTTTTTTTTTTTTTTTTTTTTTTTTTAATTATTCGGTAAAATTTCCATGCACACTGCAATGGAAGATTGCGCAATTATGGGGAATTGGGTAACTTCCCAGCTCAGTGCATTGCACATTTTTTAGCTAAAAAAATGGATTAGAAATTTCCTGAGATTAGTGTTGGGCTTCCATTAATGAATCTGTAGTTCTCAAGTTCAAGGTTGAGATTCCATCCTCTATCATGCAAATTTTTTCATCAAGGTTGGCTTACCATTATAGATTGCACAGTTTCTAGAGGCAAGCCTAGAACTAGTGCAAGGTCAAGTCAAAAGGATACCTTGTGACTCAAAAAGATTAGATAAGTGTGAAAACGAGAAAAAAAAAAAGAACAAATGAAAATAATAAGTCTTGATACAATCATATATGCTTGACGATAATAAAATATAAGCTCCTCTACACAGAAGGGAAGGCTCCAAAATAAAATCATAGGGAAAAAATTGGAGGGTAGTTGTAGCAGTTGCAACACTTGGAGACACACTAGAACTCCATCTCTTGGTATGGGTATTCTGTCATGAAAAATAGTTCTAACACTTTAGGAAGTATTTTTTAGTTCATTCATTACTAGAGCTTCTTGACGTAGCTTAAGTTAAAGATATAGTCCCTACCATTCTCTTCATCAGTGGCACACTTATCGAAGCCATGTTAAACTGAGCTGCTTAGCCATTATCTTTAAAATGTAATCCCTTGTGATATAATTCACCTAAATATGGTAATTCTAAAGCTTCAAAGATATATTTAGGATTCAAAGGGATATGTAGGCCACCCAACACAGTCTCATTATGTCTGAAATTATTTACAAATTCTCTTGTGAAATCCTCATTATGACCTTTGACCTTTTGGAGAAAACGTATTAACCCTGACTGATAGATTTTTTTCATTGTTTCCTTACTCCAGTGTTCAATTTGGAAGTCTTTAGGTTTTGTTCTTAAAGCCATTTGGTCTGAAAACCATTTTATATAACCATCTACCGTCATTAACTTCATCTTTCTAAACAAAAATTTAAGCACTATATGTAATCATGGTAGTGGGCTTACCTTTTTGGTTTACTTCCCTTGTCAATCAATCAATCCTCTATTTTTCTCTTTTGAAGAATGTGAGCTTACTGTAAATAAACAAAAGAATTGATAGAAAGGGTTTTAAGAAAACATAATTTTATGTTTCTAATACTCTACCCTCTATTTAATTCTCTGTTCTCTTTAAAAATAATCTCTGCCTCTATTTTGTAAAAGAAATTTGACTGTGTAAAAAAATTTAAATTTTTTTTATACAACGGTGTTTTTCACTCATCAATTTCATATAAAAATTCTTTCCAAAACATTGCATTCAGACTCCCTGTTTATACAACAGAAAAAAATCAACTATCTCATCAAAAATTCATCATAGATTCACTGTTTCTCTTCATCATTCCTCATACTCTGTCCTCTGTAATAAAAAAAATAAAACCATGTCCAACTGTCTTCCATTTTTTTTCACAAACTCAGTTTCAAATATTTAAACTGAGTGTGCAAAAAACAAATCTATTACACAACCTAGTTAAAAACAACCTCACTGTACAATTCAAATTGAAATTCTTCACTCTTTGTTTTCCATTTATTTCGAAATGAAAAATTGTTTGTGAGAATGTGTTGAGCTTACCTATCTTATGCAATAGCCCTTGTGATATTCTTCTCTAATCTTCCTGATATTATTTTAGTTTAGTTGAAGTTTCAACCCACTGAAATCTCATTAAAATATTCATTTATTAACTCACTCAACAAAATATTTCATTGTTTTGACTGATGGCAGAGTCAATTTGAAAGAGGTCAACGCATTTTTGAATGGTGTCAATTAAAAAAAATATGTAATTTCATGCTTGCAAATCGAATTAGATCACTCCCTTTTATAACTCAGAGTTTGTTTACACAATCCCGTAATCTATTCACCATTGTTTAAACAATCAAATCTTCATTAACTTCTTACCTTCACTTCCTCAAAATTCCTCTTCCTGATAGCTCAGCTAATCAATAAGTTCTTTGGATTCGTGGCTTTGGAAGCTCCAGTTAGCTCCTTATCACTTTGTTTCTCCTCTTCGCTATATTCTCTGCCTATTTCTTCTACATTTTATCTCTTCTTTTCTTCTCGGCCTCCTCACAGTCTTCTCTCCGCATTTTTTTTTCACAGGGTTGTAAATATGAGGACGTGCTTTGAATGCATGCTCCTTTCTCTCAATGAGCCTCCTAGATGGCAATGATGGTGAAAACACAATGTTAATGGCTTGGTAATTATTGTTTCTAATATCTGTAATGGCAGAAATGGTGTTGGCAGTGGCGGAAATGGTTTCATATGTTTTACACCATGCTATGTAAACACATTTGAAAACATTCTAACCGTTCATCAACTCATTTGACCAGCTCAAGCACATGTTTTATTTGACTGTCATCTTGGTGTACATTTGTCCTTCTTTATGCAGCTTCTTCACGTTTTATGTTAATGAATATGTTCATTTCCATTATCCGCATTACCTCCATGCTTCATCATGTTGTCTGTCTCCATAACTCACATTATCTCCATGCATATGTGTGCCATCGTTATTCATCATCGTATGCTATATGCTTTCATTTATCCTCTACATGCATTACAATCTAATCATAGCATATCGTATACCATCATAGACAAGCATTTATTTTATCTTCGCATCATTCCTTAGGTTAGTAATTGCATTCATTTTTTTTCATTACATTTTCTCCATTACCTTAGTTCATCTTCTTATATGATTGCACTCGTTTTGTTTCAATATTCAAAAATAATTGCGCTATATGTCTTAAGTTGTTGCATATTATCATATGTATTTTGTGGTTGCACTATATCATATGTATTTTGAACTTTCTTTCTTGCTTTTGTTATTTAATTTTTAAAAATTGACTAATGAAATAGTAAAATTTTAAAATTAAATGTTTATGATAATACTAACCTTTGTTTATTGTTTTGTAGGTCTTCCAAGAGTCTTCCATAGGTTCAATATTGGCCTTTTGTTCATAATTCTCTTTGTTTAGGAAATAGGGTAGGGTATTGATATGAATAGATTATGTAATGTTTTGAATAGTAGTATGGATAGAATAGGACTAGTTAGGATAGTGGTATGAATATGAATAGGGTTAAAAATCATAAATGATAAAAGGTATATGAAAGTGTAGGAAATGTAAATGAAATGTAGGAAATGTTGGTGATGTAAATGAAATGTATGTAAAGATGCATAACTAGTACCAAATTAGTTTTTATATTTCTAGAGTATTTTTGAAAAAAATTGAAATTTTAAGAGCGACTTTTTTACTCAGTGTACTTGTACTCCCTTTTTGACGTTGATGATGATCAAAATTGTGTTTATTGTTATGACGGCTCTTGTAGACTTTGTAGAGACTTCATTTCTTATTGAATCTGATTTGATCTAGAATAATTATTGTTCAGGTCCTTTCTGTAGGTTAAACTTTGACATTTTCACGTCCCATCTGATATGATCTTCAGTTGATATAACTCAGGTCCCTTCTAGCGTAATTTTACAATAATTTTTCAGGTCTCTTCTAGCGTCATATACAATGATAAAAATTTATTCTGTCGTAATGATTCAGGTCCCTTTTCGAATAAATTTTTTAACAAAAATTTAGCCGCTGAAAACTATTTTCATAGTTTTTTTTTATTTCACACCTCCCCCAAGCTGATGTTTTGACTTGTCCTCAATTCTACAATGTCTTGGAGGGTATATCTGCAAAAATATGAGATAAAGTAAGATAAAAACACAAAAGATAATTCATATTGGCCAAACAAGTTGGTTTTCCTATATGAATTTGAGTTTGTATTATGCTAGTTTCGTAGATTTTCACAACCAAAATCTTTTTATTTATTTATTTATTTTTATTTGATTCATTTAGAATTAGGGAAGGCATATTTTTATGCTACCCCATTACTTCTAGATCTGAATCCATCGAAGTTTTTCTCAGAAAATCTTCTCTATTTATAGGCTTATTGTAGATTTTAAGCCTATGTCCATTGACGACGAACGAAACATATTATTTATCAATTGTTTTTACCTTGACATCTCCATTGTCGAATATTTCTTCAATCTCATATCGCCCAAGCCAATGAGTCATAAATTTTTCTTTGAAATATTTGAATTTGGAGTCGAACAAGAGTTCCCAATCTCCTTTCTGAAACACTTTATTCTTTATGAATTGATCATGCCATTTGATCATTTGTTCTCGGACAAGAGATGTATGTCCAACTTCTTGTTGTCGTATCTCATCTAGTTTGTTTAACTACATTATCCTCTCTTGTTGTGCTTGAGACAATTCCATCCCTAATTCTATTGCTAGCTTGTATGTATGTATTTGAAACTCAATGGGTACTAGGACTTATTTTCCATACACTAAATAATATGGACTGAACCTAGTAGTGTTTTTCGAAGTTATTCTATATGCCCATAATGCATCTCTCAAATTTTCTGACCAGTCCTTTCTATTCATTTTTATATTCTTCGTCATAATTTTCTCTAGGACATTGTTTGTTGATTCCACTTGTCCATTGGCTTGGGGATGATATGGAGTTGATTTTCTCTATTTAATTTTGTATTTATTCGTAAGATCTCAAACAAGTTTTGATGTGAATTTTGTACCTTGGTCAGTTACTACCTGTCTCAGAACTCCATATATTACAAATATCTCTTCAAATACAAAAGTCACAACATTATCTTTTGTTGCTCGTGTTACTGCCATTTAGTTACATAATCTGTATATATAAGGATGTACTTCTTTCCATTGGATATAGGGTGGATTGGTCCCATGAAATCTAAAGTGCACCGTTCAAATGGTTCAATCAATACTTGTGGCTTTAATAGCACTTTATCTGATGCCACTAGTCTACTAATTATTTTTCATCTATCACATATTTTGACATAAGGTCTAGATTTTACGTAGTGATATGGTAGGATTCCTAGCACTTTCTCTAATTATTATTTTTTTTCTGTTTGTTTACGTAGTGATATGGTAGGATTCCAGATGATAAATAGTTAGCTATATTTGCAAACCAAGGAGTTTTGACATTTATAGCGAATATATGTTCATCTAGAAAATTGTCTAATACCGAATTTCGATCACCAGGTGAATTTAATCTAGATAGAAAGTCTACATCTGGCTTATCTTTTCCTGATTGATCTTGTACAATAATATTAAACTCTTGCATTAATAACAACCACCTGGATATTCTGCCATTTGTGATTGATTTGTTCATTAAATATTTTATAGAAGAATGATCCGTGTGACTATAAACATGATAACCTATTATATAATGTTGAAATATATTTATTGCATGTACAATAGCTAACATTTGTTTTTCTAACAATGTAATTCAATTATGCTCGTGTAAAATTTTTACTGATGAAATATATAGCATAATTGAATTGATTCTCTTTTTGTCAAAGTGATGTTCCAATCGTTGTATCGGATGCATCTGTTGAAATGTGAAATGGAAAAGACCAATTAGGTCTTCGAAGAATCAGTACAATTGAAATTTTTTGTTTTAATTTTTCAAATGAATTTTGACAGTTATCCATCCATTACAATTCCACATCTTTTGCAAGTAACTTGAATAATGGAAAAGCTATTTTACTGAAATTTTCAATAAATATTCTATAGTAGCCTGCATAAGCCAAGAAAATTCTGACTTATTTTTGTGTTGTCGGTGGTGTTAGACTTATAATAACCTGAATTTTTGTTGGATCCATTTTAATCCCTAAAGAAGAGATATGGTGTCCCAATACTATCCCCTCAGTTAAAATCATAAAACATTTTTCATTGCTTAGTGATAGGTTTGTATCAATGCATATTTTTAACACTTTTTCAAGATTTTGTAAACAATCATCATATGTTGTACCATACATAGTGAAATCATCCATGTAAACTTCGACACACTCATGAATCAAATCAACAAAGATTGCAAGAATTGTTTTTTGAAAGATAGCAGGTGCATTACATAAACCAAAGGGTAATACATTGTGTGCATATGTTCCCCATGGACATGTGAATGTTGTCTTGTCTTGATCTTCTAATGCTCTCTTTATCTGATTCTATCTACTAAATCCATCCAGAAATGAAAAGAACTTATTCCAAGCTAATGAATCTAGCAGTTGATCGATAAATGGTAAAGGAAAGTGATCTTTTAATGTAGCTTTGTTGAGTTCTCTGTAATCCACACAAATTCTCCATTTCCCATTTTTCTTAGGTACTACAACTAAGGGTGAAACCCATTGACTCTCTGAAATAGGATAGATAAATCTGACTTGTAATAGATTATGTAATTCTTCTTTCACTATTTCTGTCATCATGGGGTTCATCCATCTTTGTGGTTGCCTGACAGGTTTTACTTAATTATCAGTGTAAATGTGATGGATGCGTGTTTTTGGATGGATTCCTGGCATGTATTTATAATCCTAGGAAACAAAATTTAATTTTTTTTTGCAATAATGTTATTAGCTTTTCCTCTTGTGACGATTGTAAGTTATTACCAATATTAAAATGTCTCTCAGGACTGATTTCAATGATTTTTCTATTTGAATTGGTAATTGAACTTACAAGAAAAATTCTTTCCAATGTATTTTGTAATGACTGTATTGTGCAATTTTCCTGAAAAAAATCATTCAAAAGATAACTAGCAGCTTCATATTGAGTTATCCTAAGTTGTTGTGAAAGATTTTCTTCTGAGATGAATAGATATAATAAGTCCTCATTTTCTTCCTCCTCTCTAAAATTGTAAACTTCATTAAGACTAAGAACATATTGAAGTTCTTGTAGTTCTTTTTCATCAGGCCATGATAATAAAGAATGAGATTGAGGAGGAGGATATAATGTGACATGTTTTCTTTCATCTCCATGTGCAATAATGATACTTCCTAACCTGCATCGAATGTAAGCATCTGCAATACCTAACCATGGTCGGCCTAAAATTAAGGGATGCCATCCTAAGTTTGTTTTTGGATGCAAAATCAAGAAGTGTACATGATCCTCCCATGAATCTAGTGAGAAAATGATATCTTCTAATATACCTTCTGGAACAACTTTAGATATGTCTACAGGTTCTAAGACTGTAGTAGTAGGTATAATGTTGTTCAGATTGAAATGTTTCATAGTCTTCGTTGTCATAAAATTGATAACTGCTCCCATATCTATTAAAGTATTTGGCACTGATTTTTTTTTAATTTAAATAGTAACCATAGGAATTCTTGGATCAACATACCTTTCAATGGTTGTGTTTGTTGACATGAGACTAGCCAAACTGCCAATTACCTGGATTGTTGGTGGATCCTTCTTTCTTCTTCCAGATTTTTTAATGCATAATTCCTTCTTCTTCTTTTCATATATTGGAATGTCTTTAATTGCCTGCAAAAAATGAATTTTAAATATGTGTTTTTCAATTCATCTAGAATACTAAATTCGGGGAGAGACATTGGAATATTCTATTGTATCAATCTCTCCAGATATGGCGGAGTCTATGTCATCATAGATTTACCCTTCTGATTTATTTTTTTTTCTGGTTGAGATTGTTCACTTTATTCTCCTTTTTCTACTTGTTCTTCAATTATTGGAGGAGAATATTTCTGTAACACCTTCCCAAACCTTAGGTGGACATATTGCACAGGAAGAATTGAATAAGTAGGATAATATGTTGCCTCTTCCACATGATATGTTGTTATATCCACCTTGGTACTTGGATTAGCTATAGTAATTGTGTTGGTCTAGAAGGTGGTTGATTAGTACGCAGCTAAAGTTGCTGTCATTGAGTCAACATTGGTGGGTTTTGAGACGTATATGGAATTGGTTGTTGTTGCTAAAATTGTTGATATTGGGGAAATGGTTGTGGAGGGTATGGTTGTTGATAATGATACTGCTCGGGATACATTTGTTGTGGTGGTTGGTTTCCATAACCATATCCCCTCCAGCCTTGTGTAGGTTGGTTTTTATATTGTTCTGGTGGCCAAGCCTACCATGGCATTGGTGTATTCCATGTGTTTTGAGGATATTGAAAATTTTTTGGATTTTGTTGAGGGAACTGTTGAGGTATTCTTGGTTGCGAAGGTCTCCTTGGTGCCATATAATAGAGAGAATCTACTCCTTACACTTCTTCTCCATGCAATTCGTTTAAATTTGGACATTTTTCTACTGCATGATTTCCTGTGCATACTCCACATACCTGTATACCTTGGAAAGGACATTCCATGAGTGGATGTTTTTGCCTACACTTTGGACATAAAATTGCTAATATTTCATCATGCTCTTCTTTATTTTTCTTAGCTTTCAAAACATCTACTTGTGTACCCAAAGTGCTTAAGATATTTGTCTTAAAATTTTCTAACATGCTTCTTATTTTTGCTCTTGTTACTGCACTTGCTGTAGATTTGGAAGCTTTTGATGAAATATCTCTTTTCCCACTCTTGGTTCTTCCCTTAGAGTATTTTTAACATAATTTAGAAATTTCTTCAAACGGTAAATCAGAAATATCTCCTTTTCCCATTACATTAAGAATATCTAAATACTCATCTCTAATACCCTTTATAAAAATAGTGCGGATGGTATCAGAACTAAGAGAATGGTGTTTGGATTTATGTAAATTTTAAAGGAATATTTCAAAATATTCTTCCAAACTTTCATCTTCTTATTGGGACATCATGAAAATGTCTTCTTTCGAGTCTCTAGCCCTGTAATAAACTTGATCCATTTTAAGAAATATTTTCTTCATATCTTCCCAAGAATCTACTGTGTGTTCTCCTAATCCCATGAACCATTTCAAGGATGTTTCTTTTAAAGTAGCAAGAAAAATTCTAACCTTATTTGTATCATCAGCATATCCATATGTTCTACACAAGATGTCAATATCAAAAATAAATACATCAGTATCTTCTATTGACATTCCATAGAAATTAGACAATATAGAAGGTGGAATATTTTTCGTTTTTATTTCTTCTCCTACTATTTCTCTTGCATCTAAAATAGGAAAGAAAAAAGTATTTTCTTGATCATTATTAACTTCTTGCTCATTTTCTTGTGTTCTTCAATTTTGGTTTTCTCTTCTCACTTCTTCCTTTATTCTTGGAAGTTCTTCTACTCTTCTATCTTCTTCTGCCTTTCAATTGTTTCAATTCTTCTTTATTCTTCTCTTTGTCTTCACCATTCCCTTTGTTGTCTTTCTTATTCTAATATTTTTTCAGGAGTAATGTTTAATCTAGTTGATGCTTCTCCTTCTTCATCCATTTCTTGTTCAGAGATTTATATTGTTTCAATTAGAGGTTGGCTTTGTATTTCTTCAACAACTTTGATTTCTTCAAGGACAGGTTGGTCTAATTGTTCAATAGTTGGTTTTCTTGTGCCTTTTTGTTTCCAAACGTAAGGAGGTTCTATAGGCGATTTATTTTTCTTTACCTCTAAAGCCAAAAAAATTTGTCTTTCAACTAAATTGAATCTCTATCCTGATCTCTCTTTTTCCTTTAACTCTTTTATAGTAGGTTTTCCAGCAATCGGTATTGTTATTCCTGTGGATGAATGAGCTGTTGGGGGGTGTTGTTTCACAAATATACCTTTTTGATCTCTATATCTAGGCATAAGAAAACATTACTTGAAAGAAAAACAATGTTTTTTTTGTTTTTGGTGACTTATATTGTTTTTGTCTTTCAATCTTTTTGTTTTCCTATTTTGACTGTTTTGAAATATGCTGGCAACAATGCCAAAATGTTGGGTTAATTTACTGTTGTAAACTAATGGAAGTATTTATTATCAGTCCGGGTTAATGGAACTTAGAAGCATCCCCAAAGTATATAGGTTTCAGTTGAGATCAAATCAGAAGTTGGTTTATTGATGATTAGGTAAATGCATATTACAAATATAAATCTAAATTAAACAATTTGTAAATTCATATGTGTAATTAGAAGCAGAATAATCTCCTAACTTAAGATATTTGTTTGTATTTCTCTTAACAAGATTACCATGTGAATTAGAAATCAAACTACTTAACTAAACAATAGATTAAGATACATTAAGTAATAATTGAAGAGGCTATTCACTAAAGGGGTCCTAATTTTCCTTCATCATATATCCATTTATCACCAATGCTATTGTTAAAACAGGAATTTAGAAAAAGCAGGAAAGATGAATCTAAGTTTTAATCTCTTAATCAGATCGAAGAATTATTTAACTTTAAATACTCATTTGTCTCTTCGTATTCATAATAGAAACAAGATTAAGATCCATCAACAATCAAATCATGTAAAAGCATGTAAATATGAATTCTAACTAAATATCTTGATTATATAGAAAGAGTGTTTAACTTTAAAAACTTGTTTGTCCTTTCATATGCAAGTTAAGAATGATCATTAGATTCATAAATACTTGAAAATAATCAGCATAAACAAATTAAACATAAGAAAACTAATTCAAAACTTGTAGCTATGAAATAAACTAGGAAGTGCACTTAGCTCAATGTGGGGGCCCTCCACCCTTGCTTCGCACACTGAAGGTAAATTTAGCTACTTAAGGGTTAAATCAATCAACCAACATGTAACATCATCACAATATCATAGAAAAGGTCTTCAATTGTGTCTTCAAGTCTTAGAAATAATAATAATAAGTCATATAAGTTCCATATCAAAGCCTTCAAATTTTGGGACTTAAATAGATAAAATATCTAACAAACTCATCTAAAATATCTCAAGTATTCATAAATATCCTTCTCCTATCATATCAAGTCGAATTCATCTATCAAATCCATCATAATCTAGAAAATCCCACAAAACCTAGTTTCTAAGGATCCTCCATAAAGACTCGTCATGTTTGACCACCTTTGACAAGGCCTATTAAAGCTCAGTCTGACTGTGCCAATAGGTGTACTCTTATTCTTAGTTCCCAAGCATTCTCGAAATGTATCCAGCTTGAGCCCAAGTGTCCTGCACATATGCAAACCATAATTCTATTATGCGAATTTTTTCTGGTGTCCAAAAATGCACTTAAATTTCAAATTTTACAGAAACATCTAATAATTGAAAAAAATAACTTAAATACATGTATACGCATCTTTGGGTCAATATAGGGTGGATATGATGATAAATAGATGAATAATATGGAAAAATAAGGTTTATATTCTAAACAAAAAGAGTTAAAAAATGAGGGCCAACACTTCTTGTTCATAATCCTAGTTCCTTTACAAAAAAGATGGTAGAAAGGCCAAGCCTCAGAAAAAATATATTGCTCAGAATTATGTAGTGGTTATTTAAGTGCAGCTAGTTGAGGATATCCAAAGTAATACTCTTAATATGTACCTCAACTACTTTATCATTACATTCCATCTTTCAAATGATTCCAATGTCCTTGTAGTAAACCAAAACTCTGAAATTATGTTTTTCCAAGGTTAAAATCATATCAAGAATACAAATGGAGGTGGGTATTCTAAATAAGGTATCCAAATGAATTATGGCCATCCAGTTGGCGAATCAAACTACTCTACTATATAATTAAAAAAAACTCTACCACCACCTCATTCTATCATACTCACATTCTCTATAAACCCAAGAAGAGCCTCCTTGATTGGGAATTCATTCCACCAACCCATACGTTACCACCTCAGTGATAGAAGAATGCTCTTCCTTTGAAGAAAAGACAAACTAAATGAAGCAAATTTTGTTTGTATCGGTATTGGATCTAGCCCTTACATGTATTTGAGTTTACTTACTTCAAACCTATATTTTGTGTGTGTATGTGTGTGTGTGTGTGTGTGTAACCCAAAATATTCTTACTAATATCGATTTGGGATTCTAAAACTAGTCTCAAATTTCATTGTCCTACTACTTTTGGTACCAAGTGTCTTCATTTTGTTGTGTACTCTTCTATCATACTGTCATAGTATCAATGTGCAAATTTCTTGAGAAAATTGATTTTTTGGAGTAGAAGGTGGTGGCCTATTGCACACTAATATAATAGGTCCCGATATCCAGATATCACTACTATACCCATATACAATTCATCTCATACACTATGTTTCCATGTATTTATAGATTCCAACAAAGGTTGTGTTGCTCCATAAAGTTTGCAAAAACTATACAAATACTAATTTCTGTGATATTTTCTTCACCTTAATGATTCACCAATAAATTTGATGGTTTAATATCGTTGTGAATCGTATGTCGTTCATGGTACAAATACACCAAACCTTCAACAACATTTTTTATTGAAAACAACATGATAGTGTTCAAATATAGTCTATTTTATTGCTCAATGTCATTTGCAAGAGAGACACAATCCATGTATTCCATAACTAAGGATATAAAACCATTATCATACAAGCCATGATGACATACTATAACATATAAGACTTTCAAAATGACATCAAGCATATTACCAACTACAAAATAGAAGTGAATCCCATCTAGAAATTTTTTGCATAATGTTGAACATTATTCTAATAACATCACAATCCTTTATGCAATCAACACTTCATCTCACCTAGCCTATGATTTGAACCCAAATATTTTTGAATTTTTTTTAGCTCACTTTGGATTAAAAATTATTGATATTTAGCCCTATCAGATACATAACTTTTTTTATTATGTTGAGAATATAATTTGAGATGACAATATCTAAATCAAAATTGGGGATGCGTGTTCATCCTAGGCGCACTTGAAAACCTGAGAGTGTCGTTAACCTAGAAATGTGGTCCCCTTTCTCCTATGAGTCATTATCCAAAACATGGACACATTATAATATGAATTCTTGTATCAAGGAATCTCTATCATGACCAAGAGGCAGATGAATATGAGTTCTTAAAGTCCAATTATATAATTAAGTGCATATTTAAAAAAATAGTAGTTTCTACAAGCCCCTTTCATGTGTTTTTGAGTGAATTTGCTACAAATTATGTCAATAATTGTGCAGTTTTCTTGTCATGATGACTTTTCATAATCATCCAAAACTTTCACTGCATTTTCATTGGCTAATATTTTGTCAAGAGTTATTTATTTTTTAGTGAAATAATATTATAATTTCCATCAAATTTGTGAGATATAGCATTAGTATATAAAACATCTCTGAGAAAGAGATCAAGGTAGCTCAAGTTCCCCAAATAATTTGAAGCACACTTTAATGGAAATTGAGGGACATTATTTATTGTAATAATACATTGACCATTAATTTCCACTATTTTGTTGTTGACACATGAAGGATCAAATTTATTAACACTTTCTTGTTTTTATTTCCCCAAGTTGCTTTGTATAATGTAAACTATGAAATCAAATCCTGATAAAACCTTTATCTACAATTTTATTTCTTTGAAAGAGAACGAAATAAATTTCTCACCATATTTTAAACTAATTGTAGACACATGGGAAATTAATAATAATAGAAAAATCACCTTTTTCAAGTCCTAAATTGGCAGTATTTGTTTTTCACGGATATACTATATCCATATCGTTCTTGCATTCCTAGAAAATGATCGCGCCATATTTCTTTCCTAGTTTATATTATGGAGTAAGTCATTAAACCTATATTTTAAAAACTTGGACACTTGGGAATAACATAAGGTCATGAGTCATATACATTATTCAGAAATACATCTAAGAAATACTATCCTTTGTATATCTTCTGTATCAAGAACATCCTTCACATGATTTTTTTTTACCTTAATAAATTTCGTCATGAATACCCAAGCCTTATATCTAAGCCTTGGCTCATAGAAACTGTTATAGTTTTCTGTCATGTGAGGAAAAAATTCCACTAGAACATTACCTAAGACCTATTAATCGTAATCACCAGCGAGATTTCCATTGGCATCATCTAGATTCACATGTCCCTGCAGCATCTCATACACACTTTCCATATTGGAAAAAATTCCATGAAGGCCATTTGTTGTTTCCACTAGAGTGGAGGAAAAATAAATTGTAAAGGCATGTAGTGTGTTCAATATTGATTCATGGTATTATTACCAAATTGAAGTCTTTGAAATTTTATGTCAAGTAGTGTTGGTTTGGATACAATGGGAGGGCTATATCAAAATATATATACTATGCGATATCTAAGGCCATCATTGAAAGCCCTAAAAGGGAGAATATTACAAACTACAATTCCTCCTTCATCCAACCTCCAGTTTTAGCATTTTTTGGCCCTAGAATCATGTATTTTTGTGAGGAGGTAACCCATATGATTTTGGCTTGTGGAAATTATGTAGGAAAAAACTTGCAAACTGATTTGGTTTCCATGGCTCAAATTTGCAAAAAAGCAGGTAGAAATGGTTTCCCTAATTGTGCCTTGAAATTTGTTATGATACTACTCTTAATGTACCTTAGACCTAAAAATTTAATCACACACAAGATGTAAAATAATGGGTAGGAAATACATCAATACATAATATATCAAGATAACCTTTAGGTAGGGAAGCACCTTACAAGGAAATTTTTATGGAAGTATCGACTCTTGTTGACTTGTCGCTTTGAGGGGGCTTCATTTGAATGAGTTGTGATTCAATACACAATCACACAAGGAGGATTTTATTATAATTATTTATAGACAAAAAATGTTAAATACCTAGTTGGCCTTATTTAATAAAAATACACCACATTTATTTAATGCTAACTACCTAATGGGATTTATTTAATAACAATTAACAATGCATACTTGGATCAAATTACATTAAGTGGTCGCCATAATTATCATATTAGTATATCTAATGTGAACATACGCCACTATTACACCCTCACAGATGATCAAAATTGAAATGAAGGATTTTTCTTATGCATTGGTTTAATTTTTGGACAGAGCACTTATTACAATGAATTATAAATTCTTGTTACATCCTGATTATTTTTATGGAAAACAACAAGAGCTCGATTATGGTTTAGTTTTAGGAAATTTATTATGTGAGACAACTCACAACTTAGATTCCAACAGTTAAACAATAACTACAAAAGTGTACTGAGAAAAGGTTGGACTATAGAACAAAACCAAAATACTCAGCTAGGAAACACAAACATCAACAACTAGTCATCTTGAAGTTTAAACATCTTAAATGTTAGATGAGAAGGACACCAATAACGACCCTTAATCAAAATTGATTTAAAAGGGAAGTTGGAATTTCTTGAGGGAGATTTATATTGATAGAAACCTCATCTACAAGAAGAAAATGTGCTCATCTCTATTGTGTTTTATATGTTTGGTTCATTAAGGTCCAAAAAAGGACCCTTACCATGCAAGACCATGAAGAGATTGAGTCATCATTTGATTTTCATTTTGGATGTTTGATGACTTATGCGAATAGGGTAATAATAATTGTAGTATGGCCACCTTGAGGAATATAAATTGGTTAAAATATTCCTTCGTGGGTGACAAGGTTGATTTATACCACTGAAATTCAAAAGGGATCGTAGTCAAATTACTAAGAGGGAAAAGTACAAGGGAGGATTTTTCCAGCATGAGAACACCATGTTGATGGGATATAGGCAAGGAGGCTCTAGTGTCGTTGAAATGAAATTTTAGGAACCTCCAATGTATCATATGGGTTCTTTTGTGGAATTTTATATTTTTTTCTTCAACGGTTATTTCAAGAAACACACCCCAAAACTGGACCCTTCACCACACATCTTAGACTTCCTTTAAACATAGGTGCCACCATGCCCATTTTAAGAAGTATATGTTCCACCAAAATCACTTGGAACTTGAACCCATCATAATTTATTTTTGAGACATGAAATTCATGCGGGACACACCACAACCAGAATGAACTCCCAACAAATGGCTTAGTAATCTCTCTACCTCACCAATAAACTGAGCCCCAATGGCTTGCAACATTTTACCTTTAGGTCTTGGGATTTTTAATAAAGTTTTTCCCATTTGGAACCTCTCAGGACAAAAAATATGGGGAGGGTTTTATTCTTGCAGGTTCAACTAAATGGATAAGGATCAAAGAGGCACATCTTCTAGCCCATGGTTATTTCTTTTTACAACTCAACCAGCGGTTTTGCGCATTGTTTCTTGAAATATGGTAGTTTATTATGACGAGAACCATAATGCAATTCATCCGAGGTTTAATGAAATTCTCCCCAGGCCAATTTATGTTCATGTTGGTGCAAATGTATATTTTTATGCAACTTTAGCTTTCAAGGAGGTAAGATCATGGCTTTGAGATGTGTTCTTACAGTAAAATAAAACATTAGTGGATAATCAAGTCCATGTCTCGATTTATTTAAGACCATATCTAGCCACTTATTTTTTGTATTGGAAGTATTACCTACCTATTCTAAACTTTTACAACAACAAATTTTTATCGCATGGCCCTGTATGTTGAGTAAGGTTAAGCTTTAGTTAGTTTTCCAGTTCTTGCTTTCAATACCACGCCTCTCCCCCATATATCTCTTCATGTTTTACAAGGAAAAATTAGAAGACATAGATTCATTGGGTACTGAATCTTATTATTTTCTTGTTGAATGAAACTTCACTATATTTTATGATGAAATGTATGGCCTGGATTCTGTAATTTAGTAAATGCATGATATTGAGAATACCACTATTTAGTGATAGTAGAGACATGAAAAAAGTGATTAAAGCAATGTATGTCAATTCCTTTCCTCCTCTAGCCAAAACAACTTTGTATAAGAGACATATTGAATATGGAGGAGGTGGTCATTACCTTGAAGTATCGCCATGGGTGTGTGATTTTTCTACATACTTTGAGGCTTGACCCATTGTACATAACATATTCAACATGTATAAAACATACATATTTACTGTGTTATTTGACCATGTGCATGCGCATGTATAAAATGTCTATTTTTTCACATTCCCTTGTTTTCTTCATCTTATTATGGAAGTGCAGCATGAAGAAATGCTTACTTGAAGGGATTTACCATATTATACTAAAACTTCCAACTTATTGTTAAGATGGGAGATTATAGAGGTGTGATCATAGCTGAAACATTTGTTGATTCTTATGGGGTCTAATTTTTTTTTTGAGTCTTATAAGGTCTATACAAGAAAAAATGATTTTGGTCATGCTTCCAAGCCAATTTGATTTGGTCCAAGTCTCTGTCGATGAGTGAAACTTTCCATAAGTGAGTAATATCCACAAATACTTACAGGTTAGTCTATAATTTATTAGTAATGTGTCTATTATTTTTCGTATTTCCTTATTTCCTTCATCTTATTTTGTATGTGCATCCTGAAGAAATATGTACTTCAGGGAATTTTGCACATTATAATTCCATTGCTAGCTGATATTTATGATGGTGTATTATAGAGTTACGACCATAGTTGATAAATTTTCTTAGTCTTCTAAGGTCTATACAATCCAATCTATTTTTGGCCATGCTGACAAGTTAATTTGGTCTGAAGTATCTGCGAGTGAGTCAAATTTTCCAAAAGTGACTCAGATCCATAAATAGTTATTATTTAATTTGTAACTAGTGAGTAAATTGTAGGTTATTAACTATGTGTGTACTTTGTACAACCAAGGACATTGGTTTTCCTATTAAGGGGAAAAGAGGTGTGGGAGTCCCAAGATAATTGTTTTCTTCACATAATGTTTACACGTGTTCTTGAATGTCAAGAAAATGGTAAAGAAGTTGAAGATGAAGATGAAGATGTTATTTATTAATTTTATAAGATGAAATTTGGCCATAGCCTTGAATATATCTGTCTAGTATGGAGGAAGAGTCTCATGGATAGTAATAAAAATACGTGTTTGTTTATGTCAACGAAAATTTTGTTTGGGGACATGATTAGGGAATGTTTTTACAAGTGATGACATTGTAAAATATACTCGAAAATGATAGAATATTTGATGGACTAGAACTTGTTTGATGTTAGACCCCATAGATGGTAGGTAAAATGAGTACAAGTACTATAAATTAAAAAATTTGATGGCATTTGATGAAAATGGAAGGGGGTTATTGCATGTCACTGTAATGTTTGTGGGAAAAAAAATGGTCATATATGTCATCTATTGGATTCAATTATTATGCACTATGTTGTGGGATGTTTCCAGTGATTTGTTGGTTCAAGAAATTTGCTATCTAAACTCACAGTGGATGCACCCTCCTAAAGGCCATGATGATTTTGAAGAGGTATCAGAAATTACCACTTGAAGCCAGATTTTCAGGAGAGAATCCAATCATGGCACTCGAGACTAGGAAGCCTTGATGAAAAACTTTAGATATGCACCAACATCATATTAGGTTGTGAGAAGTGGTTCCATGAACATTGTATGGCCATGTTATGAATAAAATTTTAATTTTTGGAATTAAAGGTAGAATTTAAGCTTGAGCCTAAATACCTATACATGAAGGATGACGATATTGAATTTTCCTTGTGTTGAGAGGTTGTTTGAACAACCCAATATGAAATATATTGTAATTTTTTTCCTCTTCCCATCCTCTCTGTAATACTTATGTGGCCAAAAATGTATTTTATTATTTTCGCATATTTGTAATTTTACTAAAAGGAAAAGAAAATATTAATAACAATAGATCATTTAGACACATATAAATGAACTATGGATTCATATCGATTCTTTGATTCCTTTTGGTTCTTAATAGATATAGAATTAATATGGATCTGTTATGGTTTATTACAACCATATGTAAAGACAAGAAGTGTGTTCCTATTCTTTGTTTTTCTTTCACCGTTCGGAAATGGCCTCCATGAATTGGAAAATAACCTTATGTTGGGCTTAATATTTTCCAGAAGTGGTATTCACCTCTTATCAAACTTTATTTTACCTCTTTTCAGGCTCTTGGGGTCACTTATTATCTAATAGAATTACTTCCTCCATTTTCAGAATATGCAAGTGACATGGAACACAAGAGAATAGTTCATTCCAAGAGAATAGTTTCTCCTACAAATTTCACTTTCTGTATTCTTGATTTCATATTGTTTATTAACTTAGATTTATAATTCATTTTATTTTCAAATTTGAGTCTTGCAGATTTGGATAGCCCTCAACCTAAAATATACTACTACAAAAGTGACTTTTTTTATCTCAACTTCCTATTTTTAGCAAACTAAGGCATCCATATAAGATGGGCATGATTGATAACACATATTGATTAAATTTAGAGTCAATAGTTCTAGTTACTAAGTTTTCCTCATCAAAATGATGCAAAATATTGGCATAACTAATGCTCAATACAAACTTGTTCCATATTTCTATATATATTATTTATGATAGTTCACTCAAGAGTCAACATAAGTGAGCAAGAACCTACTTATGCAATTATCAAAATATACCTGCTTGTAAATGAAAAATTACAAACTCATATTTACATGAAATGAAGGTTTCAATATTTTTCCTATCTTGGGAAAGTTCCTCACTTAAGGAAATAGAAAATGCTATGAGAATTATTATTCTTTATATAATGAGATCATAGATGTGGCTAGGTTGTTCTTTGAAATGTGTTAAATATTAGAAGAGAAAAAGAAAATTTGTAGCCTTAAACTAAATATGCTAAAGTTTTTTCATAAATAGATAATGAATACACTCTCCTAGTATTTTGGATGATATGATCCTCAACCATTTGTTATAGATAGTTAGTGCGATATTATGAAATTGTAGAAATAGTCAATTCCCTATTATGAAATTGTAAATATTTTCAGTTCAATATTTTCTTAAAGGAATTAAACACTTTAAACTAGTATAGATCCATCTTAGCATGCTTTTTTTTTTGAAATTATTATTTTTAACAAAGACTAAGAAAATTGGGATGAGAAAATAATTTCTTTTCCAAATAATGAAGAGCCAAATTATCCTTGCAATGATATTCCCAAGTTACAGGATATGTAGTTGGGTCTCTTCAAAGTTCAGATGGTTCTTCTTTGTTGGATGGACAACTTGGGTCAATTAGGGTGTTCACCTAGCTCAATGCACACCCAACCATTTTGTTTCTTCAGTTATTTTTTGGAAATCTATCTTAACTCCATTTTGGAATGGATGGGAGGTGCTCTTTAGTAAGTTACATAAGTATTTTCACCTCTTTAAGATTTCCTTCCTTCATACAAATTATGCCTATCTGAAGGAACCTGTGTTATCAAAGTCTAATTTTTTGTGTTTAATGATGATATTATTTAGGTCGAATTATATGTATATCCTGCCATATTTAAAAATTCCCATGTTATTTTGAATTTGGTTTGACTTGATATTGTTGAGGAGGTAAATCCCCTCTGCGGACAGAGGCGATCCCTACTAGCCCAGCAGGGGTCTAGCAACAAACAAACAATGCTATGACGCAAGCTCCTAGTTACGAATGAAAGACGAAGGTTCATCAAGCAAGGAGAAACAATCAAAGCGAACCAATCATAAACGGAACAAGGAAAACCGGACGATCCCCAATGGAGTCGCCAATTTGTTGAGGAGGTAAATCCCCTCTGCGGACAGAGGCGATCCCTACTAGCCCAGCAGGGGTCTAGCAACAAACAAACAATGCTATGACGCAAGCTCCTAGTTACGAATGAAAGACTTGGGATAAGAGCCTACCCGAATTCCAACGCTAGATCTGAAGAAGAAGATGTCCCCGTCCTTCAGCCCTGGCAGATCACAATCCTTCCACGATCTCCGTGGATGAACACCTGCACACAGAAGAAACAAACAGATACATGCATAGGAACCAGCATACGTAACTAAACATCGGTCAGAAAAGATATTACTTGCATTAACATGATGGAAAAAGGAGTGGAACCATAATCATAGTCATCTATTAAAATGATAAACGAATAGAAGTTACAACCAAGTTCTGACGTCGCAGCTTCCTTCGAACGGGTCTCCGGTCGTCCACGTCTCGCAAAGCTCGCCAAGGAAAGGGAAATCTCTCCAGAGTCTCGTAACAATGGTCTCCTCGCTTGAATGGGCCTTAAGGGAAAGAAGGGATTCTTTACAGCACAAAGGCACTTGGGAATAGGGAGATGCAAAGCTTCAGCACTTCAAGACTAGCTTTCCATGGATCTGAGCAAGCTTTTATAGATGGGGAAGGGGGGAGTTGGGATCCCTATTATTATGGGATTGGCCCTATCAACAAGGAAGGTTCCATAGAAGGTGGCAAAACCACTTCCCTTCCATAGAACTCCCGCAGCCAAACCTCCCAACTCAAGATAGGCAATGGTTGTGAGTTTGTTTGAACTCAACTTCCGCTATCCATATTTAAAAAACAGTCCCTAAAATGGGTGGCGCGATTGCTGCTCTATGACAGAGCGCCAAGTGGCGCGACCTCTTTACAGGATTTCCCTGATTGGCGCGAGCATTGAACTGTCTACCCGCGCCAATGCAAAATGAGCTATGGATTTTGCAAGGGTTTGGGCCTCAAGGGGAAATGAAGCTCATACTCAGAGGGATGCATTGATGATGTTTTCAAGGCATGACAGTGTTCACAGGTCACTTAATGGGTCCTCCATTGTGCGGGACGGGGAATGGTAAGGACGGTGACAAATTACTGTGTAACAGATATACTTGCTTACATTATTTTGAATTTCTTCAAAAAGTCTCATCTTCCCACAGGTAAAGTTGTAGGTTTTACAATATCACCAAATATGGGGTTAAGAATGTAGTCATTGAAAAATATGAGGAAACCGTGGATTAAATAAGAGCCTATATATGCCCCTTAATCATGCATTTTATATGGTTTTCTGAGTTTAGAATATAAACAATAAAAAATCCTTTTGAATAGAAATTTACCATATATACTTCTATCGAGTTTGAACCAATTTGCTTTATGGGAGATGCAAATGTTATATGTAAAGAATTGAATCTGTATATATGGAAAAAAATTTATGTACTCATCAATATATGAATTCCTCTTTCGAAGGGATACATAAAGTACGGGACGTTGTCAGTTTTTTCTAGACTTAAAAAACACTGAAACAAGGTTTTCTTTTCTTAGGAGGTATCCAACATTTAGTTCGTTTATATGATGATATTGATTGTACTTTTTGAACATTTATATAGTTCATGCACATCATGTTTTTTTTTTTGAACTTATTTCACAAATATTTTTCATTTAATGGCATTTACATTGAAGTGACTTACATGGAAAGCATGGTATGTAAATTCTAGTTTCCATTGAGTTAAATTTTATTCTCTAATTTAGTTGGAACAATATGTGCATTCATTGTATTCATGCGAGAGAAATTATGAATATAATTTGTATAATTTAGATGAAACTGGTAAAATGAAATATTAAAAGATATATGAAGTATAGTTTAAGAATAAAACCGTCATAAACAAATTATGTGATTGGTAGGGGGACCCGTCGAATTTAACCCTTAGGTGGGATGGAAGAACTCCTACAAGAACTACTGTTATAGCTTAGAAAATAATCTATAGGACATATGTAGAGAGCTAAAAATAACTTAAAAACCCAAACCAATTTTCTATCTTGAAGAGCATACTCATAAAGGAATAAGCCACAACAAGAGCCTTAGTAGGATCATTATCATCATCATTATCATCCTTCTAGCTGCAACCGTGGTTGGAAGTACAAGCTTCTTTATGTTTTTTTTTCTCTTGTGTCGGAATTGAGGCCGGCAGCAATGGAGAGCTTATCCATGATGGAAATATTGCTTGGTATTTATGTGGCCTTCATTATCTTTCTTTATCCTTATTTTTCTCCTAGATCTCCTTTCATAAAAATATGGTTGATCTTATGGTAGTCTACTACTTATGTATATATCATCATCCTAATGTATTATAGGATCTTGAAATGGTCGAATTCGTTTTGAACATATTTTCCTAGTTTTAATTTGTGCACCAGAATTAGCAGTAATAACATGGATGAATATGTAATATTAAGAAAAATTGGTGTTGAATTTACTGAAAAAATAGTATTATTTAGCGAAAAAAATAATTATGCTTCAAGATTTTCCTGTCTCTTTTAAAATTGGTGGACCAACCGTGCAAATCAAAAATTAGTTCTTAGAATCATCTGAATTAGTATCTGATAGTAGAGGCAGACAATTCAAATATCCTAGCCCATGAAAGAATTATTTGGGAACCATAAATAAAATGTGAAATGGATATCGTCTTGCAACAGCACGAGAAGAGGTAGTCCCAAGTTAAAGAAACATGGTGTGGTGTTTAGACTTGTTATAGAAGAGTTCAAGCTAAAAAGGCATATTTTAGGTTCAATTAGAGCTTGTCACAACCACTCATATCTCACTTGCCACATAAATGCATAGTTGATACCCTCCAAAAATTTTCAAGTTTGTCAGTGACATATTGGTTTAGAAGTGTAGACACATCTTCCAAGGAGTATCTTTCCACTGGCTAGGATACATGCTAGACTCAGTCTCTACACCAATATTTTGAAAGAAAAATTATTAGCTTGTGGAGATGACAATAAGGTACGATCCTTGGAACTTGGATAACAATGCACTATTGATATTAGCATGGAGTAAGAGATTAAGGTATCCATTTAAGATTTTCCAAGGGTTTGATCATCCAATGGATACATATTGCAAGGCCTCATTAATGATAATAAAAAATATAAAGTAGTTATATTTTTGGGAAGAGACATATGATCTAGTTTTAGCTTAACTATATGGAAACCATGTTCCTTTTTTCAATTCCCCAAAGGAAAGAATTCTGAATTTGAGCCCATTATAGCCTACCTTGCAGGGAATTCAACAAGATTAACCAAAGAGGCTATCTCTTTGTTATTTGTGGTTGAGGTGCCACAAAGTTACTAAATAAATATAGAAAATTGAAGGCTTGCAAACACAGAGTGCATGACACAACTCACATTAATATTTTTATGATATGACTTGACACAATCAGATTCCAACTAGAAACATGGAAGCTACAAAGTACCTCTCAGAATGTCTAGCAAAAAGGTCTATAGTTTCATCCCTCCTACCTCATCAAGTCTTGAGGGTTATATTGTAGATTGGGTAGCTTCCTTTGGCCAGTCTAGCCCATTTTTCGATGAATTCTAGATAATAGATTATTCTCTTGAGTTCACATTGGGGAAAAGGCTCCTAGTTGGAAATGTTAGAAAGCCAATTAAACTTGCATCATTATGTTGCATACTTATTTTTCTCCAACACAAGGTTAATATATCATGATCAAATATTGTCGGTTTATGCTCCATTTCTTCCAAATAATTTAACCATGGAACTCTTCCAACAACACTTAAAAAAAACTTTACTTCTTCATCAGACCCTGATTCTGACTGTGCATATATATTTTACATCGAGTCACCCTTATGCTTGAGAATTATGGCCTACCACTTTGGCTATTATCTTAGGATATGGCAACTCCAATATGGAGACTTGTGGATGCATTGGAAAGAATCGAATTCAATTTTGGGTGGATATTCATATGAACTTGTGAGTATTTATATCATTCCATGAGCATGTCCATCACACCCAATCGACTCCATAGAATGGTCATCTCACTGTTCAAGTGAATTCAATAATTGGGTGGCTTGATCCCTTACTAGTTTATGGAATGTTAGTTTTTGAGGAGCTTCAAGAAATATAGAATAAAACCATGACTTCCACATTTTTATTTAATTTTTTGGTGTGATCTTCCGCTTAGTTGTTCTACTCGATCACAATCTTCAGAATTTGTATCCAAAGAACGGTGTAAATTTGTATTACTCTTTAGAATAAAGGCTTAACCCCTGCATATTTTTTAGCTGCATTTTATCCCATATGATATACTTCTTGATGCTTTTTGGTTTTCAAGTTCTTGTGGTTATTGTTTACTGAAGAGTTTGCCGGATTATCCACAGTCTTACAAAACACTTGTCGACGTTTCGAATCCCAATGGGGATCCATCTTCAGGACATTGGAATCTTGGAATGATTTAAGTGGATATGGATGCAAGTCAAATAAAGGGTCATACTCACTCCAAAGTTAGCAGAAATTATTGTTATACCACAATCCTTATGTATATGCGTAGAACCTTGTGCACCCAATTACCATTGTGGGCATAAGTTCTTGAGGAGGCCTTGGTACAAGAAACAAACTGTTGATCATAAATTAGGAGATTATTTTAGATTTGTTGTGGTCACCATGTGCTCTATCCATCATCTAAGGGAGCCTAAATCAACCTCCATTCAATGCATTTAAACAAGAAGCTACGAGAATATTTAATTCTTGAAAATGGTTGTTGTACGTTGAGTTGTCACAAGACTAATCAAACATACCCAAAAAAATGCTCGCAATTGTGCAATCAAACCTTCAATAAATTTCCACTAAATGGCTCTCCCTTGGTTGCTATACCTTTGTGGTATGGAAGGTAGGTTTTCTTTACTAAAATAGGGTCGTAGAATATTGTATTGTAAAACTCTTATATGGTGTGCTTTTTAACTCTTATATAAATATGTTAGTGTAACAGAGGCCATATGCTATCATACCTGCAATACAATGTGTTGTGCATGGAAAACACATATTTCTAGGGTGTGAAATTTTTGCAATAAATTGTGTTGTGCATAGAAAACACATATTTCTAGGATGTGACTATTTTGCAATAAAATGTGTTGTACATGGAAATCACATATTTCGAGGATGCGACTATTTTTTTTTGTCCTAAACTTTATTATTTTATAAACACTTAATTATATATATTTCATTACTCACATTAATTAATTTTTTGTATTTTTATAATTTAAAAATATATGTTTTAATATGAATATTTTATGATGTGGAAAAAGAATTTTATAATTAATTATACTCTTATTATTAAATAATATGAAAAAAATATAAATATATTTATTTTTATATATTTATGACAAGTATTTTTTTATTGAGAAAAAATCCATCTGAGGAGATTTGTTTCTCTACGAGTTTGATGAATTTAAACTATAGATCGATCTATATGTATTCTATGTAGAAACTCATATTGGTCCTTTTGACTTATGTGTAGAATATATATATTTCATGTTTGAGTTGTAAGGAATAATACATGTTATAGATTTCGAACAACACATTAATAAAAAAATTTAATTCATAGTAATATTCTATTTTGAGCTCACATTAAAATATTTTCAAAATGTAAAATAACCATAAAGATTTCAAATTGAAAAGTAAAATTGTATAAGAATTATAAATCTTCCAAATTGTAAGAGAACTCTAAATGAAAATGTAACATAATTAGAATATTTTTTTCTTATTAAACTATTTTTGAATTGCTAATTTGAAAATTAAAAATAAAAATATTTTTACTTCTATTATGTTACTTGATATAAATATCAAATATATAAATATAATATATCAAATATTTAAATATTATATTTATGATTGAGAGTAATATGTATATATGTATGTAAACATGTGAATCATGAGCTACTTCTTGGTCTTGGAGCTTTTCAATGGTGTCCTTGCAATATTTCAAGAAACTCTTTATACTCTTGGAACATCCCCTCATGCTTTAACATATGATGAAGTTCCGTAACGTGATTTATTCTTTAGTGGTATTCTGAAATAGGGCATAATAGACAAGTCACATTATGATTTTCGTGGCACTAACAACTCATAAGTACCAGGGATTAAGCAAAGACCAGTCCTGGGATACCAGTAATACTGAAAAGGAACACTCACAATGTCTCACTTTTACTATGATATCGATTTAGAGTTAAATATTTGGATGGTGTTTTCTTTTTGCATCCATTTCTATATAATCAATATTAATAGAGTTATTGAGATCCATCACCATGTAATTTATTTGTTTTTCCATATCTTTCTCATATCAAAACATAAAAAGGTAATGTATTATATTTGTTATTTTTTATTATATATATATATATATATATATATATATATATATATATATATAATAATAGTAAAAATTGTTATTATTTTATTTGTATTAATAATAATGTAAATTTCAAACAACTAAATTTCATTTCATCCATATGCATATACATAATAATTATGATTTACAGATGTCACTCTACTACACACTATATGTATATACATAATAATCATCATCTAAAGATTTCACTCAACTACACATCACTACAACTACTATAGATAGATCTTAACTTCATATTTATCATGCATGCAGGAGGACCAAATATCTTCAAGTGAAATCATTTTCTTTAGTTTTACATTAAAAAAAGATTCTTGCACATTGAAATATTGGATCCATCTACGAGCGTGATGAGGCTTGCACATTGAAAAATTTGATCCATCTAGCAGCAAGATAAATATGAAGTTAAGATGAATATATAGTGAAATATATGTATTCAAAATACAATGTATCAAAATATATCAAAATAATAAAAATGAAAATAATATATTTACACAAATAAAAATACACTTATAATATGTATATAAATAGTTGCAAGGAGCTATTTTTATTAGTCGATACTGATATAATAAAAATAGGTAAAAGATATTTATAATATGTATATAAATATTTTAAAGGGGATATTTTTGTAAATAGATATTGATATAATAAAAGAATGTATTTTTATATATTTTTATTTTTATAGGTTATTCATATAATAAAAAAATTATTTTTTGCATGGGGTCTTGGATAGACAGTGATCAGGTATTTTGTTAAGACACTCCTTGATGTAAATTTTCTATTTCAATTCCCTAATATATTGTACATTTTAACAATGTATTCCTGCCAAAAATTAAGAAAAATAAATAAATATATAAAATTAAAAACATGTATTTTTATATTTTTTTTATAGGTTGTATATTGCAGTTTATAAGCTTCATAAAATTGATTGAACATATGTTTACTTAAATTCATTTAAAGAATCAAAAAATTATATTTCAATAGATTTTATGCTTATAAATATTAAGTGGATTTATTTTTAAAAAAATTATATAAATGTATCAAATTTTGTTAAATAGTGACATAAAAATCATATTTGCAAAAAAATTAAATTCTAAGAAAATTTAGAAAATTAAATAGAAAACATTTCAACAAAATTGTAATTTGCTTTTATATAGGTTAATAGTATCCATATGTCATCATTATTCATACAAATATTGGCTACTATATTGAAATAGTCACACAAATAGAATGTTCTAATATTAACAATGGAGTTATATTAATGAAATATATTTTACATTCGTAAGAATGTTGATAGTTTCTTTTCTAACATGAAATATTAGTAATGTTGTATTAATTCGTGCTTGGATGCACCCAAAACTTGGGATAGTTATTGTATAAGTTCATAGCCATCTATGGGAAAAAAAATATGATTTCTTATCAATCCATCATGTCTTATCTTTCCCAAAATTATAGAATTATCCTTTACTACATGTTTATGGTTGTACATACAACAGAACTGTTGCAATAAAATTTTACATTCACTATGTAGCATAAAAAACTAGCAAAAAAAACAAAAAAAGGGACCCAATGACATAGTCACTACTCCATAGTTGTCGAAATGTTGACAAAATTTTGGTTTCTTCTTCCTCCATCGTCATGTTTTTTTCCTTCAAATTCAACTGAATATCTTTAAGTTGATGCCAAAATTCATTAGTTTTGTCCTCCAGTTGGAGGATTCTTTCGTTTTTCTTCAGTTACTTCTCCTACATCTCCAGTGTTTCCTTCTAGTATTGGTGCATATACCTTTGTATTATTTTCATGCCATATTTAATTTCAACATGATATTTGACGCAGTGAGCACAATATGCAAGGATCCAACCATGATATTTCCCCATCCTCCTCCACATTCTGCCAGATCAAGGCTTGCAGAAACCACAAGAGCCTAAAACATAGCTTCCTTCCTTCAAGTGACTCATTTCATTCACAGGGAAAAGACAAATATGACTTAGATACTAAGAATAAATACCTAACAAGAACCATCACCCCTGAAATGTCACACAAAAATGAAAATTCCCCAGCTTCACAAAAGATAAACGAGCACAATTCACCCCGCCACCTGCAGCCGTAACACAATCTAAAACCACAAAGAGCCTAGGAACACAAGTCGAGACCCCCTTACCCAAAAAATACAACCGCACCCAACTACTCTCCTAAATCACAAACATACAAAGTACCTAGACTTTCTGAGACCCAAAACACCAAAACAACTCGAGCCTTTCCACTTGGTCGAAAACCAAAGAAAACTCAAGGGAGAGACTGAACCATTCATCTAATGAGGAAAATAAAGATACACCTGCTTATATAGAAAATCCTTTCTCTAGGTACCATTAATTAAGGTCATCTCGCAAGCTTCCCCACAAATCTCCATGATTTTTCTTCTCATTGAAATGGCCTTTAGCTTGTAAAAAGTTGAATTCCCCCATGCAAACGAGCCACACCAGCACATGAGGATTGAATTCCACTCTCTTTCTCCTAATTCTCACATGCCTTCCCCATGAATGCACTGACACCATTGGATGATATGAATATGAAAAAACATTGCCTCTGTCCAAAACCTTGAACAACCAAGGGATGATCCGAATATGGAAAACCATTGCCTCTGTCCAAAATGTTAAAAAACCAAGGGATGATCCGAATATGAAAAACCATTTCGTTCTTCTAAAATATTGAATAAGCACCAGGTGTTTCTCATGGCCAAATCCAGATGACACGTGTCTGAACTGATCTAGTAGCTTGCTGAGGTAAGGCTCCACGAGGCATGGGAAATGGGCATGGGGAAAGGGGGTTAATTGGATTCACATGAGGATGTTTGGGAATGGGGAGAATAAAATGCCAAAAAACCATCAACATGAGGAAATGTTGAATGAATGGGAGGGAGAGGGAAGGGACGAGAGGGAAGGATATAACACTGGAAGGGGAAGAAAGACATCGAGGGAGGTTAAAAGAGGGAACTAAGGAGAAGGGGAAGATAGGAGATGAGGGGGGAGGGTAGGAGGGGAGACAAATGGGTAGGAAAGGAGACAAAGGGGAGGGGGAGAACTAAATGGGGAAGCATTAACACTCTCCCCTAAAACATTATGCAATTTTCTCTTATTATTGCCGACCTCAACACCCCTTTTACTTGTTTGAATCTTTATATCAACCATTATGATATTGTAACCATTGCTACGGTTCCATTCACATTGTTATTCTCTTCTGCAATTTTGCAGGCTAGATTGGCTTCCCAATTATTCTCATTTTTTCCTCTGAGCATATGATAGAAATCTAATTGACCAAAGAGGGGCCTCATTCCCTAGATTCTCTCGATGACTTGATTCAATTTGTAGGTTTGTGCTAATGTACCATAATTCATATGATTTATAATAATGAGGGATTCCCCTAGGATAAACATGCCTTTTATTCATTTTTCCTAAGCCAATGAAATCCCGAAGAAGAATTTATAAACATCAGCTCGATTGTTCGTAATTTTTCCCAAACCCCATGTAGATATGTCTTATATGATTCCTTCAGTATTAATGAAAATCCCTCCCCCTGCTGCCACCCAAGATAGTTATTGATAATAATAGATGTGGTTTTTATTCTAATTTATAAGTTTAATATGTGAAAATAAAATTATAAATATTTATTTACTTTATTAAGAATAAAAAATATTACAATTTTCATTTCAAATAATTTATTTTAAAAAAGGATATGATTAGTTTCATTTAAAAATATTTGTAGGAAAACAATCAAAATACATTTTATTATAATAATAAAAAACTTATTGAAAAAATTATACGATAAAGTAATGCAATCCTTAGACCGAAAAATTATAAACATGAACTTAAAAAAATATAAACATTAACTTATTAAGAAGACATTTTTATGGACCCAACTTTCCTTTTTTCTCTATCCAATCTTTATAGTTTTACTGAGTGGGCATAGTGGTTAAGAGTATGTTTTTCCTCCTAAGAGGTGAGAGGTTCAAAACGAGAGGGGGGTAGACTATGCATGCCTTCATAGACTTAGCAATCAAATTGTGTGGACGTGGGTCCCTTGTCCCACAAAAAAGGGGATCTCATACACCTATTTTATGTCTAGCTTGGTCGTGACTTTAAAATTATATAATAATCATGTAATCCTAGAAATTACCCCAAAATTTGCAAATATAGGTTGTTATATTGGAATTTTTGAACTGGAAAAGTTGTACTTTTTTTAAATGGACTCAAAGGATGAAAAATTAGAAAAGTGGAACAAAAATTAAAATTTTCGATGTAGAATCTATATATATATATACACACACACACACACACACACACAGAGAGAGAGAGATCCTAGGGACATAGAATAGTGGGTGATGGGGTGGCCCATAATTTTGATGAATTAGATGCCCTTATGTCTCATTTCAAGACTCATAGAACTTAACATATAAAACAAGGAGGGGAATACAAGGGAACATAATTGAATTATAAATTTCGGTAGGAGACATAAAGATATATTTGGTTAATGGATTACAACTAGGTGCCATGTGAAATAAAATTAAATATTTCATTTAGAAACATGAAAATGATTTCATTATTGATTATTCAATAATATTTTAAATTAACATATAGCAAGAAACTTCAATAAATAATCTGGAAGAATGTAACGGGTTTTTTCAACATATCATTCCAATATTTCATTCTTCATAGTTGTCTTTAAACGTCTTTATGTTGGCGTGATGTTAATGGAAAAGATGTTGTTGATTGATTGAAAATAAAAATATGTTTCAAAGATAAATATAATTATAAATGAGATATAGATCATTTGTATCAATAAGTTGCTAATGTAATTAAAAACATCGAAAACTAGAGTCATGAATACATATCAGTCAATTAATGTTTGTTTTGAATAGTAAGTATTGGTGTTTTCAAAATTAGTAACAATATAATACATGTTATGAAATGGATTTTTGTGAAATTATACTAAATGGTGTATTAGTTCAATAGATATGCATTAGAAGATGAATAACTAAAAATGTGTACAGTACAAGTATGTGTTGTCATGTAAATTTAAATGATAGTAGGCACCTAATTAATCATATATACATGATGAGGCATGGCATCGAAAACACCAATTGATGTCTATTGTGATTCCAGGATGTGAAATTAGGTCTTTCCATTCAAGCCACATTTTCCGATGTGCATCTCTTTCATGGATGTGGGTTGCCTTTTTTTTCAGTATTTTCCATATTTTCTGTAGCAAGGTAAGAGTTCAATGCAAACGGTAAAGAGGCAATGATTGTGGCAGCATGATCCTCATTTGTATATCTTGTAAGGTAAGTTCTTTCTACTAAATTTCTTGGCAACATTCATAAATCATGTTTAAGTAGTTTGCATCCATATCTGTTGGTCATGGAAAAAGAGAAATAGTAATTGTTAGTGGAATTGTTTGATTTAAGCGCAATATTTGTAAATTAAAAATTAACTCAAAGTAAACATGATTTTTTTTTTTTCTAAATAAGAGTAAAATAGTATGATGTTAAATGTAATAGAAAGAAATTGTATCTGAAATTTGGATAAATCTTGAGTGATGTTTACCAATGGTAAATTTGAAAGGAAGAGTGTATGGTTGGTTATACTGTACTCTCCTACATAGATTTTGATGAGAGAAATTATTATTCTTGCTTTCTTTGTTGTACATATGTATTCTCTTCCATCCGTGATATGCTCAAGAATCGAAATGTTGGATTGATTTGAAGGTCTAATAATGACCTTACTCTTGAAATGGCGATGAATGTTAAACCTTGGCATTCTTTGGGTCCAATGTCTACTGTTGATTTATCTAATTTCATTGTTTGTGACTTGTGTATTGTTAAATCCCATGCCATTAAAAGTGGTATCTGTCAGTGCACACCTTTTGTGATAGGGGAAATGGGTACATATGTTGGGGGTGAAATTTCCCATGGTGTTCCTTTGTATTGGTTGAAGTCAACTACCACAAAGGATGGAAATTATGGGGGTTTTGATTTGGGTGCATAAAAGATTGAAATGACTTTTCCATGTGTGTCATTAGTAAGACCTGCATGTACCCACAAGTTGTTGGTGAGCATAAATTTTTCTTCATTGCATACGACTACCTTTGTATCTAGTTGTTCATATTCTGATTTGATATAAGTTTTTTTCCTTTGTTGCTCTACATAGAAAAGCGCTACTGGCATGTTTAATTTTTTTAGCATTTTTTTATGATGCAAAGCAACTAAGATTTTTTTTTTTGAATATAGGTTTATGAGTCTTGAAATGTGTGTTTCTCTTCATGTGTAAGAGAGGAATCCCTCATTGAAATTAGGAGGTTCCAATATTCAAGTTTAGATGTTCCATTTCTGAGTGTGTGGGAGAATCCGACGGAAATAAACCTTGGAAGGGTCATCACCTTACTGGTGAAAAATAGTTGAAAGTGTTATGAATTTGTCAAATTTGTGCCAAATTGTAGTGCCATGTGATGTTCCAACATATAGAGGAATTTCCTTCATGGGTGGTAACTGGCCTAAATTCCCGACAAGGATAATGGATCGATTATCGGATGGTGTATTTCGATGAATTTGGAATGACTCTCTTAGGCGATCATCAATACGTGAAATAATTTTTGGACTGATGAAGCTCATTTCATCAATGAGGATGTACTCTAAATGGCAGAGCTGCTCTTGCAAGTGTAGGAGTAACTGTACTTGAATAATATGCATTTATTGTATAGGGATGTGAAGGGCAGGGGGATTGTAAGATAATTTATGTTGAAAGTTGCAATGTCGGTGGGTGAAAGTAACAACAATGGGTTTTTTCTTGTTGGGGAGTCTTCCATTAATGTACATTTTGAACATTTAGTTAAATAATATTCTCCTATCCCAGATGTTCCTTCTATTGATATTTTAAGTGGGGGTTTTGATGAATTTTTTTTGAAGTGAGAAATAACAAGAGTAAAAGCTATTTTTTGGGTTGGAGAGAATGTGTGATTTTGGGGAAGGGTTGAAAAATGATGATGTTTGTTTTGAAAATTTGAGCGATTGAATTAATGAAATTTATGGCAGTCTCTTACAAGTGGAGAGGGATAGAATTATGAAAACAATTATGATTAACATGAAATTCATGATCGCCAATAATTTCAAGGCTATGAATTTCAATATTGTAGCCTCAGTGGAGGTGAGAGAGGATTTCCCATTCATTCATTTGCATGGGGTCAAGGGGGAGTGTCGAGAGAGGTAGCCACTGGAGTATATTGAACTTGAAACTGTGGGGTTTGTGGGTTTTAAATTTCATGATGAACATGCCATAGTGTATAGGTACCTTTCTTGTGTTCCCAATGTGCACTGATTTCCTCATTGGTGGATCCAATGTCATTAGGGAGTATGCAAAAATGGAAAAACAACATTAATTTAGTCAAAAAGATAGTGGCATAAAAAGGATCATTAGGGGAAGGGATTGTGGTGTATCATGGAAATACAGGTACAACCATTGGAGGGAATATGTTTTTCGATTGGTTTTTCTTTCGACAAGAAAAAAATTAACAAGAGCGTGCAACTTCAAGGAGGGGAAACGATTCCAATGAAGAAATTCTATTCATGCATGCAAGAATGGAGGTTGGTGCTGAAAGGGAATTTTCAGAAGCATCAGAAACACATCTAAAAAAAATTCTATTAATATTCAAAGAAACATATGTTTAACTACAGAGTGAGATTGGTAATTTTTGTAATATATGACCTATTTCTTGTGCTCAAATGTCTCTATCTGCAATGGTTTATATAAGAAATTTCTGGACAACAGTAACAATAGGTGATTCCAGAGTGATGTTGTGTGACAATCGTGATAACATTTGGAGATAGCTTTCTAATTTTGTTTTTTCTTTGGCTACATATTTTGAAATAGAGCTTAAAATGTCATGGTGTGATAAAATTCGTTGGAAACCACCATTTTCTCTCCATATAGAAAGTAGATCGGCATTATGGATGTTCAATCCTATATTGGTCAAATAACACAATAAATAAGCTGTGAAATGTGCGAAAATTATGAATGATTTCGCAGCAATTTATATTGTTGTGAAATTTGTTTTAGGAGGGGTGCCGCGAAATTTTCCGGCCGACAGAAAATTAGATTACAGTTCGGCCGAACTTTGATTAAAAGTTCGACTGAACTATTTTTTGTGCCGATGGCCCGTTAAATCTAACGACATAATAGTTCGACCGAACTATTAATCGAAGTTCTAAAATCCATGAAAAATTATGAATTAACTGTCAGAACCAAGACAAACATTTTCAGAATTGAATCTACTTTCAGGAAATATAACTTTTATGGAATTTCATAAAAATTTACTAATTTTAATTAACTTTCTAATAAAATGGGTGCAAACAATTTATGAGGGTCATTGTGATTCAGTGAAATCAAAATTCTGTATCTCCCAAAATACATTGTAAAAAATATTGAAAAAATTATGGGGCATTACATTGGTTCGTCGTCTCTAATGGGTAGCTTTTAGATTTTTATTTTATAACTTATATGTTAAGAAATTTGTTGTGTCGCGAAACATATCCAAAATATGGAGTTTTTTCATATTGGACCAGTTCAAAAAATTCTAGTAATTATGATATGCATCCATTGGCTTTGTAAATATGACGAAACTGAAGTAGACTCTGTCTAGATTGTTGTAACACATTTTGTTTTCTCAAAATCACAAATTTTGAATGAATACAACATTGCGTATTAACATGAATTTTTATGAATCATTTGATTGTTAAGAAACACACACTCAAAGAAACGCTAAGTTGACATATCAAATCTGCATAAAAAAATTTCAAAAAATAAGTAATAGAAAGCTAACAAAATTTCTGACAACTTTTATTTTTATCGCAAAATGAAATTCTAAACAGAAAAATTGTTATAGTTTGCAGAAAGTTGAAGAACTGGAAAAAAAGGAAATTTTTTTCTCAAGAAAGGACAAAAAGTGTAACCCAACTTCACATTTTCACCTATATGCTTCCATTCGTACCTCAATATAATACAAAAGTGGGTATTGGTTCACACGTGGTTGTAATGAAAAAATAGATGCAGAGCGGAATGGTAATAAAAAATTCCTGAACCAATAATCAATTGTATGGAGGCATTTTGTAGCACTTCTTAAAGGAAAATTTTAAATATGCAATCATATATTGGGATTTGGAATGTGGTTTCTCAATTATGTTTTTAATTCTCCATTGGTATTGATTGTTCGAATGGAAGGGAACATTAGTAGGCATAATCTTGTGTAATTCATGCCATTTAGTATGAGTTTCACTAAGAGTGAAGAATAATTTTGGGCCTCCAATTTTTGTGATCATGTCAGTTAACTCATTTTGTCACTTTTTCCAGAAAGAGTGTGTTCGTCATAGGGTTGACCCAAAGCGCATTACTTGTTTAAGAATTTTTTAATCTGGGAACTCACACATACATTGTCATAGATCTGAAATAGTTGTTGGAAAGTTTTTCTTCCAAAAAATGGTAGCAGTTGATTGGCTACAGTGGCACATTATAATGTTATATGGGTAGTAGCAGAATATTGGATGCTAGCCGAATCAATTATCAAGGTATTGCACCAGGTGCAAAGCATATTCATGCATTTCAACCTTTTTAATTATTGGTTGTGTGATCATGGAAATTCCTGTAGGAAAGAGTGTGGGGAATGCCATAGAAAATAGGCCCTCAGTGGTGTATTTGTTCATAGGTGATAGAGATATTGTAGACCAGTCGATCGATTTTGTTGAGTTTGGATGGGTGGAGTGAAAATAAGAACAAATGTGGTCAAGTTTAGTGCATGAGTTTGGGAGAGTTGCAAGAAAAGAGGAAGGTTGGATATCTAATGAAGTTAGCATGGCATCATGATCATAAGTAGAATTGACTATGGTTTCATGGGGCTTAAAGAGGATGTGGTTACATTATGAAGAGGAGAAGAAATATCTATAGGTTGATATGGTAGAGAATAAATTGCAAATTTGTTGAGATGAAAATATTTGTAGTAGGGATCATTAGCTAGTTTCTATTCAGGTGATGCAAGTACACGCAACTTGCACATGAAAAAATAGTAAGCTTTTTCAGAAGGATTGTACATTTTCACAATGGGGATGTCCAATTCAAAAATAGTTCGAGGTAGGTATTTCGTAATATTAGTGATGTCTTGAGGGAAGATTTTTGTATATCTACTACACTTGTATTGACCACCATGGACATGAGCTACTTGTAGAATGGGGTTTACATGTGCGATAGAAATTTGCTCAACTTGTGATAAATTTTGAAGGACGTATGGTTATTCACCAGGGTCCATGTTGTTTAGATGAGTAAAACGATTAGTATATTTAGATGATGCAAAATGAAAGAAAGAAAGGTTACCATGTGAAAGCGTTGTTTTCATGTCGGGGTACGATTCTTTGCATATTGTACAAAAATACATGGTAGAAATTTAATCTATCCTTTATCGAAAGCGACGATGTTCATAATTAAACGGGGGGGGTTATATTTGTTTTGATTAAGGTGGGGTGAAATTTTATGCATATATGATGAAATGGTATTGTTTGCAAGCTCTTGACACCATTGTAGTAGTCTATTTTGATGTAAAGTGTCAACAGGAAGTGGGAGCCTGATATACGTCCACAAATTTCTTAGAGATCAGTTGGTTCGATAGAAATAAGGAATGAGTATTTTTCTATGATGCCCATGAGCTCATTTCATGCATCATTGAAAGGTGTGACATTTTGAAGGTTCATAGTATGGTCATGCAACTCGAATTTAAGTTTTTAATGGTAGTCACATTTTTGTAAATCATTGTTACACTTTATACAATGCCAAATATTGTTAGAATGGTGGATTACTTTTTTCATGCATTGCTTTCTGTTGAAATATAATGGACATGCAAGAAAATATAAGTTACCATGTGTAGAGAAGTCACATTGGCACGAAGCGAAACCCATATTTTTTTCTTGGAGGCTTCCATGAAAGTAAGTTCATGAATCATCTTTTGTGATAGGGCTCATTTGGAAGAAACATTGTACTTGCTACTGAAATATTGAGACGAGTAGTTATAGCCTGTTTTACAAAACCAAGTATGGAGTTGTTGAGTTTCTTCAAGGTTTTGATTTATGACGACAGTGCTAGTGGAGTCTGTCCCTATGGTGATTCCATTAAATTCATATACATGACCTCCTTTGATATCAAGGATTGGCAGGTTGTTAGAAGAGAATAATTAAACAAGGTTCTTTCCTATAGAGTCACAATGGTCTCCCCATACTGTACATCAATGATAAAACCTCACTTTTCCTTTAATGTCAATGTTTTCCTTAGTGTTTCAGTTCGATCTCTTCGTTGAATCGTTGAATCAGGTGAGGTGGAGCTAACAACACCAATAAAAGTTACATCGGTATTTGGGATTGTATACTTGATTTAAACTATAGTTTTGAAATTAAAGCATTGATAAGCGAAAGTTGGATCATATACCAAACATGTATTGAGAGTGGATGTAGCAAACAAGTAAATATCCCATTTGTTATTTAGGTGGTTTTAGGTTGGGTTTTCTTGTTTAATTGTGCCATTAGAAACAATATATAGTTTCCCAACTTATATTAGATTATAAAGTGATTCAGCCAATTCATAAAATGTAGAAAGGTGGATCTCATCCCTATTATGATCAACATGGTGAAATCCAAAGAATTTTCCTGAGCCACGTGCATTGTTGTAAGTATTCAATGTTGTCTTTCTAGATCCTCTACCTTGGATAGACCAATACTTTCAGTATTGGTTGACTGCCTTGAATGATATAGTTGGTGTTGTAGACGTATTCGTTGGAGTTACTATAGATGGAAATATATCTTCTGTCGATGAAGAGCTTGATTCGTATGTGCCTTATTTTGAATGTAATAATGTTGATGAGTCCTTAAGAAATGTTTCTTTACGTCACACAACCTCAAATTCAACAAATTGAATGTAACTAGTGTAAATGAGAGGAATTTTTTTTTTGATGTAGAATCCTTTGTTTTTTGTTTGTTTGTTATGAACGAAGAGTGTAAATACAAAAAAATGAAAGAAGGTGCATTCAAAATCTCACTCTGTAAACATATTTTTAAGTAGAATGAGTGAGCTGATTTGAATATCTTCAGATGCAACTTGTGTACTATACACAATTGTAGCAGATTCTTGTATTGATGCGTCGCATCGGAGAGAGTAATGTGGACATGTGAGGATGTAGTTCTTGATGAGGTAACATAGACGATGTCAATTATTTGGAGAAGAGGTTGAATCTTAGTGGAACCATTCAGGAATAGAGGAATGGCATTCTCAGTCAAGGTTGGCTCCATGATATTAGCACAGGACAATCATTTTTTTGGAAATTGTAATACATGTAATTCATTTTAATGCATTGGAAGAGATATTAAAACATAAAATAATATGTAAGTGAAGCATGAACTGGAATTGCAAATATAATTTTATATGATGATTTTCCCAATATGTTATTGAATGTTATTCAAGCACCCTCTTCTCCTCTTCAACAAGATAATTTTTTTAATTCTTATCTAATATATCTGATACTAGTCAACACTTAGTTTCCCAATTGGAAGCATCACCACAATCACCAAGAAATTTCCACGGGGGCTTCACTTAATAAACCTCTGACCTATCACGTGTGTTCATGGAATATTAAACAATACCCTTAATTTGAATACATATTAGAAAATACCCCTAAAAATCACATTATTTAACCCCCTACCAATACTAACCCAATACACCTTCCCAATTTAAAAAACCCCTACTTCCACTAGATATTATAGGTATCCGCTTTTTCATTAACATTTTTTATACCCCTTTATATTTTTTCATTAACCTTGAGCTCCATTTTTTATACCTTCTAATATAAAAACCCTTTACCCCCTATATATCCCCCAATATATTTTGCCATTTTTTCCTCAATATTTATCCCCCAATATGAACCCACGTGGTATGATATTTCTCCCCCAGTGAAGCCCCTATGGAAATTTCCCTTTCCCCATCCAATTCCACAGCCACAATTTTTGAGAAAACTTGCACCTGCAACACCTTCTAAGACTAATCCTATTCCAAAACCACCAACTATGCCACAAGAAAAGGGCCACATGTCAGGTATTCCTCCATCAACATTTAAAATTTTGGGAATTTCTTCAAAGGAATTCAATTTAGGTCATGGGAAATTTTCAATCGAAAGTACAAAAAGTGGGAAGACAACAACAACGCATTGTCTAAGTTGAAGCCTCTGCATTGAGATAAAATTATAACAAATCCTAAATTTAAACCATATTTAGACAATTTATATGCAATGGCATTTAGATCTTGGAAGACAATAAATATAGTAACCAAGTCGAACTATTGAGATATAAATTTGAGCTTATTAGAAAGTATCTGAAAACATATTTTTTAAATAGAATCTTGGATGTGCGTGAATTTTATTACCAAAAGAGAATCTCCAAGTAAGAGCTCTATTTTTTAACACCAACCACAAAATAACAATGGCTTTTTTTGGGACATTCACCCTCCATAATTTGGACCACCACGAAAGAACCTCATAGCTTTCAATAGAATGTAACATTTTGTACCCTAGTCTAGTAGAATAGAAACCGGTCGTTTGATTTATAGTGCACACAATCAAGTTCCTTAGTTCACTTTGGACCTCCCAAGATTCAAAGAATAAATGATTACAAAGACTTCATAGTTTTTTGTTAGTTCATCTTTCTCACAAGATGAAAGTTTTTTCTTGGTTTGTTGTTTATGAAGAGATTACAAGAGTGGAAAACATAATGGGATTTATTATTTGTTGTCAGTAGAAGAAAATAAAGAATGTTTTATAGGAGTGTTAGTTTTACAACAGTGGTTATACCAAGGATCAATATAGATTATTTCTTTAATGAAAAAAATACAAGGATTCTATGTAATTATTTTATAAAACCGCTCTAGAATATTTCGTGGACACCATTCAACACTAATCTTTGAGAAAAACCCTAGACCGAGTGCCATATATTAGTAGCAAGGGAGAAAATATAACATTGAATTATGGAGGAACATGAAGTTGAATGCAAATCAGACCGAGATAATAATCTCGCATGGACCACGGAGAAAAACACAACAAAAATGGTTGAACAAAACAAGCTGGAAAAGAACCTACAAAATATCTTTAGTAGTAAATTCAAATACAAAAGATTAAATTCAATGCCTTAGTTCAGATATTTGGACTGAAAACCTATAACCATGTAAAGCCTTGACCATTGCGTTGGCTACATAAAGACACTAAATTTCAAAATGTAGAATCAAATTCAATTTTCCATCAATGGGGGCTTCGTGAATGAGATGAAATGTGATGTTGTTACATAAAAAAGTCATATTTTGGTAGTCCTTACTTATGGGACAATGATTCCAATTTCCTCATAAGAAATCATAAATATATATTGGTCAAGAATGGAAGACCATTCTCATCAATTCATGCAAGGGAAAGAAAAAAAAATCTCTTATAACATAAGACCAAGTGAAGAGGTTGACTAATGTAGTCAATGGTCAATCCATGGAGATTTTTCCTTCATGGGTGAGTTTGAGGTAGATTTTTCCATTAACATCCACACTCTGATATGCCAAAGAAGGCTTGCTAGAATGTTCTTGTGACAACATAGGTTTTTTATAGGTCAAAGAAATCTTGGTACAATGTTGAAATCTAAATTGATTATAGAGACGATCCTTTTAAATAGTAGGAAACCCATGTCTTTCAAACCCCATAAGAGTAAATACTATTTCACTTTTAGGAAATTTTGAGAGAATTGAACTCCTAGAGGAATAAATAGTAATGGTGTTTCTTTGTGGGGACGCTATTTACTATAAACTGTGCGTTGTCATGGTTGGATAGGTTAAAGCTTACATGGATCATCCCAGTTTATACCATAGTCAATGTTTAATAAATGAGGGCTTATTACGGTGTCTTCTCGACAATAACGAATCTTTCATAGCTCAAAGACAACTTGGTAGAATGATGAAATGTAAATTTAATTCAAAATAGGACCCTTGAAGAGTAGAGATTGGATTTCCTCTTAGGAAGAAAGATAAAATAAATTATTTGGAAAAAGGGTCCACTTTATAGACTATTTTTTGTTGGCAGTATAAAAGTTCTACAATTCTAATCGAGCTTGAGATCAAGTAATCAATAAATGAAGATATAATCAGTCGATTTATACAGCTAGAAATCGACTCATTATCAATCAATTTTTGTAGCAATAAAATGATTCTACCAAAATGAGTCACTACAATATTAAGAGGAACCAACACCAGGTGCTAGAAATTACACCCTGATGTTCAACTGAAAAATAGAAAACATCAGTAGAATAAAAAATTCACTACAACTATGCAGGAACATCAATTTGAATGGAACACATACTGAGATGATAATCTGGCTTGGACCACGGAGCATAACACAATAATAATGGTAGAACAAAATAAGCTGGAAAAGAACCTAAAAATATCTTCATCATTAAATGAAAATATAACAAATGAAATCCAGTGCCTTAGTTCATAGGTTGGGACTATAAACCTATAACCATATAAAGCCTTAACCATTGGGATAGCTACATAAAGACACTATATTGCAAAATGTAGGATCAAATTCAATTTTCCATCAATGGGTGCTTCATGAATGAGATGGTATGTGATGTTTTTGCATACAAAAGTCATGTTTTGGAAGCCCCTAATTGTGGGAAAATGATGCCATTTTCCTCATAAGAAATCATAAATATAGATTCTTCGAGAATGGAAGACCATTTTCATCAATGCATGCAAGGGAAAGAAAATGATTTCTCTTATAACAAAAGACCAAGTGAAGAGGTTGAATAATGTAGTTAATGGTCATTCCATGGAGATTTTTTGTTGGTGGGTGATTTTGAGGGAAAGTTTTCCATTAGCATCCACACTTTCATATGCTAAATAAGGCTTTCTACAATGTTCTTATGACAAAAAAGGATTTTTTCAGGTCAAATAAATATTGATACAAAGATTAAATGTAAATTGAAAATAGAAATGATCCTTCAAAATAATAGGAAACCATTCCCTTTTAGACCCCATAAGAGTAAAGACTATATTTCACTTTTAGGAAACTTACTTGAAATTTAACTTGTAGAAGAGTAAATGGTAATGGTTTTTCTTTGGAGGAAGGATATTTACTATAAATTTTGCGTTGTCATGGTTGGCTAGGTTAAAACTTACATGGATCATCACAGTTTATAACATAGTCAATGTTCAATAAATGATGGCCTCTTACGGTGGCTTCTCAGCAATAATGGCTTCTGAATGTGAATTTAATTCAAAATAGGACCCTTTAAGAGTAGATATTGTATTTTCCTTCTACGAAGAAAGATAAATGGTTTTTCTTTTGGAAAAGGGTCCACTTTATAGGTTATGCTTTGTTGGAAGTATCAAATATATTCAATGATAATCAAGCTTGAGCTCATGTAATCAACAAGTGAAGATATAATCAGTTTATTACAACCAAAAAGGTTGGGTGAGGAGCATGCAACCTTTTGTCATTAATTTTTTCTCCATAAATTGTAGAAATTGGTAACAAAGTCAAAATTGGGGAAGGAAATAGTAAAACATGATAACCATACTGAACCCGTAACTTTCCCTAAAATCAACCTGAAAGAATCTAAGGATTTTTTTTATTATGCTACTAGGCCAACGCTAATCTCATTTGGGGATTTTATTATTTTTCCATTTTATATAATCCTGTCGGCTTTTCCAAATAAAATAATAGTTTATCTTTTAAATTTCCAATTATGAAATCTACCAACTTTTCAACATTTTGTTGTTAAGTAGATGACCATATTCCTATGACAAGACTTAAATGAACTGGTTTTGAAAAGAATTTTTATAAACAAATTTACTATTACCTATTTTCCTATCAAGACTATTGGCATATTCATTGTTATGTTTGTACCCATATAAATTTAGTATTACTAAACTTTTTCCTTGTGCCCAAAACATCAAACCAACAGCTAAGTTGTTACTTTCAAATCTTAAATTAAAAATTTAATTTTGAATTTAATGACAATTAAATGACATGAAATTAAAACTAACTAACAATGAAATGACACAAAATTTAATTGTGAATTAAAGGCTCTAATATCACAAGAGTTTGGTAGTAGATACATGCATACTATGCATAATAAAATGGTTTAGGTGGACGACTACGTATTAAAATGGGATTGTGGAGCTAGATAGAGAAGATTTAACTAAAAATTTAGTTAGCATACCCTCTGTATAAAATTTACATCTAAGGTGATGGTGTTGGAACTTGGGACCCTTAGTGTTTTTATGAAAATATTCCCCATTAGGAGGCATTCTGGAGGAAAAATGAAATGAATTATACTAATCACTCATAACCCAACATGACAATACCTATATATCAAGTCAAACCAACACTATTAAGGTCCAACGCTATCAAGCAGTCTACAAGCTAGATCAACAATAATTCTGGAATCTCCCTCGATTATCAGAGGAAACCACTGATGTTGGAGTGCCAATTCCAGTCCAAATAGTAGCCCCTCAAGCTCTACTACATCATTGGAATTTTACCCCAAATACCCCCCAGAGATTCCTTGAATTTCACCATGACTATCCCAGATTACTCTGCCATGCCTCATAGCTCCACGGTTTCATTTCGAGGCCCTGTCGAAATTTAACATGAACATCCGATCTTCAGTGGGTTTCTAGGTTTAGGTGCTCGGGGAAAATGTAGATCCCTTATCGGTTTTACCAATATAATGCGATAGTTCCATTACCTTCCATTCACGAAGAATCTGGATTTCCTCCCTGCTGGCCTTGAGGTCATCTAATCCCCATCTCCTCAGACCCATGGTTTCATGCACATGGACTTCGATGCTTGCCCATACCTCCTCTTCCGTTCTTTTGTTGCCTTCAAAGATGTGGTGATTTATTTCTTTCCAGATCTCCCATAACAGGAACCCTCGGGTGAGTTCCCATATTTAGTTTAATAGGCTTCTCTTGAAGGGATTCACCTCCCAGTTGATAAACGTATCAGCTGAATATCCTGGGACCTTACTAGAAATTTTGAAAATTTTCTCTCCCTTTGTCGAGACTTTAGAGGTCCAGTTACATTCGTTGAATAAGTGGATTATGGTATCTTCTTCAAATGGACATAATACATAGACTGAAGGCCCTGACATCCCCCTCTTGAGAAGGTTTTCCCATGTCAGCACTCTAGCCTTCAGGATCAACCGAAGGAAGGTGGGTATTTTAGGCCAGAGGCCTAAGTTCTAAATTTTGCTCCATTATTTCTCAAAGGGCTGCATCTGATGATTCCCAGCTATTCTAGATGCTTCTTTAATGTTAAACTGACTGGATGGTTTGTATCCCCATCTGACCTTATTGTGGTGTTGACTCTCTTTTATCTTCCTTTCTCTTAACTCATGTATTAGAGTACTTATGTCTTCTCTCGTACATCACGTCTTGAACCACTACCCGTTCCTCCGCCGGTGGTATGAATTACCTTCTACATCTGTGTCCAAGAATTCCTTGACTCCAGTCAAGCCTTCCCTTTTTAGTTTTTCTTAGAGCCCTAGCATTTCCACTTGCCCTTGGAAACTAGGTAGTTGTTGCCATGCACCCTTAAATAAGTCCGCCTCCCCACCATCCATTAGTTCCCAGAAGCTATGTTCTTTAACAATATTGTAGTTGGAATTAGCCACCTTCCAGATTATGAACCTTAGGGGGTCTTCATTGAATTTGATCATGTTCTTCCTATTCCATCCTCTTGCATATTTGGTCAACCAAATGTTTGCCCAAGGTTTTGACTTGTTTGCAATCCATCGCCACCAAATTTTCGACCCTCACAACCGATTACTTACTTCTGAGTCCCTAAGCCCTTGTCCTCCCACTGCCTTAGGGAGACAAACTATGTTCCAGTCCACGAGGGTGCATTTCTGCTTATTCGCAGTGCTTCCCGAGAGGAATTTTCACTGATGGACCTGATATTCTTAAGGACCAATTTTAGCGTCTCTAATACGGAGAAAAGGTACATAGGTATGGCTTGAAGCACCAAGTTCACCAAATTTAGTCTCCTAGGAATTTTTAGCACCTAATGGGTCCAATTATTCAATATGGCAACCAAATTGTCTAAGATATCTTTCCAAATGTTTTTTCCATCCTTGGAGTCGAAAAATGGAGCCCCCAAATACTTGCAGTGGAGGGAGCCTTCCTAGAAGCCCAGGATCCTAATGATGTTTCTTCTAGTAACCCTTGGAGTGTTGAAGAAAATTTTCAATTTCCCTCTATTTAGCTCCAAGATGCTCGCCCTTTTGAATAATTCTAGGATATTTTAGGCCTCTGGCCCCTTTGACTTCTGCCTAGCCCATAAAAATCATATCATCCACAAACTATTGATGAGTGTGTTGGGCTACTCCATCTTGGAGCCCAAGACCTTGGAACCTCTCGAACTCTTGATTAGCCTTCAACACTCTACCTAGCCCCTCTGCCATCAATATGAAGAGAAAAGGGGATAGAGGATCCCCATGTCTGATGCCCCTCGTTTCCAGGAAAGTATAGGAAGGAGAACCATTTACCAGAATAGAATAAAAAGTTGAGGATACCAGACCAAGGACCCATTTTACCCAGTCGTGGAAAAACCCGAAAGGTTTGAGCATTTGCCTCATATATTTCCAGCTCAATTTTTCATAGGCTTTTGCCAGATCTAGTTTTATCATCATCCCTGGTTTCCCAGAGTTCTTTAGGGAATGGATCACCTCGTGGGGGAGGATGATGCCATCTAGGATCTCTCTTCCCTCCATGAAGCCAGCTTGTTCTAGGGAAATAAGCTTTGGGAGAATGGTTTTTAATATATTTTCCATTACTTTCGTGATAATTTTGTAGATGACATTACATAATGCGATTGGCCTGAACTTACCAAATATCCTTTCTCTTTGGGGATAAGGGTGAGGAAAGTAGAGTTGAAGTCCTTTAGAATCCTTCCCATTTTCTGAGAGTCTTCTACAATGTACGATAATTTCACCTTCACTAAATCCCAACAATTTTGAAAGAAGTTGGTCATAAGCCCATCTAGGCCCAACACTTTCCTTCCTTCCATCTGATTGACTGGTTCTTCCACCTCGGCCATTTCTATTTTTCACATCAACATATTTTTATTCTCTGATGACGTTGGACGAGGTATGTTGGATGTTATCTTGTTTATGTCTAGTCCTTTGTCTTCCTCTATCTCATGAATAAGCTCTAAGAAGAAGAGTTTTTGGTTTCACTCTAGATCTGCTTGCTTTTCCACATATTTTCCATTTCCATTTTTTCGTCTGACGATGTGCTTTCCTTGTCGATGTTGTATTGTAAGTCTGTGGAAGAACCCGGTGTTCCTGTCCTCCTCCCTAAGACAAAGGTTTCTAGACTTCGGCTCCAACAGGATCTCCTACTTCCTTTCATGTTACAAAAACTTGAGGAGAAGTTTGGATTCTGTTTCCTTCTCCTCATCACTATAGCATTCATGCATCACTCGTTTCTATAGATATTCTATTTTTCGTTCCAGACTCTTTCTCTCCTCTTGGATATTTCTAAAGGATTCCTTTTTCCATCCCCTCATATGTTCTTTTATGAATTTTAGTTTGTTCTCTAGGAAGTACATTTTCAAGCCTAAGGGGGCCTCAAATCCCTCCCAACACTCCATAATCAATCTGTGCAAATAGAGATGAGAAAGACAGAATTTCTCAAATCAAAAGGGTTGTTTCAGATTCTCCCCTAGCCTATGCCATTCTAAATAGATCGGCTAGTGGTCTAACACTGCTGCCGCGAGGACAATGGCCCCAATCTCTCCACTTCCTGTCAGAACTGATTCTGATACAAGGAATCGATCTAGCTGAGAGGAAATGTGTTAGGAGCCTGCTTCTTTGTTATACCAGGTATATAGGCTCTTGGTGGTCAGCACATCCACCAAGTTTAGATATTCAATCACTTCATTAAATTTCTCACTTATACTACTAAGGGTCATGAGACCCCCTTTCTTCTCCCCCGGATTCCTGATTAAATTGAAGTCCCCACCTAACACGCGGTGCTTGTCCCCTACCAAATTCTTGAGGATCCATATATCGTCTAAGAATACTGGTTTCAATGCCATTTGGAAAGGCCCATGGACATTCATCATTACCCCTTAGACTCAGGAGATGAGGACATGAAAGAGGGTGGAAAGGGAATGTGGAGTAGCCAATAAGTCCGAGAGGCTTAGCACCGACATATTCCACTTAATACCATGTCTGCCCACTCCCCACTTGCGTCCACTGCCATCATCTCTGAGCCTTTCCAGATGTGTCTACTTATCTTCTTCAATTCTTCATTGCTGCATTTTGTTTCTTAGGGAAAGATGATTTCGGGTTTCTCCACTTCTATTTTCCTTTTTATCATTATTTTTTTGAGTTGGCCATTACAACCTCTTACATTCGAGGATAGCACTTTCATACATGAGATTTTGATATGGCGAGAAAGGCATTCTCAATGGTTGGATATTGCCCTGATGCAACCAATTTTCTCCCCCTGCTTCTTGGATCCTCTATTCCCTCATATTTTTCTTTCAAAGACCTTTAGGGATTATGAAACCACTCCTAATGTCTTCAACCTCTTAGATTTGATGATTGCCTCTCTTGAGAGTGAAACATGTTGGAAAGGAATGTACCCTGATTTTGGGTCTACAAAGCTTGCTCAATCCTTTCCAGGTCTAACTCCCCTATATCCATATCCTCTACCTCCTCCCCCTACCTGTCATCGCCCAGATTCATTTCCTCTTCTATCTCCTGATTAGGTTCTGTCGGTTTTGTGCCATCCTTCCCTTGCACCTTGTTAGTCGATGGACCTCCCACCTTCGCACTTGTCCCTCCCTCATTGACCTTATACAAAGCCTCAAACTTATTCTAGATCTGTGGTTTCTTATGCACTTTTGGTCGTGGGTTTGACTTAGCCTGTCTTTTCCTATTGAAACATTTTTCGAATTATTCTACGTCTTTCTCCCTGTTCATGTTCTTAACAGATACATACTGGGAGTTCATGGGGAATTCTCGAAACAAGTGGCCATGTTCATGGCACCACCTACACCTGAATTAGATGTGGTCGTACTCTATTTCTTGGAATTTGTCCTCATCGTTCCAGGTCAAGTTCACTCCTTTCCGTAGTTACTTTGAGATGTCTAAGTAAACATAGATGTGAGCATATGATACAAACCTCATTTTCTTGGTCTGCTCAACTATCTTGACAAAGGACCCCAATGCATTGCCTATGCCTTCTAAAATCTCAGGATGCGAGAATTATATCGAGAGGGAGTAGAGTCTCAGCCATACCGGGGCCACTTAGGGATCCTGTTTGTCCGGGTTGAATCTCTCCTTCCACTAGGTTAAATACAACCCTGTGGAGTTGTAGAAGTATGATCCTCAATCGAAAAACCTATTTTTATCCTCCAAGTTAAGAAATATTATCGTGAAGAAGCCTTTAGCCCCGGGCAGAAAGTCATAGTGCCCTTTAGGTTTCCAAGTTGTATTGATCGACGAGATTAGGATTTTTTTGGTGGCCATATACCAACAAATTTTCCTATCAGGGCGTGGTCTTTGATATACTGGATATGAGATCCCATACTTTCCAATTTGATGTGCACCTAGAGAATCTCCTTTGTCTTAGGTAGGCATTGGTCAGGGCGCCTTGTCTCCTTCGATTGTCCTCACCCAATCACGTGCTCTGTGATCTGTTCTTTCACAGAGCCCCAAGCATTCTCTCTTCCCTTTGACTTCGCTAACGGGAGCTCTGTCCCCACGAGGCCCGTTGAGGACCCCCCTTCCACTGTTGTGTTACATGCCATCCTTCAGCCTAGCAGGGCAAGAGGCACTACCTCCTACCCCTCTCACTACCTACAACCTCCTGCCACTACTTCTCATTGCCTAAGGTTTTTTCGTTCCACAGTTAAAAAAAACAAAAAAACAAAAAACCATTATTATTATTATTAATTTAAATTATTTATGATTATTTAATTATTAATTATTATTATTATTTAGTTTTTAATTATTTCTATTATTTGTAATAATAATTATATTTTTATTATAATATTTTTTATTATATATTTATTAATGATTTGTGTGATAGACCCAAATAAAGCTTTTAGCATATATCAAACACATTTAATTAGTTAATTTAATTAATTAAATGTGATTTTACTAGTTGTTATTATATATATTATCATAATTTTGATGTGAAAAGCGTGATTAAGAAAAAATACTCACCCTTCCTATTTTATATCATGATATCTATACTATAATTTTTGGGTACATCAGTTTAATTAAATTAAATTTGTTTGAACTGTTTTACACTCAGCCATCGACCACTGCATGTATAAATTGAAATATTGTTAGTTGTTATAAATATTTTCATTACTAACTACATGCACGCGTTAATATTGTTAAAGGATTCTACAAAGAGGCGTTCCTACGAGTCGCCAATTCACACGAAGAGGTATTTGAAGGAGACGTTCATACGCATTGCCAACTCACAATCCATATTTTTGACTTTATTATAGTTAAGAATAGGAACAACGAGAATTGTATTTTCATTACTAACTCCATGCAAAATAATGTATTCAGGGAATCCTCTTACAAAGAGGCGCGTTTATACCAGTTGCCAATTCACACGAAGAGGTGTTCAGAGACGTTCATACTCATTGCCAAGTCACCATCTACATTTTTCACTTTATTTTTTAAGAATAGGAACAATGAAAATTCTTAAAATAACTAGAGTAATTGGAATTTATTCTTAAAATAACTAGAGTAATTGGAATTTTAAAATAATGATGATAATGATAATTTTTAAAATAATAGATTATTTATTATTAATTTATAATTGTTCTAGAGTATAAATTGGTGTTTTAAATTAATTAAAAATTAGTTTAATTTTGAAATTTATCTATATATGAGTTATTTTATACTTAAAATTAAGCATTAAAAAAAATTGAAACACGAAGAAATTAGGGAGTAATCCAAAATAAAATATTCTTAAACTTAAAAAAAACTATATTGATAATTATAAAATAAAATTCATAATAATTTACAATTAAATTTTATGTTAGTTATTTCAATTCTAGAATAGTTAAAAAATATAATAGCTGAGATGTAAAGATATACATTGCTAATTAAAAAATAATATTCACTATAATTTAACAACTAAAATTTATTTTAACTGTGGAATAAGTTAAAAACATTTACTGAAATATATTAATAATCAAAACATAATATTAACTATAGTTCATATTTAGAAGTTATTTCAACTGTAGCATAAGTTAGAAATAATATGCAAAATAGCGAATTAACGTGCAGAGTTTAGTTCTATAATTTAATTCAAATTTTATTGAGAGAAATTGAAAATACTTTTAAGAAAAATAATGTTCAATTGAAATTTATACAAAAATTGAGGGTTTTTAGAGAAGCAAAAATCTAATCTATTTAAAAAAAAAATTATTAAGAAATTGAGAAAATTTATTGTGAAACTTCACTTAACAATATAAAACTTCACCAAAAACTATGTAACCAAAATAAATCTTTAATTTCCTTGCCATTAAATAAAACTGTCTAGCCATACATGAAAGCAACACGCTCGATGAAAAAAACCATTCTTATAATTAAAAATCTGCGAACTCAATCAAAATTTATTATAGTAAATAAATAAATAGCCAACAAAAGTATGTGAACCCAACTGAAAGCGACACGATCGCATATTCCCGAGTTTAATAAATGGATGATAAGCGCACTGTGCCATCTGTCGCAGTGTTACCGTTGGAAAAGACTGCAAATAAATAAATTAAACGTAAACTAAATGGCGGTGAACTCAGATTTACCACGACAGCCGAATCAGCCACGTCATTGATAGGTCTGCGATAAATGAAATGGACCCGAAATGACGGGACCAATAGAAAAGTTTCGCAGCACTGCTTCTGAGCCCTATTTAAGGGCCTCAATATTCTCCTTCAAACTCCCCCCCTCTCCATCTCAGCTTCTCGCTTTCTTTCATCCCTGTGTCTCCCATATAATTCGCTGCATCCCCCAACATTACCCCCTCCCTATTCCATTCATTCAGGTATCTTCTTGTCCACAAATTCTAACCTATTTTGTATGGTTTACAGGCAATTTTCTTTAAATAGTTCTCGAGTTTGTGTTCGGTCTCTTTAAATTCGTCGACTATTTTGTATGATAATGCCTTTGTTATGCAGAGTGACCAATAATGTCGCTGAATGAGACTCAACGCGTGACAGACCAGAGACCTCGTTATGATTGCCTTATGTTTGGTGAGATTTACAATTTTCTTGGGTTCTTTTTGTTTTCCCTTTTTATAAAGGTATCGAATTCATTTTGTATGTATTCACTTCCCATTCCAATCTTTTGTTTTAGATCTAGATGACACATTATATCCCTTAAGTTCGGGAATTACTGCAGCATGCACCAACAACATCGAAGGTAAGCAATCTTGTAGCTCTAAAATATATGCAATTTAGTAATCATTTAACTAATATTGATTTTGGATTATAATCTAAATTCAAGCCTAAAAGGCCTCTTGGGAAGCTCGAGGTTATGTTGGGAGTTGCACTATTTGAATTTCGCTGTCTTTTGAGTGAACTCAAGGCATATCTCCAGCTCTGCAACTTGAGGCTATCAGTCCAGGTGTTAGATGGCTCTGGGCTTGTGCTTATATTCAATACAGCTAGTGTACTGTCTATATTTAATGTACTGTTACCGTTAATGTACTTTCCCTCTCCTGCTTGGCTTTTAGATGGAATTAAGGTTCCTTCCTTTTGTACCTAGGGAACATCTGAGGTTTGAATTGTGCTTGAGGCCTCGTTGTTGTATGACAGATTATGTGAATCAAAAGCTGGGAGTTGAGAGGAGCAGAATACCAGACTTGTGCGGAGAATTGTATAAGGCTTATGGGACAAGTATGGCTGGACTCAGGGTAAACATTCAATCCCTTTCCTTTTATAGAATTCGACATTGTATTTCAACTCGTAAGGTTAAAATGGTTGATCTTTTCAGTTGGGGACCTTCCATGGCCAACTACTATAGATAGTTCTTTAATGTTGCAGTTTTTATAGCACTGGTAAGTAGCATAACTATGGAATCATGAGATTCTTTCATCAGACCATGGTTCCTAAAATGAATTCAGAGCATCTGAGATATACTTTGATTTTCCCATGGCAATTGATGCACTGGCCAGCACTCTGCCAGGAGACCATTTATGTTGTATTAATAAAATATTAAGGTGTTTTGGATGTATTCTTATTTAAAAACTGCTAACATATCGATTTATAAACTATGAAACATATCGATTTATAAACTATGACAATTATGGACCTTTTGCTCAACCTTATGGCCACGGCTTGCAATTGAATGGAGATCCTCTATGACTTGAGTTTCATGATTTCTTGTATTTCTGACCATGTTGTTGGACTTGCAGGCAGTGGGCTATGAATTTGAGTATGACGATTACCACAGGTGGTTAACGAATTTTATCTCCTTTTGTTTCTGAATTTAAGGTTATCTATTGTTTCTACTGAATCAGGGAAAATATCATTGATTAACTTTTCTTTTCTTGCTTTTTTCGGAGTATCATCGATTCTTTTTAGCTTGAAAGCCTATGTTATTTAACTCACTTCACACAAAAATTCTCGCAGTTTTGTTCATGGAAGATTGCCATACGAGAATATCAAACCAGACCCTGTGCTGAAGAGCTTGTTATTAAGCATGCCTCAGCGGAAAATTGTAAGCTTATATTGTTCGCTTCAAATATTTATATGATTATAACACCTGGTGATGGAGTCTGGGCTTTTTGAAAATTTAGAAGCATTAATCTTAACCGTTTTTTTATTGTGAAACAGATATTCACAAATGGTGACAAAATTCACGCTGCAAAGGTCCTTAACAGGCTGGGGTTGGAAAATTGCTTTGAAGGCATAATATGCTTTGAGACACTTAATCCTCCTTCACGAATTATTGAAAACAGTAATGACAAGGATATGCTTGCTATTAACTGTACGTACCCAAATACACCAGTTATTTGCAAGCCCTCCGAACTGGCCATAGAGCAGGCTGTTCGCCTTGCAAATGCTGATCCACAAAGAACGGTATGAGACTAAAGCTTTGGTGGCCATCTTCCTTGAGTTATGTCATTTCTTCTGAAATTGTAATGGATCATGTGAATATTTCTTGACTAATCAATATAGATGTACATCAAGATTGACAGAAGCGGGTGAAGAAGAATTGTCATACCAGACCCAACATGAAAATGATCTGTATCCTTTCTAAGAATGGTCATCAGGTTGAAAACTGTAGAGGAAAATCTAATATAAATTAGAGTTGATTGACTTAGTTGTCCTTTGAAAGGGCTTATTACTGCAGTGTTTGAAAATGAAAAGATGTTAATATTTTCATATCCAACATACTGGCCAAACATTCACATTCCTTTTCACTCCAAAGGGGCTAGAACAAGAATATTGCAAGCCACTAGTCTAGTCTCAAACACTAAAGTTGTGTGACAGTTTTCAACAAGAACACCATGCTAGTTTGTCTGATCACATCTCACATACTGCAAAATCATCTCCTTTTCCTCAAACCCAACAAACAGAATAGTGTATTCAGAAATAATCAAGTCCTAAAAAGTCATGGCAACCTTGCAATTCCACATTTCCACACAGTATCCATTTTCTTGATTACCTTATGCATAACATTTTGACAGCTCCTATTGTAAGCATTAAGTCTAAATCTGTTGAGTTTTACTGCAGATTTTCTTTGATGACAGCATCCGGAATATAGCTGCAGGAAAGCGTGCGGGCCTGCATACTGTATTGGTAAGACCATATAATTGTAAATGCGAGGTCGTGCTTTTGTAGAAAGGTGTAACTGGTCCAATCCCTTTTATTCTTAATATTGGCTTTCACTGTCATCATCAGGTGGGAACTTCGGTACGGAAAGAGGGAGCAGATTTTTCCCTTGAGAGTATTCACAACATTAGAGAAGCTCTTCCGGACATATAGGAAGAAGGAGATGTAAATAGGTTCATGAATGTTGTGAGTGCAACAGCAGCAGTTGAAACTGTTGTCACTGCATAAATCATGATCCCATAATGAGCAAACTCTTGTCTCTTGCAAACTCCTTAGTCTGTTATATTGTTGCACTGTGTATCTGATCTGGAGGATCCCTGTGGTTGGACGAATTCTATACACAGACATCAAGAGATCAAATATGTCAATAATCTGTTTATCCAGAGAAATTTCTTTTATCAATAGATCAGATAATCTGCTAATTCTTCGTGAGTTAATTATTATGCAATGGTTTTCCGTTACGGGGGAGGTTTGTTTCAATGGTTTTTCCATGGGGAGCTCTCAAATTAGGACTCTAGATAAGGAATCGTTAAAAAACTTATGTATGGTCGCAATCGATTCATCACACTCGCCTATTAAGATTCCGTAGATTTAATTTAATCTATATATAAATGTCTAGTGAACGCTATAATTGACTAACCCAAAACATTATATAATAAAGGATGAACTTTGATTTAATTTATACATTAATGTTTGGTAAAGGTTTTGTTTAACCCACAACATTAAATTATAATGGATGATGTGGGGTGCTTAAATTGTTAAAAGGAGGATATATATATATATATATATATATATATATATATATATTTGACATTATATTTATTTATTTAGGGTAAGTTGAAGTTTTTTTATCTTAAGTTGAAGCATTTCATTAAGATAAAAAGGTTTAAATGCTTGATTTCAGATTCCATAAAATTAGGCTTACTTTGACTAGAATTGTTGGTTGGTATGTTGGTTGGTTGGTGTGTTGCATTCCAAAGATTGTATATCTTGACATACCATGTATCTATTGGAAAGGAAGAGGTGGAGAGACAAAATTTAATGCACACAATAACACCAGTAGTTGTGGCTCTTCTATTAATGACACAAACTTCATTCAACTTGACTAGATTACAATTAACTCAATGAAGGGTATTTAATGTTTTTCGCCCAAAATACTAAAAATGAACACACACTAAATTTGGACTTCTCCAAATTTAGATTGAACTCAACCTGACTCACTTAACTCACACTCTAAATCTGGAATACACTTAACTCAACTTATATCTTCATGCATTACTTGACTTGGATCCTGCTAGATCTTCATGCGGGAGTAATTACTATTTTCAAGACTCGCCCTTAATTATGACGATATGAATCAACATAACTCAAACATGACTCAACATGAATCAACTATGTCAGTTAGGCTTACAATAGAAATTCACGCAATCATCATCGAAACAAGTTTGCTGCTCTAAGTCTCAACTAGGCTTAAAAATGACTCAAAATTTTTACAATTTTGCATTTTATTTTTCATTTCTTCTGAATTATATATCCTCAAAATTGCTTCATACTTTGTTGTGTGTTCTCGTTGTAGGATTCAGATTTATTTATTTGTTTTTGCTGCAATGTTTCTTTGACTTGTCTTAAATTTGTGCTAAAAAACAATGTGATCTTGTCTTCTACAATGTCATCTTCAAAGATTCGTTCAACTGTGAAGTGCCGCCACAACTCTCTGTCTTCAAAATGCCTTCTTTTTTGTGCTTCTTATGCTTCATATTCTTGACTTTCTTTCTGCCATATTTCTTGATAGAAAAATCTTATCTCTTCTTGACTCTATTGTTGCAATATAGTTCCAATGATTTCATCTTTATCTTCAAAAATGCGTCTCTCTTTCTCTTCATTTTTATCAACATGTATTGCTACTTTTTGTCTGTACTCTGCACACTCGGGATCATCATTACGATTACATGTAAAATCATCACCATCCTCATTTTTATCATTTACCACTTCATTTAATTATTTTATTCCATATGTTGCTTTAAAACCCTCGTCAATTTGTTCAATTGGCTTCTGAATCCATTCTTCAATTAGATTTAAATATGCATCAAACTTATTAGAAATTTTGTTTTCAACTTCTTTTCCCACGATATTTTGAACACCTACATATTCCAAAACAATGTTAAAAACATCCTTGTTATGCTCTTCAGTGACAACTTCCTGCTTTACCTCTTCCTTCTTTGCCTTATTTTCCACTCTTTTACAAACCTCCACTGCTTCAAACAGGTTGTCTTCAACTTGGCTTCCAATCACAAGTGATTTTATCTCACCCAATAAAAGCCTATCAATATGTTCTTCCTATTGCATCATGCACAACAACGCATCATGATTTAATGGTTCTTCATCAAATTTAACATCAAGAATTCCAGTTGTTGGATCTACCAAACTACTTGTTGCTCTATTGATAGCTTTATCTATGTAAAACTCAATTGATTCTTGTTCACACATTGCTTCATGAGATGTTTCAACTTATTCATAACTTGCTGCCACAATGGCAACTTCAACCTTCAATTATTCATCAAACATGGTGCTTACCATATTGTCACAATCAATCCTTATTTCACAAATTTCATTATCATAATGTTCATCCACCCTATGGTGGGATATCGACGCATGTATTGTGCTCATTTTCAATTCCAAACCCATTAGCTGCAGCCATATTCACAATTCCACATCTCAATTTGGAGTCATCATCCACATGTTTCGACACAGTGGCATTCACCATCATCTGCACCATCCATGTTATAGTGGAGTCCTTGAGCAGTTATATGATATTTATTTGTTTCACACACAAAGGCTTTGAATTCTCTCTTTTCAATCTTTGTTGCATCTTCTTCATCCATATGCATATCTGCATAATGGGTTTTCCTCTTATAGTCATCACGAATATCATCCACTTTTGACGGGGGTTCTCCAAGCTATGTTATATTCTCATATTCTTGTTCATCTACTTTCAAATCTACTACTACATGTCACTCCTCCCTTAACCAAATTCTTCTTCCAAGATATTCCATGTTTACTTGGAAGTTGTAGCTTTTCGTACCTTTCACAAAAACTTCTTATCTAATCCTTCTTTTATAAAATCTAATTCTAAACCATCACATAATTCATCATATGCGTTATTAGACTCATACTTAATTAAATCTTTAACTCAAAGAAAAGTTAACATATTGATAACCAATGATCACAATATTTACCAACAAACATAGGAGGTGGTAGGATAACAAAGCTACACCACTCACCCCTCATATCTTCTCCATATTTTTGTAGACTTCTCATTTCTTCAGTTGCAATCTAAACCTCTCCAAATATCAAAATGATATGTGCATCTTCTTCTCGATTTCTTTTCTTAATATTCTTCAGTCATGGTTTGCGACCATGACTACTTTCTTTCCTCTCTCTTATACTTTATTTTTTAATTGCATGAGGTTATCTTCCTTATCGCTCTCGAAAAAAATGATGTTTAATATGCGCCCCATAAGGCATAATCTTCCCCAAAAAATACTGTCATGCTTGACAAAACTAGAAACTTTCTGTAGATCAAGAGACTTTTCAAATCCCTAAACTCACCTTCAAACCCCTTTTCTTAAATCTCCTTCTAAAATATACAGTTTAAAATTCTCCCATAAAAAAAACTCTTCATACGATGCAAACTTTTCAAGTCTCTACCATGCACCTTTGTCTTATTTTTTTTAACATAAAAAGAAATTCCACTCACTTTAACCCTTCTAAAAAACTCCTTTATCATATAAATTCAACAAAAGGATAATCCACATGACCTATTAAAACTTTTGTATGAAAGGGTTTGACAGTCATATTTTCTCACCGACTTGCTCAACAAATTTTACCTTTGTTTTTGTTAACGTGGCGTGAAGGATGGTGAGGCCACATGTTAATGCCTAGCTAGACAGAGAGGGCCTGCATTGGTGTTCTAATGCATAGAATTCAAAAGAAGCTAACATGATGTGAAAGTGTGTTAAGTTATTGATTTATAATGTGGTTTCTCTCTAGGATCCCCTGCAATATAATGCCTCGATTACTACTTATAGGATTTTTTATGCTTTAAATCAAGAGAAAAAATATATTTTTCTTCTTTCTCATGGAGAACTCTTGATCCACTCTCCCCTAGCTCTTTGTAACCTTGATCTGATACGAATTTGTTGGAAAGGCAGAGGAGGTCAGGCACAAAATTTAACACACACAATAACATAAGTTTCGACTCTTCTATTGATCATACAAACTTGATTGAACTTGAATTTATTACAATGAAATCGATGAAGGGTATTTAAAATTTTTCGACTAGCAACTCGCACGAAATAGCTTAACATGCATACACTCACTAAATTTGGACTTCTCCAAATATAGAATAAACTCAGCCTGACACACACTTAACTTAGTTAGCTCACAATCTAAATCTGGACTGCACTTAACTCAACTTATCTCTTCATGAATCACTCAAGTTGGATATTGCTAGATCTTCATGTGAGAGTAATTACTATTTCCAACAATATCTAGAGATGAAACAAATACAAAAGATATTGAGTAAAAGAGATGCACATTTACAAAACAGATGATGCCACACGACTAGAGTTGTTTGGTCTAGATTTGGGGTACTGATTATTTGAATTTGCATGTTTTGTGCTTTTCCATATGTCTCACGCAGGCTTCAAATCGATCTAGGCTTTATTGCATTCTGCACTGGTTCTGTTGCACGTCATTGATTAAGGATACAACTTCATTTCCTTCATCATGCCTCTCATTAATAATTTTTCCTAGTAATGTTTTCAACTACCAAAAAAAAGTAACCATACACATATATTGATTTCTCATGCCCTTCATGTGGTATGTGAGTCTGTGAGCCATTGAGAGACTTCTTCCAGAAGCTCAGAATACAAGTTTTTTGTTTAAATCTGTAGACATTTATTTCCATCCTTTGTATATTAGCATGTTTCCATGGGGGATCATGTCCTCGTAAACAAAAATTACCTAATTTGCAAGCAGCTAGCCAGCTATAGTCTCGTTGACAAGGCATACTACTTGTTAACCCTGGTAAGGAAATAAATACGCTTCCTTGGACACCTACACAAATCACACTTCTTGTTCACTCATTAAGAATTTGAACATGTACATAGAGCTAGAAACTCCCCTAAGAATATTAAGAAATTATTAAAAACAAAAAAATACTAACACTAAATAGAAAAACAATTATTTTTGTAAAAAGAGAAAAATTTTAATATTTAAAAAGACGAAATATAAAAATATGATGTGCAATATTATTAATGTTTTTGGATATTCTTTTTAATTTAAAATATAATTCTTATTTTAAAGTTCCACTAGCACAAGTGGTTAAGGATTAGTCTTGTCAACAAAGCAATCCACGATCAAATCTCATTAGGGTGATTGTGCCTTGTGTTAGGAGAAAAAGACATAATATTAGATGCCCTGAGTTACAATTCCTCAAGCCACAAATCACACCTCATCAAACCAAAAATAAAACCCAAAAAACACAAAATAACTTAACAAACAAATATATATAATACTCATACATTTTATCCAAAATGTAAAATATTAAAAGAGAGAAATTAATTTAGTATAAAGCATTTTTCAAAACATGTCGAAATTTTATTAAACGCTCAAACATTATATAAAAAAACAACTTAAGTGTCGTTAGAGTTTATAAATTATACAGGTATAATGAGAACTATGTGGAATCTTATTGAAACTACTCCTTCACGTCATGATAGGAGATATATGAATACAAAATTATCTTTACTATACTAATGTAAAGAACACTTCAACAAATACATTGGGTTTAAGAATATTTCTTAAATTAAGCGTCTATGGAAACACAGTTTTAGTTGTGTGCACGCCAATGTATTTAAGTGGTTTTGTAAATCCTTGTTTAAAGTAAAGGTAACCTAGTTATATAATTTTAGTGAATATATATATATAACTTTGTAATTTTTAATATAATTATTTTTCTAAAATCTAAATACGAAATATACTTTCAGATTTCAAATTATTATCCATAAAAAAAAAAAATTACGTATGGTCACAATCGTTCCATCACACTCGCCTTTTATGACTCGGCAGATTTAATTTCATTTATATATAAATGTTCAGTAAACGCTATAATTGACCAACCCAAAAAAAATTATTTAATAATGGATGAATTTTTATTTAATTTATAGATACACGTTAAAAGTGACTTAATCCACAACATTAAATTATAATGGCTTATATGAGGTGCTTAAATTATTAGAAGGAGTATACAGTAAATTGAAGTTGTAACATCCGCACAGTAATTACTTCCATTCGCATAAAAAATTTTGTTCGCGGGTTACTATTATATTATGCTAACATATAGATACATCAGTGCATGAAATTATTTATTAAACCTTTGTGTTTTCATATATATATATATATATATATATATATATATATATATATATATATTCCTATCCACTATATCGAATCAACCCTTGAGATATTCACACGAATATTCTCATAAATTCCAAATTGAATGACCATTGTAAATAATAGTTAGAAAGACTCATTTTAATACTTAAAAAATAATTTAGGAAATCTAAATAGTAATCGAGTTCATAAACTCTGAGTCTACATACATGGTAATGTCCTTCCGAAGTTTGAATGTTTAAACATATACTATGTCATTGAGTTGGATGGTCTCATTGGGATTTCTACTGTGTTTGACATTAATATACTGCGTACTTGACCATGTTGATTGAAATTGCGATAATGTAATAAGATTTTATCAATACTGCCGACAAAGTTGTACTGAAGGGTTTTATTAATAGCTTTTAACATCACATATCTCGATTGGTTTGTTGACCTCTACTTGTTTGGCACTCTGATCTTGGGAAACTTTGACCATCTGGCTCTTATCCCTAGGAAATCGATGGTGTTGATGCAGGGGAGGATGGCTAGGGTAAACACTCTCCCCATCCTTCCGCCTATGTTTCATTTCTCCTACCGCCGAGTTCAGGGTTCAGCTCTACAATCTTTTGTTCGCTGCTCATATTAAACTTTAGGCAAATCCCTCTTTGATATGGTGTTGCCAACGGGATGACCATTCTTCTCGGGTCTTGCAGGTCCAAGGAGGTATTATAATGTGTTTCCTTCTAATCTCTACTGGTCATTACATTAGGTTTAATACCTGCAAATTCGTTATTTCTAAATTTATTTTCCCTCTGCAATAGAATGGTAGTATGAAGAGTTGTGGCTCTCTCTTCTTCTCGCAGTTTCTCTCAACTCTCTAGGGATTGAGTTCCATTTCAGCGAGAGACATACCAACTTTGTCTTGGCGCAGCCTACCAGGGCTTCTCATCACCGCAGGTATAGTTTTCGACTGTCTTATATTGTGATTCGTTCTTTATTTCGTTTTGGTTTTTGTTTTCTTTCATGGTTGTAACTCCCACAATCTTTTTTGTGGACGCGGGGTTTGGAAGGCCAGCTGTGTTGGAATTCAGGATTCTTCCGAGACATACACAGGTTACTTTACAGGTAGGCTCTTCTATTATTCACTTTTCTAAGACTACAAAATTAGTTAGCTGGGTTTTCTCATGTTGGTAACTACGGCTACCACCTCTGCCTCTTGCAAGGACTAGGGGTTTTTCCCTCATGAAAAGTTTTTGGCCTAGCCATAATTTGTCTATTTACTAGTTAAATTTTACATATGGGATTCCACCTAGGCCTCATCCTCTTTGACGAATTTCTCAGTTCTTTTTTATTTAAATCGTATTAAATCTATTGAACAAGAGAGAGGACTTTGTTCCTCAATTTAATTTATGGGTGTACTTTTGTTTGTTACTTTGTGTATTACTTGGAATTTCTGTCATTTTACTGCTACTTTATATTTCTCTATTAGTTCCTCCTGCATGTAATGGTTCCGGCTTCAAGTTGTCTTTTCCTTTTTTCTCTATTTCATGAATGGACAATATAAGGGCTATCCTTCATATAAATGAGGACTGTCTATTTTCGTTCATTTGTAGAATATGCATTCATGTATTTTCTGGTTAATATCAAGCTCTATTGTGTATTACTTGTTTAAGAAATAATGGGCTGTTAAACTCGTTTTCCTCTGCAAAATATGTCTTATTATTTTCAATTTCCTACTAGTCTTATTAAGGAAATATTTAAATATAAATATTCTTATTATTTTCTGGGTTAATGGCTAAAATGATGTGAACCCAGACCCATCACTCGGGTGCAAGTACTAAACCTGCAAGCCACCTCCCCTTCAGAGCTACCCGAGGAATTTCACATTCGCCGGCATCAGATACATATATTCTCCTTATTATTCCCCTTTGATGACTACCCGTGGAATGTAACATTCACCAACACTAAAAAAGTACACCAGGCCCTAAGAAAGGTCAACAGCACCTAAAAGGTTAGATCAATATCGATCTAAGATGATATCATCTATAAAATTTATAGATGATGTTATAAAAATTATACCCATGAAATTATTTATGCATAGTAAACCTTCGGTCTGTATTCTCTTACTGCACTGTTTACTATGCTCACTATTTTTGTAACCTTTAATGCACTGTTTCCGACATCAATTTTTCTATAAATGAATTTGATTATAATAGTACTTGGTTGTTAGAAAGAATATCAGTTTCGTCATAAATTGTATTTATTGAGTTGTTGTAGCATACTTCTTTCATTGTAGTCCTTCATTTACTATTTACAGTGGACACTACTATAACCATTATAACAAAAAATAAACTTATAATTATGACATACATTAACACTCCCTGAAACATTTCTAACATGAATTTAATTTATAATTGCAACTTACAGTAAACAAAACCTATAATCAATTATAATGTTAGAGTAAGGTTTATTCATGTTGTTATCAATGTTTAAATTGTAAATTGAAGATACTTAAATACCTTTCTTGGAGGATTCTTCTAGTAACAGATGTTCCTCCCAACCTTGAGCGAGGCTATCATGTCCTCTTCTCCCCCCTTGCTCCTCACTAGGGCCTGCGTAATTTCCCGAGACAAGAAGTTAGACCTCATGATCAAAATCCAGTCTTTACTTCTCTTGGGTATTTCTTGATCTCCACTTGTTTTCACACCAACTCTGGATATCTCATAGAAACAACCTATTGCTGAACCCCAACATCCTTTCTGCATATAACCCCTTCCCTTCTTAGGATTTTCCTTTTAATCCTTTTTGGGAAGGTAATTGTCAAAACTGTCTCCACCTTTACCCTGGTTCTTGGAAATCAGTTACTTCGTCCTTTTTACTCAAGGCATTTATTGATTAACTCTTTTCTTATAAAAAAAAGGCAAAAGATAATATATGAAATTACTTCTAATGAATATCCTTATTCGTTACTCATTCAAAATGTGCCATAACAAGTTTATATACCAATAAGTAAATTAAAATAAGGTGTTACATCTTCCCCTGTTGAAACAAACACCATCCTCAGTGTTATTTTTTCAATGAGAACAACTCCGGATAGGCTTCGTGAATAACATGCTCGTCCTCCCAAGTAGCCTCCTCTGGGCCAAAGTGCTTCCACTGCACTTTAAATTGGGGGATGACTCGCCTCCCGAGTGTTATTTCTCTCCAATCTAGAATATGTTGTGGTTATACGAGGAACTCACCGTCAAGTTCTACCTGAATACAACAAGTGTCATAATTGATTCAAATAAGAAATCTAATTTTGATACAAACGTAATAAATTGTTGACTTACATGTATACCCTGCCAATGTATCTCATGTTTGGGATCGTGTACATAACCATTCAATAGTGATAAATAAAACATGTTATGTACTAATATATGGCTTGGTAGGGCCAGTCGATAGGCCATTGTTCCTATCCTTTCTAAAATTTCGGATGGTCCGCAATATCTGATAGCCAATTTGGCACAATAATTCCACCTCAATGTGCTCTTTTTTGGTTTAATTCTCACATAAACATGGTCTCCTACCACAAGCTCCCATAAATTTCTTTTCCGATCACCATAAATTTTTTGTTGGCCTTGAGATGCCTTCAAGTTATGCCTGATCTTCTTTACTTCTCGTTCCATTTCCTCTAGCATGTTTGGCCCAAGCATCATCTTGTTTCTAGGCTGCTCCAATTTATAAGAGTACGACATTGTATTTCATACAATTCTTCAAAGGGGCTCATCTTAAGGGATTCATGATATCCGTTGTTCTAGGAAAACTCAACCAAATGCAGATATTCTTCCCATTTCGTAGGTTGTTGCATCATGTACATGTGCATCATGTCTTCTAAAACTTGATTCACCCTCTCTGTTTTCCCATCCATTTGAGGATGGTAGGAAGTATTAAATTTAATTTCATCCCCAAGAAATTAAATAACATCTTCAAAAATTCTAATGTAAATTTTACATCACGATAAGAGATGAAAATTCAGGGAATTCCATGTAGTCTAAGAATTTCTCATGAAGATATCAACAATTTGTACTGGCTTGTAAGTTGACTAGATGGGAATGTAATGAGCCATGTTGTTGAGTCTCTCAACTGCCACCATAAGTGAATTATTGTGTCTTTTTTTCCTAGGTAGTCCAGTGATGAAATCAAGGGAAATGACTTCCCACTTCCATTCTGGCACTCAAATAGGGTGAAGCAATCCTTCAGAATATTGATGCTCAAACATAATTTGCTGGCACTCCAAGCTCTTGGTCAAATATTATGTAATTTCCTTCACATTACAGGCCAGAAATAAACTTTCCTAATTGCAGTTAACATTTTCTGATATCCTGGATGTCCTACATAGGAACTCTTGTGATAGTCATCTAAAATAAATCTTCTTAAATTATTTTGATAAGGGATATATATTCTTTTCTTGTAGACTAGGAACTGCTTATCATTGATTTCATAGTCTGAATTTTTTCCTTGTTCTTCATCTTATTTTTCTTGCTGCCATAAGAACTGATATTCGGGATCTTTCTTTGCTACCTCCATAATCTATTCTTGAAATTTGAATTCAATTTTGTTAAAGTAAATCTCATAGATGCCATGTAGTTTCCTGCTTAAGGAATCGACCACCCAATTCTCTTTACCTTTCACGTGTTGGATATCAAATCGAACTCACTTAGGAATGTGTTCCATATTTCTTGGCGAGCATTCAGATAAAATTGTTTAAAATAGCTAGTTAAAATTCTATGATAAATTCTTAGCACGAATCTTTTTCCTAACAGATAATGCCTCCATATCCGCAAGGTATGCACCACCATAGTTAGTTCCAAGTCATAGGTAGAATACATCTGCTCATGATCCTTTAGCTTCCTAGATTCATATGCTATGACTCTTGCTTCTTGGGTCAAAACTGCTCCTACCCCCTCCTTACATGCATCAGTGCATACTTCAAATTCTTTACTTAGATCTGCTACTTTCAGAAAAGGGGTAGTAGTTAAAAACTCTTTCAATAACTCAAAATTGTTCTGAAATTCCTGAGTCCACTTAAAGGCCCGCCCTTTCTGTTGTAATGAGGTAATGGGAAAAGCTATTTTATAGAAAACAATGATGAATCGTCGGTAGTGGCCAACCAAAACCATAAATGAACGTATGTCTGCTACGTTCTTTGAGACCTTCCATTCCATTATTTTCTTTATCTTTTCTGGCTCCACAACGATCCCTTCAGCAGAAATGATGTGTCCCAAATATTTTATCTGCTACTTGAAGAAGTCACGCTTACTAAACTTAGCATAGATCTGATGTTCTCGTAAAAAATTTAGCACAATGTGCATATGCTCCTTGCGCTCTTCCATATTCTTGGAGTAAATTAATATATCATCAATAAAAATTAAAACGAACTTATTCAAGAATGGGTGGAAAATTCCATGCATTAAGCTCATAAAGGTTCCTAGTGCATTGGTTAACCTGAATGGTAACACCACAAACTCATAATGTCTATACCGGATACGACAAGCTATTTTGGAAATATCACCATCCTTAATCTAAATATGGTGATACCCAAACCTTAATTCAATCTTAGAAAACACTATAGCTCCCTTCACTTGAGAAAATGTATCATCTATGCATGGTAATGGGCACCTATTTTTAACAATCATTTTGTTGAGATGTTGATAATCCCTGCACATTCACATAGTACTGTCCTTCTTCTTCACAAACAGCACTGGTGCTCGCCATGGAGACACAGTGGGCCAGATGTAACCTTTATCCATCAATTCGTGCAGCTGAATTTTTAATTCCATTAATTCAGGAATGCTCATTCTATATGGAGCTCAGGACACAAGTGCTTCCCCAGGTATTAATTCTATTGTAAATTCTATGTCTCTTTTTGGTAGAAATACTGGGATTTCCTCAAAGAATACATCTCGAAAATATTTCACTATAGGAATATTTTCCAGCATAAGGGTCTTGTCTATGGAATTGGAGAATCCGACCTAGATTGCATAGAGTTGATACCCCTTCCTTATGCATTTACTGAGTTGAGATGTTGTAATGGGTCGCAACTGTAATGATTTCATAATGCCATGCAGTTCTTGATGTGTACCATCCTTTGATTTAAAATAAATAACTTTATCCTTGCAGTCCACTAAAGACCAATGTTTCTCTAGCCAATCCATTCCCAATAGGATATCATAACATCCTAGAGGTACAATGTTGAGTTCTACAGTTTTGTGCTAGTCTCCAATACTCAACTCACATTTTGATATTTTGGCATTGACTCTTCTCCTTGCCCTTGTAGCCAGCTGAACTAGCCAAGGATTCTTAAATTTCTGATTGTATAATTTACAGTTTTCAACTATACGGGGGTGTATGTATCTCAAACTAGCTCCAGAGTCAACTAAAATAGCGACAGATTGGGTTTGTAGCTTACCTTTTTATTATATCATAAATGGCTAAAAATCCATTTCTCGGTCCTCCAGAGCAGCATTGATTCTTGGTATGTTTCGAGCTACATCTCCCACAGTAGATGCATGTTTCACATTTGCTGCCAGTTAATTTCTCCCTCGATGGGGAAAATTATTGAAATAATGTGCCTCCCCACACCCCCAGCACTACAACGGAGGTTTCTAGGGCTATCCAATGTCACGTCTGCTACATGCTTCAGTATGGCGCTCCTCTCCTACCCACTTGGTCTTTGGTTAACTCTTTCCATTCTATTTATTTATGATATTCCTTGCAGCATTCTTTAAATTTCCATTTCTGTTATTTCTAATATTGATAAAGATTTTTTGTCCTTTTCGGGGCGGCCAAATTTTCCTGGTTTCTCCCTTTGATTTGGATTTCTGATAGCACATTTGTGCTTTCCTTATTTCTCCATCCATGTTTTTTGGGTTTACAAACTCAATCCTCTCTTTCATATGTATCGGAAATATGCTCAAAAACCGCCGCACCTTTTCCTTTTCATCACACAAATAAGATACATATCTTTTTTTTTTTTCTAAATAAGAGTAATCTATTAACAGAGTGATAAAAATGCAACGTGACCGCAGTAAAAAACTACTGCCTTGGAGGCATAAATGTCATGAAAACCAGTTGTGGAGACTGCCCTTTGATCGGGAAACCATTCAGACAAAGATAGCCAAAACCCACGCAGGGGAGCCAGTTGTGATTTTTTTGAGTTTGCATAGGACCAAAATTATACAAAAATAAGCTGAAAAACCTTGAAACCACTTGAACAAAGACAAGCCCAATAGTGTGGGCAGTAGGAACATAAGAAAGACAAGCAGAAGGCATACTAATCATTAGGAGGCTCTTCTACAATTCGACACCAACCTGAAGCCATCAAGTCTCTGGCCAGAGCTTCCTCGGATTCAGAGGGACTGGGATCAGCTGGAGCCATAACCATATCAAAAACGCTGCTGGCTGGAACCTCCGGCACCTGCAACGACGCACTGCCAACCCCCATCTGAAAATTTGAAGTCTGGGCAGGATCCATCTCAGGGCCAGCAGGAAGGGCGTTGGACTCCTCATGAAAAACCACCGTGAAGACCGCAGTGATTCTTGGGCGAATCAGGGAGCTGGTGAAGGTAAAACGTGCAGAGCCTATTGTGGGAGGAGGCGAGGTAGTAGGAGGGCGGGGAGTAGGGGAGCTCCAACCATGATGGGTGTCAAGATAGTGCACCCTTCCACTGCGTGTGCAAGGGTAATGGCCGGGCATTATGCCGCTGGAGAGAGAGGCCGAGACCGAAGATGGGCTGGAGTGGTCTCTTGCAGGACGACCCCTTGTGCCTCCACGACGACTCCGAAGCCTGTGGCGCAAACGAGGCATTGCGGAAACCAAATGTATCCAAGCAGCCACAGTGGCAGGGGTAAGAGAACTTGAGACCAGAACGGTGATTCGAGACAAATGCCGAATGTGCAGAAGAGGTTCCACTTTAGTCGAACTGGAGCGCTGCTTCAAGAGATGAACCCCCTTCAGACTGCTCAAGATAACAGGATTGACGATAACGATTCCACGCAGGTAGAGAGACGATTTGATACCAGAGAGGAGAAGGAGGTGGACGCAATGCGTTTGAGACCTTGGCATCATGGTCTTATCGTGACTCCACTCCTTAATATTCCTACACGCTTGTTGGAAATCCCCCATAATTACTGATGAATTGAAGAGATCTGCCCAGAAGCGAGTGATAGCAGAGGCTAGATCGATGGGCATGAGGCGAGGTACAAAACTAGTTGGAATGGATCCTTTGGTTTCTACGAGATTTAAATGCACAAATCCGTTACAAATCACACTGAGATCTTCGCTGTCCGGGGTGGGCAGGTGTCGAACCACCTCGCCGCACCTTTGTCCCATCGAATCAGACATCTGTCGGAGCACTCGCATCCGGGAAATAAGATATATATCTTAATAATGAAGTAATTTTGTAATAAATTCATCCATAGACATCAGCACCAATTTTAGATCATGGAATTCTAGGGATTTTTCATTGTAGAATCGTTCAGTCAGATAATTATCCTTGAGATTTTGCTGAAACTCATCCCAAGTTACGTTATGATCTTCAACCCCATGCACGTTCTTCATTTCTTCCCACCACAATTTCAATTTCTCCCGTAGCCGATAAATGGATAAACGAGCTTTAATTTTGTTGTTATATTCGTACACTTGAAAGTACTCGTTAATTTTTATTATTCAGGCTTCTTCCATTTCTTCAGCCTCTCCATTGAAGGTAGGAGGCTTGATCTTCCATAATTCACCCTATAATTCCACTTTTTATTTCTTTGGCTCTTATCATTTTGAGATATTCCCAGATTTAGCCTCATTGTAGGTTCGAATTTTATTACTCTGTCACGTTTGGTTGCCTTCGGGATTGTCATGCTTTGGTTTTTGTTGTTCTCCTTCTCCTTGAGTATCCCTCTCAAGATTGGGTTGTGCAGTGGGATGATTCTCTCTATCCAAAAGAATTTTTAGTATCCATTCCTTCTCCCTCATTAACCTTTCATTATCACTCCGCACTTTGAGGATCTCTGTGTGAAGTTGCTGCACAGTATCAAGTAATCTATTTGTGTGTCATTGATGTTCTTCCAACATATTGCTTGTTTTTTGATGCTGGTATACACTTAATTGCACCCACATTTCGGGATTGACTTCAGGATGGGTCATAGGATGGGTTTCCCCTGTGTTCGTGGGTGTCTGGTTACTATATCCTCTCCTCATGGTAGCTCAATGCTAACTTTTCCCTATAATGTACACAATTTTTAACATTAATCATAACGAAAAACAACCATGTTATTGTCTTGGCCCATCTGGCCCCAGTGCGTAACCACGCTCTGATACCACTTGTAACATCCACACAGTGATTACTTCCACTCATGTACAAAAAATAAAATTATTTGCTCGTGACTATCTTATTATACTAACATATGGATACATTAGTCCATGAAATTATTTACTAAACCCTTATGAAATTATGAAATTATAGATACATATATATACATTGGTTTTTTCATTTATATATATATATATATATATTCCCATCCACTATATCAACTCAACCCTTAAGATATGCACATGCATATTCTTATAAATTCCAACTTGAATGATCATTCTAAAGAATATTTAGAAAGACTAATTTTAATACTCAAAAAATAATTTAGGAAATCTAAATAGTACTCGAGTTCACAAACTCCTAGTCTACATACATGGTAATGTCCTTCCGAAGTTTAAATCTTTAAACATATACTATGTCATTGAGTTCGATGGTCCCGTTGGGATATCCAATGTGTTTGACATTAATATATTGTGTACCTTACCATGTTAATTGAAATTGCGATAATGTAATAAGTCCTTGTCAGTACTTAGATTCCTTAGTGCATATGATAACCATTGTGAAGATTGAATGTTTGCACAATTGTATTGACGGGTTCTATTAATAGTTTTTAATATCACATATCTTGATTGTTGTGTTGACCTCCACCTGCCTCGTTCTCTGATCTTGGGAAACTCTGACCATCTAATTCTCATCCCTTGGAAATTGATGGTGCCGACGTAGGGATGGATGGTTTGGGTAACCACCCACTCCATCCTTCCACCTATGTTTCATTTCTCCCACCATCAAGGTCAGGATTTAGCTCTGGAATCTTTTGTTCATTTCTCATGTTAAACTTTAGGTAATTCCCTCTATGATATGATGCCACCGATGGAATGACCATGTCTCTTGGGTATTCCAAGTCCACAGAGGTATTATAATGTGTTTTCTTTTAATCTTTGCTGGCCATTAAATTGCGTCTAATACTTGCAAATTCATTTTTTCTAAAAAAAAATTCCCTTTGCAATAGAATGGTAGTATGAAGAGTTGTGACTCTCTGTTCTTCTCGGAGGTTCTCTCAACTCTCCAGGGATTCAGTTCCATTTCAGAGAGAGACATACCAACTTTGTCTTCATGCAGCCTACCAGGCCTTCTCATCACTGCGGGTATAGTTTTCGATTGTATTATATTACGATTCATTCTTTTTTAGTTTTTGTCTTTTTTTTTTCTTTCATGGCTGTAACCCCCACAACCTGTGTTGTGGATGCAGGGTTTGGAAGGCCAGTTATGATGGACTTCAGGATTATTCTGAGAGCTACACGAGTTAATTTACGGGTAGGCTCTTCTATTATTCACTGTTATAATACTATAAACTCTGTTAGCTTGGTTTTCTCATGTCTGTAACCACAACTACCCCCTCTGCCTCTTGCAGGGACTAGGGCTTTTTCCCTCTAGAAACTTTTTCGGCCTAGCCATAATTTTCTTGTTTACTGGTTAAAGTTTAAAGATGGGATTCCACCTGGGCTTGGCCCTCTATGCCAAATTACTCAATTCCTATTTAATTAAAGTATATTAAATCTATTGAAGGAGAGAAAGGACTTAATTTCTCAATTTAATTTCTCGCTCTATTTTTGTTTGGTACTTTTTCCATTACTTGGACTTTCTATCAGCTTACCACTACTCTATATTTACCTATAGTTTCCTCCTACATGTACTATTTCCGTCTTCAAGTTATCTTTTCCTTTTTTCTTTGTTTCAGTGAATGAACAATATAAGGGGTTATCCTTCAAATAAATGAGGACTGTCTATTTTCATTCATTTTTAGGCTCTACAGTCATGTATTTTCTAGTTAATATCAACCTCTACTACGCATTACTTGTTTAAGCAATACTAGGTTGTTAATTGATTTTCTTTTGCATATTTTGGCTTATTATTTTCAATTTCCTACCAGTGTTCTTAATGAAATGTCTAAATATAAATATTTTTATATATTTTATGTGTTAATGGATAAAGGGACATGAACCCAGACCCATCCCTTGGGTCCGGGTATTAAACCCGTAGGCCAATACCAAAAAAATTCGTTTTTCATAATAAATGTTCGGCCTGTATTCTCTTATTGCACTGTTTACTATGCTCATTGTTTTTGTAACCTTTAATGCATAGTTTCCCACATCATTTTTCTATCAATGCATTTGATTATAACAATACTAGGTTGTTAGACAGAATATTAGTTTTGTCATAAGTTGTATTTACTGAGTTGTTGAAGCATAATTCTTTCATTGTAGCCCTTCATTTACCATTTATAGTGGACCATAATATAACCATTATAAGAGAGAATAAATTTATAGTTATGACATACAATAACACTACCTGAAACATTTCTAACAATAATTTAATTTATAATTGCAACTTACAGTAAACAATAACTGTAATCAATTATAACGTCAGAGTAAGGTTTATTCCTACTGTTATCAATGTTTAAACTGTAAATTAAAGATACTTAAATAACTATCTCAGAGGATTCTTCTAGTAACAGATGTTCCTCCCAACCTTGTGCGAGGCTATCACGTCCTCTGCTCCCCCCTTGCTCCTCACCAAGGCCTAGGTAATTTCCTGAGACAAGAAGTTAGACCTCAGGATCAAAATCCAGTCTTTACTTCTCTTGGGTATTTACTGAGCTCCACGGGTTTCCACACCAGCTCTGGATAACTCATAGCAATAGCCTGTTGGTAAACCACAACGTCCTTTATGCATGGAACCCCTTCGCTTATTAGGATTTTCCTTTTAATTTTTTTTTGGGAAGGTAACTCTTAGAAATGTCTCCACCTTTACCCTGATCCTTGGAAATCGTTTACCAATCAATTATTTCCTCCTTTATACTCAAGAAAATTATTGATTAACTATTTTTGAATAAAAAAATGACAAAAGATATATATTAAAGTATTTTTAACGAATATCATTCTTAGTTACTCATTGAAAATGTGCCATAACAAGTTTATATACTAATAAGTAAATTAAAACAAGGCGTTGAAGTATTTATTTCAGATTCCACAAAACCCTAAAAATATATATTTGTAAAAAGAGATTTTTTTTAATATTTGAAGAGGTAAAAATGTAATAATATAGTGTGCAATATAAATAATTTTTTTGAATATGTTTTCTAATTTAGAATATAAAATTGTTTATTAAATTAAAAATATAAAATATTAAAAAAGAGTAAGTAATTCCGTATAAAGCATTTTTGAAAATATTTAGATAGTTTATTGAAAATTCAAACATTATATAAAACAAAACAACTTATGTATCCTTTGCTTTTATAAGTTATGCATGTAATATGAAAACTATTTGGAATCTTAATGAAACTACTCCTTGATCTCATGATCAGAGACTAAATGATTACCCAATTATCTTTAGCATATTAATTTATAGAAAACTTTAACAAATATAATGGTTTGAAGAGTATTTTTTTAATTCAAGCGTCTACGGAAACAGAGTTTTAGTTGTGGCGGAAGAATTCACATTGCAAGCCAATGCATTTAGGTAGTTTGGTAAATCCGTGTTTAAAGTGGGGATGACATAGTTATATAATTTTTCGAAAGTATATTATTATTATTATTATTTTAATTATTATTAGATTTTAATATAATTTTTTTTAAAAAAAATCTAAAATAACCTCATAAAATATTAATATTTAAAATTTAAAATTATTGTTAATAAATTTAGTAACATAGTAAACACAGACAAATGAATGTAACTTATTCAACACATCAGTATAGTATAATGTATTTTAAATTGAATTCATTTTTCTAATACTATATAAAATTATAATTATAATTATAAGAGAATTAAATTTGATAATGGTAGATAAAAATTTTAATTTAATTATAAAAATTTCTTTAATTTAAATATTTATTTTCATTAACGTTATATTTATGTTCGGAAATATTATCATATTAATTATAAAATTTGAGATTAAATTTTGAAATGATAAATGCTTTTATAAAAATAATATTTTAAGTATGTTTATTTCATATATAATAATATAGAATTGTTTATAACACATATTTATAAATAAATTATTAACATATAATAAAATATTAATATAAATTTATATAATTATATAATTATATTTATTTTAATTAATCTCATATTTATTTATGCTAAATAAATATTATCATAAATTTTGAAATGATAAAGGTTCTTATAAAACTAATACCTTAACTATGTTTATTTCATATATATTATAAATATATAACTGTTTATAATTATAAAGAAATTATTAACATATAATAAAATATTAATAAAAATATAAATAATTATACTAAATGAATTAACAATATGATGTATATATAAATTACAAAATAAAATAACTAAATTATTCAGTAAATATTTCTCAACAAAATCTATTATTATAAGATAGATTGCAAAATATTTGATTCATGGTGGACCTTAATATCGGTAGAGGAGGAAAGCTCCTATTTACTAGTACATTGGATTATTTTTTAGTTTCTAAAACCTTATGGATTTTGGCCTCTTAGTTGAAACATCTATTCTTCCAAGAATAAGATAAAATCATTAGTCAATGCATTTGAAATTGGATCTAAAATTTTCTCTTCATAATTGCCCTTTTAGATTTGAAATTTCTAGTTACAAGGCCCAATTGTTTTTTGGCACAATCCAAATTTTGATGGGAGGACTTGTAAGTAAAAGGTTGGAATTTCATGAACACCTTTCAACTTAGGCTCAAGGATTTTAAATTAAAACACATAGAATGGAACAAAAGGGAATTCAGTCATATCTCTACTAAGAAATATGTTCTAGAGTCTCACTTGACCCATAACCAATAATAAATTATTCAAAATGGACACAAAAATAATTTGATTCTAGAAGTACAATTGATTAATCAACTTGAGTAGTGACATAAAAAAGAAGAGACCCTTTGGAAGAAAAAATCTCATGTCCAATGGAAAAAAAAATGAGGTGAGGAACTCCAAATTCTTATGTAAATCCATGATTAAACATTATGATAATAACATGATCTTATGACTCTCTTGCAGGGATGGCACACACCTGGTTTAGCATGAGATACAACAATAACTTGTATCATCTTAGCATCCTCTGCTTACAGACCCCTCCTTGAAAAAATCTACTGCCATTCAATGAAACACTTATCACATCCATAACCTTTTTCATCCAAATTATAATTAGGCCCTGATGATGGAAGTTTGATTCACAATGCCTATGAGTAAAGCCCATGGTCCCAGTTGCTTTACAATTGAATTCTTTTAGGCCCATTGGTCCTTCATAGGTTCTAAAGTGCATACTTTGGTTGAAGAATAAAATCACAATCCCAAAAGGTATGATTAGGTCTTAGAGGTTGTTTTATTGCTTTAATTCCTAAATTTAGTAGGTAAGATGATCGCAATGGATTCCAAAAAAATTTCCTTTGTAATGTGATTTAAAAAATGATATCTTCATTCATTGTGAACAACCTTAAATCTACTTAAAAAAACTATCATATCTCTAGAGCATACAAGTTTTGTGGAAGGTTGTTAAATTCTTTATGGGATTATAGAAGCCTGTGAGGTTACTCACTCCTTGGAAAAATCCAAATAGGATGGTATTCTTATTAAACTTGACCTGTCCAAAGCATCTGGCTTGGTAAATTGCGATTACCTTATTCAAACTGTTCAAGCCTTTGGATTTTGGCTGAGTGGATCGATTTGATCAAGGCCTTAATCTAAACCTCCTTTTATTATATTCTCTTGAATAAATCTCTAATAATGAATTTTAATACCTATAGAGGCCTCTGCTATGGACACCCTATTTTTCCTTTTCTATTCATCTTGGCAGTTGAAGAATTTGAAATATAACTCAAACAAGTTGGGAATGAAGATAACAGTAAGGCTCTCCACCTTTATGGAAATCATTTACGGATCAATCATCAACAATTCATTGATGAAATTATATTGTTTTCCCTAATGAGGGAGACCATGGATTTGAAATCGATCCTCAAGGAATTTCTGCAGCAATCGGTGATGTTTACAAATGGGGAAAATCTAATGTTTATTTTTTAAACACTAATGAAACCATTAGGAGACATCTATGTCATCTCCTAGACCTTTGAATTAGTACCCGTATAAAAATATATGAGCTCCACTGGTATAAAAATCCTTGATATCTGCTAGTTGCAAAGGTATTCTACAATGGATATCTAATAAGCTTGATATTTCAGTGTTTTGATATATCAACATGATTGGAAAGCTTATCCTCATCAAGATTGTTCTTGAAGCTCTTCCTATATATATATGTTGTCATATTTAGATACTTCTAAAGTCATTGTCAAATACATTACCTCCCTTTAGGGATAATTTATTTAGAGAGGCATAAATAAAGAAAATAAGTGGTCATTAGTCACTTAAGAGAAGCTTTTTATGCCTAATTTGGCTGGGGATTTAGGATTGAGGGACTCAGATATTATAAATAAAGTGTTGGAAACGAAATTATGATGATAATGGCATCAAGGAGGAGATTAACTCTGCAAATAAATGCAAGATAGGAAATATGGTCACTCCTCCTCCAATGAGAAGATTTGTGAGGAATTGAATATTCTTTAGGTTCCTCCATATGGATTTTGTCGTATGATAAATATAATTTAATTCAAAAACACACTTTTTGGGAGAGTTAGGATTACCACATCACATTTATTTGGAATTATTTTTTGAAATAGTTCCTACAATTAAGGGATCAAGACAATATCAAATATTTATTTGTAATTAATTTAGAGCATTAGGGTCTTACTATTGCAAAATTTTGGAAGCTAACTCAAGGCACTAAGCTATGGAAGGAATGGAAAATAGTTGAATATTTTTCATCAAATCTAACCCTCTCTTCTTGGAAAATTTTAGCTTACGAGTTCAAAAATTAGAAAATATTCATTTCATAGGATTTAGACAAACTTTTGTGGGGATATTAAACCAAAGGATGTTTACCCTTAAGGAATAATCTTCTCTAATTACAAATTCCTAGGACATCGACCACTTGGAAGAATAACTTTTATTCATGTAAAAGGAGACAAAAATTGAAGGAGTTGATCACATAAGCTTCGAGAAAAACTGCAAGATAATTCAAATGAGTATCTACTTGCCTCTTAGATCCTCACAGTTGGAGAGAATTCGAATTTACAAGTTATATAATCATATTTTTGTTTCTCTTCAAGTCATCATACATGAAATCTAGTTGGACCCTTTCCAAAAGACGTGTCTATTTCAACATGACTGAACTAGTATAAATATAAAATACAATATCTCCATTTTTCCACCTAGCTTGGAAAAAAATACAATGACGATATTCAAACCTAATATAAAAGATAAAAGGGTACATAGATCTTCAACCTTGTGAATTTAACTTTTTGCTTTTGGTTTCTTGTCTCTATCTTGGGTTAAGAATTTCGGTGGTATTTTTATCTTCTTTATTTACAAGTTATATTCAATTGAATTTCAAGTCCTTTTGTGGCATTTTTTTGAATTTATTTCAGCCTCCTTGTGACCTTAAAAAGAAACCTTGTGGAAGACTACATCTTGGGTTCTTGACAAAACAAACCTCAGCCTCTTAGCAGTCATCCTATAGCTCAGCCTTGAGGCAAGGATTTAAGCCTGAATAAGGCTCAAACCTATGATCATACCTTGGACTTCAAACCTGTTGTTTCTTATTTCAACCCTTCAAGCTATCGAACCTGTCAAAGGGGTATAATTCAGACCTCTCAAATATATGGATACTTTGGGATAGACCTTAGTCTTTTCAAAGAAGACTTAGACCTATGAAAAAAATTGTATTTGTGGATTAATATTAAACGTGGACACTTGAACTATTGGATCTATGACATAAAAAAAAATTGAGACCTGAGAACAATTGAACAAAATTCATCGTGTGGATAAAGAGACACAAACTTTGTGGAATAGGTATTTACCTCAAACCTGTACAAGTATGGTTCTTGTAGAAGGGATTTGGCCTTGAAGAGAAGGAATTATTTTAAATCATTATTTAAAAAACTTGAAGATGCTTGTGTGGAAATATTGTAGCCTTTGCTATAGTAGTCTTTGAAAATATTTGTTGTAGGATACATGGAGCATTGTTTGGGTAGACCTTAGAGAGGTTTCTCTAAATATATTATCATCCTCGTTGAAGCATATTTCTAAGCTTTTTTGACGAGATTTTAGAAGCATTTTTTAATACATCCTTTAAGCATTATTGAAGGCTTATTGAATACATTTTGGAGAATTTTTGAACTAATCATTTATTGTATAGTTTTGAGTTGACCCTATTAGAGCTTCAAGTTGTTGAGGGGATTGCAGTCCTCATTTTGACCACGTTGGAGCTTAAATTTGTTCAAGTTTGGAGCCTTGAAAAAGTGAAATATTTTATTATACAAGTTGGAGCTTGATTTTTTCCAAAAGAGGAATGGATTCCTCACTATCTTCATCAATAAAATTATTTTTGTTTCATTTCTTGTGTTCTGGTTATACATGTGATAAAAATATTAACTACCATAATACAAAAAATGAGATAAATATTGCTTCACCCCAAAAATTTCCAACAATTTGTAACAATTCCAGCTTCTTAAAGTCAACTTAACAACTAGAAACAATATTTTTGAATCAAATGACTAGTAAGCATGCTAAGGTTCCCCAATTTTATGGAACACATTTTTATTTCTAGAAGTTCAAAAGGAGTACTACGTAATGTCTCTTAGAGTTCAAGTTTGAAAATATGTCATAAATGGATACAAGATCCCATTCCCTCTTCGAATGGATCTAGAAAGGAAGAAAGCATATGTGGTAAATGAAAAGGCCTTGGATTCTATAGTAGGTGGGTAAAGAGATGTGGGACAAGATCATCCATATCGATGAAGGAGATGACAGGGTAAAAAATGAAAAAATTAAAACCTATAGAAGTCATTTTGAAAGCCCAGGATGAATAATTAAGAGGGTATTGTTTCTATTTTTTTCCAAGTAGATGAGGCAGTTAACTATCTCAAAGGTGTAGGTGAAGATTTCAAGGAAAAGATGATTGTAAAAAAGGTCTTGAGATCTCTTCCAAATCATTTTAATGCCATGGTTTGTGCCATAGAATAATTAAAATATTTAGAATCTCTATCAATGGATGAAATTCATGGAACGCCATAGCATACGATAGGATTTTAGGAAATTCAGCTCAAAATGAAGTTACAGTGAAGGCAGAAAAGACATCAATAAAGTGGAAGAATTATGATTGTAGTAGCAATGATTATAATAATGAAATGGTACAATTTGTTAAGAATGAAATGAAAGGATGCAAGCTCAAAGTTAAGTTACCTCTCATTTACTTTATTTGTCATAAAATAGAACATTATGTAGCAAATTTTCCTTTTAAAGATGATAGTGATGATGAATATAGACATAAAAGAATATCATTCAAGAAGAAAGGCTAAAAAAAAAAATTTGTTCTGTAAATAAGACAATTATGAGTCAAATGATGAAAAATAATATGGTGGAAGTAATGAAGTACTATTCATCACATTAAGAAATGAAACAAATAGTAAAAAAGGATAAGCAAGTACAAAAGAAGAAAAAGGAAACGTGGAGGAACTATTGATTACTGCCATCGAAGAAAATGAGAAACTTAGAAAGAGGAATGAAAATTTGTTTCAAGAAATCAACCCTCTCAAAACCAACGAGGAAGAAGCTAAAATAAGAAAATAAGATGAAGGAAAAGGAAGAAATCTGTGAAAAATTGGAAGTTGAAGTTTTATCTCTAAAAGGAAGTAAGACAAAGCTAACAAGGATTTGAAGAGTTATAAAACCTTATATGTCATTCGCAGCTCTCAAAGGCCACTAAATGATGAACATATACTTGGATATACAAGTGAATCTTCCAATTCAATGGAGAAACTAATGTTCATCATGAAGAAAATCCTAGATGTTTTGTTTATGTCCTCCAAGGATCTCAACATTATAACATTGTAGAAAACAAAGTTCATCCAATGAATGAGTATTCTATCCCTAAAAGGAGTATCCAATTAAGGAAATATTATCCTAATATGTATCAAACTATTTCCTTTCACCACTATTTATTTTGTAAAAATTTTGGTCATCGGGCAAAACATTGCAAGGCCTATGGTGCTAAACATTAAAATAACATTGTTGATATGAAGAGGAAAGGCCAAATGAGGAATTGTAACTCTTTTTCTCTTCTTTCAAAGTATATTTGATAAAGTTAAAAATTCAATAATCTAATCCATGTAGCACAAAACTATCCTCTAGAACAAAGAGAGAAAGTTTAGAGAATAAAAATTGAAGTGTCTAACTCTAAAAATAATAGTGTATCTTTATGTGCACAAAAACATGAAAGTATATGGTTTGTAGGTAGTGGATGTTATAGGCAGATGAAAAGTGAGGAGAAAATTCTCATCTCAAAAAGCAAAGAAAAGGATGGAAATGTGACCTTTGATGACAATGGATCTCCTAAAATTATTGTTAAAGGCACAATGAGTCTCTTCAACGGAAAGCAAAAAGAAAAAAATGCACTACATGTTGAAGGGCTCAATAATAATTTTCCAAGTTTCGGCCAAATCTTTGATCAAGGACATGATCTAATCTTTCATTCTAAGGACCATGAGATAAGGATATCTTCTCTAGGGAAATTGTTAGGAAGAGGTCTAAGAATTCTAGATAATGTATATATTATTAGTGAAATTCAAGGAGATATATTTTACATGAGTCTCAAAAATGAAATTTCTCTATGGAACAAGCATTTGGGTCATCTAAGATTTGATAACTTGGTAAATATTAGAAAAATTCAAGCAGTAAGAAATATCCCAAAAATTCCAAAGCTATAAAATGCTATTTGTGCATCATGTCAACATGGAAAACTAGGACCAAATTCAAATCAAGGGAATGTGTAACTAATTCATGTTTATCTATGTGGTCCATACATAACTCTACCTCTAGAATTAAGAAGGTACTTTATTCTATTTATTGATTATTATACTATAATTACGTCGGTATTTTTCATAAGGTATAGTCATGAGCACTGCATTGTTTTAAAACTTTCAAAGAAATGGTTGTTTTGACAATGCTAGACCCATCAACATTTAGGGGATATGCCTAATATTAAGTACCACTTAGACCTAAAACCATTTGGTGTAGGAGTCCCATATGGAAATACGACCTCATTTACAATACAATGGGTTTTAATGATGGGCCTTGGCTACAATACCAGATAAAGTGATGTATGGTGACTTTGGTAAGAGAAAGTGTGTGAATATACTGAAATTCAAATGTGATGCATGAAGGTTATAACACATTTAGGGAAAATGAGTGAGCCCCTTAGAATCTTGTAATAGTATGCAACTTGAAAGAGACACACGAGCATAATGACATTACAAGCTAATATGTGAAATAGCTCACAAGTTAATAGTGGTGAAACAATACAACAACACAAAATCAATAAGATTCATACCAATGCAAACGAAATAGTTCATAAGCATAATAGTAATTTAAATAAAATATATTAAAAATACAACAAGAATAGTCCTACTATATCCAAAAAATATGCATGAAAATGTGTCGGCTCAGATATATTATTAAGGTGAAGCTTCCATTCATATATATACCATTGACGAACCCCTAGCCCCCATAGTCGAATGTTAAGTCAGCATCACTTGCCCCTTTAGTGAAAGATACTCCCTATATGTTATATATAATCCCAAGATCTCACAAAAATCCTAAGCTCATGATTCTAACCCTAAGCCTAGGATAAATATTGGCTCCCAAAATCCTGTTACATGATTTATGAGGTTATATTTCTATCAAGAGGGGGTGACTCTTCAACTCCCCTCTATGACACTTGGACTACCATCATGAATCTTCAACTTATTTACAAATTACTATTCAATTACATTAATTCCACAATTGACATATGGAATTTCACTTAAAAATTATCTACAAAAGAATATTACAATACACTCATACCCATATAAGAAAAAATAGGGCAGATCCAACTAGACAACCTAATAGGACAAAACACTATCATGCTTGAGTTTGGGGAAACTCTAGCTCAAACAATTCTAATTGATTTCTTTCAATCACATATCGGTTCCAAGCTTGGTACTATGTGATGGCATCCCCAAACTATGCAATGATTTCTGGGTCGAACTAGACCCTAGCCTTCATGGCATCTAGGTCCAATCATTTGGAACTAGTTTTAACTTCCTTCTAGAGTAGGAACAACATATCGTTCACTTGGATAGGACCACTGATGTAATTCTTCATGTTCTGTCTTTTCAGCTTCAAATATTCCTTGGTTGAAATTTGTATAAGCTGCTCCAAGTATTCTTCAATCTCCTCCTTGGCCTGGTTCCCGGGTTTAACTTCCATTAGTGAGCCAACTAATGCGACCCTGTGTGATTTCACCAAGAAATCTAGATTTCTATTATAACCGTGTATATGAGGCCTGAATTCTACTAATGAATGAGGAAAGTTGGTTATTATTTTGGATCAACATCCAACCTCTTTATTTCTCCAAATATATGTGTTGCTTTATTTTCTTTCCTAAGTTAAGTGGTTCCCCTTTGTATCCCATTGGACATTCACTCATGGTGGCGATGAAAGATTGTACATTCCTGAGAGTTTTCATAAAGTCTTTACACTTCTACTAAAATCCATGGAAGTGGAGAAATTCCTTATGCACGCTAACAATATCCTTAAAGAGGCTTTGCATGGTATCTCCAAGTGTTAATACTTCAACAAGTATCACTTCCTTCATTTCCTCAAGATGGATCTGTATGAAAGCTACATATTGAGATGCTATGTGGAGTTGTTATACCTCTTGCCTAACAATCTACAAGTTCTTTTCCAATTTCTTGTTCTTGTCCATAAAACACTCAGTTCTTGACTTTGCCGCACCTACGAAGGCTAAATTAGTTCCGGAAATGGCATTGGGATTTTTATGGGTATTTGTCATAATCACTCGTTATCTAATAAATTCAGGCGATGTGAGGTTGTTTATAAAATTATTCTTAGGTGTTTGTACAATATTCTTCTAAAGTTAATCATATGATAGATTATACGTGTCCATGACTAGATCATCACGAAAAGGAACAACTTCCTCTACCTTTCATCGAGCTAAACATACTGTTGGAGGTGGTGGAGACCGACGCATGACTAGTTGTGTACCTAGAATTAGATCAACATCTTGATTTTTTGGTTTTGGTTCCACCTCCATATCTCTGATCTCAATTAATTATTGAATCTGTTGAGAAAGCTCTTATTTCTCTTATGTCTTCTCTCCTCCTCTACTGGTTTCAAATTATTTTCCTACTTCTTAGCTTGATTTTGTGATGTTTCTACTACTATTTCACTTCATCTCTCTTCTTCTTCCTTCTTCTTCTTCTTCTCTTCTGCTTCTCTTCCTCCATTTTCCTGTTCTCTTATCTCTTCCTCCTTTATTCTCTCTGCATCCCATTTTTCCTCTTTTCCTTTACTATTAAAGCTAATTTCATAATAGATAGATCCTCTTTCATGTTGCAGCTTTGTTCTCCACATAGCCTATAAGAAAACATTCTCTTTCCCTTATCCTAGATGGGGTTACTACCTTATGCTAACACTGCTTCCATAATTGCTTACTTCTATGCAGTCCCCTATGAAGTTCCTACAAAACTGAGTGGATTGTAGGATTTGGAGGCATTATAACAATTCTCCATGTATCCCCCTCTAGCCAATGAAATGTTCCACTAAGCCTTTGAAAGTGAATTCTCGCATAATGGTCTTCGCAAATACCATGGGCTTTGTATGGATTAAAGTATTAAGTACTTAATACAAACTCATCTATCACCTTTCCTTTGGTATCTGCGACTTTCAGGTTGTTGATGTTGTAAAATATAATGTTCATTGGAGGATTTGGCCATGGTGCTTTATTATGCTTATGAAAATTTGTTGACAACCCTATGGAGAGACGATATGAAAGTTATTGCATGACAAGATTGTTGGTGGCTTACCTTGGAAAAATATGTGGTGACTCCTGACCCCCAAACACTCTAAGGAAGGTTCCATCCAGTGAGGAAAACCAATCTGTTATCTACACTACTGCTCCTATTGTCCCATGTGACATGCGAACTGGTTCTTCCTTAAAAAAATTCTTGTACAATGGAATCAGGAAGTGGTGAGTTAGCTTCTCCATTAATCCTCAATGGCTACAATCTGAGAGTATTCTACGGTGGATGTACACGGTAGGGTATCGAGGTGTCCAAGTTCGATGCATGCTAGGGAATGCATTATGCACATAGATTGCATCTAACGTATATGAATACATATAGAATCTTTATTGCTTGCCATTGGGAGGATTTCAAGTGTTTTATAGATGGAATCTTAACTGTTGTGCCAATAAATATAACCAGTTAAACAAATTCCCCCTATTCACAACCTAGTTCAATAAGACTACCCACCCTTCAGGAAAGGTCGCAGTGCTATGCTAACTATGTATTCTACACACAAAGGCAAGGAAGAGATGATTAGCCCTTCTGAGAGACTTTGTATTGTATGTGTTGTTGGGTTTATATCCAAATTTTGATGGCTCTTTCACCCAAAATTTAACAATGTACTTGATGCTTACATAGTTGCTGGTGGCATAGGAGTATGAGTCTATTAGTTCTTTTGACTAAGGAAAATTTTACATAAGAGAGTAATCTTATACGAGAAAAGTAGCAATATTGTATCTTTTGGAATGTCTAAAATTCATAATCTTCAGATTAATATGTGAAATAATCCAGCTGATAACATATTCACATAGGGAGGTTGGAATATGCATGTAACCCTTTGTGATCTTGACCACCAAACATTGGCATATACCTTCTAGTCCTCTAGATCTCTGTTGAATCCCTTTGTTGAAAAAGATTTGTTCACTTTTTTCCATTTAAAATATGCTTCCATTTCCATAAACAGTTCAACGTCTGAATACAATGGAAATTTTAATGGCATATTCTCAGACTATTCCCTGGTACACCTTTCTGTGGTGTATTTTGAATAAAACCTCTTGGGTGCCATGGCAATAGTTGCTACTAGGGAGAAATGCTCAACAATTGTTATACCTGCGGGACAGAGAAGATGCTCATGCAAAGAATAAATTAACTTTTGCAATCCTCTTTCAAAGCAAGATCAGGTAGCAAACCAGTGAACTGATGAGAGAGATTGCACAATTTTCATAGTCAAGGGAAGGAGACTCTATGACAGAATTGCACATTTCTCAATCTCAGTAGCCAATGGTGCAAACTAAGGCTTGACACTCTGAAAAATGCATTTCAACTTGGGTAATGATAGGGAGATACTGTGCACTGTGAAGTCTTAGTGTCCAAGGTGGTAGAATGAGCCCTAAAACTACGCAATGTATAGTTAGGCCAACTTTTATTTTTCATTTTTCAGTCTCGGAGGCCAATCTCTTGGCTTGCACCTTAGACTTGCAGAATGCCCAACTGGGAGAGGTAGTGCATGGCCAAATGAAGTGCATATCTTCCTGGTGAGGGTGTGGGAAACAATAATATCTAAGATATAATGCAATTTAAAGTGCATATATGACTAAGTATGGATATATCGGTGTGAATCAAGTGCCAGAAATTAAAAAATGGAAAGAAAATCAAATGTGTGAGTAGAGTCGTAAAAACGACGATCACTGATGTGTAAAAAAAATAAAACTAATTCCATACTTATGAAAGGAGATCTACAAACTGAAGAAACATTTCTACAAGTTAATATAAGTTAAAATTCCAGAAAATGTCAAGAGAAGCAAGCAAAACAATAGTCACATAAGCAAAAACGAAAAAAAATGATAGAAAAAGTGGCAAAAGATGACAAAAAAAACTCACCCGAAAAAGCGATGCAAATTCTACCAAAAGCTCTTTGATCTCCTTGGGAATTATAGCGATCCAATACTAATGTAAAAATGAGCTCTAGAGGCATCAATTAAATTTTTTTGAACGGATTTTGGTTTATGACATGCATGCCTAAAGTCAAGGAAAAATTGACACTTGGCGGAAATTTCTAAAAATAATAAGCACACCACCTTGAGGAAACTAATAATGAATCCCCATTTTTTTGGGATGTATTTTTTCTTTTATTTTCTTTTTTTTTTAATTTTTCAGTAAAATTTCCATGAACACTGCAATGGAATATTGCACAATTATGGGGAATTGGGTAACTTCCCAGCTCAGTGCATTGCACATTTTTTAGCTCAAAAAATGGATTAGACATTTTTTGAGCTTAGTGTTGGGCTTCCATTAATGAATCTGTAGTTCTCAAGTTCAAGGCTGAGATTCCATCTTATATCATGAAAATTGTTTCGTCAAGGTTGGCTTACCATCATAGATTGCGTAGCTTCTAGAGGCAAGCCTAGAACTAGTGCAAGGTCAAGTCAAAAGGTTACCTTGTGACTCAAAAATATCAGATAAGTGTGAAAACAAGAAAATAAAGAACAAATGAAAATAGTAAGTCTTGATAAAATCATATATTCTTGACGATAATAAAATATAAGCTCCTGTACACAGAAGGGAAGGCTCCAAAATCGAATCATAGGGAAAAATTTGGAGGGTAGTTGTAGCAGTTTCAACACTTGGAGACACACTAGAACTCCATCTCTTGGTATGGGTCTTCTCTCATGAAAAATATTTCTAACTCTTTAGGAAGTATTGTTTAGTTCATTGATTACCAGAGCTTCTTGACGTAGCTTAAGTTAAAGATATAGTCCCTACCATTCTCTTCATCAGTGGCACACTTATTGAAGCCATGTTAAACTGAGCTGCTTTGATTGGGGATGAGGAGTATATATATGCATAAGTAGACAAATTTTCAGATTCTAAGTTTTCATCTCCAGTGTTTCTCTACGGCCAGTAGGCCTAGATAGTACGTGAAGGAGTTTCTTGCTTCACCTCCATGCATAGGAATCCTTTCTCTTATTTCACTCTTCATTTTATTTTATTTTTCATTTTTCATAGAAATGTGCTTAGGAACTTACTTACTTCATGGGGAGGAAGAGGGATCTTGACTAATTGAGAGCATAATAATTTTTCCCTTGAGAGAAGGGGATTTGTCATATATATCTATGACATAGTTGTTAAGGTTTTCCTCCGCTCCTTACTCTACTTGACTTATTTGACAAGGAATAACCGAAACATATAAAAGACCAATTAAAGTAGGTGGTACTAGTTATAGATTTAAGCATCATGATTCCACTATGGTTTTCTCTGATAAAGGAAGTATTTTCCATCATAGTATCATTTACTAAAATATGAAATATTTATGCAAAGACAGTGAATACACAGAAAAAGAAGCGTTGATAGTAGCACAACTTCCTCTCGAACTTCACCAAGCTTGCTTAGGAAACTAGACATGCTCTCATGTGGAAGCTATCCTATGACTAGAAAAGAAAGGAAACAAAAGGGGTGGAGCATAAAGTAAATAAAATAAAATAAAAAACAAGGAAAAACAAAAAACAACTAATCCTACTCCTAACCTAATAGACAATAGGCTAGACTTACATAATATGAAACTTTCAACATAACCATCGACGTATCAGTTGGCCTATATTAGCGAAGGAATGCATATCAAGAAGGATATTCAATCATAACACAAAAAAAAAACATAATAAAATAGACACCGATAAGTTCAAAGTTTGACTATGCACGTATAAAAGTAAGAAAGAAATGTACATACTAAGAATTTTGCATATGCATTATGGTGTTCAGACAAACTGTGACTCAAAAAAATGCAACAAAGAACTTTCGAAATTCGAAATTGGGTGAACATAAAGAAAGAATAAAACTTGCATTTTCCAACAGTGCTAGCCATGTATGAATCCTCGAATGATTGAGTGATAGGATCATGTAAAACATATGAAGGATGTTAAAATTGTGAGAGAGAATGATTTTCAATTTATCTGACAAAGTGATGAGGATCATTGTGAGAAATAATGTTATTTTCATTGAAATTAGAACTGGACTGAAGACTACAAGAACCTGACATAAGCATAAACTCAAGATGAATTTCCTTAAAAAACTTGTGGAAGTTCCAAATCACCAAAATATAGATCATCAAATACCAATGTCTTAGAAAGGCCGACAACAAAATAATGAGAGTCGTTACTGAATTAATTGGTGAAAATATCACGACATCCATAATTAGAATGTTGAAGATCTAACATAAAGGAATCCTCTTGACCTGACCAATCGTAAAGAGGGGAAGATTGAAAACAAGAAATACACCCTCTATTTCTTCAGAATGATGAGATCATACATTGGGAAGATCGAGAAGAGAAGATTTTTCCTCTACGCATTTGGATTTACAACTGACATTCTACGAAATCCGATAATGATCGGAAGTAATAATATCTTCAAGATTTAATTATTTACAAGATTCAATAGGAATGGAAAATCATGGAAATTTTCTGAATAATGAGGGAGAGGTGCGGAAAGAAACGATTCATCCTTCATCGCAAATTATTGTTTATATGTGGACTCCCACACATCGCCATCATAAATGATATTGTAAGTTTGTTGTTGAACAATAGCTCCATCCATAATTGTATCCTCATGAACATCAAAGGAAACATTCGAAACTGTTGAACACAACAACTCATAATCCAAAGGACCAAAAGAGCCAAATGATGGAGGACGAGGAGATAACACTTCATCACAATCATCCGATTCACAATAAAAAATTACGTTGAAATTCCAAGTATGTGGGGTGGAAGAAGATAATGGTAAATAAATGGATGAATTCTCAAGTTTTCCCACCTCATCCTACGGAAATAGAGTTGTTTGATTGAAGGAGTCAGAGAGTCACTTGGAACAACAACTTCATCTGTCACATATTTAGAAGCTCTAATACCGATATTTAGAAGCTCTAATACCGAGATACGTTGGGAGTATTTCAAAATATTCATATTCATGTTGATTCATCGAAATGTGTACCAAAAATTAAAACTTCTCTTTCAGTAAAGTCCAATCAACAACATATTTAGAAAATTAAAAAAAAAATGAATGAAACGATTGTGAAAATGATTAAGAGATTCATCATGTGTCTTTTGCAATCGCATAATTTTCTTGAATACAAATTCAGAAGCATACCTATTAAAGGCACGATTAAGTATTGTGGAAATATCTTTAAAAGAGTGTATGGAAGTGACAGGAAATGTGTAACACCATTCCCTTACGCTACCTTCAAATTTGAGGATGAACAACGTGCTTGCAACATCCTTACAGTGGATATTGTGTTTTGTGAAAAATTTGAGTAAAAACGAGAGGTGTGCTCGAAAAATGTTGTTTCACCCTCATCATTGAATTTCAAATTTGACAAGTCATTAATAATTCCCACAACCACTTTCAGTTTTTCGGTTCTATAAATACATGTCGCATGGAATAACCTGGGTTTTTATGCATGTTTTTAGTAGCTAAACTATTCTAGAAATGCCAAGGAAACTATATTTGTGTTTATTGAACAAATTGAGGATGCACAAAATATTTCTGAATAATATTAAGAAAGCGACTTAGGAATTAACTTAGAAATTAAATTGATTTTTGTTATTATTATATCATTATTTTAAACTGGATGGATAAGATAGAATTTTCTGAAATTCTCGTAAAAATCCTTAGGACGAAAGTCCAGTGATTTTTAGATTGTGAGAGAAAAATATAATAAAACACGTAGTGTGGGGTAACAACATTGGAGTGGGTGAATAAAGCACTCTGCAAGATAAAGGCGGGTGACAAAAATCCTATGCTAAAGTAAAAAATAATATTCGATATATTATTACTATGAAGATGTAGTGTTAAAATTGAACAAAAAAATTTAGAAGTGATGGAAAATTAACCATATAACATGAAATGCGATAGATTGGTGTCGTCATACTACATCTTTGATGAAGGAAAAAAATATTGTGCCATTTTAACAAAGAATAGATACATATTATGCCAACTTTCCCTCATAAGGATTTGTTTCATAAAAAAAATATACAACATACTCCAATAGAAAACAATGAGGTTCTCTTCGAGGCAAGTAACTAAATTTCAACCACTGTTCATTAATGCCTAACTATACTAAAGGAAGAGAATCCTATTGTTGAACTAGACAAAAATACTATAGACTCTAATTAGCGAAAAAAATAAGTAAACTTAGAATTATGTCTTGAACTCCCGTCGAGTCTTTTCCCCAAAGAAGAAAATGTTGTGAGTGTAGAAGAGGCGAGCAGACCGACCTAGAAAGCACACCCGTGGGTCAATTAACTCACACATCGATACAATGAAGAAACTAGTGGCGCAAAGGGTCTTTTGGGTTACCTGTACACAAAAGTGAAACAACTGTAGTTAGATTGAGAATGTGGGAAAACAAATTAAATGAAATTTTAACATTGTGATAACTAGGGATGCCTTCTACTATTACCTGTATAATTCCAACTTCAGTGATTGGGTTCTTCCACATAAGATAGTAACACAAGAGAATAAGAATTAAGACAATCGTGGAAATTCTGGATATCAATAGAGAATCATTGATGGACCGTGGAAACAAGGGAAATAGGGCATTTCCCTTACCTGACTATGTCGGAGGATGAACAACAGAGTGGTATTCACCTGGCGGTTCCTTTGTGAGGAGGGAATTCTGACATTTCCTGCAAAGAATCATTAATATAACCCTACGTAAGAAATGGGAAAAAAATGGTGATCCAGGAACAGTAGCAGTAAACAAAAGGGAACTATAAGTGGAAAAGTTTTACTTCTGAGTATACAAGATGAATATAGTTGGAAATTATTCTACCATATACAAGGAAGGTGCCGCTGTTTTTGGAAAATGTTTTAAGTTATTGACAAGAAAGTATTAAGCATCAATTACAGTGTTAAAACCTTAAAAAAAAAACAGATGAAGCCACCAACTCAAATAATAACCCTTTTATCGTTTTTTCTTGCATGGGTCGAAGGTTCTGTCCCACCCAAGCAGGCTCATTACTGAGAGGAGGTAGTCATGGTGAATGAGGGCCTACAGGGTTGCAGGAGAATAAGGTCAGTCCAACAAACCTGAAAGTAATTAAAAACAAACACAAGAAACACTGCACCTCACTCAAGCCAATGTGGAAGTAGTTTATTACTTGAAGCATTAAAACAACGCCATATATGAGATACCAAAATAGTAACTCACACTTCCGGAAGAATAGTCGAGTTTTTCATGGGCCGCGATGAGAAATTGTGTAATGATAGAGCCAACCAAAATGTCATGGGAGTGTCCAATTTCTCAGGTAGTTGCAACATTGTCGGATTTAAAATAGAAGGTCAATTCCCCCGGAGATCTTGGTACGAAAGAAAACATGGAGGGGAATCGTCAAGGTTTTAGCTGTAAAAAAACTAGGGTTATGGTTAGAAGAATCATTCTTGCTAGTTGGATCAAAACTAATAAATATACACCATAAAAAAAAAATTGAGGTCAAGAGTACACATGATCACCTGAAGGGCAGGTGGATGAACATATCAGTCACCGTGGTAGTTGTTGAGATATTAATTTCACTGTGAGTTAGGTGTATTTACATTTATTTCTATTGTCTGCTAGGTGTCGTAGACAGTTTATTTACTTCAGTTCTACTCCAATCATTTATTGTTGATGTTTACAATGTACTCTATTTAACTATCTTTGAATATTGAGAAAGGCAATCCTCTGCTCTAGTTTTTTTCGCTGCTCTCATTCTTTGTCATGGTATCAGAGCTAAGTCTCTGTAAGACTCCTTGAGAGCAACAGAGATCATAAGAACGTTATATAAGACTTCCGCGCAACAACATGAACGCATGAGCGAAGTAAAGGTGCAGAGATAAAAAAAAAAAAAGACGAAGAAGTCAACAAAAAAGCAGCAAAAAAGCAGCTCCGAGAGGGGAATGAAGAGAGTATCATTTTGAATTAAAAAAAAAAAAAATTGCTGCGTACTAACGTATTGCTTTAAAAGCTTCCCAGCGTTAGTATAACGCACTGGTTGTGGAGAACATCTGCGTTATAACGCAGCCTCCAAAAGCAGAAGTCACGTTAGATCTTACGCTTTCTCGTTAACGCAGCACACGAGTGGGATCTCAGCGTTATGCTACACGTGGAGCCTAACTTCAAACACACGCATTAAGTTGATTTTTAAAAGTGTTTACGTAAAAAAATTTCTTTATCGATTCAAGTGAAAGCTCCAAGTATCGATTTAAAGAAAAGGTTGATTTTAAAAAGGTGAAAGATTTTTCTTATAAAGAAAATGTTATTATTGAATTTTTATTTTTATTTTTTTAAACTTGGAATTTTTCAAAGGTTTTTAAAAAGCTTCAAGAGTATGTGTGAAGTTTTTCTTAAAAAAGAGGGGTATTTTTTTTAAAAGGAGATTTAAAAGAAGAGGGTTGAAATTCAAAAAGGGTTTCAAGAGATTTTTTAAGTCTTTAAAAGAGATTTAAAATTTTTAGGGGAGATTTACAAAAGGCGCATATTAGCATTTGAAGAAATAATTGCCTCTTCAAGCTCTTTTCCACAGACACCAAATCCTCTTGGCAAAAATTATGAATTTTGGAATTTGAGAATGAAAACTTTTCTACAAGTTCAAGATTGTTGGGATACACTTCTAATCGCTTATGTAGAGCCGACCCAAGAAGCATGGGTGGCCATGACCAATAATCAGAGGAATGTAGCGATTGAACTCAGGAAGAAGGAGCACAGAGCCAAATGCTGGATACAAAACTCAGTCGATGATTCTATTTTCATTGAAATAACTGGAACAACAACAGCAAAACAAAGTTGCGATATTTTGCAAGTTGTGTATCAAGGAAATGACACAGTGAAGACAATTAAACTACAAACATTGAGAGCTCAGTTTGAAACTCTAAAGATGGCTGACACCGAGAACGTGGATCAGTTCATGACTAGAGTCATGGGAATAGTGAATCAGATCAAAATCATCGACAAAAATATTAAAGGTCAAAAAATTGTTGAAAAATTTCTTCGAATTCTACCCAAGAAATATGACATGATTGTGACAGCCATTTTGGAATCCAAAGATTTTAAAACTTTCTCAGTACAACAGTTGACTGGATCACTTCTGGCACACGAAACAAGGCTCAACCTATCAGAAGAATCCACAGAAAAAGCCTTCAAATCACAACTCTCATTTAGCAGAGGCAGAGGTAGAGGATATAGAGGCAGAAACAAGCGAGGCAGAGGCCGAAGCAGTGGCAGATCAAATCATTATCATGCAACAAAGCAATGGAGACCTCCACAAAACTGAACTCAGAGAGGCAGATCATGGAATAGGTCGAGTGTCCAATGTTACTACTGTAAGAAGTTTGTCCACTACGAACAAGAATGTCGAAAGAAATAATCAGATCAGCAACGAGGCATTATCAATCTCTCCAACAATGAAGGAGAATCCTCAGAGACCATGTTTCTTTCGTGCCATATTTCAGAAGAAAAACACAATGAAGATATTTTGTTTTTGGATAGTGGATGTAGCAATCACATGACAGGAAACAAGAATCTTTTTTCTTCTCTTGATGCTTCCATAACATCAGAGATAACGCTTGGAGACCATACAAGTATTAAAGCGGAAGGAAAAGGTATTTTTCCTATTCTTACTAAGAAGAATAAAAAAAAATACATCCCTGATGTTTATTATGTTCCTCAGCTAAAACATAATCTCATTAGTGTAGGACAACTAATGGAACATGGCTATGATGTATTATTTCAAAATAATACCTGTTATATATATGACAAAGATCCTCATAAAATATTGATAGCAAAAGTTGAAAATACCAAGAGTAGGATGTTTCCATTAACACTTAGAAGCCAAAATACCAGAAAATCTTTAGTCCATAATATATCAATAATAGATGACACTCATCTATGGCATTCTAGGTATGGCCACGTTCCAGTCAAGAGTCTCAGTCTACTTCAAAATAACTCTATAGTCATTGGTCTACCTACTATCAGTGAAAAAGTCTGTAATTGTGAAGTTTGTGTCTTGTCCAAGCATAAAAGAGATAGTTTTCCCTCATCAACCTCAAGGGAAAAAGAGCCTTTGGCACTTGTCCATACCGAAATATGTGGTCCAATGCAGACAGTTTCCATTGGTGGTAGTTTCTACTTTCTGACATTTATTGATGACTTTAGCAGGAAGATATGGGTGTACTTTTAAAAAAAAAATCAGATACCTTCTCTAGATTTCTCGAGTTCAAGGCAGAAGCAGAAAAATAGAGTGGAAAACTCTTGAAAGTACTCAGATCAGACAGAGGAGGAGAATACAGCTCAAATAAATTCAAAACATTTTGTTGACAACAAGGTATCATAATGCAGTACACAACCAGATACACTCCACAACAAAATGGAGTAGCAGAAAGAAAGAATCAGTCGATCATGAACATGGCGAGATTCATGCTACGGGAGAAGAAGTTGACAAATAACTATTGGGTTGAAGCAGTGTCCGCAACAGTGTATGTTCTTAACAGATCTCCAACATCCATCCTACAAGATAAAATACCTCAAGAAGCATGGGATGGAAACAAGGTAAATGTGTCACACTTTAGAATCTTTGGATCATTAGCTTTTTCTCATGTTCCTGAAAAACTAAGAAAAAGGCTTGATGATAGAAGTGAGAAATGCATATTTTTAGGTTACAGTGAGTATTCGAAAGCCTACAGACTTTATAACCCCATTACCAAAAAGTTCATTATAAGCAGAGATATGAAATTTTTCGAAAATAAATCTTGGTTTGACCATGTAGATGAAACTTCAAATTAGCCTTTTTATCCACCACAGTCTCCAAGATTGCAGGTTCAAGAATAGCCAGAAAATTATGAAAATGGAACATCATCAAGCACTGATTCAGCTAGTGATCAAACATCTTTAGAAGAGGGACAAAAAACAAGAAGTATCAGAGAGATATATGAACATGAGCATGAATATGAACAAAAGAATATGTTTGCATTTCTTTCAACTCAGCCCACTCATTTTGAAGAAGTTAAAGAAAAGCATTGGTTTGATGCAATGAACCAAGAAATTTCTACCATAGAGAAAAATCAGACTTGGGAATTAGCTGATCTCCCAAGAGACAAAACAAAAATTGGTGTAGAATGGGTATATAAGACCAAGCTAAATGAAAAATGATATATTGAGAAACATAAGGCAAGGTTGGTTTCCAAAGGATTTTCACAATAGTTTGGTGTCAACTATGGTGAAACATTTGCTCCAGTAGCAAGGTTAGACACTATCAGAACCATTTTGTCCACAACAGCTCAACAAAAATGGAAAGTCTATCAGCTTGATGTAAAATCTGCCTTCCTTAATGGTATATTACAGGAAAAAGTGTATGTAGAGCAGCCTCCCAGTTTTGAAGTGCCAGGACAAGAACATAAAGTATATAGATTGAAGAAATCTTTATATGGTTTGAAACAAGCCCCAAGAGCTTGGTACAGTCGCATCGACACCTATCTCATCAAAAGTGGTTTTTCCAGAAGCAGCCATGAATCCACTTTGTATACCAAATCTCATGAAGGTAAAATTCTTATTGTATGCCTTTATGTAGATGATATTATTTATACAAGAAATATGATGTTAGAAGATTTCAAAGCAGCAATGCAAGAAGAGTTTGATATGACAGATCTAGGAGTCATGAAATATTTCCTAGGAATTGAAATTCATCAATATGATAATGGCATTTTTGTTTGTCAATAAAAATATGCCACTGATATCATTCAAAATTTCAGAATGACCAATTGCAAATCAGCTGATACACCAATTGCTCAAGGCACCAAAATCAGCAAAGAAGATGTAGCACCATCTGTTGATTCCACATTGTATAAAATTCTAGTTGGTAGTTTGTTGTATCTAACTGCAACTAGACCAAATATTATGTTTGCAGTATGTTTTGTCTCCAGGTTTATGCAGTCACCAAAGCTTACTCATTGGCAGGTTTCAAAAAGGATCTTAAGGTATATTGCAGGGACCATAGACTATGGTTTGTTTTATACACATTTTGAAAATTGTTCACTTTCAGGTTATACAGACAGTGATTATGTAGGGATTTTAGATGATCGCAAAAGTACCTCAGGGTATGTTTTTCATCTTGGAACCAATCTGATTTCTTGGGCATCCAAGAAACAATCAATCGTTTCAATATCTTCTGCAGAGGCCGAATATGTAGCAGCAAATACAGAAACTTGTCAAGCAGTATGTTTGAGAAGATTATTGAAAGATATTTCAAATTTTCAGCTTGCAGATATTTTCACAAAGCCATTGGGAAAGAATGTCTTTGAATTTCAAAGACAGAAATTAGGCATTATTAGTGCTTCCACTTGTAACAGTTGAGATTAGGAGGGGATGTTGAGATATTAATCTCACTGTCAGTTAGGTGTAGTTATATTTATTTCTATTGTTTGCTAGGTGTCATAGACAGTTCCATTTACTTCAGTTTTACTTTAGTTCTACTCCAGTCATTTATTATTGATGTTTACAATGTACTCTATTTAACTATCATTGAATATTGAGAAGGGAAATCCTCTGTTCCATTTTTTTTCTCTCTCATTCTTTGTCATTAGTCAGAGAGTTGTGTAGGTGGAGGGAAACTAGGTGGATCACAAATAAAGAAGGTAAGATTGCCAATGCCAATGTATTTTTTATGGATACATACGATGTCTTAAGGAAAAATCTATCGTGTATATAATAAAGTGATATAAGGTATGCACCGAGGAGGAGTGATATATAATCTTGAAAAACATTAGCTTGTAGGTAGTGGTTAGTAACATGAATATGGGTAAAATATTAAAACTAACCGACGACATATTATTTGAGCACCTATGGTATTATATAAATGTTGATATCATGGGAAGTTGTCCATTTAATAAGGAGAACCTATGGTATTATGTAACTAGTAATAGAATTGGAAGTTTCCAATATGGTAATGGGAACGTTTCATTGTTTTCACTATTTCATAGGTTGATGGAATTAAGTAGAGGAGACTTGATTCATTGCACAAAAAAAATAATCTAGAAGGCATCCGTTAGAGAGAAGCTCCATGTAGCTCGTTAGAACTACATATAAGAATCAATATAGTAAATATTAAATGTTATATTAACAATGGGGACAAACCCTTAATGAAATTAAGTATATCCCTCTTTATTCTGTGGTTATGAGTAGAGAAAGTTGTCTTTTCTGTAGTGGAGGTGCATGACAAGTGGTATCATAGCCAAGCTACAACACTGGCCTTATAATGGACCACTTTAAATAAATAGCTAATCATAGGTAAATATCGATATTTTATGTATTTAAGAAACATAATATTTTTAGTTTCCTAGCAATTGTGTTGTGTTAATAAGTTATTGTAGATTGGTGTAATGGATAGTCAAAACGTCTCTAGTTATGGCATGTGTAGAGGACCTGTGTATGGAATAGGGGGAGGGAGGTACAACCCCAAATCCCAATCTTCATATTTTGGGAATAATTAAATATTTTCAATAGGAACTGGTACTACTAAGAACCAACAATGAAAAATGGTTGCAAGCAAGTAATGAGTAGGAACGTATGATAAGAGATTTAACAAAGGAGTCCAACCATTGAAGTGTGGAGCAAGAAAAATTGAAGGGAAAAGAGGTAGAGACTAGTTAAGAGAGGTCTGAAAGTTCTGAAGAAAATGATAAAACCAATTATTGATCAAAAAATAAGAAAAATGAGTTGTAGGGAGTGTTTAGAAAGATAAAACCCCCTACTTTTGATGGGAAAAAGGAGGATGACACGGAAGCATGGCTTCTGAATATGGTCAAGTACTTTTAGGTGTACAAGTACAAAAGTGACCTGAAAGCTAGGTTAGTGGTATAGCAATTACAGGGGAAAGCTATGTTGTGGTGGGAGGAAACCAAAATTATACACATCTTGGATGAGAAGACAGTCTCATGGGAGGAGTTCTGGTTGAAATTTAAGTCTTGATATCAAAGTGAGAGATATTACGATGATGGGGTGAAATATTTTCGTGAACTATGGTTAGGGTAGCTTACCATAGATGTATTTGTAACAAAATTCACCAACTTACTCCATTTTTAACCATGCATAAAGGAAGATAAGGATAAGGTACGTATATTTCTAAATCGTCTTCCAACAGTATATAAGGATAGATTTGAATTCAAGAACTCAAATACAATGGATGAAGCGATCACAAAGGCGATGCTTTGTTACCAACAATTTAAAAATTAGAATGATAATTCAAGAACATGACAAAATAAAGAGAAAATAAAACATGGAATTAATTTAAAAAGACAAAACACTGCCTATTATGAAAAAAATCAGAAAATATCGCGAGAGGAAGAATTTTAATAAAGCAGGAGCAAGACAGGAAGCTCAATCACACATGGGATCCAAACCCATAAAGGTGGACACCAATAAGGAAATAGGAGGAAGAGTGAGGAAAACACTGAAATTTTTGGGATGTGGAGAACCTCATCTACTACGATATTGTCCCCATAATTCCAGGTCAATCTAGAATTTTCAAGCGGTGCTTGAGGAAACTACGGTAAATGATGTGTTGTGAAACGTTCTGAGGACCGGTGCAACTTTAGAAGATCAACAGAGTGAACATAAATTTACAATTATTCAGATCGAAGCTATTATCCGTGACCAACCCGTGTCTATTTTAATTGACCTTGGGGCTATTTTAAGTTAGGTCATTCCCGATATATTCGGAAGATGTAAATTACAACCAAAAAAAATTTAAAATTCCTTGTTGGTACAGTTGGATATTGGTACACAATGGAAAATAACTCATAAATTAAAATAGTGTATTGTAAATTTGAATGGGTATTCCACAAAATTAGAACTAAATATCCTTCCCTTCGGGTCATATGATATATTAATTGGTATGGATTGGTTAGAACAATAGAAAGTTGTTATAAACTATATAGAAAAAACTAAGAGTTGCATTAATATACAATGGAAGTCAGTTATGATAAGAGGAAAACAATAACTGGTTTCACTCAGACAAATATTTTCTCTGCAGTTAAAGAGCACAATAATAAAAGGATGCCAATTTTATATGGCTCATGTGGAAGAATTTGAAAAAAACACAGAAACAAAAACTCTAGAAAATATGCCTATGATAAGAGACTTTTAGGATTATTTTCTTGATGAAATTCCAAAATTACCGCCACATAGACACATAAATTTCTCTATTAACTTAGTGATAGGCGCTACCCCTATATCTAGAGCTCCAAATAGAATGAGTGTTTGAGAACGGTTAAACAAGGAATATATTATACCAGGTGTGTCTCCTTGGGGAGATCTGATGTTATGCGCGAAAAAAAGGATGAAACATTTAGGATTTTATTGATTATAGCGAGCTAAATAAGTTAACCATAAAAAAAAATCCTCTACTCTGGATTGACAATCTATTTGATCAAGTGAGGGGAGAAACTATATTTTACAAGATCGATCTGCGAACTGGTTATCACCAGCTACACATAAGGGTTGAGGATATTCATAAAAGAAATTTTAGAACACGATATGTTCATTCTGAGTTTTTGGTGCTACCTTTTGGTCTCACCAATGCACCTGCAACTTTCATGTGTTTGATGAATAATGTTCTCCATAAATATCTTGAGAAATTCGTGTCGGTTTTCATAGATGACGTTGTGATATACTCTAAAAATGAAGAACAACAAGACGAGCATCTTATATTAGTGTTATAAACACTATGAGAATATCATCTTTACGCAAAACTCAGAAAATGTGAGTTTTATAAACCCATAATTCAATATTTGCAACATATTATCTCCAAGGAAGGATTGTTAGTGGATCCTGAAAATATTTAAGAAATTATGAATTCACATGTACCACAAGATGTAACCTATATTCATTCATTCATGGGGAATTTTAGATACTAACGTAATTTGTGGAAGTATTTTCAAAATTTGCCTACCTTATTAAACCTCTACAGAAGAAAGGAGTAAAATTTGAATGGAAAACCAAATTTCAATAAAGTTTGGACAAATTGAAACAAAAGCTAACCACATCTCCTATTTTAAATATTTCTTATCTAAACAAGGATTTTACAGTGTGCACGAATTCTAGTTTGGAAGAAATTATGGGGGGTGTTGTTAGAACATAATTTTGTCATAGCCTATGTATTAAGGAAGTTGAAGAAACATGATCAAAATTATGTTGTTTACAACTTAGAACAAGCTTTTGTAATACATGCCCTAAGAATGTGGAGACATTATTTGTTGGGAAAGTAATTTGTTTTGATGACAGACCATATCAGTTTGAAATCTTTCTTTAGTCGGCTTGATTAAAAGTCAATACAAGTAAGGTGGTTAGCATTTATAAGAGAATTTGAGTTTGAAATAAGACATATTAAAGAGAAGGAAAACAAATTTTCAGATGCACTAAGAATATATGCTCACTCCTTGGTTACAAATTTCGATAGTAGTGTAAAAACATATTTTGAAGAGAAAGTACAACAATTTTTGCGCCAATATCGGTGGTATCATGAGATGCAATTGAATGTACACCAAAAGGGTATTCTTGTTTATTCCATAACTATGAAATGCCTACTTACGTATCAAGATAGACTATATATTCTAAATGTAGCCACCTTGAAACATGTAGTACTAGATGAATATCAGAAGAGACCATAGGTTGGTCATCCTGGATACCAGAAAATGATAACAGAAGCAAGAAAAAAAAAAAATTGGCTAGGAATGAGGAAGGAAATAACAAATTATTTAGCGAAATATATCGAGTTCAATAGTTAAAAGTGGAGCACCATCATCCATTAGGTTTTTTGAACTCCTTACCAATTCCATAGTGGAAATAAGAGGTGATATCCATGGATTTTATAACTGGGTTTCCGTAGACAAAGTATCAACATGAATCCGTTATGGTAGCATTGGACACCTTGACAAAAGCATCACAATTTCTACCGGTGCAATCTACCTTGGGACCTGCCCATGTTTCCAACATTTTTATGAAGGAATTTTCCAGACTTCATGGTATTCCAAAAATTATAGTTTTAGACAGACACTAGTACAGAATGGCTAATTAGTTACTAAAAAATGACTATAATTTTCATATAAATAACTATAGTTTAGTCGGTGACCAGTAGTAACTAATTTAGAGTATCTTATAATGCGACCAACTTTTAAGCACTTTTAGCTTAGTCATTATTTAGTTGTCTCAATTTTATCTTCTAGTAGTATATTTAGTCATAGATTTGGTCATAAATTTAGTCATTCATTACCACAATTAATGACCAAATATACAACAAAACATATTTCTATAGATCACGGGAGAAAACCAATTAATGACTAAAGAAATATGACCAAATTGTTGGCTGTGTTATAATATAATGTAAATTAGCTACTAATAAGCATACATATGGAAATTTTAGTCATTGTTTGAAACCATTTAATGACCAAATAAATATGACTAAATTTTTGTCTTTTATAAGATATTCTAAATTAAATGCTAATAATCGTATATATGCAAAATTTATTCGTCATTTGTAATCACAAATTTATCATTTGGAGTAGTCATTTATCTTTTTTTGGTAGTTTAATATTCATTATATAAATGACTAATTTAGTAGTTTATATTAGTTTCATTTAGTTTCATTAATGATCATTATAAAAGACTAATTTAGTCGTATAATCATTTTATTTATGCTCATCATTAATCAATATAAACTACTAATTTAGTACTTTTAGATTGATTTTATGTGTTCAATTAATTAACATAAATTAATTAGTATGATTTTGCGACTAAACTAAAAAAATGTCATATAATGTGCATGTTAATATAATATGAAAGCACAAAGTTACATATGTTAATTATAAGGCTAAACAACATCAAGTGCAACTATAAATAATTTCAACCACATAAGTTATATTATATGAAATGTTAAGTATTACAATGAGTTTCCAACTTAATATATGTTTGACTACAATTTACACATGAAATGTTGTTTGATCACTTCAAAACATTAGCATTGTGTTTTCAAGGAATTATAGGTGAATTCACCAGCTCTGAAGACTTGACCATAATTATCTATGCTTGTGTCTTATGTGGGATATTGGCTCTAAGCATATTACTAGACTGATTCTCTTATCTCTCTCTTTTCTCATTTGTTGCTCCAATTTTATCGTTCTCCTCTTTCTCCAATTCCTGCCTTTTACCATAAATGCTAAGTTCCTGTTCTGAAAAAAAAATAAGTTAAAATGTTGAGTGTAAGACTTAAAATACGATTAACACTATAATATAAACTAAAGTATACTATAAATGATTTGTACTAGATATACCTCCACATCAGTAATGTCAAATCCATTTTCCCCATAAAAGCAGCAATATCTAACAAGTTTTCTTCATTCGAGTGATATTGCACACTATGTGGCTATATGACATGTATAAAAAAAGAAAATAAAACATCACCATAGACAATTACACCTTAGTAACGTAGTATTCAACCTTTAGGGAAAGCTTAGGCACAGGCATGCCAACTAAGTTAGATGCTAAGAAGTTCAAGTTGTAGATATCTTGTGAAAACAAATAATATAAGGTGTGTTGTCTAATCCATGTCATTTTACTCACAACAACATTTAACTCTATAAAAAATGAAATTGGTCAAGTATATAAACAACGTGTTCGTAAATAACAACAAGAAAGTAAACTTTTCTAATAGTCTTGAAAATATTCTAACACAAAACAAATAAAAGTATTGCAATCAATATCATGTAATACTAATTTCATCTTCAAGAGTTGGTTGTTGTTTAAATAGACATGATACAACAAATTTTTAATTTCATATTTAAAATACAAAAAAAAATAGAAGAAACATTCAAAATACAATCAAGCAATAAAGAGGTGATATCACGGAATGGACATTGCAATTAAAAATAATAATTACCTGTCCACCAATGTCTTTTCTAGAATTCCTAAAAAAAATTCTTTCCTAAAATAACCATGAGATGAAAGAATCACAAAATTATAAACCATATTAATCCCTAATAGAAACATTTATAAATTCGATGACTCAGGTTCCTAAAGTATCTATAAAATCAAATGAATCATATCCAAGACATGCTCTACATTGTCTCCCAATCATTTTCCCAATTACATTTCATGTAACATGCCCACAACATAGTCAAGTAACAATAAAACAAAGGAATTGACATTTGTTTTTATATTTTATATCTATAATCTTTGAATATAATTTGTTTTAGGAACATATTAATTCAATTTTAAATCCTTCCTATCATGAGAATGTATTATTCAAGTTGGACATCCGAAAAATCGACCTCAATTAAGTATTCAAACAATTTTTACAATATCATTATTTTTCTTCTTGTGATATCTTCGGTAGAAAAAAGAGCATATCTGTAAAAGAAAAATCCATATATTACTTATGTTTAAATGATGTATATAGTGTATTCTTAGGAAATTTTTTTAAATGTTTGTCTTCCTTTACCAAAACAGACTATAGCTTGGTTAAAATTTGTATCCTTTTCTTCAACATCAGTTTTTGCTAGATAAATGTCCGACATTATTCTTTCCCATTTATCAACATGCTACATATGATAAATTTAAATTCTCATAAAACAAAGAGAAAACCATTTTCTAACCAAAATAAACAAACAAACAATGCTTCTAATAAAACTTCACACCTCAGAAATTACTCTTCCGTGTGCGTAGGATGAAGGTGAGATTATTTGAATAAAATTTAAGTCATATTTAATGGGATAATTGTATGTTTACCTTGGTGTCAATTTGGTGTTAAAATAAATATATAAATCCAGGTTATTATTAGTGAAATTCAAGTATAATTTAGAAAAAATAGCATCCTTGGCAGGTAATGGAGAGAGAAATGTATTCATAATTAGGATTATATATTTTATTATGAATTTAGTTGAGTTTGTATTTTAATATATAGTTTTCTCTAAAGAAGTGAAGTTGAAAGATGAGAATTGAAATAACCCTATGAATTTTTAACCAAATTGAGATTATATATATCTAAAACAATGAGGCTATCTATCTCCTCTATTTGATAGAGATTTATTGTGCATAGAAGAATAATGAATTAACTATCAAACATAATGATGCAATATATTAACCAAGGAAAGACAAATTGCGTGGTTGTGGTATTTGTGTGCTCGAAGGAAATCCAACAATGGTTGCATGATTGGTTGACATTTTATTATTTGTTTGAGGAAAAATACTAAGCCAATTAATTTTTTGCTGGAAAAGTTATTTTATTTTTAATTGTGAATAATAAAATTAGTTATGGAAAGTAATTCCATAAAAAGTAAAATGGATGATGGTAATTTTTTTCTAAGAACTCATAGGTGGTTGGAAAAATTTAACAGTTACCTGCTCCTCTGGGGATAAGAGACTCATCCCAGTGAAGAATGGAGGTTTTGTTCATGGGCTAAGGAAGGAGTGGAGATTTTCCTGAACTGGTAGAGACTAGTGGAAATCACCCAGTAGTCCCTGAAGTTTTCGGGCACTGACTGGACTTGGAGTCCTGTGGTCACAACAGAAAATCTTCTATTAACATGTACCTCTTCACGAGTGGAGCACGGGAGCAAGAGGTGTACGTAATCACCTCTCTTGGAGGTAGGGTGTAAACCAACAGCCAAATACATTTTCAGATAAGTGACTATTATCTTAAAATTACTTAGACAGAAAGGTCACTTATAAGTTATTTGTACTCATTTAAGTGTTGTTTTTTTTTTCAGTAGAAAGTTGTTTATTTGTTTAGCATTTATTTCTATTGGAACGGTCAAAATTTATTATTATTTTCAAAACAACTCAGCAAATACTAGAAAACTCTGTGATTATTTCTATAATATTTATAGAAGAACTCTATGTATATTAATATAACCAAAAAAAAAAAAAATTATCTGTGAGTTACTTGAAATTACAGCAGAAAAATATCAATAGTAAAAACCAAAACCAAGAAATTTAGACAACTAAACATAAAATGTTTCTTGCCGGAAATATGATTTATGTGTCAAGTTGTAAACCAAATTTCTAGGACAAAGAGACATAATGATAAAGAAACGATATTAAAACTTATAAACTGTTGTGAAAGGAAAATATAATTTTAGAAATATTATTGTCTAAACATCTAGTACATGGTGAACTTTTGTTCTGGGCATAGGGATGAAACCCCCAGCCCAGTTCTCATTGCCTCCTCTAACCAACTATACACGGACAAAACTGTAAGGAGGTCTGGTCACCGAGATACACATTTCAGGTAAAATGTAATAAACAGATATAAATGTATCTTAAGAAAGGAAACTAATACTGGAGATTAAAAATACTATAAAGACTGTGTACAAATATTTCTAGAAAACAGTGTTAAAAATACGAAATATCAAGCATATCATTATCAAGAGGAATGTGAAAGAATTTAAGAACTTATATATATTAGAATTGAAAAACATGTACAATCTATTTCAAGTACAGGCTTACGGTTCCACTAAGATCTAGAATAAGCCACTGTGTTTAAAGTATTTATATACAGACTAAATAAAAATATAATTCCAATAGTATTACTACCACAGTAGCCAATATTGGAATTCAAAACTACTCAAGAAATTGTGTTCCATGAATGAAGCCCTTTAGTAGTCTTTCTTAAATATATACACAGAGAAAATTTACAGAGAAAACCCTTTGCGAATTCGAAATATGATATGAATTTAACATTAACTCATTAGAGAGTCCACAGAAAAATAATAATTCTAGCTCTTTGAAACTAACTGAGACTAGCACTTAAAACTGAAGAAAATTCTAGAAATTTCCTAAAACTAAAATTGCAACAAAAATGGGATTAAAATAGTTACAATATTGTAGACCAGTAATGGTCATCAAGGAGTACTTGGAGAAATAAGGGTAGAATATTAGTTAATATCATCTTGCAGGAAGAGCGCATAAGCCGCATCGACAGAGGACTTACCTGTGAAAAAACAAAGAGGATTAAATTGTAAGTAAAGGGAAAACACAATTTAATACATACATAAATTAAACAAAGAGTAATGAGTGTTTGAGGAAGAATAAATCATGTCTCTTACCAGTAGTGAGAGCATCTTTAAACTGGGATGCCAAGCGCTAGGCTGTGTTCCAAACAAAAACATAATAAATTACCAAACTCGAGTAGCAGAAGGAAAGAGAGAACTAAATTGATAGCATAATTCCATAGTTTTGGGTTTAAAAAAAAACTTACCTGAGAATGCAGAGGTGCGATGTGGAAGAAGAGTCGAGATACTTGCAAGCACTCCACCAGAAAATGGTTCAGTCCATGAATCCCTGCGTTGGGTAAAGATAAGGATTAAGAAAACTAATTCATAGGGTGAAAGGTCTAGAAAATAAAGAAGTGAAAATGGCCATGATAACTATAAAGGATGTGAGAGATGTTGAACCCTTAGTTAAACTGAGAGTGGGGGGGGGTGAATCAGTTTAACACATTCATGGACTTTTAAAACTTTCCTTTAAACTTAGTTACACCTTCATTTCTTGATCAACTCATTACATAATGTAATATCAATCTTAATATGTGAGCAGCAAGTATTAAGCAGATTAGATACACCATATCAACACATAAACATCATGCACATAGACAACAGATATAAGTGGAAACCCATAAGGGAGAAAACCACATCTTATTATTGTTGTGATGCAAAGGCAAGCTCCAACTCCCTCTCAATACTGATTTTCTGTAGGCTCCAACCTATAGGAGGATACTACCTCAATTGTGCAAGCTACAACTTGCAAGGAAGCTCCAACTCCCATCTATTTTCTGCAAGCTACAACCTACAGGAGGCTCCTACCTCAGCCAGCTACAACTGAAATCTTATCAAGCTACAACTTTATATGGAAGCACCAACTTCCCCACTCTTTCAAAACAAACCATATGTTGATTTACGTGGATATCTGCTCTGTTTTGTTCCTTCTTCACTGTTGTCCACCAGCCTTCATATCTTCCTTATATCATCTCTAAATCTTCACAGCTTCTCTATATGCTCCACCTTCTTCTTACCCACTTTGCCTAAATTCTCCATTTTTTAACCTCCCTATGCATATCTATGTGGCATCATTTATAGAGATTACCTCATGATGATTTTCATTCCACAGGGAATTCGAAATGAACAGCCATGACTCTTTGCCTTCCTCCTTCTCATTTCTTTTTCATCTCGTTCAAAAGAATATAGTAATATGTACAAATTTCAGTTTTACAGTGGTGTTTTGTTTGCCTACGGAGACTTTCCTTTGCATCACAAACAATATAAAATTAATTAAAACATTTAAATTTACATTTGCAACAGATATATCTCATTCAACCCTTTTAGTTCTTGGCTCACTGAATGTTTGTCTTTTCTGTTGCTGTAGTGTAATAGTTATGCATACTCTCCTTCTTTCTATGCATGTACCCCTTCCAGACCCACATTCTCCAATTTCATTATGCATATAAAAATGCATCCCAAATTTTTTCTCCAACCACACTCAAATATGGGAAAACTTAACAATTTAATGCTGAAACTTTTATATCTCAAATCATAGATTTGAGATATTAAATAAAAATCTATATGGTTATAAAACCATCCAACCCAGATTGAAATTCTTCTATGTGGACGCTTATATTTTAAGTCTTTGATTTAAAACCTTATAAATAAAACCCCTTTCAATATTCATATGTCAGAAGCTTTTGTTCATAACCTATGGCTAAAACCATAATCAATCCCATCTTATAATATGTCAAATATTACAACTAAACCATTATATAAGTATCGGCATATAACTCAGGTTTTATAATTTAACCCCAATGGTCAATAAGCCATATTGAAACCCATTTTCTTTAAGATTTCATTCGAAGTCGAAACCTTTTTTAAACTCCAGAATACCGACAAATATGAATGTTTGGGCCACAATGATTATGAACATATATCAAACCCAACCTTGGTTAAAACACAGACTTTACCTTTATCACCGAAAATTATTTTTATTAATTGAAGCACCTTACCTGAGGTTCTTCTCTTTCAATTTATCCACAGTTGAACACTATAACCCCCTTCATATTATATTCTGGAAACTACAAAATATAACCTCCACCTCACCTAAGGTTCTTACCTTGGTTATAATTGCCGACATCACATTTCATTTATGCATCTCAAACCTTATTAAATCTCGACTTTGATTTTTAAAAAAAACCCAACAAATATTAAGGTTCGCTCAGTCCCACATCTCTGTTAACGTACCTTGCTTTATCGTTCATGCAACTTTACTAGCAATCCAATGCTCGACCTGCTCTCGCGCTCCAACAATACTTTGGGCACACATCCGAGGGCTATCGCGCAACCAAAATGCACGAGCCTTAATCTTCAAAATTTACGCGATAAAAATGGTTTTTGATTAACCACTTTTTCCACGCGTCAATCAAGTAACGATATCGCGTTTTTTGGAGCAAATCCACTTACCATTTGGAAGGCCACGCGATACCACTGGTTCGGATGGAGAAAACCACCCTTACTGTTCATCTTTTACAGTTCCATATGCATCACTTACTCAGGGTTCCATACCTCCTTAATTCTATTTTTCTCCTTCACTGGTTATCAATTTCTTCTATATATCTCGACGACCATCTCATAACTATCTCTGGATTCACAGGTGCCAGTGCTCCATCTCATAATTCACACCAACAATCAGTCCATGGATTGTTTTTTCTCCAACGTTATCAATTCAATTTACCCTCCTTGGTTCGACACAAAGTGCTTCAACCCGTGCCTTCGTGCCTTCTCTACTGTTTGATTTTTATCAAATTGAATAGTCTCCAATTGCTATCGTACCATCACAATTTCACTCCTGTTTTCAATGACAACTCCTCTCAACAGTTTATTGACTTGTGGCTTGATTCTTTCGACTTGAATTTTGTGTGCTCTCTTCTGTTTACACATTCACGGCTTAATATTCGATTCTATTCACACAATAAATTTGTTTATGGTTCTGCCTTTCCTCAAAGTGAAACCCTTTCCACGATCTCATTGATCTTTGGTTCTGCGCCCAACGCTTTCACCATTTCTTTCAGTATCAACCTGAATCATGATTAATTTAATATACTCTTGATACATGAATCCAAATAATGTTAAATGTTGAATTTAAACAAAGCGTTCTCATTCTTGTATCATCGATCCTTCCAGTGATCGATGATAGAATTAACACACATCAGTTCATGTACTTCTCACACATAATTAAATCAACCAATACACATAATTCAGAATCAATTCTTCATATATACAAATATAATAAAATTACGAAAAACTCTATTTCTGGCCTGATCTTCAATCAAATGGCCCTTCTGCAACTTCCCGTAGGCTTCCAGGAACAAACCCTGTTGCCCAAACTGAATCCTTCACACACTCTCCAGATCTGATCCTTCTGCTTCTTTGCTCCTTTGAATGATAGTCCAGGTGTTGCTCATGTCTTCTCCTTTTCTATCAATGACAATATTTGCAACAGGCTCCCCCTTTGGCATTGATTGCAATACTCCACGAATACTCCACCAATACTCCAATACTTCCTTCAGGACTTCCTCCCCCTTTCATTCTGAAAGGTGTGTTTTGTCTTCCTCTTCCTATCTTCTTTTGCTTCCTTTTCCTCCCCCCTTGACATCAATGGAAAAGGGTTGCACATTTCCCAGTTTGGATTCTATCTTTGCATTTCCACTCTCTAAGCCGTGTTTAGGCCTTCTTCTCATGGCTTTATACCTTGTCTTCCTGACTGGTGTACAAGAGTTGTTGGGAGAACACCTTTTTTTTTAAAATCAGACTTATCTAATCAGGGATGCATCATTGGAACAATACTGAAATATTGAGAATGATTCAAATATACTTCAGTCTCTACTATGATCTTCATCAAAAATACATATCTGTTGAGGAATATTGTATATGGAATATGTCTTCTTCTGCAATACACATCTGCAGTACAACATATGTTCAATTATGATGATGCCAATATATCATTTATAGCTGTGGTTCACCTTTCCTGCCTGTTGGTGGTGATATGAGCTAGGATGTTGACAAGGATATTACACTTAATAGCTGAAAGGTCCTTGTTACTGATGTGAACAATGAATCAACCCAGAGCTTACAACTTATTGAGAGATTAGACGATATATTTCAATCTAAGAGACCAAATGACTTTACTTCTTGTACAATGTACTTTCAAAACAAATCCTTGAGGCTAGATACATTCAATGTATTGGTCAGTCTCACTTATCAACCATGCAATTTTATCTATGACATAAGGGGGTATGTATGTCAATGATAAATCTCTCCTTAAAGGTCAATTACCAGCAAATAATTTATGCTAAAATAGTATTTATATGAGTTAATAAAAGACTTTTGAGCTTCAAATGGTAATCACAACTATTCATTCATACTTCAGATACTTTAACTATTCTGTCATGATGATTTTCAACAAAAACATATTCAAGTTCTTTAATTGATATCTTAGCCAACAGACTTCACACAGTTTTATGAATGATCTTAAGAAAGAGGCCTTGAAGATATATCTATACTGACTTGAGGAAGGCATGCAGTTATATCTAGAAATAGATACTACTTCAATGCTCAGTATATTACTTCAAGTGTAAACAAGATAATGATCCCTTTTCCCTTTCAATGACCCTTTTATGCTTTAAAAATGCAGATAACGCTGGGTATACTGCCTTGATGTAGTTTTTCCATAATCCTTTGATCCTGAGGACCTGTACCATACCGCTTCTCCACTGATAACACTTGGTATTCTGTTGATAGGCATGTTGCTTGTACCAAATACCAATTGATACTACTTTGATAAACCATGCAGAGATTTCACTGTAGCTCGCACATGAACCAATAGTTAAGACAATCTTCATACTTTCTACTATTGAGCTTTCCACTGTTCACACCAACAATCATCAATATACTGAATTTGATCTTGGCATCATTAACCATTTTTCTTATTCTATCATTCTGTTCAAAGGAATGCCATTGCATGTTCCTTTCTAGGACTATTATAGAATCATTGCTGCTTTATATTAGATTCAAATTTTCTAACATAATGATCTTCGGGAAGACATCTTCATTTTCTATACTAGGAATCTTCATGGGCAGATCACTCAGAGATTTATCACTCACTTAACTTCATTCCTCCAAGGGTACTTTTCATAGATGAATAATGTAATGATATAATGATGATAAAAATTTCTCTTACTCATCCTTGTTAACTTTGATTCATTGTTAATTCTAGAAGTATGATGCACAATGTGATCATCCTTTATGGGTCTTTCAAGTTCTGTAGCTTGAAACATAATTTTTGTGATTTAAACCATTCATCACTTAATGAGTTGATGTCTTCTTAGCTTACATGTTCATGGCTGATGTTCCCTCTACCATCATGGTTGCTTGCTGCCTTCTCTTCTTCCATCAAATTGTTGGCTATTGTGTGCTTCAGGTACTCTACTTCCTCTATAGTTCTCTGTTAGAGGAATTTTCCTCTTCCTTCCTAAATGTTTAGCTGTTGTTATTTCATGGAGCTCTTCTTAGACTAATTTTGTGGGGACTATTTATGAACTGCTCTCCCCCTGGGATGTTGCTTCATATCTATCACTGGTTTGATATTTGTGTTTCTTCCTAGAGCAGCTCCCCCTGAGACTATGATGGATTCATTATGTTATTGAGGTAACAGGCTCACCCTTTTTCTTTTCCTTCCATACTTTATTGGGGTTCTTGATAATGTATGCACTTCGTTTTGATTCATAGTTTTGTTTGATTTGATTATATTCCATCATCTGTCTAGATTTCTTTAATGTATATGGAAGTTTATAGTCTTTTGATTTGTGACCAAGCTTGAGGCATACATAACATCTTATTTTACCAAGGTATGTTTCAGCTGATGTATAATATTTTGTTCCCCTTTTTGAACATAATTTACATTCAACAGATTTATGTTCAAATTCATTGCATGAAAAATACTAGCCATGGAATCGATTAGCGTACATGGTGAAAGGTTTTCCTCTCCGTTTGTTTGCTTGAGGTAGTCTTTTCATTTTCTACATCTTTTTCTAGTTAAAGTTGATATGCCTTGTCTTATAATGTGCTGCAATATGTCCTGGTTTATGACAAGAGAAACATGTGATATTTTTCATAGGAGGAAAGAACCTCATTTGACATCTTCCAAATTTGTTCAATTCATCCTTAGGAGCGTATGAGCCTTTAGCAGTTGATTGTTTCATCCTCTCATTCTCTATCCTTTCATGTTACTGCTTGTTTCCGTTTGTTTCTTTACAAATCATGTTCTTGCTAGCTTCTACTTCTATAGGAATATTTTGAGCTGCTTCATTATCCTTTACAGCTTTTACAAAAATGATATTCCTGTTATCTTCTACCTTGGACTTACTTGTTTCTCCTTCATATCCTATCCCAATCTTTATGAGAGGAGACCTTTGAGCATTTAGAATTTTGTCCAAATGTCCAGAGCTTTTCATTTGTGGAATATTCATAATTAGTTCAATTTGGGCCTTTTCTAATTTCATCCTTTGGCTTACCACCTCTTCTTCCAATATTCCACATTCCAGAATTTTCTCTCTCATTTGTTACAACAGAGTGTCTTCTACTTTCCTTGCTTCTTCAAGTTGTGCCTTTAGGCCAACAATTTCTTCCTTATCTTCATATTCTCTCTCATCACATATTTTCACCAATGTCTTAAGGTCTTTGTTTTCATTCTTCAATATTTCTATTTGAGACAAGGCTGTGTCAAGTTTTGATTTTTCCTCAACTGTAAATTATTCATGGTACTCACATCCATTCACCCTGGCAGGTACCTCATTTGATTGAAAATTTTCCTTTTGACATGAATTTTTATTCTTCTTAATTCTCTTCTCCTTCTTGAAAATGCATCCCCTAGTGTCTACTTCATGCATGAAATGCAATCTATCCCAGATTTATTTTGCATAGGTTAGATCCATTCTTAAATCAAGATCCTTGTTATGAAGACTGTTATATATCACACATTTTGCCTTGGAATTCCACTGATGTTCTTGCAAAGAGGTAGAGTCTCTGCAATAACCATCACATACAAGCTTCCATACCTCAGGTTCATAAGCCATTAAATATGTTTGAACCTTATCTCTCCATTCAAGAAAGTTTGTTGTATTTAGCACGGGTACATTTTGATAGTCCATGACTCAACCAGATCCCCTTCAAGCTATAAGGCTTACACAAAAGGAACCCGCTATGATACGAATTCTTGAACCCTTAGTTAAAGTGAGAGGGGGGAGGGGGGGGGGGGGGAATCAGTTTAACACATTCATGGAATTTTAAAACTTTCCTTTAAACTTATTTACACCTTCATTTCATGATCAACTTATTACATAATGTAACAACAATCTTAATATGTGAGCAACAAGTATTAAGAAAAATAGATACACCATATCAACACATAAACATCATGCACATAGACAATAGATATAAGTGGAAACCCATAAGGGAGAAAACCACATCTTATTATTCTTGTGATGCAAGCTCCAACTACCTCTCACCACTGATTTTCTATAGGCTCCAACCTATAGGAAGCTACTACCTCAATTTTGCAAGCTACAACTTGCAAGGAAGCTCCAACTCCCATCTATTTTCTGCAGGCTACAACCTACAAGGGGCTCCTACCTCAGCCAGCTACAACTGACATCTTATCAAGCTACAACTTGATATGGAAGCACCAACTTCATCAGTCTTTCAAAAAAAACCACATGCTGATTTACATGGATATCTGCTCTGTTCTGTTCCTTCCTCACTGTTGTCCACCAACCTTCATATTTTCCTTATATCATCTCTGAATCTTCACAGGTTCTCTATCTGATCCACCTTCTTCTTACCCTCTCTGCCTCAATTCTCCATTCTATAACCTCCCTATGCATATCTATGTGACATAATTTATAGAGATTACCTCATGATGGTTTGCATTCCACAGGGAATTCGAAATGTACAGCCATGACTCTTTGCCTTCCTCCTTCTCATTTATTTTTCATCTCGTTCAAAAGAATATAGTAATATGTACAAATTTTAGTTTTACAGTGGAGTTTTGTTTCCCTACGGAGACTTGCCTTTGCATCACAAACAATATAACATTAATTAAAACATTTACATTTACATTTGCAACAATTATATCTCATGCAACCCTTTTAGTTCTTGGCTCACTGTGTGTTTGTCTTTTCTGCTGTTGTAGTGTAACCGTTCTGCATACTCTCCTACTTTCTATGCATGTACCCCTACCAGACCCACATTCTCCAAGTTCATTGTGCATATAAAAATGCATCCCAAATTTTTTCGCCAACCAAACGCAAATCTGGGCAAACTTAACAATTTAATGCTGAAACTTTTATATCTCAAATCATAGATTTGGGATATGAAATAAAAATCTATATGGTTATAAAACCATCCAACCCAGATTGAAATTCTTCTATATGGACGCTTATATTTTAAGTCTCTGATTTAAAACCTTATAAATAAGACCCCCTTCAATCTTCATATATTAGAAGCTTTTGTTAGGAACCTATGGCTAAAACCATAATCAACCCCATCTTATAATATGTCGAATATTACAACTAAACCATTATATAAGTCTCAGAATATAACTTAGGTTTTATAATTTAACCCCAATGGTCAATAAGCCATATTAAAACCCATTTTTTTAAAGATTTTGTTCCAAGTGGAAACCTTATTTAAACTCTCGAATGCCAAAAAATATGAATGTATGGGCCACAATGATTATGAACATATATCAAACCCGACCTTGGTTAAAACCCAGACTTTACCTTTATCACCGAAATTTCTTTTTATTAATTGAATCACCTTACCTAAGGTTCTTCTCTTTCAATTTATCAACAGCTAAACACTGTAACCCCCTTCATCTTATATTCCGGAAAATACAATATATAACCTCCACCTCACCTAGGGTTCTTACCTTTGTTATAATTGCCGGCATCACATTTCATTTATGCATCTCAAAGCTTATTAAATCTCGAATTTGATTTAAAACAAAATCAAACAAACATTAAGGTCTTCTCGGTCCCACAACTCACTTAACGTACCTTACTTTATCGTTCATGCAACTTTACTGGAAATCCAACGATCCACCTGCTCTCGCGCTCCAACAATACTTTGGGCGCACATCCGAGGGCTATCGTGCAACCAAAATGCATGAGCATTAATCTTCAAAATTTACGTGATAAAAATGGTTTTCGATTAACCACTTTTTTCCACACATCAATCGAGTAACGATATCGCTTTTTTTTGAGCAAATCCACTTACCATTGGAAAGGCCACGCGAGACCGCTGGTTTGGATGGAGAAAACTGCCCTTATTGTTCATGTTTTACGGTTCCTTCTGCGTCGCTTACTCATGGTTCCATACCTCCTTGATTCTATTTCGCTCCTTCATTGGTTATCAATTTCTTCTATATATCTCAATGACCATCTCATATCTATCTCTGGATTCACAGGTGTGAGTGCTCCATCTCATCGTTCACGCCAACAATCAGTCCATGGATTGTTTTTTCTCCAATGCTATCAAGTCAGTTTACCCTCCTTGGTTCGACACAAAGTGCTTCAACCCGCGCCTTCGTGCCTTCTCTACTGTTATATATTTATCAAATTGAATAGTCTCCAATTGCTATCGTACCATTGAATGCCAACTCCTCTCAACAGTTTATTCACTTGTGGCTTAATTCTGTCAACTTGAATTTTGTGTTCTCTCTGTTGTTTACACATTCACGGCTTCATATTCGATTATGTTCACACAATCAATTTGTTTATGGTTCTGCCTTTCCGCAAAGTGTAACCCTTTCCATGATCTCATTGATCTTTGGTTCTGCACCCAACCCTTTCACAATTTCTTTTAGTCTCAACCTGAATCACGACTGATTTAATATACTCTTGATACATGAATCTAAATAATGTTTAATGTCGAATTTAAACAAAGCATTCTCATTCCTGTATCGTCGATCCTTGTAATGATCGACGATATAATTAACACACATCAATTCATGTACTTCTCACATAGAATTAAATCAACCAATACACATAATTCAGAATCAATTCTTCATATAATCAAATATAATAAAATTACAGAAAACTCAGTTTTTGGCTTGATCTTCAATCAAATGGCCCTTTTGCAACTGCCCGTAGGCTTCCAGGAACAAACCCTGTTGCCCAAACTGAATCCTTCACACACTCTCCAAATTTGATCCTTATGCTTCTTTTCTCCTTTGAATGATAGTCCAAGTGTTTCTCATGTCTTCTCCTTTGCCATCAATGACAATATTTCCAACAAGACAGAGGTTAATTGAGTTTCCTAAGTCATGATTGCGATACCAAGGGTCGAGGGGCTCAGGCCAGACTTCCATGGTGGAGCCAAACGAGCGCAAGTGACGGGGTAGAAAATGATGGTGGAGAGACAAACAACCGGATTAACCAAGTCCATTCTTGTCATTGCACAACCACCATTGATCGAGTAAGGAATGAACGGTGATCGTGAGGGCATGTGGCTATACACGGATCCCATAAATCCACAACTAGTAGTGCATTAAGTAAGTCAGACGTGTTTAGTGCATGCCTATAGGAGACTTGAACAGGAGTGCTACTTTCGTTAATTTCCAAGGTTAGAAGACAGAAAATGAAAAATAAAAGTCTTAAGTTTATATTCAAAAATATATGAATACAATAATTGTGTGGGAACCAATCTTGAGCGAAAAATTAAATATATCTTGGGATATGGTCTAAACTTGCCACCACAAATCTTGGAATATTCATATCTATAAAGTGGAGGTTGGAACATCGTAATATGTTTAACATAGTAATGTAATGTAGTGAACTTTTATGGTAAGTGATCTATGGTACGTAACGTAACAATTTAAAACCATAAGGTAAGTATTGTATGTGTTAAAGTATATGTATTCAATTCTATGGTAAATAATTTTATTTTTTTTAACGGTAAGTGTTACAAATGGTATCAGAGCAGTGTTCATACGCTGGGACCCTAAGGGTCCACTAATGATTAAGTTGTGTGTATACTGATGCACAAAAAATAATCATAACAAGAAACATCATGAGAAGGGGATCCACACAACAACCATCCCAGAACACAGGGGAAGCCCAAACACAACTAGTAGAGAGCCCTGAGATGTGGGTTCAATTGAGTGTGGATTAGCACCAGAAAACAAGCAGACTGATGGAGGAACAACAACATCAAACCAAAATACTGTTGAATATAGTACAGAAGCTATAGGAAGAAATGGTGCGGGTTCCAAGTAATAACGAACGCTTGATGCAAGAGTAAAAAAATATACTCAACATCCTGTCAGACAAGGAAAATAAAGGAATGGAACACGTCAGTGTTGGTAGGGAAATGCAAGAAGGTGATGAGCGACAAACAAGGGACCACACCATTGACAGAGGGGAAAGAAGCCCATCCCAGCGAAGCAATAAGAATAAAAAATATAATGAAGCAAAATATGTGAATTTGTTGGATCAACAAGAAGTTATGAAACAAGAAGTGGAGCTTCAAGGGGAGTTTCGAAAAACAAAACCAACAAAATTTGATGGTGAAGCTGAGGAAGTGGCAGAGGCTTGGTTGATAAACATGAAAAAATATTTTCAGGGGTATGAGTACATTAGCAACCTGAAGGCCAGATTGGCCATATATCAGTTAAGAGAGAAAGCCACTCTGTGGTGGGAAGAAGTAAAGAATGTTCATAGCATTGAGAACCATGATGTCACCTAGGAATCGTTCCGGCAATAATTTAAAGACAAGTATTTAACAGAATGTTTCTACAATGATAAATCTAAAGAATTTCATGACTTGAAGCTGGGACATATGAATATGGATGAGTACATCACCAAGTTCACCTCCCTGTTAACATATGTCCTATTCCTCCGAGATGAAAAGGCTAAGGTACAAAGATTTATGAGTAGCTTTCCTACACATATGAAGGAGTGAATTGAATTTGTAAATCCTAGAACCATGGAGGAAGCTATTCATAAGGCACGAATTTTCTATCCATATTCCAAGGAAAAAGGAGAAGTTAGAAAATTTTGGAAACCAAGGAAAGGACAGAGAAGCCACTCAAACTTCAAAGGTGCCAAAAATAATAACTTTAAGAATTTTGCATGAAGTTTTGTCCACAAAAATTTGGCAGAAATCATCAAAGAACCTGATGGCTAGCTGAAGAGAGTCCTACAGAGGCATCTAGCAAGCTTGAGCAAGGGCAAGTAACTAAACCACCCCTATACTGTTGGGGGTGTGGTCAAGCACATTAATACAAAAATTGCCCACATCAAGCAAGAAGTGAAATAGTTGCAAACCTATAGGAGGCTTCTATTGTAGGCGATGTGGCGTGAAACATACCTCGTATCAACACAGTGTTGGAGGATCAGTAGGCAAATTATTAGCCAAAAATGATAGAGTTGGAAGGTAAATTACTATCTCACCAGTTTCTCTTTTAGTAGAACCTGGTGCAGGTCTAAGTTATGTAATCCGAAAATAGTGGAAAATTGTAAGTTAAAAGGTTATAAATTCAAAAATCCTTGGCTAGTACAACTAGCCATAGGAGAAAAAAGAAAGGTAACCACCAAGACTCCAAAATGTACTTTGGAAATTTAAGAACAGCAGTTAAATGTAGACCTGAACATATTTCCATTAGGTTCCTATGATGTTTTACTGGGTATGGATTAGCTAGAAAAACATTGGACCTTAGTGGATTGCAAGGAAAATATCATTTATTACAGAATGCAAGATGGAACACGCAAGGAAATTCAGGGACTCAAGAAACCCCTACAGCTACGTCCTATTACCGCATCCCAGATGAATAAGTGTATGAGGAAGGGATGTCAGATTTATGCCATCTAGGTGGTATTTTCCATTGCCATGGAAAAATCATATATGATGGAAAACATATCAGTGATACAATATTTTATGGATGTATTTCTAGAGAATATCCTTGGATTACCACGAAGAAGATATATTTATTTTACCATTGAACTAAATCCGAGAGCATCGCCTGTGTCAAGGGCTCCTTACAGAATAAATGTTCCAGAATTAATTGAATTAAAAATTAAGTTACAAGAACTACTGGACAAAGGATATATTTATCCAAGTGTGTCCCCTTGGGGACCACCAGTGTTGTTTGTTAAGAAGGACAGAACCATGTGAATGTGCATGGACTATAAACAGATCAACAAGTTAACAGTCAAGAGTAAATATCCTTTACCAAGAATTGATGCCTTGTTCGATCATGTGAAGGGGCCCACAATGCTTTTAAAAATAGAATTAAGATATTTGCAAGACTTCCTTCCATACTAAGTATGAGAATTATGAATTTATGGTGTTACCCTTTGGATTTAAAATTACACCAACAAACTTTATGAGGTTAATGCATGGTATATTTCATCCCTTCCTAGATAACTTTTTGCTTATATTCATAAATGACATTTTAATCTATTCTAAAAACTAGGAAGAACATAGAGAAAATCTAAGGATTGTGCTGGAAATGTTAAGAAAACACCAGCTGTAAGCTAAGTTCAGCAAATGTGATTTATTCAAAACATAAATACAGTACTGTTGAAACCTAGAAAATCGTTGCTTCAAACATTGGGGGAAAACCACCCGTTCTGGACCTTAGAACAACTCCTTATCCATTTGGGATGGTGGCTCCAACTCGATTTATAGGACTGATTTCCTAATAATGAAATGAATTGGTGATGGGGTGTTTTTGCTAGTGGATAATGAAATTAACTAATTGAAATAATATATCTAATTTAATCTATGACTTGAAAATAACTCTATAACTTACCTGGGTATTAAATATGAATACGACTTAAATATTGTTTCAATCAAACAAATAACCATGAAAATGTATTATTTACTTAAAATAAAGATGCAGTATCATATAATGATAACTTTGTTTAAGAAATTAAACAGAGTTATAATAGCACATCGCATTCATAAATTTATATCATTTACACACACTATGAAAGATGATATCCCTCTATCCTCAGACATGATATGGTAAAGAAATATTTGAGAAACAAGTATATATAAGTGATAGGAAAATTTAATGAGAATATTTCACCACATAAAGAAAATAAAACGAAATTGATAAAAATACCAGATACATTTGATATCTTCCTGATGAAATTTGATATTATGATCCTGCGCTTTAACTTAGAACAATATTCAAGGTACAAAAATGCAACTCTCAAAAATAATTCACCATGAAATCACAGGAATCTTGCACTTTAACTTAGAACAATCTTCAAGGTACATAAATGCAGCTCTTAAAAATAATTCACCATGAAATCACAATATGTGATCCTTTATAAAAATAATATAGTCAAGGAGTACAAGAATGTATTGGCCAAGCTCCAAAATATTACAAATTCAGGACCCCTTCTCAAATGTTTGAAATGGGTTTAAATAGGAAATTAACAAAACAAATCAACTAAAACTTATGAAAGAAACGATAATCAGAGATCCAAGAATAGAGTTGCAATATTCAATAAAATATATTCATTGAATTTATTCAACACCCAATGTGCTAAGCTGGCATATTTTAAGCATATCCTTAACTGCGGTTGGATGACTCAGCCTCGAATGCAACTGATTGGTGTATGTGGCATCAGAGAACTCTGGAATGATGACATTGATGGCATTAGAAAGGCATTTGATTTCCATCTGCTGACTATGTGGTTTAATCAAATATGTCCATATGACATCCCATGTAATTTATTGTATTTTACTGATTTTTTGATTTTGATTGATTGATTCCTACTTCCACCTAGTATCATTTTCTTTTACCCTTGGCAGTTTTCCTGGAGTACAATCTGAAATTAAATTAGCTGCATATAGAATTTCATTAACCAATTGTGTCAGATCGTTCATTATGGATCTTGCTCTTGATGTAGCACATTCTTCTTTAATCAGTTGTGTTTCCCATTCGGCAAATAAAATCTCATTATGCTTTTGTTCTATTATGGGAAGATTTGCAGTTTTTTCCTTTTTTGAATCTTGCCATGAAATAAATTCTGAAATCTTATCATCTTCATTTTCAAATTCTATTCTTATGTTGACTGCTTCATCGATGAGAGATGATGTTATTTCACATAGGGGTTTAGATTGTGAAATTTTTTGACACAGATCATCCAACTATTGAGATAACAGTTTACTTGTTTCCAAAGCTTCTGTTTTGAATTGGTCAATTTTAGGATAATCCTTGAATTTATCCAATCTCGCTTGAAATATTCTACCTTGCTCTTATTTGGCAACCTTTTCATTTTGTAGCAATGTCTGCAATTTGGATACCTCTTGAGACAATTGTTTTTATTTATTTAAATCTTGCTGATCAAGCTTCTTTTTTTCAATATTCAATTGTTCTTATAATTGTTTGACTCTGAGTCTTTCTTCTTCCAACTGCTGCTGTAGCTGTAATATATTTTGTTGATCACCTGTTGTTCTTTCTTCTAATAATGCTATCTGTAAGTCTTTTAGTTTTACCAATTGAGTGACTTCAGTAGCCTTATCTACAGTAGCTACACTATAGGCACCTGCATATTGTGATAGTTTGGTAAGATCCTCTAAAGGATTTACTTCAATGTTCTTCCAAACAACATTCATTAATTCAACTTGTGGAGTTGCAAGTGGTCCTTGATCAATACTCCTTCTCTTTCTTTGTTTTCTGAAAATAGCCTTATGCTTAGGGCTGTAAAAGATATCCAGAGGAGGTATGTATTCAACTCTTAGCACAATTTATTCAGATGGATCTTCAGGAAGGATCTCAATATCCTGATTGTTCAGGTTATCAACTTGAGGATTTTTTTTTTTCTTATTTGCTGAGCGAATTGTTCATACTGTTTTAGAAAATGGGGAGTAATAATCATTTCAGCAGAATTTCCCTCTTTCTGTGAGGTCTTTTCTCTTTCAAGTTGATCATCGGGCTTATTACCCATATCTTCTTTTTCAGACTGCACATCAAGCTTGCTATCTGTATTTTCCTTCTCTGACTGCACATCAATTGTCCTGGTTGTCACTTATTTATCTATTTTTCTGGTTGTATATTCATTTTTATTTTTCTTTTTATTTCAATACTTTTATTTTCTTGTAAAGGAACCGTCAGCTGGTCATGGGGAACTTTAAGTAATCTGTGGCTTCTGAACTGCATAAATTTATTCATATCTTCTGCTTGAAACTTAGATTTAGCTAGATCATAAACTTGGGAAATTTTCTCAATCGAGAGAAATAAATCATAAAAGTCATCATCCTCATGCTTAAACTTAGCAATTTGGACAAAATTTGTGAAATCAAATGCTACTTTATTTGGATCATATTGTCTTCCTGGAACAGTTGCAAGCTTACGATCTCTTATCTAAGGACTTATTTTTCAGCATGCTTAAAATCATTAAGGGTATAGGTTCCACAATGGAAAGGAAAGGTAGGCCGCATCAATATTTTGTAATTCGTTAAACACCTAGACATCCCTCTTTTTGTCAACTAGTAATAAATTTCTTGAGCTAAATTTTTATCAATGACATATAGAGGTAAGACATGAGGCTCAACAATGCTTCCAAATACTCTAATATAGGTGAACTTATCTTCACCGAACCAATTTCTGATTTGGGATATGTCAATTTTTGCCTTATCAGAGAGCCGAGGAGGGGGTTGGTTAAAAATGGTCTGGTAGATAGGAAACATGTAACCATGGAAAATTTTGTATACATGGTTCTTGAAATGGGCTTTCCACAAAAATTTATGATAGATGTGTATAGGATTAGGATTTTGAGGCGTAAATTTCCATCCCAAAATAGGAAATTCAGAATTAAAACAAAAATCATCTTGAATATAAGCACAGAAATGAAATGGGGGAACATTTCCAGTATGCCTATTTCTCCTATAATCCAGAATTTTATTTTCTATTTTATTAGATAGAATAACTGACCAATCCATAATAATAGAACCAACAGCGGCCTCAATCAGGGGTACCATTTGAATAGAAAACCTTGTAGAATTATCACTCCAAAAAATTCTACAGATCATGACAATAGCATAGCAATATGGAGGTGCGAGAGACTCTACGGAAAACATACCTGAGGTCTCATGCTTATGTTTGTCTAGAGCTTGTCTCCACTGCCTAATAGGGTCTGATTCTATCTCGTTGCTTGAAGTGAAATACTCTAAGAAAGCTTTGTTGTAGGTGTTTTGAGGTTCTAGTAGATGTTACATTGCCTTGATGTCTTCTGATCTAAAATACTCGAACATCTTTCCCTGAACTGTGACAAATGTTATGTTTGTGATGGTGTTGTTGTCTATCACCAATCGTATTATGTGATAATGTGGGAATACATTCGCCCAATCTGCAATTCTATGAAGAAAATAATTTTTCAGTTCTTTAAGGGGATTATCATCTGAATTTGATTCTTCATCTGGCACCGTTGCCTTTACTTCTGTAAGCGTAGGATTTTCTGCTTCAAGCAAGTTATAGACTTCTTCCCAGGAAAGGTTCCTAATACACTGGCACATAGTATCCGTAACTAGCTTTATCTTGGCTGGCTTTTCTTTTGGCATTGTGGTAGTGGTATTGGTCTTTGAGGTGGCAACAACTCTTGATTTCTTAAGTTTCTTGGAAATTTTCTTCATCTGGTATCATTTCACTAATTTGGCGACCGAGAGGGTTTGATGCTCTATAACTCTGCAAATGAGAAAAACCTTTTAGAAGCAGGAAGAAATGGAGTTAGAAGAAAAACTATGCGAAAAGATTTTATTAATGATCCCAAATTGATTAACTCTGTATTAAAATTGAATGCCTTAAATTAAAGTCACATTCATGCATTCAGAATTGATTACCATAATTCATTTGATTTTCGAATTAATGATTCTCCTGTAATCAGAGATCGACGATATTGAATTCTTAATGTAAAAATGTCCATTTGAAGCTTTTGATTGTGATAGGCCAATAAATGATATATGTGAAGTGCAAATAGTGATTAGTGAAGACTGATGATTCATCGCATTGGAGTTTTTGAAAGGAAAAACAAAAAAAACATCTTATTTTTTCTTGATTTGCGATCAAGTCATATCACATCGGATATTTTCAAAGAAATTGAGTTGTACATGATTTTCACCGAAATGCGATTGCAATGATGGTGGGGTCCATCGCATCAGATCTTTTATAAAATAAGTAATCGAGATATTACTTTTTCAAAATGCAATTGTGATTATGACATCGCATCGGAGTTTATCAAATAGAACAAAATGAAGTATAACTTATTCGAAATGCGATTGTGATCAGTCACATCGCATCGGAGTTTTGCAAAGAAAATATGAAAACATAATACTCTTCTGATTTGTGATTGCGATTTACTTTATAGAATCAGACTTTTCATCATGAAAGCCTTTATACTTTGTGCTGATGCGATATAATATTTATAGTTGATTGGGTTGGAATAAATTTAATGTTACATTTGTTTATTTTCACTTGAGATATGCGATATGCGATACATGCTTTTTAATCAATGAATATTTTTTATTGTTTTATTTTATGATGATCATATTTCCTCAAAGTTTTTATTTATATCTAAAAAAGAGAGGGGACCCATTTCTAAATGAAATTTATTCTAAAATTTTCAAATGGGGAGGGTTGTTGTACAATACAACAATTGGTGATTCACTGGAAGAAACAGTAATCTCTGAAAAAATAAAATGAACATTATACTTTTAGTAAGTAAAAAGTTTTAAAGATAATGAAAACTATCTTAGAAAAATTTAAATAAAATCTAACTCTGAAAAAGAAATAAAAATCACTTACAATCTCTTTTTAATTCCTCAAAAATAAAAAATATTTTTGGTTTAAAAATGCTTTGATTGGTTGATAAAGATAAATTAGGGGGCCATCTACTCTTATCTTTGTGATTTACTCTATTGTCACAGGTAGTGCCTCTGCTGCCTACACACATTCATAGTCTCGATAGGGTTATATTTTAACCATTAATCATTCATTGTCCCATCCATGTAAAAGCATGAATCCTTAAAAGAAAAATTCATAAGATATACTATCTTGTGTTTTCTCTTTTTATTTTAATTTAAAAGCCATTGTTCTGGTTTGGTAGCCAGTTAATAACAATGCCATTCACTATTTGTAACTAAACTGAACAAGCTGGCTCAGGATGAGACCCCTTGTCTTATGATTATACGCCATTACCCTATTTTGGTATGCAGTAGTGTTAATGTCATTTTAATTACTTCTTATGATCATGGTAAGCAGGCTCGTGATGAGACCTCTTATCTTTTAATATTAGACAGATAATTTCTTAGAATTAAAATCTAAAAAATCACAACCTTAATGGATGGGGTGAATGATTTCCTCCTTAGGAGTCAATGGATGACAATTTTTAGAGTTTTAAGTGCCAAAATTGGAAAAGTCTTTAATTTTTATAGATAACCTTTCTCTTCTTAACAAACTTATAATGATTTACAATATTTTCAAGGTTTAAGAAGGTTTTGCAAATGTTTAAATAGATTTTCAAAGTTTAGTTTTTCATTTTAACTATCTTACACTGTAATCAGTTCCTCAAAAATTCTTATTTACATAAATAAGTATTTATAATATTTTTTCAAAGCTATTTTCAAATAGTAAAAAGTCAATTAAAGACTATTAACAACCCTATTTGTAACAAACAAACTTGCATAATGGAATATGTACAGGTAAGAATGGGTTACCTTCTTAAGAAAACAATTTTTTTAAGATGCAAGATGAACGTTCACGAGCCTATATTTTCAACAATCTGAAATGGTTCAAGCCACATCTTTTGAAATTTGGTATTCTTACCCTTATCTTCATGTGCTTTGTCGCATTTCAAAACAATATCACCAATTTTCAAAGTTTTGGATCCGATAGAACTTGAATCAAAAGAAGATTTTATGAGTTGTTGATATTTGGTATGAACAGTTTTAGCTTTCTCTCTATCTTCTTCTAACTTAAGAATTTGATCAAATCTCAATTGAAGAGATGATGAAAGATTCTATTCAATGAATTGAACTAGGGATAGAGATGGAAGTACTAAGTTTGATGGTATTATAGCTTCTTTTCCATAAACTAGATTAAAAGGTGAAGTACCTATTGAAGCTTTTTGAGTTATGCGATCAGCCCATATTTCAAAAATGAAAGACTTATTCCAATTCTTTTGACTGATCAATTTTTCTTTTGATGATTTTGATGAGATTTTTATTCATTGATTCAGCTAAAACATTACCTTGTGGATAATAATTTGCTAAATATTTCAATTTTAAAACTCTTTTGATTGCAAATTCCATTATACTATTTCCAGAAAAATAAGATGCATTATCAAAAACAAGGCCGTTAGGTACACCAAACATGGTACTGATGAACTGATCAATGAATTCAATGATTGCATCAGAATTGGCTACCTTTAAAGGAATTTATTTTACCGACTTTGTAAAGTAATCCATTGCTATAAGGATGTATTTGTGTTCTTTGGAAGAATATGAAACAATTTCTCCAATAATATCAAGTCCCAATTGTTCAAATGGTTGCTCAATATTTACTGGTTGTAAAGGAAAGGTTGGTTTCCTTTGTCTCCCACTAGTAGTTTGAAAAGTCTTGCATTTCCTTACATAGTCATGTGCATATTTGAACAAGGTAGGCCAATAGTAAACAACATGGATTATTTTGTGGGCTGTAGTGTCTCCTCCAAAATTTCCACCTGCTGGTCCATCATGTAATTCCTACAACACCTTATGTGCTTTAGTTTTTTCAAGACATCTTAATAGAATGGAATCATAATTTTTTCTAAATAAGAAATCATCAATGATATCAAAGTGTTTGGATTTTAATCTTAAAGCGCGCTTGTTTTTATAGCTGAGATTAGAAGGAGCATACCCATTTTTCAAATAAAAGATCAGATCAACATATTGAGATTCAGAATCTATAATACTTATCTAATTTACTTGAACATTATTATCTTGATCTTGATGTTCTGGTATGTTGGAAGCTCCTGATAAAAATCTGCAAAAATCTTGTCCTCTAAAAATTTTGGCTGACTTAATATAAATATCATACTCTTGTAAAGTTGTTACCCAATTAGTTCTCTTTTCTCCTACTTCCTTTTGTATTAGAAATTGTCTCACTACAGAAAATGGGACAATTATTTTTGTATGCGTCTTTAGGAGAAATGGTATAAAATGTTTGATTGATTTAAACACAGCAAAGGCTTGTTTTTCTACATCAGAGTAATTAACTTCGGCTCCTTGCAGATTAGAGCTAAAGAAAGAGATCGGTGCTTCTGATAGTTTATCATTGGGTTGTGTCAAAATGACAACATAGGAAGTTTCAGTAGCCAAAGTATACAGAATGAATTTTTTCGAAAAATCAGGAGTGTTCAATGTAGGTGCATTAATGATTTCCTGTTTGATTGAATCGAAGGATTATTTTTCTTTATGTAACCATTTGAAAATTTAAATTTTCTTAATCATATTCTGCAAAGGTAAAACTATTTGAGAAAAATCAAGAATAAATCTCTTCACAAAATTGATCTGTCTCAAAAAGGATTGCATGGATTTCTTATTATGTGGTAAGGAAATATCAGAAATTTCTTTCACTCTATCAAGGTCAATATATATGCCATCTTTAGACACAAAAAATCCTAAGAGATTTCCTTCATTGAGAGCAAAGAAAAATTTCTTTGGATATAAAGAAATGCCAAACCTTCTACATCGTTCAAATATCTATTTCAAATCATGCAGATGATTAGCTCTTTTCTTTGAAAAGATAGTTATGTCATCAAGATAGATAACAATTGATCTATTAGCAAAACCCTTGAATGATATATCCATAGCTCTCTGGAAAGCAGCTCCAACATTGATCAAACCAAAAGGAATTTTTTGGTAGGCATATGTTCCCCACTTGGTTCTGAAGGTAGTTTTCAGCCTATCATCTGGATGTACCAATATTTGGTTATAGACTGAAAAACCATCAAGAAAAGACATCAGTTCAGAACCAACTACTTTTTGAAGTATTTGTTCTATCCTTGGTAATGGGAAGTTATATTTTTGACATGACTTGTTCAAATTTCTAAAACCAATGCAGATTCTAATATCTCCATTCTTTTTCCTGACAGGCACCATATTTGAGACCCAACTAGAATGTCTTACAGGAAAAATAATTTTTGCCTTAAAATTTTTATTTAATTCTATTTTGATTTGACCTTCCATATTGCGATGAATTTTTCTTAACTTTTGTTGCACTGGTTTTACATCAGAAAGCATTGGAATTGTATGTTGAATGACATAAGCATTATATGTTTTCAAATCTTCATAATTCCAAGAAAAGACATTTTTTTACTTATTTAGAAGCTTGATGAAAGTGATCCTTTCCTATGGAGTTAACTCGAGTCCTAAATTAACATTTTGTGGTTTAGACTCAGTACCAAGATTCACTGATTCAAATATTTGGCATTGGTAACCTTTTCGAATCTATCTTTGATATCATATAGATCTTCATGTTTAACTATAGATTTGGGAATATAATTTTCATTGTCTTTTGATGTGTTTTGAAGATCATGATCAATTTCATCAATTATTTGATCATCATAATATTTTTCTAAAGTCAAGAAATTTAAGATATATTCATCAAGATAGAATACTCTCCAATTGGTAACATTATCAGGTACAAAAGGTCGGAAAATTAATTTGATTGAAAAATTATCTGGACTATAATCTTCAGCTGGGAGAAGCTTGGAGGAAACATTAGCCAATAAATCAGTTGTTGAATTCTGAGTTATAGGGATAAGAGAGATGTTGAATGCTAAAAATTGAGTGGTAAGATCTTGACAAGGGATTTATAATGTTTACGATGATATGAAAGACAATGGATAGTGTTTCTCACTTGTCTGATAACAATTTCGGAATCACCATACACTTAAAGGTATTTAACATTCAACCCTATTTCCTTATAAAGCCATTGGATCAAGGCTTCACATTCTGCAGTGTTATTTGTACATTCAAATTCTAGTCTACATGAAAGCATAGTTTTCTCTCCACCTGGATCAACTAAAATTCATCCTGCTCCTGTGCCATCATTGGATTTTGATCCATCAAAATACAAAGACTAAAATAAATACTTATCTATAGTTTTATTTACATATTGATCAGAAATATTAATGCATCTTGAAGAATCAGTTTGTGAAAAATTTTCAATTTGTGAAGTAAAAGTATTTACAGAAAATGGTGATTCAGGTGCTGTGAAAATTTGAAGGAATGATTCAGCAGAATAACCTTCGAGAATGTTGTTATTAAAAGCTAGAGGTTCATTTTCTTGTTCAAATTCTATTACAGTATGCATTATGTGTTTCTCTCGCTCAACCTTGATTTGATTCAGTTTCCCTTTGTGGAGAAGCCACATGTGAGAATAATCAGTGGCGATATAACCATTAAGCTTTTCAAACCAATCCATGCTTAATATTAATCCATAAAAATTAGGAATATCTGCAATTAGAATATCAATTCTCTGCACAATCCTGGGATCAAAGGCTAACCTAACAGTGACTAAATCAATTTCTCCCACAACTTGCACTTTAGTCCGATCTAATTGAACAATATGAACTGTATATTTTTGGGGTTCAATGTTCAATTTTGAGCAGACTAAAGTAGGAATTATATTTGATGATGCTCCTGAATCTATCAAGAAGTTATGTAAATTCTTGTTGTATATCTCATAAGTCAAGAGAAAAGGAGGTGTCTGAGAATTGGATCTTTCTCCAACAAGAACAGTATCAGTGGCATCTACTTTATCTGGTGGCTTACCTAATCCTTTCGCTGCTTTGGCAACTACACCACTTGGTACAAGAGAAATAGGAGTTTCATTTAATTCCTTCAACAACAACTTCTATTAATGCTTGAGTTTTCTAAGTTCATGTAAAGAAATATTTTCTCTGGTCTTCTTCATGTCTTCAATAATGCTATAATCCATAGAATCAGATACTATCAGAGTCTTCGATGTTGTTGTAGGAGGATTGGAAGATGGTGGTTGATTTTGACTAGGCAAAGGAGAAGCTTTCTTTCCAGGGGTTTTAACTTTGGTATTTAGAGTTGAACTTTTCTTTTTGAGGATTGTTTGAACAGATTCTGCTATAGATTTACTTCTTGTACTTACTGACAGGGCTTCTTGTTCCTTTTCACTGTCTGAGTTAGGAAAAATGAAATCCCACATCCCATGTAATTCAGCTATTTCCTCCTCTTCTTCTTCTTCTGATAATGGAGGTGTATCCTCTTCTTCATCTTCCTCTAGATCTCACTCTGCATTAGATATTGAATTGGGTGGTTTAGTTTCATATTTCTGATTTCTTTTGAAATTCCTAAAGGGCCTATTGGTGGAAGTTTCTACTAGTTTTTTATTTTTGACCATTTCATTGGACATAGTCTTCAAGACTTTCTGTAAGCCTTCCATATCATATGGATCCCTAGGTGTTTTCTTCTTTGAATCGTCCTTGAAACTAACTTTTTTGGAATTTATTTCCTCATTAGCATTTCTTTTATCCAAAGCAATAATCTGTCACTCAACTGCAATTGCTTCTCTCATGTTTTCAACTAAGGTAGGTTTAGCAGCTCTATCTACAAAGATGGCTATATTTGAAGGAAAATTTGTTATATACCATTCACTTCGCACTTGCTCACTGGGTTTTCAGGTTGTAGGAATTTTATTCAAAAGTTTGTTGAATCGGGAATTGAAATCTTTGATAGGTTCTTCGGATTCTGCTCTCAAATTGGAGAGATCATTGATTAAAATCGCTATTGATCTATCATCTCCAAATTTGGTTAATAAATGTTCCTGGAACATATCCAAACTTGTAATAGATCCTGATGGTAATAAAAAATACCAGGATCCTGCTGCCCCTAGCAAAGTATAAGGGAATAATCTGACCACAACATCTTCATGTTCTATCGCATTTAAATTTACAGACACCATAAAGTTATTAATATGTTCTTCTGCTTGTATGCCAAGGTCGGGACTAAATTTTGGGAGCCATTTTTCAGGATGATTTGGAAAATCATGCAAAGTTGCAGGCATTTCAATAGCTCATGGATTATTCCATGGTCTTTGTGCCATTTTTGTGATAATGGTTGAGGGACTTGAAGAGACAACTGGTGGTTGAGTAGATGTTGTTGGAATAACTGTACTCCTCTGGGTTTGAGTTTGGGAAGTAGATGAGTGAGTTTGTGATGAGGAAATAATATCACTACCTGATTCCGACGATGTTTTTCTTGTTTTAACGTGACTAGGTAAAGGAAATTCCTTCAAAGGAATAGCAAGTTTTTCTCTTTGAGACCTAGTAAGAGGTTTTGAAGATACGAATTGTGAAGTAACACTACCTTCAGATAATAAAGACTCTTCTAAAGATAATGAGAAACCTTGGAGTTTATGAATTAAAGATTGCACTTTAGGGGACTCAGGCAGTTTATTGTCTGATATATCTAAAGCCTTGGTAGTGGGTGTCTTGATGTTCTTCTCAATTTCTTCTCTAGAGATTTGAGATGTTGAAGAAATTGAAGAAGGTGATGAGGGTGAATTTATCTTGGAATGGCCTGTAGATTTGGATTTACTTGCCATTCATAGCTTAGGACCTCCTTCTAGCGCCAAAAATGTTGAAGAATCAAAAATCATTGCTTCCAACATTGGAGGATAACCACCCAGTCTGGACCTTAGAAAAACTCCTTATCTGTTTGGGATGGTGGCTCTGACTAGATTTATAGGACCAGTTTCCTAATAATGAAATGAATTGGTGATGGGGTGTTTGTGCAAGTGGATAATGAAATTAACTAATTGAAATAATATATCTAGCTTAATCTATGACTTGCAAATAACTCTATAAATAACCCGGTATTAAATATGAATACGAATTAAAGATTGTTTCAATCAAACAAATAACCATGAAAATGTATTATTTACTTAAAAGAAAGATGCAATATCATCTAATGATAACTCTATTTTAGAAATTAAACAGATTTATAATAGCACATCACATCCATAAATTTATATCATTTACACACACTATGAAAGATGATATCCCTCTATCTTCAGAAATGATATGATAAAGAAATATTTGAGAAACAAGTATATATAAGAGATAGCAAAATTTAATGAGAATATTTCATCACATAAAGAAAATAAAACGAAATCGATAAAAATACTAGATACATTTAATATCTTCCTGATGCAATTTGATATTCTTATCCTATGCTTTAACTTATAACAATATTCAAGGTACAGAAATGCAACTCTTAAAAATAATTCCCCATGAAATCACAGGAATCTTGGGCTTTAACTTAGAACAATCTTCAAGGTACAAAAATGCAAATCTCAAAAATAATTCACCATGAAATCACAAGATATGATCCTTTATAAAAATAATATAGTTAAGGAGTACATAAATGTATTTTCCAAGCTCCAAAATATTACAAATTCAGGACCCCTTCTCAAATGTTTGAAAGGGATTTAAATAGGAAATTAACAAAACAAATCAACAAAAACTTATGCTAGAAACGATCATCGGAGATCCGAGAATAGAGTTGCGATATTCAATAAAACAGATTCATTGAATTTCTTCAACACCCAATGTGCTAAGTTAGAAAATTTTAATCATATCCTTAACTTCGATTGGATGACTCAGCCTCGAATGAAATTGACTTGTGTATGTGGCATTAGAGAGCTCTGGAATGATGAAATTTATGGCATTAGAAAGGCATTTGATTTCCATTTTCTAACTGTGTGGTTTAATCAAATATGTCCATAGGAAATCCCATGTAATTTCTTGTCTTTTACTGATTTTTTTATTCTGATTGATTGATTCCTGCTTCCACCTAGTATCGTTTTCTTTTACCCTTGGCAGTTTTCCTGGAGAACAATCTAAAATTGAATTAGCTACATATAGACTATCATTAACCAATTGTGATAGATTGTTCATTATGGCTCTTGCTTTTGATGTAGCACATTCTTCTTTAATCAGCTATGTTTCACGTTCAACAAATAAAATCTCTTTATTCTTTTTTCAATTCTGGGAAGATTTTCAATTTTTCCCTTTTCTGAGTCGTGCCATGAAATAAATTCTAAAATCTTACCTTCTGCATTTTCAAATTCTATTCTTATGTTGAACAATTCATTGATGAGAGATGATGTTATTTCACATAGGGGTTCAGCTTGTGCAATTTTTTGACACAGGTCATCCTACTGTTGAGATAACAGTTTACTTGTTTCGAGAGCTTCTATTTTGAATTGGTCAATTTTAGGATAATCCTTGAATTTATCCAATCTCGCTTAAAATATTATACCTTTCTCTTCTTTGGCAGCCTTTTCATTTTGCAGCAATGTCTGCAATTTGGATACCTCTTGAGACAAATGTTGTTGTTTATTTAAAGCTTGTTGATCAAGCTTCTTCTTTTCAATATTCAAATATTCTTCTAATTGTTTGACTCTGAGTCTTTCTTCTTCCAACTTCTACTCTATATGTAATATCTTTTGCTGACCCCCTGTTTTTCTTTCTTCTAATAATGCTATCTGTAAGTCTTTTTGTTTTTCTAATTGAGTGACTTCAGTAGCCTTATCTATAGTAGCTACACTGTAGGCACCTGCATATTGTGATAGTTTGGTAAGATCCTCTGAAGGATTTACTTCAGTGTTCTTCCAAACAACATTCATTAATTCAACTTGTGGAGTTGCAAGTGGTCCTTGATCAATCCTCCTCTTTCTTTCTTTTCTGACAACAACCCTATGCTTAGGGCTGTAAAAGATATCCAGAGGAGGTATGTCTTCAACTCTCAACACAATTTCTTCAGATGGATCTTCACGAATGATCTCAATATCCTGATTGTTCAGATTATCAACTTGAGGATTGTTTTGTTCTCCTATTTGCTGAGTGAATTCTTCATATTTTTTTAGCAAATGGGGAGTAATAATCATTTCAGCAGAATTTCCCTCTTTCTGTGAGGTATTTTCTCTTTCAAGTTGATCATCGAGCTTATTACCCGTATCTTCTTTTTCAGACTGCACATCGGGCTTGCTACTTATATTTTCCTTCTCTGACTTCACATCAATTTTGCTCATTGTCACTTTTTTCTCTGTTTTTCTGGTTGTATCTTCCTTCTTCTTTTTTTCAATACTTTTATTTTCTTGTAAAGGAACCCTCAGCTGGTCAAAGGGAACTTTAAGTAATCTATGGCTTCTGAACTGCATAAATTTATTCATATCTTTTGCTTGAAACTTATTTTTCTAGATCATAAACTTGGGAAAATTTCTCAATCGAGACAAATAATCATCAAAGTCATCAGCCTCATGCTCAAACTTAGCAATTTGGACCAAATTTGTGAAATCAAAAGCTACATTATTTCGATCAAATTGTCTACCTGGAACAGTTGCAATATTAGGATCTCTTATCTTAAGGACTTTTTTCCAGCATGCTTAAAATCATTAAGGGTATAGGTTCTAAAATGGAAAGAAAAGGTAGGCCACATCAAATTTTTGGAATTCTTTAAACACCTGGACATCCCTCTTTATGTCAACTGGTAAGAAATTTCTTGAGCTAAAATTTTATCAGGGACATATAGAGGTAAGACATGAGGCTTAACAATGCTTCCAAATACTCTAATATAGGTGAACTTCTCTTCACCGAACCACTTTCCGATTTGGGATATGTCAAGTTTTGCCTTATCAGAGAGCCGAGGAGGGGGTTGGTTAAAAATGGTCTGGTAGATAGGCAATATGTAACCGTGGAAAATTCTATGTACATGGTTGTTGAAATGCGCTTTCCACAAAAAATTATGATATATGTGTATAGGAGTAGGATTTTGAGGAGTCCATTTCCATCTAAGAATAGGAAATTTAGAATTAAAACACAAGGCATCTAGAATATAAGCACATAAATGAAATGGGGGAACATATCTAGTATGCCTATTTCTCCTATAATCCAAAATTTTATTTTCTATTTTATCAGATAGAATAAATGACCAATCCATAATAACGGAACCAACAATGGTCTCAATCAAGGGTACCATTTGAATAGAAAACCTTGCAGAATTATCACTCCCAAAATGTCTGCACATCATGGCAACAACATAGAAATACAGAGGTGTGAGAGACTCTACGGAATACATACCTGAGGTCTCATGCTTATGTTTGTCTGGAGCTTGTCTCCATTGCCTAATAGGGTCTGATTCTATCTCATTGCTTGAAGCAAAATCCTCTAAGAAAGATTTGTTGTAGGTGTTCTGAGGTTTTGGCAGATGGTACATTTCCTTGATGTCTTCCGATCTAAAATACCCAAACATCTTTCCCCCAACTGTGAAAAATGTTATTTTTGTGATGATGGTGTTGTCTATCACCCATCGTATTATGTCATAATATGGGAATACATTCGCCCAAGCTGAAATTCTATGAAGAAAAGAAATTTCCAGTTCTTTAAGGGGATTATCATTTGAATTTGATTCTTCATTTGGCACTGTCACCTTTACTTCTGTAACCGAAATATTTTCTGCTTCAAGCAAGTTATAGACTTCTTCCTAGGAAAGTTTCCCGAGACCCTGGCCCATAGTATCTGTAACTAGCTTTATCTTGGATGGCTTTTATTTTGGCATTGTGGTAGTGGTAGCGGTCTTTGAGGTGGAAAAAACTCTTGATTTCTTAAGTTTATTGGACATTTTCTTCATCTGGTATCATTTGACTAATTCAGAGACCAAGAGGTTTTGATGCTCTACGGCTCTGAAAATTAGAAAAACCATTCAGAAGCAGGAAGAGATGGAGTTAGAAGAACAAATATGCGTAATTTTTCTATTAATGATCCCAAATTGATTAAATCTGTATTAAAATTGAATGCGTTAAATGAAAGTCACATTCAAGAATTCATAATTGGTTACCATAATTCATTTGATTTTCGAATTAATGATGCTCGTACAATGGGAGATCGGCGATATTGAAGTCGTAATGTGAAAATGTCTTTTTGAAACTTCCGATTGCGATAGGATGATAAATGATATATGTGAAGTGCAAATAGCGATTAGTGAAGACTGATGATTCATCGCATCAGAGTTTTCGAAAGGAAAAACAAAAAAAAAACATCTTATGTTTTCCTGATTTGCGATTTACGATCAAGTCATATCGCATCGGATATTTTCAAAGAAATTGAGTTGTACATGATTTTCGCAAAAATGTGATTGCAATGATGGTGGGGTCCATCACATCGTATCTTTTATAAAAAAAATAGTCGTGATGTTGCCTTTTCGAAATGCGATTGCGATTATGACATCTCATCAGAGTTTATCAAATAGACCCAAATGAAATATAACATATTCGAAATGCGATTGCGATAAGTCACATCACATCGGAGTTTTGCAAAGAAAATATGAAAACATAAAATTATTTTGATTTGCGATTGCAATTTACTTTATCGCATCAGACATTTCATCATGAAAGCTTTATACTTTGTGTCGATGCGATATAAGCTTTATAGTTGATCGGGTCGAAATAAATTTAATGTTACATTTGTTTATTTGCACTTGAGACATGTGATATGCGATACATGCTTTTTAATCAATGAATCTTTTTATTGTTTTATTTTATGATGATCGGATTTCCTTAAAGTTTTTATTTCTATCTAAGAAATAAAGGGGACCCATATCTAAATGAAATTTATTCTAAAATTTTCAAATGGGGAGGGTTGTTTTACAATACAACAAGTACTTAGGACATGTTATCTCAGCAGAGGGAATTTCTATTGATCTAGATAAATCAAGACAATCATGGAATGGAGAGCTCCCAAAAATGTGGTGGATATCCAATCCTTTATGGGATTCGTTGGTTATTATCGAATATTCATTGAAGGATTTTCCAGAATTGATTTTCCAATCACCACTTTGTAGAGAAAAGGAAATTTTTTTCAGTAGACTGTTGAGTGTCAGAACATTTTTGAGAAGTTGAAGCAACTTTTGACCACTGCACCCGTGTTGAGGGTAGCTGAACCCAATAAAGAATTTGAAGTTTGTACAGACGCTAGTAAAGAAGGAGTTAGGATTGTTCTATCTCAGGAAGGAGAAGTAGTGGCGTAAGAGTCAAGAAAGATGAAGGAACATGAACAAAGATATTCAGCCTATGATATAGAGTTAATAGAAGTAGTACATGCACTTCGGGTATGGAGACACTACTTGCTAGGTAATAAATTTGTGCTAAAGACAGATCATAGTAGCCTAACCAGTTATTTCAAACAAGCTGATTTAAACTCGTGGAAGGCAAGGTGGAATGCCTCTCTAAGTGAGTTTGATATGGACATCGAGCACATGAAAGGTAAGGAAAACTGGGTGTCTGATGCTTTAAGTAGAAAGCTGCATTCTGTGTATGAGATTTACTACAGTCGGCTTGAATGTAAATTGTTAGATCAAGTAAAAGAGAAAGCCCAGAAAGATCATGAGTATCAATTCCTATGGCAACAAATGGAAGAGACCAGAAAGAAAGGAAGTAGTTCTGAGTATCGCTTTGATAAAGATCATATGATAACCTTTAGAGGAAATGTGTGTGTACCAAACTGTGTGGACCTAAAGGAGCTAATCATGGATGAATACCATCATAGTAATTATGCGGGTCACCCAAGATACCAAAGATTCTAACTACTATTAGAAAAGTATATTTTTGGCTGGGTATGTGTAAAAATATTACTAAGTATATAAATAAATGTTTGGAGTGTCAATAGGTTAAGGTGGAGCATCGACATCCCGCAGGACTATTGCATCCCATACCGGTACCTGAATGGAAGTGGGAGGTCGTATCACTGGACTTCATTATAGGTTTACCATGGTCAAAGAGGCACAATGAATCCATCATGGTGGTTGTTGACATATTGAGTAAATATTCACATTCTATACTTGTACAGTCTAGTTACAAGACTGTAAAAATAGCAAACATCTTTATGACAGAAAGTTTCAGGCTACATTGCATTTCGAAGACTTTTATCTTGGACAGGGATGTAAAGTTTACCTCAACATTTTTGAAAACACTAATCAAAATTCTGGGGACCCAAAGAAAATTTAGCACTGCTTATCATCCCCGGATAGATGGTCAAACAGAGCGGCTAAACCAAGTTTTGGAAGACTTGTTGCACATGTATGTGATGCAACAACCAACCAAATTGGAAGACTACTTATATCTGGTTGAATTTTCTTACAACAATAGTTATCAAGAGTCCCATAAGATGAGTCCTTTCAAAGCCCTATATGGGAGGCAGTGTCACACCCCCATAAATTAGAGCAGCCCCGAAACAAAATTAATGTTGGGACCAGAAATTATGGCTAAAATGGAATCAGAAGTAAAGAAGATAAGACAAAATTTGAAGGTTGCACAAGATCGGAAGAATATATATGCAGATAATAAGAGGACTTATGAGGAATTTGATGTGGGAGATCATGTGTATGTGAAGATCAAATCCAAGAAGAGTACCTTGTGGTGGACCTCTTGTGCCAAGTTGGCTCCCAGGATATGTGGACCTTTCCAAATTTTGGAAAGGGTAGGACCTGTGGCCTATCGACTGGCTTTACCCAGTCACATATCACTGAAAAATGTGTTTCATGTGTCCTTGTTAAAGAGATATGTGCATGATTCGAAGCACGTAATTCATTGGCATAATATAGAGGTAGGATAGAATTAAAAATCCTAACTTAAAATATGATATATTTATGAACATTTGACAAAGACCTTAGCTATTTGCAGGTAGAGCCAGACGGTGAGTTTCTTGTCGAGCCGCAACACATACTTGACTGAAGATAAATTATGCTCAGAAATCGAGTCATCACCCATGTTAAAGTGCAGTGAAATTACTTTAGCCCGGATGAGGCTACTTGGGAGGACGAAGGGTTTGTGCACGAGGCTTACCCAGAGCTATTTTATGAGCTGGAGTGAAATAATGAGGATGGTGTTACTTCCACGGGGGGAAGTTGTGACAGTTGCATTTAATGTTAACTAGTTGTTAAACTAGTTAAATGAGATTTTATTATTTGTTTAAGGAAAAAGACTAAGAAAATTAATGTTTTGCTGGAAAATTTATTTTATTTTTAATTGTGAATAGAAAAATTAGTTATGGAAAGTAATTCCATAAAAATTAAAAGGATGATGGTAAATGTTTTCCAAGGATTGAAAGGTGGTTGGACAGTTTGAACAGTTACCTGCTCCTTTGGGGATAAGAGACTCATCTTACTGAGGAATGGGGGTTCTGGTCATGGGCTAAGGAAAGACTGGAGATATTTCTAAGCTGAAAGAGACCGGTGGAAATCACTCAGTAGTCCCTGAAGTTTTCTGGCACTGACTGGACTTGGGGTCCTGAGGTCGCAGTAGAAAATATATTGTCAACCTGTACCTCTATAGGAGTGGAGCACGGGGGAAAGAGGTGGACATAATCACCTCTCTTGAAGGTGTGGTGGACACCAACAACCAAATAAATTTTTAGATAAGTGACTATTATATTACAATTAATTAGATATAAAGGTCGTTTATAAATTATTTTTACTCAGTTAAGTGTTGTTTGTTTCAGTATAAAGTTGTTTATTTGTTGAGAATTTCTTTCTAATGGAAAGGTGACAAGTTATTATTATTTTCAAAATAGCACAAAAAATACTGGAAAACTCTGTGATTATTTCTATAAGATTTATAGAAGAACACTATGTATATTAATATAACAGAAAATAACTATTATCTGTGAGTTACTTGAAACTACAATAAAAAAATATCAACAGTAAAAACAAGATACAAGAAATTTAGACAACTGAACATAGAATGTCTCTTGCCGGAAAGATCATTTATCTGTTAGGCTGTAAACCAAATTTCTACGACATAGAGGCATAATGATAAAGAAACATTATTAAAACTTATAAAGTGTTGTGAAAGAAAAATATAATTTTAGAAATATTATTCTCTAAACATCTAGTATAGGGAGAGCTTTGGTTCTTGGCATGGGGATGAAACCCCCAACCCAATACTCATTTCCTCCTCTAACCAACTATACACGGAGAAAACTGTAAGGTGGTATGGTCACCGAGATACACATTTTAGGTAAAATGTAATAGACAGAGATAAATGTATCTTAAGAAAGGAAAACGATACTGGAGATTAAAACTACTATAAAGATGGTGTACAAATATTTCCAGAAAACAGAGTTAAGGATACGAAATTTTGAGCATATCATTATCACAAGGAATGCGAAAGAACTGAAGAACTTATATATATTAGAATTGAAAAACATGTACATTCTATTGCAAGTACTGACTTATGGTTCCACTAAGAGCTTCAATAAGCCACTATGTTGAAAGTATTTATTTACAGACTAAAAAAAAATATAATTCTAATAGTAATACTACCACAGTATCCAATATTTTAATTGAAAACTACTCAAGAAATCATGTTTGAGGAATGAACCCCTTTAGTAGTCTTTATTAAATAAATACACGGAGAAAATTAAAAAAAAAAAACCCTTTTCGAATTACAAATATGATATGAACTTAACATTAACTCATTAGAGAGTCCACAAAAAATAAGAACTCTCGCTCTTTGAAGCTAACCGAGACCAACGATTGAAACTGAAGAAAATTCTAAAAATTTCCTAAAAGTAAAATTGCAACAGAAATGGGATTAACCCAATTGACAAGATTGTAGACTAGTGATGCGGTGTACCTTGAGAACCAATGGTAGAAGATTAGATAATATCATCTTGCAAGAAGAGTGCATAAGCTGCTTTGGTAGAGAAATTACCTATGAAAAACCCAAGAGGATCAAACTGTAAGTAAAGGGAAATTGATGTTTAATATATAGATAAATTAAACAAGGATTAACGAATGTTTGAGGAAGAAGAAGTATTGTCTCTTACGGGTAGTGACAGCATCTTCAAACTGGGATGCCAAGTTCCAAGCTACATTACCAAAAGGAACATACGAAATTAACAAACTCGAGTAGCATAAGGAAAGAAAGAACTAAATCGATAGCATAAGTCCATAGTTTTGGGTTAAAAAATAACCTTACTTGAGAATGCAGAGGTGCGATGTGGAAGAATAGTTGAGAGACTTGCAAGAACTCCACAAGAAAATGGTTCAGTCCACGAATCCATGCGTTGGATAAAGAGCAGGATTAAGAAAATGAATTCATAGAGTGAAAGGTCTAGAAACTACAGAAGTGAAAATGGCCACGATAACTATAAAGCTATGAGAGAGATTTTATCCGAGTTTCCCAAGTCATGACTGTGATACGAAGGGCCAAGGGACTCATGCTAGACTTCCATGGTGGAGCCAAATGAGCACAAGCGACGGGGTGGAAAATGATGGTGGAGAGACAAACAACTAGATTAACCAAGTACTTTCCCATCATTTCACAACCACCATCGATGGAGTAATGAATGAACAGTGATTGCAAGGGCGGGTCACTATACACAGATCCCGTAAATCCACAACTGGCAGTGCATTAAGTAAGCCAGAAATTTCCAGTGCATGCGTATAGGAGAGTTAAAGAGGAGTGGTACTTTTGTTAATTTCCAAGGTCAAAAGACAGAAAAACAAAAATTAATGGTTTAAGTTTAGATTCGCAAGTTATGAATACAATAATTGTGTGGGAACCAATCTTACGAAAAAAATTAAATATTTCTTGGGATATGTTCTAAACTTGCCACAATGAATCTTAGAATATTCATATGTGTAAAGTGGAGGTTGGAACATAGTAATATGTTTAACATAGTAATGTAATGTAGTGAAACTTTATGGTAAGCGATCTATGGTAGGTAACGTAACAAGTTAAAACCATAAGGTAAGTATTGTATGTGTTGAAGTATATGTATTAAATTGTATGGTAAATAATTTTTTTTTAATGGTAAGTGTTACAATATGCAAAATAGAGCACTAAAGTACCCTCGAGTACCATATCTCTCTCCTACACAAATTCTAGTGTACCCTCAACTCTTTTGTGCAGACCACTAAAGGATGGCACTGTTTATTATACTTAACACTATTGTACAATATTATAACTATAACCCTCCTAAAGGAAGACCATTGTGGTTGGAAAATTATCCAAACCACATGGATAAACTAACTCTAAAGTCATGGAGAAAATAAAACCTTGAAAAATCATGAATTTTTCCCAAGGGACATGAACAACGCCATTTTGAGAAGAAATTTACTAAATAAATCATTTCCCATAACCTTTTTCTTACTTCCCATAATTATCCTCTTTCTAAAAATGAACTAAATCTACTCTCAATGCTCCAAAACATAATTAAAATGGTTGTCATTGTTTCGGTAGCTCTTCTTGTGAAGGAAATGAGTGATAGGAAGATGCTTCTTATAGGAAAAAAAAAAACCAGGACAAAAAATGTTGATTTGAGTGGTATACTCAATTCAATTCATTTCTATATGAATGATTGGACAACGTAAAGACATCATAACCTTAGATTTATTAAACTTGGAGAGAGATGGAAAACTAAAATACAATTATTTTAATACTTAATACATACACACACACACACACACAGATATATATATATATATATATATATATATATATATATATATATTTGTTTATTTTTTATGGGAGTATTGGCTTCAACAATTTTTTTTTATAAGGTTTACCCAGTGACATATCTCAAATATATTGGCAATAACATGTACCTAGCCTCTTTAAATTCGGTTATATAACCCTCACCTAGTTACATCTTTCATCAATTTTGAGCTGTAAAGAGGACCTTGCGAATTATACATGCTTCATAAAAAATAACTAGTATTTGACAATGGAAAAGGCTAACCTATATAAAGGCACATCCCATGTCACAAATGTACCATATAACTCACCATTATGTACTCTATTTTTTGGTGCACATAGTCATTAGAACTTGCCATTTAGGTTATACTCTTTGATAATTCTATGAATTTTTTCAATTTCAACAACTTCTTCTTTGTCCTTCGATTTTCATGGGTCAATATCACCAAAAACCACAAAAAGGTTAAAAAACTTGGGTTTATAATACATATTTTTCTTCTTTCCATTGTTGATGCACATAAAATGATGTTTTATTACTTTGCCAAAAAGTTTTCATTAAGAGCAAAAATTCCGTCATTTTTAATGAAATATGTCAATACAACATTTCATTGCTTGCCTTTACAAAGAAATTATTGAATTATTTTATCAGAAAGCATGTTTCATGTGTCATAAAAAATATGAAATACAGGATATTACGAGTACTATAGAAAAAATAGATTTAGTATTACTACAAATGTATAATGATGAATAAGTGGTGGACACCATAACATACCTGTAAAATTGAGCTTTGAACATCTTTAATTGTTTCACCCTTCTGACACATGTCAACAAAGTCTTTGTAAACAATTCCTTCTTTCTAAGACTAGCTTTCAAGGGCTTGATGGTATGGAACAAAATGAAGCTAAAATTACTCCAACATCCAAGGTCACTATCAAAAAAATTTTGAAGTTATAAAAGATACCTGGAGCACTTGTGTCAATTTAGGGTGTTGTTCCAAAAATTGGTGAGCTCTTTCTTGATCCCTCAATGGAGCGTGAGTGACAGTAGTAGAGATTCCAATTTACTAGAGGTGAAAATTATGGCCCTTCTACATCGAAATTTTCAAATAAATAAAATATCCAAACATGTATACATACCTAAATTGATTCAGGATAACTAAAACATTGTTGTAGTGCCAACCCCAATTCCTATTGTTGAACTTTTTCAACCTATGTGTGATAATATTGTGGGTGAACATGTTCCCCTTGATCATGGTGTTGTTTCTTATCTTCCCAGTGTTTATGTTGATAATATTATTTTTGGGCTTAATTTTGAGGCGGGTGTGGCTGTTGTTGTAGGCTTTGTGTTGGATCATGTTTTTGCACTAGCAGTGGTTGTGGCTGAAATTTTACATGTTGTTAACTAATTGATGACTAAATATGATTTTTTTGTCTCTTTTCAAATGGTTGTTGTGGATGAAAGGGGAGGTATTTTTTGTGAGGAGGTTGAGGTGGATTTGGATGGGGTGGTTGTGGTGGTTGAGGAGGCTATCATGGTTACAGAGGTGGCTTCATTGGCTGAACATGTTGGTGATGTGTTTGTTGGTTAATTCCATGTCGTTGAGCTGAGACACTACCAGAAAGGTTTCCTAGCAATGTTTTAGGCTTACTAATAGGAAAAGGAGGTAAAAAATAATGAGGTAAAGGATGATACTCAGAGAAATGTTTTTGACAAATACTTGATGTGGAAAAGCTTCCAAATCTCATATCACTAGAGGATGTTGGCTGAGGCAGTGAGAGAGTTGGATTAGGATGAAAATATATAGCATATACAAGATGAATATTTTATGTTTGTGGACATTAATGCACATAGGGCCTGAGGGATTGAAAATGGTGGATGTGTCAGAGGAAAAGGTGGAGGAGGTCTTGTTAAAGAAATGGTATCATGAAACCTTCTCGCAGTAGTTCAGACACTAGCCCATGGAATCATTGAAGTATGAAAAGGAGGATGATGGTTGGTGGGTCGGGAAGAAAGACCATAACTAGATGGTCATTGTTATTTTATTTTTAATTGTATAAGAGGAGGTGGATGAAGAGTAACCTATAAGAGAGAGTGAGTTGTGGATGGAGGTAATGGTAGTTCCGAACTGATAATAACATTTTTTATTGTCCCTTACATATAGTAATATTTTGGATCATTTGGTTTTTTATCTCTTCCAGAAATTGGTGGAGCTTCACTATTTGTAGCAGTGTCAAATTTCTCGAAATGTGAACTTGAAGGAAAAGGAGGTTGGGCATCACTTGTGGAATGTATGTAATAAGATGCATGGCTAGGATTAGCTTCCACCACTTGAGGAGTCACACTAAAAGGAAGTGTTGGAGGTGGTTTCAAAGGTGGTAGTGGCAGTGCATGTAAAAGGAATTTCTATTCAAAATAGTGCAGGTTACATTTAACATCAGGAAAGGACCAACCTATGGTTGAGTGGATCTGTGATGAAGAACAGGGAAATAATATCCTCTATTATCTTGTGTTTATAACTCCTAATACCTATCTTTGATCATAAAATGGTATTGTCATCTTTTGTGGCTTATATGTAATAGGTGTCTCATATCAACTAGATGTTGTGGATATCAAATTTATCTCAAGGGAATGTTGTTTCTCGGCTTGGAATTTCCTTTTGTTTTCCTTCGTCTCTAGTGTGTATTTCATGAGCGAAAATACCACCCTCAAGTTGTGTAAGAGGGTCCCTATAAATTTTTCCTATATAGTTAACACCTTCCACTATGTCCATTGTTGTGTCCTTGCTCATCCTAATTAAATGTGGAGAACTGCCAGGGTTATGTTTTACATCATCAACAAGAGATTCTGGTGAATTATCTCTAGGAAACTTCACTAGTGCATATGGCAGAAAATCATAAGAATGTGGGGATTGTAACAAGTCTTCTGATTCAGAAAAAAATAAATTCAACTTCATATTGATCTCCTATAACTCATCTTCAAGGTGAGACTTCAATTATCTAGATTCAGTATTTTTAACAAAATTGATCTCAGTGTCATGGGGGAAGTATTTTCACAGGTTTATGTAGGTATCCACCAGTTGAATCTACTAGCTATTGGAATTCCTATTGTCTAGCCATAAATTCATCCACATAAATAGATGGTATCCTACCACAACTAGACCCTCCATGCTGAACATTAACAAAATTAGAGTTGCTACTCATAGCATCACTGTTTCTCTCTCTTGCAACAAAATAATCAACATGCATAGAAGGTGGTCTACTAGTATAAGCTTTGTGTTACTCAAATGTGTCTATTTTGGCTGGCCTACATGAGGAAACAATTGTACCTCCAGTATGAACAAAGAAACTAGTGCCTTTGGATTCTGCCATAGCTCCTGAACCAATGCTATCTACTCTTTTATGTCTATTTCTGTATCCACATAACCTAATTTTCTCTTGAATGAATACATGAGAAATGTAGGCCTATATGGTCATGAATTTTGTCACTCCCATATATATTTGTGTGCAATACACCCTAAAAAATAAGAATCATCAACTGTTTCAATACTCTGGGATGATTATTTGTTTTTTTCCTAGGAGGGTGTTGACTCTTTTGGAATCTTCAATAGGATTAATAGATCGATGAGGTGGCAACACCCAAGATGAAACTGTAAGCTTAGTTGCAGAAGATGGAAGCTCTTTTTTTGGCACTATATCTGACATTTGAATTATACTTGTAGGTTTCTTAACAAGAAAATCATTTATCTCACAGTTGTCCTATTTTTCTATCACAAAATATTAGTTAGTAGGAAGAAATAAACAAAATAAAGAACTTGATTAAAATGAAACCTGCTTAAAGAAACACACTAGCTTCAAGGTATGTTACCGGATCTAAGGTATTCCTTGTGTAAAAGCACACATTTTCACCATGGCCATATATTTTATTTGTTAGAAGGCCCATCATGGAAAACACATTTAAAATTTTCATCAATTTGATGGTTCGATGACCCAAAATTAAGTAAAAAAAGGATACTTCAAGGCTACAACACCATCTACATTTCATGTTCGGCCAGTGGAATTATAGATTATGAGTATCTACTAATGAGGAAAAAATAGATGACTAGCTCATTCATGAATCTACATATAACATACTACAATGATTAACAATATATGTGGTTTTATTTATGTAATGGAAAACATGTGATGTAATCTAGATATCACATAAAATGAGTATATGCAATAGGAAACATGTGATAGAAATGTCAATTTGAAAATTGTGATACATGAAAATCATGGCAATGGATGTCTTTGAATGCCAATATGTATCAAAACCTTTAGCTATTTGGTCTCTCCGTTATGAGAAGAACCGTATTCTCGAATCCAAGGCAACATCTCCTCATATACTTTAACACCTAACAGTGGAAGTCATGACCCACTTAACAGTGAAAGTCAATTTCCTCTACATATCTCTTTACCTCAACAAAAAAATGACTATTGTCAACTCTTTTTTGTTTTCATCATAACGATATAACCCTATTCAAGTGACCGAGGAGGGAATAGTACTTTGTGCACTTCCTCAACCTCACTACGTGTAGGTTGTAGCAGATATCCCCTTAATTAAATTACCACTTGCTTGTCATCCTTTCTAAAGAGATAATCCACCTTGAATGCCACTAAGATTAATTTAAAATAAGATTAAGAACTTTACATATGTACTTAATAACTTTAATATCACTTAATTTTAACAACTTAATATTGTATTAATCCAAGGGTCATGAATAACAGTTATTAATTTACACCTAGATCTTATACATTCCTTTAAACCAACCTAGATCCATCTTAACTCCGGATCTCTCAAGCCCCGAGGGGGGTCAAATTTCTAGACACGCAAACCTATTTTTTGAGTGAAAAAATTGAGCAAAGGTTTTCACCTCAAAATATTTGATGCATATAGGGGCTTGATAGATCCAGATTTAAGATGGATTTAGGATGGTTTTTACACATTTAGAAATATATTCTTGAAATCACTTTGTTTCAGAGTCCGACAAGGTTTCAAGCAAGGGAGAAATTAAATCATTCTAATTTGGTGGTGTTTCCTCCAAGGTAGAAATTAAATCACTCTAATCTAGTGGAAAGAGTGATTCATTACACATGATCACATCCATGGAGTTGAAGTGGATGAAATGATAAAAATTGAATAGCAGGAAAAATATAAAATGTAGGAGAAAACGATATCAAATCTAAAAATATATAGCCCAGTATAGGGTACACGTTTAGATGTAATGTGAGAAATGTAATGTAAACATTTGACATGTTGGAGTATAAGGCACATGTGTATATGTAAAGTGAGAAATGTTAGGTAAGAAACGTAATGTAAGTAAAGATTTGAAATGCCAGAGTATATTTAAGAACACCAAAAAAAGAGGTATGGTAAATAAATAAAAATATAAATAAACTGGAGGTATGGTAAATAAAAAATACAACTTGCGACAACTGGCTTAATTGCTAACTAGTTTTTATGTTATTTATTTTTAAAAGAGACAAAAAATTTATTCATTTTGAGAAACGGATTATTTGATGAACATAAATTAGTTATGTTTGGTTGAAATAAAATTTAATTATGGAATAGTGGTTCCATAAAAAGTTAAAATACTGATGACAAAAGTATTCCAAGAACTGAGAGTGGTTGAACAAAAAACAGTTACGACATATACCTTTCCTCTGGGGATAAAAGTAAATCCCTGTGAGGAAAAGGGGTTATGTTTTGTGACTAAGGATAGGGAGGAAGAGAGTGATGATTCTTGAGCTGTTGGTGACCAGTGGAAAAACTCAACGTTCCTGAATCCTGGAAAAGAGAAGAGTACTGGACTTGGGGACCTGAGGACTCTTCTGCAATTTATTTTATCCTACCCATCTCAAGTGTGGAGCATAGGGGGAGAAGAGGAGGTCTTCATCTCTGTCATGGTAGGGAGGACATCATCTGCAGATTTTGAGACCAGATAAGTAAATATACTGTTGAGGTAGACATAACCTAGATATGTTCTTTGGATAGAATTATTTTTAAAGGGAAAATGTTCTTAAAATTTGCAGTGTAGAATTTTACGTAGAGAAGTTTTCTTTTTTTTTGAATAAGTCTAATTTATATTTATATAACATAAAAGTACAAAACTACCATAGTTTCAGCTGAGTGAGCCTGAAATCTAGGCTTTATAATCATAAAATGCATAGTTCTGGACTGCCCACAGAGGGGAAACTAGTCCCTTAGAAGTTTGTCTTGCCACCCGCACAGGGGAAACCGACATTGTTTTTCAGATAATTTGACAAAAATTGACATTTGAAAATAACATTCTACTCTTTTAGCAAAGGAAAATTAAACAGAAAAACAAAAACCAACACATGAAACCTGAGATGTAGAACCGTGTTCCACCATAAGTTGCCATGGTTACTTGTCATTAGCAGGAGAGGGAGGTTCCTCCACGATGTGGCATTAGTATTCATCGCTGGTGCCATCTAGATCTTCTGTGGTTGCACAGGTGGATTTGTCGGCCACCTCCTTCACCTGTTCATTATTCTTGCCAGCTCGAGCCATCTCTAGCGGCACCCTTGAATCCTTAGTTGCGTCTTTGTCCAGAGGGGACTAAGGAGCGAGAGCAGGAGGGGGGTTGAGGCCAGCATCTTCCTCCCTAAGAGTGACGGTGATATAGGCGGTGATTACAAGCCTGTCCGAGGTGCACTCAAATCAAAATTCAGCTCTTTGGGAGGTTTGGCAAAGGGGAATATGAGTAGATGGAGTGGAAACAGGGGAAACAAAGGTTTCGGTGACCGGTTGTGAAGGAGACACCACGTGGGGAGGCAGAGAGCCCTGAGTGAAATTCGCTTTCCCAGCAAAGCGGGCTCTACCTCTTTGGCTTCTGGTCTCCAGATAATGGCCACAAGATAAATCCTCAGAGGAGGAGTCAGTGCTGGGGGAGGACCAGGAGTGAGTAGCTCGGCCCCTCCTGCTACTGCGACGACATCTCATCCTATGATGGAGGCGAGGCATGATGGCGATGGAGCACAAGAAATTTCGAATAAGGGACGGATAGGAATGACGCTGAGTAGAAGAGAATGGCATGGCAAGCTGAGCATAGGGTCGAGACTTTGTGCAAAAAAGCTCGCTCTGAGAGAAATTAATGTCTAACATATTTTTTATGTAGTAGAGTAGCAGACAACGTCTCCCTGTGTGCATTCGAGCACTTGGCTCGGTACAGGCAGGAGGACAGGAGCTTCTCTGCAGAGCAAGAGACTTGCAAACAGGGTGGACATGAAGAGAATGACTATAATTGAACTCCATTAAAAACAAGAGGGGAAGAAAAAAATGGCGGTGGAGCGTATTGAAGTTGTAGATGGAGAGCAGGCTGGCCACATTTAATGTGGTGTAAATACGCGGTCGCCATTGGGATTCTCCATGGGATGAATGTCCCATCCACCTCAGTTGGCATCCGCATCCGGAGACATAGAGAAGTATTGAATATACAAAGGATTGTTAATTTATTTTCATAAATAATAGAGCACGTTACAATAGAACTGTTAATATTTCTAACTTTGTGAACATTACATCTCCTAAATTTCTTGATTGTTTAATAAAGAGAAATACTTATTTCCTTAAATGTAATAAAACAGAAAAGCAACTACATTATAAACTAGTACCATAGAAAATGCAAGTTTGGGTCCATGGTCGAGACCCTGAACCCAAACAGGTTGTTGATCTTTGTATTCTCTGATAGATGCGGAAAGGATGAGTGTTATAAAACAACTTAGTGAATGGATGGTCCGGACACACTAGAGTAAAACAGATAAAATCACCAAAGTAAATAAGAGGGTTGAAACCCCAATCTTGACAAACTGCACCATGTGAAATAACTGAGAAAATTTATGAAGTAGAATCCATAGAACAAAGAATAAGGGTGTAATGTCTACACAAGCAAAGTCTGCATTATCTATATATATATATATATATATATAGAAACTACCATGAATACTAAATTCTCTAGCATTAAACTATCTTCAAGAAGAGACTGTAATACATCATTAAAACAAAAGTCCAACAGTACATATTAACCAGATATTGCAAGACTGTATACAAAAAAAAAACTTTGTTGTCATTAAGGGTTAATACCCTTAGCTAGGTCGAGGGTTTGACTGTATTAGAGGAAAAGAAAACATAAATAGCCGAGACCAATTCATGCCTATCAGCTAGCATGGCTAGACCTTAAATAATATAAGTTTGTACACTAAATGTGGGATATGCATGATAAAATTTCCTCTGGGAGAAACCTTAACAAAATAACTAGAATATCAGTATAGACAACTTAAAACTCCTTTATAGGAAAGACCCATATTTGCAAGGGCTGAGAAGCTAAATGAGCCGAGACTCTATTCCTGAAGGTTCCACGCGATAATAGAAATGTACATGCGAAAAATAGCGGTAAGGTCACCATGGTCAATGTGGTCTACAAAGGTAGTAAGGCTGAATGAAGCAGTACTAGAACCACGGGAAGAGGAAGAGAAATCTATACCTATTCCACAAGAGAAAAACCAAAGTGAGTATGATAGAAATATGTACTAGAGGATAGAAAGAAAATATGTAAAATCTTCTACCTATCAAAACCACATTATTTAGCTTTTAACTCTGCAAATTAGTGGAAACCCTATTTGAATATTCATTCAAGAACATGTTATATCATAACTCAACTACCTAATGGAAAAAGCAAGAACAAGAAGAAACGCGTAACAACACTTGGAAAGAAAGATAACTGTCAAGGAAGGAGGGAGAAACCAGAGCACTGGAGGAGGACTTTCTGGGAAGGAAGCTTCTGGTACCAAAGAAGATTTATCACCTAAAACTGCCGAGTACTCCCTATAACCTACACACATGATAGGTGGATTATTTCCATTGTCATCTCCCTACAATGAAAATATTATAGTGAGGAAGCTATCAGGGAAGAAATTTAATGAAGCATACCATCGAAGAAGGGCCAGACCCAAGCGGGTCAAGTACAGAGTTTACCCATGCCAAATGTTCCATGGAAAGTAACACTACCATTGGTAGTGCGGCATAATAGTTTACGAACTAGAGAAAACAAAGTTGCAGAGGCAGTTCCGACAGAGCACCACCATAGAAATGAAAATCAGTTAGGATTTCATCGAGGTGAATACCCTAAACGTTTTACAGAGGAGGATCCACCATCGATCCCTAAACCCTAGATCTGACAGTGTGAGGATAGGTAGGTAGCAGTCAAGAAGTACAGCTCATAGTGGTACATCATTAAACCATTAGATAACCCTTAAAGAAAATCACCGTGCAATCAATAGCGAAATTATAATAATGTATAAGGCTTTAGCTATGTGGATATATTATACGTCCTTCGGGACATTAATCATAAGTGATGTGAGTTGTATTACCACAATCAACCACCATCCAAACGTAAATACGATTAGTACTATAAATTTCTTATGCAACAGAGTTAAACATTGACATTCTCTGGTAGGAAAAGTGATGTGGAATTCTCACAATACATGAATATTTATATTGAGAATATCGAATGACATGTTACATTAATAATTATAATGAGAATCTCGAATGATATTTTTATTAATATTATAACGAGAGCCTAAATGATATAGTGCTGACATATATGTGGGGCATGATCATAACATATAAACAGAATTGTAGGTTAATGTTGGTTTAGTTAAATGGTAAGAATGGAATATGTATATTTTTTTTATTTGTACTGTTATGCATGTTATAAGTGCTATCAGAGCAGTGTTCATACTCTAGCACCCAATGGGTCACATAACGTGATAGACTGTTGTTGTGTGTATAAATTATGCACAAAAAAGATAGAAGATAAAGAAAGAAAAATGAGGAGGGGATCGACAAAGAAAATGCCCTAGAACCCAAGGGAACATATACCCCAGTCCCAATAGGAAATGAATCCAGAAATGTAGATTCAACTAAGTGTGGTCCAACACCAACAAACCAGTAGACTACTAGAAGAACAATAGCACCAAACTAGTATTTTGCTAAGCACTGTGCAGAAGTTACAGGAAGAAATGGTTTGGGTTAGGAGTGACAATGAGCGTTTGATGCAAGAATAGGAAATGATACTCAAAATCCTTTCTGATAAATAGAATCAGGGGGTGTTTCAAGCAAGTCCTGATAAAGATACACATGAAGAAAATGAATAGAAATATAAGGACAAAATAAATGACCAGGTGGAAAGAATCCATTCACAGCAGAGTAACAAAAATAGAAACTACAATGACACTGAGTCTTGTAATGTGTCACAACAACAAGAAATTAAGAAACAAAAAGTGGAAATACAAGGTGAGTTCTGAAAGATAAAACCACCTACGTTTGATGGAGAAGAGGAGGAATTGGTAGAATTTTGGTTGATTAATATGAACAAATAATTTCAATTTTATGAGTACAACAACAATATTAAATCCAGGTTGGCCATCTATCAGTTGAGAGAATATGCCACCTTGTGGTGGGAGGAAGTCAAGAATCTCTACAGCATTGAATATTAGGACGTGACATGGGATACATTTCAGCAATACTTCAAGGAAAAGTATCTAACAAAAAGTTTCTACAACAAAAATTCCAGAGAATTACACAATTTAAGGTTGGGACAAATGAGAATGGATGAGTACATAACCAATTTCACTTCCATATTAAGATATGTTCCTTATTTAAGGGATGAAAAGGATAATGTTAAGAGAATTTTGAGTATTTTTCCGACCCACATGAAAGAACAAATAGATTTCATGAATCCAATGATCATGGATGAGGCAATTTCAAAAGTAACAATGTGTTACCAGTAGTCCAAGGAAAAATGAGAACTGGGAAAAAACTGGCAGCCAAGAAAAGGGTAGAAAAGCAGTTTAAATTTTAAAAATACTAGGACTAATAAATTTAAGAATTCTGTAGGAATTTTAATGAGAAACAAATTCGAGAGAAACCATCAGAGAACTTGTTGGCCTGTGAAGAGAAGCCGACAAAGGCTTCTAGCAAACCTGAACAAGGACAAAACCAGAAACCACCTCTACAGTGTTAGGGGTGTGGTGAGGCTTACTAATATAAGAACTGCCCATAGCGAGGAAGAAATGATACATTATCCAATCTGCAAGAAGCCTCTGTAGTGGGTGATGTAGCTCAGAACATACCCAAAATTAATGCAATATTGGAGGATTGACAGGCGAATTATCAACCAACGATGATAGAGTTGGAAGGTAAATTAATTTCGCAACATAATTCTATTTTGATTGACCTAGGTTCCCGTTTAAGTTATCTAAACCCCAAAATAGTATAAATCTATAAGTTACAAATTCATCAATTCAAAAATCATTAGCTGGTATAGCTAGCCACTGGGGAAATAAAAAATATTTGTGCCAAAATTCCAAATTGTACATTGGAAATTGGAAACCAACGACTAAATGCGGATCTGAATATACTGCATTGGGATCCTGTGATGCATTTTTGGGAACAGATTGGTTAGAGAGACACTGGACACTAGGAGATTGTAAAGAGAATATCATATACTACAGAATGAAATATGGAACGCACTAAGAATTACAGGGAATCAAGAAACCTTTACAGTTGTGTCCCATCACAGCCTCTCATATGAGTAGGTAAGGGATGCTAGATTTACACCATTCAAGTGGGTTTTTCTAATTCTAAGGAAAATACCCCTATGCTGAAAGCATACCTGTGATACAAAATTTCATGGACGTGTTTCCATAATATTTACCATTCTTACCTCCAAGAAGAGACATTGATTTCACTATTGAGTTGATGTTAGGAGCATCACCAATTTCAAGGGCCCCATATTGAATGAGTGTATGGATTTAACTGAATTGAAAATGAAACTGCAAGAGTTTTTGGACAAAGGGTACATTCGAAGGAGTGTGTCTCCATGGGGAGCACTGGTTTTGTTCATAAAGAAAAAGGGTGGAACCATCTGAATGTGCACGGGCTATAGACATCTCAATAAATTGACAGTTAAAAAGAAGTATTTGTTGCCATGATTGATGACATGTTTGATCAGGTGAAGGGGGGAAATGTATTTTCGAATATAGACCTAAGAACTGGATATCACTAGATCTGAATTAAAGGCGTGGATATCTACAAGACTTCCTTCCATACCAGATATAGGTATTACAATTTTGTGTTTTTACCATTTGGTTTAACTAATGCACCGACAACATTTATGAGGCTGATGCATGGCATATTTCACCCCTTTTTGGACATGTTTTTTTTTTATATTCATTGATGACATTTTAATTTATTCAAAAAGAATGGAATAACACAAGGAGCACTTAAGGATATTTTTGGAGATGTTATGAAGAAATCATTTATATGCCAAGTTCAGCAAATGTGACTTCTTCAAAGAAAAGATCTAGTATCTAGGCCATGTTATTTCCGCTAAGGGAATAATGGTTGATCCAGAGAAAATAAATACTATTATGGAATGGTTAGTACCCAAAAATGTGGCAGATATTTGATCATTTATGGGGCTAGCTGGATACTATCAATGGTTTATTGAAGGATTCTCAAAGATTTCTTTTCCAATTACATCTTTACAAAGAAAGGGGAAAATTTTTAAATGGACTACTGAGTTTCACATTAGTTTCGAGAAGTTGAAACATTTTATGACCACTTCCCCGGTGTTAATAGTAGGTGATCCCAATATGGAAGAGTGGTTACCTATGAATCAAGAAACTAAAGGAGCATCAACAACGATATTCAACTTACGATTTAAAGCTGACAGTGGTAGTGCATGCAATTCGGGTATGGAGGCACTACTTGTTAGGAAAAATATTTGTGTTAAATATCGATCACAGTAGTCTAACCAACTACTCTAAGAAAGCTAAATTAAATGCCCACCAGGCAAGGTGGAACACATTCTTAAGAAAATCATGTGACAAATTCCTTAAGAAGAAAGTTGCATTGTGTTTATGAACTATACGATAATCAGATTGAGTGTAAATTTTTAGACCAAATAAAAGATGAAGCCGAGAAGGATCCTGAATACCAGTTTTTATGGCAGCAAGTGGAGGAAGCCAAAATACAAGAAAAACCTTTTGACTATGTAGTTAACAAAGATAATTGTTAAACTTCAAAGGAAACTTATATATCTCAAACTGAATGAGTTTAAAGGAGTTGATCATGGATGAGTATCATTGCAGTAATTACTCAGGATATCTAGGATACTAGAAAATGTTGACAGCAATTAGAAAATTCTATTTCTAGCATGGTATGAAAAGAAATATTGTTGAGTACTTAAACAAATGTTTGGAGTGTGAACAGGTTAAGGTGGAGCACAAACATTGAGCCAGATTGTTGCAGTCTATGCCAGTTGATGGAAATGGGAATTTATATCCCTAGATTTCTTTACTGGTTTACCAATGTAAAAAAGGAACAATGACTCCATTATGGTGGTGGTTGATAGACTGAGTAAAGCAATGAATTTCATACCAATAAAGTCTACTTATAAAACTGTGAAAATTGCAGATATATTCATGAGAAAAATGTTTAGACTGCATGGCATTCGGAAGACTATTATATCAGATAGATATGTGAAGTTTACTTCAACATTTTGGAAGGGCCTATTTACAGGTTAGGGAACCCAAATAGATTTCAGCATCACTTGTCATCCTTAGACAAATGGATAGGCTTAGCGGGTGAACCAAATCTTGGAATATATGTTGCGCATGTACGTGATGCAGGAACCAACAAAATGGGAAGAGTATCTACACTTGGATGGTGTTTACTTTTAAAGGGGGAAGTTTTGGCAGCTCGCTTAATTTATAACCAATTGTTATGTCATTTATTTTTAAAAGAGACTAAAACATTTATTTATTTTGAGAAATGGATTATTTGATGAACATAAATTAATTATGTTTGGTTGAAATAAAATTTAATTATGGAATAGTGGCTCCATAAAAATTTAAAGGACCGATGTTAAAATTATTCGAAGAACTAAGAGTGGTTGAACAGAAAAAAGTTACGATAGTTACCTTTCATCTGGGGATAAAATTACATCCCTGTGAGGAAAAGGGGTTTTGTTCTGTGACTGAGGAGAGAAAGGAAGAGAGTGATTATTCCTGAGCCAGTGGTGACCAGTGGAAACATTTAGCATTCCTGAATCCTGGAAAAGGGAAGAGTACTGGACTTGGGGTCCCGAGGTCTCTTCTAGAATTTCTGTTATCCTACCCATCTCAGGTGTGGAGCATGGGGGGATAAGAAGACGTGATCTCCTCTCTCATGGTAGGGAGGACATCATCAACATATTTTGAGAGAAAATAAGTAAATAGACTGCTGAGGTAAACAAAACCTAGATATTTTGTTTGGAAATAATTATTTTTAAAGGGAAAATGTTCTTAAAATTATGTAGTGTAGAATTTTACATAGAGAAATATTGAATATACAAATGATTGTTAATTTATTTTCCTGAATATTAGAGCAAGTTATAGTAGAACTGTTAATAATGCAGAATGTGTGAACATTAAATTTCCTGAAGTTCTAGACTATTTAAGAAAGAGAAATATTTATTTCCTTAAATGTAATAAAGTAGAAAATAAACTACACTATAAACCAGTATCAGAGAAAATAAAATTTTGGGTCCATGATCGAGACCCTGGACCCAAACAATTCGTTGATCTCTGTATTCTATGATATACGTGGACATGCTAAGTGTTAAAAAACAACTTAGCGAATGGATGGTCCGGACACCCTAGAGTAAAACATATAAAGTCACCAAAGTAAATAAGAGGGTTGAAACCCCAATCTTGACAAACTGCACCATGTCAAATAACCCAGAAAATTTATGAAGTAGAATCCATAGAAAAAATAATAAGGATGTAATGTATACATAAGCAAAGTATGTTTTATATATATATATATATATATATATATATATATATATATATTCCACTGCTAGAATTGTAGGAATACTCTCTTACGTGTAAGATAAATCAAGAGGTTATGATTTAGTTGCACAAAATTAATAATAAACATAGAAGAAGGAAAACAAATGCATTTTAACGTGAAGACATAGCAATTGAATTTATAGTGAATAGTAAATTCTCCACAATTAAACTCTCATCAAGAAGAGACTATAATACATCATTAAAAAAAATTCCAATAGCAGCTATTAACCAGATATTGCAAGCCTGTATACAGAAACAAAGCTCTTTTCTCATTAAGGGTTAATACCCTTAGCTGGGTCGAGGGTTTGACTGTAGCAGAGGAAAAAAAACATAAATAATCAAGACTAATGCATGCCTATCCACCAGCAAAGCTAGCCCTTATAAAATGTAATTTTTTCAGTAAATGTGCTATATGCATGATAAACAGTCCCTTGGGACGAACCCTTAACAAAATAACCAGACTAGCAGTATAGACAGCTTAAAACTCCATTATAGGAAAAACCCATATTTGCAAGCGTCGAGAAGCTAAAAGATCCAAGACTCTGTTCTGGAGAGTTAATGATTCCACTCGATAACAGTCATGTTCTTGCGAGAAATAGCCATAAGGTCACCGTGGTCGATGTAGTATACAAAGAAAGAGAGGCGGAATAAAGCAGTACTGGAACCATGCTAGGAGGAAGAGAAATCTATACCCGTTCCAGAAGAGAAAAACCAAAGTGAGTATGATAGAAATATACAGTGCAGGAGAGAAAGCGAATATGTAAAAGCTTGTGTGTGTCGAAACCACATTACCTAGCTCAAAACTCCGCAAATCGGTGGAAGCCTTGCACCGAATATTCATTCGAGAAGAAGTTAGTATCATAACTCAACTTCCCCGTGACAAAATCAAGAACATGAAGAAACGCGTAGCAACGCTTGGAAAGAAGGATACCTCTCAAGGAAGGAGGGAGAAGCCAAAGCCATAGAGGGGGCGTTGCTAGAAAGGAAGCTTCTGGTAATAGAGAGAATCATCACCTAAAACCATTGAGTACTCCCTACAACTTGCATGCATGGTAGGTGGATTATATCCATTTCCATATCCCTACAATGAAAATATTACAGTGAGGAAGCTCTCAAGGAAACAAGCTAATGAAGCATATTGTCGAAGAAGGGCCAAACCCAAGCGGTTCAAGTGACAAAGTTTACCTGTGCCGAATGCGCCGTGAAGAGAAACGCTGGTGTTGGTAGGGTGACCAAAGGGTTTATGAACCAGATGCAATAGAGTTGCAGAGGCAGTGCCGACAGAGCACCACTGCGGAAATGAAAATCGGTTAGGCTTTCCTCGAGGTGAATACCCTAAATGTTAGATGGAGGTGGCTCCACTGTCAATTCTTAAACCCCAGATCCAACGACATGAGGATAGGTAGGTGGAAGCCGAGCAATACAACTCACGATGGTACAACCTTAAACCATTAGGTAACCCTTAAATAAAATCACCGTGCAATCAATAGCAGAATTTTAATCATGTATAAGGTTTTAGCTATGTGGATATCCGATACGTCCTTCAAGACTTTAATTGTAAGTGATGTGAGTTATATTAACACAATCAACCACCAACCTAACATAAATACGATTATTACTATAAAGTGTTTATGAAATAGAGTTAAACATTGACATGCTTCAGCAAGACAAGCCACATGGAATTCTCACAATACATGAATATTTATATTGAGAGTCCCGAATGACGTGTTACATTAATAATTATAATGAGAATACCCAATGATACGTTTATTAATATTTTAACGAGAGCCTAAGTGTTATAGTGCTGACATATGCGGGGCATGATTATAACATTTAAATAGAATGATAGGTTAATGTTGGTTTACTTAAATGGTATTAAATGGTAAGAATGACATGTGATTTTTTTTTTCACTGTTTATGTTATAAAATTTCTTTCAATATTTACTTTAGAGGTATGGTAAATAAATAAAACCTATTTTTATACTTACTTTATAGATATGATAAATAAATAAAAATATAAATAGACTAGACTTATGGTAAATAAATAAAACCTCTTTTTATATTTACTCCTTAAATCTTTTTATATTTAAGAAAACTAAAAAAATAAGGTTTACTTTAGGTGAAGTCTATGGGCCATATACCATGGTCAAATATAATGGAACAAATTAATATTAATACTATGCACTAAATAGTATGGGCCAAATACCTATATTTATAAAAGAGGTATGGTAAATAAATATATATAAAAGAGGTATACAAAGGTATGATAAATACATAAAAATATATTAAATATGACTAGAAATCAATATCTATGTATATACCAAGCCTATAGGCCAAATACCATGTTAAATAAAAGAAGTATAGTAAATAAATATAAAGATAAATAAACCATAGGTATGGTAGAAAATAAAAACTCTTTTTATATTTACTCCATATTCCTCTTTATATTTACGAACACTGAGAAAAGATGTTCTATTTAGGTGAAGCGTAAGGGCCAAATAACCTAATATTAATATTTAAATATTTAAATCTAATATTATTCTTAATTATAATATTCATATTAATATATTATAATATTAATATTATGAAATTTAATAAATTTGGATCCTCGAAGTTTGTATATGAGTACACTACATGCATTACTATCTAAAAGTAAACCTAAATGTAATAATATTTCTGAGAAATGATTTCGGGAGGGTGCAGAGTGGAAAATGTTATCTGTGGGAAATGAATTCTGATATTTTTGGGAAAGGATTTCACAATACAAACTTCCATAGATACTTGAAATCATTATTTAAATCATTATAATTTGGTGGTAAGACTGATTCATTGCACATGATGACATCCATGCAGTAGAAGTAGATGAAAAAGTAAGAACTAAAAAGTAGAAAAAAAATAAAATGAAGGAGCAAACGAAATCAAACCTAAAAATCTATCACAGTTTGTATTGGAGTTGTCTTTAGTGCGACTTTTTGAAGTTTAAGGTGCCAAAATCGTGTGAAAATTTTTGAGGTAAAATCTTGGTTTTTGTTATTCAAACTGGTTTTTTGACTCTATATATGGATTCAACACCCTCAAAAACCTCTAGGGCACTTTGATTGTGCAAATTTAGCATTCAAACTTCTCTTTTCAAAAATTCCTGCCAGAATTTAGAGAAATTACACCGTAAAAAGTCACTGTAAAAGCCTTCAAAAAGTCGCACGAAGTTTGTATTTACGGAGAGAAGTGATTTTTCATTAGGGCCCACATTAGATTAATTAGATTAAATTTTAAAGATTAAATGTTAAGCATTTCTCTTACATTTACATTTACATTTAGATAGTCAATGCATGTACTGTACTCAAATACAAACCTCAGGAATCCAAATTTATTGAATTTAATAATATTAATATTATAATTTATTAATATGAATATTATAATTAATAATAATATTATTCTTAATATTTTAATATTAATATTAGGGTATTTGGCCCTTAGGCTTCACTCAAGTATAACATATTTTCTCAGTGTTCGTAAATATAAAAACAGGTTTTATTTTTTACCATACCTCTTTTATTTATCATGCTATTTGTCCCATAGGCTTTTTATATTCTTACATATTGATTTCTAATCATATTTGATATATTTTTATGTATTTACCATACCTTCGTATACCTCTTTTATATTTTGTTATTTACCATGTCTATTTTATAGATACTATATTTGGGCCATATTATTTAGCCTGTGATTTTAATAGTAATTTGTTCCATGATATTTGGCTCATAGGCTTCAACTAAATAAAACCTCATTTTGTAGTTTTCATAAATATAAAAAGGTTTATGGAGTAAATTTAAAAAGAGGTTTTATTTATTTACTGAGTAACTATAAAAACAAGTTTTATTTATTTACCATACCTCCAATTTATTTATATTTTTATTTATTTACCATATGTGTAGAGTAAGTATTGAAAGAGGTTTTGCTTTTTATTCACCATACCTCACTTTTTTAGAGTTCTTAAATATACTTCGACATTTCAAATGTTTACTTACAGTACATTTCTTACCTCACATTTCTCACACATCTACAAATGTACCCTATAGTGGGCTATAGAGGGAATTTAGGGGAAATTATATTAATAGAATAACCTACAAAGAAAATACACGACCCTTGAATTGAAATGGTGCACAACTTTGTTATCTCACCATTAAATGGGAGTGTATATCTGAGGTCACTTTTTATTATTAAATAATAATTTCTATTTCTGAAAGTGACTCAGAAAAACATGTCCTATGCATCGTGTTATTTTTTAGAGGAAGGTTATGTATTCTCAAGCTATTTTTATCACTCATTTCAACAATACAATAATCTTGTGCATAAAATCTTTCGATAAAAATCACATTCAATTTGAACCAGCTAGTGTGGTTCATCATCAGTACAATAATCTATTGATCTACTTTTGTGGTAGTTATTTGGACATTAATAAAAATGTCTTATCTTATCTATCTTCTTAGAGTGTTTACTTTTATGAATTGTTGTTTTCAATATTGCTTAGTTTAGGTTCTTTTCCAAATGCCATTGTCTTTTATTAATTTTATTGTATTTTTCTTCCATGCGAGTAGTGATAATTGTTTTAAAATTAAGCACAATTTCTCTCTTCCTCATACATTTATTTTTGTCATTACCAAATTTTTTCATTCTTCGAAGGTTAGCAGAAAACCAACTTCTCTTTCAACACAATTATTATTTAGCCCAGTACCAAATATATTTAGTGTTCTAGCCTCTGTTGAGTGTTGCAACCTCTCTCTCCTCTTAACGGGTGTGAAATGAGATATTTTCTAAAAAATTAGTTCTATTTGTCCGACAACATTTGTTTTTTTGTAAGCTTAGGTGGTACCTTCGATTTTATATTAATAAAATTTGGGCAAAAGATACAAAGCTAGACCTCAACCTGCCCGTAGGAAACCAGGTATTTTGGCCATCTGAGTTCAAAGTAACTCAACGAGAACATAAAAAGTCTTAATAAAAAGAACCATATCTGCATATACTGAAGATTATACAGAAACCAGAGGATGTCCAGAACCATAACAAATAGTAAAGGAAAGCAACATAAGAACCGATAGCAATAGTTCCAACAAAATTAAGGACAATAAAGAAAATCAGTCTTCATCAGATTCAACTGGTGCGGGTGCTGTAGCAGTAGCACCAGGAAGTTCAACTGGGACTTGAGCGAGAGCTTTAATCTCCTTCTCCAATCTGGCAAGACACGTATATTGATGCAATTGTCCTAAATTAATCTCTTGAATATTCCTGTTAATATCTGCCAGGGTTGCCTCTAGCTTAGAGTCCAGCTTAGGCTCTGCAATGGACACAATTGCTTTAGCAAGGAGACACTTAATTATCCAATATGTTCGGACAGTCTGCTGATAAAGAGATGTGCGACCCTGGGTATGGCCAGGGTCCAAGGCGACTCGCTGCATATCTTCAGAGGCCGTATCATCCTGTGAGTCAGGATTATCCAAAATCTCAAACTCCCAACCATAAACCCGATCACGAACAGGAGATGGAATCTCATGCATAAAATTATTAACCAGATGCTCAAGATGTTGTTCAATTGTCTTGTGACCATGCTTCCTAGGTGGTGCAACAGAGGCATGTTTACCCTTCCCCCTAACTGGCTTATGTCCTCATCGTGCCATTGAAAGAGAAACTAAACAATATGTCAAAACTTCCACCCATAAAAGAAGTGAATTCAGCCGCAAGTAGATGATTGAAAAAGCAACAGAATGATTGATACTGGAATCTCCCAAGTCCAACACTGACATAACGCGCAGAGTTAACGGTGTCATATGAAAAGTAGAACAGCAAAGCAGAGACAAACCATGCTGGAAGCTAGTCCATAGCAGAAAATTACCAACATGACAACAAAGGATGCATATGAGAATGAGCAACCAGAGTATAAACCCCACAACAGAGGTAGACCCAAGATCAGTTTGGGGAATACCCAAACCAAAGTGAAAACTTGTAGGGTAACATAGTCAACCGTGTTGCGAAAAAGCCGAATGTGAAACCAAGGCACAGTTGGCCTGATCAATAACAGAACCAATTTGATAACCCAAAAAATAAATGCAATGCATGCAGCTGAAAAGGAAACCTCGACAGTCAACCAGGCGCAAAAGTGCAGAACCAGAACCAATGCAAAAGCTGCCTTCGACAGGAGAACGAGAAAGAAAAGAAGCAATAAAGTAGTGTAGCCAACCCACCCAATGCGAAAAAGTATATCGCAGAAGCAAGATTTTGTCTTTTGCCGCTGCAAACAATTTCTTCCTTTTGTAGCTGTCCATCTTTTCCAGTTTGCTGGTTCTATTTGTTCAACAACATTATTCCCAACAACATGAAATTTTGAGTGGAGAAAATATGCACTTAGATATCCTAGAAACATACGTATGACTTCTTACTATAATTATTGTTTTTGTATGACTTTTATTTTTATTTTTAATGGGGTATGAAATGAAAGCCTTTTCAAGAACAATGGGATTTCTTTCCCCATAACCATTCCTTATCTTCATCAGAAAAAAACATATGGGTGATCTTATGGCAGAAAGAAATGCTTGAATACCACTTTGATGGTCACAACATGCTATAGGATTTCATCGATAAAAAACAAATTCAAACATTACCATTGAAAATAAATAAATATAATATATTTGAAAAGTTCATAGGTAAAAAAATAAAGCCAAATAGTCCAATAGGAAAAAATAAATATAATATATATGAAAGGTATGTATAAAAAAAGACTATAATATATATAAGACATAGGTGGCATGACTATTTGTGTTTTTATCATTATCTTTCTGGCTTATTCAATGGTTCTCCTAAATATCAGCCTTGCTTGTAAACAAACACACAACTCTTCATGGGGAGAGACGTGATTTGAGACATCACAATTGGTGAGTTGAGTCTCACTTTGTATCTAAACTTTTCTTGCAAAAATTTGGTGACCTAATTCCAAGAATTGTCATTGAAAATATATCATCCATTATTATTCCAATAATGCTCACAATTTATCAAGAGTTGCTTTTTTCAAGAAACTTCTACTCAAGTGCATATTGTTGTTCTGTCATCATCATAATTGACTCCTGCAAATACTATTACACAACTGATAGAAAGACCAAGTTCATCTTCTTTTGACTTTTGTCATTGAGTGTGACATCAAGTAGTGTTAATTGAATTGGAACACTTGTCTACCACAAAATGGAATGAATAATTCCATTCCAACTAACTATTTCTTAATCCAAAAAATGGAAGAATTTATGTTCACTTTTCCCTTCGTTCAACATGGCCTCACAACATAGTACTAAATTGGTCATATTTGATAACTACTTAAAATATGGATTAACATGAGAAGAAAGGATCGATTTTTTCTGAAAGCTTTTTTAGAGTGCAAAGGATCATTTTTTTGTGAAAAATTTTTAGAGTGCAAAATACAATGTGTTATTTTTCATGTGTTGGATTGGAATGCAGCCATTGCAGCTCCAACAAAAGTTGAAAGATGTGAAAAAAGTTCTAGAAAATTTCTCTTCATATTTCAGAGAAATTTTAATCAAAATGAATACAAAATAAATATCTAAATATCTGAATAGTAGACACCCAAAATTTAGGAAAACAATCACATGCAGGAACTTGTTACATTCAAAATGGAGCAAAGTGGACGGCTAAACAATTAAGTTTCATTTCCAAGAATGACGCCTTGAAAGAGAAAAAGATAAATTCACTAAATAACTAATCATATATTTAAAACATGATTAAAAAACCTCCTAGCTTTCCTTCTTGATCGTGGATTTGTTCTTTCATGCTCATAAGGGTAGGTTCATTGTTTTTTCTCCACTCGAAAGGTTTTCCAAATAAGGGTAGGTTCTTTGTTTTTTCTCCACTCGAAAGGTTTTCCAATCAAGGGATTTCCTCAAAATTTAAAAAAATATCGAATTATACATTTTGTTATCACAAGTGATTTCTCTGTCTAGATTATATGTTCGAACTCTAAACATTTTGTTGTATATTACATTATATGTTCAAACTCTAAAAAAATTGTTGTATATTACATTTTTAACGGAGGTAAAAATGGAATAGAAACCCAAACTTATCGTATATTGGATTTTTGTTAACAAAATTAAACATAGATTAACAAATCAAACACGGAAAAAATTAAGACCCTAAACCTTCAAAGTGACAAAATCATAATCTATATCATATAAATGCTATTTTCTCCAGAAAATTGAAGGTGAGAAAAAATTTACACCGTAGAAACTAAAAATAATAACTTCCCTTGGGTTATAAAAAATGGTTGCAGCAGTAACTGGTGAAATCTTGCCTTCTGGGACCTCCACTCTCACCAGTCTCCAAGTTAACATTTTCTCCGCCCCCCTCCTCTTCCTTGTTATGATTTCCGTGCGGTTGTTCTTCCTGCTCGTCTTCGATTTTAAACTCATTGCGATTCAGAGGATCCTGGATGGACGAGCAGAAATACCTAGATATGGGTTTGAGATGTGATCACCTCCTCTCTCACCAGTCTCCTGGTTAACATATTCTCCTCCCTCCTCTTCCTGGCCATGATTTCCGTGCGGTTCTTCCTCCTGTTAATCTTTGTTTTTAAACTCGTTGGGATTTAGAGGATCCAGGATGGACGAGCATAAATACGGGTTTGAGATGCGATCCATTGACATCTGAGAAAATATTTTATATGAAATTGCTTGAGGTGTAAATTATATTGAATTTGAAATAGAATTTTATAGGGGGACAAGATTGCACAAGAACATATATTGCAGGTATAGCAGAGTTTCGAGGAATTTTCACGAGGTTTGAATCTTTTGCATATGTTACATACACCTTCATTTACTGTTAACTAGTTGTTAATTAGTTAAATGACATTTATTATTTGTTTAAAATATTGAAAAAGTTAATTTTTTTTTAATTATGAATAATAAAAGAATTAGTTATGAAAAATAAAAGTAAAAATGCTAATGGTAAATTTTTTCCAAGAACTAAAGGGTGGTTGGATAGTTTAAATAGTTATCTATATCTCTAGGGATAAGAGGCTCATCCCAGTGAGGAATACAGGTTTTGTTCAAGAGAGAAGGAAGAGTGAAGATGTTCCTAAGCTGGTAAAGATTAGTGGAAAACACAGTAAAATACCTACAGTTTTTTGGTACTGACAGGACTTGGTGTCTTGAGGTCATAGCAGAAAACCTACTATTAACCTGTACCTTTTCACGGTGGAGCACGGGGGCAAGCACAGAATGTAATAGGCTATCTTGAAGGTTGGGTGGACACCAATAGCTGAATACATTTTCAAATATGTGATTGTTTGTTGGAATTAATTACACAGGAAAGTTATTTACAAGTTATTTGTGCATAGTTAAGTATTTCATAATTTCTTAGGTAAAATAAAGATATATTTATTCTGAAATTCAAGATATATTTATTTGTGCATAGTTAAGTATTTCATAATTTCAGAGATAAAATAAAGATATATTTATTCTAAAATTGAAGGTTAAATTATTCTAAAATTCTCCTGTACAAAGGAAAAGTGTTGAGTTAACAAGTGACGGTGACTCAATAGATAACTCTAAAATCTTTGTTATTTACTGTGGTAGCATATTCTATAGAACTTCTTTATACAGAGCGCAATATTAATTTTAAGAAATTATGGAAGTTTCTATGTAGATAAATTTCTAGACCAACCCCGAATAACTAAAAAAATAGGTCAATTGAGCATTACCACTTTAATGAAATTTTTATACTATTTATAAATGCAAATTAGAGAATGATAGTAAAGTATTTGTAGGAATCTTTCCAAAGTGTGGTATAAGGAGTTGAAATTATAAACATTCCTCTTATCTTGAAAAGAACTATGATATGATGGGCTTATGATGAGATTTTTCGTTCCAGATTCAAGGAGGGAAACCCAATCCCAGAACTCCCTGCCACATTTCTCTAACTAAACACGGAAAGCGCTGTTAGTGGTCCAGACACCATAATTTAGTTGTTAAGGTAAGATATAGAAGATTTAATAAATATGATTTTTAACAAAAGAAAAATATCTAGAATTCAAAAAGTAATATAAGAATAGAGTTTTAATTCTGAGAACATAGCACGTCTATATAAATACATCTGCGAACTCATTGATCATATATAAATACATCTGCGAACTCATTGATCAGTGGAGTCGAAAATATAATAGAAAACGTTGGAATGAAGATATGAACAATTTTTCATACAAAGATGATCATAATTATACCTTCAAGAACTGGGACAAGATTTCTAAGAATACAAAACTACATAACAAATCAAACAAAAATCCTATTCCAAAAATAATTAACACAATAGTAGCTAGATTCTGAAAAGAAAGCTAATTAAGAGTCGTGTTCGAACAACAGACTCCTCTAATGATTTTTCATATATTTTACAGTGAAAAATTGTAGAGAAATAACGTGCAGAAGATTTAATCTAGGCCTCAAAGGATTCTCGCCAAATAATGACTTGAAAACTTTACATTCTTTTACTTTTTGTGACGAAACATGTACATGAAAAAGTTTAAGCCGGCAAGCAAATCCTAAAGAGAGTCAAACTGGAGTCCTTAAAACCTTGAGGATGCTAAATATTAGCCTGTAGTAGACTCAAACTTTTGAGTCCGGGTAAAAACAATTAGAAGTACGTGGAAGGAAGTCCAGTGACTTAGTGGTGAACCGAAATAATAAAATATTAAAACTAAATACCTGGCAAAGGGGCAACCATATTTTGTAAATAACCTACAACAAAAAGCGGGAAAAGGAAAAAAACAAAGCTGAAGCATGAGCATTTAAACATTTAACTAGTAAGGATGAAGAGTGTTGATGAGGAAATAGGAAATTGAAGTCGATATTACCTGTAGAGGAGTTTCCGATGTGGTATTCCATTCACCGGGATCCACCAACTCTTGATAGACATAAAATTATGAGTGGGAAACTGTTTAAGAGCCAATAAACTGAATTAAACGCTGGAAAAATTAACATGGTAAAAACTCTAGAAGAAAAGAACTGTTAATTTAACCTAGGAAGAGAATGGAAATTTCGTAGAAAGAACTGTGGTTTTGCTGTAGAGATGAAGAATTGAAACTTCACCAAGAACCCGACGAAATGAATCGAGGATGCCTTCCATACCTTAAGGTAGAATTCTTCACCACCGAGAAAATTTTTAAACTGGTGCATATTCATAGCTCTGCGGAGATGGATATTTGAACACCGGGTGGAAGCAAACCCTCTGGATCCAGAAGAGAAGAGACGAACTGAACCTGTTTCTATGCCAAAGGGAGGAGCTCTAGGTTTGGTAGGGCTATCAAGTCAAACTCCCGCGTACTTTGTGAACCTTCAATCTCTAGACAATCTGACGGTCAATATGGCATAAGGACCATTGGAAACCACAAGAAATCACGCAAAAATCTTAGAGTTGTCCATTGAGATTAATTACTAGTAACTCTACAATTAATGGCCAGTACAATCCAGCTACACCTCGGTCCTAACGATATGACAAGTGTTATGTTCATGTGTTGGCAAACCATAAATATAAACCATATAAAAATTGAAATATGTGACGGTTCTTATAACTATAAACAAACCCATAACACATTAAAAATGAAGTGACAAAGTTTATGATGGCATAATTATTTCGTGAATAACTGAAAATATATTTTTATTTGCATTAAGGATTATCTTTTGTATTAAAGCCATAGTGCGGTGAAATAATTTATATTACAAGACTGATACTCAAATGTTGAGAAATGGTTAAAAATGATACAATATTAATAATTTGTTACTCGTAAGGTATAAAGTAATTTTTTTTATTTTTTTATTTTGGATGTACATTACAAGTGGTATCAGAGCAGCGTTCATACGCTTGGATCCTAAGGGTCAACTAAAAATTTTAGTTGTGTGTATACTGATGCATAGAGAATAGAAGCATAAAAGAAAACATCATGAGAAGGGGGACAACGTAACAACCACCCCAGGACACCGGGGAACTGCAAACAAAACCAGTACCCTGAGATGCGGGTTCAAATAAGTGTCTATCAGAGCCAGCAAACAAGTAGACTGCTGGAGGAACAACAACATCAAACCAACATAATTTTGAATACAGTACAACAACTATAGGAAAAGATGGTGTGAGTTCAAAGGGATAATGAATGATTAATGCAAGAGCAAGAAAATATACGTAAGATCTTGTCAGACAAACAAAATCAAGAAATGGAACACCCCAGTACTGACAGGGATATGCAAGAAGGTGATGAGCGAAAAACAAGGGAATACACTACTGAAAAAGTCGAAAGAAGCCCTTCTAAGCGAAGCAATAAGAATACAAAATATAATGAAGCAAAATCTGGAAATGTGTCAAATCAACATGAAGTTAAGATGCAGAAATTGGAACTTCAGCGGGAGTTTCGGAAAATAAAACCACTGATATTTTATGGTGAAGTTGAGGAAATGGCAGATGCATGGTTGATAAACATGAGAAAATACTTCTAGGTGTACGAGTACAATAGCGACCTGAAGGCCAGATTGGCCATATATCAGTTAAGAGAGAAAACCACTAGGTGGTGGGAAGAAATAAAGAATGTTCACAGCATTGAGGACCAAGATGTTACTTGGGAATCATTCCAGCAATACTTTAAGGATAAGTATTTAACAAAACAATTCTACAATGAGAAATCTAAGGATTTTCTTGATTGGAGGCTGGGACAGATGACTATGGACAAGTATATCACCAAGTTCACCTCTCTATTACGATATGTACGATATCTCGGAGAAGAAAAGGTTAAGGTGCAAATATTTCTGAGCAGCCTTCCAACACATATGAAAGAGTGAATTGAATTTGTGAATCCCAAAACCATGGAAAAAGCCATTCGTAAGGCACGAATGTGTTATCAGTAGTCCAAGGCTAAAGGGGAGATTGGAAAAAGTTGGCAGGTAAGGAAATGACAAAAAAGCAGCTCCAATTTCAAAGGAGCCAAAATCATTAACTTTAAGAATTTTGCGTGGAGTTCTGTCAGCAAAATTTTTTCCATAAATCATCAAAGAACTCGCTGACCAGCAGAAGAGAAACCTATAGAGGCAACTATGAAATCAGAGCAAGGGCAGGTGACCAAGCCACCTCTATAGTGTTAGGGGTGTGGTGAGGCACACTATTATAAAAACTTCCCACAATGAACAAGAAATGACACAATTGCAAACTTGCAGGAAGCTTCTACAATAGGCGATGTAGCGCAAATCATTCCTCATTTCAACGTGGTGTTGGAGGATCGACATGGAGATTATCAGCCAATAATGATTGAGTTGGAAGGTAAGTTACTGTCTAAATTTGTTTCTATTTTGGTAGACCCAGGTGCAAGTATGAGTTATGTTAGTCCCAAAATAGTGGAAATGTGTAAATTAAAAGAACATAAATTCAAAATCTCGTGGATGGTACAATTAGCCACAGGAGCAAAAAGAAAGGTAATTGCCAAAATTCCAAACTGTACTTTGGAAATTTTAGAACAGAAGTTAAACGTGGACCTGAACATACTCCCATTGGGGTCCTATGATGTTTTCCTTGGTATGGATTGGCTAGAAAAACATTCGACCTTAATGGGTTGCAAGGAAAAGATAATTTGTTACAGAATGAAATATGGAACACGCAAAAATATTTAGGGAATAAAGAAGCCGCTATAGCTACGCCCATTTACATTATCCCAAATGCATAAATGTATGAGGAAGGTATGCCAGATTTATGCTATTTAGGTGGGATATGCTAATTCCAAGGAAAAGTCACCTATGGTAGAAAACATACTAGTACTACAAGATTTCAAGAAAAGTCACCTATGGTAGAAAACATACCAGTACTACAAGATTTCATGGATGTTTTTCCAGAAAATATTCCTCGATTACCACCAAGGCGAGATATTGATTTCACTATTGAATTAATTCTAGCGACATCACCTATGTCAACGGCTCCTTACAGAATGAGTGTTCCAGAATTAAGTGAATTTAAAATGCAGTTACAGGAACTCCTGGACAAAGGTTACATTCCTCCGAGTATGTCCCCTTGGGGAGCACCAGTGTTGTCTATGAAGAAGAATGATGGAACCATGCGTATGTGCATGGACTATAGACAACTCAAAAAATTAACAGTCAAGAATAAATATCCTTTGCCTAGGATTAATGATCTATTTGATCAAGTGAAAGGGGCTGCAATGTTTTCTAAAATATATTTAAGATATGAATATCATCAGATCCGAATCAAGGATGAAGACATTTACAAAACTTCTCTCTGTACCAGGTATGGGCATTATGAGTTCGTGGTGTTACCCTTCGGGTTAACAAATGCACCATCAACCTTTATGAGGTTAATGCATGGTATATTTCATCATTGTCAGCATAATTTTGTACTTATATTTATAGATGAAATTTTAATGTATTCTAAAAACTAGGAAGAATATAGAGAGCGTTTAAGGATTGTGCTAGAAATGCAAAGTAAACAGCAGCTGTACGCCAAGTTTAGCAAATGTGATTTCTTTAAAATATAAATCCAGTACCTGGGCCATGTCATTTCAGAAGAAGGGATTGTTGTTGATCCAGAGAAAGTATAGACAATCATGGAATGGTGAGTACCCAAGAATGTGACAGATATTTGATCCTTTATGGGATGTGTTAGGTACTATCGAAGATTTATTGAGGGATTTTCCAGAATCTCTTTTCCCATTACCTCTTTGCAGAGAAAAGGAAAAGACTTTAAGTGGACTGTTGAGTGTCAGAACAACTTTGAAAAGTTGAAACAACTGTTCACCACTACACCAGTGTTGAGGGTAGCTGACCCCAATAAATAATTTGAAGTTTGTACAGATGCCAGTAAAGAAGGTGTTGGGGCAGTTTTATTTCAAAAAGGAAAATTAGTGGCTTATGAGTCAAGAAAGATGAAGTAAAATGAATAAAGGTACTCAACCTATGATCTAGAATTAATGGTAATAGTACACCTGCTCTGGGTATGGAAACACTACTTGCTAGTGTTATGTAGGTAAATTCTCTCTGCCAACAGAGACGATCCCTCTAGTCCTAGGGTGGGTCTAGTAACAAGGAATCATGCTAGAGTGTAGGTTCCTAGACATTTGAATGAAAGAGGATGCGATAATATGGCCTCCCTGTGGTCCAAAGCTATCATCAACACTCGTAGTGATGATGAGAACTTCCCTCTCCTGATCGAAGGCAAATCACAACCCTTATGCTTATCACATTTGGACACCTACACAGATATCAGAAAATGATAACCACATAACACATACTAATTTCATCCAAAAAATACTAGTCATTCAGAGAATACTATCATATTGTATTCGATAAAGACAAAACATAAGACGGGAACCAGACAATAGTCACTTATATTAATCGGTATAAAGAAGAGATAAAACCATGTTATGACGTTGCGGTCTCTTCGAGTAGGGCTCGGGTGAAGCCCGTCTCAAAGATCTTCGAGGAATTTGGATGGGATAAGAGACCTCTCGATGGATTTATCCTTGTTCTACCTTCTCAATAACTCAGTTACTCAATTATAATGTGTTCAGTTCTTCAAGTTCATCTAGTTTTCATAAAGGGAGAAGGATTTTTTATATAGAGGGAAAGGAGGAGGTGGGGATCCCTACAAAGGTGGAAGGGAGGCCTATCCTTTAGGAGTGTTCCAAGGGAGGTGGAAACTACTAACTAAAGGAGGAGGCCCGTGGTTGTTTCAGTTAAACCACTCCCAATGACTCATCTCGGAGGTGGTTGGAATGGAACCTCCACCTCTATTTTTAAAAAATGTTTCATAAATATATTGGTGCGGGCATGACACTGGGACAAAGCACCAGGTGGCATGAGCCCTAGTGTTAATCTTCCACTTTGGCGTGGGGGCAGAACTCGCTACTCGCGCCAAGGCAAAAATAGGGATTTTTGCTGCTTTGCTCAGGGAAATGTCAACAAGAAGAATGTTGCCTTCATTAAAAGGGATGCAATGATGTTACTTGCAAGGCATGACACTATTCAGAAGTCACAAAAATGACCCTCCAATGTGCATGATGGGGATTTCAGGGACGGTGAAAAAATGCTATGTAACAAATGCCCCCTAAAGCATGAAGACTGAGGGAGAGAGAGGTGTGAAATGATTTATGAGAACGTGTTCAAAACAAACACCATTGTCAGAAAACCTACAATTACAAATACAACTGACATCTCTGATACATGAACATGTGGCATGGGTGCAACGTCCATAAAAGAGTATATAAAAACTGAGATCTAGGTATGGATGCAACCATCTAGTAGAAAAGATCAACAAATAGACTTAGGTATGGTCGCATCCATCCAATCAAAGAGTCATGATAATCCACAAAGAACCCATAGCCTAGATTTTATTAGACAAAACCCAGAGTCTTACGCTCTATCTCGATCCAAACAAGTACAAACTCAGGCATGCAAATATGTGAGCTGAAGTCGAACATGAAAGAAAATCGTATGATTACCATCGAATGATGAAAGCTGTTAACGGATGCGAGAGAAACCACCAATAATGCCAATGGCTCTCAAGGTATGAAAGGTACAATCCAAGAAATTTGAACAGTGATCTGGCCTCAAACACTCATAGAGTCAGTCGATCGAAGGCCAATAATGTGGACCTCACGTCGAATGCGAAGAACCTGCCATTGAGGCATGCAGGCTCCAAGGTACCAAAAGGGAGTCTCTAGATCAACTTCTTGGATAATGAACTGAAGTTGACAGGAAGCGACCTGATCAAAGGTGGGCCATAATGTGCCCCACACCATCGACATGAATGCAAACAAGTGCCATGTTCAAGAGTGAAATACTGCCAACATGACTACAATCTGGTTCCATTTTCCCCCACCATTTCTGGCGAGTACCCCAATTATTTTTTAAAACAAGCTTGAAGAGGATAGCATATGCTTGCACTATAATTTTTTCCTTCAGAAAAATCCATCCTAGTACATTTTACAAGCCCTAGGAAGGAGGAACTCGAATAACATCATGGTGATGAAGCCCGATGTCATAAGAGATTAACGAGTCTGAGAAAGGAAGAACTTGACATCCTTTCATGTTTAGAGAGTTTGAAAAGAAGGAAAAAAAGAAAACTCCAGCAGTCCTTTTTCGTAGATAGTCTCACAAATCTGAAAAGGTAGAAAATTGTGTCTGAGAGAAGCTCTTAGTCGCGATAGGCTAAGGTATTCCCTTTTCGTAAATAATCTATCCCAGCCCGAAAAAGAGTTAAACGTATACTGGGTAGACATCGTTTCGCAGCCATTTAATGATTTAAAAACGACAAGCATCTCGATAATCTTTTTAGTTTTAGAAAGTCAAAAAAGAGTTGAAAGATGACTCCAATAGTGACATTTTCGTGTTTTTATCGAGTCTGAAAAAAGTATAAAATATAACTTGTTACTTCATGACCGTCGCATGAAAAACCTGTTATTCAACAAGAGACATTTGTAAGATGTATTTTCCAAAAAATAATGATAAAATAATAAAAAAATATGCCTTAAAACCTAATTAGGGTTGTGAAAAGGCTATAAAATTCCAAAAATGGTAAAAAATAATTAATTTCACTTTTACCTCTTGTGGAGCAATTTTCACCCATTTTACTGTGCAATCTTGCGGCGACGATAACGGCCAATCCAGTACACCAATCGCAAATCCGTCAACTCCAGATAAGAGCTGAGATCCCTCTTGTTATTTTAAGCTATTCCTTGCTTCCTGTATTTGTCAATTTTTAATTTGGGAGGAGAAATCATAAAATTTAGGGCTGCACGGTTGGCGTGGGTTTAGGGCACAGAGTTGTGCCAACCGCTCATTTTTTAATAATGGGGTGCGCCAATGGCGCAAACCAATTTCAAACAAAAATACATACCAAATGTCCCAATTTTTCACAATTTCAAGGATAAATATTTACTAATACCACTTGTATGTGTGTGTTTGTAAGTAGATAAGAGAAATATGGTTATAGAATGGAAAGAAAGGGAGCATAATGAAGAAGGTGAGTTGGCCATGGAAAATGAGAGAGTTATGGGAGCCCTCAGAAACTACGGTTTGTGAAAATTATTTCTAACACCATGCCTCTGAGCCCAACCAGAATTGCTACAATATCTAGTCAGTATATGGGATGAAAACCAAGAGAAGTTCATCCTACGAGATCAAGAGCTTGAAATTGATGTTTCTGATGTATATTTCATCACAATATTATCGCGGAGGGGTGTAACACCACTTCTAACCGACCATGGTAATCGACAGGGTATGTCAAGGAGCGCAGAAAGTTTCAGGTAGTGGGAAAGTTGATATTCAAACTATCCCTGATTTGACACTACGTGTGGTATTGCATACCATCACATGGTATGTTGGATCACAAGCATCGCATGAAGCAACAAAGACAGTTGCTTCTTGTTGTGGATTGCATGGCGCCGACTCTTTACAACTGGGCAAAGGCTGTAACCATCAACATGAAGTGCCAACTAACCAAATGCAAGAAGACTAAACTGAAACAATTTGTTTATGGATCCATTTTGGTATCGTTCTTCTTGGAACGATTACCAAATTTTCAGCGGTAGGAGGTTATAGTTCCGAATCCACCAGCGAGAGAACCACAAATGGCCCGATGGGTAGTATTGATGCCAAGGGCAGGGGGCGGGAAACAGATGTCTTGGAGGTCGGAATTTTTCAATTGGCTCCATTGGAAACTTATTGTTGTGGAGGATTGGCCCTATTCTGGCACATATTTCACTGATGATCCAAACCTCCCACTCCCGGAGGGAGAATATTGGGATGAAGATTTGGGTTAGACTCAATTTTTTAAGTTTTAGGAGCATTATGATTTTTTTATTTATGTATGTTCTAATATTGAATCCATGTGATGTAGATGTTGGCCTAGAGAGACTATCTGGTATGTCACCAATAGCGAGGCAAACCCCTCACTATTTCTACCCTCAAGTTTAGGGTGGCGAGGAAGACGAGATAGTGTGCAAACTGGAGGGGATCACCTGAGGAGTTCCAGATTATGCATGTTTTGATGATGTTCCTTGTGCATACCAGTGGCATACCATAGGGGTGGCCCACTGAATTCACTGTTTTCTGAGGTGGCTAGTACGGGCTGTGACATGTTATCATGAGCACCATGTGGATTAGACACCTAGTTTTATTTTATCTGCATATTTTTCGAGACGTGATGTCTCGGGATGTAACATAAACATACATATATTTTTTGACGTTATGATGCACACTGTTTCAAACATGCAATATATATATATATATATATCCCTACATGGATATTTTACATATCTTGATGCTTTTACAAGTTATGCAAATTCCGATCTAATACAATGTTAGCCACTGCATCAGTTAACGTGTTCATTCGTCTAGGAATATGTTAATAAGTAATGAAATCGAAATGCCTTTCGAATAAATTAATACGTAAATACAATCTCAGAATGTGCGGATTTCTAACAGAATAATGATTATTGAGTTGTAGAACATCAAGCTGTGAATCTAGATTTACAAGAAATGTGTATATATCGAGGTTGATTGCCTCAGTTAATAACTCAATGACAAAGCTATATTTAGCGACATTGTTTGTAGTTCGTCCTAGAAAAATACCTTGGAGATCTATCAACTCACCAGTAGGATCATAAATTACCCAGGCTACTGAAGACAAATTCTTGGTACTGCGGGAAGCACCACCCGTGGAACCAACATAAGGGGTAATAGACATCGACACAATAAGCAAGACCCAATAAGCCAGAAAATGCTCACAAAGCACACCAAACCCAAAACTTGTACAAAAATGAAAAAAACACCTATGTACACATGTTATGCATGAACGAATCAGGCATTATGTTTTTTGAGATACAACCCATTTTTGGGTTGTTCAAGAGGATGACCTTCGTAGTCAATTAACTCATAGGACCCATTTTTAAATACACGTTTAACAATGTATGGCTCATGCCACATAGGTTGAAATTTTCCTGCCCCCAACTTATCATGATCTTGGTCAAAATGAGGAGAAACTGATTTGTCGAAATGAGCTTTGACTCACTTCTTTTGTGCTTCGATGACCAAAGCGGCTAAGCAATGAGTTTCATCCAACCTCTCTAAGTAAAGGAGATGCTCTTCTTCTGGTGAAGTGTTTGGCAGTAATTTCAAAACTAACTTGAGTGAATGTATTTCACACTCAATCGGAAGAGTAGCTTCCAGATCGTAAACCAACTGAAACAGGGTGAATCCAGTCGCACTCTTAACTGAGGCTCAGTATGCCCAAAGAGCCGAAAATTACATGAGATGCCATTTTGATTTGTGGATCCCAATTTTATGCTGAAGAATTGTGACAAGAACTTTGTTCACAACTTCAACCTGGCCATTGGCTTGAGGGTAGTACAGCGTTGGCTGTCGTGACGCAGACCCAACTTGGAAGTCAACTCCGCCACCATATAATACGGAAAATGGGAACCACAATTGGTAAATATGGCTTGAGGGACAAAAAACCTAGCAATAATGTGATTGAATATGAACTGAGCAGCTATCTTATCGTCAGCGACAAGTTTAGGCATTGCCTCAGTCCATTTGGTGAAGTAGTACATGGCTGCGATGATATAAGAATGCCCCCAAGTCGAGTGAAGGTTACAGGACATAAAATTGATGCGCCATTTGGCAAAGGGACCAATGGTAATGACAGGGTGAAGAGGAACTAGTGATGCATGCATCTTCAATTGATAAATTTGGCAATCATGGCATTTACGAATTGCGACAATACAGTATTTGAGAATAGAAGGCCAAAAATATCCAGCACGAAGTATCTTTTGTGTTGTAGCATAACCAGACATGTGACCACCACATGTGCCACTATGACAATCCACAATGACAGTCATTCAATACTTTCTCAGCTTCCTCGAGGGTCAAACATCGGCGAAGTACATAATCAACTCCAACATGATAGACCGTATCTCCGACTATACGATAAGGTTGCGAGTGATACTGGATACGATGGAGGGCATCCTTTGTCAACTCATATTAGAACGTGGAAGTCTGGAGATAGATGATGATATCACCATACCATGGATCGAGGGTGATAATTAAGAAAATTGTATCGTCCGGAAGACGATCCTAAGAATAAGAAAGAGCGGAGTTGGAAGGGAGGGAACAAATTAAATTAGCGAAAACCAATGATTTCTTAGATTTGGCAGTAGTAAATTCCAAATAAAACTCTTGAAGGATAATGATCCATTTTGAGTATTTTCCCCCCCAACAATTGTCGAGAAAAAATATAGGTCATGGGGTTGCAATCAGAAATCATAGTCACCGTACACAAAAGGATATAATGACGAAAGCACTGAACGGCCTGGACCGCAGCTAGTGCTAACTTCTCGACATGAGAATAGTGTGTTTCAGGATCGAGAAGGTTACGAGACAATTAATAAATAATATGCTCATGACCATCATCATCGTCTTGGACCAAAACCATGGAAATTGTACTAAAAGTAGCAGCCAAATATAGCAAAAAATCACGGTGATAATCTGGAGGACGTAATAAAGGAGCGTTGACCAACAACATCTTAAGTGTATGAAAATATTGTTGAGAAATATCATCCCAATGGAAAGGGATGTCTTGTTTCAGAAGTCCCATGTATCCTTTAGCTACTTCGACATAGTTCGGTATAAAATGACGTAGAAAATTGGCCTTACCTTGTAGACTCTGCAACTGATGTAATGAGGATGGAAAGGGGAGATTGATAATAGCCTCAACCTTGAGTGAATTGAGGTGAATTCCATCTTTAGACACGATAAACCTTAAAATTATACCAGAATCAATGCCGAAGACACATTTAAGTGGATTAAGTTGAATGTTATAATGTTGACAATGAAGAAATATCTGACGAAGATGATCTGGATGGTCCCTACGCTTAGCTGAATGAGCCAGAAGGTCATCCAGGTAAGGTTGAACGATGGAACAAATTTCATGAAAAGCGTAGGACATCGCTCGCTGGAATGTGGTCCTGACATTCTTCAAGCCAAAAGGTATTTTCTTGTATGCAAAGGTATCCCAAGGACAGATAAAATCCGTCTTCTGCTGATCAGTTAGGAGAATTTTAATCTAATTATATACAGAAAAACCATCCATAAGGGAAAAAATCTCACTTTCGACACAGTCATCAATGATCTGATCGATGAAGGGAGTAGGATACTTATATTTAAAACATGTTTGATTGATTTCACGGTAATCAACATAGACACAGATAGTTCCTTATTTATTATCTATAGGAATGATGTTCGTAACCCAATATATCAAGGGAATTGGATAAATGAAACTAGCTTTGAGAAGTTTTTCAACTTCACCTTTAATGGCTGCAGCCTTTCTAGGGTGCACTGGACGAAGATGCTAGCGAACAGGATTCGAATCAGAATATGTAGGAATTTCATGCACCACTATACTGGGGTCAATGCCGGGCATTTCTTTGAAGGACCAAGTGAAGACATCATGGAATTCACAAAAAGGCTAGTATAAAATTGGACTTCATTTGAAGAAAAAGTGACTCCCACATGGATGTTCTCGACGATTCCTGGTTTCACGGAAATGTCAATAGGCATCGTCTATGTGATATTTCTCAAGTTCCCTTGTGTAAAGACTTCATGTGTTAGGATTGGCATTTTAAGCGGAGGAGAAGGAGCTTGAGAGGTAAAATGCTCAATACATGTCGATATAGCCCCGAGGCCAGGCATAAACGAAGAACGATGATGACCATCGTCCCACGGCAAGTCTTTGAGAGACATAGTTTCCACGATAGCTTCATCAGAAGGAAAGAATTTTTTCAAAGGATCAGGCGAATCTGAATTGCCAAGCCAGGGGGATTGTGAATACACGTCAAGACACAAGCTTAAAGGAGCACCATTAGATGATGGAATATTTCATGCAACAATGAGTTCACAATAATTGATTTCAGTTGGACTCAAAGGCATTGAATCACCAAATGAACTAGGTTGTTCAGGCGAAGGAATAATCCATGGGTCATTGGACCAAGAGATCATATGAAGTTGAATAGTTGTAGGTGGTGGAACGGGAAAAATACCCATGAGGGCTAGATCCTTGAAGAGACCTGGCTCAACGCTCTCAAAGGGAGTTGGGATCTTATCCACATACGGAACGTTGTTCTCGGAAGAAGAGGTGAATAATGAAAATTGATCGACAGTAACAATTTTTCCCTTGTGTGGAGGTTTCAAAACACAGAATAGGGTGAACGCAACACAAAGCATAGCATGAGTCCAACTGCGACCAAGTGGAAGATTGTAATTGAGTTTAGCGTCAACTACTTCTACTTCAACATTGACTTGGGAGTCATAACATGTTCTTAGGGGTCTTCTCCAGACTTGCCCTCAAATTTGTGACAATCACCAGGAATCTTAGTTGGAACCAGAGGCCAATAAGGATTATGAAGAATAGGATCATTTGTTAACTTTGACACATTCGATAACTCCAATGTAGCGAGAAATGGAAATTGAAGGTTAAAAGGCATAGCAGGTCCTTGGTAAGAACCTAAAGTTGCATTCCATCCTGTCTGAGAAAAATTATGCCCCAATGGGTTCTGTCTCGAGGGATTTGAACGATATGGTGAATAAGGCGAATAATTCTGTTGATACTGAGGATATTGATTCTAAGTATACCATCAAGGTCCTTGTTGAGGACTTTGTGGTGGAACGTAAGTATGGCCTTGCGGTTGATTATATGGTAACTTAGATTGGGGGTGATAAGTAGAACCTTGAGGCACACTATATACTGGTCGATATTGACCACGAGGATAATAAACTCCTTGGGGTTGAATTGGCTATTGATAAGTGGGGCCCTGTTCAGCTGAATAAATATGGTAAACCCATTGCTGAGCAGACTAAACACGTTGTTGAAAGGTAAGACCCTGCTATGAAGTAGAGTAAAATAGTTGTTGAGCAGACTGAGCCAGTTGTTGAGCTGGTTCAATAGGTTTTTCCTGTGGAGCAGATTGAACTAGATGCTGAGAGCCACCAGGTTATCCTTGCTGAGCTGGTTGGCCTGACACTTGCGATTAACAAGGTTGTCCCAGAGGAGTACCAGAGGGTTGTCCTTGTTGCCCAATGTTTAGACCAGTTTAAGTATATGATATGGGTTTTTGTACAAAATGTTGTCCCTGCGATGAACAGATTTTCCCCCCAGGACCATAAGAAGGTCCTGGTTGATATAAAGGTTGACTAGAAGGCCCTTGGGGTTACCCTTGTTGGACCATAGGCTGACCTTGTAAAGGTTGGCCTTGTGGATCGTAAGGTTTTCCGTGAGGACCGAATGCAAGCCCTGACTGAATCGAAGGTTATCCCTGCAAGGGTTGCCCTTGTCAGCCAGGAGGTTGCACCTAATAAGTCATTCCAATTTTTGGAGAAATTTCATAAGGGTCATAAATAAGAACACCACACTCATCATAATGATGGGGAGTAGGAAACACATAGATAGGGGTACCGACAGCATCATAGTGATGAGAAGTAAGATAAGGAAAATAAACAGGATTACCATATTCATCATAATGGTGTGGCAGATTAACAGGAGCATGAGGCTGCTAAGAAACTTAAGAGTCCTGTTGATGAATAGCCAATAGATACTCTTCAAAAGTGAGGCCACCAGGTATCTCAGTCGACACTGCTGGTGACTGAGTTACCGATGCAGACGCAGCCGAATAGACAGTAGGTTGAACTGGGACAGATGTAATTGAAAGTGACGAAGTAGGTGTTGTTGGTGACAGTCCTAATGATGCAAGGACTAGACTCCCGGACGGAGTAGATGTTGCCATGGATGCAATACCAGCAATAATCTGACCCAAATACCTATATCTAGCTGGAAGTGACACCGATGGTGAAGATTGAATTGACACATGAGTGGTGTTTTCAGGAAAAAGTTGATACTCTTCTGTAGAAACAGGAATTCCATCACTGCCAATAGGACCTGATGTGTCTATGTTTAACTCCTCCATAAGATCTTCAAAAAGACTACGGTGACTAGGAGGTATAAAAACAGCTAAAAATGGTGAACGCGACATAAGAGGAAGGAATTATTCCTCGTCCCCAAAACCAGACCAAGTGCCCGAGGGAGGCCAATTGAACTCAACTGGCTCATCAGTGGGAGATCGGGTCGCAAGGGGTAAGATTGATGGGAGAATAGGTTTTTGAAGCTTGGTATACCTAGACGATTGAGGAGTTTCAAATGAACTATCTGGTAAAGGAATACCTCTAGAAGGGAGTGAGGATGACGAAACCAATGGTTCCGCCACCGTGACTGCTTCACAACAAGAAGGAAAAGAAGAGATCCGAGAAAAGAATAAAAAAATCAAGGCAAATAAAAACAAGCCAAGTAATGAAACTTTATAAAGGGTGTGTGATTATGGGCGGTTTATTTTATGACACTAAAACCAAACTTCATTGTTTCACGTTTTAAGAGTCAAGAAACATGCAAAATATCACTCTAGTCACTTTTAATTTTGAACAAGTGCGAAAGGACGAGTGCTTGATGATATTTTCAAATTTAAAGAGTCAGTAAAGATAAAAAATGACTACTCAGTTGTTCTAAGCAAGAGGGTGTGCCAGGTTTCCGTGAACTGCCATATACACCTTGGTGATCAAATGAAAGAGAAAATTACCAAGGACCTGAAGTACGTGCAAGTAGTCTCCCCGAATGTTGTGTTTGGTTTATCATGGTTACAGGGAGGCAGACTCGACTTCCTATGGATAAAAGTATTACAACCTAGAGGGGTCTCCATTTCTATACTCTATAGTACGGGGAGCACAAGTCCATACTAGCGCTATCTGGAGCTAGATGGAGAACGAAAACTACTAGGTTTTAAGACACCAAAACACATCTCTAGCCTAGACCACTAGAATATTTCATTAGGTTCCAATGTTGTCTTAGGTTAATTGAAATAAATTTTAATGTTGATCTTGGATTAGGTTTCAATTTCGAGGCCTTAATATATGTCGGATCTGAAATCTTCCTAAAGGAAAAACTACATGCAGAAGGATACCATTTTCATTCAATGAAAGCTATCTACGAGAAGGAAAGAAGAATTTCAAGCAGTAGAAAATAATGAAATCATGAGAAAACATCCACTAATGCATCTAATTCAATCTACCAAAAACAAAACTCTTTCCTGTCCTATACAATGCAAACTAAGCGAAGGAAAGTTTCATTTTCAAAGAAAAAGGAATGCAATATTTTTTTTTTTCCAGTGCAATAGAGCAAGCAATGCACTAAATGTTATGAAAAACAAATCTAAACACTAGCTTGAGAGATCGAATGCAAAAGTTGAAACAAAATGACTCCTCCAACATGAAAAAAACACAACAATACTCAAACCAATGATACAAACTTTTCAAATCAAAGAGAAATATCAAAAATGACCCATACAAGCAATGTAATTGGTGCTTGGAGTAAGAGGAAGAAAAATCAAAATGAGAAAGGCAATGATCATTCAACCAATGAACATACTCAACAGGATCAAAGAGACCAAGTGCAATTAAACAAGGAATGAATTCGATAGCTTATCAAGAAACTTGATCTCCAAATAGAAGGCTCGATGCACCAAGGAACTCAAAAACCATAAGACCTCAAGATACACTCATGAGAAATGGACAAAAAACTAAGGAAAACAAGCCTCCAGAAATCAAATACATTCAAAAATACTTCAATTACTCTTAAGAAGAGCCCAATAACAAAGACAAGTGACCAAAAACACATGAAAATCTCACACCCAAAAACTCACAGGGGTCGGCGTGACTATGAGGCGATATTCAGTGCCAAATAGGAGATGGCACGAGTGCTATAAAAACAACATGTGCCAATCAACATGACTATTCAAGGACAAACCGCGCCAAGCCATTTAACCAAGGAAAAGGGGAAAGTCTCAACAAAGAAGACGTTAAGCTTGACACTCTGGGGATGAAAAGGGGTTTTAAACACAGTTAAACAACCAAAAAAGTAAACAACAAGTAACAAAACCCAAAAAATGACCCAACAAGATCAAATACAAACTCACACTGACTCCCTAGTGGAGTCACCAACTTGTTATGTAGGTAAATCCTCTCTGTGGATAGAGACGATCCCTCTAGCCCTAGGGTGGGTCTAGTAATAAGGAATCATGCTAGAGTGTAGGTTTTTAGTCATTTGAATGAAAGAGTATGTGATAAGATGGCCTACCTGTGGTCCAAAGCTATCGTCGACACTCGTAGTGATGATGAGAACTTCCCACTCCTGATCGAAGGAAAGTCACAATCCTTCCGCTTATCACGTTTGGAAACTTGCACAAATATCATAAAGTGATAACCACATACCACATACTAATTTCATCCAAAAACTACTAATCATTTAGAGAAGACTAGCATATTGTATTCGATAAAGACAAAACACAAGACGGGAACCAGAAAATAGTCACTTATATTAATCGGTAGAAAGAAGAGATACAACCATGCTCTGATGTTGTGGTCTCTTCCAGTGGGGCTCAGGTGAAGAACGTCTCAAATCTCGTCGGGTAATTTAGACGTGATAAGGGAACTCTCGATGTATTTCTCCTTGTTATACCTTCTAAATAACTCATTTATTCAACTATAATGTGTTCAGTTCTTCAAGCTCAACTAGTTTTCATAAAGGGATAAGGCTTGTTTATATAGAGGGAAAGGAGGAGGTTGGGATCCATACAAAGGTGGAAGGGAGGCCTATCCTTTAGCAGTGTTCTAAGGGATGTGGAATCTACTAACTAAGGGAGGAGGCTTGTGGTTGTTTCAGTTCAACCACTCGTAATGAATCATCCTGGAGGTGGTTGGAATGGAACCTCCACCTCTATTTTTTTTTTAAATTTCATAAATAGCTTGGCACAGGAATTACACTGGGGTAGAGCACCAGGTGGCATGGGCCCTAGTGTTAATATTTCTCTTCGGCATGGGGGCAGAACTGGATACTCATGCCAAGGCAAAAAAAAGGGATTTTTACTGCTCTGCTTAGGGAAATTTCAACAAGAAGAATGTTTCCTTCATCAAAAAAGATGCAATGATATTATTTTCAAGTAATTACACTATTTAGAAGTCAAAGAAATGACCCTAAAATGTGTGGGATGGGGATTGCAGGGACAGTGACAAAATGCTGTGTAACGGCTAGGTAAAAAGTTTGTGCTAAAAATTAATCATAGCAGCTTGACTAGTTACTTCAAACAAGCTGATTTGAACTCCAGACAGACAAGATGGAATACTTTCTAAGTGATTTTGATATGGACATGCAGCACATGAAAGGTAAGGAAAATCGGGTAGCTGATTCTTTAAGAAGAAAATTGCATTGTGTTTATGAGCTGTATTACAATCAGCTTGAAAGTAAAATCTTAGATCAAGTAAAAGAAGAAGCACAAAAGGATCTAGAATATCAATTCCTATGGAAGAAAATGGAAGAGACCAGAAATAAAGGAAGTATTTCTGAATATGGGGTAAATAAAGATCATATGTTAAACTTTAGAGGAAAGGTTTATGTACCAAACCATGTGGACCTAAAAGCGCTGATCATGGATGACTACCATAGAAGTAATTATACGGGTCATCCAGGATACCATAAAATGTTAACAACTATTAGGAAATTATATTTCCAGCGTTATATGCGTAAAAATATTACTGAATATCTAATAAATTTCTGGAGTGTCAATAGGGGAAGGTGGAGCATCAACATCCTGCAGGATTGTTGCAGCCCAAACCGGTACCTGAATGGAAGTGGGAGGTCATATCCCTAGGTTTTATTACAGGTTTACCATGGTCAAGGAGGCATAATGACTCCATCATGGTGGTAGTTGACAGATTGAGTAAATATGCACATTTTATACTTGTGCAGTCTACTTACAAGACTGTACAGATAGCAGACATCTTCATGTGAGAAATTCTCAAGCTGCATGGTATTCCGATGATGGTTATCTTAGACAGGGATGCTAAGTTCACATCAACATTTTTGAAGACTCTTCTTATAGGCCTGGGGACCCACATAAACTTTAGTATAGCTTATCATCCCCAGATAGACAAACAAACAGAGCGGGTAAACCAAGTGTTGTAAGACATGCTATGCATGTATGTGATGTAGCAGCCAACCAAATGGGAAGAATATTTGCATCTTGTTGAATTTTCTTACAACAATGGTTATCAGGAGTCCCTTAAGATAAGTCCTTTTGAGGCCTTGTATGGAAGTCAGTGTCGCACACCCATAACTTGCGGTAGCCCCAAAACAAAACTAATTTTTGGACCATAAATGCTTATTGAAATGGAATCAGAAGTAAAGAAGGTAAGACAAAACTTGAAAGCTGCACAAGATTAGTAGAAGATCTATTTAGATAAGAAGAGGAATTATCAGGAATTCAAAGTGGCAGACCATGTGTATGTGAGGATCAAACCCAAGAGGAGTACCTTGGGTGGACCTCTTGTGCGAAGTTGGCCCCCAAGTTTTGTGGACCCTTCAAAATATTAGATAGGGTAGGATTTGTGGCTTATCGGCTAGGTTTACCTAGTCACATTCGAGTACACAATGTGTTTCATGTGTCCCTATTGAAGCATTATGTGAATGAATCGAAACACGTAATTCATTAGCAGAATATACAGGTAGGATAGACTTAAAAATCATAACTTGGAATATGATTTTTGTATGAGAATTTGATAAGGAACTTTGTTGTTTGAAGGTAGATTCGGACGACAAGTTTCTGGTCGAGCCGCAACACATACTTGGCCAGAGATAAATTATTCTTTGAAAGCGAGTCATCACCCAGGTTAAAGTGTAGTGGATGCACTTTCGCCCAGATGAGGCTACTTGGGAGGATGAGGGTTTTTGTGCGAGGCTTACCCAGAGCTATTTGCTGAGATGGAGTAAAACACCGAGGATGGTGTTACTTCTAGGGGGGAATTGTGGCAGCTGCATTTACTATTAACTAATTGTTAACGAGTTAAATGAATTTTAGTTTTTGTTTAAAAAGCTAAGACCATTAATATGTTTGTTGGAAAAGTTATTCTCATTTTTAATTATGAATAATAAAAGAATTAGTTATGAAAAATAAAAGTAAAAAGGCTGATGGTAAATGTTTTCCAAGAACTGAAACGTGGTTGGACAGTTTGAAAAATTACCGGTTCCTCTTGGGATAAGAGACTCATCCCAGTGAGGAATAGGGGTTCTGTTCAAGGGAGAAGGAAGAGTGAAGATTTTCCTGAGCTCGTAGAGACCAGTGGAAAACACTCAGTAAAATTCCTGAATTTTTCTATCACTGACTAGACTTGGAGTCTTGAGGTCACAAGAGAAAACCTACTATTAACATGTATCTCTTTAGGGTGGAGCACGGGGGAAAGGAGAGGATGTAATAACCTCTCTTGAAGGTTAGCTGGACACCAAAAACTGAATACATTTTCAAATAAGTGACTGTTTTTTGTTATTAGTTACACAGGAAATTTATTTACAGGTTATTTGTGCATAGTTAAGTATTTCATAATTTGAGAGGTAGAATAAAGATATATTTATTCTGAAATTCTCCTATACAAAGGAAAAGTGTTGAGTTAACAAGTAACAGTGACTCAACATATAACTGTAAACTCTGTGTTATTTATTGTGAAAATCTATAGCATATTCTAGAGAACTTCTTTATATAGAGAGAAATATTAGCTTTATGAAATTCTAGAAATTTCTATGTAGATGAAGTTCTAGACCAAACCTGAATAACTAATAAAATAGGTCAACCGAGCATTAGTACTCTACTAATTTTTTATTATTATTTATAACTGAAAATTAGAGAATGATAGTAAATTATTTGTTGCAAGCTTTCCAAAGTGTTGTACAAGGAGTTGAAATTATAAATATTCTTGTTATCTTGAAAAGAACTACGATATCATGAGATTTTTGGTTCTCGATTTAGGGAGGAACACCAATCCCAAAACTCCCTGCCACCTTTCTCTAGCTAAACACATATAGAGCTCTTACTAGTCCGGACACCATAATTTAGTTTTTAAGGTAAGATATAACAGATAAAATAAATATGAATTTCAAGAAAAGAAAATTATCTAGAATTAGAAAAGTAGTATAAGAACTGAGTTTTAATTCTGAGAACCTAGCACATCTATATATAAATACATATGCGATCTCATTGATCATTGGAGTCTAAAATATAATAGAAAACATTGGAATGAAGATATGAACAGTCTTTCACACGAAGAAAACCATAATTATACCTTCAAGAACTAGGACAAGAGTTCTGAGAATACAAAACTACATAACGAATCAAACGGAAAATCCTATTCCAAAAATAATTAACACAATAGTAGCTAGATTGTGAATAGAAAGCCAAGTAAGAGTCTTGTTTGAACAACAGACTCCTCTAATGAATTTTCATATCTATTACAGTAAAAAATTATAGAGAAATAGTGCCAGAAGATTTAATATTTCTGGCCAAATAATGACTTAAAAACTTTACATTCTTAGGTATGAGAGGTTTCCACAGTACATTATATCAGATATCATTTTTGGGATTCAACTACATTAATTTAGTCATTCATCTATGACCATTTCAGGGAGTAAAAGGGATCTCTTCTTGAATGGTTCATGAGGCACAATAGTTGCTAAGGTTTTGCAAATGGGGTAGCAAGCTTAGTGGGCTTTATTGTGGGGAAAACTCCATAGTTAAGTGCGCTTGAGCCAGAGGAGTTCCGGGATGGGTGACCTCCCCGGAAGTTCTGGTTACCGGGTGCAAGCCTCGGAAGTGATGACTGACGCTCTGTGATTCATTTTATTAGTTTCAATCCCACTTCTTCACCCCTGTGAGCATCACCCGATGCAATGAATGCTAAGTGGACTATTCAAAAATCATGAGAAATTAGTCAATTACGGCTACCTCTCATGGAAATGGTCATAGATGAATGACTAAATTAACACAGTTGAATCCAAAAAACGATATCTAATACAATGCACTGCAGAAACCCCTCATTCTTAAAAGATTAAGAGTAAAAGGGATCTCTTCTTGAATGGTTCATGAGGCACAATAGTTGCTAAGGTCTTGCAAATTAGGTAGCAAGATTACTAGGCCTTATTGTGGGGAAAACTCCACAGTTAAGCGTGCTTGAGTCAGAGGAGTTCCGGGATGGGTGACCTCCCAGGAAGTCCTGGTTACCAGGTGCAAGCCCCGGAATTGATGATTGACGCTCTGTGATTCATTTCACTAGTTTCAATCCCACTTATTCAGCCCTGTGAGCATCACCCGATGCAATGAGTGCTAAGTGGACTATTCAAAAATCATGAGAAATTAGTCAGTTATGACTACCTCTCATGGAAATGGTCATATATGAATGACTAAATTAACACAGTTGAATCCCAAAAATGATAACTTTACATTATTTTCCTTTTTGTGACAAATCCAATACACGAAAAAGTTTAAGCCGACAAGAAACTACTAAATGGAGTCAAACTGGAGTCCTTAAACCTCGAGGAGGCTAAATATTAGCCCGTAGTAGATTCGAACTTCTGAGTCCGAGTAAAAAAAATTAGAAGTACCTGGAAGGAATTCTGGTAACTTTGTGGTGAACTGAAATAATCAAATATTAAAACTGAATATCCATCGAAGGGGAAACCAACTTTTTTTGGAGTAACTAACCTGCAACCAAAAGCGTAAAAAAAAAAAAAAAAAAAACCGAAGGATGCGGGTTTAAACTTTTAACCAGTAAGGATGAAGAGTTGTGATAAAGAAACGTTAAGTTGAAGTCGAGATTACCTATAGAGGAGTTCCCTCTTGGTATTCCGTTCACCGGAAACCACCAACTCCTGATAGATAGAAAATTATGAGTGTAAAACTGTTTAAGATCCAATAAACTAAATTAAACACTGAAATAACTAACATGGTAAAAACTCCAGAAGCAAAGAACTGTTAATTTAACCTGGGCGGAGAATGGAAATTTGGTAGAAATAATTGTGGTTTCGCTGCTGAGACGGAGAATTTAACCTCCACCAAGAACTTGATGAAATGAAACGAGGATGCCTTCCATACCTTAAGGCAGAACTCTTCGCCACCGAGAAAACTCTTAAACTGGTCCAGATTCATAGCTCTACGGAGTCATATATTCGAACACCATGTGGAAGCAAACCCTCTCGGTCTAGAAGAGAATAGGTAAACTGAACCTGCTTCTATGCCAAAAGGAGGAGCTCTAGGGTTGGCGGGGTTACCAAGTCAAACTCTCGTCTAACTTGTGAACCATCGATCTCCAAACAATCTCATGGTGAAGATCTGGGATAAGGACCACTGGAAACCACAACAAATGACACGAAAATATTACAACTATCCATTGAGATTAATTACAAGTACCTCTGCAATTAATGGCCGGTACAAGCCAATTTCTAGCAGAGGCTTCTCAAAAGCTTGCTTGCGGTCGTAACCCAACCGACTTGGCCTTGTTAAGTGTCTCTGAACACTGCTCTAAGCGAACCCAAGTGTAAACCCAGACAGAACCTACTCAACCCTCACGCTCTTGCGGCCTACCACACGACCTCCTTCCCTTAAAACGGCCTTAGCGATCCGTAGTCTTTTGCGAACTCCAGCGAATCTGGCGAACTTTCGAGCAAGGCAAGTATCTTAACAGCAATATTAAAGCACACAGAGAAATAACACTTAATGCGGAATTTCAGATAAAAACTCTTCTCTCTTTATTATCAGAACGCTTCTCAATCAGATTACAATATGGATTCAGTCTCTGTATCAGAGATAGACTGTTTCGGCATTTACTGGACTTTGATACTCACGAATGAGCGATCTTTACCAGAGGCTTCCTGGCCGAGTAACAGACTCTGTCTCAGAGCTTTATGCTATAACACACAGTCATAAAATATACAGACTCACTAATGAACTGGCCACTTTAGGTTCTTGCCTGTCACATGAACAGACATGCAGGCTTCTCAGTTCAACCTATGGACAGTGAGTAAGAACTCCGTGATGCGAGCAGATCACCAAGATGGCGCAGACGCAGAGCAGGGAGAGAATACTCGGACTCAAAACACAACACACAAGACTCAAACAACTGGTGCCTACAAATGAGCCTAACCTCTCCTTATATAGGAATGATAGGGGGACAAACATTACTATGCACCGTCCGATTATTGACACCTGGCAGAAGATCATCGTTTTCGGGTAACACCATGAGGTGACATCCGCACGGAGATCTGTCATACCGACCGACTTTAGTGCTAGTGGATTACACTGTGGATACCTTACAAAGGCCCACGAGGAATCAAACTTTATTGATTACACATTGGATACTTTTCGGACGAAGGAAAAGTCCAAGAGAAAAGCTTCGTCACTATACACCCGTGACTAGGGATCATTATTTACACAGGGAAAACCTTTCATGAGTGGGGCTCCCGAGGACCACTTGTACTGGTTCCTGCTGCAGGCTCATCAAGAATCTTGATCCCCGGATATCTGAGATGATAGAACTCGTCATCCCAAGCCTTTGTATAGATTCTCCGAACGATCATAGGCTTGTTGAGTACTATCTGATGTTTGATCTTCGTCATGACTAACCACTGATAGTGCATCTGCATGTGCATTTTTATTATTGGATTTCCTAACAGTCTATGTTCCAGACTAGCAATTTTACCTACTGTCTTACAAGGATAGTGAAAACATTCACCGGCTGGTCCTGCAAGACAATCATCACAAAATAGTCTGTGATATGATTCATAAAATTTAGGATCCATACTATAAGGGCTAACCCCATAATGATGCCACCAGTTAGTTAACCATGGAATTTGAGATTCTTTCTCATTGATCCATGTGGGGGAAAATTTCAGCTTAGTGTAGTGAGTTTCTTCTGGTCCGTCTTTGTTGAGTAAATCCCACCACAATCTCTCATAACCTGCAAAATTGTAAACAATGTCAGGAAATAAAAGCTTTGGATCATCATACGGCCATGAAGTGAACTTGCCATGAATGTATGGGCCGATCTTTCTAACTCTGTTTATTACAAATGATTTGTAATATTCTTTGGATCTGTCACTGCCTCCAGTACTAATGACATACAGATCCCAAAAATCTTCTGAAAGTGACCTTTCCGCTTCATGTGAAGCTGCCATGCTATGTGAATACATCATTTCATGTATCCACCGATTTCCCTTCGGGTACACTTTCCTTCCTGGAACCAAGTGCTGCAAATCAGTATGATTTTGCAAATTTCCATCAAGCACTTGGGTGTTACGGAGAATCCAAGTTGGCCTCCATTTTTCTGTATACACAGGCCATGGCTCATCATCTGCAATGTATCTGAGCTCTTCCCTCTTATAGGCCTGGTTCCATTCTGTTAGAATGACCATACAATGTAGCTGCACTTCTTCTTCAGGGCCATTCTCGTGTTCTTGATGCTGGATGTATTCCCTGCTTAGGAAATCTGGAATACAATTGTCAGAACCTCTAATATGTTCAACTTTAAAACTGAAATATGCAAAAAGAGCTTGCCATCTAGCAAACTTAGCATCTTCTGGGTTCTTGATTTCTTTGGTCAGCACCTTCTCCAGAGCCTTAGCATCTGTTCTAAGCAGGAAATACTTATTAGCCAAATGTACAGAAAACTTTGACATACAATACCAGGCTGCTTTTACCTCTTTTTCTGTAGGAGTATAATTTTTCTCAGCTTTTCTCCAAACTCCAGAGACAAACAGAACAACCTGTTCTTTTTCTTTTGGATCATCTTCTGTAGGCTTTTGCTTTAGCACACCTCCCCAACCAATGTTACTGGCATCTGTTTCAACAATCTTATAAAAGTTATCATCAGCAACATATAATATGGGCAGATTTTTAACCTTAGACTTGATTTCTCTGACTGCTTGGGTGTGCTTGTCAGTCCAAGGCTTTGGGTTATTTCTCAATCTCTGATTCAGCAGAGATCTGTCAATGGCACAGTCAGGGTAGAAATTGCTTACATAATTTAGGCAACCCAAAAACCTCTGCAACTGGGTTTTATCTAGAATGACATCTGGAAACTTATCTGCAAACTCCAGTGCATGTTTTTGCAGAGCAATCTGGCCATTTTCTATTTCATGTCCTAAGAACTTAATATTTGTTTGGCACAATTCCATTTTCTTCTTGCTTAGGACAAGACCATTCCTTTTGACCAAATTCATAAAAATCTTCAGGTGTCTGAAGTGGTCACTCAGATTCTTTGAAAATATCAGCAGATCATCTATATAAGCTAGCAACCAGTCTGCATAAGGCTTAAAAATAGAATCCATTACCTTTTGAAATTTGGATGGTGCATGCTTCAATCCAAAAGGCATCACATTCCATTCATAATCTCCGTGTGGGACACTGAATGCAGTCTTCCATCTGTCACCTTCTGCTATGGCTACTTGCCAGAAGCTCGACTTCAAATCAAACTTGGAAAACACCTTAGCTCCTGAAATTCTCCTTATCAGATCACCTTTATGAGGGATCGGATAGGTGTCATCTGCTAATACATTATTCAGAGGCTTATAATTAATCACTAATCTTGGAACTCCTCTGACTTGCTCACTTCTCTTATTTACATAGAATCCATAGCAGTTCCATGGGCTACTGGATTCTCTGATCAACTTCTTCTGTAGAAGCTGCTCAATCTCATTCTAGCAATGCTGCCTGTCATGGACAGACATAGGGATGCTTCTTGACTTACAAGGCTTGCCAGTATAACCCTCCTTGTAAGGCAACTCGATGCTATGCTGCTTTCTATGCCAGAAGGCATTTGGCTCTTCAGAGCAGCATGTCTCTTCAAATTCCTTCTGAATTTCAGCAATTTTCTTCTGAACATCTGGAGAACTCAATTGTTCTTCAACTCTGATGGTCTCCCTGTGATCTTTGAGCTCAACCAGACTTTTCTCAACTGCTTGAAGTTTCTTTTCCTTTTCTTTCATTATTTGCACCATGGGTGAGTATCTATTCCTGGAAACATATGGTAATTCAAATCTTTTTCCAGAAACAGTAATAAAGATTCCTGTAGATCCATCAGGAAATCTATATGACCCATGTGGTTCTACTGCTGCTAAAAACACATTACCCAAAATAAAATCAACAGGAATGTCTGAGACTGCTAAGGATAATTTCACATATTTAGAATCAAAACAGACAGTGGCTGCAGAAACTTCAAACTTCAATTGCTTCATTCCTAATCCCTGAACTTCTTTTTCTGTTGTAGTCCAATATCTCGAAGGGATTATATGCTTAGATATAAGGTTAAGATCAGAACCAAAATCAATTAAAGCAATAACCTTATAAAGATGACCAGCAACAGAAAGATTTACCAGGACATGGTGTTGCTGATACTGAACTGCAAGTACTTGCATGTCCCCAATTTCACTGAAGCCTGATGAGACAAATTTTCCTGATGAAGTTTGGACTTCAATATGTGGCTGAGTATGCTGGATATAATTTGTCTGTTGTTTCGACAAAACTGCTGTCGGCTGCTGTGCATTCTGAGATTTTAAGACAGCAAGTTCATTCTTGATGTTGCGCACCTCAGTTTTCAAATCATGTATCTCCTTGCTCACCTCCCCCAAAGTGAGTCCACGAGCTTTGTTATGTTGTTCAAGATACGTCTTCATATTGTGCTCATAAGAAGCTTCGACAAAATTGGGCTTCTTAGAGGAACTGGAAGAATGGGAAGAACCAGGAAGATTCTTCATGTAGGCAGAAAGGAGAGCATTTTTCAAATCTCCTTCGTCCATGGCTCGAATCTGGGCAAAAACTTTGAGATCATCATCAGTTTGGGCCATGAGAACATGAGGTGGATCTTCCACAGCTGAGGAATAAGAAGACTCAGAATCAGACTCAGAAGAATCACATTTGCAGGCATCTGGGTCTGAGCATTGGCAATACATATTGACTTGCTCTTCGGAAGAGGAAGAAGAGTAGTCATCAGAAGAAAAACTATCATCTATGGCATGTTGCTATATAGACAGATGACGACCTGGATAGGATGGACATTCTGAAATCCTATGAGAAGTAGATTTACAATAGGCACAGGCGTCGGGATCTTGTTTGATAGTGGTCTGGGAGGTAGAAGGCTGTTTATTCTTAGCATACTTGGTAGACTTTTTACCTAGACCTCTTTTATATTCTAGAGCAGTAGGACACAGATTTGAAGTATGTCCCTTTTGACCACATAACCAGCATTCAACATCTTTCATTTTTGCCACTTTAGCATCTCTAGGCCGAATATCATGGGGCTGGTAGTAATGGGTATTAGGCCTCCATCTGGATTGCCTTTTTGGGGCTCTAGGCCTTCTGTGCTCCTTAGGTCTGCGAAGCTCTCTTCTCTTAGCAGAGCTTAGTCTGTAAGTAGACTTACTTCTTTTGTAAGCCTTCTTTGCTTGTCTCTTGTGCTTCCTTCTATGCACAAGGGGATCATCCACTGTGATGCCATATTTACTGCAAAAATATTTAGTACCAGGAAGTCTGTTCAACTTATCAATAGACTTCTGCATCTTTGACCTGGTACACAAAGAAATTAAAACTTTTTTTATGATGCCATAAAAATCTCCCCACACATAAGTCTCCATAGGCAAAGGGAAGGCATCTTCCATCTTCAAAATGTCTACCAGCTTTGAAGGCAAAGCTGCTAGATAGACTTGCTTCCATAATAAATTTCTGGGATCCTTTACCCAGAATATTCTCTGGATCCAATCTCTATGGAAGTCTTCATACTGATTAATGTTGTTGCATTTTAGATTCATCAAAATCATTTCATGCTTATCTGCAGCAACATATTCTAATCCACAAAAATGTTCTTGAATCAGTGCTGTGAGAGCACCGATCATATTGCTCTGTGCAGTGCCATCAGGGTTGAACATAATGTCACCCTGTTCATCTTTTAGAATCTCCTTCTCCATTCTTTCAATCAACGCAGGAGAGGATTCTAGTTCCCACCATCTGGCCAGTGTGCCAGTAAAACATTGCATGATTGTTTTACAGGCCTCAATCTCATTCTTTCCTTCAGCACACATCAGTTTGTATTCAATGATCATTTGATCCAAAATCTACCTGATCTGATGTGCAGACATGTTGTCGATGTTCCACTCCTTGTGACTCCCTTCATGGAACGTTTCTCTTTGTGGAATCTTCCCTACACCAGCAAGGTCAGGGGGTGCATGTCTGGTATACTGAGTCTCTAAGGGCTCATAGATAGGAAACACATGATCTTTAGACTCTGGGTCCTTCATGATCTCTGCAATGGTAATTTTCTCAGACCTTTCTTCAACTGGCTGTGACTCAGGCTTTGACTCTGACACAGGAGTAAGAGACAGCTGAGGAACTTCTCTGGGCATAAGATGAGGAAACCTAGAGACAGGAGGAATTGAATCTAGTTTAGGGATCTCATGTGGCACAACACTTTTACCCTTACCAGCAATGAATGACATTGGAATGGGTTTGCTGGCTTTCTTAACATTCAGTCCTTCAAATTTTTCAGATAGCTTATAGACAGACTGTCTGGTGGCTAAGGACTGATCTATGACACAATTTTCAATCTCATCAAATTTAATAAAAGAATTTTCTGTAATACTTCTAACTACCTGTAGGTCACACTGTACAGAACTTAAGACTCTATTTACATCATTCACAGAGACTTGAACTGAATCAATCTGGTCCTTGACCAGGGCAGTTTTTTCAACATTCTTTTCTAACCCTGTGAGTGCAGTATTGGTCCAATTTATCTGCTCACTCACCTTCTGAATTCTTCCTTCAGACCCCATCGAAGAATTTTCATGCTGGACCAGAGGACTAGCATGTGCTGTGTTAGATCCTTCTCCTAACACAATACTTCTGAAAGGAGGATAAGTAGTGGAGGTCTCGATCTTACTGCCATCAGTTGCAGTCCATGAATGTGAAGAAGATGTAGTAGTATCAGCCATTAATGCTACATCATTCTCCATCCTTTTCTTCCAGGTATAGAATGATATCCATACCTGCTTATCTTCCATATATTCCTTCCACTCTGATGCAAGCTTCATCTTCTCTTCCTTGGGATAGTCTTTGGCAAAAGCATCAGCCTGAGGATGAGTAAACAAATCCCAATTGATCATTTGTTTCATCCATTCTGCAGGGATTCCGGATCTAGGACATCCATCCATGAGAGTGTAGAACTTATGGATTTCAGGTACAGAGGGCTTTTTACAACCTGGGGGTAGATCTCGGTATCTACATTCTGGTATCAACTTATTGGCCTGCTCAATATATCCCAACCCATATCTAGGACTCTTGGGTGGTCTCTGGTTTATTAATAACTCAGTCAATCTGGGATATTCTTCTTCAAGGGAAGGAAGAAGATGCATCATCAAAACACGTGGGTGCTCATCTTCATGAGGGAAAGGAATGTCAGAGCACTTAGGGTTTGGACAGGGATTGACAGAAGTACTAGGCGGAGCTTCACCAGTCCTGGGATTATGATTTCTGTGTAAAACAACATAGGCCAGACTTTGTAAGTTGACACTTTGGTGACACTGAGGACATTCAACTTTAACCGGCTGGAAAATTACAAACTGTGCAAATTCAAAAAGAGCTACATGAAGACAATTTGAAACTACAGAACTACAACCCGTATCTGTACAATCGGGTGAAATGTAACGAGGCGACTTTTTACATTCAGCTTCAATTCTTCTGCGATCTATGGTAGATCTTCTGGGGAAAGACAAAGTAGCAGAAGACTGATCTTCAGTAATGTTGGCAGTGGTTATTTTCTGGACAGACAGAGGTCTGGGGTTTGGAACAGTCCAGTGTTGGGGAAATTGCAGATCCTCCCACTTGATAGCTTGATGTTCTATCTTATGATTTTTCGGATCTGTAAGGACAACCACACTGGTCTTTGACTCTCTGCTGGGTGCATGGAGTACGGCAGGAAACATTGTGGATGTGTGGCGGAAACAGCCACGAAATTGAACAGCGATATTCCTTCTTTTTCTTCTCATGTCAAATCCACTGGTTTGGATTTGAAGCTGGAGAATATCGGCCAATGTTTCATCAAAGACAGACACTGAGAAATTTGGGTAACAGTCGAACCAGACTGGTCCATTTGATAGTGGTGCCACTATCCCTCCAATTAATGAATCAGTGTATTTATTATGTGTTAAGTCACAAACTGTGGCCAACACATAAGCATCGACTCCAGGGTGTACCAACGCATGAATGCCAACTCTCAGACAACCTAAATGTAAAAACTGGGTTCCCAACTTTTTGGCTTCGGCTTGAAGTTCTTTGGGATTCAAAATAGGGATCAACTGGACACGATCACTATTTTCCTCGATACTTGACACAGTCTCTTTAATAGTTATTCTAGTGGCAGCCTTTAGGTGCCAGACTTGCAGATCATTATATACTTCAGAGGGTTTAATGTTTGGGAGTACCCATCTCGCTTGGGGCTCAACCTCTTCATATAGGTGATCAGACTCATTGATCACACGACTACTACTAAACGCAAATAAATCTCTGAGCGGGTTTTGCTCTGCTCGATCTTGTTCTTCGAGCTCTCGGAAAGATACATACTTAGACATCGAAGAATCCATTTGCTCAAGATAAGAGAGAAAGAAAGACTCTTTAAGTGTTACTCAAGATCCTGAACCAGGCGACAGCGTCGACTTATTGGCTCCGATACCAATTTCTAGCAGAGGCTTCTCAAAATCTTGCTTGCGGTCGTAACCCAACCGACTTGGCCTTGTTAAGTGTCTCTGAACACTGCTCTATGCGAACCCAAGTGTAAACCCAGACAGAACCTACTCAACCCTCACGCTCTTGCGGCCTACGCCTCATTCGTAATGATATGACAAGTGTTATGTTTATGCGTTGGAAAGCCATAAATATAAACCATATAAAACATGAAATATGCAACAGTGCTTAGAAAAATAATAAAACCCTTAACACATTAAAAATGAAGTGAAAAATTTTATCATACCATAAGCATTTCATGAATAGGTCACAATATCGTTTTATTCGCATTAAGGATTAGCTTTTGTATTAAAGCTATAGTGGGGTGAAATAATTTATATTACAAGACTCATATTCAAATGTTACGAAATGGTTAATAAGGATACAATATGATTAATATGTTACTCCTAAGGTAGAAAGTAATTTTTTATTTTTTTTGGGATGTATGATATAAAATCCCTTCAATGAAAAATCTTTGGAGCATCAATTGATTTATTTATTTTTTAATTTAATTATATGAGAATTCTAATTCTCCTTTTAATTTTTTTATTCTTTTTTTTTTGTTGTTGCTGGGAGCTCTACAATTAGTTTAGGGTGGATGGGTGAGCGTTAGGTTAGATGGGTGAGTGGCTTTAGATGTGATATTGTATATGTGAGATGTAAGATATTTTTTAAATTAATTTTTTTTTATTGTAATTTTTTTTTTATTAATCAGATTACTAATCAATTTTTAGATAAAAGAAATTATAATATACACATGACATTAAAATATATAACATATAAATAGTAATTATACATTAGCAACCATTTTACCATATAAATTTAAATAATTATTGTATAACCATCTTTAAATATAATAAAACAACTGATAGAAATTTAATATTTACAATATAACAAGATTTTTAATCATGAATATTTACCACTGATATTATTAGCTTCTAAATACTGTTTTTTACAATAGCATGGGAAAATACCCAGAAGAAAAAGATAGAGAGAGTGGGGGAGAGGAGGGGAAAAAATTATAATACTGTGGTTTATCAATACCATGGGCTATCTGGGCTTTTGATTATTATGTGATGGATATAGGCTTTTAATTATTATGTTACCATACCATGGGCATTGGCTTATCTATACCACATGCCCAAGAACCATAACTTATTTCAAAATCAACACATTTTACAAATAATTTATTTTAATTTTATTTTATAACATTTTTGACCATAATTACTTTTGAGGTATATTTAACCCACCATCTTCAAGATTACTAAAATTCGCATAGAGATTAAATAGAGGTTTAATAATTTAAAAATGAAAATTCTTTTATATAATATAAATAATATTATAAAGAACAAATATACATACATTTTGACCAATGATCGAAGTAGAGAGAGAAAGAAAAGTGACTAACAATGATAGAGGAAAGGTAGTGCATGATTCTTTTTAAGTTGTTTTATTATTATGTTTTATTTAACATGATAGATCACAAATATAGGTTTAATATTTAAAACCATTTTTCTTTTTAAATTTAGATACTTTCTTAAATAAAATTTAGTGGGATAATATTTAGGAAATAAAGAGTGAGATGGAGGGGGAATAGAGTGGGGGAGAGAGACATAGAGGTGGGAGAGACGTGGAGAGAGAGGAAGGAAGAGAGAGAGGAGCGGGAGAGAGGAGGAGAGAGAGAGGGAGAGAGAGATGGATTTGGAGGTAGGGAGAGAGAGATGGAGGTGGGGAGAGAGAGGGAGTGATAAGGGAGAGTTGAAGAAGGAATGAAGGAAAGAGGAGAGGAGGGAAGGGAGAGAAAAATAGAGTATAAAAATAGGGATAGAAGGGGGGGACAAAGGCAGGGAGACATAGATATGGAGGAAGGAGAGACGGGGAGAGCAAGGCAGAGAGAGAGTGGGAGATAGCGACAGATGTGGAGGGTGGAGAGAGAGAGTGTGTGAAATTGTGAGGAGAGACAGAGGGAGGTGGGAGTGAAAGGGAGAGAGAATAAGGAAAATAGAGGGGGCTAGAGAGAAAGGAGAGAGAGATGGACTTGGAAGGGGGAAAGAGAGGGAGGGAAGGAAAAATAAATTGATAGATTGAGGTGGAGAGAGAGAGGGAGTGATAAGAGAGATGAATATGGAATAAGGAAGAGAGGGTACGAGGGAAGGGAGATAAAAGGAGAGGATAGAGATAGGGAAGGAACCTGGGAAGACAAAGACATGGAAACATAGATATGGAGCAGGTAGAGAGGAAGATAGTGAGAAGAGTTGAGGTTGTGGGAGGTCCACTAACTCCCATGTGTCATTCTTTTCTATTGCTCCTATCTCTTCATTCATTGCTTCAATCCACTTTTCTTCTTTGATCGCATATTCAAAATGGATTGGTTCATCACCATGAAAAAATAATTCAAATAAAGAATTCAGAAAAGAATTACTATTAACTTCTTCTTGCTCATAAATTTCACTTAAAATTTTGAATTTTGGTCTTCTTGTATTTGCTGAAGATGTGCTTTCATTTGCAATTGAACTCGAGGGAGTTGCTGATCCCTGTGGTGTGCTTGGAGAAGCACTTCCTTGGTTTTTCAATGTTGTTCTATTTATTGCTTGTGGTGTCCTATTTTGAGCTTGTGTAGGTGGAGGAGGATCCACTGTTGAGGAGTTGCTTTCTGTAATCAATTCCTCTTTGTCTTCATGTGAAATACATCTCTTCACATTTACTGTTTTCTCTAAAATTCCATCCCAATCTTCTTATTGTATGAACTAAACACCTCTGCTAATTATTACATTTATGGTTGATGGATTATAGAGCTTGTAAGCCTTGGATTCATCATTGTATCCAATAAATATGCACTTCTCCCCCTTGCTATCCAACTTATTCCTTAATTGATCCAGGACATGTGCATACGCCACACATCCAAACACTCTCATGTGAGTGAAAAAGAGTGAAAAAATACTTTGTTCCACTCCATGCTTCTTCTGGGACTCTGTTCATAACAAATTTGGTAGGTGAAAACATGAAGTTGGGAAACACTTTTTGCTCTTTTTTGACATTGAAAATTCTAAATTTCTATGTTTTTTCAACTTCAACTCCATTAAACTCATATTTTTAATGTAAATTATGCTTTGACATAAAAACAATATTTGTAGAGAATTGTATTACCTCCATACTCATATTTTGTTTTTAAAAAACATCTTGACATATAGAGGGGTAAATTTGTTGTTTATTAACTGCATATATTTGAAATTTTGAGGCAAACATAAATAGTCATTTTTTGAACCCTAACTTTTTTTAGGGAAGGTTATTAATTTTTTGGAAATAAACCATATAATAATAATATGCATATATTTCACTAGCGCACTGACTATTTTTTGGTAATTTTCAGATTAAATTACTATTTTTTATTATTTTTTGAAATCGACGAAGAAAAAAAAACGGTGATTTTTCAGTACATTTTATGACCCCTAGATTTTATTTTCAATGTGATCATCAATAAGAAAAATGAGAGTACCCTTTTGAAGTAGATAGGGATATGAATTGCAATATTATTTTTCTAAATTTTTTGGTGTTGCCATTTTAAAGTTATTGAATTTTCATTTAGTGCAATTTTCCGAACAATGAAATTCCATAGTGACACAATTTAGTATATAATTAATTAAAAATTGAAATTTTTAATGAAACTGCACAAATACTACATCATCGGAAACTATATTCAGATATGAATCTAAAGGTACTTGGTCCGAAATATAACATTTTGTTTTTATAGGTGTTCCGCCCCTCCAAAATTGCAGGTTCCTGAAAACTGCAGAATTTTCTTGGTTTTTCGTTGACCAGCAACTCTCGGTTGAGATAATTTCTCAGACAAGATATTTATCAAAATCTCGACCGAGAGTTTAAACCAGCATGAGTTACATTTAAACTCATGGCTAAACTGTCAACCGAAAGTTTAAAAAACTCTCGACCAAGAGTTTTTCCCCAAGAGTTTACCCAAGCCAACTCCCGGCCGAGAGTTTAATAAACTCTCGGATGAGGGTTTATTAAAATCTCAGCCGAGATTTTAGCAAAGGCCAACTCTCGTCTGAGAGTTTTATAAACTCTCGAACAAGATTTTATTATAAAACATTCCATAAATGTTAATTGAAAACCGATGCAATATTTCAGGCGAGAGTTTTATATCAATACTCTCGTTTGAAAGATTAATTCCACACACCATTCTGAACCAATGAAAATTGCAAAGTTGCAAGGGTCCGAAAATTATGAAGGTGCGAGGGTCCAAATTCTTTTTCTATCAAGGTGAGACTATTTTCTATATGTAAAATTCTTTTTGGAAAAAAAAAAAAAATTTAAGTTTTTTTGGGTACAAATTTTTTTTGGCGAAAATCTTTTTGAAAGTTTTTCTGGGTGCAAAATTATTTTTGAAGTTTTTTTGGGTGCATGGATGCATAAAGTATTTTTGAAAAATTCTATATGAAGAAATGGAGTATTTTTGCAAAATGTCTCTATGAAGGAATGAAGTATTTTTACAAAATGTCTTTATGATTTTATTTATTTATTTTTAACTTTCTCTCTTATTGAAAGCATGAAGTACTTATTCTGAAGTATTTATGTTTTTTTTGGGTATTTGGTCCAAATAGAATTGGATTTTAGGTTTCCAATTTTTTGAACATGGGAAACCAAAGGAATTGCCTATCACGGCACGATCAAAAAAGAACTGATTCAGAGGATAAAAATGAGAGATTACAAAAAGAAGGCGAGAGGAAATGGAAAGATTAAGCCATGAAATAAATGTGAAGGTAGAGCATCGTGAAATAGATGTAGAGGTGCATGACAATGATGAGGAAATGAGAAATGTTGAGGAAATTGTCGACAAGAATATTGAAAGCACAAATGTCTAGGAGAATATTGATATCGATCTCACTGGTGAGTCAATAGTTTCTTCAATTTGAATTTTGTAATTTTTTTTAAAAACATTGTATTTCAAGATAGTTTTAAATTAAAAATATGTATATGTCAATTTTAAATTAGAAGTTAATATTGTTATTTATGCAGGGACAACATCAGAACAACAAGAAGATACTACCACACCTCGAATTTCACTGCAATTAATTGGAAGTTCAAAGAACGTTGTATATAACTACAAGTTCTAGAAAATATGGATCCAACTAAAATTGAAGAATTGGGACCACCAATGGCTTCAAGGACAGTTCAAGATAAAGTAAATTTTGGATTGAAACATATTTTTGAAGGTAATTCTATCATAGCACAAGCTCAGATGTTAGGTGGATTTTTAAAGCACAAATCTCTCAAAAATGTTGTGGAATTATTGGGCATTAAAAGTGAGAAAGAGGTTTTAGCAAATGAAATGGTATCAAAAAATGTGACGTCATCGCTTGCCACAGTAGCCAAAAAGTGATCTCAAGTTGAAAAGAATGCTCGTAGAGCACTTTTAACAGGTGTAGTTGCAAAATGAACTTCATCAAGTCGGTTGATTTCAGCAACTTCAAAATTGTTTAAAACATCAAGAAAATTTTTATGGAGGCATACAAAATTTAGAATTCAATTAGATGAGAACGATGAACTTGCATGTTGGGCTAATATCTGCAGGCTTCCATATCATGATAGACTTCCTAATGGTGTGAGGGATAGGGTAAAAGAGTTTTGGGATTTGAATTCTCATGTGTCGCCAAATGAAAAGGATTATGTGTGACGTTGTATATCTAAGGGAGTTTATGAATCTCATTCCAAGCATATAACACAGGTCAGTCATGTAGAATTATTCCAGAACTTTATGGAGATAAATATTGATGTGAAGATTTCCCTTAGCACATTTGTGAATATTAAACCACGGTATGTCAGGCCTATCACTGTTCGAGACATGTTGTTGTCGATACCATGTATAATTTCAATTATTTCATGAGACATTTGTAAATTTTGGCATAAAATATTGGTCAAATAACCCCCCTCCTTCAAGTGTTCGTGAATTTTTATCAAATATATTATGTGCATGAGAGCATAATGAATTATTTTTTAAAAAATAATGTGTTGTTGGAAGAAAATGCGCAGAATGTTCTCATTTGGCACTCTACGATGCAAAGTATCCCATTGATCTTAATGATCCCAGACTTTCAAATCTTAGTATGAATTGGAAGTGATATGAAAATGTTACTTACACTCTTGTTGCAGATTCAAGCACAACATCAAAAAATATCACTTTACTTGACGACGAGATTCCAGTGACATCTTTTATGGAGAAGTTCAGGGTGCAAATATACAAATATATTAAGCATTGTCATATAGCATGATGGCAAGATTTACTGTTCAAGCAATCATGTGATGTGTTCCCAAAAGGAACAATATTATCAGTGGTTGATTTCGCTGAGAATTACACGTTTAGTCCACAAAAGGAGATACAAAGTGAGTATTATCATTTAGACCAAGTATCTATATTTGTGCATATTTTGTATAAACATGAAGAGCTTGCCATCAATGGTTTTGATAGCGATGAAAATGATCCTGAGGTGATTAAGGAGTACCATTTCTACATCAATGATGATCGAACACATGATACATGTTTTGTTCAACATTGTTTTAATGTTATTCATAATGAATTGTTGAAATGAATGGTCACTTTAAAAGAACATTAGGTATGGTCCGATGGTTGTGCTAGTCAATTTAGATCAGCAAGATCGTTCTTTTGGCTATCTCGTCTTCATAAGAGAACCATCATTCCATATACATGGAATTTCTTTGAGATAGGACATGGAAAAGAAGAGCACGATGGTGTTGGGGCATGCATAAAACGTGCACTTAGGAGGCATCAATTGAATCAATCAGCTTCCTGACTTGCAAATTCTTTAGATGTTGTTAATTGGTGCAAAGACAATTCAAGTAATGTATCAAACCCAAGGATGGTTGATGTGCACAGGTAGGCGTACACATTTAACTAACAATATATCATACATGTCTAGATATATATATATATATATATGTGTGTATATACATATATGTGTGTATTTCGTTATCAAAAAAATATTAAATATTGTCCAAAATTTGACTCATACATGTGCACATGTGCTTTTCTCAAGCAGGTACTTTTGGAATATTGCAATGGGTGATGTTGATAGATCCCTTCCATTTAATTTCCTTGGAATCACTCAAACAAGAAGTTTACACTCAATTAGGAGTAAGAACATAACAAATATGCATTTCATTGAGAAACGAAAGTGATCTTGCTTTTTTTCTGCATGTATCGATCATACAGAGTCCATCGATGACTGTGAAAACCAAATTAAGAAATTTTCTAAACCATGGAAACACGAAGAATTGACACCATTGCCCCCATTTGGAAACGTGACTAAAAAGGAAATGGACAATGAAGTGGTTGTGATTGACAATGATTATGATCGTGTTTCTGATATGGTTAGAGAAGGTGATGTCTTCGCTGTCATTGCACTGGAAAATAATCAAGAAAAAGTGCATTATTATTTATTATGATGCACTATGTCTAAATCCACGTTGCTGCAAGAGTATAATGATCCATCAAATTATACATACCCAATCGGTTCAATGGTGTTAATGAGACATTTCTTTTAAGAAGTAAAGAAATGTAAGGATCATATTATTTTTCCAAGATTACCAGCCAGAGGTTATTTATGACCAATATAGTCACTTGGTCATAGCAACCCGGTTGCAGTTGAAGCAATTCAAGAGTAGAAAAAAACAACGATAATGGAGGTTATCGATAGATGATCATGATGTCGTTCTGGAAAATTTGCCACTATTACATTTCATATGAGTGGAACATATTGTTGAAGATGAACAATGAACTTTGATTCTAGGGTTAGAACATATAATTGTGACAATGCATTGGAATTTATATAGTTTAAGAATATATTGTGGATTTCTTTCAAATAAATGGACATGTGGATGGTTAGATGTGTGTTGGTACGAACAATATATTATGATCCAATGGATTAGGGTTCTTTTCTAGATAATTTTAAGTTATGGTGATTTAATGTGTCCATAGTGATTTAATTTATCCCTCATGTTTACTCCTAGATGATCTTAACTCACCCCCTTTTTTTGCATGGATATGATGGTGATGAATGAATATTTAGTTAAATGTGTATATACAATACAGGATTTAATGGTGATTTAATGTGTCCATGGTGATTTGATGTGTCCATCAGGTTTACTCCTAGATGATCTTAACTCGCCCCTTTTTTTGCATGGATATAATGGTGATGAATGAATTTTTAGTTAAATGTATATATATAATAATTCCCAAGGCACTCATGTGGTCACAACTTAGCAAACTAGATACTGGCGCCCTCTAACAAAATGACTCGACCCGAACACGTTTCATCGGGCGTCCTCCAAAGGATTGATGCCCTTCGCCCGACTGAGCGAACGAACAATGGAGAAAACGAAAAATAGGCCGCATGAACGTGCATAAGGCACTCGTGCGATCACAAATTAGCAAACCTGATACGGGTGCCCTCTTACCAAATGACCCGACCTGAACTCATTTCATCGGGCACCCTCCTAAGGTGCGATGCCCTCCACCCGACCAAACAAACGCACAACGGAGTAAATGATGAATGACCTGCACGAACGTGCAGAAGGCACTCGTGTGATCACAACTTAGCAAACCTGATACGGGCGCCCTCTAACCAAATGACCTGACCCGAACTCATTTCATCAGGTGCCCTCCCAAGGCACAACGCCCTCCGCCTGACTGAATAAACGCACAACGGAGAAAATGGAAAACGACTCGCAGGAACGTGCACAAGCCACCCATGCAATCACAACTTAGCAAACCTAATACGGGCGCCCTCTAACCAAACAACCTGACCGGAACTCGTTTCATTGGGTGCCCTCCCGAGGCGTGATGCCCTCCGCCCAACTGAATGAACGCACAATGGAGAAAACAGAAAATGGCCCTCACGAATGTGCACAAGGCACCCGTGTGATCACAACTTAGAAAACCTGATATGGGTGCCCTCTAACCAAGCGTACCGACCCAAACTCGTTTCATCAGGCATGCTCCCAAGGCACAGTGCCCTCAGCCCAAATGAACGAATGCATAAGGGATAAAATAGAAAATGGCCCGCATGAACATGAGCAAGGCATGTGTAGTCACAACTTAGCAAAATTTATATGGGCTCCCTCAAATGAAATGAATCGACCTGAAATCGTTTCATTAGGCACCATCTGAAGGCGTGACACCCTCTGCCCAACTGAATGAATGCACAAGAGAGAAAATAGAAAACGGCCTGCACAAACGTGCACAAGGCATTCGTGCGGTCACAACTTAGCTTGTTCAATACACTGTAAAATAAATTTTCACCTGGAGAAATTTTATCCCTCTCACCTCGTTTTTACACTCTAAAATAAATTTGCACCTGAAGAAATTTGATCCCTCTACACCATCCATTACAAAGACCCTAGATATCAAGCCTCCAAATTTTCTCTGATGAAGTTGGTATGCCTGTCTCTGCTGGGGAAATCACCTCTCTGACACTAAATAAAATTGCTTCTTTGAAGTAACTACGCAATCCTCTACGATGCCTCAGTGGGAATAACTCAACCCTCTTGTTGCTTCCTCTCCAGATCTGGAAAAATTCTTCTAGATCTGTGTCCCTGCCCCTCACTATCTCTGCTGCCACACTGAAGCTCAAACTTTCTAGCGACTAACTCTACTACTCCAGAAAATCGTATTCTCTATGTGACTCTGGTGCATTCTCCATCATCACATCAATACCTTCTTGTGTCTTCTTGTTGGGACTCCAAAGACCAATATTAAATCCTAATTTGATGCAGCCAAAGCTGCAATTACCCACATTCTGCATATAAAATGCTTTCTCAATTAAAACCCCAAATAAATCTCAGTTAGGGATAACCTTCATAATCAGAAATTATTCCCATTTCATAGCCTATCGTTATTAGCCATAATAAAATACCTTCCTTGGCATTTTATATTTACAACTTTGGCTTTAGTTCAAAACCCAAATAATACAACTTTATAGGTAGAAGCATTATTCTTTTTCCAAACCTATGGTTAGAACCATAGAATAAAACCCAGTTATGGAAAATTTAATCAATATTCGAAATTTGGACTAAAACCCGAAATATCATCATATATATATATATATATATATATATATATATATAAATATAATGACCCAGACGACCAAGTCGCCTTACCTTTATGCAATGATAATATGCAAAAACCCATCGCAAGCCAAAACATTGCTTTAATATTTCATTTGAGTTAAAATATTGTCCTTGGTTAAAACCTTGAAACATCAAGATAATAAGAATATAGAATTTCACCCCCACAACTTACCAATTCACTTCATTCCCAAGTCTCAACTTTGGTTAAAAGCCAAATACCAACATATGTTAATGTTCTGGCCCCACAACATTTATAATTTACACTGAATTAACCTCCAGATAGATCCAACGGTTGACGCACCACGAATTCCAATCGGACGACTATCTCACAACAATGGCTCACAATCTTATAAACCTCCGTGCAACTTCTCTTCATTGATCAGACGATTATCTCGTTACATTTCCCAATCCGACGATGTTCACATTCCAAGCATCATCAACTTTCATAGATGATTACCATGTAATAAAAGTTGTTTTGGGATTCCATGTGTCACTCATTAGAGTGTATCGGGTTCAATTCGATGATTACCGCCTGCCCTCCAAAAGCAGTGCGATAAGGCCTTTGGTGGTTTTCAAAAACACATTTACTGTTCACCTTAACTCACAGTTCCAAAATGCGTGTGGTTTCGAAACCTATTCCACACATTTGCCTTTTAAAACTTGCCGACTCGCCTCCGTACATGTTTCATAAACTCGGGTTTACAAACAGAATTGTGGTTCCGACTTGAAACTATTCACCACTGCTACGCCATACTCTTCTGGTTTTAAGATATCAACCAGTCCTCCAACCTTCTCTGTCATTCATTCCACTCACATTTAACCTATATCATTCATTTTCTATGGATTTATAAACATTTATAAATACAATCATTTAAATTCATAAACATAGAAGATCTTGCAAAGGTTACCTTCATTTACATTCAGTAAACACACAGTATAGTTTCCTCACACATAAATTACAAAGGTTATCACCCAAATATAGAGGGTTTAAATTATGCACAAGGATATGCAACCCAAATCCATCGTCATTCAATTGTATATAACCCTTGTTCTAATGGTTCCATGCACACCACTATCAACAATGGGTGATATCTCCAAGTTCCAAGGAGATATAACTAATAAAAATGAGAGAAAAAATAGAGATTCTGAGAGCCCTCTTGTTGTGCATTTTTTCCTTCTGCAATTATATAATGTTTTTATTGTCTCCATCTCTTCCATCATTTAACTATCCCCACTGTATGTCTCCTCATCAATATTTCATTGTGCTTTTTTGAGGTTACCAATTATCATTAATCCATGAGGGGGATGAGGGTCAACATTGTCATGTTCCCACACCGCCCAAACACATCTCATTACATTGCTATTAAGAGGGTGATTCGATTGACCTGCAATGGCTTCAAGAATTTAATTCAGGTTGGTGTGTGGCTTCTTAGGGCATGCAATTTATTCTACCTCATAAATGGATTCATAGTCCTCGACTCCTTTAGTCAACCATCACCAAGATTATTTCTTATGTGTTTACAATTTATATTTCCTCATCCAGCCATGGCTTCCACACTGGAATTGAACATTTATATTCACAAATATGGGGGGTAAAAAAAAAAAATTTGTTGCAGTCATTACGAAAAGCCAAATTGCAAAGCACTAAGAAATGACCACCAGTTAGAGTGCATGGTGTCATGCTAACCAATCCAATGACGAAAACAATAAGCACCCTACGACAACAAAATAGAGGGAAACCAACAACCCACGATACCCCTAATGATAGTTTACATAGAGAAACACATCAACCTATTAAGTGAAACCCCCAATTTGTTTCCTTGGGCACACTACTATGAACCATTATATTTCACCTCACTAGAAGAAAAACCAATTCCAAAAATGAAACAAATGAGATGGAATAATCGGTAGGAAAAGAGCAACAAATATAGTAAACGCACGCCCACCACCCCATGCCACATTATATAAACCAAAAAAGATAGAATGACTGAGATGTACTAAGCAACATGCAATAACCGATACATGTGATTAATGGCCCATTCAAAAGTAACAATAAAGCCACAAAAACTAACCACTAGAATAGAGAAAGGTGATCTAACCACCTCACTATTGAGTTACACAAAGAAATGCAAATGCACATGATGATTCACAACCAAAATAACTCTTTCATAGAATGTCATATCTCCCAAAGTAAATGGACCAAACAAAATTGTAAACAATGACCTCCATTTACAAACCAATAACAAAAGCAAACTGAACTCATAATGGCACAACTTATCAGACAAAAAAATATATAAATATAAATATGCCCCAAAAAATAACAGAACCATAGCTCCGAGAATAAGCACTTTTTCACTCAATGTCATATTGAATGGAAAAAAAACTTCCAATTATCAAAGTAAATACATACATGTAAATAGTGATTCTGGCCATAGTGATTCTTGCCATAGTTCTAGACCAACGTACTTCCAAATTTTCAATGATTCTGGTCATAGTTCTGTGAGTGTAAATATCAACGGAGTCCTCTCAAGGCACACTGTTGGATTTATACTCAATATTGAGTTTAATACTGATTAAACACTATGGTGTGGATAGGTGATTTGATAACCATCATAATTGTGGAAGTCATTGGGAACAAGCTATCAATAGGAAAGAGTTCATCTTCGTTTGTTGGGGGGCGCATTATCGCCACGTTGTTCATGTTGTGGCTAAGTTATTATATCAAAGGATAAGATAATCCCAACGATTAGGAAGTCATGGGGACTAGTAATTCAGATGCTTAGTCCATAGTCATGCTCAGTGGCTAACAAAGTCTGCATGACAGGGAAAAAAACCTAGGTTGCTTTCAAACACTCTATTTGATTAAGTCATTATACTTGACCTATTGGAAAGTGGATTGTTATATATTTATCATGTAGGACTATTCCCAAGGTGAATAAAGGCTCTATATAAATTTTGTAAATACTAGTCAGTTTCACGTCTGGTGCCAGATTAGAAATAATTCTAAATTCAGCTGAGGGAAAACTTTTTCTATAAGGAGTCCAATTTCTTGAGAAGAGAATTTATGAGAGGAAGAGGGAGTTCTGCATGACGTGATTTCATTTCCACCAAATAGGATTTATTTAAAATTATACGTATGTGGTTGGGTTTTTCTTGAATACATGACCCAAAAAAATTGCCACCAGTTACCACAACAAATGAATGACTAAATAAAGTGATATTAGCAAATAAATAGCCAATGTAAAAGGAGAAAGGGTACTATAACTCCACCTATAACCCAAAATACCACAAAATGTTTTAATTTATCCTTGGAACTCATGATCGATGATAACAGTCAAGGAAATTACAGAAACCAAGGTCTTCACCATATCTAGAGGTAGTTACTACATAGGAATCATTGTAATATTCCACAATTTCAGCTTAGGAGTCCACGACAGCTTGAGCAAGGAGTTTACCACAGCTTGAGCAAGGAGTTCTCCAAAATCTTAAGGATTCCACCATAGTCTAAGGTAATATTTTTGATGACACTGTCTGAAATTAAGAATTAAGAATTTATGTTGTCATTGTCCTAAGCTATAGCAAGGGACACATAAATACATGTCGATAGCAGAAAGGGCCAATACTCTACAACATGCTGTAAGTGTTAATAAATACTTGGTAAAATTCAATAACTTTTTCAAAACATAAATTAATGCTCAAGAAGAATTATAAGTTAAAATTGAATTTAAAGCAAATTATCAACAACCAAGGATATTGATAAGCAACAAAACATTTAAACCAACATTTTCCAGAACAGGTCACTTGCCTCTTATGAAATATTAGATCATTGATTGGAATCTATATAGCTTGGTGGAGAAATATTACAAAATTAAATTTCATTAGTGATAGAATATCACTTGAAATTATTCTCTTGATGACAAACATAACACTCATATTTTGAAATTTCTTTTAACTTGAGAAACTAGACTCCATCTGAGCTTCCAAAAAAATAGTAAATAATTGTAATTTTGCTTGCAAGGTCAAATAAAGTACTTAAAATATATTTGATATCATTTGGACATAGAGTATACATAATTCATGCAAGAATACTTGACTATGTAAATATTTTTGACTAGGTAAAGCTCTTGCATATATTCAATTTGTTCTTTGCAACCTCCAACATCATTGTTAGTAGCATCTGGCTCTTCTTAAACAATCATCATTATCACACTGGGATCAATCTTAAGAGGAAAAGGGATCTGAATCTGATACTTATTTCGATCAACCCTACATAAAGAAAGAAGACCATCAATCATTACATTCCATACAAAACCCACAAGGTGTGATTTGAAGCAATCTCTAATTTTTTTATGACATTAATGCAAACAACATAAAGCATTAGAGTTGAAAACATAGTAATGCTGAACACTAAGAGAATTTATCACCCAGTCCAACCACAAACTTCATTCCAAAGAGACAACTTTGTAAATACTGCATGCAAATCAATGTGGCTTTCGGGAAACATTGGGTTTGAATTCATAAGTTTTTTTGGGAGAAAAAGACTAATCACTGCAACTACAGTTTTAGTGTAAGAGTAAAGTAGCAGTTTTGATTCTTGCTGCACCTATAAGAGAATAATGACTCTACTATATGATCACAGCACAACCTAGAGAAATAGGCATACCTTGGAAATTTATTTAACATTTATGACATACTTGGAATCACCAGTTTTTGGATTAATGATCTTCGTGCACCTTATTAAACACAATGTTGAAGCACACACATGGTGTATGAGGAAGATAAACACACACACAAGAGACTCAACACACAATGAAGGATAAGCGTGAGGATTTCTTATTTTTTCCATTATACATGATGTACATTTATAATACAGTGGTGTGACTCTTGGTTTCATATTCCAAGGTCACTTGGACTCCATTGTGACTTTTCGCATTCTACACCTACCCATGTAGGATTAGGTGTTCCAACATCCCCCCTTAATCCGAAGGGGTATGTGTGAGTCCAAGAAAAGATGTAATGTCACCCATGTCCTATGCATGAAGCACTCATTAACTAACCTCTGTTGGAAAGAGGGTTTTAGGATGACCACTAACACCGTAATCTGTGTACCACAGCAGCTTTCTAGGAAATTCGAAAACTAGCAAGAAGCTGAAGGCTTCTGCTAGAGGAATTGTCCCTCATAAAAAAAGGAGACCTTCAACCTAAAAGAAGGGAGGTCTACTACCTGTGATGGTTTTAGGATTACCAACAACTCTGGAATGCATTGAAGCATTTCCTGGAACTCAACCAAAGCTGGCAAGAAGCTAAAGGCTGCTAAGCTGAAGGCTTTTGCTAGAGGAAGTGTTCCTCATATATCAAAGGGAGAACTTCAACCTAAAAGAAGGGAGGTCTACTACCTGTGATGGTTTTAGGTTATCCACCAACCAGAGATGATGGTTTAAGGTTGTCCACCAACCGAAGGCATGCTCATGGGCATTCGTGTCTCTGGCTACATCTCTGAATCTGGAATGACGAATTGTGGCTCAGGCTCGCTTGAACTGCTGGCTACAACTCTGAACATGGAATGAAATATTGTGGCTCAGGCTCGCTTGATCTCTTGTCGAAGCTTGTACATGACCACCATTTCCCCCCCTATCAGGGACAAGGTGAGATGATGGCGAAAACTCAATTGAAAGTTTTCTCAATATCCGTGAACAAGTTCTAACATGTGTCATTAACATCTTCTTGGCTGCTGATGCCCATTGCCAAGAAGCGATCCATCCAAGATGAATATTTTTTCTTGCAGGAGGCTTGTGTCTGAAGCATTTGTCTGAAGAATGGGTGTGCCAACCATAGTGCTTGCATGGGTGTAGATCAAAACAATGATCTTTCAAATGGCCAACTCGATCACAGTGTTGGCATTTTACAATCTGATGTTGAAGTGGAGCATGATCTGGAACAGCTGCAGGTGAACTTTCATATAGGAATCCGACACTCTGAAATATGATGGGCTTTGTGTAGTCTGGAATATGAAAGGACACATCCTTGTCATAACCAAGACCAGTTCGGTGCTTGTTGTGGACAAGCTCTTCCCAAGGTCTGATGATGGGCTTGAGAAGCGCAGGTTGAACTACTGCATCTTCATGTACATCTGCTCTTGTGCAAGGAAATGAATGGGAATCAACTGCAACTTTACTGACTTGCTGCTGATGGGAGTCTTTCTCAATATTCTGAACAGAAACAGGTTTAGAATGGTGACTCTTTTGTTGAAGTTCGTCTTGTTGGAGCTGAGATTCCAACTGCAAAAACTCAATCTTTTCTTATGCATCTAGCAAACAACTCTGAATGTTACAAAGAGAATTCTTTCTCATTTTTATCATGTCATCAACATTTGAATGAATGAGGTCATTCAACAACACTAATGCCTCATTGATTTTAGCCATTTCAACAATTTAGGCTAAAAAAATGAAAAGGTGTCGGCTTCAACCGAAAATGCACCCGTTTACAATGTGATGCAACTTGCTTTCAAACAATTATAAATGACTCCAAGGAATTCTCAAAGTACAAAATGTGCTCCTCAAATGATGGATGGAAATTAACAATTTTTCAACAACTGAAGTTCACTGATTGCAACTATGAAGAAGATGCAACTCAATGTCAATGCAATACAATATCTCTGCAAAAATGTGCAGCTGAAAACACTATGGAGCTGAATTTTTTCTTCAAATAACTATTTTCAATGATGGCAAACTTGTCTTCAAATGTGAAATTCTTCAAAAAATCACCCTCTTATATATGGCACAAATCATAAAATGGAAAACTTCTCTTTTCTCTTCTATGTCCATTTGCTTCACGTGTAATTTTCTTCATTTCTGCCGTTCATTTCTCTCTTCTTCCTCTCTCTCTCTCTGCTGCTTTTTTTTTTTTTTTAATTAATTAAAAATTGATTAATTAAAAATAGAGAGAAAGGGGATTAATTAAAATAGAGGGAATTTAAAGAAGGGTGGGATATTTATTGAAATGGGAGGGAGGTCGAAATTTTCAAGGCTGGAATAATTAAAGCATAGAGGGAATTTAAAAATAAATAAGAGTGAGATTAAAAAAATGAGGGGCAGTGTTAAGAGAGGGGAAGGGCGAGCAGTAGATAGGGATAGCGAGCAGGTAAGAGGGACGAGTAGGGCAGATATTGTGGGATTATAGCAGAGCGAAGAGGGAGTATAGAGTGCAGTGAAGAGGCCGGTCAAAGGCCGTGAGTGAGAGCGTGAGGGATGTTTGAGGAATCGATGGGCATGAGGGAGGCGTATTTGGGTGAGAGCGTGAGGGTGTAGTTGCAGATATGAGGGCAGTGTATTGCACGAAGGGGCGTAAGGCAGTTGCGGGGGTGGGGGCAGCGTAAGGTAGGGAGTAAGGGATTAAGATATGGCATGGGAAATTTAAAAGGAGGGGTGTAGCATGTGAGAGGGGGTGGCAAAAGGGGAGGGCCGAGCCCTGTTGAAAATTAAATTAATTTCAGATAGGGGCATTTGCAGAGGGAAGTGTTAAGCCATGGGAGCGATAAGGTAGTGTGTTAGAGGATGCGTAGATTGCAGGGGAGTTGGAGTATTAAAATAAATGGGGAGCTGTGATTTTGTGAAGGCCCGGAGGCGAGTGTGAGATGTGCGCAGGGTGGAGAGTTGAGTAGGTAGAAGAGTGGGTTAGATCGAACAGCTAGGGAAGTGGAGGAGCGTATGGTGAGGAGAGCCAAGGGGCCGAACGCCCTGAATCAATTTTTTTTTTTTTTTTTTTTTTTTTTAAATTTAAAACAGTAGAGAGCAGGAGCAGAAATTTTTCTTCTTGCAGGAATTTTACAAATGTACAGCAGTTTGTAATTTTTTAGCAGAATAACTTTCAGAAATTGCAGAGAAAATTCAGAAGTTTTTACTTCAAAAACCCATAACTTTTCTTCCAAAAATTGCAGAGGGCCATATAGCAGCAGAAAATGTAGATATGAAGAATTTTTCAGCAGAAAAACTGAGATTTATTTTACATTAAAAACCAAAAACTTTCAGCAGTAAAAACCCAGAAACTTCTTCAGAAATCCAATATAAATAGTATCCAGCAGCGCTTCAAATTGTAGATTTTAATAAGCAGAAATTGCAGAGAAAAATTAGAATGAAAACATTCAAATGGGTAGTGCTACCTTTCTTCAAAGCCAATGCCTGAATGCTGCCAATTTCTGAATGTGGAAAGAAGACTGCTGCAGAAATCTCTGAGTGCTTCAGATGTGCAGTGCTACTCCCAATTTCTGAGTGCTGCCACGGATTTTGAATGTTTCTCTTCTCCAAGATAAAATTTCTGAATGCTGCAAAATCGCTGCTACAAAAACTCCCCAAATGCTGCAAAAATGCCAACAATTTTTGCAGATATGCACAGGCCATAAACACAAATGGCTCACTCAATTTGGAGTAGGGCCAGCAATCGCCCGCTCTGATACCATGTTAAACACCATGTTGAGGCACACACATGGTGTACGAGGAAGATAAACACACACACAAGAGACTCAACACACAATGAAGGATAAGCGTGAGGCTTTCTTATTTTTTCCATTATACATGATGTAAATTTATAATACAATGGTGTGACTCTTGGTTTCATATTCCAAGGTCTCTTGGACTCCATTGTGACTTTTCACATTCTACACCTACGCATGTAGGATTAGGTGTTCCAACACACCTCGCTACCTAGATGAAGAAAAAAAACATATTCAGATCAATTCAATGTGACAGAGACTGATATGCTTGACCATTCTTACAAAAAGAAAACATTCTGATTAATCAAACATAATGAAAACGGATTTTTTTAACAAAAGAGAATTGACAAACCTTTGGCAGATTATTATGTACCATTCCAGCTAGCCTTCAAAGGCTTACTCAAATTTTTGGGATTAAGAAGCCAAATAAAGTCCACTCCACAGATATTACCATGGTGATTGCGATGGCTAACCCACTAGCAAACCAATAGCTCATTAATTAGAAAGTTTCAGTTCACCACATGTTAATTTCTTTTTTGTTCCATTTTCAAGAATTAATACCAAAAGGAAAAGGTCTGTAAAACCTACAAACCTGTGACCAGAGTACAGGTAAATGGTACAAACCTTATGAGCATCGACATCACTGTCTGTGTAGTGGTGAGCAGTATCCTAGGAGGAAACAAAACCTTGAGACCGTAGGAATTTGTAAACATGCCCCTATTTGCTTCCGTTCCAATCCCTGCATGGTACTACTACTTTAGAAACTGTAACCAAAAAAATATTGTTAAAAGGAATAAAGCATGGACCTTACACACAGATAATAATAGGGACACAAGGAAGCTTATAGTATTTCTTGTAGGTTTCCAAATACTCTAGGATTGTGTATACCTGTTATAGGTAAATTAATCATATTAATACAAAAGTAAATTACAAAAGTAAATTAATCATAATAATAGCAAATGGATAGGATCCTAATCTAACATAGTTGTTTCACGTTGAACCAAAATTCATTAAATAGAAGTTGTTTCAAGAAATCACCACTGCATAAGGAATTTTAACAGTAAGAAACTCTAAAGGTGAAGGTAGGAGACTTGGAATTTTAGTTACACATACCAATACCAAACAATTTCTTCAAGAAACAAGCTTGGATATTTAATCTAGGCTCCATAGTTATCCCAATCAACTAGTCCCATGCAAGGAACATTGGTCAGCATACCCTTGTGCTACATGAAAAACACACAACAAACCTTTACCCTTGTCTTATGTCAAATAACTGTGCTACAGCTAATGCACATAGCCACCATTAGCATAACATTAAATTCTTGGAAAAATCTAGTTAATAATTCCAAAAGGTCAAAGGTTATGAAAATACAATGCATCGCTTTGACTTAGCACTTGCACACAGGTTGACATTATTGGCAGCAGTAATGGGACCCCAAAAGACATAGTCTAGAAGCTCTAAGCTCATCATTGTGACTAGAAAATATAGAAAAGGATAAAATATGACCAAGCCACTCATCCTTGTGATAGCACCAAAATAGCATCCAGATCTTATCCTTGGGATGGAACTGATATAGCACTAACATCTTATCCTTGGGATAGCATTGAGATAGAATTGAGATAGCACTGAGGTATTCATATCTCTAACTTATACTTTCTTTGTAACCCCTACGGTAACACGAATATGAGCCATCATACTCAGTTGTCATAAAAAAATATTGGACAAGAAAAGTCATCAGGCATTTTATAGCTCCCTTTCAAGTGTTTCTATGCATCAAATTACCCAATCCGCAAGGAGACTTTCTTATTTGAGCATCCATATACATAAAACAATTCTTCACGAGATATTATTTCAATGCAACCAAGATGTCAGATTCAGGGGTTTTTACTTGTCAAGACATAATTTTTCATGCACTTTCTTCACGATACCTCTTTCATGCTGATAAGGGTTATTATAAAGAACTAATCCCAAGGGTCATGTTCTTCTTCTTATCAAAGTTCTTCAAGCATGAAATTTTCAAGTGTGCTAAACCCCTGCAATTTATTTTACTAGTAGATCTTTGGAGCTTCTTCATAGTAGATAATCTATCTAAAGGTCACATCTGTCTTGTTCACAACTTCGTTTGTGAACAAAGCTCTATATAAAATATCATAAATTTAGTGAGGCTACAACATACTACTATTGTACTGTAATGATCTTACATATAATCGAGGATAAAAAAAAAATATTCTAAGAAACCATTAGAATTAATGCCATATATAACTGACAAGGTATATGTGTTGTTGTTCCATTTTCTTCCATATGTCACAGGATTTCATTCTAAATCATATCATTACTACCAGTGGCTTTCTTCAATCCATTGTTTCTGCTAATACTATGATTTATCAACATCCACTTCTGCTAATGCTCTTATCGTCATTATTCCTCCATCATAACATTGTTCCACTTTTGTCAAATCATATCTATTGCATACATTTATTGTGAAATTGTCACAAGCATGTTGTCTAAATGTTACTTACTTACCAGGATTTTTGCTGCACATGTATCAAATGATAGATTAACATATGAATGATTGTCTAATGCACATATACCAAAGTTAATTAAGCCAAGAACCCTTCTCTGGAAAGTTATTATTCCAAGCGAGGTTTATTGTTGATTAAGGTGAGACTGTCACCCTATTCTTGTCAAGAGATACTACTAGTGTGATTGTCCTTCAGTCAAGGTAAATGTTATACAATGCTTGCATCTGAGTGAATATATTTAATATATAATATGTGTCCTGTACTTAACACTTCGATACAAGTTATACTCCTAAACTGTAGCAAGGTCATATAGTATCAGAATTTATATCTTGCTTCAGATAGATTAAGGTATGTCACATAAGCTTAATTTTTCAATTCCAGAAATAAGACTTTTTTTTTGTTCCAATTGTGAGATATTAGACTTCAAATTTGTTTCTTGTGGGGTTCCTAAGGGTTACCCTTTATCGTAGCTTCAAGAGCTCTGCTGAAGGTGAATTAGAGCTTGAAAAGTTATTGCATTAATTTCCATCGGGAGTCTCACAACTGCCATAATTTTATATCATCAACATATATGATTAGTGGTAGGAAGCTATGCATCTCTAGCTTTCAGTCATGATAGATCATATTGGAAATTTTTACTTCCAACAACTTTTTAGTCATGATCCCTTCCACATATAAGTTGACCTCCTAGATTTACATAGGATGTTTGGTCTTTTGCCCAAAATGAAACTCATGTTGTTCTGGAAAGACATGCTAAGAGAACCATATCCTTTATTATTACTAAACATTGCACTCTACTTGATACATTATGCTAATACTTATCCCATATTGGTCGTTAAAGAGTCATACTAGTTCTTATGTTTCAGTAGGGGTAGTGTCTTCCTAGTGTTCTAGGATTTCTTCTGCCATTACTTGTTTTTTTGGAGTAGCAAGGTTTTGGGTGGTGGTAGGAATGTATCATGTCCTCTTCTTTCCTCGAACACAGGGGGGCATATTTTGATTCCCTCTCATTCTCTTGGTGGTTGGTTTGCTACTAATTATCTCAACGTCAATACCACTATACTTCTATGGTGTAATAGAATTTGTCTCTTCTTCCTTAATATGACTTAGTATGTACTTTGTAGCCAAGGGATTCATGAAAATATATTCTTCCTCCTTCCCAATTGCAATGGGAGGGGTCACACAACATTGGGCTCATTTAGTGAAGTTTCCACCATTGGAGTTGTAATGACTTCTTCCTACGATTTTCTTGCTTTGTTTAGATCTTGTACCACAAGTAACCTGACAAGGCCACGGTGAGAGATGAAATATCTTGGTATGTTTTCTTTTTGTGCACGTGCTTCCTTATTTTGCAGGGAATTAAGTAGGAAGTACAACATATTGAAATTGTGACGGTGTTTGAGATGGTCAAGGAAAAAAATGTCCATATTCCTCTAAGCCAAATGAAGCACCTATACTATCATTAACCTAGTGAATTGACTATGGCTCAAAGCTAAATTACTGAAAATTAAATATTAGTTTTAAAATTCACTAGATACATAAAGGAATCTCTCAACTGTCTATAAATTCACTAGATAGCATGTTTATAATGTGGAAATGATACCAACGAAGAAATGGTAAGAGGTTACCATGGTTTAATGTAGACTCTCTGACCTAGAGCCTACATGATGTCCTTAAGGCCCAGTCTGCATCATGTCAATATTCTCTGTAGCCTGAAAAATAGAAACCAAAGTTAATAGAAAAGTTTGTGAAAAGAAATATAATAAAAATTTTAAATATGCTTAACGAAACGTATTGATACATGTGTCACGACTGGAACCTGAGAAGGAATAATCTCTTCAAGCAACCCTTGATGTGTAGCGCTAACCTAAAAATTCCATAATGTTAAGACTCATACCATATAAAATTATGTGACATAAATTAAATTTCAATTTGACATACAAAAATATAGATAGATAGTAATGACTATGGCACCTGTGTATGATCATATCCATGATCTATAGAATGAGCACCAGGGGCAAGGAAATGTTGATCTAAGAATGTTGTAAACTGCATAAGATAAATAAATATATTGGCGTCAGTTTTTGGAGACTAAATGTATATACACCAAAAAAACATGTTAGATCAAAACATGCTTGTACATACCTTGCCCATGGTGTGAATTTGTAGTGTAATGGATCACTCATAGAGGTGTCTACATGAGGATGCATACTCCATAAGCTCACCTCGCTCCATCTGCTTCAACACGTCATCCAGAATACTCACAAATGAATTCCCTCCTGCACTATATGAAGGTTGGCTCGTCCATAAGCCGACTTCCACCCCTCCTAAAGCAGCTGCAATATGTTCTTGTATCTTCTCCCTCATTTGTGATGCAGCACTAGAGATAAGGGCTAACTCCTCTGGAAGTGTAACTATCATAGGTGCTTGAGGTACTAAACGAGGTGCTTGAGGCCTAAACCCAACATCTCGCATAGCATCAGGTCATTCATATGTATGACATTTTCTAGCTCCATAGAATTTGGACCCAATATCTGTATAGTTAGGGTCCATGTTCTCTCGAAATTGAGAAAACAACATCCTAACAAAATATTACGGCACCTCATAATTATTTGGGAACTTCTTGTATGTATACAGGAACTTCTCATAAATATAAGGTGCAATAATGGGATCATTGAATCTTGCAATCTTCAAAAGTTTTTTGTCTTCAGGATGCAATTCAAATAGTGATAAGGCAATTTCTTTAGTGACCCTAGTTTTAAATTCATTTTAGGAGTGGATACAAATCACTGATGCTCTTATCCTATGCATCATGTCAAAAATAATTTGGGTTCATGGTCCAACCCCACAATAAGTCTCTATCAAACTCTCCAAATTGTGCAAAAAAATTGGGAGATAATTTCGACTAGGGGAAGAGAGATTGCAACTTTGAAATTCATTATGCAATCTCGTGGAATTCTCCCCCATCCCATCAACAGTAAGGAAGGAGATGGTATCTTCCCAAGGAATCTACTCAGGAATATCACCAGGATGGGTGTAAAGGGGATCATAGCTCGAATTTTGAGCAAACTCATGAGCCCTACGACCTCTACCCCTAGGAGGGCGACCACCACCACCTGTAACATGTTAAATTATTGCACATATTAAAAATTAAATAATTTATAAGTAAAATTTGTATTTAAAAAACTTGTCTGGTCATTTGAAAATACCTCGTTGAAAAACTATCTCTTCCTCTTTGCTCATACTAGGATGGTTCCCTTGCGAGGAATGAAGGTCTCTATCGCCCACTGTACAAAACATTAAATTGTTTTATAACACAATTACATGACACACATAATAAGTTTCACATTAAACATACATCAAACAATCAATTTTCCTTTATATTTTACCTGGAGAAGAAGTATCCAATTATGGGATGGATGCCACAGGTTGAGACATTGTTCTACTTTTCCCCTCACCAACTATAGGGCTAACCCCAACTCCTAAATTTGAACCTATGGAGCATAATGTTTTCACATTAAACACATGTCATTTGAAAAAAAAATTCACCTGTTCAACATTGAATATAACGTAAAATTGAACATTTTAACTAGCAATTGATCTAATATGTACCTATACCGTGTATAATATAATCCTCGGAATGGGCTCCATGAAATTGGGGGAGAATGGGAATAGGTCTATGGGGCTCCTCTTGTTCGATTTCCCATCTAGGGGCACAAGTCATATGAGTCCGTTCACCTGTGTAGGACAAAACAAATTCACATTAATCAATTTTTTACAACGAACAATAAATATAACCTACTTGAAAAGATGACATAAGTAAACAACCAATGTACCAGATAATCCTCCTCTCATGGAGGGGTCTGTGTAGGACTTGCCTGATGCCATGGAGGGGTCTCTATAGGGCTCACCTGCCCCTCATAAACAAACTATTGAGAAATATAAATCAGAAAAAGGTTAGCTAGAAAGAGATGCAAGCTAAGATAGATAAAAGGAGAGAGATTCTATAGAAATGTAGCCATAATTTTCAAGGTTCCTCCTTTAACTCTATAATTGTTATGGGACACTTCAGACATGTTTCTCCCATTCATGAAAAGAATCCCACAGTTTCAATTTCAATTCCAAAAATGAGAGAGTATTGTTGGTTTTATTCGACCTTCCTCCACCACTACTAGTTGCACTCATCCCACCATTGAAACCATTTGAATAAGTACAAGGAATATGCTTATGAGTACATGACCAAATTTTGGTATGATGAAGATGTCCCCTTCAATATTTCCTACTCAGCTTATTATCAATCTAATATAGAGTTCAACCTAGTTCAACCAAGGGGAATCTCATGAGATTTGGTGTTGATTTCTTCTCCACTATGGTGATCAGATATGCATTGCAAATTAGCTAAAGAAGTTTGGGAAAAACATGGGAATATATATGAAGGTGATCTGAAGGTGAATTAAGCGAAGCTCCAAACCTATAGGATGAGGTTTGAGAGCTTGATAATGAAGGAAGATGAAACTATTACAAAATATTTGAGAATATTTGAAACAATGACCAATCTAATCAAGAGCATCGATTTAAAATTTGAAGATGAAGTCATTTTTCAGAAAATCTTGAGGTATTTACCAGCAAGATTTTATCCCAATGCTTCTGTTATTAAGGAAATAATTTATTTGAGAACTCTCACTATGGAGAAATTTCTTGGAATTATTACAGCTTATGAGCTACATATTGTAGAAGAGAAATACGAATCTAGTGAAGTTGCATTTAAAGCCTCCAAGAAGTTCAATGGTATCACCAAAAATATCAAGAAAATTCCAAAGAAAATAAAGGAAGAGATGATGAAGGCAAGTTTGAACCAAGTTTGAACCGAGATATGATGAAGGCATATTCCTTAGATATTCTTTTAAGAGAAAAGGATACAAATGCTATGACAAGAGAACCAATAAGGTAATCAAAGGCATTGATATTGTTTTTTACGAATATTTTGCTACTTCTAATGATTTCAAAGGTGTTGCAGCTGATCACGATTTCATAGAATATGAGGATCAAGAATTTTCTAAAGAAGAAGAAGAAGAGAAAAATACGTCCACTACAAAGAATGCTCCACCCATTCACATTCAAAATAAACACCGGTAAAGTCAAATTCTTGGAAAGAAAGATCTTGGAGTGAAAACAAGGAGGAAATTATTGGATAGATTCAATCAAGAACATTGTGCACTATTGTCTCAAATAGAGCCCAAAAGTTTCAATGAGGCAAAATAAAATCAACAATGGGTCAAAGAAATGAATGGATAATTAGATTAGATTGAGAAGAGAAATACATGGGAGCTTGTACCAATTAAAAGGCCATTTTTATAGATTAAAAAAAATTTGTTTAATCCATAAATGGCTAGTTTATAGAGATTGAAAAATCATGGGGAAGAAGGGAAATTTTTTCTCAAATGGATGGAATGATGGAAAGTATCTTACCATGATTTATTTCCTTTTTTATTTTCACACAAGGATCATTGTTTTTGAGATCAATAAATGAATCTAACTAGGATTAATATGGAAGAAGAATTAGAGTACAAAATCCTCGACATAGTAGCATCGGTCTCCGGATAAAAAGATACGAGTTACTTTCAGGTATTTTCCAAATTTCATGTCTTCTTTTGGTTTAAGTAAAATATGAATTCTCATGGGGTTATTGAGTTATAAATATGTAGCTAGAGATTATTACAGATCATTCATAATTTGTATTATTCTTATTGACCCTCACTTTCACATCTTTGACTGTGGATTTGCAAGCATGCTACTCTGGGGAAGCGTATATGGGATTGTTATTAAACAATGCAACCATTATCTTTTGTTCTAACAGGTTTGTGAAATTTTAAATTTGATTCCCTAAGGAGGGTCAAAGGTCTGTAAAAAAATTATAAACCTGCGCTAGATCTATAAAAAGTATAAATTTTCAATGTCTAGATGAAGGCTTACCTAGATCCTCGAATGCGCGGTGACAGGTCTAGTTGAAAACGACAACAACTCGTCTAGTTGAAAACGACAATAGCTCCAGTAGAAAATGCGATCACGAGAGTGTGGATGAAAACGACAAAATGTTGGGCGAATTAAAATTTTTTGCATTTTATTATAACAATAAAAATCTCGGACGAGAGTTTAAAAAAACTCTCAGACGAGAGTTAAACAACTCTCATCCGAGAGTTTTTTTTACTCTTGTCCGAGAGTCTTCTCGAGAGTTTATGTCAATAAAACTCTTGGATGAGAAAATGCATAACTCTCATTTGAGAGAATTTTAACTCTAGTTAAACCCAATCAAACTCTCAGGTGAAATATTTAAAATCTCTCGGATGAGAGTTTTAAAAACCCTCGGTTGAGAAATATAGTTGATTAATTTCTCACAAATTCTAACCATCTTCCAAAAAGTGTTTCCCATCTTCGGGATTTCACCCGAGAGAGAGAGAGGGAGATAGTGAAGGAGTTGTAGGGTGGAGAGAGAGAGTGTGTGTGATGGGGGGGGAGACAGAGGAAGGTGGGAGAGAAACAGAGAGAGAGGAAGAAAGGGAGAGTGGAATTGAGAGAGATGAGACCGATAGGGGGGGAGAGACATGGATTTGGAAGTGGAAGAAATACACAGAGAGATAAAGGTGGAGAGAGAGAGAAAGTGATAAGGGAGCGATATAAAGACGGTGAGAGAGAGAGAGAGAGAGAGAGAGAGAGAGAGAGAGAGAGAGAGAGTATTTTTTATGGGTGAGAAGGAGAGACAACATGAGATAGAGATATTGATGGAGAGGGGGGGAGAGGGCAAAAGAAAGAGGCAAAGAGAGGGAGGGAGGAAGAGAGATAGATATGAAGAGAGAGGGAGAGGAAGGGAGAGGAAGACATATGGGGAGAGAGAGAGAGATAGATGTGAAATTTTCTTAATCTAATAAATCCTACTGCTAATTATTACTTTACTTCTCCTACTTGATTATTTATCAAAGTTATTAATCTGAATATTTAGAAAGAAAAAAAAGTAAAAAAATAACAGCCTCCACATACAGATCATTGTTGAAATAACACACATATGACAAACTGACACAGATTTTTGGATAAATTCCCCAAAAAAACTCAATGCGGGAAAACTGATGCAGCTAGATCTAGAGGGTTTTATTATAATGCAAAATCTAAATACAACAATTTTTGGGCACGAGACATGGTTGGCCCTATAGATAAAATCATGGCAACAATACTCTTTCACTCGAAGACATAACATATGGTTGATTCACACCCTCAAATGAGATTTACAGAACTCAAGCCCTTTCTGGCCCATCGGAAACTCCAGCGCTCCTCTTTATCCCTCTGTGTTAGCCTTTCTGGTGTGTGTCAACCTCTGCGCTTCTCTAGAAGGTCCTACGTCACCCTCTCTGGGCTTACGTTACTCTTGTGCTGCCCTGATTGGATCTGCGTCAGCCCTGAAGGGATCCTATTTCCTCTGTGTTTTCCTTGACTTGGCTTAGGATGAACTCGGTAGCTCTGGCTGGCCTTTGCGTTGCTCGATATGTTTCTTCTCTACCGCTATTGTACTCTTGGCCTTGGATCATAATCCCTTGCAAATACTACCCCTCGCTGCACTACAAACTCTCTCTAAAATTCTTAGCAAACCACACTCTAGAATTTCAACTTAGATTCAGTGCTCTACCAATATGGGTGTTCTCCAACTCACCCCAAGCCCTTCTCTTATACTTTTCTTGTTGGAAAACCAACGGTTGTGATCTAATCTCTAATCAATGACTAATATTAAAAGCTGCTTGATCCACGTCACTTAGAACATTCTCCTCACATGTTTAATTTAATTTTTTAATTTTCATAAGTTAGAATTAGGGTCCTTAATTAAAAAATATTATTTGAATAACTATCAAACCAGATGGAATTTCTCTGAATGCTTTCTAGGTTTTGGAGATCTCATGTACTCGAGCTCCTCCAAAACATTTCGGAGCTAGAGCAGATCTGGTGCCCCCCAAAATCTAAAAAATAGATAGATATGGAGAGAGATTGTGTATGTTTGGGGGCTGATATGGAGATATATATGGAAGGGGTATATATATAGAGAAAGAGAGATGTAGGGAGAGGAAGGCTGAGAGATAGATAGATAAATATATATATATAGAGAGATAGAGTGTGTATGAAAGATGATATATAGATATAAAGAAGGAGAGACAAAGGGAGACAATGTTGGATGACCACAAATGAATTAGAGATACTTGAAAAGTGTCATCCACATATGTTGCATTATACCAATTCATTGAAAAACTATCATGTACAGCTCAGGGACAATGACAAAGATGCGATCTAGTTCCTTTCCAAAAGAGCAGTGTAAAATCATAAAGAAGGCTACCCCATAACATTTGAGTATAAGGAGCTGAACATAAACTTTTGGTGGTGGAAAAATATATGGAAATTAAAAATCCCTCCTAAAACAAACTTCTATTCTTGTGTATTCTTACAAATAAGATCCCTACTCAACAAAACCTTAATAAAATATCCCTTCAAGGACCTCCTTAGTGTGTAATTTTTTGAAATGCGGATGAATCCATGGAGCATATATTCATCTCTTTTCTGAATGAAGTGAGCCTCTCGAATTTGGTATTCCAATCTCTTGGTATCAACTATAGATGGCGGGGAGTATTAGCTGAGACTGCATGGAAGGATTGGTGTCAGCAACGAAAACCCATAAAATTTTGGAAGCTTTCAAGTCTCATTTGTTGGACTATATGGATAGAGAGGAACAATCTGATATTCAAAGCATGGGTGTACATTCCAGAAAAGCTCGGGGCCAATTTCCTTAATATATATAGACTTATCCCTAATGATTTAAAATCAACGCAATCTCTATTAATTAGAGCTAAAAATATAGATCAATCAAAACATTGGGATTATTTTGATGGTTCTACAAATTCAAATAGAAGTGGAGGAGGTGTTATCTTATACATTAGCACAAATCATTATTTCCAAATGAGCCATGGTTTTGGGATAGGCTCCAACAACTTCGCTAAATTAATGATTCTGAAACTATTTCTATTATTTGTGCCTGAGAAGGGTTGCAAAAATATACAAGTATTTGGAGACTCAAAACTTGTCATTGATTGGTTCAATCACACAACACTATGTCACACACACACTCTGCATAATATTTTAGAGGGGGAACATCTTCTTAGAAATCAATTTCATGACATTATCTGTTCTCACATTTACAGGGAGAGGAATTCCATATCTGATCAAATATCCACGGAAGGCGTGTAGCAGATTTTAGGAAAATGGTTGATTTAGGAGCATTGTGGGGAAACTTAATACCAATAATACCGCTTTCCTTTTGCATATTATTAAATAAAGTCAGCAAAATAGTACAAAAATAGTTTTTATGCTTATTGTTAGTATGAATCTTTCGTCGTAAAAGACCACTTTAGCTATGCATAACAAATAGCCCTAACATCGATTATCGCTGCCAAATATCTTTAAACCTAAAATCAGGTGATCCAAATAATGCTGCACAAATCCAGATCTAAGCATAAAAGACATTAAGCAGATAAATTAAAATGTGGCTCCATACATCCAATAGACAAGACAAGAACAATGTATTTGAAAGAATTTTTTATATTATATTAAAAGGGGGCACCTGAGAGGAAAACAAGAAAGGTGTTTTCCGGTTCTCCTCAAAGGGATGGGTTCTTGACAGTCCTCAACATTTCAGATCTAAAATTTCTCTCTCTTGTTGGTGTAGAAAACCCAGACAAACATAGAGCTCAATGGGAGCTCACAAGAAAAAATGGAGAAAATGTGACCAAGTGTATAGATCCAGAGTGATCTAATCCAATCAAAGGTGACTAATGAATGGGGAAAACCCTTCTATTTATAACAAAATATTAGGGCAATCTAGAACTTGGTGCATGAATAAAATATTATTAATCAAATTCTAGAACCACCTTTTAGGACTATTTTATTATATTTGTTGGAGGGGAAAGGATTTTTGACTTGGGTCAATTCTTTTATTTATAAATAATAAATAAATAAATGATTTATTTACTATTTTTAAAAAATGGTGGGAATATAATTAAATAAATAATGATTTATTTAATTATTTATAAATGATTTAGTCAAATTTAACTAGGAATATTATTTAAATAATGATTTAAATAACTTATTCCTAGGAAATAATCAAATAAATAATGATTTATTTAATTAATTTCCTTGTTTTGGGTTAAATATGACCGGGAAAAATCAAACAAATGTGGATTTATTTAATATTTCCTCATGGGGTTTCCTGTATAGACCATAAACAACTTAATAAAGGTGTTTTACTAAGTTATTTTTCATAGTGAAAGCAATTTTACTTAGGGTAAAATTGGTCTTACATGGTGTACTTAGGTCCATCTAATAGTAACAGGTTAGATGACCAAAAAATGGTGTAACAGATTACCCCCCAACGTACGAGTGTTAGGAGCAAATCGTATGACCGAAGTACGTTGTAAGAACTCAATCACTAGACATCAAGAGGGAAGTCAGAGAGAGAAATGTAAGGTAGTCTAATGTGCTAAAGGACTAGACCCTGAGGAGACGAGACTTCTAGGTGTCTCTATTTTATGAAGTGGTACCTATGCGAAAGGTGGTAGGGGAGGCATACCTATGCCCGCCGAGACAAAGTACAAAATAATAGTATGTCCAGTAAACAAGGAACCGAACTATAAAGTACATGCTGGCATAAATACAAGCCAGAAAATAGAATGATGAATCCCACATACATGCTGTGCCTGGAATAACAACCAGGACTTATACAATAATATTTTAGTACCTGAGATACAAATACACCCCAAATTCCCCCTATACACGGGGAAGGGCTCGCAAAATCTGACTGATACATGCAAATCGAAAAAGCGCTGCAAGCGGCTGTGGCCGACATCATCAAATGTAAGGAGCTGCATCAAAGGCTGAAATGAAGAAGTCATCTGGACATGTGGGGGGCTACCTGCAGGGCCACCCCCTCATGAGGGTTGAGACATCTCACACACATCTGGGAATCACCAATAGTTGCTGCTACATCACTGGACCATCAAGTATACGGATCGCGATCATGTGGACAGGAGCTCGAACCAAGGTACACCGCCCTGTAGACCTGGCTTCTGGAGTAAATGAGATGATGTCGACAGAAGGAGGTTCGCCGTAGGAGAGGCAATAAGGGGTCCCCAACTAAGGCGCGAGAGAAAATAGTGGAGCGACGAACAGACAGACACTAATGATGATGATCAAATGAGGGATACTGAGTAGCGGATGGACGACTTCCCTTGTTAGAGCATAAAGGGCACGAATGGCTTGGCAGCGACTGACACAATATAATGAGGGATAGGGGACAATGGTACTGAAGGCCATAATGTGCAACACGAGAGAGGGACCAAGTAATGAAGGATGGAGGACTATAGCAGGATACGAAGGGACGCGAGATAGACTCCATGACTGATGATGACTCAACTCAGATGCGCTAAATAAGGGCGACTCGATGGTGCTGCCACACAGTAAAGGTCCAATGGGGAACCATAAAAAACATGAGTACAATAGGGTATCTCATGAAAAAAATCAACATGAACAAAGACAAGTAAGGAGGCAAAGTGGTGCCCCAAGTACAAGTGTTGTAAGTGGAGACATTTGATTTGGAGGAGAGCTAAATAGACCCTTCAGGGAAAAAATGTGTCTGAGTGAAGTATCAAAAATTGAAAAAATAATAGATACCCATTTGAGTGCTCGGTGAGATCTTTCCAACGGTGTAGATGGTGTGTTAAACGAGGCTACGGTTTGGTCGCAATAGGCGAAATAAAAAACAAGGGTTTTTCTTATAATAAGGCATTTTCCCTCCAAAATCATTCACTTTCTTGTGTAGCAGTGGTGAATGTGGAGAGGAGGGAAGGCCCTAAATATTGCGGCAATCATGGCGGACAAACCGACTGTTGGAATCGCGATCCGTCAGTTGCAGGTAAGAGGCCTAATCCGACTCTTTTTTTTTATGGATTCAAAGTTCAGATTAGGGTCTTAAATCTCAGTAAGTGCTCCTACTTCATCATTACGGCCGGGTCGCACTTTATGGGGCAAAAACTGCGACCTGGGACGTAGGTTTGGGCCTTAAAAGTGCGACCTGGCCCAGGATTTGGCCAAAAAGTGCAACCTAGTAGATGGAGGTGGTTTCAGTGCTGGTATGGGTTGAGATTCAGTTTTGGTGTGAGTGAATTAAATTTTCTTATCTGTAGACTAACAAAGATGATCGTTTTGTGGATATATGGTAGATATACGGATTAATTGGAGAGAGAGAGACCTAGGTACATTACGGATGGAAATCCAAGCGGATGAGGGTGTCTGTCGTGCATTGGCTAGGTTTGGGGCTCTGAAATTTGTGGAGAACCCTTTGATGAGGGCTAGGAAGCCCTTGTTGGACCGGATTTTCAGTGATTGGGATCCAGATCATGAGGTGTTTATAGTGCAGGGGTACAGGATTGAGCTGAGAGTCTAGGATCTGTATTTCCTGACTGGTCTCCCACCATTAGGGATGGTGGGAAATACACAGCCAGTGTTACCACGGGGGTGTAACATCATGGAGTTCGTTGAGTGACATTGTCAACCAGGTGTCCGAGTCAAAGGGACTTCGATATCGATTGGGGATCTAGAGAGGTTGGAGACTCGGGTAGTGGCAGCAGCAGTGTTGCGGATCTTGGGCAACCAGGTGTTCCATCACATCACTGGAGGGAAGATGATGATTGTAGAGAGTGTGTTGAGTGGGACCTACTATGGGTGGGCCTAGATGATGTTGGTGTCAGTGAAATGATAGTTGTCGCTATGTAAGTGGCAAGTGAATCATGATTGTGCATATGGGATTGTATTGTGCTCCTTCTTTTTTGAGAAGATCTCGACCTTACGACCTCGTGTAAAACTACCTGATGGGGGTCTGAGAGAGCCCCAGATGCATCGGTGGGGATGACTACTGTGTAGAGGAGGAGGAGGGGCGGTCGGACGGGTGTTCCAACCAGAGTTCTTCGCCCATTGGGATAAGATGCCATTGTACATAGACGACTATCCCTATAGTGGGATGAGTTATTGGGGAGATCCGGACTTGCCGCTTCCACCTGGTCGAGTATGGGGGCCTGATGGTAAGTGACAACTAACTAATCTGTTATGTGCATCAGAAAGTTTATGAATAGTATTCATGGTACTGACCCTTATACTTTTTGGAATGCAGATATAGCTCTGGTAAAACCGGCTGGATATATGGGACGACCTGCAGCAGCTAGAGCTACAGGTGCAAGTGGATCAAGAACAGCACAGAATGAGGATATGGCCACTCTATTGGAGGAAATTGATCGTAGATGTGAGGGGCTGTTGACCGATGTGTCGAAGCGTGGTTGACAGGATTTAGATGACCAGTACATAGAGCTATGTATTGGGCTACCCTCGGAATGGCAAGGTATCATGCGACGCATGGAGATGGCCGGTCAGACTGTGCGCGAACTACGAGCTGTGGGAGCAGAGCCATTGGCTCGGGATCCACTAGAGAGTGATTAGATGTAGGGCAGGTGGTGCCCCCTAGTGTGTATGTAGGGGCAAGTGGTGCCCCCCAGTTTGGTAGTTTTGTTTTTGTAACATGCTATGGGCATGTCATATGTTTTAGTGTAGATGGACTCTAAAAAACATGTTATATGATATATATTATGTATATGCATTGTGTTGACGGTGTGAAATGTTATTGTCTTGTGTGTGATAAATGCCAGTCTAGAAAATGATTTGCAATTCTATCTACATAGTGATTTTGACTTCTAGGTACATGGTTGAAAGTAATGAATCTAAAATCACGTATCAAAAATTTCACTCGTAAATATTGTCTAAATAGGATAGGGTTATGCACACGATAGACACCATTGAGTTGTAAAACAAGAAGCAGGGAATCTAAATGAACGTGCAGATGGAGGATGCGATGAGATAGGGCATCGGCTAAGAGACCATGTACTGCATCATATTCGGCCTGATTATTGGTGTCATTACCAATGTAGACCCCATTCGACAGAACGAGGGTATGCAAGGGGGTAAAAATGGCCCAGGTGGCTAAAGCGAGATTCCGGGAGTAGCGACTGGCCCCATCGGCATAGCCAATATAATATGTGGACGAGAGGTTCGGCAAAATAGTGTCACAAGACAAAAAATTGGAGAAAGGAGAAAAATGAGGGTAGTGTGAGTATAGGGTAGACATCAAATGGATACTATGGGAGGGAGTAGTCTGGTTAGGATGGCTAGGACTCATATATTGATTAGAGGGTGATGAATGAGAACAATGGGAGGAAAAGCGAGAGCTCATGTTGCGACGGACATCATAGATGCAGATGGTATCCTCCTGGTGATGAGAGGAAAGGGAGAGGTCGAGGAAACCACATGATGCTGCAAAGCTACCTAAATCATCAGCATGGGAAGAAAGGCGTACATACGGAGCGTCACGGGAGATGACGAAAGAACAAGTAAAAATATGGTCAAAGCATGTAGAGCCCAAGAATGTTGCTTAAGGGGAATGAAGCGAAATAGACGGAGTGGATTCGGAGGGAATGTATTCCGAGGATCGTGTGGAGGATGATAGGTATAGGAGGGGAGCAGCAGGTTCCGACATCTCAACATCGAGGGGAGGAATGTCAATGGTAGCGGGGGGATCCTCGAGTAAGCCTGACGCATACTGAGCAAGGATGGGAGAGGCAGATTGATTTTGTTCGACCTCGTACTTGCGAATGACCTATAAAGAGGCTCGGTAATGCGTGAGGTGAGGACAATGGTGAGAATAATGGCCATGGACACCACACAGAGCACAGGGTTTGTTGGTGCAAAGAGTCTTTGGGTTCTTGGCTGCAGACGAGGCAGAAACAGAGGTTTCAGGGACCGTAGATTCAGGGAACATGACCTTAACCATGGGTTGGATACGGGGCAACTTAGGATAGTTATGGGTGGCATGATCGACACCATCACACAAGGCACAAGGCTTGGTGGGTGGAGGAGTGGTAGGGTCAGGTGCGGTGGCCTTGTCTTTGGATGCCCCCTTGTGAGTATTTCGTTTCTTGCCTGTAGCTGTCACAGCAGGAGAAGGGTCCTGTTGAGGTGCGGTTGGCACTGTAGCGACGGGAACTGGTTGAAATGGTGTCAAAGCAAGGTATGGTTTGGGGTGACCTGGTGGGGTAGCGGTTGGAGGGTCAAGGTACTAGACGGGAATGCCCAGGGTCAAATTAGGGAGGGAAAGGGTGGCCATGATGGGGACCGAATAGACTCTGGGAGGGGGAGCAAGGAAGGGTATCTGACCAACAGGGTAATGGCTAGGAGGGGCAGTGCCAAGATGGTTAAGAATTGGGGGAACCGACCCAGGAGGGTAGAGAGGCTCATGGGTACCAGCTGTAGGGGAAGGGCCAGCATGAAGAGGTCCAATTGGCAGTGGTGAAGGGCTAGGAGCAGATGGCAGTGGGTGAGGTTGAGGTTGCTGACTAGCTGAAGCGGGCCACTTGAGGTAGGCCTGAGACGATTGCATCATGCAAACATTCACTGAGTTGGCATCAGAGACAAGAGGAAGAGGAATACTAGGGAAGGTTCCAAGCAAGGAGGAGTCTTTGTAGACGCCAGGGGAAACATTAGTCAAAGACTCGACAGTTGGCATTTCAGATTTTGACTGGGATTTGGAAAGCAATGGAAGTAGGAAGGGGGGGATGGTCAAACTGACGGGCTTCAAAAATAATCAATTGGTCATCACCAGGATCTACAGCACCCATGGAAGATAGTAGAGCCTTCCTTTGATAAGGACATGACTGGAGGAGTTCTAGTGTTGAAATGGTAGCAAGAGATTGGGCCAGATCATCTACTATGCTATATGAATGGGTAGCTTGACCAGAGGCATCATTTCGGCATAATGGGCCCTTAGGAATCTTGGTATGAACTTCATCTTTGGGCAGAGGGATTTGCAAGGGACCATTAGGTGTCGACAGAGGCTCGGTAGGACATGAAGATGGGGACTGGGAGACAAACAGAGCGGGAGGCGTGGAGTACTGACGAGACCGAGTTTGAAGGTTAAGGTCGACGGTGTGAGGTTGGTTAGAGGCCATCATGATAATCTGGTAATCGGAGGAACCAGAAGAGGAAGACTGAGTGGTTACCGGGGCATGAGGTGGTTGAGTAGCCACGAATCCTTGTTGAGGGAAAGGATCAGTAAACACAGCGGGTTGAGAAGTATCCGTATTGGAAGGGACAGTAGGGGAAGAATGTTGCCCCCGGACGATGTCCTGAGACTCCCACATCTACCGCATCTGTGGTAATCAGGGACAATCATTAGTGTAATGACCATAAACACCGCAACACGAACAGGGCTTATTGGTGCGAAAAGGCGTCTCCGGCTTGGGATGGGAGCCTTGTGGCTCGTTAGCGGTGTGATAATCAATACTTGGAGGATTAGTTCCACGATTACCAGAGGCAGATTGATTACCTTTCCTCTTTCTTTGAGAAGGAAGAGGATTAGTCACGCCCTGCTGTGCAAAGACTTGCCCTGGAGGGGGAAGTAAGTGCGTCTGCGAGGGTTGAAGAGGCAAGGGAGGGAGAGGTCCAAATGCTGGAGGAGCTAGGACACCGGTTTGTGGGTAAGGATCAGGGTTAGGGTGGGCAACATTGAGGTAAGCAGGAGGGTGGGAAAAAGGAGGAGGTATGCCATATCCTGGATACATGCTACCTGGAGGGGGAATAGTGTTGGAGGTGCTGGCCCCTCCAGGAGGGAAACCATAGCCCATAAGAGGTGGAGTAGCGGTATGTGAAAGAGCGCCAACGATACCATCGACAGAGTGAGATGCCCCCAGGGCATTAGCACCACCGGGTTTAGGGAGGTCAGGAAGGACTGTATAAACATAACCAGATTGAGCATAGATAAGGTCATATGTCAAGGCTATTTGGAGGGCGGCTTCTTTGATTTGAGGGAAATTGGAGGCGACATCTTTGCCAATGGGAGGTAAGAGAGAGCGAAGGAACCAGTCCATATAAACCCGATCTTCAAATGGAGGAGCGTGACATAGGCTTCTTCTTCGCCGCCATTCTTGGACATGAGCGGAAAGGCGGGTCGAAGAGGATTGATGGAAAGAAGTTAAAGCTTGGTACCAGTGTCGTATCGGAGAGGTAGCTGGAAATAAGATAAAAAGGCTTGGTAATGGTCGCAAAAGTGGTATGGGAGAAGGTGTCCTGATCAACATACCATTTAGAAGCTTCGCCGATAAGCGTGCATTGGAACAATCTAAGACAGATAGAGTCGACAGTAATGGAATTGGAGGAACACCACATATGGAAAGATCAGATATGGTTGGAGGGATATTCACTAGCAAGGCCTTCAAACTTGGGAATGTCGAAGGGGAGCTTGGTTGGCATAGCAGGCCAACTAACATCGTGGCGGATAGGATCATTGATCAGCTGATTGAAGTCGTGGAGACTGAGACCGGCCATATAAGGGAGCAAAGGGGCAATCAAGGTAGGTCCCGTGGTGGTTCCGCTAGTAATAGACCCAACAGTGGGGTTGCTAGCATTAGGTCCCGAACTAGACATGGTGAAGGTAATAGGGGGAGAACCAGAAGTAGGGGGAAGAACCCAAACAATTAGAATAAGAGTCGAAGTGCGGACTCGGGGGAGGACTTACTCGATGACGATGGGAAGGAGGAAGTTGATCAACCGGAAACTGAGGGTGAAGGCCAAAAAGTCTTCGGGATAAGCGCCTTGGGGGTGCAATGATGACGGGAAGAAGAAAAACTGACAAGGGCAAGGAGGGACAAAATCAATTGAGGTTAATGTCGAAACATGGGCAGATAGGTGCAGTGTCAATTGATTTTAAAATCTTTTCCAGGCGGTGTTAAATAGGCTCTCCTTCACTTAGGGTCAATGTGTGGCGTGTGTTGATTTTAATTTTTTAAACCCAGAAGTTTTGAGAGTAAAACAAAAATTTGTGCTGCATAACTGAAAATAAATCTGCAAATAACAGTATATAATGCTAAAATAACAGAAAATTAACAGCTAACAAGGCATCTATCTAACCCAAGAAGGTGGGCCTCTCAAAACTAGTCTAAAAAGAGGGAAAAAATCTAGGCAAAGCACACGAAAAAAGAGGCCGATAGATCTAAGGTCAGGAGAGACAGGGAGCTAAAGGATAAGTCTGCTGGAAAGAGGTGTAGAGAACAACAAGGAGGCAGAGGCAAGGTTGCTATAAAAAAGAGGGGAAATCAGCTAAAGCGAGGAGGGACGAAGAGGTGGTCCTAGAGGTAAACCCAAAGAAAAATATATGAGGTGATTTGAAAGGGATAAGAGCTAATCAAAAGGGATCTGAAAAGGAGGTATCAGATCTGAAAAGAAGGTTGAAACTCTAGAAATTCAGACGTCTGAAATAGCGAAAACTCGCCCACCAAAAGTGGAGGGTACTAAAGCCCAAAGGGGAAATATTCCCACTTAGTTGAGTGAAACAGATTAGAAACAGGGCTAAATGGGCAGAGACAGAGGCTGGAAAACCCTGACAGAAGCTTCAGACAAACCCAGAAAAATTGCTGGAAAAATGTAGAAACAAAGTGCAAGTCATAGGTTCTGACCTGTTTTCAGTCCAGGTCGCAGGTTTGGGGCAGAAAAGTGCGTCCTCAGGTCCAGGTCGCATTTTTTGGGCCGATAAGTGCGACTTGCAGATTCGGGTCTCTCAGTGGCAGATTTCAGAAAAAATTGTCATCTTAGCTGCGGCTGATGTCTGTCACTTGCGCAATAGGGCCAGAAACACACAGATGTTAAAAATATGAATGTTTGAGGGTTTTAGAGGTGAAAAACACCATGAAAATAGGAAAACCAAAAAACTGAAGAGAAACCCTAGGGTCTGAAATAGCTGGATATGCAGGAATATATAAAATGACAGCGGTCGCAAAAGAAAACCCATGTGGAGTCGCCAATTGTTAGTATGAATCTTTCTTCATAAAAGACCACTTTAGCTACGCATAACAAATATCCCTAACATCGATTATGGCTGCCAAATATCTTTAAACCTGTAATCAGGTGATCCAAATAATGCTGCACAAATCCAGATCTAAGCATAAAAGACATTAAGCAGATAAAGTAAAATGTGGCTCCATGCATCCAATAGACAAGACAAGAACGATGTACTTGAAATAATTTTTATATTATATTGAAAAGGGGGAACCTGAGAGGAAAACAAGAAAGGTATTTTCCGGTTCTCCTCAATGGGATGGGTTCCTGACAGTCCTTAGCATTTCAGATCTAAAATCTCTCTCTCTTGTTGGTGTAGAAAACCCAGACAAACATAGAACTCAATGGGAGCTCACAAGACAAAAATGGAGAAAATGTGACCAAGTGTATAGATCCAGAGTGATCTAATGCAATGAAAGGTCACTAATGAATGGGGGAAACCCTTCTATTTATAACAAAATATTAGGGTGATCTAGAACTTGGTGCATGAATAAAATATTATTAATCAAATTCTAGAACCACCCTTTAGGAATATTTTATTATATTTCTTGGAGGGAAAAAGATTTTTGACTTGGGTCCATTCCTTTATTTATAAATAATAAATAAATAAATGATTTATTTACTGTTTTAAGGAAATGGTGGGAATATAATTAAATAAATAATGATTTATTTAATTATTTATAAATGATTTAGTCAAATTTAACTAGGAATATTATTTAAATAGGATTTAAATAACTTATTCCTAGGAAATAATTAAATAAATAAGGATTTATTTAATTGATTTCCTTGTTTTGGGTTAAATATGACCAGGAAATATAAACAAATATATGTTTGTTTATTATTTCCCTTTGGGGTTTCCTGTTTAGACCATAAACAACTCAATAAAGGTGTTTTACTAAGTTATTTCACATAGTGAAATCAGTTTTACTTAGGGTAAAATTGGTCTTACATGGTGTAATTGGGTTCATCTAATGATAATAGGTTAGATGACCAAAAAATGTTGTAACACTTATATATGGAGAAAGGGATCCCTTTCGACTACTATGATGAATTAATTATTTGGTAAATTTTTGGCTCTTAATATGGTGAGTTATCCTCTATGTAACATTTTCTAACAATATACTATTTTTGATATATTATGATAGAATTAGATTCATAGTTGGTTCTTAATGAATTGATATGCATATTAATGTGGCTATTACATGTGATTTTTATCTTTACTTTAACAAAAATTAGGATGTTTCCTTGGGAAAAAAGGATATAAACTTGAAGCTTCTAGTTAGTTCCATAACTCTAATCATGCATGGATCTAAAAAATAAGTGTTTATGAAAGTATAACATTTTAGCCAATTAATAACAACATTTGAATCCCCTACCACTTATATGTTTATATTTCTGAAGTGACACAATTAAAATGACTAGCATAAATAATTGATTTGTATTATTTTAGTACTTGTTAGGTAGTTGAATTTTCATTCATAGACTAAATTATTCATTCATGTTAGTCACTTTTAGTTGTACTACTTATACCTTGTCATATATTTTAACCCAAGACTAAACTAGTCATTTATGTTAGTCGTTTTTAGTTTTAGGACTTATTACCTATTTGTATATTTTAACCCAATACTAAATTAGTAATTTATGTTAGTAGTTTTTAGTTAGGTTACTTAAGATTTCCATTTTTGGTAGTATTTAAGTTGGAAAAGATATGGTGACTAACTTTCTTAGTCACCTAGTCACTAATTTCTAATTTTTTACTAATTATTTGGTGGGAAGCCAAAAATCAAGAGGGCATGAAGATACATTGTAAGTTATTATCTTCTTGGAATGATTTTGTTGTTGCATTAAGAAAATTTTTTATCCATTAGCATACATGAATGAATCTATAATGGATTTGAAAATTTTTACGAAATTAAAGGTTCAAAGTGTGCAAAGTTATAATGAAGAGTTTAGAAGGAGAGCATTGATATTGGGTGTAGTTCTGTCATATCAAGACACTTTGCTGAAATACATTGGAGGTTTCCATATATTTTTTGAGACACACTATTCTCATGTTTAACCCTAAAAGTTGAGATGAAGTTTGTGTACATGCCACAAATCTATAAGCAATAGAGAAACATGTTTTAGATGAGAAAAGTGAGAGTTCCCTTGAGTCTGGAGAAAAACGAAAGGATAAGTTCAAGGGAAAAGGAAAGAAGAATGATTCCATCAAGATAGAGAAAGGAAAAATTACATGAAAACATTGTTCCAAAGAGGGCCATGATTAAGATCATTGCTGGAAACTTCATCTGGAGATGAGACCCAAAAATTTTAAAAAGAAGGAGAAGGAGAAGACAATTGCAACTACACAATAGGATTTAGGTTCTGATTCTAGATGAAACCCAGATCATAACCATGTGTTTTTAAGTCAAGGAAATTGCATGTAGTATTTCTTCAATTTGTCTTAATGATACTCAAAATGAAAAAAAAGAATTGAGATTTTCCATATTAGAGTTATTTTAAAGCATACCAAGCTAGAAACGTTGTTTGACAGTGGTTCACAATCAAATATTATCTCAGAAAACATTGTCAAGAAGTTAAGTTTACACACCATCATTCACCCTAAACGTTATCCTGTAGGTTTGTTATGTGAGAATGCAAAATTGGAGGTGACAAGGAAGTGCATAGCTAGATTTGTAATCACTGAAAAATTTCTTGATGAGGTTAAACTTGATGTAGTTCCACTTCATATTCATGGTATTGTTTTTGGAAGCCCATATATTTATGATAGGAGAGGAAATTTTCATCACCATTACAACAAATAACATTTTTTCAAGAATGGGATTGAGTAAATTGTCAGAGCGCGTAGAAACAAAATGAGTTTCTTGCTTATGAATGTTGAACAAATGAAGAGAATTGTTAATGCTATTAAGAATTTTTCAATGCTAATGTTCAAGCACGATGATGTTGAGAATGAAGCCTTTCAAGGACATGAGTCAAATTTGAAATATGATTTCATTGAGGTCTCTAATGAATGTGATAATATGTTTTAGGAGTCTAACATGTTTTCTCCTAAAAGAGGTAAACAATATGAAGTGAATTTGGAGCAGGATGAATCATTTTTTAACGTTGGTGTGAACAAGATGCCAGTATTAAAGAATGCAGGGGTGAAAGAGCAACGTAAAAGAAATTTGACAAAGAGGAAATTTGTTTGAAAAAATCTTCTTGTGGGTTGCATAATATTTTGGCTTTTAAAAGGGATGGTGCATTGCAAAGGTGATCACATTTGGTCAAGAGTTGATCCAAGTGCAAGGCTAGACGATGTAAGCATCATCATGATGATAATGTTCAATATGAGAATACTTTTAAATTGCATAAGTTTCCTTTGATTGAAGACCACAGAGGGAATGTGCATATTCCCTCAAAGGTGTTTATTTGTTTTTAATATTCTGGGAAATTACAGCAAGATGGCCAGTATGACAAGAAGAAAAGGATTCCAAAATCGGGGAAAATGATGTACTTTCATGAAAATCTCAAACTGAAAAATTGAAGAAATGTTCAATGGATTAAGATTTTAAGGGTGAGGGAGTTGTACCCTCATCTATTTGTTGATTGATAATGAGGTTTTGGAGGTCCAAAATCTTCCAGTTGGGAGGAATGATCTGGTGGGTCAGTTTAGTGCTAAAAATTTAAAGTGATCGGATTTTCTCGAAACTAACGCCAAAGAAAAAATATCATTGCCCTAAATCCAATGCAACTTGTTTCACTCAAATATAAATTTGGATGCTCCTTACATTACATTCTATTAGATTTGGGAAAGGACTAAAATTTTTGGGAAAACAGTTGTAGGTACACCCAGTCAACTTTCTGTACGCTGACTCGGCATATGATTATGCATATGACTATATTTCGGTTGGAAAATCATTAGTTGCCTTTTTCCTAATTCCAATTGGTTGTGGAATGGTGAGATTTTATTGGTTAATGTGTTTTTGAGGTGTCTCAATGAGGAACTTCCACGCTAGCCAATCGGTGGTTGCCACATGGCATTCACTCATTCGTTCAAAATTTTGTTTTAGGCTAAGCTTCCTCCACCAAAATCAAAACAAAGACCTCAAAACTGGCAACAAGAGTCTTTATCACCTCGACCATGGTGGTTCTTATGATAGTATGGGCATAAAATTTATTTAAATTTTCTGAGGGTATGCAATGGGGGTCGGGACCAAAGTTAACCCATAACCCCCTATCCACCCAACTCAGACGACGTGGTGCAAAACCATGGGTTTGGGGTTAACCGTAGACCCAAATATATGATATAATGATATTACAAAGTTTAAAACATATATTAAAGCATGGAAGGAAATTATTCATACACGAAAGTCATAATCCAAAGTTTTGAAACCACGTGATACTCGACGGTAAATACAAAGTTCCAAACCATATGATATATGGTATATCCAAAGTCTATGGCTCTCAATAGTTTTATAAACCAAAGTTTGAGTGCAGATATTTATGCAAGTCAACGCAAACCACATGGGATTACTCACACGGTAACCGTCGAGCGAAGGTTAAGTTTTATGCCAAATCCTAAGTCTAGAGCAGATAAGTCTGGAACACCGATGGTTAGGGTTCTAATGCGAACATGACGCAGTCCTAAAACCATTTTATGAAATGGCTTTCATTGGTCTATGTGTAATGGAGGGAGAGGAATATTCTCTCGGCAGGGTTCCCACAACCCAAGCCCGACCATAAACTACACTCAAACCACATTTAAATGTAGAGTTTAGTTAATGTTTAACGTGTTTGGAGTTCAAAGAAAGCCCACATCCAACACATAACAACACGCCACTTGGCATTCTTTTATTATGTTTAAGGATGACCAACTCAAGTTAAGGAAGCGAGAATTTTCACCCGGTGTGACGGTAATCTCTTCGGTGCGGGGTGAGTTTGTCACTCCACATGGCCACAAAACGCTGAATTTTTAGAATAGATTGCAGGAGATAGTGAATTATAAGACAGTTAGTGGAAAACCTTCTATGGAGCATAACACAGTCAGTTTTTGACCTTTTTGAGTGTATAAAGAGCCTAGTTTTGAGCTTTTTGGACTGTTTTGGAGCCATTGGAAACATTGGTTTAGCATTCTCAACAATGTAGCCCGATGTAAACACATATTTTTGAGCATAATGAAAGAGGCCCAACATTGGAAGTTGGACCATGATATGTAGCCAAGGAGGGGTGAAATCCTTCATCATTTGTTCTCTTTTGTATACTGTTATCGTACTGATGTCTTATTTATTTTCTACAAAACTAAGTTTTAAAGCATGCTAAATTGTTAATGAATCTAACATAATTGACTAAAAACCGTAATCACTTCACTTGAAATTTGTACCATAAAATGTTAATATTTTATATATAGATCATATATCAATAGATATATATATTAATATACAAAAATTTTATGTATTTGTTTCATTATATGATAATATTATCATTAAAGTATCTATACATATAACATTAATCCATGCAAGAATTATACTATTATAAATGATTATCATGGTAAAATATCTTTAATAATCACATAATAATCTTACATGTGAAAGAAAATATCAATAAATAATAATGCATATAAAAATATAGAACCTATATTTAAAATGAATACTCACACAAACTGTGAAATCTCATCAAGTGAAACTGAAAAGGTTGTGTTCAACATTTTTTCTACACAATATGCTTAACCACTAGCAATATTGTTAGTTCTGAACCATTTGATACACCTCGCTCACAAATTACATTCAAATTCCACGTAGCTATTCGCCTATTATAAAATTTAAGCATCCATCTATCCCTTCCTAACTTTATACTCTATTTTTGTGATTGGTTTTGATTGGAATTTAGATTTTCTTTTTAATCAAAGTTAAACATGAAACACATTCCAATATTTTAGGGTTTCTTAAAGTATGGCTTAATTCATAATATTTTTCACTAATATGTACTCCTAAATATATATAAAAACAACCCAATTATCTTACATATAATGAGATGCACATAAAGTATAGATTTTACTTGGAGTAGTTTTACTTCAACAATATTTTAAGGAAATAGTGATATAACGAGGTAAGAAAAAAAATTGATTGTTTTCATTTATAAATCATTATTTCTAGGGAAATAATTTTCATTTTTATGTGATCCAGGTGGAAGATGTCTTAAACATTTTAGGTAAAAATATTTTAACTTGGTTGGAATAAATTAAAATAAAGGAATAAGTTATTTTACAAAATTACTATGGACTCAACTATGGGCCAATTAATATAGATTTCCGTTTATTGTAGTGTTGTTATTAAAAGAGAATTTAGAAAAATGGAAATGGTAAACCAACTTAGAATAGAATAAAAGGGGCTCAAAGTCATCAAGAGAAGGTATTTTTTTATGGATGGTCCAAACTTTTGTGCATTACTGTTAGGCGGAATGATGATGTCCATTTTAACTAGGTCATTGGCAATGGTGCCCAAATTGACCTATAACATATTTCCCCCTAAAGCATGAAGTCAAAATAATAATAAAAGTATTTTTGAGTGAGGTGCTTTACACTGTGATGGGTTGGAGCTGAAGCGGAGTGGCGACCTGCATCAATCTTACAATACATTACATCATGATATATCCTCTTGATCACGAATTGTTCAGGTAAGCAATTCCCATGATCATCACGTAAACTATCTAATAACATGTACATAGTTCAGAAAGTCATCTACATTAGAATGTTGCCCAATACAGACATGCCTAGAGATATAGGCCCATGTTCAGATGAAAATCTACATGTAAGGTCATCGTATGGATGGTGTGTATAAAAAACCTGAAATTGCAACCCAGATGGTTGAAATTAGATCCGAGGTCTTCTTATCTTGTTCACTCGATCATTCGGGTATAAGTCTAGCCATGCGAATATATGATTTTTAGTCTAACATGGTAAGACATCGTTTGACTACCAGATAATGATGTGAGCTGCTACCAAATGCAAGAGAACCACCATTGATGTCAATGGCCATCAAGGTACTTCAGTACATTTCATAATGCATGAATAGATGATTTCATGTCGAACACCAAAAAAAATCTTTCAGTAAAAAATCCAGAAGTGAGGATCTTTTTGATGTTGTAACAAGGCTCATGGTACTGGAATATAATGTTTCTAAGTGAACTTCCTAGATGATGATTTATTTTCAACAGGAAGCCACTTTATTGTGAAATTAGAGTTACTAATTTCAGAGACAAAGGATTACTTGATATAGCAATGTTCAGGGATGAATTTCATGAGAATGGAGGTTTATGAGTATTGGAGAAGGATGAGTACTCACTGGATGACTTCTCTTGAAAATATCGGCGACACAGAGATAAGTTGGCATCGTTGACCCAAAACCAAAGTGAAGGTATGATGAATCATAGGTATGAATGAACCGTCAAGAATATTACCCAACCCCAACGGTCACGGTGATGGAGTGAAGTGTCATGTTCAAGAGCAACCTGCTATCGTAAAAATTTCTGTTCACTTTCCTAAATTTTCCCTGGTCATTTTTCGACCAATACCTCTTTATTTTTTAACAAGCTTGAGGAGGATAACATATGCTTGATCTATAATTCAACCCTTTGGGTGAACAATGTATCGCTATTTAATAAATTAACAATTCTAGTGATGAATGAAACTCGATTCATGCCAAGATCGACAAGCCCATCGCTATTTTATGTTTTAACGAGCCTAATGATAGTGAAAGCCCTGTCCTTTTTCATATTTAGAGAGTTTGAAAAAGAGGACGAAAAGAAAACTCCATAAGTAATTTTTCGTAAAGTTGTCGCTCAGATCCGAAAAAGTGTAAAATAATATCTGAGAGAACCTCTTTAGTCATGTTTGACAAAGGTATTCCTTTTTCGTAAATAATCTATCTCAGTTCGGAAAATGGTTAAACTTATACTGAGTAGATATCAATTAATTTACTTTTATGAGATCAAAAAGACAAGTGCTGGGCAATCTTTTCACATTATAGAGTTTGAAAAGAGCTAAAAGAAGACTCCAAGTATTCCTTTTTTGCTATTATAGAACCTCGAAAAGGAGATAAAAGTGTGCTTCAAGACCTTTTTTGTTTTTTAAAAATCTCGAAAAATAAGGATAAAAGTATGCTTTGTGGTCAAATCATTCTTGAAATAAATGTGCATGACTAATATGCTCATCAGTTGCAAACCGGTTCAGAACAACATCAAATGGATTAAAAATGCTTGTTTCATGATAAAAAAATTGAATAAATCCATAGTCACAGCAATAAATATTCATTGCAAATAATCAGGTGACTAATTAAAAGAGATTTACCATTCATTTTTACCATTTTAAAGTTACCATTTGCATTTTGGATCTCTGAACCTATTTTTGCCCCAGAACTTCAGTTGTTGATTATGCACAATTGGTAAGAATGTTTTGAATTCCCCCTGCAAGAGCACATGTCGAATGCCCCCTACAAGAGAATATGTCCACCAAGCTTCAATTAATTCACCTAAGTAGATTACTAGTTACTGATAGATGGATGGAATGAAGGTTCATTATAGGGAGGATTTGTTTCATTTTTTAATGAGCTTGACACAGGAAAAGAACTATGCTCATTCCCTATTTCATTTTTTAATGAGGTTGACACGGTAAAAGAACTATCCCCAACTCCTTTTTCATTTTTTAATGAGGTTGACACAGTAAAAGGACTATCCTCAAAGGAAATTGTTTCATTTTTTAACGAGGTTGACACAGTAAAATAAAACCATCGTCATAACTTGATTCATTTTTTACAGGACAAGAACCATCTTCATTGTGTAGTTGGACTAGTGAGTGTGTGCTGGAAAAGATGTATTCTAACAGATTCATCATTTAAGGAACTTCATGAACACCACAAATGATATGTTATAACATGCGTTGACGGGTCTTTTCTAGGGTTTTCATTGAATTTTGGAATTTTAGAGGGTAATTTATATGAAATCACTGGCCACCAAGGGGAATAAGTTATGGTACCAGCTTGATATTGCACTGAATATGTGAATAAAATATCAATACATTCAGTACTCATAAGGGAAGAACCAAATAGGATTCCAAATGATGACATGGGTGAAGTCAATGGATGAAACATCGAAGATAAAGCAACAGTAGATGTTGTCTCAGCTGAAATAGATGGCTCAATCTGGGATGTCATCTTAGCCATGGTCAAATGACCCAATTTATACCCTATAAAATCTATGAGAACTCAAAGTGAAACATGATCAACAAAAGAAGAGGAAGGTGATTGAGGAAAATACTTGTACAGGTAAAGCCCCAACCAAAAAATGAGTCAGAGTTAAAGGTGTCTTGTCTTATGGTATTTCTTCAATAAAAATCAAACCAGGTGGGAGAACTTCACCGTTAGGCCAAAAGTATATTTTAGGAGGTTGATTTCGTGATATGGGACACTCAATGGCTACAATAGATTGTGGGGTGACCAATATAGGAACAAATTCTAGTTATTCGACTTTGGGATCAATATTTTCTCCAGTTAGGGAATATAGCAACTGAAATATAAGGGGATGATAGAGCCTATTTCATTGGTCCTAGGGATGATTTCCCGTTTGAAAAATAACAAGTGCCCCCCCAAAGCACGATGGGATTCAGATCAACTTCCAGTTGAACAACATCGGGTTCAGGTGGTATGGTCTCATTGATTGGATGGATCATGACCATAGGTAGCTGTGAGGACTCTGTCTCGATAACAATAGATGAAGAAAGATTTGTAGAAAAAACTTTTTCCAACTCTCATATATGGGAATATGATGCTTCACTAGAGGTACAAATAGTACTTGTTTCGATAGAGTGATGCCGCCTTCACCGACCAGGAGTAAATTCTGATGGTAAAGGTGGTTTCAATGCTAATATACACGAACGACAGGGAAAAAGATTTTATTCTTCCATGATGAATGATTTATTTTAACCAAAAATAAATAAGATAAGTAAAAGGGTAATGTTAGGCAAAAGGTTTACCAAGAAAATGTGAATTGCAGAATACCTCCCGGCGAGCAAAGAAGTACGGGCAAGCAATCTCCCTGAATGTTGTGTTCGATGTATTACAATTTACAAGGCAACCAACTGAGTTCACTATGGATGGATAGCAACATAAATTTTTCCTCCCAAATATACCTGAAGGTACATGGAGGCCCAAGTCCATATTATCGTTGTCTAATGCGAAGCTGCATAGTGAGAGCACCCCTTTATACTTTTCATACTATAAGACCGACCGATATACCCAAAGTTATGTGGACGAGCTATGATATACTTATGTACATGGAATGAGGTATTGCACTTGGAATGTATCGCAGACAATTAGCGACAACTGCTATTTTTTACGATGCCAGAACATGTCTCTAGCCTAGACCTTCTAAATGTTATCGTTATGGTTCCAATGCTTTGTTAGGTAAATTGATGTAAGTTTTAAGTTGACCTTGTTTATCAATTTTCCTTTAAAGGTTCACCGCGATGATGTATTGGAAATTCCTAAAATGCAAAATAAAATGATAAGCAATATTTTAACTTTTAATTTTTTCAATGAGAATCCTAACGACTAGAGGTAAAGAGAAATGAATTTGAGAGCAAGAAATCAAAGAGCACAAACTAAAATGCAGATTTCCTAGTTCTTCCTATGAAAAACACACAACTCACGATATGAAAATGTAGTTTTTTCTTTTTAGTCCCCTTAATGTGAATCCAAAAAGAAAAATATATGCATCAAATAAAAAAAAAAAAATGCTTTCTTCTTTGGGAAATGATGAATTTAACAACAATTTCTCTTTTATGAAAAATGAAGGATGGAATGACAATTTTTCCTATAGGAAATGAAGAATTTAACAAAAAAATTCCTCTATGAAAGAAAATGGATCTAATGCAGAAAAAAAATACTTTGAATTTGATTTGTCAATGATAAAGAAAAAAAGATAAAGAGACATTGAACAAAATTACTTTTCAAAGGAGGAAGAATCAGGTAAAGCCACTAGTCTCTATGAGGCATCAGATAGTTGAAAACACAACAAACAAAAATAAAAGCAAATGCAATGAAAAATTAAATAGGAATTTGGTTGGCTCTAGGGATCAATGTAGTCTCTAAGGGGAGAGAGTGTGTTGCAAAGTACCCTTTAGTGGGATACAATGATATGCAAAGTACTGTGTCCTGTTCAATATTTGTTGGGTGTAGCAGAGAAAAAAAACTCAGGTTTTTTAATGCACTTCTAGTTCAAATTTTAATTCAAAAAGCCTAATCTCTTAGAGTAAATGCTACTGGGTTAATAAAAAGAGGAAAACACACCAAGGATGAAGGGTAAACTCCCCAACGGAGTCGCCAATTTGTTATGAAGAATTATGAATTAGAGATAAAACATTCTTGCATAAATTTGGTGCTATACATTTAGAAAAATAGGTTAAAGGTTTTGGAGATACTTTTCCTAATAGTAAATAGAAACATAGAACAGATCAAGAAACATACTTGGAGTCCAAGTGCTTCCAGTTCTCCTTCTGTCACTCTTCTTGTAGCTTCAAATCCAAGCTAGATTGCCAAAATATTTCTTACAATAATGAACACTAAACAACAAAGACAAAGCAATATACAGATGCCTATTCAATTTCTTTAAGTTAAATCAATGATACATGAACCATATACATCAGATAAGAATTCATAATATGAAAGACATAAGCTTATACATATACATATGTGGGAAAGTAAACAACAATATTTATTAATGGATAGAAGGGGAGGTTACAACCAACGATTCATTTAATGTCACCATCTCCAACATCATCCCAGCCTCATCACAATGAATATCTCTCCAGCAACATATCACTCAAATCAATTCCTCAATTGAAATTCCACCCGGATTTCTCTCCTCAAATTCTTCCTTCTGAAGCACTAGGATGTGTGCTCAATTTATAGATGAGATGAAGGTAGTTTTACAATCAATGACTTTATAATAATAGGAAAGAGATTATCCCAAGCTCAGAGGTATCAAATGGACATATGGATTCAAAGTTTGACACATATGTGCTCTTCTAGAAGGCACTAGCCAAGTGGACATTCTCGAACAATGATAATTTTGCTCCCAATTGACCAATGCACCCTTGAGTGTCGGGAAGTGCTTTGCAGAGCACCCTTGAGTGGATTTTCCTGCATATCCAATGCACTTAGCCCCTTGAGATACTGTGTTGGTGAGATCATAGGTGTTAAAACATATACCTCAAATGTTGGAAACCTTGCAATGGAATTCAGTGATGAGTTGTCTTTGTTCTTTGTCTTAGGGCATGTAGCAACTGAAATGATAGAGGATGATAGACCCTATTCATTGGTTCTGGGGATGATGTCTAGTTTAACCAGGTCATTGGGAATGGTGCCCAAATTTACCTATAACAATTACATTGAAGATAAACTAATAGATATGTCTCCCACTATGCATATTAATCAATCTCTTCTTAATGTGAATTCAAAATCTTTTGTTTATTTTTATACAAATATACATATTTGTAAGAGCACAAGTTAGTCCATGAAATAATTATTGACTAACCATTATTGTGTATGAATTTTTCTTTGATATCTTTAATCAATGACTAAATTATTATAGATAGATATACATTATTTCCTAGTTATTTTTAACATTTGGTATAAGGTTTGATTTATATATATTCCTTCAACTATTAGATTAATATGATATACAATATCACTAATTTGACATGGTGGATATATTTTTCATCATATATTTTATAGTTGTTTTGTATGTTATTAAATTGGATAATGATTTTCTAAGTTATTAAATTTTGCTTAGAAGATGCATTAATTTCACGCATACAATGAATTTCTTGGTATAAATTTAATAAACTTTATACTATTAAATGCATGTGGAAACACTAATGTTATGACCATTTATATATATATATATATATATATATATATATATATATATATATATATATATATCATTTTATTCTTCTATGTTGATGAATATCAACATTATTCCCTTCGGAATATCCTTATCTTCCACCTATCAAATTATTTACTTTGAGAAATTTGTGTTATGGGAATGATGAAGCATATTGGATGTTTTTTATCAACATGTTTTACTTCAAGTTTTTATTATCTCCACTCTAAATTATGAACTAGTCAATTTTTTATCTTACATAACATAATTAAAATATCAATATAAAACTTTAAACTATAGTTTTAAAGTAATTTGGGGCAATTATAAAATTTTAAATGTCAAAGGTTACCCGTGTGGTCCAAGGGGCTAGCCTAGCAACTAAAGTGGGGAAGTTTTATAAGCTTCCATTGGATGCCTTAGTATTGATCCTCGAAGGGATTAATCTTGAGTTCAATAACTCCCACATAAAATTGTTATTCATGTTAAGATGTTATACATGGTACACAATATCAATATAGGATATCCATTGGTAGCCTAATGCATGTCTAATTGTAGGTAATAAATAGAACATCAAGCATTGGAATCAAAAAAAGGAGACAAAAAGGTTAAATTTTATGTTGATAATTTCATTTTAAGTAATATGAACCTTATGTATACATTGAAAATGAGTTTGAATTGAATCATGTGAATTTCACTCAAACTTCATTCAAAAGTAGCTAAATATTGTACTCTAGTCACTATACATAAAGATTAATCTAATAGATAATAGGGATAGAAGAAATGTCCTTGGGAAGCATGTATGTTTTTTTAATTATGTATACCATGGTTTTCAAAAAATTTAGTAATGAAATTGGAACTTAACATCACCTGGAACACGCATTGATCAATTTCAACAACAACATGTGGATATCATGGTTTATTGCATCAAAGCTCATCATTTCATTCTTCTCATATGCTTAGTCCCTAGTTTAAAGTAACAAACATTAATAAAAAAATCACATTAACCTATGGTATTATCACACTCCTTGCTAATGTATGGAACCACTACATTTCCACTCTTCACCCATCATCTTGTCCTGTATCATAATAAATATTAGTTATTACGCTGTAAAGCGTCCCTCTTTAAAAAAAACTCCCCTCAAATATCACTTGTACCATTTTGTACCGTTGATTTTGATGTTAGACAATTAAAATAATATCTACCTTAGGATCTAATATTGTTTTTAATTAGTTACAAAAATATTGACCAGTTTCTGCTTTCCTTTCTTCTCTTAATGGGTCAACCTCGAATTTGATGAAATGAAGGGCATGCAGTATCTCCATGTCACGTTCTATGAGTCCATGAGGTTGTGGCCTCCTGTGTGTATGGATTCAACCTTCGCTGCCCTTTATACATTTCTCAATAGTTATTTATTTTTGGGTTTAATTCCAACCCACATTTTTGAAGGAAAATAAAATAGTTTTGTACCATTTGGATGGCATCTGGGATTGATATGGATTGTTCTTAGAACATCCAATTCACAGATCGAGTGAACATTTTGGTCAGAAATTATGAAATGGAGCTCTGAATGTTGCTTTTGCTAGCTTCTTGTTGAGCCAATACATAAAACTTCATCTTTTACTTCACTAGATTTGGAAACTAATTCAAATGGATTTACCATGCATAGTGACTTGCCTTGTCTTGTTCGTTGCTTCTATTGGTGGAGCTTGAAAACTCTCACAGGATGGTAGAAATATATTTTCATCATCGCCGTCATATGAGAAGAAAATACCTTGTAAGGGTTTATGGGCGAAGAAGGCTAATGACCCGTCACCCTCTTATGACAAATGTCAGGGTTCATGGACGAAGATGGTCGTGGCCACATTAAGGAGCGAAAGCTTGAGTATTTTCCACCATGGAAGAAGAAAAATACCAAAGAAGGGTGCACATCATTGGGTAAAATACTTGTTCTAGACTTGTTGGGCTCTTGGATTCCTCCTCCAGTATCTCTAAATTCGTTCACCAAAACCCCAACAATTCCGCCTACTTTGACTAGGTGTATGGGGTTTTCTTTGATGGTAGGAGCTTCCATGTTAAGGCTTAAGCCATCCACCATGATAAATTTTTTCCAGTGGTTGAAATACCTTTCTTGCAGTGAATTATTTTAGGGTTTGGTCGTTTCCAAGCCTGGAAGAAGGGACAACTTATCAAATTATGATATTTTCACCGATAGTGATCAAGGGGATGGAGGAGGCGAAGACAATGCCCTACTGGAAAAGGAAACGGAGAAACACTCGGAGACTATTGAGAAGAAGTGTGGTAGTGAGAGATTGAGTTGGCTGCCTAGGTGGGATCATATAAGCTTAGATGATGCAAAGATCCTTGTAGCAGCCATTTCCATATCCCTCATTTTTAGGTCTTTTGTGGCAGAACCCAGATACATTCCTTCCCTCTCCATGTATCCAACCTTTAATTTTGGAGATAACATCATCTCGGAAAAGGTATCCACCCAAGGCCCTGTTGATTATGCATATTTCTATTCCAAATGCATTCCTGAGATGTATGGATTTAACTGATTTTTCAAACATTTGCTAAAGTATAATTATATATTGGTGATAATCATGTGTTGGCAAGAGGCCTTCATAAAAACTATTTCAACACAGTTCTATCCATTGCGGTCTGGATGTCGCTAACTCACTAGCTCAAACCATCTAAATCCATATCATATGCACCTAGAGGTTACATATCTGGAGTTTCATTAGTTGATGTGTCTACCATTTGTGTGAATTTGAGATATGTATCCTCGACCTTTCTCTTATTTGATGATATGTCTACCATACTAAGCTTTCTTGAGCTCCAAAACCTCAAGGTTATATATCATACTTGGGTTTATATGGATCTTGGCCAATGTCTATATTGAATTCTTTCCCAATTCACAATTTAGATTCAATGCACCTTTGCACAGAAATAATTCATGGACCATCCTAATCCCTACCCCATATCCATAGAGTTTCTAGAGTGCATCTCACTTATCTTGGTGTGATTATCAAAATATTTTCAAATTACAAAAGTTATACAAAGGCAACAGGCATTAATACCCTACAAAGGAGCAATTTATAGATTTGTGAGAAGTAATAAATATAAAACAAAATACCTGAGGGCAAGAAATAAAGGACACTCACTAAAAACATGCTAAAAAATGGCATGAAAATCCTAACCCTAATAGAAATAAATCTATCTTCAAATACTATAGGAAATTAACCTAAACACTTTTCAAAATTTATCCATAACAATAAAAAAATATCCAGATAGCTTGGCTTTTCTTTACTTGCAGAGGGGCCCATTCTTCTTTCTGGGTATATTTCATCTCATGTTCAATATTATGAATGCTTCCTAGTTCTGAGTCGAATAAGGGAAAGTCATCATTATTTGTTTCATTCATTCTAACAAAGAAATAAAGAAACTCGAGATGCCATACCTTTAAATATCTCTGAAAATATCACACTAGGTTATCACACACATTAGAGAACGCAAGAAAAAATATGAGGATTAGACAAAGGGTAGGTTATATTTATAGAAGATCTAAATGAAAATTAATATTAAAAAAAAAGTCTTAAATCCAATTTTGAGAGACTTCTTGGCTCGTCATTGCTCTGCTACGATTATCTGAGCAACCTCCTCCCTCAAAAGTTCCTCTCCTATGGAATTTTCCCCGCATGGGAAGAAACCTTAATTCCCTTGCTCAGTTAGGTTTCCCAACACACTGACAATGTATTCATAGTTAACCCCAATTAATTTTTTTAGTTTTTCCTCCCTGATTACGCATGAGATCTGCTTTGGAAGCTTGCTAGTAAAAATTTAAATTCATGGTAACGAGTGCTTGGTGGGTATTTAAGAAATTTTAATTGTTTTATAATTTGAGTTCCAAAATTGAAGCTTGTTAATATAAAGTTAAATTTATGGTAACGAGTGCTTGATGGATTTTTAAGAAATTTTAATTTTTTTTATGATTTGAGTTACAAAATTGTAGAGTACAAGTGGACATATTTCATGGGTATAAATATTAAGATAGATGTTAAATGGAGATGAAAAATTTAGAGAATGTTTTTTGTAAATATTAATATAAAGTTACATTTTAACCTACCAATGGTCAAAAGGAATCAAACCTGTTCATATGTAAACCTCATTTACAGTGAAAAGTGATTTTATTCCTCTTAGTACTTTATACATCCGTAGTTCAGATGAATCTAAACTGATTTAGTCAATTTCAATGATTTCCTTTAATTATAAACAATGTAAGATATATTATGGAATAAGTGTTTTGAGACTTACCATAAATAATTAACCATACACATTTCATTAATAATTGTTTTATTAGTTTATATGACTAAAGTAATTTTATGACTAAAAAAACCCCTATATTAATTTTAACTTTTCCATTTTAAAAATAATTATTTCTTATTAATTTCACAAAATCCTGTAGTAGTCAACTAAATATTTCTATTTTTAATCCTATTATATTGGTTTTGTATATATTTGTTTATTTTTAATTATTTAACACTTCAATTATAATTTTTTACCAAAATCCTTTATGGTTTAAGTTTCCGAAATATATTTTTTCTTCCTTATCTTACACGCGTTTCATAAGAAGAAAACATTGTCTATAGGAATTTTTTCTCCACATATGTAAGAGCACATGAAAATTGATACTATTGAAAAAATTATTGACAATCCCAGTAGTTATATATATAAGCAGTTGCAGGACACGCTCTATTTATTTTCCCTGTGTTCCATTCCCCGATTTAACTGCTTGAATTCTTTTTTCATCAATTCCCTCTGGAACCGAAATGGCCATACAAAAACAAGATATAACCATATTTCCTAAGGTTCCCAATTGACAGAATGTTGGGCTTTCCTTTGTGAAGAAGTATTACAATGTTGTTGTTGCCTCTCCCCAATCGCTAGACAAATTTTACGAGGATCATGGTACACTGAATCACCCATCGGTGAAAGGTCAAATTATTTCTCTTAATTCTATCATTCAGTAGAATATAACATCTCCATGTCGCAATAGGTTTAAAGTAGAGATCAAAAAAATTTACTCACAGGATTCTCACAACAATGGAGTAGTGGTTTTGGTAAGTGGGTCAATTACCTTTAAAGACAATGCAACATGCTTCTTCACAGAGACATTTTTCCTAACTCCTCGCAAAAATGGGTATTTCGTATTGAATTATATTTTTAGTTAAGTAGATGAAGAACCACGTCAACCAGAGATCAAATTTTCTCAGACAAATGGCTTCCCTATAGAACAATATGCAAGCTAAGTTGATTATGTCTCAGAAACAGTTGTCATGTCTGAAGTAGAATCTAAAGTTCAGACTGTTGTGGTTGATCATCCCACAACAATGGCGAAGGAGATACACATGCGCAGGAAAGAAGTCACATTAGGGTCAAGTGGCCAATCTAGTAAAGTTTCGGAAATTTAATAGGTTCACAATGAAGGACAACCTGAAGCTACCGAATAAAATCCAGTTGTATTTCAAGGTGCACCAGAAAATTCTAAGGGTTTAATTGTTAAATAAGATGTAGCAACATAGATGGTTGCCTTATCATCTACTATTAGGGATGTAAAAGATAAAAGCGTTGTAGAGGAAATTCGGTGCAATTACGCCTCCTCAAGTTGAGTGATAAAATGAGATGTTTGAATTGATAAATAAAAAACTCACCGGTCAGCTCTATGAAAGAGAGTTTGAATGAGGATAGTCCAGCTCAAAAGAACACTCTACATTCTCAATACACTTCAAACATTATATATCATACAAGGTTTCAGGGAAGTTAGAACCATACCCTAAGAAATAGAAACTAATTCCTATCCTAAGGTCTCGTGAACCAACTCACACTAATATAGGACTCTCCATTATATTCAACACTCCCCCTTAATGGAGAAGGGTTTAAAAAATATGCCTAACATCTCCCTAAACATTTCAAAATTAATTTTTCCAAGAGGCTTGCTAAAAATGTGAGCAACATTAACACACATTACACAACATACAAGATGGATTTCTATTCATTGAACTTTCTCCCTGAGAAAGTGGAACTTTGTATCGCTGTGTTTACTATTCTTGTGAAACACCAGATTATTAGCAAGTTTGATTAAACTCTAGTTGTTGCATCTCTCTGTTCTTCCTTGACATCTTAGAGAAGTCTCCACAACCAAATGACCTCACATGTTTCTACACACATAGCATGATACTCTGCTTCTGTTGAAGACAAGGAAACTGTGTTTTGTTTCTTATTGATCCATGTAATCACCCTGGATCAAATGTTGAATGCATATCCTGTTATGGATCTTCGGTCGTCTACATTTCCAGCCTAGTCAGAATCTATAAATCCTTTGACAGACTCGGATTGATTGCTGTATTAGAATTCTTTTCTTCTGCCTTTTGCTACTGATCATGGTTGTTTCATGTTTCTTCACTTCCTTCCACCAAGAACGGAATATCCCATTTCTCATTGCGCTTATCAGATTCATCATAAACCTGCTCATGGAACATGACATCTCTACTAACAAAAATTTTGTGAGTAGAGGGGTTAAATAATATATAATCTTTAAATTTTGAACAATATCCTAGAAAGGTATATATGGTGGATTTTGAGTGTAGTTTTCTTCTGTCTTCCTTTAGAATGTGGGAAAATTATTTAGAGCGAAATACTCTTAAATGTTTTCAGGCTTGAATCCATATAATTCTTCAAAAGGAGTTTTAAACTCGATACTTCTTGTAGGACTCCTATGTTTTACATAAACTGCAGTATTCAATGCTTCAACCCAAAAACCATTCGAAAGATGCTTACCTTTCAACATGCTCGTACCACACTCCACCAATGTTTTGTTCTTTCTTTTTTCTACTCCTTTTCGCTGAGGAGTATGGGTTAATGTGAATTGCTATAGTATCCCATGCTTTTTACAATACTTGGTAAGTTCCTCCTTCCAGTATTCTCCCCCTTGATCGGAGGAGAGAATCTTTATGTGCTTCCTAGTTTATTTTGAAATCATGTATCTGAACTGATTAAAATATTCAAATGTGTGACTTTTCTTACTCATAAAATACACCCAAGAGACCTTTGTGAAGTCAACGACAAAAAATAGAAAATACGGTGCACCCCCTAATGAATTTGTTTGCATGGGTCCACAAAGGTTAGTCTACACTAATTCAAGTATGTCTCTCTTTCCCCTTCGTACTCGAACAGACAATTCTTCTCTATGTATCTTTCTTAATGCATAAGCATCACAATAATTATGCACTTTTTTTGATATAGGAAGATATCTTACCATTTCATTTTTCTGAAGTAAGAGCAAATAATTGTAGTTGATATGACCAAGTCTTTGCTGCCATATCTCTTCTATAGTCAAGCTCGATGCTGTCAAAGATTGATCTGGTTTTGTTCTGACATCCAATTTGTACAGACCTTCTGTTTGAATTCCTCAAGCAATAGTCTTCATGCCATCCAACATATATTTAATATAACAGTTAGATTTAAAAAATTATACCTTGAGACCTTGATCTGTAATAATGGATACAGAAATCAGATTCTTTGTCACTCCCAGCACATAAATTACATTATGAATATATCTGACATTACAATTAGGTAAAATAATGAAAAAATTCTGACACCCTTTGATCTGATGACTTCTATCATCACCAAGGTAGGTTCGTTCTCCATTATTGATTTCTTTAAAATCTTCGAACCATTGTATATTCCTCGCCATATGCGTGGATTCTCCCGAATCTACATACCAGATGTCTGCATCAACATTATCATCAAAGTATACCATGAACAATCTGAAGCCTTGAACATGGTCATCATTTGTGAAATGACCTGCATGTATTTTATGTCTCTGTTGTTCTTCATGAAACTTCTTCTTCCTGCACTCCTTAGCCATATGACCAAGTTTTCCGTAGTAAAAACATTTAATTACAGAGTCGTTTTTATTTGGATACATACCTTGAGTTTGATTAGATATTTTCTACGGATTTCCCCTATTTTTCTATGATGGATTTCCTTTTCCTTTCAAGAATTTCTTCTTTTCCATTAATGCAAGATCTGCACTCTGAGGTTTCAAATTCAATCTTATTTCTTATTCTTGCATGAATATTCCTGTAAGTTCTTCAAAATTTAGGATTTTTCCCTCTCGCACTTATCCCAGTGATAAACATTTGGTAATCATCAATCATACCATTCATGGTAATCGTGACCAAATCTGCAACTACCATTATCTCACTGATATCTGCCAATTTGTTCTTCAGATATTTGATCCGCGATATGAAAGAAGAAACTGTTTCATTCTCCTCCATCTTTATGGATAGAATCTAGCTCTTCAAGAACGAAAGGCGATTTGTATTCCTGATCTCACAAAAATCCTTCAATATTGTCCAGATTTCGCTTTCTGATTTTCATTCTCCGATATGCAGTATGATGCAGTCTTTCACTAACATCTTCAACAATGTCTTTGCTTTGCCCTCTCTCTTTTCCTAGTCTTGAGTTGTTGGGGCTCCCACTGCTAGCTTTGCCTCATCCCCATTTGAAATCGTCCAAGCACTTTGTGCTTCTAGCACAATCTGCATCTTCAATTTCCAATTTGAGTAACTCAAGCCATTAAGTTTGTTATTCGCATTCATGTATGCTTAGACTATTTTATTATGCATCTTAAAGATTCAAAAAAATACTTGACAGGAAAAAAAATGATACGCGTGCCCCACATCATTACCAAAGGCAGTGTTACGATACATATATACCTCATTTGTGATCAACCCAGTAGGTTGTTTTGCACACTGTGCGACAAGCTTTCAATCCTCTACACAAGCAAGATCTGTGTCACATATCCTCCTTCATCGGTGAATTTTCACCAGATCCCTTCATCCTTGACCTTTCACCGAATTTCTTCCTTCATCATTTCTGTCCACTTGCTGAGATCTATCTCAAATCTCCTCGACGCTTAAAATGACCTTTTAACCATACTCTTCTTAAGCGAATAAAAAATCATCCCTTTTTGAAAATAAAAAACTTTTTAAGAACGTTTTTAAAAACTCCACGCATAAAGAGAACGTTTGAAAATTCTCTTTGAAAATTAATTCATGTGAATCTTTCCAAACAAGTGCATGTATGAAAAATCCCTTTAAAAGGTGCTTTACATAAGGGAAGACCCCATTTAATTCAAATCACTCGTATAAAGTTTTAAAATGAAATTTTCAACCCTTTTAAATATTTAATATGAACTCACTAATGCGGCCCTTGTTAAATATGACAACGTGCTAACACTAGCCTAAAGCCACTCTCCCGCATTAGTGTCTTAATGCACCAAAGTTTAGATCTGTCTGCGTGCATGTAAAATTCGTTAACTATTTGATGATTAACACGGTTCTCTCTAGTTGGAACCCAGGTTATAATGCTATGTATCTCACTACAAGATGCGTTATAGCATAAATAAGCGGAGGAAAAAAAAAATTCCACGCAGTCATCAGAGATTTCACCGCTGCCACCTGCATACTCGGAGGGATCACAATGTTTCGGCTATGAATTGTCCCTGTATCTCTGATACGATGATACAAAAAGATGTTTGAATTGGTAAATAAAAAATTCACTGGTCAGCGATACGAAAGAGAGCCGAGAGTCTAGTTCTGTCGAGCATTCTACATTCTCAATACACTTCCAGCATTTTATAGAATACGCTAAGAAATAGAAACTAATTCTTATCCTAAGGTCTCGTGAACCACCTCACACTAATATAGGGTTCTCCATTATCGAGAAAGAGTTCAAAAGGTTTAGGGAAATTAGGCCTTTTGGGATTCAATTTAGGACTAGGAGTAGAGGTAGATCCACCTAGGACTATGAGAGGACGTAGATGTAATTACGTTTTTGTTGAATTTGAAGATGCAACTTTAGTTCGGGGTGCAATTCAAGCCTCCCCTATTCGAATGCATGTGAAAAATGTATATGTCTATGTGAAACGTTCAATTGTTGAGAGTGGGATATTAAGCGATGATGGACCAATTAATATCCCTATGGTGGTCATGGATATGGGAGAAGTGAGGTTGTGAACAACAGACCAGAGGAAGTTATAATTTTGAAAAAATCTATCTCAAAGCAAATGTTGAAATCTTGATACCATTTTAAGAATTCTAGCATTATGAGCTCGTGTTTGTTGTGTTTTCCTAATTATCATAAATATAGTTTTCTATGCATCTTGTGAAGAAACAAAGGCATTCTCATCAAGCGTCGGTGTCCATAAGTCATTAAGAAAGCATCCTTATATATATGTACAATCGATTTATGCAAGATTTATATTTACATATTGTGATCTTTATTTGTTGATATATTTACAGTTTAACCAAGATGGGTGTTTTCATCAAGCATCATTTTTAGGATCTATATATTTTTTATCTGAAAAATATTGTCACTATATAGTGTGGAAGGATAGATATATTTTATATATAATTTTTTTTTAAATAATAAAATATTATAAAAAAATAAAATTGAAGATAATTTTTTGATATTAAATTATAATATACTCATGTTAAAGTTAATTTATAATTTAAAATTCATATTAAACATAATTTAACTTTTATTAATTTAAAACGATATGTATTTGATGATTCTTTCAAAACAATAAATATAAACGAATAATCACGAAGACTAATTGGGAGTGGGTTGACGACACGAATGTTTATCAATGGGTATTTAACAAGCAATTGTACTTGATGGAGATGCACATAATTATCAAATTATCTTTCATTTTGAAAATTTTATTATGTGATGGATAAAAATTTCCCCGTAGATGATTGAATTTTCATGAAACTCACCATGGATATGGATAGGATGGTAATGAACCTCTAGTCTAAATTTTTGAACGAGACTCTTGATAAAACTCACTCATGGATATGGACAGGATGGCAATGAACCTATAGTCTAAATTTTCGAACCAAATCGACTACTGTGAGATTCACCTATGATCCTAAGTCGAATATAGCATCATTTTTTCAAGAGAAAGGAATGCACCGTATATTTTTTTAAATTAATGAGAAAAAATGACATAATATAAAGTGTCACACAAATATCTAGAGATCAATCTCCTTTCCTATATTCAATGTTCGTTGATTATTTTCAATACATTAAAAAAAACATGTGACAAATCATATGCCCAAAGTAAAGTCGACAAGAGTAAGACACATTTCACTAAACCTAAAAGACGAGTAAAATTTAACATCCTTAATGATTTCCTTATTGTTTCTTATTAACTACATATCATCAAACACAAAATACCATGACTTCTTTAAAACCTAAATACCAAATAAATATACATAATTGATTTCCTTGTTGTTTCTTAGCCACATATCATCAAACACAAAATACCACGTAAACCAAGTGTCTTTTTTAAAGCCTAAATACCAACTATATATACATAATTGTTCTTATTAAATCTATATATTCAACCTTCTCTTTAATATTTTCAAAATTACATAAACACAAACATATGAAATAACCTAGCCCCTTTCCATATGATATATTTAGATTCTTAACATAAAACCTTTCCATATGATATATTTCCACCATATTTTGAGAAAATTTCAAATATATATACCAATAATTCAATGTATCGATTTCCAGATTTACTAACTTTTAAATTTACTAATTTCTACATTCCCATAGGTCTTGTAAAGGTTCATTTCTCCACATTTCCACAACCTTAATTTTCCGTCCCGCATTTAGCATTCAATGACAAGTCAATTTTCTCCATAAATCATAATTTCTAAACATTCTATATGATTCGCAATATGTAATTTGATATCTTACTTTACACGTCGACATTTTGATATTTTACACGTTACATTCCATATCAAAGTGGATTTCCACAAAAAAATGTGTACATTTTTAAGAGGTGGTTATAATTTACATGTTAGCATTCCATAAAAATAATGGAAGATCACTGAAGAAATCGTGAGTAGATGGATGATTATGATAATGCCTTTAGAGTTGTTGTCTCTAGTAAACTCCTTTGTCTGTTGTTGTGTGGTATCTTGTAGGACTGTATCTGAACTTGAAGATCCCCATCATTGAACTAATTCGATACACAGATATCAAATGATAAAATATTTCAATGGTCTGCTATGCCACGACAATCTCCACTTTCAATATATCAGATGCTCCGTTCATTTTCGTGTCCTGATTGTTGGCCAATAGTTTTTCCTTATAGGGGAGGTTTCTGCAAATGGTTTTTCCAAAGGGAGCTGGAATGAGGACTGTTAAGAAGGAACCATTAAAAATCTTATGTGTGGTCGCAATCGTTTCATCACGCCATAGGAGATTTAATCTTTTTGATATGTTGATGTTTAGTAAACGCTGAAATTGACCCACTCATGGCATTATATAAAAATGGATCGAGTTTAATTTAATTTATATTAATGTTTCGTAAACGCTAAAACTGACAAAACTCAAAACATTAAATTATAATGGATAACGTACTCTGCTTACATTGAGTGAAGCAGTCATGATGAACTAAGGGAAAAGAAAAAGGGAGCAATGGGGTGAAAAGAAAAAGGGAGCAATGAGGTGACAAGATGTTTTTTTTTTTTTTTTTAAATATATTTCAATATACAAATATATGTGATTGATTTATTTTAAAGAGCTAAATATATGATTGATTTACTTTAAAGAGCTAAATCAAGAGTGTTAGAGAATTGAAGTCTTGAATTTTTTTATAATAAAATTGTTTTAAAAAGGGATATTCCACTAATTAAACTAAGTCTCTAAGATTATAAAATTTAAATAAATCATTTAAATATTTTTACTTAATTAACCTATTTTAATATGAATATTATAATACTAAAAAATTATGAATAAAAGATATGATAATAATTTACTTTAAGGTCATTGCTAAGTTAGACATTTAACACATAATGTTAGTTAATGTTTATAGAAGTATATGAATAAGATTCTTTTTGGTTGTAAACTTGTATTTATTTTTATTTTTATTTTTTTTATAGACAAAACATGTAATATATATATATATATATATATATATATATATATATATATATATATATAATAAAATATTTTAATGTGGAAGGAGAAAAGATTTAAAAATAAGGTGTGAATTTCATTTAATTCTTAATATAATTTTTGTATAATAAATTTAAAAAAAATAATAACATTAAAAAAATATTAAAAAAATTAATGTAGATAACAAGGTAAAATTCAAAAAATAGAACATAGTAAACAAACAATGGTCCAAGAAAATGACATCTTGAAAACCGAGATTGAAATTCTAAAAGAACAGCTACATTATAACTCAACTCTAAATAACATAGAAAATAAATTAGATATTAATCTCATCAAAGAGGAAATTAATAACTTAATTATTCTCGACCCTGAGTGCCACAAACGAGCATTAAATCTTATAATTGTGGGTATAGAAGAACAAAACAATGAAAAAACATTAGAAATGGTTAAATAAAAATAAAAATAAAAAAACTCAAATTGAAACAACCTATCTCATGGAGGGTCGGAAAGATACTTGAGCATAAACAAAGACTCATCTGTGTCAAAGTCAGTTGTCATGAACATAAAATGGATATACGCAGGAAATCCCCAAGCCTAAAAGGAACATGAACCTTTATAAATGAAGATCTCATTATAGAAGACCAAGCTAAACTTAGGAAAGAAGTCCAAAAGGTCAAGGATGCAAGAAAGGCCGCGAAATGGGAAATCATTAGAAATACAAAAGCTATTATTAGAGATAAAGTCTCAATCACAAGGGATAATAGGTATTTTCATCACTCTGCATCATGTTCAGGAATTTTCATGGCTTTCCATGGTGTAAAGGTCCTATTTTAAGTTGGATCGTGAGTGATATTGACCTTATTCTCTTCGTTGAAACATGGGAGCATGATGAATCTAGGGTCCCTCACCTTGACGAATTCACTCTTTCGTCTGGTTGGAATAAGAAATCCTCTCACAGGGGTTTTGGTGGTATAGCCTGCTATATAAGGAACACTTTTTCCTCTTGCATACGACTTCAAAAAATTGACCCCTTCAATCAGTACATGTGTATCGAAATCTTTTATTCTACCACCAATAGAATAGTTCTTGGAATTATCTATTTCGATCCTATCAACTCTACATCCTATAAGTAGAACAACTTGGATAAGAATTGTTCTTTCAGTACTTGAGAAAAAGGCACCTTCAAGCTGAGAAATGAAGCTAATATCCTTTTAATGGTAGACTTTAATTCCAGAACTACTACTAAACAAGCCATTACAGTAAGCAATAACTCTAACTCTAATCCCTTATGGCTTGATAAAGATAGTAACAACTAATAAATTCAAGAGAAAATCTGAATACATTATTGAGAACTTATTCGGCACCGAGCTCCTCAAACTTTGCAGTTCCCAGGACCTAATTATTTGTAATGGTATCAACAAGTGGCCCCTCCCCGGTTAGATGACATGTTTTCATTCTATAGGTAACAGTGTGGTGGATTATGCAATTTCTGACATCCTCATCCTGAGGCATATTACCAAATTTGAGCTTCTTAATAAAATCGAGCCTGAATTTGACCACTAGCCTCTGTCTCTATTCCTAAATCTTGCTATGGATACCACACACATGCAGGAGACCAATGAAAGAAAAAGACACATTCGATTCGGTAGAAGTAAAACCGACCTTTTCTTAAGGGATTTAGAGGAGGATTTAGGCCCCATGAATTATAATAATAACATTGATCAAATTTATTACCATTTCACTACTATCCTTTCCAACACCATTAGAAAATTTTCTAATGATATTTCATTTAAGAAGTCTAATAGAACTTCCAATCCATGGTATGACAAAGATTGTAAAATTTCCAGGAAAACGATTAGAGACGCTCCTAATTAAATCATTAAGTTGGAAAATATAAATATATACAAAAATATCACTAAGTGGAAGAAAATAACAAACATTAATAAACTATAGGAATATCTTCTCCACCTTTCTAAAGTCATGCCCAAAACATTTTGGTGAAATTTTATTATTCATAAAACCAAAGATAACCATTCTATCCCCTTAGAAAATTGGTTTCCCTTGGCTTTGAAAGAAAAGCCTTAATGTGCCTATATTTAAAAATGGAGAGAAGAGTGTTCCATCTAGCTACATGACCATTATGCTTAGCCATATCCTGGCCAAGCTTTATGGGCTCATTTTGGAAAAGAAGCTTAGCCTTTACGTTGGTAGCCAGGGAAAAAGAGCAAAAGGACAAGCTAGTTTTACAAGACATCACTCGACTATTGATCATCTGGTCACTCTTACAATCATTGCAGAGGAATTTCGCAATATTAAATCTGATCTCTTATGTTTATTTGTGGACTTCAGAAAATATTTCGACATTGTTCCTCGAAATAAGCTTTGGGAGAGACTTAAAGAGATTATGGTCCATCCTAAGCTGAGGATTGTTGTGATTTGTCTCTACAAGAATGTTACCAAGCTTAAGACCAACGAGGGTGGTCTAAAAAAAATGATTTGTAATGTTGGAGTTAAGAAAGTGTTCCCCCTCTCCCCTACCCTTTTGGGCAGATACATCGATGAGCTAGAGGAGTGTCTAGAATCTGTGGGATGCAAGGGCACCAAGATTGCTACTGTTCTCATTACTCTTCTCCTATATGTTGATGATATCGTTCTTCTTGCAAAAATACACGATGAACTTGAAAAATATCTCCAAATTATTCATTAATACTGCTCCAAGATGGGTATGACAGTTAATACTGAGAAGACTAAGGTCATGATCATTAAATCCAAAAATATCACCCATGGTAGTTTTGTGTATAATAACTAGTGCTTAGAGCGGGTTTCTTCTTATAAGTATTTGGACATTGACTTTCCTCATCATATCAAATGGAATTATGGCATCGAGAAAAGGATTATTGGTGGTTGGAAAGCTTATTATGAGCTTGAAATTTTTTTTAAGTCGGTCGATATTTACATTTGGAGTAAAAATAGGTTCCTCTTTGAGACCCTTGTCACCCCTCTTGTCCTATACAGATGTGAATTTTGGGGATGCAGTATATCGAGAGAGTCATGAAGGAAAATTGATATGATTCAAAATAAATTCATTACCTACAACATTAAAATTAAGGGAAATACTTCCTATCCTATCCTCTTCATCGTATCTAGTTTCTCCCCCATTAAAAGTGCGGCTATGTTTAGATATCTGATGTATAAGAAGAAACTTGACAACGTGGAACAAAAAATTCTCCCTGAAATTTCTTCTAACTGTAGTAAAAATCCTCACCTTCGCCTCAAGCACGGGTGGCATAAGGATGCTCAGTCTTGGCTCAATCATTAGGGAATTAAGGAGGAGCTTAATATGAGAAACAAAGATAATATCAAGAATACTATTACCTTCGATTTTGAGGAAAATTTGTGGGAGGATCAAGAGCTGGAGGGTATAAGGAAGACAATATACTATAAGGATGTGATCAACTCCACCCTCAATAATCAAAATTATCTCTCTTTGTTGCTTATCAATAAGAAAAATATGAACATCGTTAAGATAAGAACTACTTCCCATGAGCTTCAGAGTGAGACCGGGTGGTGGTATTTTCCCAAGACCCCTTGTAGAGATATAATATTTCATATTTTAGATCCTAAGTAGGCGGAATATGAAAATTACTTCCATATTTGATTGCTCGACTCTTACTCACATTCGCTCTCAATTCCCTACCATTTACTAGACTTCCAATATTCTTGACCTATTAAGCCAACCCACCTATAATGATCTTGAAGCACTTATTTCCCTTCTCTTTGACCATAGAAATATGATTTTGAAGAACCAAACATAGATTCTTTCTCCCCTCTTAAGGTCTGATAGACCACATTGATCTTAACAGACGGTAACCATCATCATCATCATCAATATTTCAATAATTAAAATTAAGTAATATTAATTTTTATTTTAAAATATACTAATAAATAATAAGGTCTATAAATGAAATGAAAATTACAATGTCATTTTTTATATATGTGAGAGACATACGTATAAATCTAATTTAACCAAAAAATTACTATAAATTATTTTGGACAATTTATATGTAAATAGTGTATTGAGAAATCAAACACTATAGAAAGAGATAAATATTTATAATGTTTGTAAGCTAGGAATGTATAACAAAAGTTATGTGAAATGCCATTGATATGGTTTTCGGAGTTGTTTTAAGTGTGATTTTTTGAAATATTTTCCGATGTATTTTTGGATCTAATCTGTATAGAATCCCACAAGGATTTATTTAAATGACAAGTTTTATGCATTAACTATGCACAATCAAAGTGCCCTTGGAATTTTTTGGAGTGTTGAATCTAGATATATGTAGTAAAAAAATAGTTTGAAGAATAGAAATCATGATTTCACCTTAAATATTGTTGGGAAAATACTAACTAAAAATCCAATAAAAATTCCAAAAAAAACTCACTAAAAAACAAATCAATGTAAAATAGATTTTAGTATATTAATTTAAAGAACATTTTAATAATTATATTAATTTAATGAACACTTTAACAACTATACTGCTCATATATATATATATAGTTTTAATTATGTCGAAAATGGAAACAGTTGCTAGTAGACTAAAGAGACTATTTCAATACTATATGGCATTTAATTCTTTAAGGTGGCCAACAAACTTGGTTTCCTTCGTGTAGGTTGAGGCCACAAAATATGTATATGTTGCAACTTTCTCTCTTTATTGATAAATAGAAAATAGTAAGGAACTATGAAATTAAAATATATATATATATATATTATGTCCAAAAATTTAAATAAATATATAAATTAAAGTATGGGAAAAAAATAAATTTTGATTTTTAAGTAGCTATTGAAAGTAGACTTTGTAAATTTTCACATAAACCATTTTTAATTATTAGAACTTAGAATATCTGGAGAATGTATGTGGAAGCCACCATCAACTTCAAAGTCATTAGTCATTATTAGTGAACAATTGGAAAGTGGTAACTTTCAATCTATTTCATATTTGTTTTTTTAAATATCAAGGTTTAAAATACAGAATTAATCACTATAATTTATAAATAGAAATAGAAATAAATATTTAAACAAATATTTTTTTTATAAAGTAACAAAAATTTAATTTAATTTAGAATTTATTAATATTAAGAAAATTTAATTTCTTAAAATGATTTTTTTTTAGAAATCTTTGCACTTAAAAAGAAAAGTCTATATTAATTTATTATATAAAAAACATAAATTATTTTTTACTATTATTATAATTTATTTTACATCAATATGATGATATGATATAATATGAATATTTCCTTATGTTTAATTAATATTAATATTACAATATTATATTATATTAAATTTAATATCACAATAATATATAAAATATTATTATTGTTATTATATAATATTATTGTTTTTATTTTTATTTAATGTTGTTATTATTATTTTTTAGTAGTTATATATTTTTTAGTATTAGTATTAATATTAGAAATTTCGCAAAAAGGTGCAAAAAAAACGTAGATCTGTAAATCTCAATGCATATATATGGAGGATTATTTGATATTATTACTTAATTTACATATTATCTTTGCAAAATCTAAATAGTGGTTGAACAAAAAATGTACAACAATAACCAATAAGGATTGAACATAAGGTTGAATCTAAGTTTCAGTTATTCAAGTGGTGTCTAATTGAAGGAAAATTTAGTAGCCTAACAAAATATGGTCAACGAAAAGAACCAATAACAATTGAACATAACGCTGAACCTAAGTTTCAATTCTTCAATTGGTGCCTAACTGAAGGAAATTTAGTAGCCTCAAAAAATATTGTAAAGAGATGGATCATGCTTCTTTTCGTATTTTTTTTTTTGCAATATGGACTCGTGAGGGACTTGGATCCTTTTTTGGCATTGGATCCTGAGTGATATTGACCTTATTTCCTTAGTTGAAACATGGGATCATGATGAATATAGGGTCCCTCACCTCGACGATTTCACTCGTTGGTATGGTTTGAATAATAAATCCTCTTAGAGGGGTTTTAGTGGTATGGCCTACTATATAAGGAACCCTTTTTCCTCTTGCATACGACTTCATAAAATCGACCCCTTCAATCAATGAATTTGGATCGAAATCTCTTATTATAATACCAATAGAATTTTTCTTGGAGTCTGCTATTTCACTCCTATCAACTCTACATCCTATAAGAAGAAAAACTTAAGAATTGTCCTTTCAATTCTTTAGAAAAAGGCATCTTCAACTTTAGAATTGATGGTAATATCATTTTACTAGGAGAATTTAATTCTAGAACTGCTACTAGCCAAGCCATTACGTTAAGCAACAACTCTAACCTTGGCCCCTTATGGCTTCATGAAGATAGTAAATTAGCTAATAAATTCAAGATAAAATTTGAAGACATTATCGAGAACTTATTTGGCACCGAGATCCTCAAACTTTGAAGCTCCTAGGACCTAATTATTTGTAATGGTATTAACAAGTGGCCCCTCTCTTGTCATATGACATGTTTTCATTCATCGGGTAGTAGTGTCATGGATTATACAATTTCTGATTTCCTTGTCCTCAACAATATTACAAAATTTTAGCCTCTTAATGGATTCAAGCATGACTTTGACCACATACCTCTGTCTCTATCACTTAATATTGCTATCCATACCACCCACATGTAGGATACCAATGAAAGAAAAAGACACATTCGCTTCAATAGAAGTAAAACTGACCTTTTCTTATGGGATTTAGAGAGGGATTTATGAGCCATGAATTATAATAATAAAATTAATCAAATTTATTACCATTTCACTACTATCCTTTCCAAAAAAATTAACAAGTTTTCTAGTGAAATTTAACTTAAGCAGTGTAATAGAACTTCCAATCCATTGTGTAACAAAGATTGTAAAATTGCTAGGAAAGTGACCAGAGACGCTCCTAATGAAATCATTAAGTTGTAGAATATCAATATATACAAAAATATCATCAATAGTAAGAAATATCATATATTAATAAAATACATGATTGTCTTCTCCACCTGTCTAAAGTCGTGCCTAAACAATTTTCGCAGAATATTCTTGTCCATAAAACCAAAGATAACCATTCTATCCCTTTACAAAATTGGGACAACTACCTTAAGAAGTTGTATGACTCTCCGGACTCTATTGGAAGCACCTTAATCACTCCAATTAAGGAGGATTTATTCTCTCTTGATGACATTGATTTTGGTATTAATAAGCTCGCTAATGGGAAAACTAAAGATATTGAAGGATAGCAAGCTAAGACCCTTATAATGGGAAGATGTATCCTCATTCCTTATCTCAAGAAACTTCTCAATTTGGCTGTAACACATGGCTTCCCTCGACTTTGGACACAAATCCTTATTGTGCCTATATTTAAAATTGGGGACAAGAGTGTTCCATGTAACTCCATGACCATTATGGTTAGCCATATCCTGGCCAAGCTTTATTGGTTCATTTTGGAGAAGAATCTTCACCTTTTTGTTGCTAGCTAGGGAAAAGGAGCTAAAGGACACGATGGTTTTACGAGACATCACTCGACTATTCACCATGTGGTCACACTTAGAATCATTGCAGAGGAATTTCACAATAGTAAAGATGATATCTTATGTTTCTTTATGGACTTTAGAAAATATTTTGACAATGTTCCTTGAGATAAACTTTGGGAGAGACTTAAAGAGATCATGGTCCCTTCTCAACTGAGGATTGTTGTGATCCATATATATGAGGCCATTACTTCCAAGCTTTAGACCAATGAGGGTGGTCTAAAAAAATTAATTATAGTATTGGTGTTAAGAAAGGGTGCGCCCTATCCCATACCCTTTTGGGCATATACATTGATGAGCTAGAGGAGTTTCTGGAAACTACGAGGTGCAAGGGCATAAAGCTTGTTGGTGTTCTCATTAAAATCTTCTCGTCTATGCCGATGATATCATTCTTATTTCAAAATTCCATGATGACCTTGACAAAAATCTCCATATTCTTCATGACTACTAGTACAAGATGGTAATGACAGTTAATATCGGCAAGAGTAAATTCATGATCATTAAATTCGAAAATATCACCCATGGTTGTTTTATATATAATAACCAGTTCTTATAGCCAAATGTATCCACCTTGAAACATGTAATACTAGATGAATATCACAAGAGATCATATGCTGCTCATCCTGGATACTAGAAAATAATAACAGCTAATGGCCGAAGTGTCCTCAGACATGTAATATTATTAATCATAAAAATAATTACATTTGGAATTATGCAAGAGTTTACACCCGAACCAAAAACACTCTTGCAATGAGCTATTTATATGCTCAATGACCTAACTACAACTAATTATGGATCACTTATTAAATAAAAAGTTTCCACTTACATTATATGCTATTCCAAATAAATAGCTAACAAAAAGCCTAAGACACGACACATTTCCAGAGTCATATCTTGTTACAACAATATGCTAATTCTAAATGCCTCCATAAAATAATTAAATATTCTAGAATAATAATTATTAATTTTATATCTTAAATTAATAAATATTTTATTCCAACTTTATAACCTATGATAATATTTTATTTTTGGATCATGTAACATTCCCCCCATGATCCAAAGTACATTACAATAGATACCAAGTTCATCCCTGAACTTAGTAAATTTTATTCTGCAAAGAGGTGTCGTGAAAATGTCGGAGGTCTCATCTTCTAAAGGACAATAAATCGGCTTGATGACGTCCTTTGAAATGAGTGATTTGATATGATGATACTTGGTGTCCACATGTTTTCTCTTTGAATGAAAAACTGGATTCTTGGAAAGCTTTATCGCTGAATGATTGTCGATGAATAACGAAGTAGCTTCCGCTGGAGGAATTCCCAAGTCCTGTAAAACTCGACGTAACCAAAAAATCTCACATGTTGCTTCCCATGTTGAAATGTACTCTGCTTCTGCTGAAGAAGTGGCCACTGTAGCTTGCTTCTTACAATTCCAGGAAACTGCAACTGACCCCATTTTCATTAAGTAACCTGAGGTTTATGCCCTATCATCAATACTGCCAGCAAAGTCGGCATCTGAAAATCCACCAAGTAAAAAAAATTTAGTCTTTTTGTAAAGAAGACCAAAATATTTTGTTCCTTGGATATATCGAAGAACTCTTTTGGCTGCATTCCAGTGGTTGTCTAGTGGTTCCTGCATAAAATGTGAAAGAATATTGATTGCATAAGATAGATCAGGATGAGTGGTTCTCAAATAAATCAAGTAGCCAATCAACTGTCTGTAAGTAGTGCTGTCCACCTTCCCACCCCCCCCCCCCACCCCCCTTCAAATTTTGAAATATTAAAGTTTTGTTCCATAGGGGTAAGGACGGGCTTGCAATCCTACATTCCAAATCACTGAAGAATTTCTGCTGCATACTTACTCTGAGAAAGGAAGATCTGATGTGGACATTGGAATACTTCAACTCCAATATAGTAGTGAAGTAGTCCCAAATTGGTCATCTTAAAGCCTTCATGTAACTCCTTTTTCACCTGTTCAATGTGATCATCATTGTTTCCTGTGATGATCAAATCATTGACATACATAACCAAAATCACCAGATTTTTACCTTGTTAGTCTCATCTTAAAACCTTCATATAGCCTTTTCACACAATTGATATGATCATCATCGTTTTCACAGCAGTAGTCAAATCATTGACATACATAACCAAAATCACCAGATTTTTACCTTGTTGGCATACATACAAGGTATCATCAGAGTCACTGCAATGAAAACCAACTTTGCGAAGGTATCCATACATTTTGGCATACCAAGCTCGGGGAGCTTGTTTGAACCCATATAAAGCCTTTATCAGTTTGCAGAATTTATGTTCTTGTCCCTCAATTTCAAACCCCAGTGGTTGTGTCATGTACACTTCTTCTTGTAAATATCCATTGACAAAAGCACTTTTTACATCCATTTGATGAACTTTCCATCCTTGTTGAGTTGCTAAGGCAAGTGTGAGGTGGATGTTGTTCCATTTAGCTGTAGGAGCAAACGTTTACTCATAATCTACTCCTTCCTGCTGTGCAAAGCCTTTAGCAACAAGTATTTCTTTATACTTGCCAATATCACCATTTTTCTTGTACTTAATTCGATATAAGCATTTTCATCCAATAGGTTTAACATGCTGAGGGAAATAAACAAGTTTCCAAGCGTTGTTGTCTTAAACTACCTGATATTCATCAACCATAGCCTGTTGCCATGCTTTATTTTTTATTGCCTCTTGATAAGAAGAAGGTTCAGTAAAATCATTTGCGATCAAAGAAAAATTGCCTTCATTTTCTTTTGATCCCCTTGTTCCTATTTTATTTTGTTCATTAGGCCTTACATATTTCAAAAGTTCAACTGCCCATTTCAACAATTGATGTTTACTGGTTTGAGCTTGTTAAAAATAACCATCATTAAAAAGAGGGTTGATGTAAACTGATGTCCGTTGATCAACCACAGGTTCTGGGGGTGGAGAGTCATTTTCAGAAGAACTGCTACTGCTTGGAAAGTTTGATGAACTGCTAGAAGACCTGGATGGCACTGATGAAGAAGACGGACTAGATGAATCATTGTTATATGAAGGAAATTCAAGTTCATACCAACTTGGTGAATTTGGTTGACTTTGTAAATTTCCATTTCTTTTATCAATTTTTGTTTCTAACTTTTGAAGAAGACTTTCAACTTATTCAGCACTCTTACTCTCATTTTCATCAAAAATCACGTCTCTGCTTACAATGAACTTCCCATTTGACAAAATTCGATACCCTTTATTTTCATCAGAATACTCGATCATTGTGCACTTCAAGCTTCGTGCATCAAGCTTAGTTCATTTTTCCTTTGGAACTAAGGCATAACAGACTGATCCAAAAACTCTAAGATGCTTAACTCGAGGTTTGAATCCAAACCATGCTTCATAAGGTCTAATTCCATCTAAAGAGGCTGTAGGAGATCTGTTTCTCAAGTAGACAATGGTATGAACGACTTGAGCCCAATATGAAGGACTTAAATTTCTGAAAGTTAACATAGATTGCACCATTCCTAACAAGGTACAATTCATTATTTCTACTACCCCATTTTGCTGCAGAGTGTAGACATTGGTAAGATGTCATTTTATGCCATTATCCATGCAATAATTTTTGAATTCATTTGAAGTGAATTCTTCGCCATTGTTAGTTCGAAGAGTGCCAATATTCTCCTTTACTTCATTTTCAATAAGCTGATGAAAAGTTTTGAATTTTTCAAATAATTCTAACTTTTACTTCGAGAAATATACCCAAGTCATCCTGCTAAAATCATCAATAAAGAGTAGGAAATATCTGCAACTCCAAGTGAAGTTGGGAAGGGTCTACAAATATCACTGTGAACCAAGTGCAAATGCCTGTTTGCATTCCATGAACTTGTAGAAAAAGTCTCTCGATGTTGTTTTCCCAAAATGCAAGATTCACACTTTGCATTTTCCCTTTTGAAGGTTGGAAGTCCTTGAACCATCCCCTGTTTTTGTAACCGAGAGAGACTGTCAAATTTTAGATGGCCATAATTGACATGCCATAATCTAATCGGTGAAATATTTGTACTTGTTGTGCCTGCAAAGTCACAATTTCGTGGAATAACTGTCGCTTTCATCCTTAACAGTTTTTCATCTTCATAACTTGTCATTACTGTTTGCAAGTTTAGTTTGACTGACTTGATTTTAAATAAGCCATCTTCCATAATCACTGTATGCCTTGCTTGTCGAATCGTGACTAAGGACAACAAATTTTGGTTGAATGTTGGGACATACGAGACATTTGAAATCATTTTTTCTCCGATGCCTGGTAAAAAAAATTTAACTACACCTTTTCCTGAAGGAGTATGTTTGGTTTTGTCAGCAAGATAGATTGAATTCAGATGACATTCTTTGAAACTCTAGAATAATTCATGTCGAAATTTCATGTGTTGAGTTGCGCCTGTATCAAGAATCCATGCATCTTCATAATAACTTCAACGAAAGATTGAAACCTGTAAAGTTGTTGCTTCTGTGTTGGTGAAGACATTTAGAAATATCAGGATCATCTTCATCATTTGCAAACTGTGCTGAGTTTCGATGAAACTTAGAAATTTTCTAAATAGAAGTTCTACAATCTGCTACATAATGACCAACTCTGTTACATCACCTGCAAACAATTTGACTCAAATCGGTGCCTCTTCCCTCAGATTGTCCTTTGCCTTGAGACTATCCTCAGCTTCTACTTTGGCCTTTGTTTTGAGTTTGTCCTCTCCCTGGACTCTGTCCTGTGCCTTGATGATATCCTCTGTTTTGATTGTTGCCTCTGCCTTGAAAATTGTTTCTGCCTGAATTAGAGCCTCTGTTGGAATTCTTTCCTCTATGTTGACTGCGACCATGACCTTGGGCTACCTGATTTGGATTGAAATTACCTCTTCCTCTGTTTCTGGAACTGTTAGGTGAGGAGTTGCTTGAACTGGCTTTGGTGAGGAAGAAATCTTCCCCAATATGCTTCTTCTTCTTGAATTTTTTATCATGTTGTGCTAACATGTCACTCATTTCATCAAATTTGATCTTCTAACTTGCCAGTGACTTGTAAAATTTCCAAAAAAATGAGTATATGATGATGGCAATGTAGAAATTAAAATTGTAGTTAAGAAGATTTCATCAACAGCTTGAAAGCCAGCATTGATGATTTATTGCTTAATGTTTTTAAGCCATGAAATGTACTCAATGACATTACCACCTTCATTTAATTTCTGTTGAAGCAATTTTAATTGAAGATCCAACCTTCTTTGATTTAGGTTGTGTATCAAAGAGATCTTTCAATGTATATAAAGCAACCCATGCATCTAAAAAATTATCAACGTGTATGTAAATCTCATTACTAACTGAAGCTTTTATAAGAGCTAATGCCTTGGCATCTTTTATTTCCCATTTTGCAAGTGAAGATGGATCTGTTGGTTTATTTGGCTTAATGCTGCCATCACAAATTTCATCCCACAATTCATTAAAAATAAGAGTGCTTTCAATTAGACGTCTGCATGTCTTATAAGATCTCACTCCTTCTAGTTTATTAGATTCAGAGAATAGATTAATTAACTTTGACATTGTAGTGTTGAAGTAGTGCACCAAAAGAATCAAGCACAAAAAATTGAGCAACTTGTCACATGAAACACGTCACGTAAAAATGACATATGCCACGCAAAAAATATCTATCAGGGCTTGGCCTTGACCCTCGTATAGTCATTGAAATAGGAGAAAAATCACTGATCTTTGCACTTGGGTCTAGTCAATTTCTCAAATATTTACAAGGTAACTTTAAAAATTTCACTTTTACAATGATGCTCTTGCACAATCTGGTAAAAAAATGTTAACCCCCACAAAATAAAATTACTTTGAGTCACACTTATTTCTCTAGAAACAAATTACAAAGAAAAATCTCCTTATTACTCTAAAAAATTACAAATAACCTTATTACTCCACAAATATTACAAAATCCTTATTACTCCAATAAAAAATTACAAAAAAAAATATATATACTTTATCTCCCCAAAATAAAATATGCCTTATCTCTCTCAAAATTTACAAAATTAAAACAAATATTTCTTATCTCTCCAACAAAGACTTTTCAGATTCACCTTCAGGCTAGTTCTTGACTAGCTGACACTGGCTGGCTGGTGCTCATGTTGGCTGCTTTGTTTCTCAGGTAGAGGGGTGGGAGCAGCTGCGTTGAAGATACAAATTTATAGTAGTGATTTATTGATTTTAATAGCGCTGGCTGGAATTTATATTGGCATGCTTGAGAAGGCTTGTATTTTTGAATAAGCTTACAAAAGAAGAAGTCGCATACAGTAAAAAAAAACGCAGCTAGCATGAATTTCTTAGTAATTTCCCAAACAAATGGATTGTGCTACAACAAACCTAATTTTCCGAGAACCCAAACACCCATTACGCTCGTCAATTACTGTAGAGCAGTCATCAAGCCCATATAATTAAACTTAGTGATTTCATATTTGTTTGTAATGACGAGAACACTAGAGAGAGGGAAAATCCTACAACTACAATGATCATTAGATAATATTTCTTTAAATATTCTGATTTACTCGCCATTTTTGTTTTCCAAGATCTGGATGTGGGTATCCAATGCAAGCTCTGGGTGGAATCATGGATCAAGCGAATTATAAGACTGACTGCAATAAAAAAATTTGTGCCATTGCTGATAAATGAAATTACCGATAAACGCAATTGTTGTGGTTAACAAAAATTCAAGTTTAATCTTATTATAGGTCTCAGCTCAGTTCCACAAAGTCTAAGCTCTCTTCATTAGAAAGAATCCAAATTCAGATCAAGATTAACGCAATTGCTGATAAACACAATTTCCGATAAACACAAATTGCTGATAAACGTCATTGCTGATAAACGCAATACCTTTAGCATGGCTGTGATCAGGTCCTTTTTTTTTTTATTTCAAGGTTTAGATCAAGATATGTTGGGGATCTACATACGAGCCTTCAAACACAATACTACTCCAAAATTTTGTGTCTCATCATAAAATCAGAATAAGAATGCCAGAAACACAAATGCACATAGCCACACAGATTTTGCATTTTTTTTAATAATAAAATGATTTTAGAATTTACAAATCTGAAATCAATAATAAAATTTATGTATCTTTTAAACAAAAAAACTTGACAAATTCCATACCAATCATTTGCTGATCAATTCAATGGATTTTTACAAGAACTTGTAGAGCTGGAATCTCCTCCTCACATCTACAGTAGCATTACCGTAGCTCTGATACCACAATAATGGCTGAAGTGTCCTCAAACACGTGATCTTATTAATCAGAAAAAAAATTACATTGGGAATTATGCAAGAGTTTACACTCGAACCAAAAAAAATCTTGCAATGAACTATTTATATGCTCAATGTCCTAACTACCACTAATTATGGATCACTTATTAAATAACAAGTGTCCACTTACACTAAATGCTATTCCAAATAACTAGCTAACAAAAAGCCTAAGATATGACACATTTGGAGAGTCATATCTTGTTACAACAATATGCTAATTCTAAATGTCTCCTTAAAATAATTTAATATTATAGAATAATAATTATTAATTTAATATCTTAAATTAATAATTATTTTATTCCAACTTTATAACTTATGATAATATTTTATTTTTGGATCATCTAACAACAGTAGTAATAATTTTTTTTTTTTTGGCTAGGAATGATGAAGGAAATAGGAAATTATTTGGCGAAATGTATCGAGTGTCAATTGTTAAAAGTGGAGCACCATCATCCACCAGGTTTTTTGAACTCCTTGCCAATTCCAGAGTGGAAATGAGAGGTGATATCCATGGATTTTATAACTGGGTTGCCATAGATCAAGTATCAACATGACTCCATTATGGTAGTAGTGGACACCTTGACAAAAGCATCACAATTTCTACTGATGCAGTCTACCTTTGGAACTGCCCAAGTTTCCAACATTCTTATGAAGGAATTTTTCAAACTTCGTGGTATTTTAGAAATGATAGTTTTAAACATAGACTAGTAAAAAATGGCTAATTATTTACAAAAAAAATGACTAAAATTTGCATATAAGTAACTATTTTATACTCGGTGACCAGTAGTAACTAATTTAGAGTATCTTATAATGCGACTAACTTTTAATCACTTTTAGCTTAGTAATTAATTTAGTTGTCTCAATTTTATCTTCTAGTAGTATATTTATTCATAGATTTGGTCATAAATTTAGTCATTCATTTAGTCATTAATTTCCACAATTAATGACCAAATATACAACTAAAAGTACTTCAATCAATATCATGTAATACTAATTTCATCTTCAAGCTTTGGCTGTTGTTTGAATGGACATGATACAACACATTTTTAATTTCATAGTTAAAATACAAAAAAAAAGTTCAAAATACAATCAAACAATAAAGAGATGATATCATGGAATGGACATTGCAATTAAAAAAATAAATAATAGAAACATTTCTAAATTCGATGACACGGGTTCCTAAAGGATCTCCAACATCAAATGAATCATATCCAAGACATGCTCTACATTGTCTCCCCATCCTTTTTGGAATCACATTTCCTATAACATGCCCACAACAGAGTCAAGTAACAATAGAAAAAATGCATTGACATTTGTTTTTATATTTTACATCTATAAAATTTGAATCTGATTTTTTTTAGGAACATTTTAATTCAAGTTTAAATCCTTGCTGTCATGAGAAGGTATTATTCGAGTTGGACATTAGAAAAATCGACCTCAATTAAGTATTCAAACAATTTTTACAATATCAATATTTTTCTTCTTGTGATATCTTCGGTAGAAAAAAGAGCATATCTGCAAAAGAAAAAGCCATATATTACTTATGTTCAAATTCTGTATATGTTGTATTCTTAGGCAACTTTTTAAGATGTTTATCTACCTTTACCAAAACAGACTATAGCTTCGTTAAAATTTGTATCCTTTTATTGAATATCAATTTTTGCAAGATAAATGTCCCACATTATTCTTTCCCATTTATCAACATGCTACATATGATAAATTCAAAGTCACATAAAACAAATAGAAAACCATTTTCTAACCAAAATAAACAAACAAATAATGATTCTAATAAAACTTCACACCACAGAAATTACTCTACCATGTGCATAGGATGAAGGTTAAATTATTGGAATCATATGTCATTCATATTTAATGGGATAATTGTATTTTTACCTTGGTGTCAATTTGGTGCTAAGATAAATATATAAATCCAGGCTATTATCAATGAAATTCAAGTATAATTTAGAAAAAATGGCATCATTGGAAGGTAATGGAGAGAGAAATGTATTCATAATAAGGATTATATATTTTAGTATTCATAATAACCCTATGAATTTTTAATTAAATTCATATTATATATCTCTAAAACAGTGAGGCTATCCATCTCTTCTATTTGATAGAGATTTATTTTTCATGGAAGAATAATCAATTAACTATCAAACACAATGATTCAATATATTAACCAAGGAAATACAAATGACATGGTTGTTGTATTTTTGTGCTCAAAGGAAATCCAACAATGGTTGCATGATTTATTTATCATGAAATTATCTTGAAGACAAATCCCGAATCAAAAATTGAACTCCATTACCAATGGAAGATGGTTTCTTTGGGCAAGGAAAGGATTAATTGAAGGTATCAAGGTGTAGCTCCAATACATACTTATCCTTGTCACTGCAAAATACAAATTATCATCATTTTCTCATCTAGGTAAAAAGAACAGTAAATTTGTATTATGCGTCTATGATAATATATGGAAAAGAGAGCACTACTGTACCCTAGAGCACGATATCTCTCTCCTCCACATATGCTAGTGTACCCTAAAATATTTTGTGCAGACCACTCAGGGATGGCACTGTTTATTGTACTTAGAACTATTGTACAATATTCTAACTGTAACCCTCCTAAAGGAAGAAAGTTTTGGTTGGAAATTTATCCAAAATGCATGGATAAACTAACTCTAAAAACATGGAAAAAATAAAACCTTGCAAAACCATGAATTCTTCCTAACGGACATGAAAAATACCATTTTGAGAAGAAATTTACTAAATAAATCATTTCCCATAACCTTCCTCTTACTTCCAATAATTATCCTTTTTCTAAAATTGAACTAAATCATACTCCCTATGCTCCAAAACATAATTACAGTGGTTTTCATGGTTGCGGTAACTCTTCTTGTGAAGAAAATGAGTGATAGGAAGATGCTTCTTATAACATCTCAAGGGAAGATACAAGAAATGTTGATATCGATTGATATATAATTCAATTCATTTCTAGATGAATAGTGGACAAAAATAAATAAAGACATCTTAACACAGGGTATTAAACTTGGAAGAGATGAAAAACCAAAATACAAATATTTTAATATATCTATATCTATATATATATATATATATATATATATATATATATATATATATAGATATATATATTTGTTTATTTTTTATGGGAGCATTTGCTTCAACAAAAAAAATTTATAAGCTTTACCCAGTGACATATCTCAAATATATTGGCAATAATATGTACCTAGCCTCTTTAAATTCAGTTATATAACCCTCACCTAGTTACATCTTTCCTCAATTTTGAGTTGTAAAGAGGACTCACTAATTATACATCCTTCATCAGAAATAACTACTATTAAACAAGGAAATAGGCTAACCTGTATAAAGGCACATCTTGTGTAATAAATGTAGCATATAGCTCACCATTCTGTACTCTGTTTTTTGGTTCACATATCCATTAAAACTGACCATTTCGATTATACTCTTTGATAAGTCTATGATTTTTTTTAATTTCAACAACTTCTTCTTTGTCTTTGGACTTTCATGGGTCAATATCACCAACAACCACAACAAGGTTCAAAAACTTGTGTTTATAATATATATTTTTCTTATTTCCATTCTTGATGCACATAAAATGCTATTTTATTAGTTGGTCAACAAGTTTCCATTAAGAGCGAAAATTCCATCATTTTCATGAAATGTGTCCATACGACATTTCACTTCTTGCATTGACAAAGAAACTATTGAATTATTATATCGGAAACCATGTTTCATGTGTCATAAAAAATATGAAATAAAAGATATTATGAGTAATATATAAAAATATATATTTAGTATTACTACAAATGTATAAGGAAGAAGAAGTGGTGAACACAATAACATACCTGTAAAATTGAGCTTTGAACATCTTTAATTGATTCACTCTTCTCACACATGTCAGCAAAATCCTTGTAAGCAATTCCTTCTTTCTAAGCATAACTTTCAAGGGCTTGATGGATGGAACAAAATGTAGCTAACATTACTACACCATTCAAGGTCACTATCAAAAAATTGTTGAAGCTATAAAAGATACCTGGAGCATTTGCATCAATTTAGGGTGTTGTTCCAAAATTTGGTGAAGTCTTTCTTGATCCCTCAATAGAGCGTGAGTAACAGTAGCAGATATTAAAATTTATTGGAGGTGAAAGGAATGGCCCTTCTACATCCAATTTTTGAAACAAATAAAATGTCCAAACATGTATACATACCTAAATGGCTTCAGCAGAACTAAAACATATTTGTAGTGCCAATCCCAATACTTGTTGTTGAACATTTTCAACCTATTTGTGATAATTATTTGGGTGAACATGTTCCCCTTCATCATGTTTTTGTTTCTTATGTTCCTAATGTTTATGTTGATAACATTATTTTTGGGCTTACTGTTGAAGCGGGTGTGGGTGTTGCTACACGCTTTGTGTTGGGTAATGTTTTTGCACTTTCAATGGTTGTGGCTGAAATTGTACATGTGGTTACTTAATTGATGACTGAATATGAGTTATTGTTCTCTGTTCCAATGGTTTTTGTGGATGAAAGGGAAGGTATTTTTGGTGAGGAGGCTGAGGTGGATTTCGATGTGGTGGTTGTGGTGGCTGAGGAGGCTATCATGGTTACAGAGGTGGTTGCATTGGATGAACATGTTGGGGATGTGTTTGTTGGTTAAGTCCATGTCGTTGAGCTGAGACACTACCAGAAAGGTTTCCTAGAAATTTTTTAGGCCCACTAAGAGGAAAAGGAGGTAAAAAATAATTAGGTAAAGGATGATACTCAGAGAAACAAATTTGACAGGAACTTGATGTGGAAAGGCTTCCAAATCTGATATCACTAGAGGATGTTGGTTGAGGCAGTGAGATAGTTGGAGTAGGATGAAATACATAGCATATACAAGATGAATATTTTATGTTTGTGGATATTAATGCACAACATAGGGCCCGAGTGGTTGAAAATGGTGGATGTGTCGAAGGAAGAGGTGGAGAAGGTCTTGTTGAAGAAATGTTATCGTTGAACATTCTCACAGTAGTTCAGACACTAGCCCATGGACTCATTGAAGTAGGACGAGGATAGGTGGCTGGGAAAAAAATCCTAACTATATGGTCGCTGTTATTTTTGTTTTAACTGTACAAGAGGAGGTGGATGAAGAGGAACCTATAAGAGAGAGTAGTGGATGGAGGTAATGGTTGTTCCACATTGATATTCATGTTGTTTCTTTTTCCTTCCATATAGTAATACTTTGGATAATTTTGTTTTTTATCTCTTCCAGACATTGGTGGAACTTCACTATTTGTAGCAGAGTCAAATTTATCGAAAGGTGAACTTGAAGGAATAAGAGGTTAGGCATCACTTTTGGAATGTATGTAATAATATACATGGCTAGGATTAGCTTCCACCACTTGAGGAGTCACACCAGAAGGAACTGTTGGAGGTGGTTCCAAAGGTGGCACTAGTGGTGCATCTAAATGACATTTCTATTCAAAATAGGGTGGGTTAGAGTTAACATCAGGCCAGGACCAACCTATGGTTGAGTGGGTCTGTGGATAATAGGGAAATCAATGTCCCTTATTCTCTTGCTTTTATAACTCCCGATACATATCTTTGATCATAAAATGGTATTGTCATCTCTTGTGGTTTAGATGTAACAGGTGTCTCATATCAATTAGATGTTATGGACATCAAATTTTTCTCAAGGGAATGTTGTTTCTCTCCTTGGAATTTCCTTTCCTTTTCCTTTGTCTCTATTAGGTATTTCATGTGTGACAACTCCACCCTCGAGTTGTGTAAGATGGTCCTTATAATTTTTTCCTATATAATTAACACCTTCAACTGTGTCCATTTTTAAGTCCTTTCTCATCATAATAAAATGTGGAAAACTACTAGGGTTATGTTTTACATCATCGACAAGAGATTCTGGTGAATTCTCTTTAGGTAAGTTCACTAGTGCGTATGGCAGAAAGTCATAGGAATCTGGGGATTGTAACAAGTCTTCTGTTTTAGAATTCATATATATATATTCAACTTCATATTGATCTCCTATAATTCATCTTCAAGGTGAGACTTCAATTTTCTAGATTTAGTATTTTTAAAAAAATTGATCTCAGTCTCATGGGGGAAGTGTTTTCACAAGTTGTCTAGCCATAAACTCATCCACATAAATAGATGGTAGCCTACCACCATTAGACCCTCCATTAATGTTTCTCTGTCTTAGAACAAAATAATCAACATGCATAGAAGGTGGTCTACTAGTATTAGCTTTGTGTTACTGAAATCTGTCTTTTTTGGTTGGCCTGGATGAGGAAACAATTGTACCCCCTGTATGAACAAACAAACCAGTGCCTTTGGATTCTGCCATATCTCCTGAACCAATACCATCTACTCTTTGATGTCTATTTGGCTATCCAAATAAGCCAATTTTCTCTTTAATGAAGACACGATAAATGTACGCCTATATGGTGATGAATTTTTTCAGTCCCACATATATTTGTGTGCAATACACCCTAGAAAATAAGAATCATCAACTCTTTCAATACTATGGACCAATTATTTGGTTGTTTCAGAGGAGGGTGTTGACTCTTTTGGAATCTTCAATAGGATTAATAGATCGATGAGGTGGCAAGACCCAAGATGAAACTGTAAGCTTAGTTGCAGAAGAAGAACACTCTTTTCTTTGCACTATATCTGACAGTTGAATTATACCTCTAGGTTTATTTAACAAATGAAGCATTTATCTCAAAATTTTCCTAGTTTTCCATCACAAAATATTTGTTACTAGGAAGAAATAAACAAAATAAAGAACTCGATTAAAATGAAATATGCTTAAGGAAACACGATAGTTGCAAGGTATGTTACCTGATATAGGGTGGTCCTTGTGTAAAAGGATACATTTTCACTATGGCCATATATTTTGTTTGTAAGAAGGTCCATCATGGAAACAAAAATTCAAACTTTCATCAATTTGATGGTCCGATGACCCAAAATCAAGTTAAAAAAGATACTTCAAGGCTACAAAGCCATGTGCATTTCATTTTTTTCCAATTTAATTATGGATTATGAGTATCTATTAATGAGGAAAAAAAACTAACTATCTCATTCATGAATATACATATAACATACTACAATTTTTAACGATATACGTGGTTTTATTTATATAATGGAAAATATGTGATGCAACCTAGATAGCACATACAACGAGTATATGCAACATAAAACATGTGATAGAAATATCAATGTGAAAATTGTGATACATGAAAATCATGGTAGTGGATGTCTTCAAATGCCAATACATATCCAAATATTTAGTTATCTGGTCTCTCTGTTATGAGAAACACTATTTTTCGAACCTAAGGAAACATATCGTCATCTACTTTAACACTTAACACTGGAAGTCATGACCCACTTTTCTGTGACATTGGTTTTCAATTTCCTCTACATATCTCTTCACCTCAACAAAAAATGACTATTTTCAACTCTTTTTTGTTTTCATCGTGGGGATATAACCCTATTCAAGTGACTGAGGAAGGCATATTACTTTGTGCATTTCCTTGGCCTCCCTATGTGTAGGCGATAGTAGATATCCCCTTAATCAAATTACCACTTGCTTGCCATCCTTTCTATAGAGAGAGTCCACCATGAATTCCAGTGAGATTAATTTAAAACAAGATTAATAACTTTACATATGTATTTAATAACTTTCATATCACTTAATTTTACCAAGTTAATATTGTATTAATCTGAGGGTCATTAATAATAGTTATTCATGTACACCTAGATCTTATACACTCCTTTAAACCACCCTAGATCCATCGTAACTCCTGATCTCTCAAACCCTGAGGGGGGTCAAATCTCTAGATGTGGAAACCTCTTTTTTGAGTGAAAAAATTAAGCAAAGGTTTGCACCTTGAAATATTTAATGCCTCTCGGGGTTTGATAGATCCAGAGTTAAGATGGATCTAGGCTAGTTTTTACACATTTAGAAATATATTCTTGAAATCACTTTGTTTCAAAGTCACGCAAGGCTTAAAGAAAGGGAAAAATTAAATCATTCTAATTTGGTGGTGTTTCACCCAAGGCAGACATTAAATCACTCTAATTTGGTGGTAATATTTACTCATTACACATTATCATATCCATGGAGTTGAAGTAGATGAAATGGTAAAAACTAAAAAGAAGGAAAAAAAATGTAGGAGAAAATGAAATCAAACCTAAAAATATACAGCCCAGTATATGGTACATGTGTAGATGCAATGTGAGAAATGCAATATAAAAATTTGACGTGTTGGAGTATAAGGCACATGTGTATATGTAAAGTGAGAAATGTTAGGTAAGAAATGTAATGTAAGTAAACATTTGAAATTCCAAAGTATATTTAAGAACATTAAAAAAATAGGTATGGTAAGTAAATAAAAATATCAATAAACTGGAGGTATGGTAAATAAAAAATAAAACTTGTGAAAACTCGCTTAGTTGCTAACTAGTTGTTTTGTTATCTATTTTTAAAAGATAATAAAAAAATTATTTATTTTGAGAAAAGGATTATTTGATCAACATAAATTAATTATGTTTGGTTGAAATAAAATTTAATTATGGAATAGTGGTTCCATAAAAATTTAAAATACTGATGATAAAATTATTCCAAGAACTTAGAGTGGTTGAATAGAAAATATTTAGGACAGTTACCTTTCCTCTGGGGATAAAAGTACATCCCAGTGAGGAAAGGGGTTTTTTTTGTGACTAAGGAGAGGGAGGAAGAGAGTGATGATTCCTGAGCTGCTGGTGACCAGTGGAAATACTCAGCGTTCTTGAATCCAAGAAAATAGAAGAGTACTGGACTTGGGGTCCCGAGGTCTCTTCTGGAATTTATGTTATCCTACCCATCTCAGCTGTGGAGCATGGGGTGAGAAGAGGACGTCATCATCTCTATTATGGTAGGGAGGACATCATCAATATCTTTTGAGTCCAGATAAGTAAATAGACTGCTGAGGTAGAAAAAACCTAGATATGATGTTTGGATAAAATTATTTTTAAAGGGAAAATGTTCTTAAAATTATGCAATGTATAATTTTACAGAGAGAAGTATTGAATATAAAAATTATTGTTAATATATTTTCCTAAATAATAGAGCAAGTTATAGTAGAATTGTTAATATTGCTAACTTTGTGAACATTACATTTCCTGAAGTTCTTGACAGATTAAGAAAGAGAAATATTTTTTTCCATAAATGTAATAAAATAGAAAAGAAACTACACTATAAACCAGTACAAGAGAAACTATAATTTTGGGTCCATGGTCGAGACCCTAGACGCAAATAGGTCATTGATCTTTGTATTCTATGATATATGCAAATAGGATGAGTGTTAGAAAATAACTCAATGAATGGATGGTCCATACACCCTGGAGTAAAACAGATAAAATCACCATAGTAAATAAGACGGTTGAAACAACAACCTCGAAAAACTGCACCATGTGAAATAATCGAGAAACTTTATGAAGTAGAATCCATCGAACAAAGAATAAGGATGTAATGTATACATAAGAAAAGTTAGTGTTATATATATATATTCCACTACTAAAATTGTAGGAATACCCTATTACGGGTAAGAGATATCCAGAGGTTATGATTTAGAAGTACAAACTAAAGAATAAGCACATAAGAAGGAAAAGAAATGCATTTTAACACTAAGAGGTAGCAATTGAAATTATAGTGAATAGTAAATTATCCATAAGAAAACTATCTTCAATAAGAGACTCTAATACACCATTAAAACAAAATTGCAGCAATACATATTAACCAAATATTGCAAGACTGTATACAAAAACAAATATTTTTTCTCATTAAGGGTTAATACCCTTAGCTAGGTCGAGGGCTTGACCGCAGTAGAGGACAACAAAACATAAATAGCCGAGACCAATGCATTCCTATCAACCAGCATGGCTAGGCCTTAAACAATATATGTTTGTACAGTAAATGTGCGATATGCATGATAAACTGTCCTTTGGGGAGAAGCCTTAAAAAAATAACCAAACTATCATTATAGAAAACTTAAAACTCCTTTATAGGAAAAACCCATATTTCTAAGGGCTGAGAAGCTAAATGAGCCAAGACTATGTTCCAAAGAGTTAAGGATTCCACTCGATAACAAACATGTACCTGCGAAAAATAGTGGTGAGGTCACCGTGGTCGACATGGTCTACTAAGGAAGCAAGGCTGAATAAAGCAGTACTGGAACTGCACCAAGAGGAAGAGAAATCTATACTTGTTCCACAAGAGAAAAACTAAAGTTAGTACGATTGAAATATGTAGTGGAGGATAGAAAGAAAATATGTAAACTCTTGTGCATGTCGAAACCGCATTACCTAGCTTAGAACTCAACAAATCAGTGGAAACCCTACACCTAATTTTCATTCGAGAACAAGTTAATATCATAACTCAACTTCCCAGTTGCAAAATCAATAACAAGAAGAAACACAAAACAATGCTTGGAAAGACAGATACCTATCAGGGAAGGACAAAGAAACTAGACCACCGGAGGAGGCATTGTTGGGACAAAAGCTTCCGGTACTAGAGAAATTCATCACCTAAAACCACCGAGTACTCCCTATAACCTACACACATGGTAGGTGGATTATTTCCATTGCCATATCCATACAATGAAAATATTAGAGTCCAGAAGCTATCAATGAAGCTAGCTTATGGAGCATACCATCAAAGAAGGGCTAGACCCAAGCAAGTCAAGTGACAGATTTTACCTGTGCCAGATGCGCCATGGCAAGCAATGCTTGCAATTGTAGGGTAGTGGAGGTGTTTACGAACCAGAGACAATGGAGTTGCAGAGGCGATGCCGCGAGAGCACCACCACAAAAATGAAAATTAGTTAGGGTTTCCTCGAGGTGAATACTCTAAATTTTTTATGTTGGAGGATCCACCATCGATTCCTAAAACCCCGATCTAAAGGTGTGAGGATATACAGGTGGAAGATGAGAAGTAAAACTCATGGTGGTACATCATTAAACCATTAGATAACCCTTGAATAAAATCAACTTGAAATAAATAAGGGAATTAGAATCATGCATAAGTTTTTAACTATGTGTATATCTGATACGTCCTTCGACACTTTAATAATAATTGATGTGAGTTGCATTACCACAATCAAAAAACAGCCGAACATAAATAAGATTAGTACTGTAAAGTGTTTTTGAAACTGAGTTAAAAATTGACATGCTGTGGCAAGCCAAGCCACCTAGAATTCACATGATACATGAATATCTATATTTAGAATCCTGAATGACATGTTACATTAATAATTATAATGAGAATCCCGAAGGATATTTTTATTAATATTATAACAAGAGCCTAGATGATAAAATGTTGACATATATGCGGGGTGTGATCATAACATTTAAATACAATTATATGTTAATGTTGGTTTAGTTAAATGGTAAGAATGAAATATGTACACTTTTTTTTTTTTTTTTACAGTTAATCGTGTTATAAGTGGTATCAGAGAAGTGTTCATACGGTGCGATCCAATGGGTCACCGAACATGATAAACTGTTCTTCTGTGTATAAATGATGCACAAAAAAGAAATAAGATAAAGAAACAAAAATGAGGAGGGGATCAACATAGAAAACACTTGGGAACCCAGGGGAACCTACACCCTAGTCCCAATAGGAAATGAATCCAGAAGTGTGGATTGAGCTATGTGTAGTCTAGCACCAGCAAAATATTAGACTACCGGAAGAACAACAACACCAAACTAGTATTTTACTAAGCACTGTGCAGAATTTACAGGAATAAACGGTCTGAGTTAGGAGTGACAATGAGCACTTGATGCAAGAACAAGAAAGGATACTCAAAATCATTTCTGATAAATGGAATCAAGGAGTGTTACAACCCAGTCCTGATAGAGATACGCAAGAAGAAAATGAAAGAAAATCTAAGGATCAAACCAATAACCGAGTCGAATGAAGCCATTCATAACGTAGTAACAATTAGAAATTATAATGAGGATGAGTATGGTAATGTGTCATAACAACAAGAAATTAATAAACAAAAAGTGGAACTACAAGGTGAGTTTCAAAATATAAAACCACCTACGTTTGATATAGAAGAGGAGGAGGTGGTTTAAGCTTGGTTGATTAATATGAACAAATACTTTCCATTTTATGAGTACAGTAGCAATCCTAAATCTAGGTTGGACATCTATAAGTTGAGAGAAAAGGCCACCCTATGGTGGGAGGAAGTCAAGAATATTCGTAGCATTGAAGATCAAGACATGACATGGGATACATTTCAGGAAAAGTATCTAACGGAACATTTCTGTGACAAAAAGCAAAGATAATTCCATGATTTGAGGTTGGGTCAAATGAAAATGGATGAGTACATAGCCAAGTTCACTTCCCTATTAATATACCTCGCTTATTTAAGGGATGAAAAGGCTAATGTTCATAGATTTTTGAGTATTTTTCCGATCCACATGAAAGGAAAAATGGATTTCATCAATCCAAGGGCCATGGATGAGGCAATTTGAAAAGTAAGAATGTGTTACCAACATTTAAAGGAAAAAGGATAACTGGGCAAAAACTGGCAACCAAGAAAAGGGCAGAAAACCAGTTCAAATTTCAAAAATACTAGGACTAATAACTTAAATAATTCTGCAAGAAGTTTAGTGAGAAAATATTTCGGAAGAAACCATCAAAGAACCTGTTGGCCTGGGGAAGAGAAGCCCATAGAGGCTTCCAGCAAACCTGAACAAGGACAAAACCAGAAACAACCTCTAAAGTGGTGGGGGTGTGGTGAGGCTCACTACTATAACAACTATCCACAGTGGCGAAGAAATGATATAGTAGCCAATATGAAAGAAGCCTCTATAGTGGGCGATGTAGCTCGAAACATACCAAAAATTAAGGCATCCTTGGAGGACCGACAGGTGGATTATCAACCAACGACGATAGAGCTGGAAGGTAACTTAATTTCGCAACCTATTTCTATTTTGGTTGACCCAGGTGCTATTTTAAGTTATGTAAACCCCATAATAGTATAAATTTGTAAGTTACAAAGTCATAAACTCAAAAATCCTTGGCTGGTATAGCTAGCCACAGGGGCAAAAAGAAAAATTTGTGCCAAAATTCCAAGTTATACATTGGAAATTGGAAACCAAAAACTAAATGTGGATTTGAATAACTTTCATTTGGATCCTATGATGTATTGTTGGGCATGGATTGGTTAGAGAGACATTGTACACTAGTAGATTGTAAAGAGAAGATCATATACTACAAAATGCAAGATGGAATGTGCTAATAATACAGGGAATCAAGAAACCCTTGGAGTTGTGTCCCATCATAGCCTCTCAGATGAGTAAGTGTATTAGAAAGGGATGTAAAATTTACACCATTCAGGTGGGTTTGGTAATTCTAGGGAAAATACCCCTATGTTGAAAGCATACTAGTGGTACAAGACTTCATGGACGTGTTTCCAGAAGATTTCATGGAGGTGTTTACATATTTACAAAGAAAGGGGAAAATATTTAAATGGACTACTGAATGTCAGAATATTTTCGAGAATTTGAAACATTGGATGACCACTACCTCGGTGTTGATGGTAGTTGATCCAAATAAGTAATTTGAGGTTTGTACCGATGCTTGTAAGGAAGGTGTTGGAGAAATTATATTGCAAGAAGGAAGAGAGGTTGCCTATGAATCAAGAAACCTAAAGGAGCATGAGCAATGATATTCATCTTGCGATTTAGAGTAAACAGTGGTAGTGCATGCACTCCGGGTATGGAGGTACTACTTATTAGGAAAATTATCTATGTTAAAGACCAATCACAGTATTCTAACCAACTACTTTAAGCAAGCTGATGTAAATCTCCGCCAGGCAAGGTGGAATGCTTTCTTAAGAGAATTTGATTGTGATATACAACATGTGAAAGGAAAAGAAAATCGTGTGGCAGATTCCTTAAAAATAAAGTTGCATTTTGTTTATGAACTATGCGATAATCAGGCTGAGTGTAAATTTTTAGACCAGTAAAGATGAAGCCGAGAAGGATCCTGAATACCAATTTTTATGGCAACAAGTGGAGGAAGCTAGAATACAAGAAAAACCTTATAACTATGAAATTAATGAAGATCACTTGTTAACCTTCAAAGGAAAGTTATATATCCCAAACTGAAAGTGTTTAAAGGAATTGATCATGGATGAGTATCACTGCAGTAATTACACAGGATACCCAAGATACCAGAAAATGTTGACAACAATTATAAAAATATATTTCTGCATGGTATACGAAGAAATATTGCTGATTACTAAAACAAATGTCCTGAGTGTCAACGGTTTAAGGTGGAGCACCAACACCCAGCTGGCTTGTTGCAGCCTATACCAGTGCCAAAATGGAAATGTGAATTTATATCCCTAGATTTCATTACTAGTTTACCAATATAAAAAATGCACAATGACTCTATTATGGTTATGGTTGATAGACTGACTAAAGTAGCGCATTTCATACTCGTATAGTCTACTTACAAAACCGTGCAAATAACATACATCTTCATCAGAGAAATGTTTAGACTGCATGGCATTCCAAAGACTGTTATCTCAGATAGATGTGAAGTTCACATCAACATTCTAGAAGGCCCTATTTACAGGTTTGGTAACCCAAATAAATTTCAGCGCCGCTTATCTCCCCAAACAAATGGACAGACTGAGGGGGTGAACCAAATCTTGGAAGATATGATGCACATGTACGTGATGCAGGAACCAACAAAATGGAAAGAGTATCTACACTTGGTAGAATTTGCATACGATAATGGTTACCAATAGTCTCTTAAGATGAGCCCCTTTGAGGCTTTGTATGAGTGACAGTTTCGTGCTCCCATCAATTGGAGCAGCCCTGAAACCGAGTTGATGCATGGACAAAAATATTTACTGATATGGAATAAAAGGTAAGAAAGATCAGACAAAATTTGAAATCAAATCAAGATCAATAGAAGATATATGTAGATAAAAAGAGAACCTACAGAGAGTTTGAAGTGGGAAATCACGTGTATGTAAGGATTAAGCCTAAGAAAATCACACTGAGGTGGATATTCTATGCCAAATTTTCCCCCAGGTTCTGTGGACCTTTCTAGATATTGGAAAGAGTGGGACCTATGGCTTATCAGGTGGCTTTACCCAGCCATATTCGGGTGCACAATTTCTTTCATGTAGGATAATTTTAAATATCCTATCTTAAAATAATAATATTTATGAGATTTTAATTCATGGTATTGTTGAATGTAGGTCAATTGGAAGGTGAATTTCTAGTCGAACCTCAACATATACTCGATCGGAGTGAAATTTTGCTTCTGAGGCAAGCCATCATCCAGGTTAAAGTACAATGGAAGCACTTCAGCTCGGATGAGGCTACCTGGGAAGATGAATGATTTTTTCATGAGGCTTCTCCATAATTATTTTCTGAGCTAAAATGAAACACCGACGACGGTGTTTACTTCTAGAGGGGGAAGTTGTGGCAGCTGGCATAATTTCTAACTAGTTGTTATGTTATTTATTTTTAAAAGAGACTAAAACATTTATTTATTTTGAGAAAATGGTTATTTGATGAACATAAATTAATTAAGTTTTATAAAATTTAATTATGGAATAATGGTTCCATAAAAATTTAAAAGACAGATGATAAAAGTATTTGAAGAACTTAGAGTGGTTGAACAAATTTTTTTTTACGAGAGTTACGTTTTCTCTAGTGATAAAAGTACATCCTAGTGAGCAAAAGGAGTTTTTTTTCTATGACTGAGGGGAGGGAGGAAGAGATTGATGATTCCTATGTTGGTGGTGACCAATAGAAACACTTAGCGTTCCTGAATCCTGGAAAAGAGAAGAGTACTGGACTTGGGGTCACGAGGTCTCTTCTGGAATTTCTGTTATCCTACCCATCTCAGGTGTGGAGCACGGGGGGAGAATATTACATCATCGCCTCTCTCATGGTAGGGAGGACATCATTAGCACATTTTGAGACCAAATAAGTAAAGAGACTACTAAGGTAGACAGAACGTAGTTATCTTGTTTGGATAGAATTATTTTTGAATGGAAAATGTTCTTAGAATTATGCAGTGTAGAATTTCACACAAAGAAGTATTGAATATACAAATGATTGTTAATTTATTTTCCTAAATAGTAGATCAAGTTACAGTAGAACTGTTAATATTGTTGACTTTGTGAACATTACATTTCCTGAAGTTCTTGACTATTTAAGAGAGAGAAATATTTATTTCCTTAAATGTAATAAAAAAGAAAAAAAACTACACTATAAACCAGTAGCATAGAAACTGCAAGTCTGGGTCCATAGTCGAGACCCTGGACCCAAACAGGTCATTGATCTCTGTATTCTATGATATACGCGGACAGGTTGCATGTTATAAAACAACTCAGTGAATGGATGGTCTTGACACCCTGGACTAAAAAAGATAAAATCACCAAAGTAAATAAGAGTTTTGAAGCCCCAATCTTGGCAAACTAAACCATGTGAAATAACAGAGAAAATTTATGAAGCAGAATCCATAGAACTAAGAATAAGGATGTAATGTCTACATAAGCAAAGTCTGTATTATATATATATATATATATTCCACTTCTAGAATTGCAGGAACACCCTATTATAGGTAAGATAAATAAAGATGTTATGACTCAGCAGTACAAAATAAAGAATAAGCACAGAAGAAGGAAAAAAAATCATTTTAACGCTAAGATATATAAATTGAACCTACAGTCAATAGTAAATTCTCCAGAAGTAAATCATGTTCAAGAAGAGACTATAATATATAATTAAAACAAAATTCCAACAGTGCATATTAACCAAATATTACAAGATTGTATATAGAAACAAAATTATGTTCTCATTAAGGGTTAATATCCTTAGCTGTGTCAAGGGTTTGACCACAGCAGAGGAAAATAAAACATAAATATCTGAGATGAATGCATGCCTATCATACAACAAGGCTAGGCCATAAACAATATAATTTTGTATAGTAAATGTGCGATATTCATGATAAACAATCCTTTGGTGCAAACCCTTAACAAAATAACCAAACTAGGAGTATAGACAACTTAAAACTCCTTTACAGGAAAAACCCATATTTGCAAGGGCCGAGAAGCTAAATGAGCCAAGACTCTATTCCAGAGAGTGAAGGATTCAATTTGATAACAGTCATGTTCCTGCGAAAACTAGCAGTAAGGTCACTGTGGTCGATGTAGTCTACAAAGGAAACAAGACGGAATAAAGTAGTAATAGAATCACGCCAGGAGGAAGAGGAATCTATACTTGTTCCAAAGGATAAGAACCAAAGTGAGTATGATAGAAATATGCAGTGTAGGATATAAAGTGAATATGTAAAAGCTTTTCCATGTCGAAACCACATTACTTGGCATACAACTCTGAAAATTGGTGGAAACCCTGCATCGAACATTCATTCAAGAACAAGTTAATATCATAACTCAACTGCCCCATGACAAAAGCAAGAACAAGAAGAAATGTGCAGTAATGCTTGGAAAGAAAGATACTTCTCAAGGAAGGAGGGTGAAACCAGAGCTTTGGAGGAGGCATTGCTCAGAAGGAAGCATCCGGTACCATAGAAATTGATCACCTAAAACCACCCAGTACTCCCTATAACCTGCATGCATGGTAGGTGGATTATTTCTATTGCCATATCCTTACAATAAAAATATTACAGCGAGGAAGCTATCAGGGAAGCAAGTTAATGAAGAATACCATCAAAGAAGGGCTAGACCAAAGCGGGTCAAGTGACAAAGTTTACCTATGTGGGATGCGCCATGACAACCAATGCTGGCGTTGGTAGGGTAGCGGAAGGGTTTACGAACTAGACGCAATGGAGTTGCAGAGGTAGTGTCGATAGAGCACCACCGCAGAAATGAAAATCAGTTAGGGTTTCCTCGACGTAAATACCCTAAACGTTTGATGGAGGAGGCTCCATCGTCAATTCCTAAACCCCAGATCCGATGGTGTGAGGATAGGCTGGTGGCATCCAGGCAGTACAGAGCATGGTGGTACAACATTAAACCATTATATAATCCTTAAATAAAATCACCGTGCAATCAATAGGTAGAATCATGTATATGGTTTTAGCTATGTGGATATCCAATACATCCTTCGAGAATTTAATCATAAGTGATGTGAGTTGGATTACCACAATCAACCACCAGCCAAACATAAATACTACTAGTATTATAAAGTGTTTATGCAATAGAGTTAAGCATTGACATGCTTCAGCAAGACAAGCCACATGGATTTCTCACTATACATGAATATTTATATTGATAATCTCGAATGATATGTTACATTAATAGTTATAATGAGAACCCCGAATGATACTTTTATTAATATTATAACGAGAGCCTAAACGATATAGTGTTCACATGTATGCGGGGCATGATCATAACATTTAAATACAATGATATGTTAATGTTGGTTTAGTTAAATGGTAAGAATGGCATATGTGAGTTTTTATTTTTATTTTTATTTTTACTCTTATACATGTTACAAAACTTCTTTTAATATTTACTCTAGAGGTATGGTAAATAAATAAATTTTTATTTTTATTTTTATATTTACTCTTTAAACCTTTTTATATTTACTAAAACTAAAAAATAAGGTTTACTTTAGGTGAAGTCTATGGGCCAAATAGCATGGAACAATTTACTATTAATACCATGGGACAAATAGTATGGGCCAAATACCATATTTATAAAAGAGGTATGGTAAATAAATAAATATAAAAGAGGTATACGTAGGTATGGTAAATAAATAAATATAAAAGAGATATACAGAGGTATGGTAAATACATAATACCTATGTATATACCAAGCCTATAGGCATGAGGTATGGTAAATAAATATAAATATAAATAAACCATGGGTATGAAATAAACCATAGGTTTCATACCTATGGTTTATTTATATTCATATTTATTTACCATACCTCTTTTATTTACCATGGTATTTGTCTCAGAGGCTTGGTATATTCTTAGATATTCATTTCTAATCATATTTGATACATTTTTATATATTTACCATACCTCCTCAGTACACCTCTTTTATATTTATTTATTTACCATACATATTTTATAAATATGATATTTGGCCCATATTATTTATCCCATGATATTAATAGTAATTTTTTCCATGGTATTTGGTCCATAGGCTTCACCTAAATAAAATTGAGGTTTTATTTTTTATTTACCAGATCTATAGTCTATTTATATTTTTATTTATTTATCATAACTCCTTTTTTAGAGTTCTTAAATATACTCCTTGACATTTCAAATGTTTACTTACATTACATTTCTCACACTACATCTACAAATGTACCCTATACTGGGCTATAGAGGGGCTCTAGAAGAAATTATATTAATACAATAACCTACAAAGAAAATACACGGCCCTTGAATGGAAGTGGTGCACAACTTTGTTATCTCACCTTTAAATGGGAGCTTATATGTGAGGTCACTTTTTATTATTAAATAATAGTTCCTATTTTTGAAAGTGTCTCATAAAAAGAAAAACAGGTCCTATGCATAGTGTTATTTTTTAGAGGGAGGTTCTATATTCTAAATCTATTTTTATCACTCATTTCAATGCTACAATAATTTATTGATCTACTTTTGTGGTCATTATTTCGACATTAATAAAAATGGCTTATCTTATCTATCTTTCTAGAGTGTTTGTTTTGATGAACTGTTGTTTTTCATATTGCCTAGTTTAGGTTATTTTCCAAATGCCATTGTCCTTTATTCAACACAATTCCTCTCTTCATAAATTTATTGTTGTCATTACTAACTTTTGTCATTAATTGAAGGTTAGCTGAAAATCAGCTTCTCTTTCAACACAATTATTATGTAGCCGAGTACAAAATACTATTGTGGCCTCTCTCTCCTCTTAACTAGTGTGAAATGCGATATTTCCTAAAACATTTAGTTATATTTTGTGGCAACATTATTCCACAACACTATGAAATTTTGAGTGACATAAATATGCACTCAGATGTCCTATAAAGATATGTATTATTTCATACTCTAATTATTCTTCTTTTTGTATGATTTTTTTTTTTAAGCGTTTTCGAGAACAATGAGATTTTTTTCCCATAACCATTTCTTATTTTCACTAGAAAAATAATATGGGTGACTTTGTGGCACAAAGAAATGCTTGAATACCACTTTGACGGTCACAACATGCTATAGGATTTCATAGGTAAAAAAAAAAATCAAATAATACAATTGAAAATAAATAAATATGATATATTTGAAAAGTTAATAGGTAAAAAAACAAAGCCAAATATTCTAATACGAAAAAATAAATATAACATATGTGAAAGGTATGCAGCCAAGATGTCACAACCATCACAAACCTCATAAAAAAAAAATATCCTTCATGACTTTATCATATTGTAATTATTCAAACTTTGCCATGGAACCATGTAGAATATGCTTGCAAATATAATATCACAGATATATTAATATAAAAATTTCAACAATGTGTTAATTTTTCCCATTACTATGGTACTTATATATATATATATATATATATATATATATATATATATATATATATATATATATATATATATATATATATATATATATATATATATATATATTTATATATATATATATTTATATATATATATATAATCCACTCAAAACATTGGAAATAGTTTATCGAACCATCTGGATTTAATACTACTCCACTATACTTGTCATATCATTTTTAATTGCGGACTTAGATATTAGTATTAGCATTTATGCACATTGATATACTTACGGAAATCTCAGTTACACATGTGCGGTGTTCATAACTTACAAAGATCACAAGGTTGCTACACACCTTCTACGTCATTGATTGAATGCTTTTGGATCGATGACAACTGGTCGAGGCGGGAACTGGGCCTTGGAAATCCTGCCAAGCCCTATCTCCACACATTTGGCTATTATGCATGTCATTTTTCCTTCGTCGTTGTGATTTTTCATTGGGGTTTTCTCCACCATTATGTTGAATATCCATTTCAAAGTCCAACTAGGTTGCCCATGCCAGCACCGAGCCTGATTTAGGAATTGCAGGAGGTTTTCCTCTTATAAACAGGTTGAATAATGAATTTTTCCCACAATGCTCTGTTTCTCCCGGTCGCCACTTCATCTATGTCTTCAAGTTACTTCTTTTACCCCTGTATTATTTGTTTTCGATTGCCAAAACCTCTGTTTCCATTTTACTCATTTAACTGGGTTCTGGATGTTAAAACGTTATGAATATTTATCCCCTTTTTCTTCCCTATGATACAGGCTCACGAGGTATTAGCAACTACTTTATTTGGTGCTCTCTTCAGGTAAACTGAATTGATAAATAGGGTTTATCATTTTCTTCCAGTTTAAAACTCTGTAGCCACGATGTATTCTAATCATTTCGGTTCGATTGTTTTGGCAGGTAAGGCTTTCGAAGCCTCGTAGCAATAGTTTTGTTATGCAGAAATATTTTTCGGTTCAAGTTTCAATATGTCACATAACTCACTCAGGATTTTATCAGGTATGCACGAGGGTTTCCACCGCCTTGTCCATTTGGCCTCTAACATGCAAAATGCACAAAAACCCTGTTGATTCGTCTCGAAAGCAGAATAATATTTTTAGATATTAATGGTTCCCTACGCGAACATTGCTGTGATATTTTTCTGTTGGGATTATGCGAAACTGTAACTTGTTTTCTTTAAAAAAAAAAGGGTTTTCTTTGTAATAATCTTCGGTTTGATACCACAGAGCGAAAGTTCTGGGTTTATCTTGAATAATTTTTTTAATATCATAAGAGCAGCTGCATGATAGCTCTATTTTCCTCCTTCTATATTATATGTATAGCTTCGTTACATAGAATCTCCGTGTAGTTTCTTGAAGTTTCTGACAGTGTTGTCTAAATGTTTTCAAGGCAAAATATGAATTTTCTTTCTCTGCTATTAGCTACGGCTCATATTTTCGAAGTTGCTTCATGCAATTATTTTCTTGGATAAACCCTAGATTAACACTAATCTGATATGCATAATAAGATTATATAGAAATTTTTACTTTGTATGAGCACGTATCATTTTCTCCTTTATTTCTCCAAGGTGTCCAGACCACCATTCTTTTTGATGTCCGTGTATTTTCCAATGTATATATGTGAGGGACGACTAGGTTTAGGGATTGGGTTATTTACCCTAACCCTTAACCTGACAGTCTTCCACTATTAATGCTAGTTTCTACCATTACATAGTTAAAAATAACAGTCTTGCAGCTTCGAGATATCTGTAAACAAGACTATTAATCCTTCTTACCCATTAGCAAAATTATTGGCGTAGTGTAATCTATCTATATAAAGGTAAGGATTTGTAATAGTAAATGTTTCTTTTTTCAGAAATTTATAGTACTCTGATTTATGTTTGAGATAGTATTGATTCTTCTTGGTAAGTCAAAATTACTTTGAAAAGTACATATAAGCTAACATCATTTCTTAGCTTCACTTTTCTATTTTTATGATATTTAACTCCGTTCTCATGAAATACTGCTACATTTTTCTAGAAACTCCTACATTATTTTATAACAGTATTTTATTGGAAAGAAACGTCACAGTAATTTTACTCTGTCTGTAATTTCATCTACTAACAGAGAATGATAATATTGCTAGGGTATAAAATAATTGAAAAATATAGCATCTTATACACTATTGTTTCCATCATTCTGATAAATATTTCTAGCAAATAAGAATATACATGTAACTATCAGGTTTAGTTTTGCATGCATACTTATCTAAATGTAAATTAGTTAGTTGTTGTCCTCCCAACTATCAAGTGAGGCTATTACGTCCTCCTTCCCCCGTGCTCCAAGACTGATTGGTTCAGGTTAACAGTGGAAAATAAATCTTCTGTTGTGACCTTAGGACACCCAGTCCATTCAGAACCATAAGTCTCAGGAAATTTCTGAGTGTAATCCCACTGGTGAATACCAGCTCAAGAATTCCTCACTCTTTCCTTTTCCCATTCACAGAACCCCTATTCCTCTATGGAATCAGTCCTTTATCCTAGAGGAGTAGGTAACTATTTATAACTATTCCCAACCTCTTTTCAGTTCTTGGAAACATTTACCATCAGCTTTTTACTTTATTTGTCCAGTTATTTTTCATAACAGTTTTTTTTTATAATTAAAATAGCATTAAATGTCTCAGTATTTTTATTTAAGAACAACAATAAAATTACTTAACTAGTAATTCATCTAGTTAGCAATAATGTAGCTATCACAACTTCCCCCTGGAAGTAACACCATCCTCAGTGTTTCACTTTGACTCTGCAAAGAGTTCTGGGTAAGCCTTCCGCATGAAACCTCCATCCTCCCAAGTAGCTTCATTTGGGCTGAAGTTCTTCCGTTGCACTTTCACCTGGGTGATAGCTCTCTTCTAGAGCATGATTTCCCTTTGGTCAAGTATGCATTGTGGCTCGACCAAGAAGTATGAAAAGGAGGACGAGGGTGGGTGGCTGGGAATAAAAATCATAACTAGATGGTCGTTGTTATTTTTGTTCTAACTGTACATGAGGAGGTGGATGAAGTGGAACCTATAAGAAAGAGTGAGTAGTGGATGGAGGTAATTGTTATTCCATACTGATATTCATGCTATTTCTTGTCCCTTCCATATAGTAATATTTTGGAGAATTTGGCTTTTTATCTCTTCTAGAAATTGGTGGAACTTCACTATTGGTAGCAGAGTCAAATTTATCGAAAGCTGAAATTGAAGGAATAGGAGGTTGGGCATCGCTTTTGGAATATATGTAATAAGATGCATGGCTAGGATTAGCTTCCACCACTTAAGGAGTCACACCAGAAGGAACTGTTGGAGGTGGTTGTAAAGGTGGTACTAGTGGTGCATGTAAATGAAATTTATATTCAAAATAGGGAGGGATGGAGTTAACATCAGGCCAAGACCAACCTGTGGTTGAGTGGGGTTGTGATGAAGAATAGGTAAAGGAATGTCCCCTATTCTCTTGCTTTTATAACTCCCAATACATATCTTTGATCATAAAATGGTATTGTCATCTCTTGTGGTTTACATGTGATAGGTGTCTCATATCAATTACATGTTATTGACATCAAATTTATCTCAAGGGAATGTTTTTTCTCTGCTTGGACTTTCCTTTCCTTTTCCTTTGTCTCTAGTAGGTCTTTCATGTGTGACAATACCACCATCAAGTTGTGTAAGAGGGTCCTTATAAATTTTTCCTATAGAATTAACACCTTCAATTGTGTCCATTGTTATGTCCTTTCTCATTGTAATAGAATGTGAAAAACTACTAGGGTTATGTTTTACATCATCAAGAAGAGAATCGGGTGAATTCTCTTTAAGTAAGTTCACTAGTGAATATGGAATAAATTCATAAGAATATGGGGATTGTAGCAAGTCTTCTAATTCAGAAAAAAAAGAAAAAAGAAAAAAAATCAACTTCATATTGATCTCCTATAATTTATATTCAAGGTGAGACTTCAATTATCTAGATTTTGTATTTTTAACAAAATTGATCTCAGTCTCATAGGGGAAGTGTTTTCACAATTTTCTACAGGCATCCACTAGTTGAATCTATTGGTTGTTGGCATTAATATTGTCTAGCCATAAAGAGATGGTAGCCTACCAAAAGTAGACCATCCATGCTAAACATTAATAAAATTATATTTGCTACTCATACCATTGTTTTTTCTCTCTCTTGCAACAAAATAATCAACATGCATAGAAGGTGGTTTACTAGTATTAGATTTGTGTTACTGAAATATGTCTTTTTTGGTTGGCCTAGATGAGGAAACAATTGTACCTCCTCTATGAACAAACAAACCAGTGCCTTAGGATTCTGCCATATCTCCTGAACCAACGCCATCTACTCTTTGATGTATATTCCGCTATCCACATAAGCCAATTTTATCTTTAATGAAGATACGAGAAATGTAGGCCTATATGGTGATGAATTTTGTCACTCCCACATATATTTGTGTGCAATACACCATACAAAATTAGAATCATCAACTGTTTCAATACTCTGGACCGATTCTTTGGTTTTTTCATAGGAGGGCGTTGACTCTTTTGGAATCTTCAATAGGATTAATATATCGATGAGGTTGCAACACCCAAGATGAAACTTTAATCTTAGTTGCAGAAGATTGAGGCTCGTTTTTTGGCACTATGTTTGACAGTTGAATTATACCTCTAGGTTTCTTTAAAAAACGAAGCATTTATATCACAGTTGTCCTAGTTTTCCATCACAAAATATTTGTTAGTAGGAAGAAATAAAAGAAAAAAGAAAAAAATCGATTAAAATGAAACATGCTTAAAGAAACACAATAGTTGCAAGGAATGTTACCTGATCTAAGTTAGTCCTTGTGTAAAAGGACACATTTTCACTATGGTCATATATTTTGTTTGTAACAAGGTCCATCATGGAAAACACATTTCAATTTTTCATCTATTTGATGGTATGATGACCCAAAATCAAATTAGAAAATATACTTCAAGGCTACAACACCATGTGCATTTCATGTTTGGCCAATGGAATTATTGTAACACCCCAAGTTATATGCTTTTTTAATTTACATTTGAGAAAATAATCTGAAGGGGAAAGTGGACCCCAATGGAGAAACATTGTATGAATTTTATTTAACTATTTATTAATGATAAATAAATAGAATATTTATGTGTGCACCAAGAATAGAAGAGATTGGAGATCATAAATATGATCCATGAGGATATGGACCAGGTAAGACTTTCCCAAAAAAATTTCAGAAAAAAAACCTTGAAACGAATATTTCTAAATTAGATTGGGAGAGAAAAATATAATTCCCAATGAAGAGGAAAGTAATTTGTAGAAGGTGTAAAATATGGAAAAGCAGAAAAGACAGCTTTAAAGTACCCCAATGAGGGCAGCCTAGGCAAAAGCATGAAGAAAGCGTCCTAGAAATTCTGGACGCAGAATTTAGAAATGGACTTGGGGAAAGTAAGGCTTAAGTAAGCTGCTTCAGGATAGACTGAGGTTAGTCTGTCACTGGAGGATCTCAGCTCGGGGGTGAGTCCAGGAGATAAATGAACTCTAAAGTTGGGAGGAACTAGTCCAAATAACTTGTATGCATTGCTAACTACTTTAGTTCTGAATTGATTAAAAATGTACTTTGTGAAAAACTGTGAGTAAATGAAGGAATAGGGGTGAATACTTTGGAAATCATAAAATGAGATTTGATAAAGGAATTATTTAGTTAACTTTTATTCATTTTAAGGTGTTCATTCCTATACATTTAAAAGATCCATAATACTAACGTATTGATAGTCTGTATGGTTGCATAGGAGTTATTAAGTGAAAACCATCGACCTTAATGTCTAAGCCTCAAGGCTTAAATCTGGAGATTAGTCCCTCAGCTTAAATAAGAAAATTTGATTACTAAAATAAATTGAATTAGTGGACTTCAATTTATTTCATACATACTGTGGAAGTATAGCAGAATTTTAAATTCTAGCAAATTAGAACAAGCATAGATAGAACTATCTCTAGAAGCATTTGACAAATTAAGCGAGTAGAATTATCTATCCTAATAAGGAAAATGGTAAACACAATGACTATGTTTCATAATGATAGCAGGAAATTTATAATAATGTTACATCCTGGAACAATTAACTGTGTACTAGAACAGAAGGATAAAGATGAAATTTCAAATTTAATACTAACAAAATAGAAAATGTATATACATGCATATGAACAAATTAGGAAGAATGATGGTATATTGATTCTTATTAGAAGACATAAATTTCTAAGGCATTCTAAATGTTTGAAAAGGACATCCCTTTTGTATAGGCATATAAGAAAATTTTAATGAAGTAAGATCTGAAAACATTGGGATTCAAGCCATTGAATCTCTGAACCAACATAAAACATAAAATACATGCTAATAAAATAGATATGTATTTCTGCAGCTAATTAGCAGAAGGAAAATTGTTTATGGAATTATAAACTGACATATTATATAACAGAAGATACAAAAAAAAAAATTATTCCACATTTATAAATGAATTCCTAAAAGTCTGAATAGACTTGAATTTCATAATTGTGGTTTGACGAAACCATAAACTATATATATATGTAATTCAAATTTTATCGGTAAATTAAATCCAAGTAGTAATGTTTCAGATAAGAAATTTCAGAAGCAGTATAGTAGTATTCAAATGTCTAGATGGTAAATAAGATACAATCTTAAATAAGATCTATTATAACCCAAAATTTTAGTGAATTGGGAATAATCAATCCTAAATGCAACTGAATGGAAAACTGAGGTCGTAACTTCGAATGGTGGTAAGATAGTTATGTACCAACCTGAAATATAGACAAGGAATATAAATTATTATCACTCAGGATTCTAATAGGAATAAATTGTTCTTAGTAAACTGAGAGGAACGAAGATTTAAAATAACAAACACAGTACCTACAAGAAAGACAAGATAATAAGTTAGGTCGCAGAGAGAGATGAAGATATATTTAACAATAAAAAATAAAAAAAAATTTAAATCTCATGTCAAATAGAAGGGAATTTACCTCTTGAAACCCATTTTCATAGTAGTAAATCTCACACTGCGAAACCAGAAGAGTGGGATAAATTAATCTATACAAAAATTGTCGAGAACCCATATGAAGAAAATAATACCAGTCTCAGAAAAATTCAAATGGAATTATGGATGAGTATTCCAGTCTTACGCATGAGTGTATTGACAAATCATATCCCCTGAAATTCGTTGTCTAGAGGTTCAACGAACTTCGCTGTTGAGACCATAAGAGAGTATCCTTACAAAGTCGATGGGGAATGACAAATACACATATGAATAAAAAAGAGAATCAAAGTGAGTCGATATTCTATCCCTAAAAATGCCATCTAATTTCCTCAGGCTTGAAAAAACGAAATTCCCTAACAGTTTAAATAGAGTCACATAGTATAAATCAAAATCCGAATTTCATAGAAACATTTCTGGCCATTTTAACTAAAATCATGAAAATTGGATTTTATAAACCTCTGGTATGAAAAACACTATTACCGATTAAATAGGTAACCTGACCTCAAAACGGGAACTCTAGCCCAAAAAGACTCAAAAAACATGAAAAAAACACCCCAAAAGCAAAAAAATTGTATTCCAGAACGCACTTGGTTTTTTTTTAAGGTCAAATTTCAACATTTTATAAAATTATGCTAAAAACAAAATTGTTTCTTGAAAAAAGGATTGAAAAAACACCCTCAAAACAAAACGAGGTGATGCTGGAATAACCAACAAAAAAATTTGTGTCATATTTTTGACATTTTTAAAAAGAGAAATAACATTCTTAAATTTTTAAAATTCAAACATTAAAAAAAAACCTAAAATTTAAGAAAAAAATAAATTTAAAAAATAAAAACATTTTAAAGCTTAAAATTTAAAAATATATAGGAATAAAAAAATAAAAATAAAAACAAAATAAAAATTTTAATTCAAACATTTAAAAAAAAACCTAAAATTTAAGAAAAATAAAATTAAAGATTAAAATTTCAAAATATATAGAAATAAAAAAATAAAAATAAAAACAAAATATAAATATAAATTAAAAAGAAAAATAAGTTAAAAAAAGAAAGAAATTATAAAAAATAAAATATAGAAATCAAATTTAAAAAAGAAAAAGAAAATGTTTATTAAATTAAAAAAATAAATTAAAAAAAAAATAAATTTAAAGAAATATATATTAAAAAAACAAATAGATTTTAAAAAATAAATTAAATTTAAATTTTATATATATATATATATATATATATATATATATATATATAATATATATATATATATACATGAACTTAAATTGAAAATATATATATATTAGATTTTATTAAATTTAAAAAAAATGTTAATATTAAAATAACAAAGTAAATTAAAGAAAAAAAATATTAAATTTTAATAAATAAATGAAAAAACAAATAAATTTTTAAAAATAAAGAAAAAAAAAACATTGTTAAAATAAAAAGTTAAAAAACTTTCAAAATAAATTAAAATTGAAAAAAATAAATTAAAAAAATATATTAAATAAAAAATAAAATAAAAACCAAATTAATTTGAAAATATTAAGTTTAATTAAAAAAAAAAACTAATTTTAAATACACAATTTTAATTGAAAAAAAAAAAATGTAAAAATTTTATGTAATTTAAAAAAAATATTAAATTCAAATAAATTAAAAAAAAATACAAAATTTACTAAATTTTAAAAAATTAAATGAAAAAACTAAACATAAAATTTATTAATAAAAAAAAAATATGAAAAAATTTAAAAACAAAATCAATTAAATAAAAAAAAGATACAAAGTTTAATAAAATTTATTAACAAAATTTAAAAAAAAAATTTAAAAACAAAAATTAAAAAAAAAAAACAAAAAAAATGAAAACAAATTAAATTAATTAAAAAAAAATTAAAAAAAATCAAATTAAAAAAAATATTAAAAATTAAAAACATAAAAAATAAAAAAAGAATTTTTTGATTGTGGTGGCACTGCCAATGGGCCTTCCGCCCAGGTGCCGACGGAGGCCGGCCACTGGGCGGGAGGCCGATTTCGGGAATCGCCCAGAGGCCGATTCCGTTAATCGCCCAGAGGCCGATTCCGTTAATCGCCCTCTCGTGGCGGGAGGCCGATTCTAGGAATCGCCTAGAGGCCGATTCCGGGAATCGCCCTCCTGCGACGAGAGGTCGATTCCGGGAATCGCCCTCGCGTGGCGAGAGGCCGATTCCAGGAATCACCCTGAGGCCGATTCCGGGAATCGCCCTCCCGCGACACGGGAGGGAAATTCCCGGAATCGGCGTCAGGGGGATTCCAAGAATCGACCTCTCCCTGACGGAGGGCGATTCCCAGAATCGGCCTCCCGCGGCGAGAGGACAATTCCTGGAATTGGCCTCCCGCCCAGGTCGCTGCGGAGGTCGACCGCTGGGCGGGCGGGGGGCTGCATACAGCCTCCCCGCCCGCCCAGCGGCCGACCTCCGCCGCCACTTGGGCGGGAGGCCGATTAGCGGCACCACCACGATCAAACAATTCTTTCTTTTTTCTTTTTTTATTTTTTTTAATATTTTTTTTTTTTAATTTGATTTTTTTTTTTTTTTTTTTTTAATTCAAAAATTTTAAAATTATTTTTTATAATTCAATTTTTTTTTATTTTAAATTTATTTTTTTTTAATTTTTAATTTTTGGTTTTTTTAAATTTTGTTTTTAAATTTAATATTTTAGATTAATTATTTTTTAAAATTTAAAATTTATTTATTAAATTTATTAAATTTTAATCTAATTTAATATTTTTTTTTAATCTTTTAGTTTATTTAGTTTTTCATTTTTAAAATTTATAAATTGTTTCATTTAAAAAAAAACAGTAAATTTATGGATATTTGTTTTTTAATTATTTGCACGTGGTTTTTTTCATTTTTTAATGATAGTTTTTTTTATTTTAATTCTTTTATTTTAATTTTCTTTTTCAATTTTCATTTTTTTTTTTTTTTTAATTTGTTTTTTTTGTTAATTTTAAAATTTGTATTTTTGTTTTCTTATTATTATTATTATTTTAATTTAAATTTTTAAATTTAATTTTTTCTTTTTTGTATTTTATTTTTTTTAATCTAAATTTTAATTTTTTAATTTAAATTATTTTTAAATTTTCTATTTTAATTTTTTTTTTTTAATTATATGGTTTTTTTAATAACTTAGAAAAAAATGTTTTTGATGTTTTTTTTTTTTTTAATTGTTGTTTTTTTTTCTTTAAATTATGTTTTTTTTTCAAATTTTGTCATTTCTTTTGATATAATTTTCGAATATTTTTGTTTTTTTTTGTTTTATTTATTTGTTTTTGTTTAAATTTTTTATTTTTACGAGTTAATTTTGTTTTTTTTTTACATTTTTATTGGTTTTTTTTATTGTTTCTATATATATTTTTTTATCTAAGTTTTTTGTTTTATTACCAACATGAAAATCACCACTCTAAACAAAAAAGGTTGATGCTGCATCAATAGGTTTCAAAATTAGTATGAAAATCACCGCTCGAAAAAAAAAAGTTGATGTTGCATCAATACGTTTCAAAATTAGCATGAATATCAGTAACATTTAAAAAAAAAATTCATACTTCATAAATAAAAATATTAGAGTGTCAAAAATGTGCTAAAAAAAAAAAGGTGATTCTTCATCACCACTTTTCAAAATCGGGTGCCTTTTATGCTACCAAAAAAATGTAGGTAATAGTGCGGTTACCTATTTCAATGGTAACAGTGTTGAAATGTTACAGTTAAATAAAATCGAATGCGAAACCGCAAGGTAAGGGTATGCCCAAGCAGGTCATGAATTACCTGAGTTGTGATCTCCACAGTTGCAAACATCACCATGAGAGAAAGAGTGGTAGCGTTTTCCCCGGAGAGGAAATAGAACACTCGGGAAGTTGTTAAGTTCGCTCAAAATTCAGAGGGAAAAATGAAATACAACATAGAGAAAATGAACTATATAAATCTCTAAGAAACCCTAACTCTCCTTTCATCTCCATCGTCCACTTGGAATGAGATCGACAACGGAATTGTAAAACTTACCCAAATCTCTCTAACATGCCACCACAGTTAACGAAATCGATTGGATCAAATCCATATGCAATGTTAAGATCTCAGAAGTAAATTTTATGGTACCGAGACTTTATGATGCATACATAAAAATGGGTCAAACCTTATGGTGATATGACAATGAAAACTTCGAAATTTGAAATGAGGCCAGAAGTAGTCACAACCAATTAAGGGCACATTAATACCCACCAAACTTGAAACCTGATGTGAGAGTGAACAACTGTAATAGAGTACCATGCACTACAACCTACGTTAACGTGGCAATTAGTGGTGAAATGTTGATTAGATCGGGTTCTATCTTGAGTTATGATTGGTATAACAATTGAAATAGTAAGCTAATTCAATTCCTTTTTATATTAAATTCATTCAATCCTTTTGTGTTTGGTGTGTTATCAATATTTATGTATAAAATAAAAATACTGTAAGTATTAGGTAGATTTCGTACTCTATATATATATATATAATCTCAAGTAATAGAAATGAGACATGAGTATAAGCAATTAAAATTTAAGCCTAAGGTAGGAAAGTGCATATGAAATCATCCCTGATAGGTTGGAACCCAAGTAATATGTTGGGTAATTAAATTTATCATGAATTGGAAATGAGAATAAGATATATTTAAATATGAGACCGATATGGAGGGACTGTAGTAAAGAGCTTCAAAAATAGAAAAAAAAAATAGAGGTGTTATGATTATGGATTATGAGTATCTAGTAATGAGGAAAAATAGCTAACTATAGAAGTAAAAACTAAAGAATAAGCACATAAGAAGGAAAACAAATGCATTTTAAGAGTAAAAGGTAGCAATTCAAATTATAGTGAATAGTAAATTCTCCAAAACTAAAATATCTTCAAGAAGTGATTGTAATACATCATTAAAACAAAATTCCAGCAATACATATTAACCAGATATTGAAATACTATATACAAAAACAAAACTTTGTTCTCGTTAAGGGTTAATACCCTTATCTGGGTTGAGGGTTTGACTACAGTAGAGGAAAATAAAACATAAATAGCCAAGAAAAATGCATGCCTATCAGCTAGCATGGCTAGGCCTTAGAGAATATAAGTTTCTACAGTAAATGTGTAATATGTATGATAAACTGTCCTTTGGGGAGAAGCCTTAACAAGATAACCAGTCTATCAGTATAGACAGATAAAAACTCCTTTACAGGAAAAACCCATATTTGTAAGGGCCAAGATGATAAATGAGTCAAGACTATGTTCTGGACAGTTAAGGATTCCACTCGATAACAAACATGTACCTGCGAAAAATAGCCGTAAGGTCACCGTGGTCGACGTGGTCTAAAGGAAGCAAGGCTGAATAAAGCAGTACTAGAACCACACCAGGAGGAAGAGAAATATATACATGTTCCACAAGAGAAAAACTAAAGTGAGTATGATTGAAATATGCAGTGGAGGATAGAAATAAAATATGTAAAAGCTTGTGCGTTTTGAAACCACACTACCTAGCTTATAACTCAGAAAATTGATGGAAATTCTACAAAGAATTTTCATTCGAGAACAAGCTAATATCATAACTCAACTTCCCGGTGGCAAAAGCAAGAACAAGAAGAAACGTGAAACAATTCTTGGAAAGAAAGATACCTGTCAGGGAAGGAGGGAGAAACCAAACTGCCGGAGGAAGCATTGCTGGGAAGGAAGCTTCTGGTACTAGATAAATTCATCACCTGAGATTGTTGAGTATTCCCTATAACCTACACGCATGGTAGGTGGATTATTTCCATTGCCATCTCCCTACGATGAAAATATTAGAGTGAGGAAGCTATCAGGGAAGCTAGCTAAAGGAGCATACCATCAAAGAAGGGCCATACCCAAGCAGGTCAAGTGATAGATTTTACCTGTGCCAGATGCACCATGGAAAGCATCGCTAGCATTGGTAGGGCAGTGGAAGCATTTGCGAACCAGACACAATGGAGTTGCAGAGGCAGTGTCGGTAGAGCATGACCACATAAATGAAAATTATTTAGGGTTTCCTTGAGGTGAATACTCTAAACGTTTGATGGAGGAGGATCCACCATCGATTCGTAAACCCCAGATCTGAAGGTGTGAGGGTAGACATGTGGAAGTCGAGCAGTACAGCTCACGGTGGTACATCATTAAACCATTAGATAACCTTTAAATAAAATCACCGTGCAATCAGTAAGGGAATTAGAATCATGTATAAGGTTTTAGCTATGTGGATATCTGATACGTGCTTCGAGACTTTAATCATAATTGATGTTAGTTGTATTACCACAATCAAACACTAGTTGAACATAAATACGATTAGTACTATAAAGTGTTTGTGAAACTGAGTTAAAAATTGACATGCTCCAGCACAACAAGCCACCTGGAATTCTCATGATACATGAATATCTATATTCAGAATCCAGAATGACATTTTACATTAATAATTATAATGAGAATCCTGAATGATATGTTTATTAATATTATAACAAGAGCCTAAATGATATAATGTTGACATATATGTTGGGTGTGAACATATCATTAAAATAGAATTATAGGTTAATGTTGGTTTAGTTAAATGCTAAGAATGGCATATGTACATTTTTATTTTTATTTTTATGGTTATGCATGTTAAAAGTGGTATCAGAGAAATGTTCATATGCTGGGACCCAATGGGTCACCGAACATAATAAATTGTTGTTGTGTGTATAAATGATGCACATAAAATAAATAAGGTAGAGAAAGAAAAATGAGGAGGGGATCAACACAAGAAACACCCAGGAACCCAGGGGAACCTACACCCCAGTCCGAACAGGAAATGAATCCAGAAGTGTGGATTCAGCTAAGTGTGTACTAGCACCAACAAACTAGTAGACTATTGGAAGAACAACAACACCAAACCAGTATTCTGCTAAGCACTATGTAGAATTTACAGGAAGGAATGGTTTTAGTTAGGAGTGACAATGAGCGCTTGAGGCAAGAATAAGAAAGGGTACTCAAAATCCTTTCTAATAAATAAAATCAAGGGGTATTACAAACCAGTCCTGATAGAGATACCCAAGAAGAAAATGAAAAGAAAGCTAAGGATTGAACCAATAACTGAGTGGAAAGAAGCCATTCAAAACGGAGTAACAAGAATAGAAATTATAATGAGGTTGAGTCTGGTAATGTGTGAGAACAACAAGAAATTGAGAAACAAAAAGTGGAACTACAATGTGAGTTTCAAAATATATAACCACCTACGTTTGATGGAGAAGCGAAGGAGGTGGTTTAAGCTTGGTTGATTAATATGAGAAAATACATTCAATTTTATGAGTACATTATAAATCCCAAATCTAGGTTGGCCATATATAAGTTGAGAGAAAAGGCCATCTTGTGGTCGGAGGAAGTCAAGAATATCCGCAGCATTGAAGATCAGGATGTGACATGGTATACATTTGAGGAATACTTCAAGGACAAGTATCTAACAGAATGTTTCTGTGACAAAATGACAAGATAATTCCATGATTTTAGGTTAGGTCAAATGACAATGGATGAGTACATAACCAGGTTCACTTCTTGTTGGAGAGGTAAATCCCTTCTGTGGATAGAGGCAATCCCTACTAGCCCAGATCGGCTCTAGCAACAACCAAGTCATGCTAAGACGCAAGTTCCTAATTGAAAAAGACCAATATGCGACAAGAGGCCTACCTTAAGTCCTACGCTATTGTTGCTCGCAGAGAAGATGGTGCTTCCGTCCTTCGTTATGGAAGATCACAATTCTCCCGCCTAGCACGTTCAAACACTTGCACATACACGAACAAACAACAAACACACAAGCATAAAACCTAGTACATGCAACTATGTATCAGTCAGAGAAGATACAACTCATAACATAAAACATGAACATCAGAGTGGAACCATAATCGAAATCGTTTATTATTAATCAGAAAAAAGAAAGATACAACTTGAGCTCTGACAATGGATCTTCCTTCGGCGGGTCGACAACGGAGTATGTCTCAGTAAAGCTCGTCGAGGATGGGACAAGTCTCTCTCTCTTCGGCTGTCTAACGATAATATCCTTACTACTGATTCAACTCTATTCAGGCTAGCTTGCAAAGGGAAAGTGACAAAATTATATAGATGGTGGAAGGGGAGCTGGGATCCCTACAATGGTGAGAGTGGCGCTATCCTCAAGGAAGCTTCCATGATAGGTGGAAAACCACTTTCCCTACATGGAGATCCGGAGCCAAACCTCCCAACTCATTTTAGAGACTCGTTCAGGAGTTGGTTGGAATAAAACTTCCGCCATTTATTTCTAAAAAACAATCTTTATTAAGCCTAGCACGAGTGATACACTGGGACAGAGTGCCAGTTGGCGGACCCTCTTTGGTGGATTTCCCCCATTGGCGCGAGGGCTAAACTGGCTAGTCGCGCCAAGGCAAAAAGGTCTATTTTTAGGGCTTTTCACAGGAAATTGTCTTCAGTGGATTGATGGTCCTTTTCAAGGGGGATGCCATGAAAATGGTTTCAGGTCATGTCACTGCTCACAGGTCATGGAATAAGCCCTCCAATGTGTGGGACGAGGGATTGCAGGGACGGTGACAAATTACTCTGTAACACTTCCATATTAAGATATGTTCCTTATTTAAGGGATGAAAAGGCTAATGTTCAGATATTTTTGAGTATTTTTCTGATCCACATGAAATTAAAAATTGAGTTTGTGAATCTAAGGACCATGGATGAGGCAATTCGAAATGAATGAATGTTTTACCAACATTCCAAGGCAAAAGGAGAACTGGGCAAAAACTGGCAGCCAAGAAAGGGGCAGAAAATTAGTTCAAATCTCAAAAATACCATGACTAATAACTTAAATAATTGTGCAAGAATTTTCTTGAGAAAATAGTTTAGGAGAAACCATCAAAGAACCTGTTGGCTTGTAGAAAAGAATCCCATAGAGGCTTCTAGCAAACCTGAACAGGGAAAAAACCAAAAACAACCTCTAAAGTGGTGGGGGTGTGATGAGGCTCACTATTATAAGAACTTCCCACAACGGGGAAGAAATGATACAGTAGCCAATCTACAAGAAGCCTCCACAGTGGGTGATGTAGCTCGGAACATATCTAGAATTAATGCAATCTTGGAGGATCAACAGGCAGATTATAAACCAACGATGATAGAGCTGGAAGGTAAATTACTTTCGCAACCTATTTCTATTTGGGTTGACCCAGGTGCTAGTTTAAGTTATGTAAACCAAAGAATAGTAGAAATCTGTAAGTTACAAAGTCATAAATTCAAAAATCCTTGGTTGGTACAGGTAGCCACTGGGGCAAAAGGAAAATTTTGTGCCAAAATTCCAAGCTCTACATTGGAAATTGGAAGCCAACAACTAAATGTGGATCTAAATAACTCTCATTTGGATCTTATGATGCATTACTGGGCATGGATTGGTTAGAGAGACACTGGATACTAGTATATTGTAAAGAGAAGATCATACACTACAAAATGCAAGATGGAACGCGCTAAGAAGTATAGGGAATCAAGAAACCCTTACAATTGCACCCCATCTCAGCCTCTCAGATGATTAAGTGTATTAGAAAGGGATGTCAAATTTACACCATTCAAGTGGGTTTCGGTAATTCTAAGGAAAATACCCCTATGTTGAAAGCATACCAGTGGTACAAGGTTTCATGGACAAGTTTCCATGAGATTTCATGGATGTCTTTACATCTTTACAAAGAAAGGGGAAAATATTTAAATGGACTACTGAATGTTAGAATAGTTTCGAGAAGTTGACACATTGGATGACCACTGCCCCGATGTTGATGGTAGCTGATCCCAATAACGAATTTGAGGTTTGTATCGATGCTTGTAAGGAAGGTGTTGGAGAAATTTTATCGCAATATGGAAGAGTGGTTGCCTATGAATAAAAAAAACTAAAGGATCATGAGCAACGATATTAAGCTTACGATTTAGAGCCAACAATGGTAGTGCATGCACTCCGGGTATGGAGGCACTACTTATTAGAAAAAATATTTGTGTTAAAGATCGATCACAATAGTCTAACCAGCTACTTTAAGCAAGCTAATCTAAATGTCTTCCAAACAAGGTGGAACTATTTCTTAACTGAATTTGATTGTGATATACAACATGTGAAAGTCAAAGAAAATCGTGTGGCAGATTCCTTAAAAATAAAGTTGCATTGTGTTTATGAACTATGCGATAATAAGACTGAGTGTAAATTTTTAGACCAAATAAAAGATGAAGCCAAGAAGGATCCTGAATACCAATTTTTATGGAAGCAAGTGGAGGTAACCATAATACAGGAAAAACCTTCTCACTATGAACTTAACAAAGATCAATTGTTATCCTTGAAAGGAAACTTATATATCCCAAACTGAAAGAGTTTAAAGGAGATGATCATGGATGAGTATCACTGCAGTAATTAATCAAGATTCTAGAAAATGTTGACAGAAATTAGAAAAGTCTATTTCTAGCATGGTATGTGAAGAAATATTGCTGAGTACTTAAACAAACGTCTTTAGTGTCAACAGGTTAAGGTGGAGCACCAATACCCAACTAGATTGTTGCAGCCTATACTAGTGCCAAAATGGTAATGGGAAGTTATATCCCTAGATTTCATTACTGGTTTATGAATATCAAAAAGGCATAATGAATCCATTGTGGTTGTGGTTTATAGACTTAGTAAAGTATCGAATTTCATATCCATACATTCTAATTACAAAACCGTGCAAATAACATACATCTTCAAGAGAGAAATGTTTGGACTGCATGGCATTCCAAAGACTGTTATATCAGATAGAGATGTAAATTTTACTTCAACATTTTAGAAAGCCCTATTTACAGGTTTGGGAACCCAAATAAATTTCAGTACCGCTTATCATCCCCATATGGATGGACAGACTGAGGGGGTGAACCAAATATTGGAAGATATGTTGCGCATGTACGTGATGCAACAACCAAAAAAACGGAAAGAGTATCTACACTTGGTATAATTTGCATACGATAACGGTTACCAAGAGTCTCTTCAAATGAACTCCTTTGAGGCTTTGTATGGGCGACAATGTTGTGCTCCCATCAATTGGAGTAGCCCTGAAACCAAGTTGATGCTTGGACCAAAAATATTTGCCGAGATGGAATAAAAGGTAAGAAATATCAAACAAAATCTAAAATCAACTCAATATCGATGGAATATATATGTAGATAAAGAGAGAACCTATAGAGAGTTTGAAGTGGGAAATCACATGTATGTAAGGATTAAGCCTAAGAAAAGCACACTGAGGTGGACCTCCTGTCCCAAATTAGCCCCCACGTTCTGTGGCCATTTCTAGATATTGGAAAGAGTGGGACCTGTGGCTTATCGGGTGGCTTTACGCAGCCATATTCGGGTCCACAATGTGTTTCATGTAGGGTAAGTTTAAATATCCTATCTTAAAATACTAAGATTTACGAGATTTTAATTCATCGTATTGTTGAATGTAGGTCAACTGGACGTCAAATTTTTTGTCGAACCTGAACGTATACTCGATCGGAGTGAAATTATGCTCTAGAGGCGAGCCATCACCTAGGTTAAAGTGCAGTGGAAGCACTTCAGCTCGAATGAGGCTACCTAGGAAGATGAAGGATTCGTTCATGAGGCTTCTCCATAATTATTTTCTGAGCTAAAATGAAACATCGAGGACGATGTTTACTTCGAGAGGGGGAAGTTGTGGAAGTTGGCTTGATTTCTGACTAGCTGTTATCTTATTTATTTTTAAAAGAGACAAAAACATTTATTTATTTTGAGAAAAGGATTATTTGATGAACATAAATTAATTATGTTTGGTTGATATAAAATTTAATTATGGAATAGTGGTTCCATAAAAATTTAAAATACTGATGATAAAAGTATTCGAAGAACTTAGAGTGGTTGAACGGAAAAAATTTACGATAGTTACATTTTCTCTGGGGATAAAAGTACATCCCAGTGAAGAAAAGGGGTTTTTTTCTGTGACTGAGGAGAGGGAGGAAGAGGGTGATGATTCTTGAGCTATTGGTGACCAGTGGAAGCACTTAGTGTTCCTGAATCCTAGAAAAGAGAAGAGTACAAGACTTGGGGTCCCGAGGTCTCTTCTAGAATTTTTTTTATCCTACACATCTCAGGTGTGGAGCACGAGGGAAGAAAAGTATGTCATCGCCTCTCTCATGGTAGGGAGGACATCATTAGGATATTTTGAGACCTAATAAGTAAATAGACTGCTGAGGTAGACAAAACCTAGATATGTTGTTTGTATAGAATTATTTTTAAATGGAAAATGGTCTTAGAATTTTGCAGTGTAGAATTTTACACAGAGAAGTATTGAATATACAAATGATTGTAAATTTATTTTCCTGAATAATAGAGAAAGTTATAGTAGAGCTATTAATATTGCTGACTTTGTGAACATTACTTTTCCTGAAGTTCTTGACTATTTAAGAAAGATAAATATTTATTTCCTTAAATGTAATAAACAGAAAAGAAACTACAGTATAAAAAAGTACCAGAGAAAATATAATTTTGGGTCCATGGTCGAGACCCTGGACCCAAACAAGTCATTTATCTCTATATTCTATGATATACGCGGACAGACTAAGTGTTAGAAAACAACTTATTAAATGGATGGTTTGGACACCCTAGAGTAAAATAGATAAAGTCACCAAAGTAAATAAGAGGGTTGAAGCTCCAATATTGACAAGCTACACCATGTGAAATAACCAAGAAAATTTATGGAGCAGAATCTATAGAACAAAGAATAATGATGTAATGTATAGATAAGAAAAAGCTTCATTTTATATATATTTTTTCCACTGCTAAAATTGCAGGAATACCCTATTACGAGTAAGATAAATCAAGAGGTTATGACTTAGTAGTACAATATAAATAATAAGCACAGAAGAAATAAAAAAAATGCATTTTAACGCTAATACGTAGAAATTGAAATTATAGCCAATAGTAAATTCTCCAGAAGTAAACTATCTTCAAGAAGAGACTGTAATACATCACTAAAACAAAAGTCCAGCAGTGCGTGTTAACCAGATATTGTAAGATTGTATATAGAAACAAAACTTTGTTCTCATTAAGGGTTAATATCCTTAGCTAGGTCGAGGTTTTGAACACGACAGAGGAAAATAAAACACAATATATGAGACCAATGCATGCCTATCATCCAGCAAGACTAGGCCATAAACAATATAATTTTGTACAATAAATGTGCGATATGCATGATAAAATGTCCTTTGGTGGGAATCCTTAACAAAATAACCATACTAGCAGTATAGATAACTTAAAACTCCTTTACAGGAAAACCCTTATTTGCAAGGGCTGAAAAGCTAAATGAGCCAAGACTCTATTCCGGAGAGTTAAGGATTCCATTCGATAACAGTCATGCTCCTGCAAAAAATAGCGGTAAGGTCACCATGGTCGACACAGTATACAAAGGAAGCAAGGAAAATAAGGCAGTAATAGAACCACGCCAGGAGGAAGAGGAATCTATACTTGTTCCATAAGAGAAGAACCAAAGTGAGTATGATAGAAATATGCAGTGTAGGATATCAAGTGAATATGTAAAATCTTGTGTGTGTCGAAACGACATTACCTGGCATAGAACTCCGAAAATTAGTGGAAACCTTGCACCGAACATTCATTCGAGAAGAAGATGATATCATAACTCAAATGCACTGTGACAAAAGAAAGAAAAAGAAGAAATGCACAACAATGCTTGGAAAGAAAGATACCTCTTAAGTAATGAGGTTGAAACTAGAGTGTTGGAGGAGGAGTTGCTCGGAAGGAAGCATCCGGTACCATAGAAATTCATCGCCTAAAACCACCGAGTACTCCCTATAACCTGTACAAATGGTAGGTGGATTATTTCCATTGCCATATCCCTACAATAAAAAAATTGCAGTGAGGAAGCTATCAGTGAAGCAAGCTAATGGAGCATATTGTCGAAGAAGGGCCAGACCTAAGAGGGTCAAGTGAGAGAGTTTACCTGTGCTAGATGTGCCATGGCAAGAAATGCTGGCATTAGTAGGATGATGAAAGGGTTTACGAAATAGATGCAACGGAGTTGTAGAGGTAGTGTCGACAGAGAACCACCGCAAAAATGAAAATCAGTTAGGGTTTCCTCGAGGTCAATACCCTAAATGATTGATGGAGGAGGCTTCATCATCGATTCCTAAACCCCAGATCCGACGGTGTGAGGATAGGCAAGAGGCATCCAAGAAGTACAACTCATGGTGGTACAACATTAAACCATTAGATAATCCTTAAATAAAATCACCATACAATCAATAGCGGAATTAGAATCATGTATAAGGTTTTATCTATGTGGATATCCGATACATCCTTCGAGACTTTTATCATAAGTGATGTGAGTTGGATAACCAAAATAAACCACTAGTCGAACATAAATACGATTAGTATTGTAAAGTGTTTAAACAGAGTTAAACATTGACATGCTCCGGCAGGACAAGCAACATGGAATTCTCACGATACATGAATATTTATATTGAGAATCGCGAATGACATGTTACATTAATAATTATAATGAGAATCCCGAATGAATGAGACCCTAAATGATATAGTGTTGACATATATGCTGGGCATGATCATAACCTTTAAATAGAAAGATAGGTTAATTTTGGTTTAGTTAAATGGTAAGAATGGCATATGTGAGTTTTTTTTTTTTTTTTTTTTTTACTGCTATGCATGTTATATAACCTTTTTTAATACTTACGTTAGAGGTATGATAAGTAAATAAAACTTATTTTTTTATATTTATTCCTTAAGTATTTTTATATTTACAAAAACTAAAAAATAAGGTTTACTTTAGATGAAGTCTATGGGCCAAATACCATGGAAAAATTCCATGGAACAAATTACTATTAATATCATGGGCTAAATAGTATGGGCCAAATACTGTATTTATAAAAGGGCTATGGTAAATAAATAAATATAAAAGAGGTATATAGAGGTATGGTAAATACATAAAAATATATCAAATATGATTTGAAATCAATATTTATGTATATACCAAGCCTATAGGCCAAATACCATAGTAAATAAAAGAGGTATGGTAAATAAATATAAATATAAATAAACCATAGGCGCAGTAAAAAATAAAAACTCTTTTTATATTTACTCCATATTCCTCTTTATATTTACGAACACTTAGAAAAGATGTTTTATTTAGGTGAAGGGGAATGGCCAAATACCCTAATATTAATATTAAAATATTAGTACTAATATTATTCTTAATTATAATATTCATATTAATATATTATAATATTAATATCATGAAATTTGGATCCCCTAGGTTTGTATTTGATTGCACTACATGCATTACTATCTAAAACATAAACCTAAATGTAATAATATTTTTGAGAAAGGAGTTCGAGAGTTGTGCCAAGTGGAAAATGATATTTGTGGGAAAGGATTTCCCAATACAAACTACCACACACTTTATTTGTGTTAAATTTATATATTTACTCAGAGAAGTGTTTTTTCATTAGGGTCCACATTAGATTAATTAGATTCAATTTTAAAGATTAAATGTTAAACACTAATTCTACATTTACATTTACATTTATGTTTAGATAGTCAATGCATGTAGTGTACTCAAATACAAACCTCGGGAATCCAAATTTATTAAATTTAATAATATTAATATTTTAATATATTAATATGAATATTATAATTAATAATAATAATATTATTAATATTTTAATACTAATATTAGGGTATCTCTCCCTTAGGCTTCGCTTAAGTAAAACATATTTCCTGAGTGTTCTTAAATATAAAGAGGAGTATGGATTAAATACCTCTTTTATATTTATTTATTTACCATACATATTTTATAAATATGATATTTGTCCCATATTATTTAGCCCATGATATTAATAGTAATTTTTTCCATGGTATTTGGCCCATAGGCTTCACCTAAATAAAACTGAGGTTTTATTTTTTATTTACCATACCTATGGTTTATTTATATTTTTATTTATTTACCATAACTCCTTTTTTTAGATTTCTTAAATATACTCTCCAAAAATTTCAAATATTTACTTACATTACATTTGTTACCTTACATTTCTCACACTACATCTACAAATGTACCCTATACTGGGCTTTAGAGGACCTGTAGAGGAAATTATATTAATACAATAACCTACAAAGAAAATACATGACCCTAGAATGGAAGTGGTGCAAAACTTTGTTATCTCACTTTTAAATGGGAGCGTATATGTGAGGTCACTTTTTATTATTAAATAATAATTCCTATTTTTAAAAGTGACTCATAAAAAAAAACAAGTCCTATGCATAGTGTTATTTTATAGAGGGAGGTTCTATATTATAAAGCTATTTTTATCACTCATTTCAACACTACAATAATATATTGATCTACTTTCGTGGTCATTATTTAGACATTAATAAAAATAGCTTATCTTATCTATCTTTCTAGAGTATTTATTTTGATGAATTTTTGTTTTTCAAATTGTTTAGTTTAGGTTCTTTTCCAAATGTCATTGTCCTTTATTAATTTTATTGTATTTTTCTTCCATGCCAATAGTGATAATTGTTTTAAAATTCAGAACAATTTCTTTCTTCTTCATAAATTTATTATTTTCATTACCAAATTTTTTCTTTAATTGAAGGTTAGATGAAAATCAGCTTCTCTTTCAACACAATTTTTTTGTAGCCGAGTACCCGATTTGCGGCCTCTCTCTCCTCTTAATTGGTGTGAAATTCCATATTTCCTAAAACATTTAGTTCTATTTTGCGGCAACATATTCCACAACACTATGAAATTTTGAGTGACATAAAGATATGTATGATTTCTTACTCTAATTATTGTTTTTGTATGATTTTTTTTTTTAAAGCCTTTTCAAGAATAATGGAATTTATTTCCCCATAAACCTTCCTTATTTTCACCAGAAAAAGAATATGGGTGACCTTGTGGTAGAAATAAATGCTTGAATATTTGGGTGACCTCGTGGCAGAAAGAAATGTTTGAATACCACTTTGACGGTCACAACATGCTATAGGATTTCATAGGTAAAAAACAAATTCAAATAGTGCAATTGAAGATAAATAAATATGATATATTTGAAAAGTTCATAGGTAAAGAAACAAAGCCAAATAGTCCAATAGGAAAAAAATAAATATAATATATGTGAAAGGTATGAGTATTTGTTTTTTTATCATCATCTTTCTGGCTTATTCAATGGTTCTCCAGAATATCATCTTTGCTTGTAAATACACATACAACTCTTAATGGGGAGAGAAGTGATTTGAGACATCGCAATTGGTCAGTTAAGTCTCACTTTGTATCTAAAATTTTCTTTTACAAAACTCGTGATCTAACTCCAAGAATTGTCATCGAAAAATATCATCGATTATTATCCCAACAATGTTTACAATTTCTTGAGTTACCTTTTTCAAGAAACTTCTACTTAAGTGCATATTTTTGTTCTGTCATCATCATAATTGGCTCTAACTATTTTTCTGTCTGTAAATATTATTACACAACCCATAGAAAGACCAATTTAGTCTTATTTTGACTTTTGTCAATCAGCTTCCATTGAGTGTGACATCAAGTAGTGTTAATTACATTGAACAACTTGTCTACCACAAAATCGAATGACTAATGTCATTCCAACTAACTATTTTTTAATCCAAAAAATGGAAGGATTTACTTTCACTTTTACCTACATTCTACATGGCCTCACAACATAGCACTAAATTGATCATATTGAAAAATCACTTTAAATATGGATCTAACATGAGAAGAAAGGAACAATTTTTTATGATAAATTTCTTAGAGAAAAAAATACAACGTGTCATTTTTCATTTGTTGGATTGAAATGCAACCATTACAGTTCCAATAAGAATTGGAACATGTGAAAAAAGTTTTAGAAATTTTCTCTTCACATTTCAATTTTTTTTTGATCAAAATGGATACAAAATAAATATAAGCATATCTAAATCATAGAAACCAAAAATTTAGGAAAACAATCACATACAAGAACTTGTTACATTCGAAATGGAGCAAAGTGAATGGCTAAACTATTAAATTTCATTTCTAAAAATGACGTCTTGAAAGAGAAAGGCATAATTTCACTCGATAACTAATCATAAATTTAAAGCTTGATAACAAAACCTTCTAGCTTTCCTTCTTGATCGTGGATTTATTCTTTTATGCTCATAAGCGTAGTTTCATTGTTTGTTCCCCACACTGGGAAGGTTTTCCAATCAAGGGATTTCTTCAAAATTTAGAAAAATATAGAATTATACATTTTTTTATCACAAGTGACTGCTCTGTCTGGATTATATGTTGGAACTCTAGAAATTTTGTTGTATATTACATTATATGTTCGAAATCTAAACATTTTGTTGTATATTACCTTTTTAATGGAGATAAAAATGGAATAGAAACCCAAACTTGTTTTATATTGGATTTTTGTTAACAGAATTAAACATAGAATAACAAATCAAGCCAAGAAAAATAAAACCCTAAACCCTTGAAGGTGAAAAAATCATAATCTATATCATATAAATGCTATTTTCTCCACAAAATTGAAGGCTAGCGAAAAATTTATGTCGTAGAAACTAAAAATATTAACCTACCTCGGGTTATAAAAAATTGGAGTAGCAGTAACTCGTGAGATCTAGACTTCTCGGACCTCCTCTCTCACCAGTCTCCAAGTTAACATATTATCAGCCCTCCCCCTCTTCCTTGCTATGATTTCCCTGTGGTTCTTCTTCCTTATCATCTTCCTTTTTGAACTCATTGCAATTTAGAGGATCCTCGATGGACGAGCATAAATACTTAGATATGGGTTTGAGATGCGATCAGCTCCTCTCTCACCAGTCTCCAGGTTAACATATTCTCCTCCTTCCCCTTCCTGGCTATGATTTCCATGTCGTTCTTCTTCCTGTTCGTCTTCATTTTTAAACTCATTGGGATTTAGAGGATCGTGGATGGAGGAGCATAAATACATAGATATGGGTTTGAGATGTTGTAACACCCCTAGTTTCTATGCCTTTTAAATTAGACATTTGAACAAAAATCCAAAGGGGAGTGGACCCCAATGGATAACTATTGTGTGAATTTTATTTAAATATTATTAATGAAAATAAATGGAAAGTTTATGTGTGCACTATGACCAGATGATATTGGAGATCATAAGCCTGATCCATGAGGATATGGATAAGGCTAAGACTTTCCCAAAACCTTTCAAAAAGCCTTGAAAGGAATTTTTTTCTAATTTAGATTTAAGAGGAAAAATATAAATTCCCAAATGATGAGGAAAATAGTTGGGAAGAGGTAAAAAGCTGGAAAAGTAGAAAGCAGCTTTAAATTCCCTCATTAAGGGAAGCCTAGGCAAATAGGAATAAAAATATCCTGAAATTCTGGACGCAGAATTAGAAATAGGCTTTGGGGAAAGCATAGCTTAAGTAACCTACTCTAGAACAGATTGGGGGTTGGTCTGTTCTGAGGGAGGATCTCAGCTCGGGGATGAATTCTGGAGATAGAGGAATTCTATGGTTGGGAGGATTGGTTAAAGGAAAAAGTGGTATGCACACTAATCTTATAGATTTTTACTATAGATGATGTTGTGAAATGTTAAAAAATTTTATAGCTGCAAGTAGGAATTAATTTTATTGAAAATTTATTATTCCTTACATTTAACAGATTTCATTAGGAGAAGTAAATCTCTAAAATCTATATAGTTGTAGGAATAGAAATTATGGGAAATTATCAACCAGAATCTCTAAACCAGAAGATGGTCTAAATGTGGAGATATATATTATTCCCATAATTTAGATTGAATATTAAACTAAATCTACTTCTAGAATGTACAATTACATGAACAAAAACATACATAGAAATTCTAATATTTTAGTTAAGATTTGAATTTAATGGATCCGATTTACTAAACTTTGTATAATCATGCAAATAAAATATTAGTTCAAATACTAAGGGAGGAGCAATATTTAGTAAATCATAAATCATAATCTAGAGTTCTGTGAACTCATTATAATTGTACAAGGAAAATAAATTATACTGTACAACAATGACATAATTATTGAACAATTCAAATTCTAACATAAACAGAACAAAATTTTATTCTTTCATTAACGATTAAAATCTCTTGGTAGAAAGATAGATGTCATTGATATATCTATAGTGTATTTAGTCTATGTTATATGCTTATCAATTAAATGGAAAGGTAAAATGAAATGGGTAGTAGAAAAATACTATACTGAACCATAAATTGTACTGTTAGAAATAAACGAATATTCCAGTCTACATAAATATTATTCGAATGCACAATAGGAAAATCCTCTATACTCTGGGAAAAATACACTTGAAAGTACGGTTGAAGTTCTAATTAACTCTCCTTAGCTTAAATGATGTATATTTGAACAAGAGAAAAGCTAGAAATTATAAATTAACACAAACTGTAAGCTCTATATAGTAGGCAAAAGAGATACGTAATACAGAAGCCTTAATATAAATTACATTTCAACACTGTTGTATTACATATACACAAAGTGAAATAAAATATCTTTTTAGCAATCCTGTGAATAGAATTGAAAGAAATAGGAATTTCTATTCTTAAAACTCATATCTATATAAATTTGTTTAAACCAGAAAAAGGTATATAATTAACATTATGGAACATTTGTAAGAAAGCAACAGAATTATACATTTCAGGACATACTGAAACATTATCAATGTCATTTTCATATATATATATATATATATATATATATATATATAACAATTGGAAACTGAAATTTATAAGAGCAGAAAGTATTCTAAAATCTGTGGATAAATGAGATGATACTAGCATATGGGGAAGTAGAAGTATAAAAGTAAAAATATACTCATATGTCGAATATTTTTATACAAATATTAGCAGTCACAATAGTATTTAAAATCCCTAAACCTGCAATTAGAGTTCAAATTTATGTTGCATACTTAGGACATAATATGGTCGAAAGCTACCATAAAAATATCAGTGGAAAATGAAACGAATGTACACAGGCAACATAAATCCAAGAGATTAAATCAAAACAATTAAATAGCACTGTAAATTTCCATTATGAATCTGAAAAAAAAAATATATTAAATAAAATCGACAATATTGTCCTCAGTATTATGAACTGAAGTATAAAATGAAATAACTAATTTAACAGGCAAATTGCTAACTGCTAAGTATATACTATGTCATTAGTTAAAATATATTAATGCTTGGAAATCATAGAAATATATGTATTGATATACATCGAACTTATATGGCTAAACCCACTAAAATTTTATGAGTAATAGTCATCATTTCAAATGTATATGAAGAGAGAAAAAAAAAACTAAAATATCACTTGCGTCACGTAAGAGGAGAAAATAAATTAAATACTCCATCATTAAAAAATTATCAGCATTTCTAATAAAATTTCACACCCTAGCTCTCTAACTTAGAAAAAAAAATATATTTCAGTGGACGTAGAAATCGTTCCACGCTATTCCAAATACATGTCATGGTAAATTGTTGAGAACCTTCAAAAATTGGGTTACCAACCTGTTAACAGGAAGAAAGCAAATTATATAAGTCAATGAGAGCCGACGATGGGAAAACTGGAAAAGAAAAATGAAGAACGTTTACTCCACAAAACCTCGAATTCGTGGGGCTACCTGTAGTCACCAAAGAACTACAAGTTAAGGATGTGACGTAAATTGACTTATATATGAAGAAAGGAGTTAGAAAATTTAAGTTGAATTGAAACAAAGGAAACTATACCTTTGGGAGGTCGAGTTGAGAAACCTCATTGAAACAAAATCAAAATTTCTGTTAAATATTGTAGAAAGACTAATAGCTCGAAAAAAAACTTTTTTTATATGGAAAACGAAAAAAAAAATCATCGATTTAATGTTCAGAGTTGTGGATTACCAGACAGAGCTCGCAATAGTGTCGCATGCTTCCACGTTGAGGCAAAGATGTGATATTCAACACAGCCTGCAGCTCATCCTCTTATCGAATAGAGAATGAAAATAGAGTAATATAGTTAGAGAAATGTAAAAGATAGAATTTGGATTTTGTTCAAAGTTCGAATAAAAAGAAAAAAAACAAAAACCCCTTTCACAGTCAAACCCAAGATAATTATAACCATACCTGAAGAATAAATAGGAATTAAGGTTGATTTAAAATCAACAAAGAATTCACCTTCCATATAGATAGTTCGGTTATCTAGAAACTTTGTTGGAGACCAAGGCACCGTGGAAAACGCTGGGAAGACTTCACAAAAGTCTGACACCTTGGGATAATACCAAGTGCAGCATTTGGCTCTGAGAGAAAAAGTCTCGAAAGTGAAATGATAAATGACAATGCCTCGTAAATTTTTGAGATACATATATCTCCATGAAACCCTAATCTCCAGAATGAGATCACCGCACACTTGGCAGTCGATGCAAAATTCTGGACTCAGAAAAAAGAAACGTTTCTCAGAAGTTTAACTTCGTGAGGCCAGCTACTCTGGTATAAATGCAAGCATACTATAAACCCTAAGAAATCTACATCATTTAACCACTGACTGAAATAAATCAAGTGAATCTTCAATCAAATAAATTCGAACCAACCCAACAATACCTATTACTTTCTCGTGAATGGCATGGGGTTTAAAATATAGCTAAAAAATAGACATATGTCGTAGGATAGTACTGTTAACATTTAATAAGCATGGAGGAACAAGACGAAAACCCCAAGGGTTTAACACGTAGGTGTATCAGTACCATACGAAAATATTTAGAAAATCATTGAAAATCTAACCAAGACAAATGGTGTAAAACTTATAATCAATGGATTTACACTAAGTGTTGTTGAAACAAATCATATGAAAAGAATATGGTCGAAGACCCCTTTAAGAATTTTAATGCAATTAGATAATTAAGGTTTCGAAATTATGGTTTTATAAATGTTAAAAATAAAATTGATTATGTGTTAAATAAAATAGTTTGAAGAAAATTGGAAGTCCTTTAAAGAGATGAGAATAAATTGGTAAATGACATGTCATGTCATAGTTCGAGTTATATATAATTATGGTTGTAGTTTCAAAATAAAAACTATATCTTCCAAGTGGAGTGACGCAATAGAAATGTGAATTAAGTTGATATGGTTCGATTTTTATTATTAAGGATATGATTTTAAATTATAACCAATGTGAGTTGGATTAAAAAATGTATTGATTTATTGATAGTGGAGTGGGTTCATTTTGAACCATATAACTCTGAAAGTTTTATAATATAAAAGAATTTTTTATAAATGAAAATTAACTATTACATATCAAAGAAATAAAAAGAGAAAGATACGTGTATTGTGGCTGAGATTAAACCATGAGGCACTTAACAAAATAAATTAAGATGGAGATTTTAGATAATGATGAAGACTTCTAGAAAAAAAATAAAAAAAATAAAAAATTGAGGTACATTAAAGAGGGACATTACAAATGGTATCAGAGCCAGAGTTGGAAAACTGGGTTGTTTTTTTCTGTGCTCATTGTTATGAAAGTATTATTTAAAAAAAAATGTTACTGATGTGAAATTTTTTTAGTGTAAAAAGGTACTGAAACTGAAAAAAATCAACGGCTGAACAAGATTAACTCTATGTCGATCTGGGTGGTAGAGATAATACAACATATCCCAATGCTCCTTTGATGGCTATGTTGCACAGGTTGCAACGAGATATGGTTGAGCTAAGAAGTCAGAATGACAAGCTATCTCTAGCCAGTGAGGAGCAGGAAAAAATGATAAGAGAACTGACTTCGTGAAACAGCCAAGAAGGTGAAGGTTCTGGAAGGAGGAGGAAAGGCAGGCTGTCAGATGTTTCTGAGGAGGATGACACCACTAGACACTAGTCAAAATATAAGAAGGAATTACAGGGTGAATTCTGGAAAATTAAACCTCCCTTCTATGATGGAAAGAAGGAGGAAGATGTTAAGGCATGGCTGTTAAATATGACCAAGTATTTTCAAGTCTATGAATACGAAAGAAATCTGAGGGCCAGATTAGCTATGTACCAGCTGCAAGGTAAGGCTACCTTGTGGTGGGAGGAAACAAAAATGATTCATTCCATTGATGAAAAAACTATGACTTGGGAAGTTTTCCAAGTCATGTTTAAAAACCGGTTTTTGAACGAATGCTATTACGATGACAAAGAAAAAGAGTTTCACGAACTCAGATTGGGACAGATCAACATAGGTGAGTTTTTCACCAAGTTCACAAATGTGTTAAGATATGTTCCTTATATTCGTGAAGAGCAAGCAAAGGTGCAAAGGTTTTTGAACTGTTTGCCTACTGTGTATAAGGAGAAAATAGAGTTCGATAATCCAAAAACCATGGACAAAGTGGTGAGGAAAGCTATATTATGCTACTAGTAGTTTAAAGGAAAGAGTGAACAAGGGAAAAGCTGGAAATAAAAGGGTGAATTCAAAGGAAATAAACAAAAGCAAGCTTATTTGAATAATTTTGGTAGGAATCATCAGTGAAAGAAATTTAACAAACCAAAGGAAAGTCGAACTGATCGATCCCAAATTGGCTCAAAGCAAATAGATGGGAATAATAAGAAAGAAGGAACTGTTAAAATGCGAGAGCCTTTGAAGTGCTGGGGTTGCGGAGAACCTCATCTGTTGAGGGACTTTCCACACCGAAATATTCAGATGGTTCTGAGAGATAGAGAAGCTACCAAAGTGAATGACATAGCAAGGAATATCCCCACTATCAGTGCAGCTTTGGAGAATGGACAAGTAGAACATTAGTCTACTATGCTTGAGATGGAAGGTAAAATTTTTGATCAACCTGTTACTATCTTAATTGATCTGGGTGCTTCTTTGAGTTATATTAGTCCACAAGTTGTAGAAAAATGTAAAATCAGAATAGAAAAGTTTCAACAGCCTTGGTTGGTACAGTTAGCTACCGGAACTAAACGCAAAATAACTCATAAGCTACCTAAAACAGCTATTAAATTGAATGAATATCATACATAGGTAGATTTAAACATTTTACCATTACGTTCCTATGATTTATTGATAGGAATGGACTGGTTAGAAAAGAAAAATACCATGCTGAATTGTTGGGACAAAACTCTGCACTATATAGATGATGAAGGAAAACCATTCATAGTAAAGGGGAAACCGAAACCTATTTCTGTAAGGCAGATTTCAGCCCTTCAGCTAAAAAGAACAACTAGGAAAGGATATCAAGTATATGTTGTACATGTTGAAGAATAAGGACAACAACCTGAAGAAAACTTGTTAGACACCTTACCAGTGATAAGAGATTTTAAGGAAGTTTTTCCAGGTGAGATTCCTCATCTTCTCCCCAAGAGAGAGATTGATTTTTCAATCGATTTGGTGCTAGGGGCAACACCAGTTTCTATAGCCCCTTACCAGATGAGCCCCCCCTGAACTCATGGAGTTAAAAATGTAATTACAAGAATTGTTGGATAAAGGTTACATCAGACCTAGTGTATCTCCTTGGGGAACCCCGGTGCTGGTTGTAAAAAATAAGGATGGAACCTTCAGAATGTGCATTGACTATCGCCAACTGAATAAGTTGACAATCAAAAATAGGTATCCATTTCCTAGAATAGATGACTTTTTTGATCAGGTGAGAGGAGCTTCAGTATTCTCTAAGATTGACTTAAGGACTGGTTATCACCAACTTAGAATTAAGGAGGAGGATATTAGTAAAACAACCTTTCGAACCAGGTATGGTCACTACGAATTTGTAGTCCTACCTTTTGGTTTGACCAATGCCCCTGCCACTTTTATGTGTTTAATGAATAGCATCCTGAATAAATACTTAGACAAATTCGTCCTAGTATTTATAAACAACATTCTAATCTATTCAAAAAGTGAGGAAAAACATAAAGAACAACTTAGAATTGTGTTGCAGACGCTTAAGGAGAATCAGTTGTATGCCATGTTTAGCAAATGTGAATTTTATAAGGATAAAATTCAATATTTGGGGAATATCATTTATGAACAAGGATTGGCTGTTGACCCTGAGAAAATAAAGGCTATTAGAGAGTGGCCGATGCCGACTGATGTTTTAGCCGTGTGATCATATATGGGGATTGCGGGATATTATCAATGGTTTGTAGAAATATTTTGTACAATAGCATATCCCATAAATTCACTACAGAGGAAAGGCACCAAATTTGAATGGACTGAAAAATGCCACAATATATTTGAACAACTGAAATTAAAACTTACTACAACACTTATACTGAGGATTACAGATCCTGATAAAGAGTTTTTGCTATGTACAGATGCGTGTAGAGAGGGATTGGGAGGAGTTCTGTTGCAAGAGAATTCTGTAATTGCATATGAATCTAGAAAACTTAAGAAACACAAACAAAATTACAATGTATATGATCTTGATTTAGCTGCTGTAATTCATGCCTTGAAGATGTGGCAACACTATCTTCTCGGAAAAAAATTTACATTGATGAGAGATCAGATCAGTCTCAAGTATTTTTTCACTCAAACATAATTGATGCTCGACAAGCCAGATGGTTGTATTTTCTGAGTGAATTTGATATGGACATAAAACATATCAAAGGGAAAGAAAACAAAATTTTTGATGCTCTAAGCAGAAATGCTTGCCAAAACATAAGTAATATTGGGAGTAGTGCCATTTTTGACTTAGAAGAATTAGTAAAAAAGGCAGCAGATCAAGATCCCAACTATGGAAATCTACAAGTGCAAATGCTAAAAAAGGAAATGGCTGGATACACCCGAAATCAAAAGGGGTTGATCTGTTATAGAAACAGATTATATATCCTGAATGTAAACTCCTTGAAAAAAAAAATCCTAGATGAATACCACAAACAGCCATATTCAGGACATCCTGAATATCAGAAAATTCTTACAGCCTTGAAAAAGAAATTGTTTTGGCCAGGAATGAAAAAATACATGGCCAACTACTTATCGAGATGCATGGAATGTCAACTAGTCAAAGCTGAACATCAGCATCCTGCGGGTCTTCTAAATCCCTTACCAATTGTATAATGGAAATGGGACACTGTTTCTATGGATTTTATAACCAAATTACCTAGAACAAAGTACCAGCGTGACTCAATGATGGTAGTGGTAGATACCTTAACAAAGGCTTCACATTTCATACCGGTAAAATCTACTTTTGGGACAGCCCAAGTGGAAAATTTGTTCCTAAAAGAAATTGTAAGGCTACACGGGGTTCCAAAGATGATTATTTCAGATAGAGACACTAAGTTCATAACAGCCTTCCGGAAAGGTCTGTTTGGGGGCATGGGCACTAAATTAAATTTTAGTACTACTTATCACCCTCAGATGGATGGTAAAACGAAGAGATCAAATCAAATTCTGGAGGATATGCTCACAATGTATGTGTTGGATTGGCCAACTAAATGGGAAGACTACTTACATTTAATCAAATTTTCTTATAATAACAGCTACCAATATTCCATAAAAATGAGTCCATTTGAGGCACTCTATGGAAGAAAGTGCCATACTCCTTTAAGCTAGAGCCAACCTGAAGATAAGTTAGTACTTGAGCCAGATGCTCTACAAGAAATGGAAAGGATTGTCAAACAAATATAGAGAAACATAAAGACAGCCCAAGATCGACAAAAAATTTATGCCGAAAAGAAGAGGATTCATCGAGAATACAAAGTGGGTGACCATATGTATCTACGGATAAAACCCAAAAATAGCACTCTTTATACTGGGAGCTGTGAAAAATTGGCTCCTAGATACTGTGGGCCTTTTGAGGTCTTAGAAAGGGTGGGAACGGTGGCTTACAGACTGGCCTTACCCCCCCATGTTAAAGTTCATGATGTGTTTCATGTTTCGTTATTAAAAAGATATGTACACGATGCTTCTCATATTATTGATTGGAATGTGATACAAGTGGAATCAGAAGGGGAGTTCCTTCCAGAATCGCTTCAAATATTGGAGCGGGAAGAAATTGAATTGAGAAATAGAACAATAGCCAGAGTAAAAGTGCAGTGGAAACACTTTACTGCTGAAGAGGCTACATGGGAAGGAGAAGCTGAGATGATGGAAAAATATCCATATTTATTTTCATAATGAGCTATAGTAGATAGTATGTAACACCGAGGACGGTGTTTGCTTTCAGAGGGGGAATGTGTAACACCCCTAGTTTCTATGCTTTTTAAATTAGAAATTTGAACAAAAATCCAAAGGGGAGTGGACCCCAATGGATAATTATTGTGTGGATTTTATTTAAATATTTATTAATGAAAATAAATGGAATATATATGTGTGCACTATGACTAGATGAGATTGGAGATCATAAGCCGGATCAATGAGGATATGGATAAGGCTAAGACTTTTCCAAAACCTTTCAAAAAGCCTTGAAAGGAATTTTTTTGTAATTTAGATTTAAGAGGAAAAATCTAAATTCCCCAATGATGAGGAAAGTAGTTGGGAAGAGGTAAAAAGCTGGAAAATCAGAAATCAGCTTTAAAGTCCCTCGTTAAGGGAAGCCTAGGAAAACAGGAATAAAAGCATCCTGAAATTATGGACACAGAATTAGAAACAGGATTTGGGGAAAGCATAGCTTAAGTAAGCTACTCCAGAACAGATTGGGGGTTGGTATGTTCTGAGGGAGGATCTCAGCTTGGGGGTGAATTCTGGAGATAGAGGAATTCTATGGTTGGGAGGATTGGTCATAGGAAAAAGTGGTATGCACACTAGTATTATAAATTTTTACTATAGATGATGTTATGAAATGTTAAAAAAGTTTATAGCTGCAAGTAGGAATTAATTTGATTTAAAATTTATTATTCCTTACATTTAACAGATTTCATTACGAGAAGTAAATCTCTAAAATCTGTGTAGTTGTAAGAATAGAAATTATGGGAAATTATCAACCAGAATCTCTAAACCAGAAGATGGTCTAAATGTGGAGATATATATTATTCCCATAATTTAGATTGAATATTAAACTAAATCTACTTCTAGAATGTACAATTACAGGAACAAAAACATACATAGAAATTCTAATATTTCAGTTAAGATTTCAATTTAATGGATCTGATTTACTAAACTCTGTATAATCATGCAAAGAAAATATTATTTCAAATGTTAAGGGAGGAGAAATATTTAGTAAATCAGAAATCATAATCTAGAGTTCTGTGAACTCATTTTAATTGTACAAGGAAAATAAATTATAATGTACAACAATGACATAATTATTGAACAATTCACATTCTAACATAAACAGAACAAAATTTCATGCTTTCATTAACGATTGAAATTTCTAAGTAGAACGATAGATTTCATTGATATATCTATAGTGGATTTAGTCTGTGTTATATACTTATCAATTAAATGGAAAGTTAAAACAAAATGGGTGGTAGAAAAATACTATACTGAACCATAGATTGTACTGTTAGAAATAAACGAAGATTCCAGTCTACATAAATATTATTTGAATGCACAATAGAAAAATACTCTATACTCTGGGCAAAATACACTTGAAAGTACGGTTGAAGTTCTAATTAAATCCCCTTAGCTTAAATGATATATATTTGAATAAGAGAAAGGCTAGAAATTATAAATTAACACAAACTGTAAGCTCTATATAGTAGGCAAAAGCGATACATAATACATAAGCCTTAGTATAAATTACATTTCAACACTATTGTATTACATATACACAGAGTGAAATAAAATATATTTTTAGCTATCTTGTGAATAGAATCGAGAGAAATAGGTATTTCTGTTATTAAAATTCATAACTATATAAATTTTTTTAAACCAGAAAAAGGTATATAATTAACATTATGGAACATTTGTAAAAATGCAACAAAATTATACATTTCAGGACATACCGAAACATTATCAATGTCCTTTTCAATATATATATATATATATATATATATATATAGAACAATTGGAAACTGAAATTTATAAGAGTAGAGAGTATTCTAAAATCTGTGGATAAAAGAGATGATACTAGCATATGGGGAAGTAGAAGTATAAAAGTAAAAATATACTCATATGTCGAAAATTTGTATACAAATATCAGCAGTCACAATAGTATTTAAAAGCCCTAAACCTACAATTAGAGTTCAAATTTATGTTGCAGACTTAGGACATAATATGGTCAAAATCTACCATAAAAATATCGGTGAAAAAGGAAATGAATGTACACAGGTGACATAAATCCAAGAGATTAAATCAAAACAGTTAAATAGCACTGTAAATTTCCATTACGAATCTGTAAAAAAATATATAGTTGAATAAAATCGACAATATTGTCCTCAGTATTATGAACTCAAGTATAAAATGAAATAACTAATTTAACAGGCAAACTGTTAACTGCTAAGTATATACTATGTCATTAGTTAAAATATATTAACGTTTGGAAATGATAGAAATATATGTATTGATATACATGGAAATTATATGGCTAAACCCACTGAAATTTTATGAGTAATAGTCATCATTTCAAATGTGTATCAAGAGAAAAGAAAAAAAAAACAAAAATATCACTTGCGTCCCGTAAGAGGAGAAAATAAATTACATAGTCCACCATTCAAAAATTATCAGCATTGCTAATAAAATTTCAAACCCTAGCTGTCTAACTTACAAAAAAAAAAATTATTTCAGTGGACGTAGAAATCGTTCCACACTATTCCAAATACATGTCATGGTAAATTGTTGAGAGCCTTCAAAAATTGGGTTACCAACCTGTTGAGAGGAAGAAAGAAAATTATATAAGTCAACGAGAGCCAACGATGGGAAAACTGGAAAAGAAAAATGAAGAACATTTACTCCACAAAACCTCGAATTCGTGAGGCTACCTGTAGTCACCAGAGAACTATAAGTTAAGGATGTGAGGGAAACTAACTTATATATGAAGAAAGGAGTTATAAAATTTAAGTTGAATTGAAACAAAGGAAAATATACCTTCGGGAGGTCGAGTTGAGGAACCTCATTGAAACAAAATCAAAATTTCTGTTAAATATTGTAGAAAGACTAATAGCTCGAAAAAAAACTTTTTTTATATGGAAAACGAAAAAAAAAAATCGATTTAATGTTCAGAGTTGTGGATTACCGGACATAGCTCGCAATAGTGTAGTCTTCTTCCACGTTGAGGCAAAGATGTGATATTCAACGTGGCCTACAACTCGTTCTCTCATCGAATAGATAATTAAAATTGAGTAATATAGTTAGAGAAATGTAAAAGACATAATTTGGATTTTATTCAGAGTTCGAATGAAAAGAAAAAAAAAAAAATCCCTTTCATAGTCAAACCCAAGATAATTATAACCATACCTAAGGAATAAATAGGAAGTAAGGTTGATTTAAAATCAACAGAGCATTCACCTTCCATATAGACAGTTTGGTTATCTGGAAACTGTGTTGGAGGCCAAGGCGCCATGGAAAACGCTGGGAAGACTTTGAAAAAGTCTGACACCATGGGATAAAAGTGTAGCATTTGGCTCTGACATAACAAGTCTCGAAAGTGAAACGATAAATGACAATGCCTGGTAAATTTTTGAGATACATATATCTCCATGAAACCCTAATCTCCAGAACGAGATCACCGCAACTTGGTAGTCGATACAAAATTATGGACTCAGAAAAACCAAATGTTTATCAGAAGTTTAACTTCGTCAGGCCAGCTACTCTGGTATAAATGCAAGCGTACTATAAAACCTAAGAAATATACACCATTTAACCGCTGACTGAAATAAATCAAGTGACCCGTCAATCAAATAAATTCGAACCAACCCAACAATACCTATTACTTTCTCGAGAATGTCACGGGGTTTAAAATATAGCTGAAAAATACACATATGCCATAGGATAGTACTGTTAACATTTAATAAGCATGGAGGAACGAGACGAAAACCCCAAGGGGTTAACACGTACGTGTATAAGTACCATACGAAAAGATTTATAAAATCGTTGAAAATCTAACCAAGACAAATGGTGTAAAACTTATAATCAATGGATTTACACTAAGTGTTCTTGAAACGAATCATATGAAAAGAATATGGTCGAAGAACCCTTTGAGAGTTTTAATGCAATTAGATAATTAAGGTTTCGAAATCGGGGTTTTATAAATGTTAAAAATAAAATTGATTATGTGTTAAATGAAATAGTTTGAAGAAAATTCAAAGTCCTTTAAAGAGATGAAAACAAATTGGTTAATGACATGTCATGTCATAGTTCAAGTTATATATAATTATGGTTGTAGTTTCAAAATAAACACTATATCTTCCAAGTGGAGTGACGCAATAGAAATGTGAATTAAGTTGATATGGTTCGATTTTTATTATTAAGGATATGATTTTAAATTATAACCAATGTGAGTTGGATTAAAAAATGTATTGAATTATTGATAGTGGAGTGGGTTCAGTTCGAACCATATAACTCCAAACGTTTCATAATATAAAATAAATAGTTATAAATGAAAATTAACTATTACATATGAAATAAATGAAAAGAGAAAGATACGTGTATTGTGGCTGAGATAAAACCATCAATCACTGAACAAAATAAATTGAGATGGAGATTTTAGATAACGATGAAGACTTCTAGAAAAAAAATAAATTTTTTTGAGATACATTAAAGAGGGACATTACAAATGGTATCAAAGCCAAAGTTGGAAAACTAGGTTGTTTTTTTTTTTCTGTGCTCACTGTTATGAAAGTATTGTTTAAAAAAAAATGTTACTGATGTGAAATTGTTTTAGTGTAAAAAGGTACTGAAACTGAAAAAATCAATGGTTGAAGAAGATTAACTCTATGTCGATCTGGGTCATAGAGATAATACACCAGATCCCAATGCTCCTTTGATGGCTATGTTGCATAGGTTGCAACGGGATATGGCCAAGCTATGAAGTCAGAATGACAGGCTATCTTTAGCCAGTGGGGAGCAGGAAAAACTGATAAGAGAACTAACTTCGCGGAACAGCCAAGAAGGTGAATTTTCCGGAAGGAGGAGGAAAGGCAGGCTCTCAAATGATTCTGAGGAAGATGACACCACTAGACACCAGTCAAAACAGAAGAAGGAATTACAGGGTGAATTCCGAAAAATTAAACCTCCCTCCTATGATGGAGAGAAGGAGGAAGATGCTAAGGCATGGATGTTGAATATGATTAAGTATTTTCAGGTCTATGAATATGAAATAAATCTGAGGGATAGATTAGCTATGTACCAGCTGCAAGGTAAGGCTACCTTGTGGTGGGAGGAAACAGAAATGGTTCATGCCATTGATGAAAAAATCGTGACTTGGAAAGATTTCCAAGTCAAGTTTAAAAACCTGTATTTGAACGAACACTATTATGATGAAAAAGCAAAAGAGTTTCACAAACTCATATTGCGACAGCTCACCATAGATGCGTTTGTCACCAAGTTCACAAATGTGTTAATATATGTTCCTTATATTCGTGAAGAGAAAGCAAAGGTGTAAAGGTTTTTGAACTGTTTGCCTACTGTGTATAAGGAGAAAATAGAGTTTGATAATCCAGAAACCATGGACGAAGTGGTGAGGAAAGCTATATTATGCTACCATCAGTTTAAAGGAAAGAGTGAACAAGGGAAGAGCTAGAAAAACAAGGGTGAATTCAAAGGAAAGAAATAGAAACCAGCTTATTTGAAGAATTTTGGTAGGAATCATCAGCGAAAGAAATTTAACAAACCAAAGGAAATTCAAACTGCTCAATCCCAAGTTGGCTAAAAGCAAATAGATGGGAATAATAAGAAAGAAGGAATTGTTAAAATGCGAGAGCCTTTGAAGTGCTGGGGTTGTAGAAAACCTCATATGTTGAGTGATTGTCCACACCGAAATATTCAGATGGTTCTTAGAGATAGAGAAGCTACCACAGTGAATGACATAGCAAGGAATATCCCCACTACTAGTGCATCTTTGGAGAAATGACAAGCAGAACTTCAGTCTACTATGGTTAAGATGGAAGGTAAAATTTCTGATCAATCTGTTACTATGTTAATTGATCCGGGTCCTTCTTTGAGTTATATTAGTCCACAAGTTGTAGAAAAATGTAAACTTAGAACAAAGAAGTTTCAATAGCCTTGGTTGGTACAGTTAGCTACCAGAACTAAACACAAATTAACTAATAAGCTACCTAAAAAAACTATTAAATTGAATGAATATCATACATAGGTAGATTTAAACATTCTACCATTAGGTTCCTATGATTTATTGATAGGAATGGACTGGTTAGAAAAGAGAAACACCATGCTGAATTGTTGGGACAAAACTCTGCACTGTATTGATGATGAAGGAAAACCATTCATACTAAAGGGGAAACCGAAACCTATTTCTGTAAGGCAGATTTCAGCTCTTCAGCTAAAAATAACAGCTAGGAAATGATATCAAGTATATGTTATACATGTTGAAGAATTAGGACAGCAACTTGAAGAAAACCTGTGAGACACCTTACCAGTGATAAGAGATTTTAATGAATTTTTTCGAGATGAGATTCCTCATCTTCCCCCCAAGAGAGAGATCATTTTTTCAATTGATTTGGTGCCAGGGGCAACACCAGTTTCTAGATCCCCTTACCGGATGAGCCCCCCTAAACTCATGGAGTTAAAAATGCAATTACAAGAATTGCCAGATAAAGGTTATATCAGACCGAGTGTATCTCGTTGGGGAGCCCCAATGCTGGTTGTGAAAAAGAAGGATGGAACCTTCAGAATGTGCATTGACTATCATCAATTGAATAAGTTGACAATCAAAAAAAGGTATCCATTGCCCATAATAGATGACCTTTTTGATCAGGTGAGAGGAGTTTCAGTATTCTCTAAGATTGATTTAAGGACTAGTTATCACCAACTTAGAATTAAGGAGGAGGATATCAGTAAAACAACCTTTCGAACCAGGTATGGTCACTATGAATTTGTAGTCCTACCCTTTGGTTTGACCAATGCCCCTACAACTTTTATGTGCTTAATGAATAGCGTCTTGAATAAATACATAGACAGATTCGTCCTAGTATTTATAGACGACATTCTAATCTATTCAAAAAATGAGGCAGAACATAAAGAACACCTTAGAATTGTGTTGCAGATGCTTAAGGAGAATCAGTTGTATGCCAAGTTTAGAAAATGTGAATTTTATAAGGATAAAATTCAATATTTGGGGCATATCATTTCTGAACAAGGATTGGCTGTTGACCCTGAGAAAATAAAGGCTATTAGAGAGTGGCCGATGCCGACTGATGTTTCAGTAGTGAGATTATTCATGGGGATTGCGGGATATTATCGACGGTTTGTAAAAAGATTTTATACAATAGCATATCCCATAACTTCACTACAGAGGAAAGGCATCAAATTTGAGTGGACTGAAAAATTCCAAAATATCTTTGAACAACTGAAATTATAACTTACTACAACACCTATACTGAAGATTGTAGATCCTCATAAATAGTTTGTCCTGTGTACGGATGCGTGTAGAGAGGGATTGGGAGGAGTTATGTTGCAAGAGAATTCTGTAATTGAATATGAATCTAGAAAACTTAAGAAACACAAACATAATAATAGTGTATATGATCTTGAGTTAGCTACTGTAATTCATGCCTTGAAGATGTGGCGACACTATCTTCTCAGAAAAAAAATTACATTGATGAGAGATCATATCAGTCTCAAGTATTTTTTCACTCAAACAGAATTGATGCTCGACAAGCCAGATGGCTGTCTTTTCTGAATAAATTTTATATGGACATAAAACATATCAAAGGGAATGAAAAGAAAATTGTTGATGCTCTAAGTAGAAATTCCTGCCAAAACATAAGTAATATTGAGAGTAGTGCTTGTTTTGACTTAGAAGAATTAGTAAAAAAGGTAGCAGATCAAGATCCCAACTATAAAAATCTACAAGTGAAAATGTTGAAAAAGGAAATGGCTGGATACACCCAAAATCAGAAGGGGTTGATCTGTTATAGAAATATATTGTATATCCCCAATGTAGACTCCTTGAAAAAAAAATCATAGATGAATATCACAAACAACCATATTTAGGACATCCTGGATATCAGAAAATTCTTATAGCCTTGAAAAAGAAATTGTTTTGGCCAGGAATGAAAAAATGCGTGGCCAACTACTTAGCGAGATGCATGGAATGTCAACTAGTCAAATTTGAACATCAGCATCCAGCATGACTTCTAAATCCCTTACCAATTGTAGAATGGAAATGGGACAATGTTTCTATGGATTTTATAACCGGATTATCCAGAAAAAAGTACCAACATGACTCAATGATGGTATTGGTAGATACCTTAACAAAGGCTTCACATTTCATACCGATAAAATCTACTTTTGGGACAGCCCAAGTGGCAAATGTGTTCCTAAAAGAAATTTTAAGGCTACACGGGGTTCCAAAGATGATTATTTCAGATAGAGACACTAAGTTCACAACAACCTTTTGAAAAGGTCTATTTGGGGGCATGAGCACTAAATTAAATTTTAGTACTACTTATCACCCTCAGACGGATAGTCAAATGAAGAGAACAAATCAAATTCTGGAGGATATGCTCAGAATGTATGTGATGGATTGACCAGCTAAATGGGAAGACTACTTACATTTAGTTGAATTTTCTTATAATAACAACTACCAATCTTCCATCAAAATGAGTCCATTTGAGGCACTCTATGGAAGAAAGTGCCATACTCCTTTTAAGCTGGAGCCAACATGAAGATAAGTTAGTACTTGGGCCAGATGCTCTACAAAAAATGGAAAGGATTGTCAAACAAATACAAAGAAACATCAAGACAGCCCAAGATCGATAGAAAATTTATGCCGACAAGAAGAGGATTCACCAAGAATACAAAGTGGGTGACCATATGTATCTACGGATAAAACCCAAAAAGAGTACTCTTTATGCTGGGAGCTGTGAAAAATTGGCTCCTAGATACTGTGGGCCTTTTGAGGTCTTAGAAAGGGTGGGACTGGTGGCTTATAGACTGACCTTACCCCCCCATGTTAAATTTCAGGATGTGTTTCATGTTTCGTTATTAAAAAGATATGAACATGATGCTTCTCATATTATTGATTGGAATGTGATACAGGTGGAATCAGAAGGGGATTTCCTTCCAGAACCACTTCAAATATTGGAGCGGGAAGAAATTGAATTGAGAAATAGAATAGTAGCCAGAGTAAAAGTGTAGTGGAAACACTTTACTGCTGAAGAGGCTACATGGGAAAGAGAAGTTGAGATGATGGAAAAATATTCATGTTGATTTTCATAATTAACTATAGTAGATAGTCTGTAACACCGAGGATGATGTTTGTTTTCAGAGGGGAAATGTGTAACACCCCTAGTTTCTATGCTTTTTAAATTAGACATTTGAACAAAAATCCAAAGGGGAGTGGACCCCAATGGATAATTATTGTGTGGATTTTATTTAAATATTTATTAATGAAAATAAATGGAATATATATGTGTGCACTATGACCAGATGAGATTGGATATCATAAGCCTGATCCATGAGGATATGGATAAGGCTAAGACTTTTCCAAAACCTTTCAAAAAGCCTTGAAAGGAATTTTTTTCTAATTTAGATTTAAGAGGAAAATTCTAAATTCCCCAATGATGAGGAAAGTAGTTGGGAAGAGGTAAAAAACTGGAAAATCAGAAAGGAAATTTAACGTCCCTTATTAAGAGAAGCCTAGGAAAACAAGAATAAAAACATCCTGAAATTCTATACATAGAATTAGAAACAGGCTTTGGGGAAACCATAGGTTAATTAAGCTACTCCAGAACAAATTGGGGGTTGGTCTGTTCTGAGGGAGGATCTCATCTTGGGGGTGAATTCTAGAGATAGAGGAATTCTATGGTTGGGAGGATTGGTCATAGGAAAAAGTTGTATGCACACTAGTCTTATAAATTGTTACTATAGATGATGTTGTGAAAAGTTAAAAAACTTTATAGCTGCAAGTAGGAATTATTTTGATTAAAAATTTATTATTCCTTACATTTAACAGATTTCATTAAGCGAAGTAAATCTCTAAAATCTGTATAGTTGTAGGAATAGAAATTATGGGAAATTATCAACCAAAATCTCTAAACCAGAAGATGGTCTAAATCTGGAGATATATATTATTCCCATAATTTAGATTGAATACTAAACTAAATCTAGTTCTAGAATTTACAATTACATGAGCAGAAACATACATAGAAATTCTAATATTTCAGTTAAGATTTGAATTTAATGGATCTGATTTACTAAACTCTATATAATCATGCAAATAAAATATTAGTTCAAATACTAAGGGAGGAGCAATATTTAGTAAATCATAAATCATAATCTAGAGTTATGTGAACTCATTATAATTGTACAAGGAAAATAAATTATACTGTACAACAATGACATAATTATTAAACAATTAAAATTCTAACATAAACAGAACAAATTTTTTTGCTTTCATTAACGATTGAAATTTCTAAGTAGAAAGATATATTTCATTGATATATCTATAGTGGATTTGGTCTATGTTATATACTTATCAATTAAATGGAAAGTTAAAACGAAATGGGTAGTAGAAAAATACAATACTGAACCATAAATTATACTGTTAGAAATAAAAGAAGATTCCAGTCTACATAAATATTATCCGAATGCAAAATAGGAAAATCCTCTATACTCTGGGCAAAATACACTTGAAAGTACAGTTTCAGTTCTAATTAACTATCCTTAGCTTAAATGATGTGTATTTGAATAAGAGAAAATCTAGAAATTATAAATTAACACAAACTGTAAGCTCTATATAGTAGGCAAAAGAGATACATAATACAAAAGCCTTACTATAAATTACATTTCAACACTGTTGTATTACATATACACAGAGTGAAATAAAATATATTTTTAGCTATCCTGTGAATAGAATCGAGAGAAATAGGAATTTCTGTTCTTAAAATTCATATCTATATAAATTTGTTTAAACCAGAAAGAAGTATATAATTAACATAATGGAACATCTGTAAGAATGCAACAAAATTATACATTTCATGACATACTGAAACATTATCAATGTCCTTTTCATATATATATATATATATATATATATAACAATTGGAAATTGAAATTTATAAGAGTAGAAAGTATTCTAAAATCTATGGATAAAAGAGATGATACTAGCATATGGGGAGCCATAAGTATAAAAGTAAAAATATACTCATATGTCGAAAAAATTTATACAAATATCAGCAGTCACAATAGTATTTAAAAGCCCTAAACCTACAATTAGTGTTCAAATTTATGTTGTAGACTTAGGACATAATATGGTCGAAAGCTACCATAAAAATATTATTTAAAAACAAAACAAATGTACACAGGCAACATAAATCCAAGAGATTAAATCAAAATATTTAAATGGCACTGTAAATTCCATTACGAATATGAAAAAAAAAATATAGTCAAATAAAATCGACAATATCGTCCTCATTATTACGAACTCAAGTATAAAATTAAATAACTAATTTAACAGGCAAACTGCTAACTTCTAAGTATATACTATGTCATTAGTTAAAATATATTAACACTTAGCAATCATAGAAATATCTGTATTGATATACATGGAACTTATATGGCTAAACCCACTGAAATTTTATGAGTAATAATCATCATTTCAAATGTGTATGAAGAGAAAAAAAAAACTAAAATATGACTTGCGTCCCGTAAGAGGAGAAAATAAATTACGCAGACCATCATTCAAAAATTATCGGCATTGCTAATAGAAGTTCAAACCCTAGCTCTCTAACTTAGAAAAAAAAATTATTTTAGTGGACGTAGAAATCGTTCCACACTATTCCAAATACATGTCATGGTAAATTGCTGAGAGCCTTCAAAAATTGGATTACCAAACTGTTGAGAGGAAGAAACAACATTATATAAGTCAACGAGAGCCGACGATGGGAAAACTGGAAAAGAAAAATGAAGAACGTTTACTCCACAAAACCTCAAATTCGTGAGGCTATCACTAGTCACCAGAGAACTATAAGTTAAGGATGTGAGGGAAACTGACTTATATATGAAGAAAGGAGTTAGAAAATTTAAGTTGAATTGAAACGAAGGAAACTATACCTTCGGGAGGTCGAGTTGAGGAACCTCACTGAAACAAAATCAAAATTTCTGTTAAATATTTTAGAAAGACTAATATCTCGAAAAAAAAATTTATATATGGAAAACGAAAAAAAAATAAAAATCAATTTAATGTTCAGAGTTGCGGATTACCGGACAGAGCTCGCAATAGTGTAGCCTGCTTCCACATTGAGGCAAAGTTGTGATATTAAACGCGGCCTGCAGCTCGTTCTCTCATCAAATAGAGAATGAAAATCGAGTAATATAGTTAGAGAAATGTAAAAGACAGAATTTGGATTTTATTCAGAGTTCGAATAAAAAGAAAAAAAATGAAAATCCCTTTCATAGTCAAACGCAAGATAATTATGACCATACCTGAAGAATAAATAGGAAGTAAGGTTGATTTAAAATCAACAGAGCATTCACCTTCCATATAGACAGTTCAGTTATCTGGAAACTGTGTTGGAGACCAAGGCACCGTGGAAAATGCTGGGAAGACTTCACAAAAAGTTTGATGCCATGGGATAATACTAAGTGCAGTGTTTGGCTCTGAGAGAAAAAGTCTCGAAAGTGAAACGATAAATGACAATGCCTGGTAATTTTTTGAGATACATATATCTCCATGAAACCCTGATCTCCAGAACGAGATCACTGCACACTTGGCAGTCGATGCAAAATTCCGGACTCAGAAAAACCAAATGTTTCTCAGAAGTTTAACTTCGTCATGCCAGCTACTCTTGTATAAATGCAAGCGTACTATAAACCCTAAGAAATCTACACCATTTAACCTCTTACTGAAATAAATCAAGTGACCCGTCAATCAAATAAATTCGAACCAACCCAACAGTACCTATTACTTTCTCGAGAATGGCATGGGGTTTAAAATATAGCTGAAAAATAGACATATGTCGTAGGATAGTACTGTTAACATTTAATAAGCATGGAGGAATGAGACGAAAACCCCAAGGGGTTAACACGTAGGTGTATCAGTACCATATGGAAATATTTAGAAAATCGTTGAAAATCTAATCAAGAAAGATGGTGTAAAACTTACAATCAATGGATTTACACTAAGTGTTGTTGAAACGAATCATAGGAAAAGAATATGGTCGAAGACCCCTTTGAGAATTTTAATGCAATTAGATAATTAAGGTTTCGAAATCGGGGTTTTATAAATGTTAAAAATAAAATTGATTATGTGTTAAATAAAACAATTTGAAGAAAAGTCGAAGTCCTTTAAAGAGATGAGAACAAATTTGTAAATGACATGTCATGTCATAGTTCGAATTATATATAATTATGGTTGTAGTTTCAAAATAAACACTATATCTTCCAAGTGGAGTGACGCAATAGAAATTTGAATTAAGTTGATACGGTTCGATTTTATTATTAAGGATATGATTTTAAATTATAACCAATGCGAGTTGGATTAAAAAATGTATTGACTTGTTGATAGTGGAGTGGGTTCAGTTTGAACCATATAACTCTAAAGGTTTCATAATATAAAAGAAATAGTTATAAATGAAAATTAACTATTACATATGAAAGAAATAAAAAGAGGAAGATACGTGTATTGTGGCTGAGATTAAACCATGAAGCACTTAACAAAATAAATTGAGATGGAGATTTTAGATAACGATGAAGACTTCTAGAAAATAAAAGAATAAAATTTTGAGGTACATTAAAGAGGGACATTACAGATGCGATCCATTCACATCTGAGAAAATATTTTATATGAACTTGCTTGATGTGTAAATTCTATTAAATTTGAAATAGAATTTGATAGGGGGACAAGATTGCACACGAACAGATATTGGAGGTATTTAGGAGAGTTTCGAGGAATTTCTAGCACGTTTGAATCCTTTGAATCCTCTCAATGAAAAATATTCGGAGGATCAATTGAAAATCTATTTTTTATTTTTATTTAATTATATGAGAATTCTAATTTATTTTTTTAAATTCTATTTTTTTATTTTTTTTGCCCAGAGAGGCCCTCTACAACTTAGTTTAGGGCGAATGGGTGAGCCTTAAGTTAGATGGGTGAGTGGTTTTAAATCTGATATTGTATATGTGAGATGTAAGTTATTTTTTAAATGAAAATTTTTAAATTTTTACTTTATTTTTTATTAATAAAACTACTTACTAATGTTTAGACAAAAGAAAGTATAATATACATATTACATTAAAATATATAAGATATAAATAGTACTTATAAATTAACAACCATTTTACCATATAAATCAAAATAATTATTGCATAACGAATTTTAAATATAATTAAAAAGCTAATACGAATTTAATATTTACAATATAATCAGATTTTTAATCATGAATATTTACCATGGATATTATTAGCTTATAAATACGATTTCTTACAATCTCATGAGAAAATATCACGAAGAAAAAGATAGAGAGAGTGAGGGAGATGAGGGAAAAAAATTATAATAGAGTGGTTTATCGATACCATGGGCTATCTAGGCTTTTCATTATTATGTGATGGATCTAGGATTTTAATTATTATGTTACAATATCATGGCCATTTGCATATCCATACCAAATACCAAAAACTATAACGTATTTCATAATCAAGATATTTTACAAATAATTTATTTTAATTTAATTTTATAATTTTTTTAATTAAATCTAAAAGCAAAAAGGATATAGTTATATATTAAACCCGTCATCCTCATGACTACTAAAAAATTAATAATGAGAATACTATAATATAAATAATATTATAAAGAACAAAGATAGATACATTTTGACAAATGATCGAATGAGAGAGAGAAAGAAAAGTGACTAACAATGATAGAGGAAAGATAGTGCATGATTCTTTTTAAGTTTTTTATTATTGTGTTTTGTTTGACATGATAGATCCCAAATATAGGTTTAATATTTAAAAACCATTTTTTTTTTAAATTTAGATACTTTCTTAAATAAAATTTAGTGGGACCATATTTAAGAAATAAAGAGTGTGATGGAGGGGGAATAGAGTGGGGGAGAGAGACATAGAGGTTAGAGAGACATGGACAGAGAGGAAGGAAGAGAGAGAGGAGTGGGAGAGAGGAGGAGAGAGGGAGGGAGAGAGAGATGGAGGTTGGGAGAGAGAGGGAGTGATAAGGGAGAGTTTAAGAAGGAATGAAGGAGAGAGGAGAGAAGGGAAGGGAGAGAAATTTTTTTTTATAAAAATAGGGATAGAATGGGGGAGAGAGATAGGGAGACATAGATATGGACGGGGGAGAGGCGGGGAGAGAAAGAAGGAGAGAGAGAGGGAGATAGCGACATATTTGGAGGGTGGATAGAGAGAGTATGTTTAATGGTGTGGAGAGACAGAGGGAGGTGGGTGAGAAATGGAGAGAGACGAAGGAAAATACAGGGGACTAGAGAGAGAGGATAGAGATATGATCTTGGAAGGGGGAAAGAGAGAGAGGCAGGAAAAAATACATTGATATATTGAGGTGGAGAGAGAGAGGGAGTGATAAGAGAGAGATAAATATGGAATAAGGAAGAGAGAATACGAGGAATGGAGATAAAAGGATAGGATAGAGATAGGGAAGGAAGGGGAAGACAAAGTCAGAGAGACATAGATATGGAGCGGGGAGAGAGGAAGATAGCGAGAGAGAGAGAGAGAGAGAGAGAGAGAGAGAGGGAGATAGTGAAGGAGTTTTAAGGGTGAGAGAGAGTGTGTGTGATGGGCGGGGGGGAGACAAAGGGTGGTGGGAGAGAAAGGGAGAGAGGGGAAGAAATAGAGAGTGGACCTGAGAGAGATGAGAGTGAGAGGGGGGGAGAGAGATGGAGTTGGAAGTGGAAGAAATACATAGAGAGAGAAAGGTGGAGAGGGAGAGATATAGATATGGTGAGGGAGAGATGAATGCGAGAGAGAGAGAGAGAGAGAGAGAGAGAGAGAGAGAGAGAGAGAGAATGTTTTAGGGGTGAGTAGGAGAGACAACGAGCGATAGAGATATAGAAGGAGGGGGGGGGAGAGGGTAGAAGAAAGAGGCAAAGAGAGGGAGGGAGGAAGAGAGATAGATATGCAGAGAGAGGAAGAGGGAGGGAGAGGAAGACGGATGGAGAGAGAGAGGGAGAGATAGATGTGAAAATTTCTTAATCTAATAAATCATATTGCTAACAATTGATTTACTTATCCTACTTGATAATTTATCTAAGTTATTAATCTGAATATTCAGAAAAAAAATGATGTAAAAAATAGAAACCTACACATATAGATCATTACTGAATATAACACACATATGACAAAGTGACACATATTTTTCGGACAACTGTCCCCAGAAAAACCCAATGCGGGAAAACCAATGCAGCTAGATCTCGAGGGTTTTATTACTATGCAGAATCTGAATACAATAATTTATGGGCATGAGACATGGTTGGCCCTATGGATAAAATCATGGCAAAAATACTCTTTCACTCAAAGACAAAAAATATGGCTGATTCACACCCTTAAACGAGATTTACAAAACTCGAGCCCTTATTGGCCCACCAAAAATCTGAGCGCCTCTCCTCATCCCTCTGTGTTAGCCTTTCTGGCTTGTCTCAGCCTCTGCGCTACTCTAGAAGGTACTACATCACCCTTTCTAGGCTTACGTTACCCTTGTGCTACCCTAACTGGATCTGTGTCAACCCTGAAAGTCTCCTACTACCTTTGTGTTTTCCCTGTCTGGGTTCAGGCTAAACTACATAGTTTTGGCTGGCCTCTACATTTCTCGACATATTTCCTCTCTACTACTATTGTACTCTTGGCCTTGGATCAGAATACCTCGCCAATACTACCCCTCGCTGCACTACAAACTCTCTATAAAATTCTTACTAAACCAAACTCTAGAATTTCAACTTAGATTCAATGATCTGCCAATATGGGTGTTCTCCAACTGACCCCAAGCCCTTCTCTTATACTTTTCTCGTTGGAAAACCAATGGCTATGATCTAGTCTCTAATCAACGACGAATATTAGAAGTTTCTTGATCCACGTCACTCAGAACATTATCATCACATGTTTAATTTAATTTAATTTTATCCTTTAATTTTCCTAAGTTCCACTTAGTTCCTTAATTAAAAAATATTAATTATTTGAATAAATATCAAATCAGATGCAATTTCTCCAAATTATTTCTATGTCTTGGAAATCTCGTGTACTCCAGCTCCTCCAAAGAAATTTGGAGCAAGAGAACATATGATTCTAGCCAAAAATCTCAACAATAGATATATATGGAGAGAGATTGTGTATTTTTGGGGGTTGAGATAGATATATAGATGGAAGTGGTATAGAGAGAGAGGGAGATATGCAAGGAGATGAAGAGGGAGAGATAGATAGATAAATATATATGGAGAGAGATACATAGTGTGTATGCAGGATGATATATAGATATAAATAAGTAGAGACAGAGGGAGACAACATTGGATGACCAGTAATGAATTAAACATACCTGAACAATGTCATCCACATCTTTTGGATTATATCAATTCATTGAAAAACTATCATGTGCGGCTCATGGATGGGGAAAAAGAGGTGATCTGGTTCCATTCCAAAAGAGGAGTGTACAATCCTAAAGAAGGCTACCTCATAACATTCATGTATAAGGAGTTGAACATAAAGTGTTGGTGGTGGAAAAATATATGGAAATTAAAAATCCCTCCTAATACAAAACTTATATTCGCATGCATTCTTACAAATAAGATCCCTACTCAAGAAAACCTTAATGAAATATCCCTTCAAGGACCTCATTGGTGTTAAATTTTTTGAAAATGCTGATGAATCCATAGAGCATCTATTCATCCCCTGTCTGAAAGAAGTGAGCCTCTGGAATTATTTATCCCAATCTCTTTGTATGAACTATATATGGTAGGGAGGATTGGTTGAGACTGAGTTTAAGGATTGGTGTCAACAACCAAAACTAGTCATTTAAGTTAGTTGTTTTAGTTGTTCCACTTATTACCTATTTGTTTATTTTAACCCAAGACTAAATTAGACATTTATCTTACTTTTTTTTAGTTAGGTTACTTGATATTTTCAATTTTGGTATTATTTAACATGGAAAATCTACGGTGTCTAACTTTTTTAGTCACCTAGTCACTAATTTCTCATTTTTTACTAATGATTTGGTGGGAAGCCAAAACACAAGAGGGCATGAAGAAACATGGTAAGTTATTATCTTATTGGAATGATTTTTTCATTGCATTAAGAAAACAATTTTATCCATTAGCATAAATTAATAAATCTATAATGGGTTGGAAAACTTTACACAATTAAATGGTCAAAGTGTGCAAAGTTCTACCGAAGAGTTTAGAAGGAGAGAATTGATATTGGGTGTATATTTTTCATATCAAGACACTTTGCTGAAATACATTGGAGGTTTTCATAGATTTTTGAGACATACTATTCTCATGTTTAACCCTAAAAGTTGAGATGAAGTTTGTGTACATTCCACACATCTATAAGTAGGAGAGAAACATGTTTCAGATGAGAAAAGTGAGAGTTCCCTTGAGTTTGGAGAAAAAATAAAGGATAAGTTCAAGGGAAAAGGAAAGAAGAGAGATTACATCAAGATAGAGAAAGAAAAACTTACATGAAAACTTCCAAAGAGGGCCATGATGAAGATCATTGTTGGAAACTTCATCCAGAGATGAGACCCGAAAAGTTTAAAAATAAGAAGGAGAAGACAATTGCAACTACACAACATGATTTACGTTCTGATTCTGGATGAAACATAGATCATAACCATGGGTTTTAAAGGTAAGGAAATTGCAGGTAGTAGTTCTTCAAGTTGTCTCAATGATACTCAAAATGAAAAAAAACAAGAATTGAGATTTTCCATATTAGAGTTATTTGAAAGCATACCAAGGTAGACACATTGTTTGATAGTGGTTCACAATCAAATATTATCTCATAAAACATTGTCAAGAAGTTGATTTTATAGACCATTCTTCACCCTAAATGTTATCCTTTAGGTTTGGTATGTGAGAACGAAAAAATTCAAGTGACAAGGAAGCGCATAGCTAGATTTCTAATCACTGCAAAATTTCTTGATGAGGTTGAACTTGATATAGTTCCACTTCACATTTGTGGTATTGTTTTGGGAAGTCCATATATTTATGATAGGAAAGAAATTTTTCATCACAACTAGAACAAATAACATTTTTTCAAGAATGGGATTGAGTACATTATTAGAGTGGGTAGAAAAAAAATGAGTTCGTCTCTTATTAATGTTAGACAAATGAAGAGAATTGTTAATGCTCGTAAGAATTTTTCATTATTAATGTTCAAGCGCAATGATGTTGAGAATGAATCCTTTCAAGGATATGATTAAAATTTGAAATATGATTTCATTGAGCTTTCTAATGAATGTGATAATATGTTTTAGGATTCTAACATGTTTCCTCCTAAAATAGGTAAACAATATGAAGTGGATTTGCAGTAGGATGCATCATTTTTGAACATTGGTATGAAAAAGACGCCAATATTAGAGAGTACAGGGGTCAAAGAGAAATGAAAAAGAAATTTAACAAAGACGAAATTGATTCCAAAAATTCTTCTTGTAGGTTTCATGATGTTTTGGCTTTTAAAATGAATGGTGCATTGCAATGGTGATGACATTTAGTCAAGAGTCGATCCAAGTGCAAGGCTAGACAACGTAAGCATCATCATGATGACAATGTTCAATATGAGAGTAATTTGAAGTTGTATAAGTTTCCTTTGATTGAAGATCGAGGAGGGAATGTGCATATTCCCTCAAAGGTATTTTGTTTTTTTCATATTCTTGGAAATTGCACCAAGATGGCATGTATGATGATAAGAAAAGGATTCCAAAATCAGGGAAAGTGATGTGCTTTCATGAAAATCTCAAAGTGAAAAATTGAAGGAATGTTCAGTGGATTAAGATTTTAAGGGTGAGGGAGTTGTAACCTCATCTATTTTTTGATTGATAATGATATTTTGGAGGTCTAAAAGCTTCTAGTGGGGAGGAATGATCTGGTGGGTCAATTTAGTGCTCAAAATTTAAAGTGATCGGATTTTCTCGAAAATAACGCCAAAGAAAAGATATCATCAACCTAAATACAATGCAAATCGTTTCACTAAAATCTAAATTTGGATGCTCCTTAAATCGCGTTCTGAGTGATTTGGGAAAGGACCAAATTTTTTAGGAAAAGGGTTGCAGGTACACCCAGTCAACAGTCCGTATGCTGACTGGGCATATGACTATGCATATGACTATATTTCAGTTGGCCAGTCATTAGTTGCCTCTTGTCTAATTCTGATTGGTTGTGGCATGGTGAGATTTTATTGGTTAATGGGTTTTTGAGGTGGCCAAATGAGGGACTTCCACATGAGACAATCGATGGTTTTCACATGGCATCCACTCATTCATTCAAATTTTTGTTTCAGGCTAGTCTTCCTCCACCAGAATAGGAACACTGACCTCAAAAATGGCAACAAGTCTCTCTATCATCTTGACCATGGTGGTTCTTATGATACTATGGGCATAAAATTTATTTAAAGTTTTGGAGGGTATGAAATGGGGGTCGAGATCGGGGTTAACCTATAACCTGTGATCCACCCAACTCACACGATGTGGTGGGAAACCATGGGTTCGAGGTTAACCCTAGACCCAGCTATATGATATAATGATATTCAAAATTTTAAAACATATATTAAAGCATGGTAGAAAATTTTTCATATACGAAAGCCATAACGCAAAGTTTTGAAACCATGTGATACTCGATGGTAAATAAAATTTTCCAAACCATATGATATATGGTATATCCAAAGTCTATGGCTCTCAACAGTTTTATAAACCAAAGTTTGAGTGCATATATTTATGTAGGCCAAGAAAAACCACATGGCACCAGTCACATGGTAACCATGGAGTGAAGGTTAGGTTTTATGCCAAAGCCTAAGTGTGGAGTAGATAAGTTTGTAACATCGACGACTAGGGTACTAACGGCCACATGAAGCAGTCCTGCAACCATTTTATGCCATGGTTTTGGTTGGTCTATGTGTAATGGAGGGAGAGGAACCTTCTTTGGGCAGGGTTCCTGCAACCAAAACCAGGCCATAAACTACACTTAAACATCATTTAAATCTGCAGTTCAATTAATGTTTATTGTGCATGGAGTTCAAACCAAGCCCACATCAAACATATAACAACACACCACTTGGAATTATTTTATTAGGTTTAAGGATGACAAACTCAATTTAAGGAAGAAAGAATTTTCACCCAGTGTGATGGGAATCTCGTTAGCACGGGGTGAATTTGTCACTCCACATGGGAACATAAGGCTGAATTTTTAGAATCGATTGCAGGAGAGTGTGAATTGTAGGACAGTTAGTGGAAAACCTTCTATGGAGCATAACTTAGTTAGGTTTTTACATTTTTGGGTGTAGAAAGAGCCCAGTAAGGTGTTTTGGACTGTTTTGGAGCCATTGGAGACATTGGTTTAGCATTTTGAGCAATGTAGCTTGATGTGAACACATATTTTTGAGCATAATGAAAGAGGCCCAACATTGAAATTTGGACCATAGTATGTAGCCAAGGAGGGGTGAACTCCTTCATCATTTGTTGACTTTTGTATACTGTTATGGTACTAATGTCTTCTTTATTTTCTACAAAAATGAGTTTTAAAGCATTTTAAATTGTTAATGAATCTAATATAATTGGCTAAAGCCCATAATCACTTCAGTTGGAATTTGTACCATAAAATATGAAGCTTTTATATACAGATCATATATCAATAGATATGTATATTAATATACAAATTTTTTGGGTATTTTTTTCATTATCTGATAATATTATCATTAAAGTATATATATATATATATATAATTAATCTATGCAGTAATTATACTATTATAAATGATTATCATGTTAAAATATCTTTAAAAATCACATAAGAGTCTTACATGTGAAAATAAATATCAATAAATAATAATTCATATAAAAGATAGACCCGATATTGAAAGTGACTACCACTTTATGTGAATATGTGTGAAATCTCATCAAGTGAAACTCAAAAGGTTGTGTTCGACAATTTTTCTACCCAATATGCTTAAACACTAGCAATATTGTTAGTTATCAACCATTTGATACACCTCGCTCACAAATTTCAACTTAATTCCACATAATTGTCTGCCTAATATAAAATTTAAGCATCCATCTATCCCTTCCTAACTTTATACTCTCTTTTTGTTAATGGTTTTTATTGGAATTTAGAATTTCTTTTTAACTCGCAACAAGACTCTCTATCATCTCGACCATGGTTGTTCATACACATAGAGTTACAATATATATATATATATATATATATATATGTATATATATATATATATATATATATATATATAACTTATAAATTCAAGTAGAATTCATAAATTTATTATATGAGATTCCTCTCATGGTGTTTGGCCCTTTAAGATAGTACCCAATATTTCTTATGTAATTATAATCATTTCTATATTTGAGGCCATTCCCATATTTGAGGCCAAATTTTTTAATAAACTAAAAAAAGTGATTATCTATGACTATAATCATTTCCTTCAATATTTACTACCATCCATGAGGTGTTCTTAGAATAATATTAACAAACTAATAATTCAATAATTTTTAGTTGTTAATCATACTCAATTAAATGGAACTATGTTTCAATGTACATGTGTTACTTAACATACCTACCATTACAAGATGAAACTAAATATTTATTCCAATAAACCGATGTGCCGATACTCATGATCAGATCTACTCAATCCATCCCTCTGGCTTGATTTCAAAATCAGACATTTCTATATCATGTATTCCACCATCATCAATTGGAAGGTCTAACCAATAACTCAACACATCATCTAGTCACCCCCCATATGTACCTCGAACATACTACAAGGAAATTCCTTTCTCTACTGTATATTACCTTAGGAATCCTCTCCTTTATAGGTGATCCTCACTACTTTCCAGAAGGTTATAGTCTACAATGGAAATATAATCAGGGAGAAAAGTGGACATTTTTGTAGTATTGTATACTTCCATATCCATCAACAATATGGTCTCACACATTAGCTCTATTGGAATTCACTATCACGTGTTATACAAACTCATAACATGATTTTGTTACCCATTCACTCATTATAAGTGAATAAATCATGAGACACTAATTCATGGTTGAATCAAAGGGATTATAAAACTCTTGTCATGCCAAAATATTCTTCATTCATCATATCCAACCTAGGTATCATTATCATACATGCATTGAATCATGAACAAATAAATGAATATATAAAGTATGCATAAAGGAATTATTACTCCAATCATTACAAGTCATATATATTGGCATGATTAATTTTCATATCTCGATAGTTTCCTTCAACATTCCTAATGTTAATTGATCATTTGATGTCTCGTGGGAACTCATATGATCGCTTAATCAACCTCTTGACAAGAATACTATTATCTTTATCCTTTTCACAATGTTTTATACCATAGGCTACTTCATCATCAACATTTTCAGCCATCATTGATATTTTTTGTTTGAATAGACTATGTGTCAATATTTGAAATGTCCAATGTTTCGAGTGGACACTCCACCCATCATCAAGGAAAAAAAAAGAAAAAAAATATGAGGTGGGTTTAGTAATGAAAATAGAATATAAAGGTAACAGAAATGAGTTAACCATGAAATAAGAAAATGGGTTCCAAGGAATGGAAAAGATATTTAAATAATATAAAGAATAAAATATACCTTAGGAGAAATTTGAGACATAAATTATTAAGAAGCCAACGAAGACAAATATTTATAAAATAATTAAAGGTTTCAAAAAAATATTAAAATATGGATTAAAATTTTAAATTATTATTTTTTAAATTCAAGGTATTTTGAATTCATCAAAATTGTTTCAAAGAGCCATGCACTTTGTTGAAACAATGTGGAAACAATTTCATGTTTTGGAGAGTTCTCTAGAATATGGTGCTATAACAATCTTGATTATGGAATATTTTAGATGCTAGCTAATACTGACAAGAAAACATATCATAATATTTCAAATTAGAATATTTGTGTCAAACCATGATTTTTTGATCAGTAAAGGATGAGAGGATGTTTAGTGCACTATCATATTTGAATTCAAATTTGAGGAAAAAACTTGATAAACATATGGATATATGCCTAAAATTATATGTAACAAAGTATGAAATTACCTATTTTCCATATGAAATAGCACTATCTCTTTGGAAATCATGTTTTGATAGAAGGGGCGAAGACAATACAACAAACTTCTCTAATACAATTGATATGGAACATGATATTTTGGAGGATCAATTTTACAGTTCATGTGGAAAACATTTTGTTCAGAATGAAGCAAATGATGACGAAATTGAGACGTGGACAATTGATATACCAAAATATTTTATCTATTCCAATATATATGAGACAATTATTTTGGTATACATGTTCCATAGGTTGTGAAAGAAAAATTGAATGCAATAGTAAAAATTAGGTGATTCCTTTTATTTGGTTAAATTTGTTGTTCCTCTATTTTTGGTAAAGGTTCTAAATTATTTATCACAACAACATTACTAATAATATATGCCAATTTGACATTGCATTTGAGGTAAAATGTGTTCTATACTTTCTATTATTTATTGTAACATTGAATCCATATTTCCTTGATGTAATGTTTTTTAAGATTTATGTCTTGATAATTAACTATTACTTTATCCCTTTGTTGTATGTGATAGAAAATGAAGCAATAATTTTACGAGATGAGGATCTATATTTTCACATAGGTAGTGTCCTTCAATTAAAGGATAAATAATTACTTTAACAAGGCTTTTAATAAGCAAGAATGGGTTCATTTCAATTAGATGAGTTTTTTTTTTGTAGCTCTAATATCTTGGTCACTCTTAATAGTTTGTTTGTTGCATTTGGATCATTTTTCCAAGTTTGAAAATTTTGGGGTTATTTTGGTTAAAAATTATGATCTCTTAAATTCTTCTAGTTTTTATTTGATCTTTAATTAATCCTTTTGTTAAGGCATGATTTGTTTCTTCTTATTTTATTGATTTAAGGGGTCCAGTTAAAGTTAAAGACCTTTGTTGAGTAAAAATATATTTTGTTTGTTTTTTTGTGATGTTCATTTGAGACTGATATAGTATTAGGATTAATATATGACTTCACTTATTATCTAGGCATTCAATATGTTTTCCATAATTATTATTATTTTCTTTATATATTTTATTATCGAATTATATGTTTCATTTTATTTTTAATTTTATTTCCTCTGAGGTGGTGGTATCACAAAATAATATTGACCTTTTAGAATATACTATTTTATTTTATATTTTCTTTAAAAATACTTATTTGTTTATTAAGAGAGGAAAATGATATTTTCTTAGTTAAGTGAAGAAAAAAATGTTCTATGCACTAGGATCCTATGTCTTCATCATAGAAGTCATATTATCATGAGAAGGACATTCATCTAATGGAATTAAACGTTGATACCAATACAGAAAAACATCACATGTAATTAGTTGAGAATGATAGATTTTTTAGTGTAGTACTATTCTTGAAATGAAAAGCCCCTTGATGATCATTGTTTTGTGACATGTTATTCCAAGTAATGAACATGCATAGACTATTTTTTATATTTGTGTTATATTTTTTAACTCTCCCATTGTAGATTTTTAATGAGTTTGTGTTATTATCTTTTTTTTTTATCATGTAGGAAATTAAGTTTCAATGTATATTTATCATCCATTCATTCTCATTTTTTATTTTGTGCGATTTCAAATAATTTTTTACCAAGTCAACATTATTCGAGTTGTTAACTATAGAATAAATTGCAACAATGACTACAATAGTTATGATCCAAAAGTAGGTGAAAAACCTACATATTATGATGAAACACAATATTTTAAAGTTGTTGGTTTATTTTAACTTGAGGAATTAGAGAAGTATCAACCTTTTAGAAAAGTGATGTATAAGAAAACAAAATAATTTTATGTAAATATTCATCATTTTGATATAGCTATTCATAGACCTTATTTTCATGTGAAGCCTATAGAATATGAATTACATAGAATATGGCGGGGTTATCTGGATGCGTAAAGACCAAGTTTGAGCAAAAGAATTTATTTGGTTCAACATCACATGCCTTTGGGGGTGCATTCCAATTAATTTCCCCTTCGGATGTGATAAGACATTTGATGTAGAACATAATAAAAACATGAAAAAGGATTTTCAATAGTGTATAATAAGAACCTAGAGCAACGTTACCGGTGACTTTTATTTCCCAAAACATAAAAAATTGTATATCATAGTTTTTAAGTAAATATATCATACATTGGTAACGAATGGCTAATATTTTACAATTTTTTCTAATTTTTTAGAAGATTAATCAATAATTTTCAATACTTTATAACCTAGTCAAAAATTCACCAATATTTAAAATTTTTTTATAATTTAGTGAAATATTCACCAAAAAATTACATATGTATATTATATTAATGAAAAACTATTCTATACATTTTTATATATAAATTTGGGATTAGCGCATTTACTATACAAATAAATTTTGGGGGATTCTTAAAATTTTCCTTCATCAAAGTTAAACATGATTTGCACATTCCAATATGTTAGGGTTTTCTAAGTATGGGTTAATTCATAATATTTGTTCACTAATATGTACTCCTGAATATATAAAAAAAGAAATCCAATTATCTTACATATAATGAGATGCACATAAAGTATATATTTTACTTGGAATATTTTTACTTCAATAATATTTTAAGGAAATAGTGATATAACGAGGTAAGAAAAATTTTTGACTCTTTTCATTTACAAATCATTACTGCTAGGGAAATAATTTTCTTTTTTAAGTGATCTAGGTAGTTTAGAGATGGCTTAAACATTTTAGGAAAAAATATTTTAACATGGCTGAAATAAATAAAATAAAATAAAATAAAATAAAGAATAAATTATTTTATAAAATTATTGTGCACGGCCAATTAATCTAAATTTCCATTTATTAGCTCAAAGTCATCAACAAGGGGCTCAAATTCATCAACAGAAGGTATTTTTTATGGAGGGGGAAAAGACTTCGCTCAAAAGAGCCTGATGGTTCATTTTTTTATGCGTTACATTGAAGATCAACTAATAGATATGTCTCCCACTAAGCTCTTCTTAATGTGAATGTTAAAATATTCTTATGTGAATTCAAAAACTTTTCTTTGTTTTTATGCAAATATAAATATTTCTAAGAGCACAAATTAGTCTATGAAATAATTATTGACTGACCATGAATGTGTATGAATGTTTCTTCGATAGCTTTAATCCATGACTGACTGTGTATGATTGTTTCTTCGATAGCTTTAATCAATGACTAAATTATTACACATAGATATACAATATTTCCTAGTTATTTTTAAAATTTGGTATAGGGTTTGATTTATGTATCTTCCTTGAGCTATTAGATTAATATGATATACATTATCACTAATTTGACATTGTGGATATATTTGTCATAAAACAAATGTTGTAGATTTTATAATTGTTTTGTACGTTATTAAATTGGATAATTATTTTGTAAGTTATTAAATTTGTTTAGAAGATTCATTATTTTCATGCATACAATGAATTTCTTGGTATAAATTTAGTACAGTTTCTAATATTAAATGCATATGGAAACACTAATGTTATGATACCATACCTTTAAAGGTCTCTAAAAATATCACACTAGGTTATCGCACAGATTAGAGAATGGAAGAGAAAATATGAGGATTGGACGAAGGGTAGGTTATATTTATAGAAGTCGGGAATACAAATAAATATTAAAAAATAAAGTTTTAAATCCAATTTTGAGAGACATCTAGCCTCTTGTTTTCTCTGCTACGACGATATGAGCAACTTTCTCCCTCAACAGTTCCTCTCCTATGGCATTTTCCCTGCATGGGAAGAAACCCTAATACCCTTGCACGGTTAGGTTTTCCAACAAAGTGAAAATGTCTTCATAGTTAACCTCGGTTAATTTTTTTAGTTTTCCCTCTCCGATTATGTAACATCTCTTCCTTCCACCATATAAATATTTTTTTTTCTATTTATAATTTAGTTCGGTGCTTCTATTGGCCACAACTGTTCAATTCTAATTTCGAATTTCGTCAATTATGATCTATTATGGAGTAGAGTTACTATTCCTCCTATTACTCTTGGGAGTATAGTTTTATTGTTTTCTTCCACTAATGGTTGTGGCTTATGGAATTTACACATAGATATCACCATCTCTATTATATGGCTTATGGAATTTACACATATATATCACCATCTCTATTGCTCCCATGCTTGTCTATCTATGCATTATACATATACTCTACCACATTTATATTGTCCTTACACATGACAATTTACTCATAAATATTTATGCACACATTTGTAGGCTTATTAACTCTACATTTTTATTCAACAACATTCTCTTACGTATTAGATATGGTATTGGATGGGTTTTAAGTCTTTGTATAACTCCAATTCTTATCACCCCACAATTAAATTTCAAATTATTCAAGGTCTATTCATATTTACCCTCCTGTCAAGGATATGAAATTATTGTGAGCATGACCATCGCATCGTTTATTCCTTACGTACATATCTCTTATGATGAGTGATGTGGGGATATGCGCATTTAATTTTCAATTCTTTCGTTGTGTGTCGTTGGAATGGTTGACTAAGGTATTTGGCCACGTTAACTTGTTTAACCCTCCTCGTCATCTTATTCGTTGACACTTTTTTTATTTTCAATTTTATTAGTTCTGCATACGTCCATACTTGAGGATATATGTATCTATATGTTGTTTGTGATATGCCACGCTAGAACACACTTTTAATACGTCGGCCACATGATATGATCGATGGTACTGTGGCGTAGATTTCATAGATCGACATTTACATTTTGAACTACTGTGTATTAAATGCCAATTTCCCAAACTCGATCCGTGGCTAAGTCGTGGATTCGAGGCCACTTGGATGGTGAAGATCATTCATGTTCATTAGGGTTTCGTCGGTTCTTGGGTTTGGGACATTCGTATAATTATCTGTGTTATTGTTGAGGCAGTTCTTTCTCCCTTCATTCATTCTACTTGCCTCCCGGTGGTGAGACTCTGCACCTTGGAGGAACTGAGCGTAGATGCTCCCCGGCTTTGGCGTATCTATTCCCTCATCGTATGATGTTTCAGGTATGACGTCTATGCACGTCTCTGGTTTTTAATGTTAAGCTTACGCTCTGTGTTTATATCTTGATATGGATTTTTCTTTCCATATAAATAAGCTCTGTTGCTTGAGCGAGAGCTGAGGTTAATAAAAATAAATTATTTTCCATCGTCTCGTTTACAGTCAAGAGTTCGTATTGGTCAGTTGGAGAAACCTTTTTTAGAGATTTTTCTGTCCGAGTATGTCGATTTTTTTGTTATTCCCACATCTCTTCCGCTACCTCGTATGTCTTCCTATGAACGATGGGTGGGAATAATGCTCTATCGTTTCTGAATAGAATTTTACCCCCGCAGTGTCCTTTCAGGTTTTTTCAATGTTGTTCACATGACAATAGGTGGATTTTACTCGTCTCGAGCATTATCCCTACCCTAGGAAAGTGATCAATTTTGATTTTATCACAGAAACCCTGGATTTTTCATTCCCAATTGAAACTCCTGATCTTCAAATTTTTAATTTTATGCCTCTACCTCTATTGCAGGTCGTTTTGAAGGAAATGAGGTTCTCCTTTGCTAGGTAACCATTTATTACTTTGTTATTATTTCATTCTTGATAAAAAAATTTATCAGTTACTCTACTCATATTCTCACTGTCGATTGTTTTTACTGCAGGTAATTCCGAACGCTATACAATTTTCCTTCTCCGTGAACCATGAAAGGCGTTGTTTCATTCGACACTAATTTCAATGCACTTGGCGTTTTTAGGTCGGTATCCACAGTATACTGGTTGGAGAGAAGCCAACTCTCATCACGTTGTTCTACATAATTTGTTCAGACAATTAAAATTCTTGTTGTCGTAAAAAGTGTTTATTGTAATACTAAACTCTGCCAGAGACTGTGAATATTAATAACTTTTCATTCGAATGATGACATTCCCTGTATATCAAATTCTGGAATATTATGATGGCACTATGATAGCCTGTTTCCATAAGTAGTTGCAAAATTTGATATATATATATATATATATATCTAGGATATGTATATCCTTCATCTCTGTTATTATTGACAACTCAATAATATATATATATATATATATATATATATATTTGTTGTTAATACTCCTGTTAATTATTTTCCCTTTCAGTAATGGTCTTCCTAAATTTAATTGAAGAAAGTCAGAAATGTGCTCGTCTTAATTTACTTTATGTTCCTTCTCATATAATAGCAAAATTGACTATAAGCCTCTTTGATGCAAAAGTTGTCAAGTTTGTAATCTCTCAGTGAAGGAGAATTTCCCATTTACAAAGAGTCTGAAATTTCAAGTGTATTCCATGAATCCAACAATGGACTCTCTTTATACTCCTTAGTTTGGGTTCCATTGTATATTTACTTATAACTTTTTCTGCAACAATATATTTATAATTTTTCTTAGCATAACATTTTCAGTCTAAGTAGTGTTTAGACTACACTTCTATACATAATATAGATCTGATGGAGAAATTGATTGTTATCTTTCCCAGTTTGTATAGTCTGCATGCATTTTATAGAGGTTCACATGCACAATTTGTAATTTCCAGAATTTATTAAGTTATTACCCTTGCTTTGGGAAGGATATTAACACCAGTTATATATATATATATATATATATATATATATAATTCTCAGACCACATTTGTTTGCTTTATTAGTAAACATATTTAGTCTTGTTCCTTTACTACCTATATATATATATATATAGCACTTGAATTTATAGTACTAAACTATATACTCTTCCATTCAGTCCTTATTATAGAAGGAAATCTAAAAATAAGCATGCACTGTTGTTTTGTAAATCTATATGTCTGTAATTCACTTAGCTAATTCAACAAATGTATAGCTCTGCCCTATAGGTACTTAATTCCTCCTACATACAGGTTTTTGGGTTTCCCTAATGTTCACTGAATTAATTCTATTTACAACAGAAACAGATTAAAGTTACATAATTATAAATTATGAGATAACATAATCTCCAGATTTAAACCAGGGACTGCTTTAGAGTTTCTGGCTGATTTGTCCTCATATTTATGGTTCCTAAAACTATACAGAACTGAGAGAGTTTAATTACTCTACTATTCTGTAAATGTATAGAACACCAGCACAAAACAAAACATTTTAAATAGTGTGCAGCTATAATCATTAACTTTTACACATAACAACAAATAGTTTTAATCATTCATAACACTGTGAGCATACCACTTTGGTATTTGACCAGTCCTCCCAACCTTAGAGTTCCTCTATGTCCAGAACTCACCCCCAAGCTGAGATCACTTCCATTCCAGACCCCCTCTAATCTGTTCAGGAATAACTTATTTAGGCTTTTTCTCCCCAAAGCCTGTTTCTAATTCTGCGTCCAGAATATCAGGATGATTTTCTTCCTGTTTGCCTAGGCTTCCCTTATTTAGGGATTTTTAAAGCTTCTTTCTACTTTTCCCAGCTTTTTACCTCTTCCCAACTACTCTCCACATCATTGGGGAAACTAGATTTTCCTCAAAATCTAATTTGGAAATAAATTCTTTCAAGGATTTTTGAAAGATTTTTGGGGAAATATTTGCCTCTTTCCATCCTCATGGATTTAGCAAGTGATCTCCTAATTCTCATTTTGGTCAATCTGCACAGAATCATTTTATTTATTTTTCATAATTAAATATTTCATTACATCCAAAAAATACTTATCCTTTGGGGTCCACTCCCCTTAGGATTAAAGTTCAAATGTCTAGTTTTGAAAATAAAAAACATAAACTAGGGGTGTTACATATTCCCCCTCTGAAAGCAAACACCATCCTCGGTGTTGTTATCTAACTACTAGAGTTCATTTTTTTCAAACAAAAATGGATATTTTTCCATCATTTCAGCTTCTCTTTCCCAGGTAGCTTCTTTAGCAGTAAAGTGCTTCCACTGCACCTTTACTCTTGCTACCGTCTGATTCCTCAGTTCAATTTCTTCCCGCTCCAATATTTGAAGCGGTTCTGGAAGGAACTCCCTTTCTTGTTCCACCTGTATCACATTCCAATCAACTATGTGAGAAGAATCATGTACATATATTTTTAATAATGAAACATGAAACACATCATCAACTCTAACATGGGGCGATAAGGCCAGCTTGTAAGCCACTGGTCCCACCCTTTCTAACACTTCAAAATGACCACAATATCTAGGGGCCAGTTTTGCACAACTTCCAGCATAAAGTGTGCTCTTTTTGGGTTTAATACGCAAATACACATGTTCCCCCACTTTAAATTCTCGATGTACCCTCTTCTTATCAGCATAGTTTTTCTGGAGATCTTGTGTTGTCTTGATGTTTCTTTGTATTTGTTTAACAATTCTTTCCATCTCATGTAAGGCATCTGATCCCAACATTATCTTATACTCAGGTTGGCTCCAGCTCAAAGGAGTATGACATTTCGTTCCATAGAGTGCTTCAAACAGACTCATCTTAATGGAGGATTGATAGTTGTTATTATAGGCAAATTCAGCTAAATGCAAGTAGTCTTCCCATTTTTATGGCCTATCCATCACATACATTCTCAGCATATCTTCCAAAATCTGATTGGTTCTCTCTGTTTGACCGTCGGTCTGAGGGTGATAGGCAGTACTAAAATTCATCTTAGTTCCCATACCTCCAAATAGACCTTTCCAAAAGGCTACTGTGAACTTAGCATCTCTATCTGAAACAATCATCTTTGGGACCCCATGTAACCTTACTATCTCTTTTAGGAACACATCTGCTACTTGGACTGTCCCAAAAGTAGACTTTACAGGTATAAGGTGTGCAAATTTTGTTAAAGTGTCTACTACTACCATAACTAAGTCATGCTGGTACTTGGTTCTGGGTAATCCTGTTATGAAATATATAGAAACGGTATCCCATTTCCATTCTACAATTGGAAAAGGATTTAGAAGACCAGCAGGATGCTGATGTTCAACTTTAACTAGTTGGCACTCCATGCATCTAGCTAAATATTCTGCTACATCTCTTTTCATTCTTGGCCATAACAATTTCTTTTTCAAAGAAGTTAACATTTTCTGATATCCAAGATGCCCTGCATACGGCTGTTTGTGATATTCGTCTAGAATCTCTCTTTTCAAAGACTCCACATTGGGGATATACAATCTATTTTTGTAGCAGATCAGCCCTTTTTGGTTTTGAGTGTAGTCAGCCATCTCCTTCTTTAGTAGTTTCACCTGTAGTGTTTCATAATTTGGATCCTGGTCTGCTGCCTTTTTCACTAAATCTTCTAAATCAAAATTAGCACTGCTTCCAATACTATTTATATTTTGACAAGCATTTCTTCTCGAGGCATCAACAATTTTATTTTCTTTCCCTCTGATATGTTTCATGTCCATATCAAATTCACTCAAAAAAGACAACCATCTAGCTTGTCGAGCATTCAAATCAGTTTGGGAAAAGAAATATTTAAGACTAATATGATCTGTCATCAGTGTAAATTTCTTTCCAAGAAGATAGTGTCGCCACATCTTCAAGGCATGAATAACAGTAGCCAAATCAAAATCATATACACTATAGTTCTATTCATGTGTCTTCAGTTTCCTAGAATCATATGCAATAACTGAATTTTCCTGCAAAAGGATTCCTCCCAACCCCTCTCTACAAGCATTTGTACATACAAAAAATTCTTTATCGGGATCTGCAATATTCAATATAGGGGCTGTGGTGAATTTTATTTTTAATTGTTCAAAACTGTTTTGGCACTTTTCAGTCCACTCAAATTTGACACCATTTCTTTGTAATGAGGTTATTCGATATGCTATGGCAGAAAATATCTCCACAAATCTGCGATAGTAACCTGCAATCCCCATGAATGATCTCACTGTTGAAACATCAGTTGGCATAGGCCATTCCTGAATAGCCTTTATCTTTTCAGGGTCAATAGCCAATCCTTGTTCAGAAATAATATTTTCCAAGTATTGGATCTTGTCCTTATAAAATTCACATTTGCTGAATTTGGAATACAAGTGGTTTTCTTTCAGCGTTTCCAACACTATCCTCAAATGTTCTTTGTGCTCCTCCTCACTTCTTGAGTAAACTAAAATATCATCTATGAACACTAGTACAAATTTATCCAAATACTTGTTTAAAACACTATTCATTAAGCACATAAAGGTGGCAGGGGCATTTGTTAAACCGAAAGGTAGGAATACAAATTCGTAGTGACCATACCCAGTTCGAAAAGTTGTTTTTCTAATGTCTTCCTCCTTAATTCTGAGCCGGTGATAACCAGTCCTTAGATCAATCTTAGAAAATATGGAAGCCCCTTTTACCTGATCAAAAAGATCATCAATTCGAGGTAAGGGGTACCTATTTTTAATTTTCAACTTATTCAGTTGACGATAATCAATGCACATTCTAAAGGTTCTGTCCTTCTTTTTCACAAATAGCACCGGTGCTCCCCAAGGAGACACACTCGGTCTGATATAACCCTTATTCAACAATTCTTGCAATTGCATTTTCAGTTCCATGAGTTCGGGGGGTCTCATTCGATAAGGGGCTCGGGAAACAGGTATTGCTCCCGGCACCAAATCGATTGAAAATTCAATCTCTCTTTTAGGGGGAAGATGAGGAATCTCATCTGGAAAGACTTCCTTAAATTCTCTCACTACTGGAAAATTATCCAACATGTTTCCTTCAGGTTGTCGTTCTACTTCTTCATCATGTACTGCATACACTTGATATCCTTTCCTAGCTATTCTTTTTAATTGCAATGCTGATATTTGTCTTACAAAAATGGGTTTTGGTTTTCCCTTGAGAATAAAAGGTTTCCCCTCTTCATCTTTATAATGCAAGGTCTTATCCCAACAGTTCATCATGGCCTTTTTCTTTTCCAGCCAGTCCATTCCTATCAGGAAGTCATATGAACCTAATGCCAGAATGTTCAGATTCACTTCTATCTAAAATTCATTTAATGTAATTGTTGTTTGGGGTAATTTATGTGTTACCTTCCTCTTAGTTCCAGTGGCTAACTGAACCAACCAAGACTGCTGAAATTTTTCAGGTTTAAGATTGCATTTTTCTACAATTTTTGGACTAATGTAACTCAAAGAAGCACCCGGATCAATTAAAACTGTAACAGGTTTGTCAGAGATCTTACCTTCCATCTCAACCATGGTAGCTTGATGTTCTTCTTGTCGATTCTCCAAGGCTGCATTGATAGTGGGTATATTTATTGTTATTTCATTTACTGTGGTAGCTTCTCAGTCTCTCATAATCATCTAAATGTTTCGGTGGGGACAATCCCTCAACAAATGAGGTTCTCCACACCCCCTGCATTTCAAAGGCTATCTCATTTTGACTATGCCTTCCTTCTTATTTTTTCCATCTAGTTGTTTAGAACCAACTTGAGATTGAGCATTTTGGCTATCTTTTGGTTTATTAAACTTTTTCCGCTGATGATCCCTGCAAAAGTTCTTCAAATAAGCTGGTTTTTGTTTCTTCCCTTTGAATTCACTCTTATTTACCCAGCTTTTTCCCTGTTCATTTTTTCCTTTGAACTGCTGGTAACATAATCTAGCTTTTCTCACTACTTCATCCATGGTTTTTGGATTATCAAACTCTATTTTTTCCTTGTATACAGCAGGAAAATAGTTCATAAACCTTTGCACCTTGGCCTTCTCTTCACGCATGTAAGGGACATATCTCAATAGATTTGTAAACTTAGTGACAAACTCATCAATAGTAAGTTGTCCCAGTGTAAGCTCATGAAATTCCTTTGATTTATCATAATAATAACGTGCATTTAAATAATGATTTTTAAAATAAACCTTGAAATCTTCCCAAGTAACTGTCTTTTCATCAATGGCATGAACCATTTTCGTCTCCTCCCACCACAAGGTAGCCTTACCTTGTAGCTAGTAGACAGCTAATCTAGCCTTCATATTTCTTTCATATTCATAGACCTAGAAATACTTAATCATGTTCAACAACCAGGCTTCAACATCTTCGTCCTTCTCCCCATCATAGGAGGGAGGTTCGAACTTTTGGAATTCCCCTTGTAATTCCTTTTTTTGTTTATAATGATGCCTAGCAGCATCATCTTCCTCAGAATCATCATTCTTCCTCTTTCTGGAACCTTCACCCTCTTGGCTGTTCCACGAGGTTAATTCTCTGATGAATTTTTCCTGCTCCTCACTGGCTAATGACAATCTTTCATTCTGGCTTTTTAGCTCAGCCATTTCTCGTTGCAAACTGTGCAACATATCCATTACCGAAGCGTTATGATCTGGTGTATTATCTTCATCACACAGATCAACATAAATTTCCTCACCTTCTGCCATTCAACTTTTCTGTTTCAGCACCACTGTACACTAAACAACACAGATCAGTAATAACATATATTTTTTTTTTCAACAATAAATAATTTATACAGTGAGCACATAAAAACAGTGAGCACAACCAAAACAACCCCGTTTACGTAACATGAGCTCCGATACCATTTGTAATTTCTCTTCCTTCCACCCTATAATTTTTTTTTTTTCTATTTATAATTTATTTCAGTGCTTCTATTGGCCACTGCTGTTCAATTCTACTTTCGAATTTCGTCAATTATGATTTGTTATGGAGTAGAGTTACTATTCCTCCTATTACTCTTGGGAGTATAGTTTTATTGTTTTCTTCCACTAATGGTTGTGGCTTATGGAATTTACACATATATATCACCATCTCTATTATATGGCTTATGGAATTTACACATATATATCACCATCTCTATTGCTCCCATGCTTGTCTATCTATGCATTATACATATACTATACCACATTTATATTGTCCTTACACATGACAATTTACTCATAAATATTTATGCACATATTTGTAGGCTTATTAACTCTACATTTTTATTCAACAACATTCTCTTACGTATTAGATATGGTATTCGATGGGTTTTAAGTCTTTGTATAACTCCAATTCTTATCACCCCACAGTTGAATTGTGAATTATTCAAGGTTTATTCATATTTACCCTCCTGTCAAGGATATGAAGTTATTGTGAGCATGACCATCGCATCGTTTATTCCTTACGTACATATCTCTTATGATGAGTGATGTGGAGATATGCGCATTTAATTTTCAATGCTTTCGTTGTGTCTCGTTGGCATGGTTGACTAAGGTATTTGGCCACGTTAACTTGTTTAACCCTCCTTGTCATCTTATTTGTTGACACTTTGTTGATTTTCAAGTTTATTAGTTCTGCATACGTCCATACTTGAGGATATATGTATCTATATGTTGTTTGTGATATTCCACGCCAGAACGCGCTTTTAATACGCTGACCACATGATATGATCGATGGTACTGTGGCGTAGATTTCATATATCGACATTTACATTTTGAACTACTGTGTATTAAATGCCAATTTTCAAAACTCGATCCATGGCTAAGCCGTGGATTCGAGGCCACTTGGATGGTGAAGATCATTCCTGTTCATTAGGGTTTCGTCAGTTCTTGGGTTTGGGACATTCATATAATTATCTGTGTTATTTTTGAGGCGGTTCTTTCTCCCTTCATTCGTTCTACTTGCCTCTCGGTGGCGAGACTCTGCACCTTGGAGGAACTGAGCATAGACGCTCCCAGGCTTCGGCGTATCTATTCCCTCATCGTATGATGTTTTAGGTATGGCGTCTATGCATGTCTCTAGTTTTTAATGTTAAGCTTACGCTCTGTGTTTATATCTTGATATGGATTTCTCTTTCCCTAGAAATATGCTCTGTTGCTTGAGCGAGAGTTGAGGTTAATTAAAATAAATTCTCTTCCATGGTCTTGTTTACAGTCGAGAGTTCATATTGGTTAGTTGGGCAAAATTTTTTTAGAGATTTTTCTATCCGAGTATGTCGATTTTTTTGTTATTCCAACATCTCTTTTGCTACCTCGTATGTCTTCCTATGAATGATGGGTGGGACTAATGCTCTATCGTTTCTGAATAGAATTTTACCCCACAAGCATCCTTCGAGGTTTTTCTGATGTTGTTTGAATGGAGATAGGTGGATTTTACTCGACTCGAGCATTATCCATACCCTAGCCAAGTGATCAATTTTAATTTTATCACAGAAACTCTGGCTTTTTCATTCCCAATTGAAACCCCTGATCTTCGAATTTTTAATGTTATGCCTCTACTTCTATTGCATGTCTTTTTGAAGGAAATGAGGTTCTCCTTTGCCAGGTAACCATTTGTTACTTTGTTATTATTTCATTCTTGATAGAATTTTTATCAGTTATTCTACTCGTATTCTCATTGTCGATTGTTTTTACTGCAGGTAATTCCAAACTCTCTAAAATTTTCATTCTTGGTGAACTACGAAAGGCGTTGTTTCATTCGACACTAAATTCAATGCACTTGGCGTTTTCAGGTCGGTATCCACAGTATACTGGTCGGAGAGAAGCCAAAATCTCATCACGTTGTTCTACATAATTTGTCCAGACAATTAAAATTCTTATTGTCATAAAAAGTGTTTATTGTAATACTAAACTCTACCAGAGACTATGACTATTAATAATTTTTCATTCGGATGATGAAATTCCCTGTATATCAAATTCTGGAATATTATGATGGCACTATGATAGCCTGTTTCCATAAGTGGCTGCAAAATTTGATATATATATATATATATATATATATATATATATATATATCTAGGGTATGTCTATCCTTCGTCTCTGTTATTATTGACAACTCAATAATATATATATTTTCTGTTAATACTCCTGTTAATTATTTTCCTTTTCAGTAATGGTCTTCCTAAATTTAATTGAAGAAAGCCAGAAATGTGCTCGTCTTAATTTACTTTCTCTTCCTTCTCATATAATAGAAAAATTGACTATAAGTCTCTTTGATGAAAAATTTGTCAGGTTTGTAATCTCTTAGTGAAGGAGAATTTCCCATTTACACAGAGTCTGAAATTTTAGGTGTATTCTATGAATCCAATAGTGGACTCTCTTTATACTCCTTAGTATGGGTTCCATTGTAATAGTTATGCATAACACTTTCAGTCTATGTAGTGTTTAGACTACACTTCTAAACATAATATAGATCTGATGGAGAAATTAATTGTTATCTTTCCCAGTTTGTATAGTCTGCATGAATTTTATAGAGGTTCACATGCACAGTTTGTAATTTCCAGAATTTATTAAGTTGTGACCCTTGCTTTGGGAAGGATATTAACACCAGTTATATATATATATATATATAATTCTCAGACCACATTTGCTTCCTTGATTAGTAAAAATATTTAGTCCTATTCCTTTACTACCTATATATATATATATAGCACTTGAATTTATAGTACTAAACTATATACTCTTCCATTCAGTCCTTATTATAGAAGGAAATCTATAAATAAACATGCACTGTTGTTTTGTAAATCTATATGTATGTAATTCACTTAGCTAATTCAACAAATGTATAGCTCTGCCCTGTAGGTACTTAATTCCTCCTACATACAGGTTTTTGGGTTTCCCTAATGTTCACTGAATTAATTATATTTACAACAGAAACAGATTAAAGTTACATAATTATAAATTATTAGATAACATAATCTCCAAATTTAAACCAGGGACTGGTTTATAGTTTCTGGCTAATTTGTCCTCATATTTATGGTTCCTACAACTATGCAGAACTAAGAGAGTTTAACTAATCTACTATTCTATAAATGTATAGAACACCAACACAAAACAAAACATTTTAAATAGTGTTCAGCTATAATCATTAACTTTTACACCTAACAACAAATAGTTTTAATCATTCATAACACTGTGAGCATACCACTTTGGTATTTGACCAGTCCTCCCAACCGTAGAGTTCCTCTATCTCCAGAACTCACCCCCGAGCTGAGATCACTTCCATTCCAGACCCCCTCTAATCTGTTCAGGAATAGCTTATTTAAGCTTTTGCTCCCCAAAGCCCGTTTCTAATTCTGCGTCCAGAATATCAGGATGCTTTTCTTCCTGTTTGCCTAGGCTTCCCTTATTTAGGGATTTTTAAAGTTGCTTTCTGCTTTTCCCAGCTTTTTACCTCTTCCCAACTACTCTCCACATCATTGGGGAAACTAGATTTTCCTCAAAATCTAATTTGGAAATAAATTCTTTCAAGGATTTTTGAAAGATTTTTGGGGAAATATTTGCCTCTTTCCATCCTCATGGATTTAGCAAGTGATCTCCTAATTCTCATTTTGGTCAATCTGCACAGAATCATTTTATTTATTTTTCATAATTAAATATTTCATTACATCCACAAAATACTTGTCCTTTGGGGTCCACTCCCCTTAGGATTAAAGTTCAAATGTCTAGTTTTGAAAATAAAAAACATAAACTAGGGGTGTTACAGATTATGCATGAGATCTGCTTTGGAAGCTTGTTAGTATAAAGTTAAATTTATGGTAATGAGTGCTTGGTGGGTTTTTAAGAAATTTTAATTGTTTTATAATTTGAGTTGAAAAATTTAAGCTGGTTAGTATAAAGTTAAATTTATGGTAAGTAGTGCTTGGTGGGTTTTTAAGAAATTTTAATTGTTTTACTATTTGAGTTGCAAAATTGTCGAGTACAAGTGGACATATTTCATGGGTATAAATATTAAGACTGATGTTAAATGGAGATGAAAAAGGTAGAGAATGTTTTGTGTAAATATTAATATAAAGTTACATTTTAACTCACTCCAAATAAAATAAAAAGGTAAATATAAAAAAAAAATTAACAATATAAAAATAACATAAAAATAAAAATAAAAACGACCCATTGTATTGACCGATGGTATTCATATGGAATATAGCTTATTTATAGGGAGAAATTATACCAACTTATATCCATCTTAACTAGTGACCTACCAATGGTCAAAAGGGATCAAACCTCTTGATATGTAAAGCTCTTTTAGAGTGAAAAGTGATTTGATTCCTCTTAGTACTTTATACATCCTTAATTAAGATGAATCTAAACAGATTTAATTAATTTTAATGATTTCCTTTAATTATAAAAAATGTAAGATATATTATGGAATAAGTATTTTGAGACTTATCATAAATCATTAACCATACACATTTCATTAATAATTGTTCTATTAGTTTATATGACTAAAGAAACCCCTATATTAATTTTAACTTTTCCATTTTTGAAATAATTATTCCTTATTAATTTCACTAAATCGTGTAGTAGTCGACTAAATATTTTGATTTTTAATGCTATTATTTTGGTTTTGTATTTATTTATTTTTAAGCATTTGACACTTCAATTACAATTTTTTATAATTGTTTACTTATATCATGTATGGTTTAGGTTTCCAAAATATCCTTTTCCTCCCTTATCTTAGGAGGGTTTCATTAAGAAGAAAACATTGTTTATGGGAAAGTTTTCTATACAGATGTAAGAGCACATGAAAAATGATAATCTCAAAATTATTTATTGATAATCCCAGTAGTTGTATATATATAAGTAGCTGCAGGACATGCTCCCTTTATTTTCCCTTTGTTCCATTCCCTGATTTAACCGCTTGAATTCATTTTTCATCAACTCCTTTTGGAGCCGAAATGACCATCTAACAACAATATATAACTATATATCCTGAGGTTCCCAATGGACAGATTCTTGGGCTTTCCTTTGTGAAGCAGTATTACAATGTTCTTGTTGCCTCTCGCCAATCGCTAGACAAATTTTACAAGGATCGTGGTACAATGAATCACCCATCGCTGTAAGGTCAAATTCTTTCTCTTAATTCTGTCATTCAGCAGTAGATAACATCTCCAAATCACAATAGGTTTAAAGTGGACATCAAAATATTGTAATCACAGGCTTATCATAACAGTGGAGTAGTGGTTCTGGTTAGTGGGTCAATTACCTTTAAAGACAATGGAACATGCTACTTCACACAGAAAATTTTCCTAGCTCCTTGCGGAAATGGGTATTTCATATTGAATGATATTTTTAGTTAAGTAGATGAAGAACCACATCAACTAGAGCAAACAATTTCCTAGAAAAATGGATACCCAATAGAAAAATATGCAACCTAAGTTGATTGAATCTCAGAAACTGTTGTTATGTCTGAAGTAAGATCTAAATTTTAGATTTTTGTGGCTGAGCTAAGCCCACAACGATGGTGGAGGAGACACACATGCATGGGAAAGAAGTCGCATCAAGGTCAGCTGGCCAATCTAGTAAAATTTAGGCAATTGAATAGGTTCAAAATCAAGGATAGGCTGCAACTACCGAAGAAATTCTAGCTGTATTTTAATGTGCACCAAAAAATTATAAGGGTTTAATTGTCAGAGAAGATGTGGAAACATATATGATTGCCTTATCATCTAATATTAGGGTTGTAAAATATAAAATAATTGTAGAATAAAGTGGTTGCAATTATGCCTCCTCAAGTTGAGTGATAAAATAGATGTTCGAATTGATAAATAAAAAACTCACTAGTCATATCAACGAAAGAGAGTCTGAACCAGGAGAGTCTGGCTCTGCAGAACACTCTACATTCTCAATACACTTCAAGCATTATATAACATACAAGGTTTTAGGGAATCTAGAACCATACCATAAGAAATAGAAGCGAATTCCTATCATAAGGACTTGTGAACCAAATCACACTAATATAGGATTCTCCATTATCATCAACACTCCCCCTTAATGGAGAAGGGGTTCACAAATATGCCTAACATCTCCCTAAAAATTTCAAACTTAGATTTTCCAAGAGGCTTGGTGAAAATGCTAGCAACATTATCACACATTTTATAATATACAGGATGGATTTATTCTGATCAAACTTTCTCCCTAACAAAGTGGAATTGTCTATCAATGTGTTTAGTGTTCTTGTGAAACACCAAATTATTAGAAAGTTTGATTGAAGTATGGTTTTCACATATGATTGTTGTCGCATCTCTCTTTTCTATTCTGACATCCTAGAGAAGTCTCTGCAACCAAACTGCCTCACATGTTGTTGCACACATAGCTTGATTCACTGCTTCCGCTGAAGACAAGGAAATTGTGTTCTATTTCTTATTGCTTCATGTAATCACCTCAGATCCAATGATGAATGCATAACCTATTATGGATCTTTGGTTGTCTTCATTTCCACTCCAGTAGGAATCTGTAAATCCTTTGATGGGCTCATCTTGATTGTTGTATCTGGATTCTCTGCTTCTATCTTATTTTTTTGATCATGGTTGTTTCCTGTTTCTTCACTTCCTTCCACTAAGAACGGAATATCCCATTCCTCATTGCGCTTATGAAATTCATCATAAAAATTCTCATGGAACATGAAATCTCTACTAACTAAAATGTTGTGAGTAGAGGGATTAAATAATCTATAAAATTTAAATTGTGAACAATACCCTACAAAGGTTCATCTGATGGCTTTTGAATCTAGTTTTCTTCTATCTTCCTTTGTAATGTGGGAAAATTATTTAGACCCAAATACTCTTAAATGTTTTACTAAAGGCTTGAATGCATATAATGCTTCAAAAGGAGTTTTAAACTCGAGACTTCTTGTAGGACTCTTATTTTTTAAATAAGCTATAGTATTCAATGCTTCAACCAAAAAATCATTCGAAAGATCCTTACATTTCAACATGATCCTAGCACACTAAACCAATGTTCTATTCTTTCTTTCCACTATTCCATTCTACTGAGGAGTACAGGGTATTGTGAATTGCTATAATATTCCATGGTTATTACAATACTTGGTAAGTTCCTCCTTCCTGTATTCTCCCCCTTGATCAAAGCAGAGAACCTTTATGTGCTTCCCTATTTTCTTTTCAATCATGTATATGAACTACTTAAAGTATTAAAATGTGTTACTTTTCTTACTCATAAAATACACCAAGGAAAAAATTGTGCAGTCATCAACAAACAGTAGAGAATACAATGCACCTCCTAATGGCTTTGTTTGTATGGTTCCACAAAGGTCAGTGTGCACTAATTCAAGTATATCTCTCTTTTTCCTTTCTACTCGAACGGGGAATTCTTCTCTATGCATCTTTCCTAATGCACAATCATCACAATCATTATGCACTTGTTTTAATATAGGAATATCTCTTAACATTTCCTTTTTCTAAAATAACAGAAAATCGTTGTAGTTGATATGACCATGTCTCTGGTGCTATAGCTCTTCTATAGTCAAACTCGATGTTGTCAAAGCTTGATCTGGTGTTGTTCTCACATCCAATTTGTACAGATCTCTTGTTCAAATTCCTAAAGCAATAGTATTCATGCCATCCAACATATGTTTAATATAACTGTTATATTTAAAAAATTCTACCTTGAGATCTTGATCTGTAATCATGGATACAGAAATCAGATTCTTTCTCACTCCGGGCACATACATTACAATATGAATATATCTGTTATTACCATTAGGTAAAATAATAGAAATTTTCCCTCACCCTTTGATCTGATGACTTCTATCATCACCACGGTATATTTATGCTCCATTGTTGATTTCTTTAAAATATTTGAACCATTGTCTATTCCCCTTCATATCTGTGGATGCTCCCGGATCTACATACCAGATGTCTGCATCAACATTATCATAAAATTCTGCCATGAACAATCTAAAGTCGTGAACATGGTCATCATTTGGAAAATTACCTGCATGTATTTTATGCCTTTGTTGTTCTTCATGAAAATTCTTTTTCCTGCCCTCCTTAGACATATGACCGATTTTTCCGTAATAAAAAAATTTAATTACAGATTCGTTTTTATTTGGATACATACCTTGAGTTTGACTGAGTATTTCCTATGGATTTCCTCCATTTTATTGTGATGGATTTATTTTTCCTTTGAAGAATTTCTTCTTTGCCATTAACGCAATATCTGCACTCTGGGGTTTCAGAGTCAATCTTCTTTATTCTTCTTTCATTAATATTCCTGTCATTTCTTCAAAATTTGGGATTTTCTCTCTCGCACTTATCCTAGTGATAAAAATTTGGTAATCATCAGTCATACCATTCATGGTAATCATGACCAAATCTACATCTGCAAATATCTCACTGATATCTTCCAATTTGTTCATTATATCTTTGATCTGCGATATGAAAGAAGCAATTTTTTCCTTCTCCTCCATCTTCATGGATAGAATCTTGCTCCTCAATAATAGAATATGATTTTTATTTGTGATCTCATACAAATCCTTCAATGTTGTCGAGATTTTTCTTGCTGATTTGCATTCTCTGATATGCACTATGATGCAGTATTTCACTGACATCTTCAGCAAGGTCTTTGTTTTCACCTCTCCCTTTTCCCAATCTTGAGTCATTGGGGTTCCCACTGCTGCCTTCTGCTCATCCCCGTTTCCAATAATCCAAGCACTCTATGCTTCTATCACAGTCTCCATCTTGAATTTACAATTTGATTACTTGGAGCCATCAAGTTTGTTAATCTCATTCAACTATGCTTCGAATATTTAATTATTCATCTTAATGATTCAAAAAAATACTTCACACGAAAAAATAATGATATACCTACCCCACATCTTTACCGAATGTAGTGTTACGATACAGATCTACTTAATCTGCGATCAATCCAATAGGTTGTTTTGCACGATGTGTCATAGGCTTTTGAATCCTCTGCACCAGCAAGATCTACTTCATATCTCCTCCTTCATCAATGATTTTTCACTAGATCCCTTCATCAACGACCTTTCACCGAATTTCTTCCTTCATCAGTGGTGTCCACTAGCTCAGATCTTTCTCAAATCTCCTCAGCACTCAAAATGACCTTTTAACCATACTCTTCTTAAGCGGATCAGTAATCGTCCCTTTTTGAAAAAAAAAAAAAACTTAAAAAAAAAAAAAAACGCTTTTTAATAACATTATTAAAAACTCCACTCATAAAAATTACCTTTGAAAATTTCTTTTGAAAATTAATTCATGTGCACCTTTCCAAACAAGTGCATGTATGAGAAATCCCTTTGATAAATGCTTTATGTAAGGGAATAACCCTATTAATTCAAATCACTCGTATAATGTTTTAAAACGAAATTTTCAACCCTTTTAAAACCTTAATACGAGCTCACTAACGTGAACCTTGTTAAATATGACAACGTGCTAATGCTAGCCTAAAGCCACTCTCCTACGTTAGTGCCTTAACGCACCAAAATTCAGATCTGTCCACATGCATGTAAAACTGGGTAGTTGTTTTATGATTAACGTGGTTCTTTGCAGTGGGAACCCACGTTATAATGCTATGTATCTTGTTATGAGATGTGTTATAGTGGAAATAAGCAGAGAAAAATAAAATTCCACTTGTTCATCAGGGGCTTCCCCTCTGCCACCTGGATACTCGCAGGGATCACATCACTTCGGCTATGAATCATCCCTGGAGCTCTGATACCATGATAAAATGAGATTTTTTAATTGATAAATAAAAAACTCGCTTGTCAGATCTACGAAAGAGAGTCTGAACTAGGAGAGTCTGACTCTATAGAACACTCTACATTCTCAATACACTTCAAGCATTATATAGAATACAAGGTTTTAGGGAAGTTGGAACCATACCCTAAGAAATAGAAACTAATTCCTATCCTAACGTCTCGTGAACCAACTCACACTAATATAGGATTCTCCATTATCTTCAACATTGAGGAAGAGTTCAAAAGGTTTGGGGCAATTAAGCCTTCTGGGGTTTAAGTTAGGACTAGGAACAGAGATAGATCCACTTAGGACTATGAAAGGATCTAGATTCAATTATGTTTTTGTTGAATTTGAAGACACAACTTCAGTCCAAGGTGCAATTCAAGCCTCCACTATTCGAATGCGTGTGTGAAATGTATATTTCTATGCGAAACGTTCAACTGCTAAGAGTGGGATATTGAGCGATGATGGACCAATTAATATTCCTATGGTGGTCAAGGATATGGGAGAAGTGAGGTTGTGAACAATAGACCAGAGGAAGTTATAATTTTGAAAAACTCTTAACTCAAAGAAAATGTTGGAATTTTGATACCACTTTAAGCATTCTACCATTATGAGCTCGTGTTTGTTGTTTTTTCCCGATTATCATAATTATAGTTTTCTATGCAGCTTGTGAAGAAATAAAGGCATTCACATCAAGTGTGGGCATCCATAAGTCATTAAGAAAGCCTTCTTATATATATGTACAATGGATTTATGAAAGATTTATATTTACATATTGTGATCCTGATTTTTTGATATATATACAGTTTAAGCAAGATGGATGTTTTCATCAAGCATCATTTTTAGGATCTATATCTTTTTTAGCCGAAAAATATTGTCGTTATCTAGTGTGGAAGGATAGATATATTTTATATATAATTTTTTGATATTAAATTATAATATACTCATGTCAAAGTGCATTTATAATATAAAAATAATATTAAACATAATTGAACTTCGATTATTTTAAAACGATAGGTATTTGATTATCATTTCAAAACAATAATTATAAACGAATAATCATGAAGACTGATTGGGAGTTGGTTGATGACACGATTTTTTATCAATGGGTATTTAACTAGAAATTGCACTTGATGTAGATGCACATAAATTATGGAATTATCTTTGGGTTTGAAATATTTAGTATGTGATGGACAAAAATTCCCCTGTAGATGATATACTCTTCATGAAACTCCCCACGGATATGGATAGGATGGTAATGAACCTCTAGTCTAAATTTTTGAACGATACTCTTGATGAAACTCACTCATGGATATGGATAGGATGGCAATGAACCTCTTGTCTAAATTTTTTAACCAAATCCACTAATGTGAGATTCACCTATGATCCAAAGTCGAATCTAGCATCACTTTTTCAAGAGCACGGACTGCATTGTATATTTTTTTAAATTAATGAAAATTAGATGAAATTTATTCAAGAAGAATTTGCATAGGCTATAAAATAACCAATTTCTTTATCAAAACAATTCTCTTATATTCAATTAAATCACATAACATATCACATATTTTTTCCTCCATACTACTCTTTTCTATGTTAATGATTTACAAAATTTCCTTTGCAACATATGGTGCAATTGCTACTTTATGCCATTTTCAATGTATCATTATGTATTATTATTCTAAAATATTGTATTTTCATCATTTCCCTCACATACCCTACCATAAAATCCATCATCTATTTCTCTATGTCATTCATGAATACTCTAATGTATCACCTCATCCTACAACTTAATGATTCAGAAACTTTAGAAAATATGCCATATGCAAATTAATGGAGGAAGAATATGGTGATCAAGGAATGCTAGAGTAAAGTAGGATGAAATTTCAATAGAATGAAGTTAAAGTTAAATTTATTTGTTAGCAATTACCAAAACCTAAGTCTAATGTAATACCTTCTTCATAAGTTTTAGATAAAAATATAAGTATGTCTGAATCTCCTTTTTCTTCCAAAATAATTCTCCAAAAATATCCTACTTGTTTAATACTTTTTATTTAGACCCAAAAAGTCACAAAGATAGATACTTTGGGTAAATAGTCCCATTCAATCACTACAATAGGAAATAATCTTACTAATCACAAAATTCCTTAATAAATCTCCAATATTTATAGGGTGTCACCTTTCTCCCATAACATGTTACTCTCTCCAACCATGTCTCTAAGAAAATGATACAAAACCTTAATATTCTTGATCGTAACATTATATGTAGGGTTCTAGACCAAAAATATTATGGTTTTATTTCCACAATATTTCCCTATAACTTTCTATACAAAGAAATACCTTAACATAATATTGTAAACATATAGCCTCCTCACTAACATGATTGCTACCAGGTACTTAGCTTATGTAGTTTAAAGTGAAATTACAACTTGCCTCTTACATGACACCTTTCTCTAATAGAACCTTCTTGTTTTCAACGATGTCTATAATAAAATTGTAGTAAACTTTGATATTCTTAATCTTAAAATGATATGTTTTTTTTTCCATTAATATTATAGTATGATGGTTATAATATTTCCTCACAACTTTATATAGAAAGAAATACCTTAACAAAATATTGTCACTATAGAGCATCCTTACTAGCTTGATTGATACCAATTCACTTAGGTTATGTAGTTGGAAGTGAAATTATATATTTCCTCTTACTCATCTAACTATTTGATTTTCAAAATAGGATAATCATATAACCACTTGTAGATATCTTTTTTTAATAACTCCATCCAAATCTATGCCAACAAAACACTTGTTCCATCTATATATTCGTTGAGAGAAAACGACATAATATAAAGTGCCACAAAATATCTACAGATCAATTTCCTTTCCTATATTCAATGTTCGTTGATTATTTTCGACACATATCTTCTTAATACTCCCAACAAATAGTTAACATATAGTCTAGTACAAACTATAACATACATCAAAATTCTATTAAAACTCACATAAAAGAAAACATTTGACAAATCATATGCCCGAAGTAAAGTCGACAAGAATAAGATACATTTCACTAAACCTCAAAAACAAGTGAAATTTAACACCGTTAATGATTTCCTTATGGTTTCTTATTAGCGACATCTCATCAAACACATAATACCACACAAACAAAAGTATTTCTTTAAAACTTAAATACCAAATAGATATACATAATTGATTTCCTTGTTATTTCTTATTAGCTACATATCATCAAACACAAAATACCACGTAAAAAAAAGTGTCTTACTTAAAACCTAAATACCAACTATATATACATAATTGTTCTTATTAAATCTCTACAATACTCCAACACTAAAGATTCTTAACATAAAACCTTTCCATACGATATATTTCACCATATTTTGAGAAAATTTCAAATATATATACCAATAATTCAATGTATCGATTTCCAGATTTACTAAATTTTACATTTACTAATTTCTACATTCCCATACACGACATCACGCTAGGTCTTGTCAAGGTTCATTTCTCCACATTTCCACAACCTTAATTTTCCGTCTCGCATTTAGCATTCAATGACAAATCAAATTTGTCCATAAATCATAATTTCTAAACATTCTAAATGATTCGCAATAGGTAATTTGATATCTTATTTTACACGTCGACATTTTGATATTTTACAAGTTAACATTCCATATCAAAATGGGTTTCCAAAAAAAAATATCTACAATTTTAAGAGGCGTCGATAATTCACACGTCAGCATTCCATAAAAATAATGGAAGATCACTGAATAAATCGTGAGTAGATGGATGATTATGATAATGCCTTTGGAGTTCTTGTCTCTAGTAAACTCCTTTGTCTGTTATTGTCTGGTATCTTGTACGACTGTGTATCTGAACTTGAAGATCCCCATCATTGAACTAATTCGATACAGAGATATCAAATGATAAAATATTTCAATGATCTGCTATGCCACGACAATCTCCACTTTCAATATATGAGATGCTCCTTTCATTTTCGTGCGCTGATTGTTGGCCAATAGTTTTTCCTTATAGGGGAGGTTTCCGCAAATGGCTTTTCCAAAGGGAGCTGGAATGAGGACTGTTAAGAAGGAACCATTAAAAATGTTATGTATGGTCGCAATCGTTTGATCACGCCAGAGGAGATTTAATCTTTTTGATATATTGATGTTTAGTAAACGCTGAAATTGACCCACTCATGGCATTATATAAAAATGGATCGAGTTTAATTTAATTTATATTAATGTTTCGTAAACGCTAAAACTAACAAAACTCAAAACATTAAATTATAATGGATAACGTACTCTGCTTACATTGAGTGAAGCAGTCATGATGAACTAAGCGAAAAGAAAAAGGGAGCAATGGGGGTGACAAGATGTTTTTTTTTTTATAATATATTTCAATATATGAATATATGTGATTGATTTATTTTAAAGAGCTAAATGTATGGTTGATTTATTTTAAAGAGATAAATCAAGAGTGTTAGAGAATTGAAGTCTTGAACTTTTTTATAATAAAATTATTTTAAAAAGGGATATTCCACTAATTAAACTAATTCTCTAACATTATAAAATTTAAATAAATCATTTAAATATTTTTTAGTTAATTAATATATTTTAATATGAATATTATAATAATAAAAAAAATATGATAATAATTTACTTTAAAGTCATTGTTAAGTTAGACATTTAAGAAGTATATAAATAATATTCTCAAATTTTTATTTATTTTTATTTTTATTCTTTTTAGACAAAACAAATAATTTTGATATATATATATATTTGACTATAATGAAATATTTTAATGTAGAAGGAGAAAGGAATTTAGAAAACCTTTCACTTATATTGTTTTAAAAAAAAAATAAGGTGTGAATTTCATTTAATTCTTAAAATAATTTTTGTATAAGAAATTTAAAAAAAATAATAACATTAAAAAAATATTAAAAAATTAATGTAGATAATAAAGGTAAAATTCAAAAAATAGAACATAGTAAACAAACAATGGTCGAAGAAAATGACATCTTGAAAATGGAGATTGAAATTATAAAAGAACTACATAATAACTCAACTCTAAATAACATAGAAAATAAATTAGATATTAAACTCATCAAAGAGGAAATTAATAACTTAATTATTCTCGACCCTGAGCGCCACAAACGAGCCTTAAATCTTATAATTGCAGGTATAGAAGAACAAAATAATGAAAACATGTTAGAAATCGTTAAGGAAAAATTAAAAACAAAATCTAAAATTGAAACAACCTATCTCACGGAGGGTCGGAAAGACACTTGAGCATAAACACAGACTCATCTGTGTCAAATTCAGTTGTCATGAACATAAAATGGATATACACAGGAAATCCCCAAGCCTAAAAGGAACATGAATCTTTATAAATCGAGATCTCATTATAGAAGACCAAGCTAAACTTAGGAAAGAAGTCCAAAAGGTCAAGGATGCAAGAAAGGCCGCAAAATGGGCAATCATTAGGAACACAAAAGCTATTATTAGAGATAAATACTCAATCACAAGGGATAATAGGGATTTTCATCACTCTGCACCATGTTCAGGAATTTTCATAGCTTTCCGTGGTGTAAAGGTCCTATGTTAAGCTAGATCCTGAGTGATATTGACCTTATTCTCTTAGTTGAAACATGGGACCATGATGAATCTAGGGTCCCTCACCTCGACGACTTCACTCTTTCATCTAGTTGGTATAAGAAATCCTCTCGGAGGGGTTTTGGTCGTATAGCCTACTATATAACGAACACTTTTTCCTCTTGCATACAACTTCGTAAAATCGACTCCTTCAATCAATATATTTGTATCGAAATCACTGAATCTACCACCAATAGAAGATTTCTTGCAATAAGCTATTTCGCTCCTATCAACTCTACATCCTATAAGAAGAACAACTTGGTTAAGAATTGTTCTTTCAATACGGGAGAAAAAGGCACCTTCGACCTGAGAAATGATGTTAATATCCTTTTAATGGGAGACTTTAATTCTAGAACTACTACTAAACAAGCCATTACATTAAGCAATAACTCTAACCCTAATCCCTTATGGCTTGATGAAGATAGTAACAACTAACAAATTCAAGAGAAAATCTGAATACATTATCGAGAACTTATTCGGCACCGAGCTCCTCAAAATTTGTAGTTCCGAGGACCTAATTATTTGTAATGGTATTAACAAGTGGCCCCTCTTCGGTTAGATGACATGTTTTCATTCGCTAGGTAGCAATGTGGTGGATTATGCAATTTATGACATCCTCATCCTTAAGCATATTAAAAACTTTGAGCTTCTTAATCGAATCGAGCCTGAATCTGACCACGAGCCTCTGTCTCTATTCCTCAATCTTGCTATGGATACCACACACATGCAGGAGACCAATGAAATAAAAAGACACATTCGATTCGGTAGAAGTAAAAACGACCTTTTCTTAAGGGATTTAGAGGGGGATTTAGGCCCCATGAATTATAATAATAACATTGATAAAATTTATTACCATTTCACTATTATCCTTTCCAACACCATTAGAAATTTTTATAATGATATTTCATTTAAAAACTATAATAGAGCTTCCAATCCATGGTATGGAAAAGATTGTAAAATTGCCAGGAAAGTGATTAGAGATGCTCCTAATTAAATCATTAAGCTAGACAATATAAGCATATACAAAAATATCACTAAGAGGAATAAAATAACATACATTGATAAATGATAGGAATATCTTCTACACCTTTCTAAAGTCGCGCCCAAAACATTTTGGTGAAATGTTATTATTCGTAAAACCAAAGATAACCATTCTATCCCCTTAGAAAATTGGTTTCCCTCGACTTTGAAAGAAAAGCCTTAACGTGCCTATATTTAAAAATGGAGAGAAGAGTGTTCCATCTAGCTACATGACCATTATGCTTAGCCATATCCTTGCCAAGCTCTATGGGCTCATTTTGGAGAAGAAGCTTAGCCTTTACATTGGTAGCGAGGGAAAAAGAGCTAAAGGACAAGCTAGTTTTACGAGACATCACTCGACTATTGACCATCTGGTCACTCTTAGAATCATTTCGGAGGAATTTCGCAATAGTAAATCCGATCTCTTATGTTTATTTTTGGACTTCAGAAAATATTTCGACATTGTTCCTCGAGATAAGCTTTGGGAGAGACTTAAAGAGATTATGGTCCCTCCTAAACTGAGGATTCTTGTGATCTGTCTCTACGAGAATGTTACTACCAAGCTTAAGACCAACGAGGGTGGTCTAAAAAAAAATATTTGAAATGTTGGAGTTAACAAAGTGTCCCCCCTATCCCCTACCCTTTTGGGCATATACATCGATGAGCTAGAGGAGTGTCTAGAATCTGTGGGATGCAAGGGCACCAAGCTTGTTGCTGTTCTCATTACTCTTCTCCTATATTTCGATGATAACGTTATTCTTGCAAAAATCCACGATGAACTTGAAAAATAGCTCCAAATTATTCATGACTACTGCTCCAAGATGGGTATGACAGTTAATACCGAGAAGACTAAAGTCAAGACCATTAAAACCAAAAATATCACCCATGGTAGTTTTGTGTATAGTAACTAGTGCTTAGAGCGGGTTTCTTCTTATAAGTATTTGGACATTGACTTCCCTCATCATCTCAAATGGAATTATAGCATCGAGAAAAGGATTATTGGGGGTTGGAAAACTTATTATGAGCTTGAAAACAATTGTAAGTTGGTCTATATTTACATTTGGAGTAAAAAGAGGTTCCTCTTTGAGTCCCTTGTCACCCCTCTTGTCTTATATAGATGTGAATTTTGGGGATGAAATATATCCAGAGAGTCATGGAGGAAAATTGATATGATTCAAAATAAATTCATTACCTACAACATTAAGATTAAGGGAAATACTTCCTATCCTATCTTGATCATATCTAGTTTCTCCCCCATTAAATGTGCGGCTATGTTTAGATATCTGATGTATAAGAAGAAACTTGACAATGTGGAATAAAAAATTCTCCCTAAAATTGCTTCTAACTATAGTCAAAATCCTCACTTTCACCTCAAGCATGAGTGGCATAAGGATGCTCAGTCTAGGCTCAACCATTGGGGAATTAAGGAGGAGGTCAGTATGGGAAACAAAGATAATATCAAGAATACTATTACCTTCAATTTTGAGGAAAATTTGTGGTAGGATCAGGAGCTGGAGGGTATAAGGAAGATAATATACTATAAGGAAGTGATCAACCCCACCCTCGATAATCAAAATTATCTCTCTTTGTTATCTATCAATAAGAAAAAGATGAACATCGTTAAGATAATAACTACTTCCCGTGAGCTTCAGAGTGAGACCAGGTGGTGGTATTTTCCCAAGACCCCTTGGAGAGATATAATCTTTCATATTTTAGATCCTAAGTAGGCAGAATATGAAAAGTACTTCCTCATTTGATTGCTTGACTCTTACTCACATTTGCTCTCAATTCCATACCATTTACCAGCCTTCCAATATTCTTGACCTATTAAGCCAACCCACCTATAGCAATCTTGGAGCACTTATTTCCCTTCTCTTTGACCATAGAAATATGATTTTTAAGAACCAAACATAGATTCTGTATCCTCTCTTAAGGTCTGATAGACCGCATTGATCTTAATGGACGGTAACCATCATCACCATCTTCAATATTTCAATAATTAAAATTAAGTAATATTAATTTTTATTTTAAAATATATCAATAAATAATAGGGTTTATAAATTAAATGAAAATTACAATGTTAATTTTTATATATGTGAGAGACATAAGTATAAATCTAATTTAACCAAACATTCACTAAAAATTATTTTGGACAATTTATATGTGAATAGGGTATTGAGAAATAAAACACGATAGAAAGAAATAAATATTTATAACGTTTGTAAGCTAGGACTGTATAACAAAAGTTATGTGAAATGCCATTGATATGTTTTTTGGAGATGTTTTTAAGTGTGATTTTTTGAAATATGTTCCAGTTTATTTTTCGATCTAATTTGTATAGAATCCCACAAAGATTCATTGAAATGACAAGTTTTATGCATTAACTATGCACAATCAAAGTGCCCCTGGAATTTTTTGGAGTGTTGAATCCAGACATATGTAGTAAAAAAATAGTTTGAAGAATATAACTCATGATTTCCCCTTAAATATTCTTGGGAAAATACTAACTGAAAATACGATAAAAATTCCAAAAAAAACTCACTCAAAAACAAATAAACATAAAATAGCTTTTAGTATATTAATTTAAAGAACATTTTAATAAGTATATTAATTTAATGAACACTTTAACAACTATACTGATCATATATATATATATATATATATATATATATATATATATATAATAAAACTATAGTTTTAATTATGTCGAAAATGGAAATAGTTGCTAGTAGACTAAAGGGACTATTTCAATACTAGATGGCATTTAATTCTTTAAGGTGGCCAACAGACTTGGTTTCCTTCGAGTAAGTTGAGGCCAAAAAATATATATATGTTGCAACTTGCTCATTTTATTGATAAATATAAAATAATAAAAAACTACAAAATAAAAAAAAAAAAAAATTATGTTGAAAATTTTAAATGAATATATAAATTAGAGTATGGGAAAAAATAGTTTTTGATTTTTAAGTAGCTATTGAAAATAGACTTTGTAAATTTTCACATAAACAATTTTTAATGATTAGAACTTAGAATATCTGGAGAATGTATGTGGAAGCCACCATCAACTTCAAAGTCATTAGTCATTTATAGTGATCAATTCGAAAATGGTAACTTTTAGTCTATTTCATATTTGTTTTTTCAAATATGAAGGTTTAAAATACAAAATTAATCACTATTATTTATAAATACAAATAAAAATAAAAATTTAATTAATTTTTTTTATAAAGTAATATAAATTTATTTTAATTTATTTAGTATTAAGAAAATTTAACTTCTTAAAATGATTTTTTTGAAATCTTTACACTTAAGAAGAAAATTCTATATTAATTTTTGCAACTAATTTTTTTGGATAAATTTCATATATATATATATATATATATATATATATATATATATATATATATAATTTATATTATTTCATATGTATATTAAAAATATTATTTGTACGAAATTATTTTTTACCATTATTATAATTTTACATCAATATGATGATATGATATAATATGAATATTTAGTTTTGCAATGCCCACCATGTGTTATACGATATCAAAGAATCGCTGAGTAAAACCTAGAAATCGCAGGGTTGAGAGATGGCTCCAAGCTTAGGTTGAAGCGTTTGCAGGGTTCGTAGGGTTTCGAGACTCATCGTCTACAACCGACTGGTTCACTATATGGCTGCAACCTCAGGAGGAGGGCCGCCACCCTCCTACCGCAACATCACCAGTGGCGATCAAGTGAAACGACCACCATATTCAGGGACTGCACAACAAAGAAATGCCCCTGTACTTGGTGCAGAATGGCAAGCAAAACTGAAGGGACAATGCTTGCCAAGAGCAGCCAAGAAACCAAGATTTGTCATCCCAACATCCAAGTTGAACGAATACAGAGGATATATGACGAATCATGCCCTAATCTGTAAGTTTATAGGTATTTGGCCTTCAAAGAAGGATTTATTGAAATGGATTCAAATAAAATGGCAGCCTAAGGGTCACATTGATCTTAAACTTGGGGCAAAAGGTTTTTTTACAGTTATTTTTTCTAATCTACTAGATAAAGAACACATTTTTGAGGGAGGGCCCTATTTTTACAGTAATGCTGGGATTTTCCTTCGACAATGGGAGGAATGTTACAACCATGAACAAGAGCAATTTATGGCTGCTCCAGTTTGGGTTCGGCTATTTGGGCTTCCCATGGATTTTTGGGACCCTAAAATTTTGGAAGGAATAGGAAATTTGTTAGGTTCTTTTGTTAAAATAGCAGACTCCACAGCTCGAGGTCGTTATACTTCATTTTCTAGAATCTGTGTATACATGCACATCTCAGAACCCTTGCCAGAGATGATCGAACTGGAATACGAAGGTAAAATATGGCCGCAACTGTTAGATTATGAGCACATTCCTTTTCGCTGCCGTCGATGTCATGAATATGGAAATTTTTATAGATCTTGCCCTCTAAATGGTTCTGAACCACCACATCCCCGACAGAATGGCTCAGAGGAATGCCCTCGACAGGATGAAGAAGGGTTTGTACCTATTCTTGCAAAAAAATGGCCTCCCCGTACAAGGAATACAGGCTCTGCTTCAGTGACAAAACAGAGTATGAAAATACTAGAAAATCGGTATGAGGTTTTACAGGAAGAAGGTGAAACGTCAGCTAGTGAAAAGGTAGCAGAAGGTGAAACGTCAGCTAGTGAAAATGTAGCAGAAGGTGTTGTTGAAGAAGTAATGGATGTGCCGCCAAAAAACCAATCTTCTAAGAGAAAAGCCGGGTAGGAAATGGACACGCCGGAAGATAGTCAACCGCAAGAACTCATCCCCATGGAGGTTGAACAAAATAAAGAGGATTTGAGCGTAGAAGAGAAACTTCTGAAATTCCTTCTCTTCGAATGGAGGAAACTTGATGACCGCTTTATACCAGCAGACCAGAAAAAATTATATAAAGAAACTTTCGAGAATTACCTCACAGTGCAAGCTCAGAAAGAAACGCAAGAACATTGGCAAGCAGTGAACAAGAAGACACCTCCTCCAGAAAAACCTGCGAAAAAAAGAGGATGGAGAACTTTGCAGGAATCCATCCAGTTAGTGGGAGAAATGATGATTAATACTGGGAAAATAATACCGTTAACAATGGTATTTCAACAACTCCATAAAAATCACTAATGAAGGTGCTCTCTTGGAACATTAGAGGTCTTAATAGCAAGGGTAAACAACGTTACTTGAAAGATAGACTGAAGACTGAGAAACCTCAAATTATCTTACTACAGGAAACGAAAGTCTCTGGGCAGAAACTTGAAGCCATCCTCCAATCTTTCAAAATGCAATATGAAGGTATGGCTCTAGATTCCGTCGGTGCCTCGGGAGGCATAGCAATTATTTGGAATACTGCGAAAATCTCTGCAGAAGGATGGTTAGGCCTTCCAAGAATTTTGACAGCAACTTTTCGCCAGATTGGGGCAGAAGACAAAATCCTCATCTCGGCCGTCTATGGACCTTCAATTCCAGGAGAACGAGCAGAATTCTTGCAGGATATAAGGAAACTGAGTACAATGCATCATGAAAGCTATTGGATTTTAGGCAGGGATTTCAACATGATTTTAAACCTCTCGGAAAAAAAGGGAGGCATAAGAAGAGAGGATCCGGATATGGCACTCTTTCGAGAGCTACTACAGGATCTTCACCTAGTTGATATACCTACAGTTAATGGCCACTTTACATGGAACAACAGAAGGGGAGAATAGTTTCAGGTTACCTCCCGCCTGGACCGTTTCCTCGCCTCAGAAGCTCTGGTGAGCCTTGACATTTATTATGAAGCACCCATATTACCAACTTTGGGATCAGATCATTGGCCAATTAAATTGGAGATGGATGTCAAAGCAAGCCGACACAACCATCCGTTCAGGTTTGAACTCTTTTGGCTCCGAGACTCCCAATTCATGGAAAAGGTTAAAAACTGGTGGAATTCAAATCAGATCTGAGGCCGCAATAAGATGCACATGTTCCAGCTCCGCCTAAAAAACTTGAAGGAAGAAATTAAACAATGGAATCGTCTTGAATTTGGGAACATTCATCAGGATCAAATTCGGTTGCATGAACAAATGACAAAGATTCAGTAGCGCATTATCCTCCATGGTAGAACAGAGGAAATAGTTGTGCAGCAAGGTTGTATTCTCAGTTAGAAAGAAGAACGTCAGAAGAAAGAAGAGATATTATGGAAAAAAAAATCCCGAGTGCACTGGCTGAAAGAAGGTGATAGAAATACTAGCTTCTTTCACAAAGCAATGGTCCAGCGCCGACAACATAATAGAATATTTTCCTTAAAAGCAACAAATGGGGACCGTCTGGTTAAACATGAAGATATGGAGAGTGAACTGGTGGCCCACTTTAAAGACTTGCTTACAGAACCGCAACTAAATAGACAGGAAGCTATTGAGAAGATCACCGCTCATATCCCAAGTATCATTACTCGAGAGCAAAACCTGGCCTTTCTACGCGCTACTATGTTGCAGGAAGTTGAAGAGGTGGTGTTAAACTTACCTAAAAATAAAGCTCCGGGGCCAGATGGATTTACCAGTGAATTTTTTAAGGCAGCGTGGCCCTTCCTGGATCAGGATATTTGAGAAGTAGTGGAAGAATCCCGTCGGAATAAGGTTGTTTACCCTGCTTTGAATACCACATTCATTACCCTTATTCCAAAATAGAAAAATGCAGATACCCATGTTGTCTTTCTACCGATTTCCCTCTGCAACGTTATTTATAAAATCCTCTCCACTGTTATGGTAAATCGTTTAAAACCGCTAATGGCCACACTAATCTCCCCAGAACAGACAGGTTTTGTCAAAGGCAGACAAATCTTAGATGGTATAGTGGTAGCCCAGGAAGCCATCCACTCTCTGAAGAAGGAAAAACAAAAAGGCTTGTTGATTAAGCTCAACTTGTCTAAATCTTATGACCGAATTAGTTGGCAGTATTTGATTGAGGTAATGCGGGCCTTTGGGTTCGATGACCGCTGACTTCAATGGTTACGAGCATTCATTTCCTCCCCGCACTTCTCAATCCTCTTGAACGGCAGTCCTTCAGCTCCTTTCAATAGTTCAAGAGGACTTCGGCAACGAGACCCCCTATCCCCTTTCCTTTTCATTATTGCAGCAGAAGGATTAGGCAGACTTATTAAAGCACATCTTGCGGAAGGAAAGATACAAGGTTTAAAATTGTGGGGACCTCAGCTCCCGTTGACACATCAACAATTCGTTGATGATACATTATTGTTCTGCCTGGCGACTCTAAAATAATGCAAAGCAATCCTCAATATTTTGTAAATCTTCATGGCTGCTTCAGGAACTCAGATTAACAATGATAAGTTTAATGTCTATTTCTTCAATTGCACGATAGAGACCCAACACTTCTTGGCAAGGACTTTAGGATTTCAAAGGGGCGCCTTCCCTTTGAAATACCTTGGGATGTTTCTAAACACAGGTCCAGCTCGGATAGCAGACTGGCAGGATATCATCATAAGAGTGGAAAACAGAATACAGAACTGGGCTTTCAGAGCCCTTAATGCACCAGGATGTCTTATAATGCTAAAATCTGTGCTTCAAGCTTTGCCTCTCTATCAACTGTCTGGAAGAGCTTGTCCGAAAGGAGTTTGTTTGTAATTGGTCAATATGTTTAAAAAAATTTATGGCAGGGTGCCCAAGCCAAACGAAAATCTGATCTTCTGTCCTCGGATAAGCTACTAAAACCAAAAGCAGCAGGCAGACTGGGCCTTCGGGATCCTAGTATTCTGAATAATGTGATGGGAGCTAAGCTTTGGTGGCGCTGGTTACAGGGAGGCCCGGATCTGTGGAAGAACATATGGAGAACTAAATATGACATGCATTTCACTATTGTTGGGCGATTGAAAATTGATAGGACACCTAAAGGCTCAACAATTTGGAACCTAGCAGCAATGAATAGAAATCTAATTCGTGTTCATAGTTTTTGGGAGGTCAGGGAAGGAAGTACAACCCTCTTCTGGGAAGATTCTTGGCAACAACGGGAGAAATTGTTCAGTCGGATTGACTTGGGAGAGATCTTTCTATACACGAATACTCATAACCACAAACTACTAAATCACTATTGGTGCCCAAATGGGAATGATTTATGGCAAAAATGGAAGGATAAAACATACTGGCCAGAAGCTCCAGCCACACAGCAATGGGGTAATTTTGCCAAAGAACTCAATTCCAGAAAACTGAGACAAGTTGCGGGTTTGGATATACTCAGATGGGGCTATTTGACAAAAGGGCAGTATACGATAAAAGAAGGATACTATATTCAATCACAACACGCCCAGTATGCAAGCTGGCCACTGTGGAAGAAGATCTAGGTATTGAAACACTGGCCTAAGGTGGAATACTTTCTATGGCTGCTAAGCCATAAAAGAATTCTAACTTGGGAAAATTTACAGAAATGTGGGATGATAGGACCTTCTAGATGCACTTTCTGTGAAGCAGAGGGTGAAACTGTGGACCACCTAATCATTTCTTGCTTTCGGGTACAAACGCTGTGGGAGAAATTGGAACATATATTTCGGAAAACGGACAAAATTAATGACAACATTACGGAAACCTTCAATAACTAGCACAAGGGGAGGTTTCACTGTCAAGTAATTAATGGAGCATGGACACTCTCATTTGGATTCCTACTCTGGAACATTTGGAAAGAGAGGAATCGCAGGGTGTTTGGAGACACAACACAACCACTGCAACTCATTTGGTAGCGATCCATTAAAAACATCCGGGAAACAATCCTAGTAGAGAGTTGGACAGATGAGGATTGGAAGGATGTTGGATATGAATCACAGATTTTAGACACTCTAAACCTCAAACCACAGATGCTATCGAAAAGGCTTTGGAAGTATAGATCACCAATTGAATCTATTGCAGAAACTTGGGCCCCTCCCCAGCAAGGCTTTATCAAACTTAATTATGATGGAGCCTCGAAAGGTAATCCGGGACAAGTAGGCTCAGGAGGAATCTTCCGGAATTCACAAGGTGCTGTGTGTCGGTGCTATGCCTTGGATCTAGGTCATGCAACAAATAATGAAGTTGAACTTCTTGCAGTGAAGCAAGGTCTTATCATTGCAATCAGACAGAATTATCAGCGCCTCCTCGTTGAAGGAGATTCAGAATTGGTCACAAGTATCCTCCGAAAGCTGCAGCAAGGCACACCCTGGGAGAAAATCACTCAAAGTTGGAGAACAACTACTCTCATTCAGGAAGTAAGCCAGTTGATGAAACATATTCAGTACTTACTCCCAGGTCATATCAGATGGAAAGGCAATACAACAGCAGACTATCTAGCTAATTGGGGATGTCAACATCCAAATCAGCATATTGATTGTAGCCCCAATGACGGCATCTGGAACGTGGAACTCCACTCCCTTCAATTGATTGTAAGTAAAGATCTACAACCCCCCAATCGGGGTGGCCACTTTTCAGGAAGTGCATCATAAGTGATGAACGCCGGCGGATACTTGTCCTTCACACACTTCCATTCATAATGGCGTATGGAAATAGCAGATTATGGCGGTGCACGATAGATCGATCTTTAATAATGCTGCAGGCAGGCCAGCCTGGTTTGTCAGGGTCCGGAAGGAAAGTTCTAGTTAATGTAAGTTGCTCGCCTTCCCTTCTCCATTCCTTCATGCATCGCGCTCTTCATGCAAGAGTCTGGAGACAGCCGAGAAGGAAGCCGAGCACTCTACATCCTAGCAATCAAGCCAATCAGCCGGGGTATGTATCTAGTATCCTTCTACTTTTCATGGTTGTAATTGGGACTGTCTTGTTTAAGAGCATGCGTTGCATGGCAATTCTGGTTCTGTTCATGATTCTGGGTTATGTTCAGCAGTTAGTTAACACAAGATTTCTTAGGAATATGTCTCATAAGACCATCCTGTTCTTGCTGACGATTATGGGCACTGTTACTCCTACTATGAAGCCAGTTAAACCCTACTTCAAAGACCCCTGCAAACTTCAAACTCATTCTTATTATACTGTTCCAAATTGGCAAACTTATAGTATCAATACAGGGTTTATCCTCTCTAGAATTTTGTTGATGTTAGGAATGTTTTATGTGGGTCGTATCGGGATGCCCTAGTGTTGGGTAATTGATCTGATTTTTACAAGTGCAAGAGGTTTTCTAGAAGGTTATAGGTGGTCCCATAGTAATTCTTATTTCAAAAAAATGAGTCAATATGCCTGGCCTTTTTGCGAAGTATTACATAGGGGTTGTGACAGTAAGATTCTTCATCTTATCTCGGCTCCTCATATAGACCCTCTGCTCAACCCGCTGCCTTTTTTGGTCTTTGGCTCTTTCCACATTTATAATGCTTTCATTCACTGTTTAAGTAATTTCTTTCACTGGCCAATGCTGCCTCTCCCGTCAATGTTTTCTTTATCAGCCCGCTGCACTGTCGCTATTCACAGGATTCGAGCAGGGTGGCCTCAAGCTTATGTTCTTTTACTATTTTCTTGTCAGTTTCTATTGCACTATAGGTGCCAAGATATCATGGGGAAGCGTCGGTCAACTGCTCAGGCTTCTAAAGGGAAGCATGTCCAGCACGATCCACCCCCAAAGAAACGTGGACGGAAATCAAATTTAGAGAATCTTCAGAAGTTGGTAGAGAATTATGTAGTGGGAAATTTGGCAGCTGTTCCGCCATAAAATTAGAGGGTGGGAACGGGACATCCAGACAGACCCGGAGGATAATGAGACAGAGACATAAATTTTGGACTTCATCACTGATCCTGGCAACACCAGAGGTCGCCTCACGTTATTTCAGCAAACCATTCACACGTACTAGATCCTCAAAAGCCTCCTAGCAAAGGCTATTCAGAGTATAAACCCCAGTCATGCTCAACAGGGCCCAACGAAGACTGAAATTCGCTTGCTGGACATGATGCAGCACATGCAGGATCAGCTACAACACATTAAGATCACCCAATACCAGGCTACTGACAGAATTAGCAGAGTTGATGACCGATTTTCTCGTATAGAAAAACAACTCCAGTAATTACAACAAGTAGATATGCCAGGATCGACACAGAAAGCTCCAGCTCTAGTCTCTTCATCCGAAGAGTAGTTCTTTTTTACGATAGTTTTGGACTTATTTCAGCGGAAGAGTAGTCTCTTTCTTCATTATGTGTCTTTATGATAGTATCGGTATTATATGAACTTAGTTTAATTTCCCAGAATGTAGATATATTGAAAGTAGAATAGATAGCTCATGCTAGATGTAGAACAATGAAACTATTGCAGTTTTGGCTTGCGTTTCATGCATTGAGATGGCCAACAGACCTGGTCCTGCGGGAAGGTTGAGGCTATAGACTACTGCTTATATTTTTTGTAACCTTCTTTACAAGTATAAATATAAAAAGAGAGGCACTACCAAATTCACAAAAAAAAAGAAAGATATAATATGAATATTTCCTTATGTTTAATTAATATTAATATTACAATATTATATTATATTAAATTTAATGTCACTACAATATATAAAATATTATTATTGTTATTATATAATATTACTATTTTTATTTTTATTTAATATTGTTATTATTATTTTTTAGTATTAGTATTAATATTAGCAATTTCCTGAAAAGGTGAAAAACAAAGGTAGATCTGTAAATTTCAATGCATATTAGTGGTTGCACACAAAAAGTACAACAAGAACCAATAAGGATTGAACATAAGCTTGAATCTAAGTTTCAATTATTCAATTGTTGCCTAATTGAAGGAAAATTTAGTAGCCTAACAAAATATGGTCAACGACAAGAACCAATAACGATTGAACATAAGGCTAAACCTAAGTTTCAATTCTTCAATTGGTGCCTAATTGAAGGAAATTTAGTAGCCTCAAAAGATATTGTCAAGAGATGGATCATGCTTCCTTCCATATTTTTTTTTGCAATATGGACTCGTGGGGAACTTGGATCCTTTTTTGGAGTTGGATCCTGAGTGATATTGACCTTATTCCCTTAGTTGAAACAAGGGATCATGATGAATCTAGGGTCCCTCACCTCGACGATTTCACTCGTTGGTATGGTTAAAATAAGAAATCCTCTCATAGGGGTTTTAGTGGTGTAGCCTACTATATAAGGAACTTTTTTTCCTTTTGCATACGACTTCATAAAATCGACCCCTTCAATCAATGTATTTGGATCAAAATCTCTGATTATAATACCAATATAATTTTTCTTTTAATCCGCTATTTCACTCCTATCAACTCTACATCCTATAAAAAGAAAAACTTAATAATTGTCCTTTCAATTATTTATAAAAAGGCATCTTCAACATTAGAAATGATGGTAATATCCTTTTACTAGGAGAATTTAATTCTAGAACTGCTACTAGCCAAGCCATTACATTAAGAAACAACTCTAACCCTGGCCCCTTATGGCTTCATGAAGATAGTAAATTAGCTAATAAATTCAAGATAAAATCTGAAGACATTATCGAGAACTTATTCGGCACCGAGATCCTCAAACATTGAAGTTCCTAGGACCTAATTATTTGTAATGTTATTAAAAAGTGGCCCCTCTCTGGTCAGATGACATGTTTCCATTCATCAGGTAGCAGTGTCGTGGATTATGCAATTTCTAACTTCCTCGTCATCAACCATATTACAGAATTTTAGCTTCTTAATGGATTCAAGCATGACTCTGACCACAGACCTCTATCTCTATCCCTTAATCTTGCTATCCATACCACCCGCATGTAGGATACCAATGAAAGAAAAAGACACATTCGCTTCAATAGAAGTAAAACCGACCTTTTGTTAAGGGATTTAGAGCGGGATTTATTACCCATGAATTAAAATAATAACATTGATCAAATTTATTACCATTTCACTACTATCCTTTCCAAAACCATTAACAAGTTTTCTAATGAAATTTAATTTAAGTAGTGTAAGAGAACTTCCAATCCATTGTGTGACAAAGATTGTAAAATTTATAGGAAAGTGACTAGAGACGCTCCTAATGAAATCATTAAGCTACAAAATATGAATATATACAAAAATATCATCAAGAAAAAGAAATATCATATATTAATAAAATACAATATTATCTTCTCCACCTTTCTAAAGTCGTGCCCAAATAATTTTGGTAGAATGTTCTTGTCCGTAAAACCAAATATAACCATTCTATCCCTTAAGAAAATTGGGACAACTACCTTAAGAAGTTGTATGACTCTCCGGACACTATTGGAAACACCTTAATCACTCCAATTAAGGAGGATTTAATCTCTCTTGATGACATTGATTCTGGTATTAATAAGCTCTCTAATGGGAAAACTAAAGATATTGAAGGATACCAAGCTAAGACCCTTATAATCGGAAGATGTATCCTCATTCCTTATCTCAAGAAAATTCTCAATTTGGTTGTAACACATGGCTTCCCTTGACTTTGGATGCAAAGCCTTATTGTGGCTATATTTAAAATTGGGGACAAGAGTCTTCCATCTAACTCCATGACCATTATGGTTAGCCATATCTTGGCCAAGCTTTATGGGCTCATTTTGGAGAAGAATCTTAGCCTTTTCATTGCTAGCCAGGGAAAAGGAGGTAAAGGACAAGATGGTTTTACGAGACATCACTCGACTATTGACCATATTGTCACAGTTAGAATCATTGCAGAGGAATTTCACAATAGTAAAGTTGATTCTTATGTTGCTTTATGGACTTTAGAAAATATTTTGACAATGTTCCTTGAGACAAACTTTGGGAGAGACTTAAAGAGATCATGGTCCCTCCTCAACTAAGGATTTTTGTGATCCATCTATATGAGACCATTACTTCCAAGCTTTATACCAATGAGGGTGGTCTAAAAAAATTGATTACAATATTGGTGTTAAGAAAGGGTGTGTCCTATCCGATACCCTTTTGCACATATTCATTTATGAGCTAGAGGAGTGTCTGGAAACTATGGGGTGCAAGGGCACCAAGCTTGTTGGTGTTCTCATTAAACTCTTCTCCTCTATGCCAATGATATCATTCTTCTTTCAAAATTCCATGATGACCTTGAAAAAAATCACCAGATTCTTCATGACTAATGGTACAAGATGGTAATGATAGTTAATACCAACAAGACTAAATTCATGAACATTAAATCCGAAAATATCACCCATGGTAGTTTCATGTATAATAACCAGTTCTTAGAGCCAAATGTAGCCACCTTGAAACATTTAATACTATATGAATATCACAAGAGAGCATATGATGGTCATCCTGGATACCAGAAAATACTAACAACAATAAGAAAAAAAAATTAGCTGGGAATGAGGAAGGAAATAGCAAATTATTTGGCGAAATGTATCGAATGTCAATAGTTAAAAGTGGAGCATCATCATCCACCAGGTTTTTTGAACTCCTTATCAATTCCAGAGTGGAAATGAGAGGTGATATCCATGGATTTTATAACTGGGTTTCCATAGACCAAGTATCAACATGACTCCATTATGGTAGTAGTGGACACCTTGACAAAAGCATCACAATTTCTACCGGTGCAGTCTACCTTTGGAACTTCCCAAGTTTCCAACAGTTTTATGAATGAATTTTTTAGACTTCATGGTATTCCAGAAATGATAGTTTTAGATGGACACTAGTATAAAGTGGCTAATTATTTACAAAAAAAATGACTAAAATTTTCATATAAGTAACTATTTTTTAGTTGGTGACCAGTAGTAGCTAACTTAGAGTATCTTATAATGCAACTAACTTTTAATCACTTTTAGCTTAGTCATTAATTGTTTGTCTCAATTTTATCTTCTAGTAGTATACTTATTCATATATTTGGTCATAAATTTAGTCATTCATTTAGTCATTAATTTCCACAATTAATGACCAAATATACAAAAAAATATATTTCTATATGATCACTGGAGAAAACCAATTAATAACCAAAGAAATATGACCAAACTGTTGGTTATGTTATAACATAATTTAAATTAGCTACTAATAAGCATACGTATGCAAAGTTTAGTCATTGTTTGAAACCAATTAATGACCAAAGAAATATGACTAAATTTTGGTCGTGTTATAAGATATTGTAAATTAAATGCTAATAGTCGTATATATTCAAAATTTATTCATGATTTGTAATCACAAATTTATTATTTGGATTAGTCATTTATCTTTTTTGGTTAGTATCATAAAAATAATATAAATGACTAATTTAGTATTTTATATTCTTTTCATTTAATTTCATTAATAATCATTATAAAAGACTAATTTAATCACATATTCATTTTATTTATGTTATTTATTAACCAATATAAACTACTAATTTAGTAGTTTTAGATTGATTTTATGTGTTCATTATTAATGAACATAAATTAATTAGTATGATTTTGCTACTAAACTAAAAAAATGTCATATAATGTGCATGTTAATCTAATCTAAAAACACAAAGATACATATGTTAACTACAGTAATAAACATCATCAAGTGCAACTATAAAAAATTTCAACCACATAAGTTATATTATATTAAATGTCAAGTATTACAATGAGTGTCAAACTTAATATTTGTTGGCCTACAATTTGCACATGAAATGTTGTTTTATCACTTCAAACCATTATCATTGCGTTGTCAAGGAATTTTAGTTGAATTCACCGACTCTGAAGACTTGACCATCAGTATCTATGTGTGTGATTTATGTGGTATATAGGCTCTAAGCGTATCACTAAACGGATTCTCTTATCTCTCTCTTTTCTCATTTGTCGCTCCAATGTTATCGTTCTCCTCTTTCTTCAATTCCTGCTTCTTACCATCAATGTTGAGTTCCTTTTCTGAAAAAAGAAGAAGTTACAATATTGAGTGTAAGACTTAAAATACGATTAACACTAGAATATAAACTAAATTATACTATAAATGATGTATACTACATATTCCTCAACATCAGTAATGTCAAATCCATTTTCCCCTTAAAAGCAGGAATATCTAACAAGTTTTCTTCATTCGAGTGATAGTGCACACTATGTGGAGAGATGAAATGTACAAACAAATAAAATAAAACATCACCATAGACAATAACCCCTTAGTAACGTAGTATTCAAACTTTAGGGAAAGATTTCCACAACCATGCCAACTAAGATAGATGCTAAGAAGTTCAAGTTGTAGATAGCTTGTGAAAACAAATAATGTAAGGTGTGATGTCTAATCCATGTCATTTTATTCACACCAACAATTAATTCTCTAAGAAATTAAATTGGTCAAGTATATAAACAATGTGTTCGTAAATAACAACATGAAATTAAACGTTTCTAATAGTCTTGAAAATATTCTAACACAAAACAACTAAAAGTAATTCAACCAATATCATGTAATACTAATTTCATCTTCAAGCTTTTGTTGTTGTTTAAATGGACATGATACAACACATTTTTAATTTCATAGTTAAAATACAAAAAAAAAAAAAAAAATGTCCAAAATACAATCAAACAATAAGGAGATGATATCATGGAATGGACATTGCAATTAAAAAAAAAATACATGTCCACAACATTATAAACCATAGGAATCGATAATAGAAACATTTCTAAAGTCAATGACTCAGGTTCCTAAAGGATCTCCAACATCAATTGAATCATATCCAAGATATGCTCTACATTGTCTCCCCATCCTTTTTCGAATCACATTTCCTGTAACATGCCCACAACAAAGTCAAGTAACAATAAAACAAAGGCATTGACATTTGTTTTTATATTTTGTATCTATAAAATTTGAATCTGATTTGTTTTGGGAACATTTTAATTCAATTTTAAATCCTTGTTGTCATGAGAAGGTATTATTCAAGTTGGACATTAGAAAAATCAACCTCGATTAAGTATTCAAACAATTTTTACAATATCGATATTTTTGTTGTTGTGATATCTTCGGTAAAAAAAAGAGCATATCTGCAAAAGAAAAAGCCATATATTACTTATGTTCAAATTATGTATATGTTGTATTCTTAAGCAACTTTTTAAGATGTTTATCTACCTTTACCAAAACAGACTATAGCTTGGTTAAAATTTGTATCCTTTTATTCAATATCAAATTTTGCAAGATAAATGTCCCATATTATTCTTTCCCATCTATCAACATGCTACATATGATAAATTCAAAGTCACATAAAACAAAGAGAGAACCATTTTCTAACCAAAATAAACAAACAAAAAATGCTTCTAATAAAACTTCGCACCACAGAAATTACTCTTCCATGTGCATAGGATGAACGTGAAATTATTTGAATCATATTTCAGCCATATTTAATGGGATAATTGTATTTTTACCCTGGTGTCAATTTGGTGCTGAGAGAAATATATAAATCCAAGATATTATCAGTGAAATTCAAGTATAATTTAGAAAAAATGACATCATTGGAAGGTAATGGAGAGAGAAATGTATTCATAATTAGGATTATATATTTTAGTATGAATTGAGTCGAGTTTGTATTTGAATATATAGTTTTCTATAAATAAGTGAACTTGAAAGATGATAATTGAAATAACCCTATGAATTTTTAATTAAATTCATATTATATATCTCTAAAAAAGTGAGGCTATCCATCTCTTCTATTTGATAGAGATTTATTTTTCATATAAGAATAGTTAATTAACTATCAAACACAATGATTCAACATACTAACCAAGGAAATACAAATGACACGGTTGTGGTATTTTTGTGCTTGAAGGAAATCGAACAATGGTTACATGATTTATTTATCATGAAATTGTCTTGAAGACAAATGCCAATTGAAAAATTGAACTCCATTATAAATGGAAGATGGTTTATTTTGGCAAGGAAAGGATTCATTGAAGGTATCAAGGTATAGCTCCAATACATACTTATCCTTGTCACTGAAAAATACAAATTTTCATCATTTTCTCATCTAGGTAAAAAAAACAGTAAATTTGTATTATGCAGCTGAGATAATATATGGAAAAGAGAGCACTAGTGTACCCTAGACCATCATATCTGTCTCCTCCACAAATGCTGGTGTACCCTAAACTCTTTTATGCAGACCACTCAAGGATGGAATTTTTTATTGTACTTAACACTATTATACAATATTCTAACTATAACCCTCCTAAAGGAAGAGTGTTTTGGTTGGAAATTTATCCAAAACGCATGAATAAACTAACTCTAAGGTCATGGAGAAAATAAAACCTTGAAAAAACATGAATTATTCCTAACAGACATGAAAAATACCATTTTGAGAAGAAATTTACTAAATAAATAATTTCCCATAACCTTCCTCTTACTTCCAATAATTATCCTCTTTCTAAAAATGAACTAAATCCTACTCCCAATGCTCCAAAACATAATTAAAATGGTTGTCATGGTTGCGATAGCTCTTCTTGTGAGGAAAATGAGTGATAGGAAGATGCTTCTTATATTAAAAAAATTATCCAAGACAAAAATGGTTGATGTTAGTAATATACTCAATTCAATTCATTTGTAGATGAATGATTGGACAACACAAAGACATCTTAACCTAAGATTTATTAAACCTGGAGAGAGATGAAAAACCAAAATACAAATATTTTGATACTTAATATATATATATATATATATATATATATATATATATATATATATATATATATATATATATATATTAATTGTTTACTTTTTATCGGAGCATTTGCTTCAACAATTTTTTTTTATAAGCTTTACCTAGTGACATATCTCAAATATATTGGCAATAATATGTACCTAGACTCTTTAAATTCAGTTATATAACCCTCACCTAGTTACATCATCCCTCAATTTTGAGTTGTAAAGAGGACTCACTAATTATACATCCTTCATCAGAAATAACTAGTATTAAACAAGGGAATAGGCTAACCTATATAAAGGCACATCTTGTGTCACAAATGTAGCATATAGCTCACCATTATGTACTCTATTTTTGGTGCACACATCCTTTAAAACTGACCATTTCGATTATACTCTTAGATAATTCTATGGATTTTTTAATTTCAACAACTTCTTCTTTGTCTTTGGACTTTCATGGGTCAATATCACCAACAACCACAACAAGGTTCAAAAACTTGTGTTTATAATATATATTTTTCTTCTTTCCATTCTCGATGAACATAAACTGATATTTTATTATTTGGTCAACAAGTTTCCATTAAGAGAGAAAATTCCGTCATTTTTCATGAAATGTGTCCGTACAACATTTCACTGCTTGCCTTGACAAAGAAACTATTGAATTATTATATCAGAAACCATGTTTCATGTGTCATGAAAAATATGAAATACAAGATATTGTAAGTACTATATAAAAAATATATTTAGTATTACTACAAATGTATAAGGAAGAAGAAGTGGTGGACACCATAAGATACCTGTAAAACTGAGCTTTGAACATCTTTAATTGTTTCACTCTTCTGACACATGTGAGAAAAATCCGTGTAAGAAATTCCTTCTTTCTAAGCCTAACTTCCAAGGGCTTGATGGGATGGAACAAAATGTAAATAAAATTACTATACCATTCAAGGTCACTATCAAAAAATTGTTGAAGCCATATAAGATACCTGGAGCATTTGCATCAATTTAGGGTGTTGTTCCAAAGCTTGGTGAAGTCTTTCTTGATCCCTCAATAGAGGGTGAGTAACAGTAGCATAGATTCCAATTTACTGGAGGTGAAATGAATGGCCCTTATGCATTCAATTTTTCAAACAAATAAAATATCCAAACATGTATACATACCTGAATGGCTTCAGCAGAACTAAAACATAGTTGTAGTGCCAACCCCAATACCTATTGTTGAACATTTTCAACCTATTTGTGATAATATTTTGGGTGAACATGTTCCCCTTGATCATGTTTTTGTTTCTTTGTTCCTAATTTTTATGTTGATAACATTATTTTTGGGATTAATTTTGAAGCGGGCTGGGTGTTATTGCACGCTTTGTGTTGGATAATGTTTTTTTCACTAGCAGTGATTGTGGCTGAAATTGTACATGTTGTTAATTAATTGATGATTGAATATGAGTTTTTGTTCTCTGTTATAATGGTTGTTGTGGATGAAAGGGAAGGTATTTTTGGTGAGGAGGTTAAGGTGGATTTCGATAGGGTGATTGTGGTGGCTGAGGAGGCTATCGTGGTTACAGAGGTTGTTGCATTGGATGAACATGTTGGGTATGTGTTTGTTGGTTAAGTCTGTGTCGTTGAGATGACACACTACCAGAAAGGTTTCCTAGAAATTTTTTAGGCTTACTAACAAGAAAAGGAGGTAAAAAATAATGAGGTAAAAGATGATACTCAGAGAAAAAATTTTGACAGGTACTTGATGTCGAAAGGCTTCCAAATCTTGTATTACTAGAGGATGTTGGTTGAGGCAGTGAGATATTTGGAGTAGGATAAAAATATATAGCATATACAAGATGAATATTTTATGTTTGCGGATATTAATGCACAACATAGGGCCTGAGGGGTTGAAAATTGTGGATGTGTCAGAGGAAGAGGTGGAGAAGGTATTTTTGAAGAAATGGTATCATCAAAAATTCTCACAGTAGTTTAGGCACTAGCCCATGGACTCATTGAAGTATGAAAAGGAGGACAAAGATGGGTGGATGGGAAAAAAATCATAACTAGATGGTCATTGTTATTTTTGTTTTAACTGTACAAGAGGAGGTGGATGAAGAGGAACCTATAAGATAGAGTGAGTAGTGGATGGAGATAATGGTTGTTCTACATTGATATTCATGTTGTTGCTTTTCCCTTCCATATAGTAATATTTTGGAGAATTTGGTTTTTTATCTCTTCTAGACATTGGTGGAACTTCACTATTTGTAGCAGAGTCAAATTTATCGAAAGGAAAACTTGAAGGAATAGGAGGTTGGGAATTTATTTTGGAATGTATGTAATAATATACATGGCTAGGATTAGATTCCACCACTTGAGGAGTCACACCAGAAGGAACTATTGGAGGCGGTTGTAAAGGTGGCACTAGCAGTGCATGTAGATGAAATTTATATTCAAAATAGGGTGGGTTACAGTTAACATCAGGTCAGGACCAACCTGTGGTTGAGTGGGTCTATGATGAAGAACAGGGAAAGGCATTTCCCCTATTCTCTTGCTTTTATAACTACGGATACATATCTTCGATGATAAAATGGTATTTTCATCTCTTGTGCTTTAGATGTAATAGGTTCCTCATATCAATTAGATGTTATGGAAATCAAATTTATCTCAAGGAAATGTTGTTTCTCTCCTTGGACTTTCCTTTCCTTTTCCTTTCTCTCTATTAGGTCTTTCATGTGTGACAATACCACCCTCAAATTGTGTAAGAGGGTCCTTATAAATTTTTCATATAGAATTAACACCTTCAATTGTGTCCATTGTTAAGACCTTTCTCATCGTAACAAAATGTGGAAAACTACTAGGGTTATGTTTTACATCATCAACAAGAGATTCTAGTGAATTCTCTCTAGGAAAGTTTACTAGTGCATATGGCTGAAAGTCATAAGAATCTGGGGATTGTAACAAGTCTTATGATTTAGAAATATATATATATTCAACTTCATATTGATCTCCTATAATTCATCTTCAAGGTGAGACTTCAATTATCTAGATTTAGTATTTTTAACAAAATTGATCTCAATCTCATGGGGGAAGTGTTTTCACAAGTTTTTGGAGGTATCCACCAGTTGAATCTACTGGCTATTGTCATTGCTATTGTCTAGCCATAAATTTATCCACATAAATAGATGGCAGCCTACCACTGTTAGACCCTCCATGTTGAACATCAATAAAATTAGATTTGCTACTCATACCATTATTGTTTCTCTCTCTTGCAACAAAATAATCAACATGCATAGAAGGTGGTCTACTAGTATTAGCTTTGTGTTATTGAAATCTGTCTTTTTTGGTTTGCCTAGATGAGGAAACAATTGCACCTCCTGTATGAACAAACAAACCAGTGCCTTTGGATTTTTCCATATCTCCTAAACCAATACCATCTACTCTTTGATGTCTATTTCGCTATCCAAATAAGCCAATTTTATCTTTAATGAAGACATGAGAAATGTAGGCCTATATGTTGATGAATTTTGTCACTCCCACATATATTTGTGTGCAATACGCCCTAGAAAATAAGAATGATCAACTGTTTCAATACTCTACACCGATTATATGGATTTTTCATAGGAGGGTGTTGACTCTTTTGGAATCTTCAATAGGATTAACAGATCGATGAGGCGGCAACACCCAAGATGAAACTGTAAGCTTGGTTGTAGAAGAAAAACACTCTTTTTTTGGCACTATATCTGACAGTTGAATTATACCTCTAGGTTTCTTTAACAAACGAAGCTTTTTTCTCAAAAATTTCCTAGTTTTCCATCACAAAATATTTGTTAGTAGGAAGAAAAAAACAAAATAAAGAACTCGATTAAAATGAAACATGCTTAAGGAAACATAATATTTGCAAGGTATGTTACCTGATCTAAGGTAGTCCTTATGTAGAAGGACACATTTTCACTATGGCCATATATGTTTTTTGTAAGAAGGTCCATCATTGAAAAACAAAATTCAAAATTTCATCAATGTGTTGGTCCGATGACCCAAAATCAAGTTAAAAATGATACTTCAAGGCTACAACACCATGTGCATTTCATGTTTGGCCATTGGAATTATGGAATATGAGTATATATTAATGAGGAAAAAATAACTAACTATCTCATTCATGAATCTGCATATAACATAGTACAATTATTAACAATATATGTGGTGTTATTTATATAGTGGAAAATATGTGATGCAACCTAGACAGCACCTACAATGAGTATATGCAACAAAAAACATGTGATAGAAATATCAATGTGAAAATTTTGATACATGAAAATCATGGTAGTGGATGTCTTCAAATGCCAATACATATCCAAATATTTAGTTATCTGGTTTCTCAAAATCTCCTCATCTAATTTAAAACTTAACACTGGACGTCATGACCCACTTTTTTGTGACACTAGTTTTCAATTTCCTCTACATATCTCTTTACCTCAACAAAAAATGACTATTTTCAACTCTTTTCTGGTTTTCATCGTGGGGATATAACCCTATTCAAGTGACTGAGGAAGGCATATTACTTTGTGCATTTCTTTGGCCTCCCTATGTGTAGGCCATAGTAGATATCCCCTTAATCAAATTACCACTTGCTTGCCATCCTTCCTATAGAGAGAATATACCTTGAATGCCAGTGAGATTAATTTAAAACATGATTAATAAAGATACATATGTATTTAATAACTTTCATATCAGTTAATTTTACCAAGTTAATATTGTATTAATCCAAGGGTCATGAATAATAGTTATTCATATACACCTAGATCGTATACATTCCTTTAAACCAACCTAGATCCATCCTAACTCTTGATCTCTCAAACCCCAAGGGGGGTCAAATCTCTAGACTTGGAAACCTCATTTTTGAGTGAAAAACTGAAGCAAAGGTTTTCACCTTGAAATATTTGATGCCTTTCGGGGTTTTATAGACCTGGAGTTAAGATGGATCTAGGTTGGTTTTTACACATTTAGAATTATATTCTTGAAATCACTTTGTTTCAGAGTCGGGCAAGGCTTCAGGAAAGGGACAAATTAAATCATTCTAATTTGGTGGTGTTTCACCCAAGGAAGACATTAAATCACTCTAATTTGGTGGTAATATTGATTCATTAAATATGATCACATCCATGGAGTCGAAGTAGATGAAATCGTAAAACCTAAAAAGAAGGAAAAATAAATGTAGGATAAAATGAAATCAAACCTAAAAATATACAGCCCAGTATAGGGTACATGTGTAGATGTAATGTGAGAAATGCAGTATAAAAATTTGACGTGTTGGAGTATAAGTCATATGTTTATATGTAATGTGAGAAATTTTAGGCAAGAAACGTAATGTAAGTAAACATTTGAAATGCCAGAGTATATTTAAGAACACTAAAAAAATAGGTATGGTAAATAAATAAAAATATCAATAAACCGGAGGTATGGTAAATAAAAAATAAAACTTGTGATAACTGGCTTAGTTGCTAACTAGTTGTTATGTTATCTATTTTTAAAATAGAATAAAAAATTTATTTATTTTGAGAAAAGGATTATTTGATGAACATAAATTAATTATTTTTGGTTGAAATAAAATTTAATTATGGAATATTGTTTCCATAAAAATTTAAAGGACTGATGATAAAAGTATTCCAAGAATTGAGAGTGGTTGAACAGAAAATAATTAGGATAGTTACCTTTCCTCTGGGGATAAAAGTACATCCTAGTGAGGAAAGGGGTTTTTTTCTGTGACTGAGGAGAGGGAGGAAGAGAGTGATGATTCTTGAGCTTCTGGTGACCAGTGGAAATACTCAACATTCCTAAATCTAGTAAAAGAGAAGAGTACTGGACTTGGTGTCCCGAGGTCTCTTATAAATTTTTTGTTATCCTACCCATATCAGCTGTGGAGCACGGGGTGAGAAGAGGACGTCATCATCTCTATCATGGTAGGGAGGACATCATAAGTATATTTTGAGTCCAGATAAGTAAATAGACTACTGAGGTAGAGAAAACCTAGATATGATGTTTGGATAAAATTATTTTTAAGGGGAAAATGTTCTTAAAATTATGCAGTGTATAATTTTACAGAGAGAAGTATTGAATATGAAAATGATTGTTAATTTATTTTCCTAAATAATAGAGAAATTTATAGTAGAACTGTTAATATTACTGACTTTATGAAAATTTCATTTCCTGAAGTTCTTGACAGTTTAAGAAAGAGAAATATTTATTTCCATAAATGTAATAAAACAGAAAAGCAACTACAGTATAAACTAGTACAAGAGAAACTATAATTTTGGGTCCATGGTCGAGACCGTAGACCCAAACAGGTCGTTGATCTTTGTATTCTACGATATATGCAGACAGGATGAGTGTTAGAAAGCAACTCAATGAATGGATTGTCCAGACACCCTGGAGTAAAACAGATAAAATCACCATAGTAAATAAGGCGGTTGAAACAACAATCTTGAAAAACTGCACCATGTGAAATAATGAAGAAACTTTATGAAGTAGAATCCATCGAACAAAGAATAAGAATGTAATGTCTACATAAGAAAAGTCAGTGTGATATATATATATTTTTAACTCCCTATATTACTAGTATAGTCCCTTATTGTTATTATTGTACCCTTGTAACCCCCATTTTATTATTATTGTGCCTTAAATTATTATTGTTAGGTCGGCAAAGATTACATTGTGGCCCACTAGGATTACATTATGGCCCCATGGACTCCTATATATAGAAAGGAGGTTTTGTAAATTGGATCATACAAGAATTTTTCATTTATGTAATGTATTGGAGGTTGCCCCCTCGAAGTGGCTCATTTCTATGGCGTTGATATCTCTTTTCTTATATTTTTGGAGCTGGTTACACAACATTTGGTATCAAAGCTTCCCAAAGGACTCTTGGACAATCATTCCAAGGTGTTTGAAACTCCCAAAGGACTCCCACCTGTTCGTGATCATGATCATGCTATTCATTTGATTCCAGGAAGTGTTCCTCCAAACATCAGGCCTTATAGATATCCTTACTTCCAAAAGAGCGAAATTGAACGTATGATTGCAGAAATGTTAGAGGCAGGTATAATTCAACCTAGTCAAAGTTCTTTCTCTGCTCCTGTAGTATTGGCACACAAGAAGGATGGATCATGGCGAATGTGTCCGGATTATAGGGAGCTCAATAAGCTCACCATTAAAGACAAATTTCCCATTCCTGTGATTGATGAATTATTGGATGAATTACATGGAGCAATTTATTTTACCAAGTTGGATCTTCGTTCAGGATATCATCAAATTAGAATGAAGATCGAAGATATTCCAAAAACAACATTTCGAACTCATGAGGGTCATTATGAATTTTTGGTCATGCCTTTTGGCCTTACCAATGCACCTTCTACATTTCAAGGGTTGATGAATTCCATTTTCAAACCCTTCCTTAGAAAATTTGTGCTAGTATTTTTTGATGATATACTAATCTATATCAGGTCTTGAAGGATCATGTTGAACATGTTGACAGGGTGCTCAAACTATTGCAGGAGAAACAATTATATGCAAAAACATCCAAATGTTTCTTTGGAGTACAAGAGGTGGAGTATCTGGGTCATATTGTATCTCACGAGGGTGTTAAAGTAGACCCTAACAAAATTAAAGCCATTAAGGAATGGAAAGTCCCCACAACCATAAAGCAGTTGTGAGGATTTCTCGGGTTAACAGGGTATTATCGTAAGTTTGTTAAGAATTATGGGAGAATAGCAGCACCTCTAACAACATTATTGAAGAAAGAAGCATTTTCATGGACTCCTGAAGCAACTAAGGCCTTTGAACGTCTTAAGGAGGCAATGTGCCATGCACCGGTCTTAGCTACGCCAGACTTCACAAAAACCTTTATTGTGGAATGTGATGCCTCAGGAAATGGAATTGGTGAAGTTTTAATGCAGGAAGGAAGACCCATTGCTTTTGAAAGTCGTCCAATCAAAGGAAAGTATTTACAGAAACCTATTTATGAGAAGGAAATGTTAGCAATACTGCATGCACTAAAGAAATGGAGAACTTACCTAATGGGAAGACACTTCAAGGTAAAAACTGATCAAGATAGTCTTAAACACTTTTTGGAACAAAGACTATCTTCAGAAGAGCAGCAAAAATGGGTCACAAAGATGTTGGGTTATGACTTTGAAATAATCTACAAAAAAGGAAAGCTTAATGTTGTTGCAGATGCACTCTCAAGAAAGAATGAAGAGGTGGAAGAATTGCTTTGTGCCATTTCTATTATCCAACCAGATTTGATAACCGAAGCAAGAGATGAATGGAAGAAGGACAAAGATGTATGGACACTCATTCAAAAGTTGCAGCAAGATCCTAGTACATCTGATACATTTAGTTGGAAAATGATTCCTTATGGTACAAAGATCGCTTATATCTTTGTAAGAATTCCCAACTAAAACAAAAGATTCTTCTGGAATTGCACACTTCTCCTTTAGGAGGACACTCAGGATTTTTAAAAACTTACCACAGGGTGAAGAAAGAATTTTTTTGGGATGACCTTAAATCTGATATTCGAAAGTTTGTGGCGGAATGTTTGGTTTTCCAGCAGAATAAAGTGGAAACAATTAAGACCCCAGGACTTCTACAACCTTATCCATTCCAAGTCAACGTTGGGAGGAGATTTCAATGGATTTTATCACAGGTTTACCTAAGTCCGAAGGAAAGAGTGTCATCATGGTGGTAGTTGATAGACTTACCAAGTATGCACACTTTTGTGCATTATATCATCCATTTAAAGCAAGTACAGTTGCTACTACATTTATGGATAGAATTCAAAAGATACATGGAAGCCCAAGGGTTATTGTGAGCGACAGAGATCCCATTTTTACTGGAAATTTTTGGACGGAGTTATTTTCTTGTTTGGGTACTCAATTAGCTCATAGCTCACCTTATCATCCTCAATCTGATGGTCAAACTGAGATCGTAAATAAATGTTTGGAAGGATATCTTCGTTGTTTTGTATCTGATAAACAAACACAATGGGTCAAGTGGTTACCTCTTGCTGAATGGTGGTATAACACTTCCTTCGATACTGCAGCAAAAATGACCCCATTTATGGCACTTTATGGATATCATCCACCATCCATCACATCATCTTTAAGAGAAAATTCGAAGGTTCAAGCAGTGGAAGATCACATCGAGCATCAACAAGAAGTTCTCCAACTCTTAAAGGATAACCCGAATTTGGCACAAAATCGAATGAAACAACAGGCAGATCAACATCGCAGCGAGAGAAGTTTTGATGTAGGAGATTGGGTATTTTTACGGCTACAACCATACAAACAAATGTCCCTCAAGCAAGAAAAGAAGGATAATAAATTATCACCCAAGTACTATGTTCCTTACAAGGTGTTGCAAAATATTGGTACTATGGCATACAAATTGGAGCTTCCTGCTTCTTCGCGAGTACATCCAATTTTCCATGTTTCATGCTTAAAGAAGGTTATTGGTGAAAATATTCCAGTTCAAACAATATTACCAGAACTTGATGAGCAAGGAAAAATCATATTGGAACCTGAAGTGGTCACAGAAACAAGAACTCGACAACTACGGAATCGATCAATTTCATAATATCTCATCAAGTGGAAGAACTTACCCACTGAAGATTCTACATGGGAGGATGAGAATTTTATACAGAAGCACCCAGAGCTACTCAAGTGTTGAGGACAACACTTTTTTGAAGGAGAGGGGCATGTTAGGTCCCTATATTACCAGTATAGTCCCTTATTGTTATTAGTGTAACCCCTTTATTATTATTATTGTACCCTTGTAACCCCCATTTTGTTATTATTGTGCCCTTAAATTATTATTGTTAGGTCGGCTAGGATTACATTGTGGCCCACTAGGATTACATTATGGCCTCATGGACTCCTATATATAGAAAGGAGGTTTTGTAAATTGGATCATCCAAGAATTGTTCATTTATGTAATGTATTGGAGGTTGCCCCCTCGAAGTGGCTTATTTCTAAGGCGTTGATATCTCTTTTCTTCTGTTTTTGGAGTTGGTTACACAACATATATATATATATATATATATATATATATATATATATATTCCAGTACTAAAATTGCATGAATACCCTATGACGGGTAAGAGAAATCAATAGGTTATGATTTAGAAGTACAAAATAAAGAATAAGCACATAAGAAGGAAAAAAAATCATTTTAACACTAAGACGTAGCAATTGAAATTATAGTGAATAATAAATTCTCCATAAGTAAACTATCTTCAAGAAGATACTGTAATACACCATTAAAAAAAAATTCCAGCAATACATATTAACTAAATATTGCAAGACTGTATACAAAAACAAAACTTTATTATCATTAAGGGTTAATACCCTTAGCTGGGTGGAGAGTTTGACTGCAGTAGAGGAAAACAAAACATAAATAGCCGAGACCAATGCATGCCTATCAACCTGCATGGCTAGGCCTTAAACAATATACATTTGTACAGTAAATGTGCAATACGCATGAATAATTGTCCTTTGGGGAGAAGCCTTAAAAAAATAACTAGACTATCAGTATAGATAGGTTAAAACTCCTTTACAGGAAAAAACCATATTTTTAAGGGCTGAGAAGCTAAATGAGCCAAGACTATGTTCCAGAAAGTTAAGGATTCCACTTGATAACAAACATGTACTTGCGAAAAATAGCAGTAAGGTCAACGTGGTTGACATGGTCTACAAAGGAAGGAAGGCTTAATAAAGAAGTACTGGAACCACGCTAGGAGGAAGAGAAATCTATACCTATTCCACAAGAGAAAAGTTAAAGTGAGTATGATTGAAATATGTATTGGAGGATAGAAAGAAAATATGTAAACGCTTGTGCACATTGACACAAAATTACCTAACTTAGAACTCAGCAAATCGGTGGAAACCCTACACTGAATTTTCATTATATAAAAAGTTAATATCATAACTCAACTTCTCAATGGAAAAAGCAAGAACAAGAAGAAACACAAAACAACGCTTGGAAAGACAGATACCTGTCAGGGAAGGACGGAGAAACTAGACCACCGGAGGACGCGTTGCTCGGAAGGAAGCTTTCGGTAATAGAGAAATTCATCACCTAAAACCACCAATTACTCCCTATAACCAACACGCATGGTAGGTGGATTATTTCCATTTCCATCTCCTTACGATGAAAGTATTACAGTGAGGAAGCTATCAGGGAAGCCAGCTAATGGAGCATACCATCAAAGAAGGGCTAGACCCAAGAAGGTCAAGTGACAGAGTTTAAATATGCCTGATGCACCATGGCAAGCAATGCTTGCATTGGTAGGGTAGCAAAAGTGTTTACGAACCAAAGAAAATGGAGTTGCAGAGGCAATGCCACCAGAGCACCACCATAGAAATGAAAATCAATTTGGGTTTCCTCGAGGTGAATACTATAAATTTTTGATGGAGGAGGATCCACCATCGATTCCTAAACCCTAGATCTGAAGGTGTGAGGATAGATAGGTGGAAGTTGAGCAGTACTGCTCAAGGTGGTACATCATTAAACCATTAGAAACCCTTAAATAAAATCATTGTGAAATAAATAAGGGAATTAGAATCATGTATAAGGTTTTAGCTATGTGGATATCTGATACGTCGTTTGAGACTTTAATCATAATTTATGTGAGTTGGATTACCATAATCAACCACCAGTCGAATGTAAATATGATTAGTACTGTAAAGTGTTTGTGCAACTGAGTTAAAAATTGACATGCTCCGGTAAGCCAAGCCACCTAGAATTCTCATGATACATGAATATTTATATTCAAAATCCTGAATGACATGTTACATTAATAATTATAATGAGAATCCCGAATGATGTGTTTACTAATATTATAACGAGAGCCTAAATCATATAATGTTGACATATATGCGAGGTGTGATCATAACATTTAAATAGAATTATATGTTAATGTTGGTTTAGTTAAATGGTAAGAATGGAATATCTACATTTTTTTTTATTTTTACAGTTATGCATGTTACAAGTGGTATCAGAGCAGTGTTCATACATTGGGACCCAATGGGTCACCGAATTTGATAAACTATTCTTGTGTGTATAAATGATGCACAGAAAAAAGATAAGATAAAGAAATAAAAATGAGGATGGGATCAAAATAGAAAACACTTCAGAACCCAGGGGAATCTACACCCTATTCCCAACAGGAAATGAATCCAGATGTCTTGATTCAACTAAGTGTGGACCAGCACCAGCAAACTACTAGACTACCAGAACAACAACAACACCAAACTAGTATTCTGCTAAGCACTGTGCAGAATTTATAGGAAGAAATGGTCTGAGTTAGGAGTGACAATTAGCATTTGATGCAAGAAAAAGAAAGGATACTCAAAATAATTTCTGATAAACAAAATCAAGGACTGTTACAACCCAGTCCTGATAGAGATATGTAAGAAGACAATGAAAGAAAAGCTAAGGATCGAACCAATAACTAAGTCGAATGAAGCCATTCATAATGGAGTAAGAAGAATAGAAATTATAATAAGGTTGAGTCTGGTAATGTGTCAGAACAACGAGAAATTAAGAAACAAAAAGTTGAACTACAAGGTGAGTTTCAAAATATAAAACCACCTACATTTGATGGAGAAGAGGAGGAGGTGGTTTAATATTTGTTGATTAATATGAACAAATAATTTCAATTTTATGAGTACAGTAGAAATCCTAAATCCAGGTTGGTCATCTATAAGTTGAGAGAAAAGTCCACCCTATGGAGGGAGGAAGTCAAGAATATCAGCAGCATTGAAGATCAGGATGTGACATGGGATACATTTCAGGAATACTTCAAGGAAAATTATCTAAAAAAACGTTTCTATGAGAAAAATCCAAGAGAATTCCATGATTTGAGGTTGGGTCGAATGACGATTTGAAGTTGGGTAAATGACAATGGATGAGTACATAACCAAGTTCACTTCCCTATTAAGATACCTCGCTTATTTAAGGGATGAAATGGCTAATGTTCAGATATTTTTGAGTATTTTTCCAATCCACATGAAATAAAAAAATAGAGTTTTCCAATCCAAGGACCGTGGATGAGGCAATTCTAAAAGTAAGAATGTGTTACCAACATTCAAAGGAAAAAGGAGAAATGGGAAAAAACTAGAAGCCAAGAAAAGGGCAGAAAACCACTTCAAATTTAAAAAATACTAGGACTAATAACTTAAATAATTCTACAAGAAGTTCAGTGAGAAAATATTTCGGGAGAAACCATCAAAGAACCTATTGGCTTGGGGAAGAGAAGCCCATAGAGGCTTCCAACAAACCTGAACAAGGACAAAACCAGAAACAACCTCTAAAGTGGTGCAGGTGTGGTGAGGTTCACTACTATAAGAACTGCCCACACCAGCGAAGAAATGATATAGTATCCATTCTGCAAGAAGCCTCTATAGTGGGTGATGTAGCTTGGAACATACCTAGAATTAATGCAGCCTTGGAGGATCGACATGTGGATTATCAACCAACGATGATAGAGTTGGAAGGTAAATTAATTTTGCAACATATTTCTATTTTGGTTGACCCAAGTGCTAGTTTAAGTTATGTAAACCCTAGAATAGTAGAAATTTGTAAGTTAAAAAGTCATAAATTAAAAAATCCTTGGTTGGTACAACTAGCCACTGGGGCAAAAAGAAAATTTTGTGCCAAAATTCCAAGTTATACATTGGAAATTTGAAATCAACAACTAAATGTGGATCTGAATAACTGTCAGTTGGATCCTATGATGTATTGTTGGGCATGGATTGGTTAGAGAGACACTGGACACTATTATATTGTAAAGATAAGATCATATGCTCCAAAATTCAAGATGGAATGCACTAAGAATTATAGGGAATCAAGAAACCCTTTCAGTTGTGTCACATCATAGCCTCTCAGATGAGTAAGTGTATTAGAGAGGGATGTAAAATTTACACCATTCAGGTGGGTTTTGGTAATTCTAAGGAAAAGACCCCTATGTTAAAAGCATACCAGTGGTACAAGACTTCATGGACGTGTTTCCAAAAGATTTCATGGACGTCTTTACATATTTACAAAGAAAGGCGAAAATATTTAAATGCACTGCTGAATGTGAGAATAGTTTCAAGAAGTTGAAACATTGGATTACCTCTACCCCGGTGTTGATGGTAGCTGATCCAAATAAGGAATTTGCGGATTGTACCGATGCTTGTAAGGAAGGTGTTGGAGAAATTTTATCTCAAGAAGGAAGAGTGGTTGCCTATGAATCAAGAAAACTAAAGGAGCATGAGCAACGATATTCAGCTTGTGATTTAGAGCAAAAAGTGGTAGTGCATGCACTCCGGGTATGGAGGCACTACTTATTAGGAAAATTATTTGTGTTAAAGACCGATCACAGTATTCTAACCAGCTACTTTAAGCAAGCTGATATAAATGTCTGCCAGGCAAGGTGGAACGATTTCTTAAGAAAATTTGATTGTGATATACAACATGTGAAAGGCAAAGAAAATCGTGTGGCAGATTCCTTAAAAAGAAATTTGCATTGTGTTTATGAACTATGCGATAATCAAACTGAGTGTAAATTTTTAAACCAGTTAAAATATGAAGCCAAGAAGGATCCTGAATATCGATTTTTATGGCAACAAGTGAAGGAAGCCAGAATACAAGAAAAACATTATGACTATGAGATTAACAAACATCAATTTTTAACCTTCAAAGGAAAGTTATATATCCCAAACTGAAAGAGTTTAAAGGAGATGATCATGGATGAGTATCACCGCAATAATTACTCAGGATACCCACGATACCAGAAAATGTTGACAACAATTAGAAAAGTATATTTATGGGATGGTATGTGAAGAAATATTACGGAGTACTTAAAAAAATGTCTTGAGTGTCAACAGGTCAAGGTGGAGCACCAACACCCAGCTGGCTTGTTGCAGCCTATACCAGTGCCAAAATGGAAGTGGGAATTTATATCCCTATATTTCATTATTGTTTTACCATCAAAAAGGCACAATGACTCCACTATGGTTGTGGTTGATAAACTGAGTAAAGTATCGCATTTCATACCCGTACAGTCTACTTACAAAACCATGCAAATAAAATACATCTTCATGAGATAAATGTCTAGACTGCATAGCATTCCAAAGACTGTTATATCAGATAGAGATGTGAAGTTTACTTCAGCATTGTAGAAGGCCCTATTTATAGGTTTGGGAACCCAAATAAATTTCAGCGCCACTTATCTCCCCAGACGGATGGATAGACTGAGGGGGTAAACCAAATCTTGGAAGATATGTTGCGCATGTACATGATGCAGGAACCAAGAAAATGGGAAGAGTATCTACACTTGGTAGAATTTGCATACGATAATTGTTACCAATAGTATCTTAAGATGAACCCCTTTGAGGCTTTGTATGGGTGATAGTGTCATGCTCCCATCAATTCGAGTAGCCCTGAAACCAAGTTGATGCATGGACTAAAATATTTTCCAATATGAAATAAAAGGTAAGAAATATCAGACAAAATTTGAATCAACTCAAGATCGATGGAAGATATATGCAGATAAAAAGAGAACCTACAGAGAGTTTTAAGTGGGAAATCACGTGTATGTAAGGATTAAGCCTAAGAAAAGCACACTAAGGTGGACCCCCTATGCCAAATTTGCCTCGAGGTTCTGTGGACCTTTCCAGATATTGGAAAGAGTGGGACTCGTGGCTTATCAGGTGGCTTTCCCAGCCATATTTGGGTGTACAATGTGTTTCATGTAGGGTAATTGTAAAGATCATATCTTAAAATACTAATATTTATGAGATTTTTAATTCATGGTATTGTTGAATGTAGGTCAATTGGAAGGTGAATTTCTGGTCGAACCTCAACGTATACTCGATTGGAGTGAAATTATGCTCCAGAGGCAAGCCATCACCCAGGTTAAAGTACAGTGGAAGAACTTCAGATCGGATGAGGCTACCTGGGAAGATGAAGGATTCGTTCATGAGGGTTCTGCATAATTATTTTCTAAGCTAAAATGAAACACCGAGGACAGTGTTTAATTCCAGAGGGGGAAGTTGTGGCAGCTGGCTTAATTTCTAACTAGTTGTTAGGTTATTTATTTTTAAAAGAGACTAAAACATTTATTTATTTTTAGAAAAGGGTTATTTGATGAACATAAATTAATTATGCTTGATAAAATTTAATTATGGAATAGTGGTTCCATAAAAAGTTAAAAGACTGATGAAAAACATATTTGAAGAACTTAGAGTGGTTGAACAGAAAAATTTTACGAGAGTTACCTTTGGTGTAGTGATAAAAGTACATCCTAGTGAGGAAAAGCGGTTTTTTTCTGTGACTAAGGGGAGCGAGGAAGAGAGTGATGATTCCTGAGATGGTGGCGACCAGTGGAAACACTTAGCGTTCCTGAATCTAGAAAAGAGAAGAGTACAAGACTTGGGGTCCCGAGGTCTCTTCTAGAATTTATGTTCTCCTACCCATCTCAGGTGTGGAGCACGGGGGGAGAATAGTACGTCATCGCCTCTCTCATGGTAGGGAGGACCACATCAGCATATTTTGAGACCAAATAAGTAAAGGAACTACGGAGGTAGACAAAACCTAGTTATGCTATTTGGATAGAATTATTTTTAGATGGAAAATGTTCTTAGAATTATGCAGTGTATAATTTTACAAAAACAAGTATTGAATATATAAATGATTGTTAATTTATTTTCCTGAATAATAGAGAAAGTTACAGTAGAACTGTTAATACTGTTGACTTTTTGAACATTAAATTTCCTGATGTTGTTGAATATTTAAGAAAGAGAAATATTTACTTCCTTAAATGTAATAAAACAGAAAAGAAACTACACTATAAACTAGTACCATAGAAACTATAAGTCTGGGTCCATGGTCGAGACCCTGGACCCAAACAGGTCATTGATCTCTGTATTATATGATATATGCGAACAAGTTTCATGCTAGAAAACAACTCAGTGAATGGATGGTCTTGACACCCTGGATTAAAATAGATAAAATCACCAAACTAAATAAGAGGGTTGAAGCCCCAATCGTGGCAAACTACACCATGTGAAATAACTAAGAAAATTTATGAAGCAGAATCCACAGAACGAAGAATAAGGGTGTAATGTCTACATTAGCGAAGCCTGCGTTTTATATATATTTTTTCCACTACTAGAATTGCAGGAATAGCCTATTACAGGTAAGATAAATCAAGAGGTTATGAATTACAGTACAAAATAAAGAATAAGCACAGAATAAGGAAAAAAATCATTTTAACGCTAAGACATAGAAATTGAAATTACAGTCAATAGTAAATTGTCCAGAAGTAAACCGTCTTCAAGAAGGGACTGTAATACATCATTAAAACAAAATTCTAGTAGTGCATATTAGCCAAATATTGCAAGATTGTATACAGAAGCAAAAATCTGTTCTCATTAAAGGTTAATATCCTTAGCTGGGTCGAGGGTTTGACCCCAGTAGAGGAAAATAAAATGTAAATATCCGAGACCAATGCATGCCTATCATCCAACAAGGCTAGGACATCAACAATATGATTGTTTACAGTAAATGTGCGATATGCATGATAAACAACCCTTTGGTGTGAACCCTTAACAAAATAACCAGAGTAGCAGTATAGACAACTTAAAACTCCTTTACAAGAAAAACCCATATTTGCAAGGGCTGAGAAGATAAATGAGCCAAGACTCTGTTCCAGAGAGTTAAGGATTCAATTCAATAATAGTCATGTTCCTATGAAAAATAGTATTAAGGTCACCGTGGTCGACGCAGTCTACAAAGCAAGCAAGGCGGAATAAAGCAGTAATAGAACCACACCAGGAGGAAGAGGAATCTATATTTGTTCCATAAGATAAGAACCAACGTGAGTATGATAGAAATATGCATTGTAGGATATAAAGCGAATATACAAAAGCTTGTGCATGTCAAAACCACATTACTTGGCATACAACTCTGAAAATTGATGGAAGCCCTGCACCGAATATTCATTTGAGAACAAGTTAATATCATAACTCAACTACCCTGTGACAAAAGCAAGAACAAGAAGGAATGCGCTGTAACGCTTGGAAAGAAAGACACCTCTCAAGGAAAGAGGGCGAAACCAGAGCGTTGGAGGAGGCGTTGCTCGGAAGGAAGCATCCAATACCATAGAAATTCATTACCTAAAACCACCCAGTACTCCCTATAACCTGAATGCATGGTAGGTGGATTATTTCTATTTCCACATCCCTACAATAAAAATATTACAATGAGGAAGCTATCAGGGAAGCAAGCTAATGAATCATATTGTCAAAGAAGGGCCAGACCTAAGCGAGTCAAGTGACAGAGTTTACCTATGTGGGATGCGCCATGGGAAGCAACGGTGGCATTGGTAGGGTGGCGGAAGGGTCTACGAACAAGACACAATGGAGTTGCAGAGGCAGTGTCGACAGAGAACCACTGCGTAAATGAAAATTAGTTAGGGTTTCCTCGAGGTCAATACCCTAAATTTTTAATGGAGGAGGCTCCATCGTCGATTCCTAAACCCAAAATCCAATAGTGTGAGGATAGGCTGGTGGCATCCAAGCAGTACAGCTCATGGTGGTACAAAATTAAACCATTAGATAATCCTTAAATAAAATCACCGTGCGATCAATAACAGAATTAGAATCATGTATAAGGTTTTGGCTATGTGTATATCTAAAACATCCTTCGAGAATTTAATTATAAGTGATGTGATTTGGATTACCACTATAAACCACCAGCCAGACATAAATACAATTAGTATTGTAAAGTGTTTATGCAACAGAGTTAAACATTGACATGCTCCGGCAGGACAAGCCACATGAAATTCTCACTATACATAAATATTTATATTGAGAATCGCGAATGACATGTTACATTAATAATTATAATGATAATCTCGAATGATACATTTATTAATATTATAACGAGAGCCTAAATGATATAGTGTTGACATGTATGCGGGGCATGATCATAAAATTTAAATAGAATGATAGGTTAATGTTGGTTTAGTTAAATGGTAAGAATGGCATATGTGAATTTTATTTTTATTTTTACTGCTATGCATGTTACAAAAATTATTTTAATATTTATTGTAGAGGTATGGTAAATAAATCATTTTTTTTTTATATATTTACTCCTTAAATATTTTTATATTTACTAAACTAAAAAATAACGTTTACTTTAGGTGAAGTCTATGGGACAAATACCATGGACCAATTTACTATTAATACCATTGGCTAAATAGTATGGGCCAAATACCATATTTATAAAAGAGGTATGGTAAATAAATATAAATATAAATAAACTATAGGCGTGGTAAAAATTAAAAAATCTTTTTATATTTACTCCATATTCCTCTTTATATTTAGAAACACATAGAAAATATGTTCTATGTAGGTGAAGCCGAAGGGCCAAATATCCTAATATTAATACTAATATTTTTTTTTATTTTTTTTTGTAAGTCAGTATCAATATATTATATCATGAACAGAGATTAAAAAAGAGTACAAAGGCCTGAATGCATCAGCCATATAGCGCCACAGGCCTGCTCCTTATCGAGCTGACTGTTAGACTGAGGAGACATGGACTATGAAAATCCAGGCTACGTAAGAGCGCAACGACCAAAACCAAAACACAAACACAGGTCTACCACACAGGGTTACCCGAGAGACTAGAGAAATTCATCAAAAGCCCTAACGACCGGAGGAACCCTGTTACATACCAAATTCAACCAGTAACATATATAGACATAGAAAAACAACTATAGATAGGTACAGACCGAACAGAAAACTCAAGAGAGCGCATACACATTACTAAGTGGGAGTCGAAGCTCCAGAATGACTGACCATTCTAGGATTTGCTGCCTCATCACCTTTCGATTGAGTTCTGGCTTGAAACGCCAGATGATAGTGGTTTGTGAGTCATCCGTTGGAACTTCAATGGACACGCTGAGGACATGGCGGAGATATATGTCAAAACGTCGAACGAAACTGTCCAGAGCTTTGTCGTGCTTGCAGAGCTCCTCTGTGAGTGAATTAAAGGAAACTTCCATCTTGTCCAGCTGCGCGGTATTCCTGGCCGATGCCATGGAAGTAGCTGCAAAGGTTTCTTTGACCGCGATGCCCTGCATGGCAATTGCCTTTGCTAGCATAGTTTTCATTTGCCATGCCACCACTTGGGTCTGCAGGAATTGCGTATGGTGAGTGGAAGCTGTCCCGAGGTCGACTAACCAGTCGACCTCTTCACTGATAGCATTGTCGTCAGTCCAAGCCTGGGATAGTTCCACCTCTTCTTCCAGCAATTCAATCGTTTGCTTCCCCCGCTTTGAAACCGAGGCTTCGTAACTATCTTTGGCCCGTTTGAGGGCCTACGAAGCTTTAATGTTGCGGAGGTTGATATCAGCCATGGATTCCAGGCAAAAGAGAACTGAGAGATGACTAAGAGGAGTAGATTATAACCTAGGTTTAGAGGCAGGATAGCGCACCGAAAAGAGAGAAATGATAGGAATAAGTGAGAATGTAGGACCCAAGAGCCGCATAAATAGAATGTTGGGAGGGGGAGTGATAAATGAAGCAGGATAGCCAATCAAAGTGATGATGCAAGGCAGATCGCCACCTGATCCGCCCACTAAAGCTGGGGTCCTTAACGAAGATTTCCATCCCCGAAGCAGACCGATCACACGCTTAAGATCTCCTCTTAAACCACTGTAAGGAACAGATCCTTTACAGTTTTCCTTTATCATAATGGACTGCCGAACCCAAGAATAGTTCGGTACATTTACCACACTATGCCATCTGATATAATTTATCATGAGACGAGTATTCATGATCTGCTGATGATGGATAGGCTGTCGTCCGTCTCCACGGTAGTACCGACAGTTAAGTCATGCCTCAAAATGCTACAGCACTGATCCCTAAGCTCTGCATGCGGTAGATCCATCTAACAGGTGTCTAGGGCGTCAGTTGGGTTATTGACCGCAAAGTTTGTGAGGTGGTCTACGAGAGAGTTTTCTTTTCTTCGCACTACTTGAAGGATGATGCCACCGAGGGAGGCAAGGTGTTGTGCTATAAGCTCTGTTACCGTGGCTAGACGCTAGTGTTTTATCACCTTACCGGGCTTAGTTCCATGCTGAATTTTCTTAATGGTTGTTATGGCGAGCTGGGAATCGCCTTCTACAATGGTCAGCTCTCTGCCGAGTCAGATTAAAAGCCTTAGGCCTTGTTCTAGAGCTGTGAATTCCACATCGTTGTTCGTAGTTTCTCCTAGATTTCTGCAAAGGATATGCATAATTTCTCCCTTTTCACTACGCAGGACGTCTCCCATCCCAGCCGGGCCTGGGTTGCCTTTTGAGGCCCTGTCGAAATTGAATTTGAAATATCCTGGAGGAGGACAATGCCATATTGCAGGAGAGGGTGCAGGCCAACGGGCGTGCTCCTGTATATAACGCTCTGCCATCTCAGAGAGATCGAAAATAGCCAGAATTCTGAGGTCATTAGGAGACAGTGACTCGACTTTTTCTTCTTTACACCAGGTGAGAGTGGTCTCTGTTAGGCCATGCATAATAATAGTTTTTATTTTGTCGATCTGTCTGAAGCTACATTTGTTAAAAATGTGTTTGTTTCTTTCCTTCCATACTGTCCAGATTAAGAAGCCCGGATTGAGCCTCCAAATATTATTTACCATATTGCTATTGGAGTAGTTTGAGCGCCAGTGGGTGATTGTATCGTGAATGGAATTTTTGTTTCTGTCCATTTGGTGGAATATGCTTTGTATCCAGTCCCAAAGGTGGCTAGTCCATACACAGTCATTGAGAAAATGATTCATAGTCTCCTCCTACTATTCACACAAGGGGCATCGAGAGGGTCCTTTGAACCCTTTCTTTAAAATATTTTCCGATGTCAAGATTTTTTCATTCTGAAGCAACCATAAAAAGTTCTTGATTTTGGGCCAAAGGTTTCTTTCCCATACATTATCATGCCAGGCCACCTTATCATCAACATTCCTGTTATCCACATAGGAGCGGGCTTCTTTGAGGTTAAATGATCCTCCGGTAAGCTTACCCCAGCGTAGGATGTCCGGCCCATGCACAGCCCTGATTAGTCTCTTCCTGAGGATAGTATTGAGGGTATTGAGGAGATTCCTCAGTGTTCATCCGGAGGCTGGGGAGAGAGAGTCCAAGTTCTCCACTGTTGTTGGTCTTCATTACAAGCCCATTAATGATGCAATTTTAGTTTTCCATTGTCCTAAAACCGTTGCTGTAGCGGTTGTAGGTCAGGATTTTCGATTTTCGGGAGTTGGGGCCAGGCATCCTCCCGGAAAAGAGCATGGTGCCCATTTCTTAGCTCCCAAAAACAGTGGTCTTGTATGATGTTCCGGTTGGCCCGGGCAAGGTTACATATGGGAGAGCCTGCAGGGGTGTCAGTTATTCTTACTAGCTCCTCAAACTGCCATTGCGCCGCATATTTGGCTTTCCAGAGGCGTGCCCACGGGGTTTGTGGCTCCGAGAGCCACCTCCACCAGAGTCTAGCCCCACAAACCCTATTGGTAGAGCTTGGATCCTGTAATCCTAGCCCGCCATAGCTTTTAGGCTTGCAAAGTTTGTTCCATGCTGCCAGTGCCCACTTTGGCTTCCCTGAGTTGCCAGACCAAAGAAAATTTCGTTGGATGTTCCTAATTTTCTGAAGCACTCCTTTAGGAGCAGGAAGGATCGAGAGCATATAGTGAGGTATATCCTGGAGAATGGCCTTCATCATGACCAGACAACCAGCCAGGTTGAGGACCCGGTTGGTCCAATGAATGCACCTGTCTGCCAGCTTTGAGAGAAGCTTCTCCCAGTGACACTTCTGCCATGGTTTGTCTGTAAGGGGAATGCCCAGGTACTTGGATGGGAGATTAATTCTCTTGAAACCCAGGATGCCAGTAAAATGCCTCTGAATAGCTGAATGCGTATTGAAAAAGAAAACAAATGATTTATCGAAGTTGAAGTCCATACCGGAGGCGTGACTAAACAAGTTTAGAAGATGCTTGAAACCTCTAGCTTCATTTACGATCGAGACTCCATGTAACATAGTGTCATCCACGAACTATTGATGGGTAGTGGCTGGAAAAATGCTTATGGGTTGGAGGCCTTTTATCACATTCCTATCCTTAGATGACTTGATGAGGTGGCTAAGGCCCTCCATCAAAATGACAAAGAGGAAGGGCAAAATGGGGTCCCCCTGCCTGATGCCTCTTGAGGGGTAAAAAGGTTGAGAGGGGGCTCCATTGATCAAAATGGAGTGACTGGGAGATTTAATCAGAGCTAAAGTCTAGGCGATCCACTTATTACCAAAGCCAAACGCTTTGAGAATGACTTCCATATATTCCCAGCTAACCTTATCATACGCCTTGGAGAGATCCAATTGCATTATCATGCCAGCTTTTCTGTGAGTTTGCAGTGTGTGGATCATCTCATGAGCCAGCAGCACATTGTCCATAATTTTTCTCCCTTACACATATCCTAACTGTTCCTCGGAAATAATCTGAGGGAGAATAGGCTTCAGGCGATTTGCCATGACTTTTGATATGATCTTGTACAGTACATTACATAGCGCTATAGGCCTGAATTTGGCAGGGGTATAGGCATCAAATTCCTTGGGAATTAGTGCTATGAACGTGGAGTTTAGGGATTTCATAATTGAAGATGAGGTTCTGGAATCCTCCACTACCTCCCAGATATCTTCCTTAACCACATCCCAACAGGCTTTGAAAAAATCCACTGTAAAACCATCCGACCCTGGGGCTTTCCCATTGGCCATCTCTTTGACTGCCTCCTCCACCTCCTGGAGGGAGATCGGTCTTTCCAGGGCTCTGTTCTGTTCCTCAGTAATGAGGCTGGGAATGGATGAGACTACTTCCTTAATGGCTTCCTGTCGATCCACATTAGGTTCAGTGGCTATGAGCTTGAAATGATTTATGAGTTGGAAAGTGATGTCATGATGCGATTGGAAGACAGTCCCTTGCTCATCTTGGATCTTGGTAATTCTGTTATTGCACCTGTAGTCCATAGCAGATCTATGGAAGAATTTTGTGTTCCTTTCTCCCTCCTTAAGCCACTGAATTCGTGACTTTTTCCACCACAGAATTTCTTCCTGCTTGCATCTTTCATTCCATCTCTGCATGAGTTCCCGCTCTGTGTTGATAAACTCCTGCGATATGCTCCCTTGAATCCAAGTGTTATGGATTTCTTCCAGCTATTGCTCCAGGCGTTTCTTGTCTGTAAAAATGTTGCCAAAGACTTCTCGATTCCAAGCCTTCAATTTGGTCTTGATAAATCTAAGCCTTGCTTGTAGCTTGAAAATTTTTGTTCCTTCCACAGGCAGTGGTTCTTTCCACCATGTTTTAATATTGCTGGAGAAATCCTTGTAAGAAAGCCAAAATTTTTCAAAACGGAAAGGCCTGTTTCTAGGAGTACCCAAAATCGAGGCCTGGAGCATTATAGGCCAGTGGTCCGAGCCTCCAGAGGGGAGGATATCCGAATTTATAATGTTTCCTTCCAAGAGGATGCTTTCGGAGACCAGAAAGCGGTCCAACCTGGAGGCAATGAGCCTGTCTCCTCCTCTTCTATTGGTCCAGGTGAAAGTGCCAGTACGGGGTTGTATGTCCACCAAGTTGAAATCGTGAATGAAGGAGCTAAAGGCTATGGCATCATTGCCCAGTGCACATGTGCCTCCCTTCTTTTCATTGAGAGAGGTTATCATGTTGAAGTCACCTCCATAAATGGCACTAGAGTTGAAGTGTCTCTGATGTAACTTGGTTAGATTGCTGAGTAGCAACATTTTTTCCTCTTGTCTTTGAGGGCCGTAAACATTGGTGAACAGAAAGGTTCCTTTCTCCCCTATGACCTGCATTTCTAGGGCTAGAAAGGTTTTGGTGGCTTCTGCATTAAGGAGATGAAGAAATTTCGGGGTCCAGAAAGTAGCAAGACCCCCGCTCATGCCATTTCCTTCTACGGCTAGGTATTCCAGATGTCTGCCTAGACGTTTACCCAACTCATCCAATTTCTGATTCGTGAATTTGGTCTCCTGGAGGAAAATCAAGCCCGGTTTTTCTTGCATAATTTTCTTTTTCAGGAGCCTTTGTTTCCTAAGTCTGCCCAGTCCTCTTACATTCCAAGAGAGAACTTTCATTGCTAACGAGTTCTTAAGATGAGAAGGAGAAAGCCTCAAGGGCTTTCATCTTTCCCAAATTGATCAACATCTGACCCAATTCATGGAGAGCATCATTATTGGATCTTCTTCCTCGTTTCCTCCTGTGCTTGAGACTGGCTTATGTTTGGTGGAGAGTTTGTGATTTTACGCCTAAGCATTTGGTTGCTTCTCTACCTCGTTTCATCCTCTTCAGTGCTGCATCCTGTCTCGTTAGGAATAGGTAGTTTACTCTATTGATCTCTTCCTCTGGTATTTTGTCTATTCCTTTCTGTTTCCATTACTCCACTATAGAATTTAGATCCAATCCTTCTTTCTCCAGAATCTCCCCTAATTCCAGGTCTTCCATGCCCAATTCACTGAGGACCATGTCCTCATCCTTTTCCTCGGCTTTGTCTTCCGATGTGGCTGGGAGCGGATCGAAGGGCTTGAAGGGTTCCCTTGATTGGTTGCTTTGTTCTTCCGTTCTGATGGCCTGTTGCTTTGCTGCTAGGGTTTTTTCTATCTTTTCGGAAGGAGAGTCTCCTCCTAATATTTCAAAGGTGTTCACTGTTTTGGTGAGCGGATCGTTCGATTTAGGTGCAGTCTTGCGACTGGCCCGATGTCTACCAGTGGGTCGGACAAATCCATCCGAAGCCGGGGTAGATTTCTCTTTGGGATTCTCAGCTAGTTTGTTTAACGGGCATTCGCGGATTAAATGCCCATGTTCGTGACATTTCCTGCACCTGAAGGGTATCTTCTCATAATCGATGGTCTGAAAATAGGCTTCGTCTCTGTATTCCAACCATAGACCCTCATGTACAAACCCAGATACATCCATTTCAACACAGATGCAGGCATAGGAAGTGTACATTTTTTAAAGAGTGGCTTCAGAAGCACGAACAAAAGTTCCCAGGGTGTTTCCAATCTGTTCCAGCGCTGCTGGTCTCCAATAATCTATTGGTAAAGAGAACAGTCGGATCCAAACCGGTACTTGGGTGAATGTTTCTTATTCAGGCACGAAGTTGGGTTTCCAGGGTTTCATGTAGAGGCCTACTGAGGCATAAAAGTACGGGCCTCCCTCGAAGATCCGATCCTTATCTTCCAGATTCGCGAAAACTACTGAAAAGATACCCTTGGCGCCCAATGCAACTGCACATCTCCTTTCGGTTTCTAGACCCGCTTGATCCATTGACAGAGGGATTTTTCCTTGGGCAAGAAACCCATGAACTTGCAGATCACTGCGTGAAGAGACATGTGGTCCGTGTAAGCTTGTAGATCTGGGTCGTTAATGATGACCCTAAGGCTTTCGTTAGCCTTCGGCTTGCATCTGCCTTGGTATTTTGGTTGGTTTCCGCTGTCTCCGGATTCCTTTGCAGTTGATCTATTTAGATCAGGGTTGATATTCGTAGTTTTGTTCAGATCTATTCCTCCTCTTTTCGGATCAGCTTCCTGCGAGGGAAGATCAGGGGTTGTATCTAGATTTCTTGTGGTATCATCTGTTGTATTGACTGTGTGTTTGCTTGGGTTTGAGTTATCGCCCTTTGTGCGATTCCTGGCGGTTGAGGATCCAGTGATTTTCAGACCCTCCATTTGCTTCTTTCCCTTGTCTATAGTAACTTTCTTGAAGGTGGGGGCTTCGGGGGCCCCCGATCATCCTGTCTTCTGAGCCAGCGTGACGCCCCTTTGCCATAGATCTTGGAGAAGATCTGGAATTCTCGCCAGAATTCTAACCGGAGAGAAAAACCTTCTGCTAACCCTAGCTTCAGATCTGTCGTAGCTTCAGTCTCGTCGAAAGTCCCACATTTGATACGAGACTTACACCATCACCAAGGCTATATACTAATATTATTCTTAATTATAATATTCATATTAATATATTATAATATTAATATTATGAAATTTAATAAATTTGGATCCCCAAGGTTTATATTTGATTACACTACATGCATTACTATCTAAAACGTAAATCTAAAATCCTTTTTCGAAAATATTATTTCACTCTTAGCACTGTCATAGAGATGCTTGATCACAAATATAATTTGACACTTTATTTGTGTTAAATTTATATATTTACCAAGAGAAGTGATTTTTCATTAGGGTTCACATTAGATTAATTAGATTCAATTTTAAAGATTAAATTTTAAACATTACTCTTACATTTACATTTACATTTGCGTTTAGATAGTCAATGCATGTAGTGTCCTCAAATAAAAACCACCTCGGGAATCCAAACTTATTAAATTTAATAATATTAATATTATAATATATTAATATTATAATTAATAATTATATTATTATTAATATTTTAATATTAATATTAGGGTATTTGGCCCTTAGGCTTCACTTAAGTAAAACATATTTTCTTAGTGTTCGTAAATATAAAGAGGACTATGGAGTAAATATAAAAACATGTTTTATTTTTTACCATACCCCTAGTTTATTTATATTTATATTTATTTACCATACCTGTGTTTTATTTATATTTATATTCATTTACCATACCTCTTTTATTTACTATGGTATTTGTCTCACAGGCTTGTATTTTTCTTAGATATTGATTTCTAATCATATTTGATATATTTTTATGTATTCACCATACCTCCGTATACCTCTTTTATATTTATTTATTTACTATACATATTTTATAAATATGATATTTGGCCCATATTATTTAGCCCATGATATTAGTAGTATTTTTTTCCATGGTATTTGGCCCATAGGCTTGACCTAAATAAAAATGAGGTTTTATTTTTTATTTACCAGACCTCTATTTTATTTATATTTTTATTTATTTACCATAACTCCTTTTTTAGAGTTCTTAAATATAATCCCTGACATTTCAAATGCTTACTTACATTACATTTCTCACACTACATCTACAAATGTATCCTATACTGGGCTATAGTGGGCCGCTAGAGGAAATTATATTAATACAATAACCTACAAAGAAAATACATGGCCCTTGAATGGAAGTGGTGCACAACTTTGTTATCTCACCTTTAAATGGGAGCTTATATGTGAGGTCACTTTTTATTATTAAATAATAATTCCTATTTTTGAAAGTGACTCATAAAAAATACAAGTCCTATGAATAGTGTTATTTTTTAGAGTGAGGTTCTATATTCTAAAGCTATTTTTATCACTCATTTCAATGCTACAATAATTTATTGATCTACTTTTGTGGTCATTATTTCGACATTAATAAAAATGGTTTATCTTATCTATCCTTCTAGAGTGTCTATTTTGATGAGTTGTTGTTTTTCATATTGCTTAGTTTAGGTTCTTTTCCAAATGCCATTGTCTTTTATTCAGCACAATTTATCTCTTCTTCCTAAATTTATTGTTGTCATTACTAAATTTTGTCATTAATTGAAGATTAGCTGAAAATCAGCTTCTTTTTCAACACAATTATTATGTAGCCGAGTACAAGATATATTTACTATTGTGGCCTCCCTCTCCTCTTAACTGGTGTGTAATGCGATATTTCCTAAAACATTTAGTTATATTTTGTGGCAACATTATTCCACAACACTATGAAATTTTGAGTGACATGAATATGCACTCAGATGTCCAAGAAAGATATGTATGATTTCTTACTCTAATTACTCTTTTTGTATGATTTTTTTTTAAAGCGTTTTCGAGAAAAATGAGATTTTTTTCCCATAGCCACTTCTTATTTTCACCAGAAAAACAATATGGGTACCCTTGTGGCACAAAGAAATTCTTTAATACCACTTTGACGGTCACAACATGCTATAGGATTTCATAGGTAAAAAACAAATTGAAATAGTACAATTGAAAATAAATAAATATGATATATTTGAAAAGTTAATAGGTAAAAAAACAAAGCCAAATAGTCTAATGGGAAAAAATAAATATAATATATGTGAAAGGTATGTAGCCAATATGTCACAACCATCACAAACCTCATTAAAATATATATATATATATATATATATATATATATATATATATATATATATCCTTCATGACTTTATCATATCGTAATTATTCAAACTTTGCCATGTAACCATGTAAAATATGCTTGCAAATGTAATATCAGAGATATATTAATCTAAAAATTTCAGCAATGTGTTAATTTTTGACATTACTATGGTTCTTATATATATATCATTCAATAGAAATATAAATATAAATATATATATATAATCAACATAAAACTTCAGAACAAGTTATCGAATCGCAATAGAAATATATATGTGTGTGTGTGTGTGTGTGTGTGTGTGTGTGTGTGTTAATCGACTCAAAACATTGGAAATAGTTTATCGAGCCATCTGGATTTAATACTACTCCACTACACTTGTCATATCATTTTTAATTGTAGACTTAGCTGTTAGTACTCGCATTTATGAACATTTATATAGTTACAGAAATCTCTGTGACACCTGTGCGGTGTTCATAACTTACGAAGATCACGAGGTTGCTACAGACCTTCTACGTCGTTGATTGAATGCTTTTGGATCGATGAAAACAGGCCGAGGCGGGAACTGGGCCATGGAAATCCTGACAAGCCCTATCTCCATGCATTTGGCTATTTTACTTGTCATTTTTACTTAGGAGCTGTGCTTGTTCACTGGGGCTTGCTCCACCATTATGTCGGATCTCCATTTCAAAGTTCAACTAGGTTTCCCATGGCAGTGCCGATCCCAATTCAGGAATTGCAAGAGGTTTTCCTCTTATAAACAGGTTGAATAATGAAGTTTTCCCATAATGCTCTGTTTTGCCCGGTCGCTACTTCAGCTATGTCTTCAAGTTACTTCTTTTGCCCCTGTATTATTTGTTTTCGATTGCCAAAACCTCTGTTTCCATTTTACTCATTTAACTGGCGTTTGTATATTAAAACGTTATGAATATTTGTCCCCTTTTTCTTCCCTGTGATACCAACTCACGAGGTATTAGCAACAAGTTTATTTGGTGCTCTCTTCAGGTAAACTGAATTGATAAACAGGGTTTATAATTTTCTTCCAGTTTAAAACTATGTAGCCATGATGTATTCTAATCATTTCGGTTCGATTGTTTTAGTAGGTAAGGCTTTTTAAGCCTCATAGCAATAGTTTTGTTATGCGGAAATATTTTTCGGTTCAATTTTCAACATGTCACATAAATCATTTAGGATTTTATCAGGTATGCACGAGGGTTTCAACTCCCTTGTCCATTCGGCCTGTAAGATGAAAAATGCACAAAAACCCTGTTGATTGGTCTCAAATGCCGAATAATATTTTTAGATATAAATGGTTCCCTACGGGAACATTGCTGTTATATTTTTCTGTTGGGATTATGCATAACTGTAACTTATTTTCTTTAAAAAAAAGGGGTTTGTTTTGTAATAATCTTCGTTTTGATACCACAGAGTGGAACTTCTGGGTTTATCTCCAATATTTTTTTTTAATGTCATAAGAGCGACATGATAGCTCTGTTTTCCTCCTTCTGTATTATATGTATAACTTCGTTATATAGAATCTACGTGTAGTTTCTTGAAGTTTTTTACGGTGTTGTCTAAATGTTTTCAAGGCCGAGTATGAATTTTCTTTCTCTGCTATTGGATATGGCTTATATTTTTGAAGCTATTTCATGCAATTATTTTCTTGGATAAACCCTAGCTTAACGCTAATTTGATCTTCATAATAAGATTATATAGAAATATTTACTTTATATGAGCTGGTATCATTTTCTCCTTTATTTCTCCAAGGTGTCCGGACCACCATTATTTTCGATGTCTGTGTATTTTCTAATGTATATATGTGAGGGACGACTAGGTTTAGGGATTGGGTTATTTACCCTAACCCTTCACCTGACAGTCTTCCACTATTAATGCTAGTTTCTACCATTACATAGTTAAAAATAATAGTCTTGCAGCTTTTGAGATATTTGTAAACAAGACTATTAATCCTTCTTACCCATTAGCAGAATTATTGGCATAGTGTAATCTATCTGTATAAAGATAAGGATTTGGAAAAGTAAATGTTTCTTTTTGCAGCAATGTATAATACTCTGATTTATTTTTGAGATAGTATTGATTCTTCTCGGTAAGTCAAAATTACTTTCAAAAGTACATATAAGCTAACATCTTTGCTTAGCTTCATTTTTCTATTTTTCTGATATTTAATTTTGTTCTCATGAAATATTGCTATGATTTTCTAGAAACTCCTGCATTATTTTATAACAATAATTTATTGGAAAGAAACATCACAGTAATTTTACTCTGTCTGTAATTTCATCTACTAACAAAGAAGGACAATATTTCTAGGGTATAAAATAATTGAAAAATATAGCATCTTATACACTATTGTTTCCATCATTCTGATAAATATTTCTAGCAAATAAGAATTTACATGTAACTATCAGGTTTAGTTCTACATGTATACGTATCTAAATGTAAATTAGCCAGCTGTGGTTCTCCCAACCATCAAGTAAGGCTATTAAGTCCTCCTTGCCCCCGTGCTCCAAGACTGATTGGTTCGGGTTAACAGTGAAAAATAAATCTTCTGTTGTGACCTCACGACACCCAGTCTAGTCAGAACTAGAAGTCTCAAGAAATTTCTGAGTGTAATCCCACTGGTGAATACTAGCTCAAGAATTTATCACTCTTTCCTTTTTCCATTCACAGAACCCCTACTCCTCTCTGGAATCAGTCCTTTATCCTAGAGGAATAGGTAATTGTTTCGAACTGTTCCCAACCTCTTTTCAGTTCTTGGAAACATTTACCATCAACTTTTTACTTTTCCTATGCAGTTATTTTTCATAATAGTTTTTTTTTATTAAAATAACATTAGATGTCTCATTATTTTTATTTAAGAACAACAATAAAATTACTTAACTAGTAATTTAGCTAGTTAGCAATAATGTAGTTGTCACAACTTCTCTCCTAGAAGTAACACCGTCCTTGGTGTTTAACTTTGACTCTGCAAAGAGTTCTACGTAAGCCTTCTGCATGAGACCTCCATCCTCCCAACTAGCTTCATCCAGGCTGAAGTCCTTCCATTGCACTTTCACCTGGGTGATAGCTTGCTTTCGGAGCATGATTTCCCTTTGGTCAAGTAAGCATTGCAGCTAGAAAAATAACTCTCCGTCTGGTTCTACCTGAAACAATAACAATTTTTAGGTCAATTTCTTACAAACAAAAATGCATTACAAGTTAGGATTTTATTACTGTCCTACCTCTATATGCTGCCAATGAATTACATGCTTCGAATCATGTACATAACGCTTCAACAGAGACACTTGAAATACATTGTGTACTCGGATATGGTTGGGCAATTCTAGCTGATAAGCTATAGGTCTTACCCTCCCCAAAATTTGAAAGGGTCCACAGAATCTGGGAGCCAATTTGGCATAAGAGGCCCACTACAAAGTACTCCTTTTTGGCTTAATCCTTACGTACACATGATCTCCTATTGTGAGCTCACGATAAGACCATTTTCTATCTTCATAGATCTTCTTTTGATCTTGTGTAGCCTTTAGATTTTGTCTTATTTTTCTCACCTCTACTTCCATTTCCACAAGAATTTCAAGTCCCAACATTAGTTTCATTTTAGGGATACTCCAATTTATGGGCGTGCGACACTACCTCCCATACAAGGCCTTGAAGGGACTCATTTTCAAAGATTCGTGATACCCATTGTTGTGAAAAAATTCAACAAGGTGTAGGTAATCTTCCCACTTAGTTGGCTACTGCATCACATACATGCGCAACATGTCCTCCATAACTTGGTTCACTTGCTTCATTTGACCATATGTCTGGGGGTGATAAGAAGTACTGAATTTTATCTGCATTCCCAAACCTAAAAACAAGGTTTTCCAAAAATCAGAAGTAAACTTCACATCTCAATCTGAAATGACAGTCTTTGAAATGCCATGCAATCTAAAAATTTCCTTCATGAAAATGTCAGCTATTTGTACAGTCTTGTAAGTAGACTGTACGGGTATAAAATGTGCAGATTTACTCAATATTTCCACCACAACCATTATAGAATCATTCTGTCTTTTTGTTCTTGGTAATCATGTGATAAAGTCTAAAGATATGACCTCCCACTTCCATTCGGGTATAGGTATGGGCTGCAACAATCCTGAAGGATTTTGATACTCTACCTTCACCTATTGACATTCCAAAGACTTACTTAGATATTTAGCAATGTTCTTTCACATACGAGGCAAGAAAAATACATTTTTAATCGCGGTCAACATCTTATAGTAACCCGGATGACCTGCGTAATTTCTGCGATGATATTCATTCATTATCTGCTCTTTCAGGTCCAAACAGTTAGGCACATATACCTTACCCTTAAAAGTTAACATTTGATCTTCATTTATCCCATACTCAGATGTGCCTCCATGATTTTTTCTTTCTTCCATTTGCTACCAAAAAAACTGGTACTCGGGATCCTTTTGTGATTCTCTCTTTACTTGCTCTGAAAATTTATTTTCTAGCTGATTGTAATATATCTCATATATAACATGTAACTTTCTACTTAATGCATCAGCTACTCGATTTTATTTTCCTTTGAAATGCTGAATATCCATGTCAAAATCACTCAGGAAGGCATTCCATCTTGTCTGTCTTGAGTTCAAATCTACTTGCTTGAAGTAACTTTTAAAGCTTCTATGATCTGTTTTTAATACAAAATTTTTTCCCAGCAAGTCATGTATCCATACTCAGAGCACATGAACTACTGTTGTCAATTCAAAATCATACGCAGAGTATATTTTCTCATGATCCTTCAACTTTCTGGATTCATAAGCTACCACTTTTCCTTCTTGAGACGGGACTGCCCCAACTCCTTCTTTACCTGCATTCGTACATACTTCGAATTCTTTGTTAGGGTCAACTACCCTTAACACAGGAGCTATAGTCAATAGTTGTTTGAGCCTTTCAAAACTCCTTTGGAATTCTATGTTCCACCTGAAAAATTTTCCTTTCCTCTGTAAAGAAGTAATATGAAAAGAAATTCTAGAAAAACCTTCAATAAACACTCGACAGTATCCAGCTAGCCCCATAAAGGATCTAATATCTTCCACATTCTGAGGTACTCTCCATTCCATAATTTTTTTGATATTTTCAGGATCAATAGAAATTCCCTCAGCAGAAATAACGTGTCCTAAATACTGGATTTCCGATTTAAAGAAATCACACTTACTAAACTTTTCATACAACCGATGCTTTCTTAGCAATTCTAACACAATCCTCAAATGTTCTTTATTCTCTTCCTGGTTCTTGGAATAGATGAATATATCATCTATGAAGATAAGCACAAATTTATCCAGAAAAGGATGGAAGACCCCATGCATTAACCTCATAAATGTTGCTGGTGTGTTGGTTAACCCAAAGGGTAACACTACAAACTCATAGTGACCATACCTTGTACGAAATTTGTCTTTCAAATGTCTTCTTCCTTTATTCAAATCTAGTGATAGCCCAATCTCAGATCTATCTTGAAAAACATAGTGGCCCCTTTCACTTGATCTAATAGGTCATCAATTCTTAGTAAAGGGTACTTATTCTTGATTGTTAATTTTTTGAACTTCCCATTATTGATGCACATCTGCATGGTCCCATATTTCTTTCTCACGAACAGAATGGGTGCTCCCCAAGGTGAAACACTTGGGAGAATATAACCTTTATCCAGCATTTCCTGCAACTGCATCTTCAGCTTTGTTTATTGCAGCACAATCATTCTATAAGGAGCCCTTGACACAGGAGAAGCTCCAGACATTAATTCTATAGTAAAATCAATGTCTCTTTTTGGTGGTCACCCATGAATATTTTCTGGAAAAACATCCAGAAATTCTTGCACTACTGGTATATTTTCCACCGTAAGATATTTATCCTTATAATCTTCATATCCCACCTGAATAACATATAGCTAGCACCCACTCCTTATACACTTATTCAACTGGGATGTTGTTATTGGGCGCAACTGAAATGGTTTATTGATTTCCTGTATTTCCTTCCGGGTTCCATCATGCATTCTGTAATAAATAACCTTATCCTTACAGTCTACTAGGGTCCAATGCTTTTCCAACTAGTCCATGCCCAAGAATAGATCATATGATCCTATAGGTAAAATATTCAAATCTACTTGCAACTACTGATTAGAAATTTCTAATATACAATTTTATAGGTTTGAACCATGCTGCAACTTGCCCCTACGGCTGTTGCTGTTTGTTGGAGGATTAATCCATCTTGTAGACAAGACCGATCTCCCTAGTACTAAAAGTATCTAGCAACAAACATCCAAATAAAATAATCTTTCTCTAATCATATATGATCTATGAAAATCTCTATTGAGGTGTTAAGGACTTACCATTTGTCCAGTGCTTGTTTGAAGTCGTTGTTGTCCCTCACGCGCTTGAAGGAGTTTTCCTCGTAAACCTACAATCACAAACAAGCAAAATGTTACATAGAACCTGTATATAAATCATCATAAACCATGCTTATCATAGTGATCAAGGAATCTATGAAATAAACCATTGATTGAAATCTTATTGAGAAAAATGAGTATATTTGTATTAATTTCAAAAGAAGAAAATCCTTACAACTTGAGCCTTAATGTTGCACAGGACTTTCCAGGGTCTGAAGCAGGAATCTCCTTTACTTTGATAAGCTCTGCACTCCTCCAATCAAGACGAATAAAGGTATGTAATCTTTCCTCACAAAAGTCTTAATTAACTGAGTCTGAATCTCAACAGCACTTAACTTCAAATATTCTAAAGCTTCAACTCCCTTTGAGGATACCCAATGCCTCTTTTTATAGTAGAATAGAGGAGGTTTTCTCTTCCAAATATGAAGGGATAGAATCCTCCTTCAAAGGGATAAGCTCCTCACATCAAGGGGTTAGCTCCATAAGGTAAGGGATACATGCACCTCATAAGAGAGGTTCTATCACCGCAAGATATTTTCTGGAATTTTCTAGAATTCACTTTTATTGAGATTTTTGGAAATTACTTGCACCTTTTTTATCTTACAGGGGTCCGCACTTTTAACACAGATGAAGTGCGTTCAGGTACGCAGGATATCTGAACATTGGGTGCAGGACCGCAGGAAAGATAGCGAGAAAGTGCGATACCAAAGTTTAGGAGACTTTAAGGAACTTTTCTCTGATTTTCAAGGCTTGAAATGAGGAACTGATATGTTAGACTTGAAAAGGGAGAAGTATGAGTAATAATTAGCTCATACACATAGCAAAATGTCAGGATGACAATTTTCAGTGTAACGATTTTATATAAAGTGCAAAGTCGGGAATAGATGATCTTTGATACTGTCATTTCATATATGAAGAGTGCGATACTTTATCATTTCAAGATCATCCTGTGGACACCGCGATCGGAGCACCATAAAAACATTCAATGAAAAATTATATATATTTCATAGTTGAGGTAGGAATTCCCATACTCATATCAAAACTAACTAAAGACTAATTCAAATTGTTCTGATACAGGAATGATTTTGAGTACATCACAGTATAGACATGTGTAGACACAGTATGGACGCAGCCATCTGTTTGTAAATAGTCTACTGTAAGATAACAAAATTCCTCGCAACCTGGATGGTAGAAACTAGATCCAGGGTCTTGATTTCCACATCTCGAACTAGTACGATTCTATCCATGTGAATAAATGTGTTGAAGTCGAACATGGTAGAAACCACTTGATTACCAGTCAATGATGCAAATTGTTAACAAGTGTGAGAGAAACCACCAGTAATGTCAATGGCTCTCAAAGTACTCGGTACAATCCATGAAATGTGAATGAATGAAGTGAAGTCGAACATGTAACGAATCATTAGATCGAAGTTCAATGATGCAACCTGTGGTCGAAGGCGAGAAACCTGCCATTGAGGCATGCATATTTCAAGGTACTGATGATTTCTGGATCAACTTCTTAGATAATGAGCTGTCGTCGATAGAAAGTGATATGTCATAGGCAAGCCCACAACACGAAATCATAGATTAAGTTTTGAAAATATATCGGCAAGGACTGACTCAGGGATGGTAAAAAATGGATTACAGATATTTTGCAGATGAATGGTTTATTTGAACTGTCCTCTTGAAAACATAATGACACTGCAGATGGCTTGGTAGCAGTTGACCTAGAGCGAATACCCAGAAACCGGATGAAGACTTTCAAATGAGGTTCGATTAACTGTTAGGCAAAGGATTTCCCAACCCAGGTGATTGAAAGTGTCGTGCTCAAGAGTGGTTAACTAGATTTTCGAAAAATCAAAATACCACAAACAAGTCATTTCTCTCTCTTTTCCCCCACCATTTCTGGCAAGTACCTCTTTATTTTTGACAAGCTTGAGGAGGATAACATTTGCTTGTTTATAAGCTCATCCTTCAAATGAGTCCAACTTAGTTTAATATTTCAACCCTAAGAAGGAGTGGTTCGTTCCTGTTGAAAATTGAACAGGGCCTTTACTGTTAAATTTTAACGAGTCCAATATAGGAGAAACTCGGTGTTTTCCAATTTTAGGGAGTCAGAAGAAAAAACTTAAGAAAAATCCATGGGTGTAATTTTTCGTAAATTTAGTCTCTCAAGCCCGAAAAAGGATAAAATAATGTGGGAGAGAACTCTATTGATCGTAATTAGTCAACGTATACCTTTTTCGTAAATAGTCCATTTCAGTCCGTAAAAGGGGTAAACTTATACTGAAGGGACGATCATTCATTTACTTTAACGAGTTCAAACAATCAAGTACTCTGCAATATTTTCATGTTTAGAGAGTCTAAAAAGGGCTTAAAAGAGAACTCCAACGTTTTTCTTTTTCATAAAATTTTGAAAGAGTCTGAAAAAGTGATAAAAGTATGCTCTTTGTTGAAAAATGGTCAATTCTCCTGATAAATCCAATTTCTGCACAAAAATTTGAAACATTACACATACCTATTTAAAATAAGTAAAAATGCTTTCAAAATACCCTTTTTAAAGTGAAAAATAAATAAATTAAAAATTCATCTATTCGAAAAAAATTATAAAAAGGAATTTTTCAACTTCATTTTTACCATTCAAGTTCAGAGTGAAAAGTAGAAGCTTTTGGGTAAAAAAGTTCCTGTGAAGATTCCGGAAGATCCTTCCAACGAAATCGAGAACCGTCAGTCCCAGGTAATCCATGACCTCTTAATCTTGCTTTTCATCCGTTTACAATTCTTTTTAGGCTTTAGTTTTCATTTTTTAAGGGAAAAATGTGTTTAAGAAATTACCCGCGGGGGTCTGCAGGCACAACACACATGACCTGCGGACCCCGACATTTTTCTATGTAGAAAAAGGTCATGGGTCCGCACTTTTAATATATAACGCGTGCGTTCCTACGCACTATATACGAAGAAAAAGTGCGGTCCCTGCGCAATTGATTTTCAAAATCAAATTTTTCATTTGCCGCCCAAAAATTTTCAAATTAGATTGTTATAACTTATCTTTTAATGCATTGTAGGATTAGCAAGATGTTGATTTGGAGAGAACGTGAGTATGAGGATGTGGATGACACCGCGATGCTCCATTTTCCCATAATGCAGGCTTTAAGAGCATGCGATTTGTATAAATTTTGGGCCATTCAGGGCATGAGGGCACAGGTAGACCTCCTGGCATGGCTGGTAAACAAGTGGAATGTGCAGGACTAGTGTTTCATTATTGGCGGCCACCAGCTAGAAATTGAGTTGGAGGATATTATTTTATGACTGGTTTATCCAAGAGGGGCGAACAACTTTCCTTGTTTGTGACTAGGCTAGGTGGCCAAACTGTTGCTAGTCTTCGACAAGAGTTCTGTAATGATGAAGCAGACCCCAAGGACAAACGGATTGATATAAAAACTATCATCCGTCCCGAGCTGAAAGTGATTGCGTTTACTACTACCAGACTGTGTGGGAGTGCCGCACTGCATGTGGCTACCGGTTCCCAGATGCGTATTTCTATAGAATGTTTTTCAGGCACCATTTTCAACTGGTGCGAAGCTGTGTTGGCCAACGTAAAAGGCCAACTGACTAGAGAAAAAAATGGAAAACTAAATAACTTTGGATATGGATCCATTGTGGTCACTTTTTCTCTAGAGAGGGTACCCATGATAGCTCCACAAATTATTCCTGTTGATGTTGGTCGACCCCAAGAACCTAGGATGGTTCATTGGGTTGCATTGATGGCCCGTCACGGTATTAAGGGCACTGAGATTGTTTGATTTCCTCCTTCATATTTCCGTTGGCTGGACCGCCAAATTTTTGTCATAGAGGAATTTCCGTATGCTGGGATAGACTTGCGCAGCGACCAGGAGATGACTCTCCCAGTAGGGGAACAGTGGGATGAATCAGGTAAAATCATTTTCAACGAATTCTAAATTCTAATTTTTTATTTTTTGATCGTCTTGTCAATTAATAACCAATTTTTTTTCATAAATGCAAATGTGGGTCCACGACGACCAAACCATCTCCAGCCTTATGACAAAAGACAACCAGTTGGAACCGCACCAGCCCCAGTAGGCCAATCAACATAAATTTTGTCTGATTTAGAGCATCAGCTAGAGAGTCTGACTCTAGATATTCCAGAGACGGACATAGATGAGATCCCACTCAGATTGCAGAGATACGTGATTGGTGTTCCAGGATCTTTTAGGAGGTTCCTGTGTAGGGTGGCTCAAGAAGTAGTTTCTTATCGTGATCACCATTAGTGATGGGATGATCGTGTTGTAGACTCATATTTTTGACCTTTTGTGTTTATCATTTTGCCGATCATAAGGTGTTTCCAACCTATGATCTAAGATTATGTATATTTTTCGAAACCATTCTATACTATGATATATCACTATTTACCGGTTATCTGTATACATGTTATGGATGTTGTTTGTTTTACTACTTCGATCATTGCGAATGTCGATTTATCATACTAGAAGAAACTGCGTCTACTAACGTATTTAAATGTCTTGGAATATGTTGATATTCAATGTAATCGAATTCATGTTCCAAGAGACGAATTCTTAAAAATAACCATAATAACATTGGATTTCTAATGGCATAAACTCGGTTTAATTGTAATACAACAAGTTTAGAATCCAACCTAACAATCAAACTCCGAATTCCAAATGATATGGATTCGGATAATAACCCAATCACTGCACTATACTCGACAATGTTATTCGTTGTTTGACCAAGGCTTACCCCATGCATGGATACTAACTCATCCAAGGCTGAATAGATAACCCAAGCTGCAGAAGAAATGTTCTGTGTACTACGACAAGCACCATCAGAAAAACCAATGTAGGTTTGAAGAGACGTCGACATCTGCAATATCAAGAGTAAAACTCAGATAAGCAGGAATAGTGATAAAAACACACTTCTAAACTAAGCACACTTTTATAATCTAAAACACACCAGCAGTAAAGAAATCTAATCTAATAAAAAAAATCTTCTTACCAAGTTAAGCATAGTATCGCTTTAGATAAAGTCCATTTCTGGGTTTCTCTAAAGGGACACCGTCAAAATCTATCATCTCATAGGCCCCTTTAGCTAGATTTCGCTTGACAATGAAAGGGCCATGCCACATGGGCACGAATTTCCCAGCTCCTAGCTTATCATTGGTTTGATCATAAACTAAGACTAGGTCTCCTTCTGAAAAATTTCAAGGGGTAACACTTCTTTCATACTGAGATTTTATTCATTTAACATGAGCCTTGTTTGCTATTACGGAATTTCATCGATTCTGATCCAGCTGAGCTAAGTACAGGAAATTTTTCTCCTCCTTAGATGTAGCTGGGAGTAATTCTATGGCTAATTTTAGTGACGAAAATTCGCATTCAATCGGAAATATAGCTTCCAAACCATAAACGAGTTGAAAGGGAGTGAAACCAGTTGATGTTTTTACTGAGGTTCGATATGCCCAAAGTGCTGAAAATAACATGGAATGCCAATTTGTTTTGTGAATACCAATAATTCATCTAATCATGGTGACTAAAACTTTATTTATGGCTTCAACCAGACCATTGGCTTGTGGATAATACAGAGTGGAACTGTCGTGACGCAGGCCAAGTTGATCTGTCAGTTCAGTCATCATGACATTTCGAAAATGACTTCCATGATCTGTAATAATGTCTTGAGGAACACCGAACCTAGAAATTATGTGATTAAATACAAAATTTGCAGCAGTCTTTCCGTCAGCCGAAAATGTAGGCATCGCCTCGGCCCACTTAGTAAAATAATCTACTGCTAAGATAACACATGCATGCCCCCTAGCCGAGTGAGGGTTACATGTAATAAAATCGATACCCCATTTCACGAAAGGACCAACAACAATTATGGGATGAAGAGGAGCGGGTGGTGCGCACATCTTACAATAAAAAAGTTGACAATTGTGGCATTTCCGGACTGCATAAATATAATCTTTGAATAATGACGGCCAAAAATAACCAGCACACAATATCTTTTGGGCAGTGGCATACCCAGACATATGACTGCCACATGCTCCAGAATGGAAATCATTTAACACCTTTTCAGCTTCTTCATGAACAAGACAGCGTCTAAAAACATAATCTACTCCACGATGATAGAGTGTTTCACCAATAATATTATACTGTTGGGATTGGAAGCGTATTTTCCGTCGCTGATATTGTGAGATTTCAGGCCGAAAATATTGGGTTTGGAGATAAATAATAATATCTCCATACTGTTGGAAATATGATGCAGAGTGTTGTCCTTGCTGAATGAAGATGAAGACATGAGATTGTTGACATGTGTTGTCCTTGATGGAAATCCACCTGATGAAGTTACTCTTGACTTGATGGACTTGGTAAATGATGTAAATGCGATGTGTCTACAGAGTAGTTGACAATATGATCTTTGGGTACCCACTTGATGATGTTTTCCTAACAAATGGCAACCCACACGATGATGTAGTGCTTGATAGAATGTGTCTTGATGAATTGAATCGATGTATCTGATGAGTACGAGAAGGTAATGAAGAAAGAAATCCACTATGTGATAGATCTATGATGAAAAGAGTATGTCTCTAGACATACGCGGATTTTCTAAGTCGCGCTACCACGAGGAAAAGAAGCATTGCAAGTCGCGTATGGGCAAAAGCGCTCATAAAGTGCAAAACGAGGGGTAACCACCATGGTATTGACCCATTGTATTGGGTAATGATTCGTCTAAATGACCCCATCCAGGAATACCATCGGAAGTAATGTGGTTTTGGCTCATGGTATTGAAAAAGGGTAAAACTATATAAGGAGAAGAAATTCATTGTGCAAATTATGAGTGTGGGAGCAAGATGTCTGAGCTTGAATGAATACTTCTCTCTGGAGTATATCTGAATGGAAAGGGTTACATTTGAATGAAAGATCTGAATGTAGGAGTGATGAAGAAGGGGATGTAGATCTGTATAGTACTTGTATCTGCTAGATCTATTCATGGAAGGCTTAGATCTGAGATGAGGCGAACATCTGTCTGAAGCAAAAGGGTAAATCTGAACTGAATATCTAATCTAAAGAAGTATACTGCTCTATAATAGTTGAAGATCTATACGCTAGTTCGCTGCAGAGGAAGCGCGTATATACGCGGCTTCGCTGAAGAGAAAGCGCGTATGCGCAATAAAATTAGCTCAGTAATTTGTACTGAAGTATACGCGGGTTTATGTGAACGGAAGCGCGTATATATGCGACATCAGTGAAAGGAAAGCGCGTATGCAAACTAGGGTTTCTTCAAGAGTACGTAGTAAGAAATGTCGATGCGATATATTTGGTTTACTAATATACGCTCGATTGAGTTATATGTATCTGTTTCATGGTTGACTGTGCTTAAAAGTATGAAAGGGTCCAGTATGAAAATATGATGAAACGTGGCCTGCAAGTGTTGTTCTATTGAAGTTGTTGGATCCAGTGTGAAAATTGATGAAACGTGGTCCAAGGTGGTGCTGAGGGTTGTAGCCTTCAGTCAGGGGATCGTAGCTCCCTTTCGGGTGGTGATAAGCAGAGATCGGAAATTCGTAGCTCCCTTCTAGGAGAGGCTGATAGCGAGTCGGGGGGTTCGCTGTCTGCACGAGGCAGTGTGTGACGAGCATAGCGGTGGGTGCACAACGTCTTGGTAGAGTCTGCACCAGCACATATGTTGTAAGATGTTTTCTCTATAATAAAATATTGAAGGTTGAGCAACTGCAGCGGTGGTTTTCTCCCGACTTGGATTTCCACCTAAAAATCCTGGTGTTCATGTGTGATGCTTTGTGTGATGGTTTATTCTGTTCTTACTGCACATGTTTACTGTTTATTAAACATCTGATGAATGAATGATGGAATGATATAAGTGAATAATTAATGACTTAATTAGATCTCTGTGTATACGCGAGTTTCATAAAGAATATCTGCGTATATACGCGAGTCTGTATCAGGAAAGTAGCGTATGGGTTTTAGAAGCAAGAAAAAGTAAAAGTTTTGAATATGCAGTAAATACTGATTCACCCCCCCCTCTCAATATTTTTCCCAACACATACCATGGATCTAGAGTACTGATAAGAAACAAAGATTCGTCCGCAATGGGCTCTTCTACCACAGTTTCAGTATCAGTAGAGGGAAAATCACACATCAGTTCCACAAATACCAAAGATTTCTTTGCCTTGGATTTCTCAAACTCCATGTCAAATTCCTGCAGGATGACTATCCATTTGGAATACTTGCCCCCTAGCAATTGTTTGGTCAAAATATACATCATAGGGTTGCAATCAGAAATTACCGTGGTTTTACCTAACAAGATGTAGTGCCTAAATCTCTGGACAGCTTGGACGGCTGCCAATGCCAATTTCTCCACATGCGTGTATTTGATCTCGGTTGGATGTAGATTCCAACTAAGATAGTAAATCACATGTTAAGTGTGAGGTTCATCTTTCTGAACTAACACCATCCCAATGGTGGAGTGAGAAGCAGCGAGGTACAAAATGTAATCGTGGTTGTAGTTGGGAGGATGCAATAACGGTGCATGGGTCAACGCGTGTTTAAGTGCATCGAAAGATCGATCAACGATCTCGTCCCAAAAGAATGGAATGTTCTGTTTCAGCAACCAAGTAAAACCCTTTGTAAGCTCGACATAGTTAGGAATGAACTCACGCAAAAAAATTTCTTTGCCCTGCAAAATTTGGATTTGGCGTAAAGTCAAAGGAGGAGGTAATTTAAAAATAGCTTTGACCTTCGACGGATCGACGAGAATGCCTGATTTTGAAACAATAAATCCCAGTAAACGACCCGATTCTACACAAAAAACACATTTATGTGGATTAAACCTAATTTTATAATGCCAACACCTCATAAAGATAGCTCGTAAGTGTGTGAAATGGTCAGCCCTGCGCGATGAATGAGCAGGTAAATCCTTGAGATACAGCTGCACAATGTGCTTTATGTCATGAAACGCATAAGAAATTTCCCTTTGAAAATTTTCTCCAGCGTTCTTCAAACCAAAGGGTAGTTTGTGATAAGCAAACGTCCCCCATGGACAAATAAAAGTTGTTTCTGGCTGATCAACAGGGAGTATGTTTATTTGATTATACCGGGAAAAGCCATCCATAAAGGAAAACATTTCTCTACCGGCACAATCATCGATTATCTAATCGATATAGGGAGTTGGATAATTTTCTTTGGGACAAGCTCGATTAATATCACTATAATCGATACATACTCATATCGTTCCTTGTTTTTTAGTCAGAGGAACAATATTTGATACCCAATCCATTAAGGGAATTGGATAAATGAAACCTGTAGGAAGTAATTTTTCAACTTCTACTTTGATAGCAACAGCTTTTCTAGGATGTATTTGACGTAAATGTTGACGAACAGGTTTAGCATCCGGGTAAGTCTTGATTTCATGTATGACGATTGACGGATCAATTCCTGGCATTTCTTCATAAGACCAGGCAAACACATCACGGAATTCTTGAAATAGGGCTTTATAAGCTTTAATTTCATCTTCAGTACAACAAGAACCTATATGAATGTTTTCAATTATTCCTGGTTTTACTGAAATGTCAATTCGAACCGTTCGAGAAATATTTTCCAATTTTAACTCAGAATCAGGATTTTGCAATGGATTCTGGGGTTCTTTGACATATTCAGCAGTAAAAATTGAAGCGAAATCATATTCAAAATAATCTGGTTCAGGTAAAAACGAAGATCGGTGATGCAGATCTTCCCATGGTAAAGCATCAACAGACAAAAATTCACGAATCTGCTCATCAGTATGAACAACATCCGGAAATGTCATTGTGGCTGAACTGGATATAGAAAGTGATTCCTCATGGATCCCATTCATTGGATCAATTACAGTTGAAGAGGTGTCGGAAAGTGATTGTACGACCTGGTATGCAATTTCAAATGGACTCAAAGGCATCATGCTATCAATTGAATCTAACTCGGAGTCGGAAGGTACGATCCAAGGATCATTAAACATAATAGTGTCTGACGAAATCATGTGAATAGTTGCAAAAACAGGCGATACATTAAGAGGAGGAAAGGAAAAAGTTCCTATTAAACCATAACCTTTAACTAATCCTACTCCAACATCCTTATAAGGGATAGCCGCTTTACCAACGTGTTGGATTGTTTCTGTAGAGGCTGGCTCAGAAGAGAAATAAGTTAACTGATCTATTGTGACAATATTTCCTTGATATGGAAATTTTATGAGTCGAAAGATTGAAGAAACAACAACAGTCATTGCATAAGATCAACTGCGACCTAGAAGAAGGTTGTAATCTAGAGGGGCATCAACCACTTCCACATCTAGATTTACGGTTTTACCTTCGACCCCTATGGGTAAATCCTGCAAAATACCAAAAGGGTGGAAACCTCGACCATAAAAAGCCTTAAGAATCGTCGGAGATTGGTTAAGTGTAGGAGAACCAAGCGATTTCCAACACTGAATCGACATAATACACGTTGGAGCCCCCTCATCAATCACAGTCCGATAGATCGGTCTGTTTTTGACTAACACTGGTATCTGGAAAGCCATTTGATGAGGTAGACGAGGTGTATTATTTTCTAAATCGAAGATTATAAGATTAGAATCCTGAACATCTATAGCGCCTATAGCAGACAAAAGAAATTTACGCTGTGCTGAGCATGATTGCAGCACTTCCAAAGCTGACATTGCTGAAGGGGAAATAGCTAAGTCTTCAACAATGTTGTAATTCTGAGCAGCTCTCGCATGTGGATTGAAAGCTGATTTACGAAGAACACCTTTAGCAGGCGGTTTGATTATTAATTTTAGATTTTGTTTCTCGATCTGTAGCAGACTAGAAACAGGAGGAGGTGTAGTTGATGCGTTTGCATTAGAAGATTCTGCTTCTTTCCCATCAACAGGATTCTTAGTACCATAATCTTGTGATCACGTCGCAATCCTTACATGAGACATCATCAAAATAGGTTCTTCTGAAGCAGTCGAAGTGGAAACAACCATCTGGCTATCCTGAGTCGGAAAAGGATCCTTCAAGACAATAGGTTGTTGTGAACCTTTAACTAATTTTGCAACCTCAGCTCGATGTGGGCATTCCTTAGTGAAGTGATCCTCGTCACAAATGTAACAAGGGTAATGAGGTTTGCGCTTTTCATCATTGGATTGATTTTTATCAGTTTTCTCTTTCGAATTCCTCTTGTTTTTACTCTTCCCTTTCTTTTTACCACCGGATTTAGATTTAGCCGTAGATCTCTCTACGACATGAATATCAATAGAAATTTCGGGGGAAGATTCTCCTTTCGGGGAATCTGGTAAAGTTATAATAGGAGAAGAATTTTTTGAAGATTTCTTCTTACTTTTAGTATTGACTGCACCAATCATGACATCAGCAGCATGAGACCCTGAAGGAGCAGCAGCTATCTGACCTTGTTTTGGAAGGTCGGGGACTTTTTCGTGTAAAGTACCTGACTGCGTGTAAACGAGGTCAAGGTACTGAGCTTGAGCAATCACTTTCTCTTCAGTAACAACACCAACTTTAGCTACATCTTCAGTAATCCTGGGTAACAATGATTTAACAAACCATTCTACCAAAATTTGATCCAGAATATAAACTTTCACCAAACGCCTTCTATGTCACCATTCATGAATATGATCAAAAATATACGTAGACGTAGATTGCTTTAGTGAAGTTAATAATTCCGTGCCATTGTCGTATCTGACAGAAAACTGAAAGTGAGTCAAGAAGGCAGTCGCTAACTGACTGAAATTATTAAACGAGCCTCATGGTAACTCAATGTACCATTTGGCTGCAAGACCAATAAGAGTTATTTGGAAAAGACGTAAGCGAATCGAATCATCAATAATTGAATTAGACGCACACCAGAGGTGATAAGTCATGACGTGATTTGATGGATCCGCTCCTGACTTACCTTTGAATTTTGGTATATCACTGGGCAACTTATGTGGCATTGGTGGCCAGTACGGATAATAGAAAATTGGATCATTCGTAAGGCGCGTCAAATCAGGTAAATCCAAAGTTGCAATAAATGGTAACTGACGGTTAGGGTCACGAAAACCTTGAGTAGCCAAAGAAGTTCCAGGAGGAGGATACCCAGGATAACTGGGAATTGGAGTTGTGTTAGGAATTGTGTAACCTCCCCGAAAAGCAGAATTAACCGAACCAAACTGGGGTTGTTGAGGCTGCTCATAAGTGTAGCCAGGGTATGGTTGATACTGATAATTTGTATCTTGTGAACCAGGACCAAATTGAGGATATCCCTGGTACGATTGATACATGAATTGCAGTTGACTTGTGACAATTTTACTCATACCGGCTTGTCCTGCAGGCATCTGAACCGAATTCTGAACAAAAGGCCCTGACTGGGGTACAAAGACTTGAGGGATTTGCACGGATGCAGGGATAGATGAACTCGGCGTTACAGATACTCCAGAAATAGGTGTTATAGGTTGGAGAGATGTATCAGCAATTGCAGCAGTTTGAGGCGGAGTCTGAGGTGTACTAGGTGCAGAATGCTGAACAGAACTAGGTGCAGGAGTTTGAATAGTAGGCTGGACAGGTTGCTGGGTTGGACCAGAAACCAAAGGCTGTCTAGGTTGAAAAGGAAACTGCACATTAGGCTGCATAGGCTGTTGATATTGGGATGGATCCCACACCATATTCATTCGAGGGTATTGTCCCGCAGAAGGTTGAACATAAGGACCATAACCTGGTTGAACGTAGGGTTGATAAGTAAGTGGTAAATTTCTGGCTCCTCGAAGAGATGATTGACCAGAAGGCTGTTGGTAACCTTGAATTGGGTACTGACCTTGAGGTTGACAACCCTGAGGCACATACTGAAGCTGGGGTTGATAAGGACCCTAAGGAGCATATTGAGCTTGGGTTTGACCCTTGGGTGTGTACTGTCCTGAAGGTTGATATCCTTGAGGTATGTACTATCCTTAGGGTTGTCCCCCAAAATAATATGATTCCACAGTTTGTCCTGGGAAAAATCTACCTTGATGTTGACCCCCAGGTGGTAACTGACTTCTTGAAGGTTGCCCCCTAGGCGGTAACTGACTACCTTGAGGTTGCCCCCAGGCGGTAACTGATTTCCCTGAGATTTCCCTCCAGGCGGTACCTGACTGCCTTGAGGTTGTCGATTCGGAATATTACCATACATCATAAAAATTTTCTCTGTGTTCAACGTTTCTATTTTAATTCCACTTAAACCAGATGATAACACGCTTTCAATCGGTTGAGGAGCTGCCCCTGAGAAAGTACCAGACAGAGCCTGATATCCTGAAGGAATAGAAGGACCACCGTGTAAAAATTATTCTTGTGTCTGGGAAAACATGGATGACTCTCCTGCCATAATGGATGACGAATAATAACCTCTGGGTGTTGGATGAAATGGAACTCGAGGTGGAGAAAAATCAAGACCCAGATTTTCTAAAAAATTCGCTAAGGATAAGTACCAAGAAGTAGTTCGAATAGGGCTGTAGAAAATTGATTCATGCTCCCTAAGATTTAACGACTGAGGGGAATTGGGAAAAGATAACTCTTCATCTAGATTAGTAAGTTATTCAATAGAAATTAGTCCAGATGGAAGATCGTCAGTGACAATATTTCTTACCCTAGGTGAACCAGGATCGCTAGAAGTTGGTGGAACAAATCCTGAGGATGTTTCCAAAACAGAAGGTTCAGTTTCAGGTTCAAAGATTTCAGGTTCATCAGCCAGTTCACTAGTAGGAGAAATACTACCAGTAACTTCAGAAACTGAAATCAGCTCTTGAATTTGTTCAGTTATGGGTGTTTGATAATCAGGATGAACTACTATGGATGAAGTACCAACTTTTGTTGATTTAATCCTACCGCTACTAGACGATAACAGAGAACGAAGCCCTTCAAGCTGACTTGGTGTATATTCAGGGGGTTTCCCTTGTGGTCTCCAGGATTGTCTTGGCAATTCCGCCATGATTAAATATTTAACTAATCACACGCAAACACAGAAAATTTCAATGAAAACACCTAAGGTCTATAAAAACACAAATAGTTGAATCACACGCTTAAAAATATAGGAGTTCAAACCACACACAAACAGTAACTTCCCGTACTAAAAACAGTAGTTGGTGATGAAATCCAACCTAGTAGAAATTTAATACAGAAAGGGCGGTTGGAACAGTTACCCCGAAAACCTGCTTAATGAAACAGACTGGCACAAGTTTCCTCACAAAACCATCTCGTGTGAAGAGAACCTGCCAGAGAGTCCAAGTGAGTATATTCAACGTCTGCTCTAGGTACAGTGAGATCTTTCATTCACCGTCACCTTAGGAAATAATATTAAGTTTGTGGACACTAAGGTTACCAATAGTAACAAATATAACTGGGGGGACAGTCTACGATCCGATCCCACATGCAATGGCAGAGTAACAAAGCTCAATACCCTTGAAGGTTCCTCGACATGGTTAATCCGAGGTTTACCGACAAGTGACCCTAGGCTCCTCGAAAATGGTTAATCTGAGGTTTACCGTTTGTAATATGCGCAAAATCTTGTATCTTCCCCAATGAAACAGAATTGATTGTCTCAAAGGTTCGGACATGATCTCGTGATTGACTTCTTTAAGAGAAGATTCCCAGATTATACAAATTACAATTGGGTTTATTTCCTACCGCAAGATTTGTCTACTTGTCTGTTTTACTACCTTGGAGAGTTAATTACTCCCTACTCCAAGATACTAGCCTAAGCTATGTTGGTGATAAGAGCCCTAGAAAATAAAAAGATTGCTAGATGGATTTTAATTAAGCGTTACTTTTAAGAGTTGTTTCTTAAGTCAATGGGTGCAGAAGTGAAACTCTGATGGTGTGAAAACTCGACTTCCAAAAACACTAAAAATGCACCTAAAAAATGATAATCAGATCGTTTCCTTTCAATGAAATTCTAATTAAGGAAAAGTTGGAGAATGCAATTCTTTTAATGAACAATTCCTTCTTTAAACACTAAGAGCAATTGAAAGAAAATATTTTTGTCTTTTCAGCAATAACTCCAAATGAAACAAACTATCAAAGCTCATAAGAAAATCCTTTCACTTTCAGAAACTTGAAGCTACAAAACAAGTTTTCTTCAAAAGAGATCTACAAAATTCTATGAAAAATACTCAAAACTATCAAACTAACTCTGAGATCTACAAATTTTAATAATCTAATCGAATTAAAGCTTTAAGAAATTTTTTTTTTGAAGAATGTTTTATTTATCTATTCAACAAACTAAGGATCTATTTGTTCAGAATAACAAACAGATCAAAAACACTCAATTATGTTTTTATAAAAAATGAAATTCAAAAACCAATAACAAAGTTTCTTGTCGAAGATTTGCAAAGAAACAGGTAACTCTATTTCTTAATAAAGGATGACTTCACACTCAGGCCAAATTTAGCAAGGAAAAAAGACCAATGTAATCTTAGGTACTTCCAACAGTCAATGCTTCGAATCGCTACAAAGACCAAGCGAAAAACAATCCAACACACAAAACTTCTAGAAAATCATCAAAACACCATACTGCTAAGATTCATTCACAGAAAGTTTTTGACAGAAACAATCATCAATCTCGGCATAAACCAAAAACTCTAAATAAAAATAAAGATAAACTAAAGGAAGAAATCCAAAGGTTTTTCAAAATTTTAACAGGGTCCGCAGGCTTGCAGAAGTAACAGGTGCGGTACCACACTGTTTACTAAAGAAAATATGCAAACTGCCCGCACTGTGAAAAGAAGGCAAAGTGCGGTCCCAGGAAAAATTAGAGAAAAACATAAAAGATCTCAAAATTTTCAAAAACAGAGAAAACCTAAGCTACCCAGGAAGATGTCTATCAATCAAAAACTAGGAAAACGTTTCCTCAAATCAAAATAAAAGAGAACCAAAAACAACAAGTTCTTTCCCCAGCGGAGTCGCTGATTTGTTGGCGGATTAATCCGTCTTTCGGACAAGACCGATCTCCCTAGTACTAAAAGTATCTAGCAACAAACAGCCAAATAGACTAATATTTCTCTAAGCATATACGATCTATGAAAAGCTCTATATAGGTGTTAAGGACTTACCGTTTGTCCAGTGCTTGTTTGAAGTCGTTGTTGTCCCTCGCGCGCTTGAAGGAGTTTTCCTCGTAGACCTGCAGTCACAAACAAGCAAAATATTACATAGCACCTGTATATAAATCATCATAAACCATGCTTATCATAGTGATCAAGGAATCTATGAAATAAACCATTGATTGAAAGCTTATTGAGAAAAATGAGTATATTTGTATTAATTTCAAAAGAAGAAAATCCTTACAACCTGAGCCTTGATGTTGCATAGGACTTTCCGGGGTCCGAAGAAGGAATCTCCTTTACTTTGATAAGCTCTGCACTCCTCCAACCAAGATGAATAGAGGTATGTAATCTTTCCTCACAAAAGTCTTAATTAACTGAGTCTGAATCTCAACAGCACTTAACTTCAAATATTCTAAAGCTTCAACTCCCCTTGAGGCTACCCAATGCCTCTTTTTATAGTAGAATAGAGGAGGTTTTCTATTCCAACTATGAAGGGATAGAATCCTCCTTCAAAGGGATAAGCTCCTCACATCAAGGGGTTAGCTCCATAAGGTAAGGGATACATGCACCTCATAAGAGCGGTTCTATCACCGCAAGATATTTTCTGGAAGCTTCTAGAATTCACTTTTATTGAGATTTTTGGAAATTATTTGCGCCTTTTTTATCTTACAGGGATCCGCACTTTTAACACAGATAAAGTGCGTTCAGGTAAGCAAGATAGCTGAACATTGGGTGCGGGACCGCAGGCAAGATAGCGAGAAAGTGCGATACCAAAGTTTAGGAGACTTTTAGGAACTTTTCTCTGATTTTCAAGGCTTGACATGAGGAATTGATATGTTAGACTTGTAAAGGGAGAAGTATGAGTAATAATGAGCTCATACACATAGCAGAATGTTAGGATGACAATTTTCAGTGTAACATGCACTAGCCAGGAACTTTTAAATTTCTGATCTTTCATTTTACACAACTCTACCACCCTGGGACTAATATAGCTCAGACTTGTGCCTGGATCTACTAATATAGAAATAGGCTGAGTTAGTAATTCACCTTCCAGCTCAATCATCGTGGGCTGATAATATACTTTTCGGTCCTCCAATGCCGCATTAATATGGAGAATGTTTCGTGCTACATCACCCACATTAGAAGCTTACTGCAAATTTGCTACATCATCACTTCTTGTTTGTTGTGGGTAGTTTTTGTAGTAATGCACTTCACCACAACCCCAACATTGTAAAGGTGGCTTGGTTACCTGCCCTTGATCAGGCTTGTTGGATGCTTCTGTAGGCTTTTCGTCTGTTGGCCATCTAGTCCTCTGATGATTTTTGCCAAACTGTTTGCTTCCAAGATTTCGAGCAGAATTCTTAAAGTTGCCATTTTTGGCACCCTTGAAATTTGAATTACTTCTTTGTCCTTTCTTTGGCTGCCAAGTCTTGCCAACCTCCCCTTTTGCCTTAGAATATTGATATCACATTCAAGCTTTATGAATGGCTTCATCCATCGTCTAAGGATTTACAAATTCTATTCTTTCTTTCATGTGTGTTGGAAAACTGCTCAGAAATCTCTGCATCTTAGCATTGTCTTCTCGAAGATACGGAACATAGCACAATAAGGTGGTAAAATTAGTAATATAATCATCCATGGTCATCTGTACTAGCTTTAGATCATGAAATTATTTAGCCTTTTTGCCATAAAATCTTTTAGTCAGGCACTTGTCCTCGAAGTATTGCTGAAATGATTCCCAGGTGACATCTTGTTCTTTAATACTACGTATATTATTCACCTCCTCCCACCACAGAGTGGCTTTCTCTCTTAGTTGGTATATTGATAATTTGGCCTTCAGGTTGCTGTTATATTCATACACCTAAAAATATTTGTTCATATTTATTAACCATGCCTCTGCCACCTCCTCAGCCTCACCATCAAATATTGGTGGTTTTATTTTACGAAATTCTCCTTGAAGTTCTACTTTATATTTCTTGACTTCTTCCAGATCAAACAAGTTTCTATATTCTTCCTCATTAAGATTTTTATTCTTACTTCATTGAGAGGGGCTCCTTTCCACCCTTTCATAAGTATTATTTCCTGTTTGTTACTCAATTTATTCCTGCATACCTCTATTAGTAACGGGATGTTCCACCTCCTGGTTTAGTTTATCTGAGAGAATTTTTAAAATCTTTTCTTTGTCTTGCAGTAAGCACTCATTATCTTTTTGAACTCGCACCATCTCCTCCTACAGCTGTTGGATAGTATTCAACAAGAAACTAGTTTGGTGTTGTTGTTCTTCTAACAACCTACTAGTTTTCTGCTGTTGTTCAACACTTAGTTGGACCCATATGTTTGGGTTCATCACTGGTTGAACTTGGGGTTCCCCTGTGTCTTGAGGGGGCTGCATCAGAGTTCCTCTTCTCATAGTGTTTTCTGCTAGAAGGCCAAATTCTTTTCTCTCTGTGCATCATTTACACACAGCTTCATCGTTACTTGACCCTGAGGGTCCTAGCGTATGAACGCTACTTTGATACCACTTGTCACAACCATCATAAACCTCATAAAAAAACTTTATTCTTCATTACTTTATCATATCGTAATTATTCAAACTTTTCCATGTAACCATCTAAAATATGCTTGCAAATCTAATATCAAAGATATATTAATATAAGCGTTTTAGCAATGTGTTAATTTTTGGCATTACTATGGTTCTTATATATATATATCATTCATATATACATATATATTTAATCAACATAAATCTTTGGAACAAGTTATCAAACCACAATAGAAATATCTATATATATATATATATATATAAGTTAGGCATCGGGTGCCACCTGGACAGTGATCTCGCTAAGTAGATTAGGGTTTCATATTTGGTATATATGCTAGGATTCTAAATGGACCTTAGCATTTATCTTTTGTTTTCAAGAGCTCCCTAGAGTCGAACCCTAAAGTTCATTCACCGAACCTTCACAACGTTTCCAACAACATTATTGTTCGTTGGTATCTTCCCAGTCCAGTCGAAAGTCTCGAAGGAAGTCTCGAACACAAGGTAACAATTTTCATTTTGTTATTTCTGAATTTCTGGTTCTGTTTGATTCGAATAATTTCATGCTTAACTCAGTACTTATTTAGAGCACGAATTTCGTTTAATCGTTTAATCCTACAAAAGTCTATAATGAAAATATTTATCTCTATCATTCAAATGTTTCTTAACTAATTTTTTTTTCATATAGACAATCATTTCTGGATTTCATAACCCTATTTTCAATTTATTTCCACCGCATTTATTTCTCTATAAGCGGTGGGAGAGAAATACTCTTTCAGTTATACTGAAGATGTTGAATTTCCCCCCCAACCCTCGTAAAGGAAAGCACTCCTGTGGATGTCTCATTTTATCAATTCGATCTCCTAAAGGTAATCCGAATTTTATCTCTGATTTAATAAAGATAGTTTATCTTTGTTTGAAATCCCAACACTTCATCTTACTCGCTAACCGATTTTTCAATGATTATTTCATGTAATGATATCATGTATGAGACCTCGGGGAATATAATTTTTTTCTTCTAAATAATTATATATATGGTCAACCCTATTTGACATATACGATAATTTATTTTCATTTCACAAGTCGGTACCTCCATCAATTTTTCGCAACAGAAATCGAAATAGTTCCGATCTTTCGTCAAGTTAGAATTTGATTTATGCTAGATGTTTGTGACTCAATGTTATAAAAGAACTTTATAACATTAGGATGATTGAATTTATTCATAATTTCACCTGAAATGTAGATATATATATATATATATATATATATATATATATAATTTCTGGGTTTTAATTGTCAAGAGTTATTTAATCTATGCAGATGTCTATACTCCTAGTTTTACTATTCAATGTTTTATTTCAGTTATGTTTTGTAGTATTCACAGTAACTAATCATTTCTCTATCTTTGTACATTCTAAAATTTTTAATCGTTAAATAGTTACATATTTTCTGAACTATAGATTTATGTACTTTCCTGGTAAAGACATATAGAGATATACAAATACATCTATTTTGAGTATAAATGTAGAAGTGTATTACAATTTTTCTCTTTTTAGACATATTCTTTTTTCGAGAGTTTCCTATCTCCAGATTTAAGCCTCCCGTAGGCTTAAAAATTCTGGTTGATGGTCCTTAGTCAACTAGTTTCATAAAACCATACAGATTTTGAAGTATTTCCATTCTAAAATATAACATAATGGATAGAAATAATGGTACTGATTTCGTACAAAATGTTACTTCTCTGATTTTATTCTACTTTAAATTTTGCAGTACTCTATTTTATTTCTGTACATGTCATGCAAAAATTTTAGATTTCTACATCAGATTTGTATAGCTATCTACTAAAATTTATTTACACTGTATACAAAAGTAACTTCTCAACATGGTATGGTATATTCAACCATTAAATTTCTTTACTTTTAATATAATTTCTATGAATACACTGATACCCAGATTTAAACCCTATATAGGTTTAGAGATTCTGGTGGATGGTTCTTCAAAGATTTCCTCCCATGCAACCACAATGTTTACATCATTTTAGCTATAATAACGTGGTAAATGCATGTGAACCTTGTTCATTTATTTATTAGAATATACCAAAACATTCGATGAAATTTCATAGTCAATCACACATTTACACATATAGAATATAGAGCAGTAAGAATCAGGTGTGCATACCAATTCTTTCTATGACCAGACATCCCAACCTTAGAGTTCCTCTCTCTCCAGAACTCACCCCTGAGCTGAGATCCTCCAAAGACAGACTAACCTCAGTCTGCCCTAAAGCAGCTTATTTAAGCCCTACTTTCCCCAAGCATGTTTCTAAATTCTACGTCCAGAATTTCCAGGATGCTTTCTTCCTATTTTTTTCTCCTAGGTTGCCCTCATTGGGATCCTTTAAAGTTGTCTTTTCTGCTTTTCCATCTTTCCCACCTCTTCCCAATTACTTTCCTCTTCATTGGGGAATTTTATTTTACTCTTTAAATCTAATTTATAAATATTCCTTTCAAGGTTTTTTCTGAAAGCTTTTTTTGGGAAAGTATTACCTAGTCCATATCCTCATGGATAAGATTTATGATCTCCAATCTCTTCTAGTCATAGTGCACACATAAATATTCTATTTATTTCTAATTAATAAATAATTAAATAAAATACACACAGTGTTTCTCCATTGGGGTCCACTTTCCCCTTTGGTTTTTGTTCAAATGTCAATTTAAAGAGCATAGAACTTGGGGTGTTACACACTCCCCCTCTAAAAAAAAACACCGTCCTCGGTGTTAACAAGCTAAACTAAAGTAGTTCACTTGAAAACATCGATGGATATTTTTTCATCATCTCAGTTTCCTTTTCCCAAGTAGCTTCTTCAGCAGTAAAGTGCTTCCATTGCACTTTTACTCTGGCTACTATTCGATTTCGCAGCTCAATTTATTCCCACTCCAAGATTTGAAGCGGCTATGGAAGGAATTCCCCTTCTGGTTCCACCTGAATCACATTCCAATCAACAATGTGAGCAGCATCATGTACATATTTTTTCAATAAAGAAACATGAAACACATCATGAACGTTAACATGGAGGGGTAAGGCCAGTTTATAAGCCATTGGTCCCACCCTTTCTAAGCCTTCAAAAAGCCCACAATATCTAGGAGCCAGTTTTGCACAACTTCCAGTATGCATAGTGCTTTTTTTGGGCTTAATCCTCAGATATACATGGTCACCCAAATTGAACTCTCGGTGAACTCTCTTCTCGTCAGCATAACTTTACTGTCGATCTTGAGCTGTCTTGATTTTTTTCTGTATTTGTTTGAAAATTCTTTCCATTTCTTGCAGAGCATCTGGCCCAAGTACTAACTTACCTTCAGGGTGGCTCTAGCTTAAAGGAGTGTGGCAGTTTCTTCCATAGAGTGCCTCAAATGGACTCATCTTGATGGAATATTGGTAACTGTTATTATAAGAAAATTCGACTAAATGTAAATAGTCTTCCCACTTATTTGGCCTATCCATCACATACATTCTGAGCATATCTTCCATTTTTTTATTGGTTCTCTCTGTTTGACCATGTTTGTGGGGGTGATAGGCAGTGCTAAAATTCAATTTAGTTCCCATGCCTCCAAACAGACTCTTCCAAAAGGCTATTGTGAACTTGGCATTTCTATCTGAAATAATCATTTTAGGAACCCCGTGTAGCCTTACAATTTCCTTCATGAACACATTTGCTACTTGGGTTGTCCCAAAAGTAGATTTCACACCTATGATATGTGCAGCCTTTGATAAAGTTACTGAGTCATGCTGGTACTTTGTTCTGGGTAATCCGGTTATAAAATCCATAAAAACAGTTTCCCATTTCCATTCTAAAATTGGTAAGGGGTTTAGAAGTCCAGCTCGATGCTGATGTTCAACTTTGACTCGTTGACATTCCATGCATCTGGCAAACTAGTTGGCTACGTCTTTTTTCATTCCTGGGGAAAATGATTTTTTTTCAAGGCTGTAAGTAGTTTCTAATATCCTGGATGTCTAGAGTAAGGTTGTTTATGATATTCATCTAGGATTTCCTTTTTCAAAGAGTCTATATTGGGGATGTACAATATTTCTCTATAACAAATCAGTCCCTTCTGATTTTGTGTATACCATTTCATTTCTTTTTCCAACATTTGAATTTGCAGTTTTTCATAGTTGGGATCTTGATCTGCTACCATTTTAACAAATCCTTCTAATTCAAAACTATCACTACTCTCGTTGTTACTTATGTTTTGACAAGCATTCCTGCTTAGAGCGTCAGCAATTTTTTATTTATTTTCCTTTGATATGTTTTATTTCCATATAAAATTCACTCAGAAAGGACAACCATCTGGCTTGTCGAGCATTCAAATCTTATTGAGTGAAGAAATATTTTAGGTTAATGTGATTTGTCATCAAAATAAATTTCTTCCCTAGAAGATAGTGTCACCGCATTTTGAGTGCGTGAATTACAACAACTAACTCAAGATCATACACATTGTAATTCTATTCATGTTTCTTAACTTTTCTAGATTCATAATCAATAACAAAATTTTCTTGCAACAAAAATCCCCCTAGCCCTTCTCCACACGCATCGGTACATACCACAAACTACTGATTTGGATCTACAATCTTCAGTATAGGTGCTATAGTCAGTTTCAGTTTCAATTGCTCAAAGCTATTTTGGCACTTTTTGGTCCATTCAAATTTGGTACCCTTCATCTGTAGTGAAGTTATGGGGCATGCTAATGCAGAAAATATTTCTACAAACCTTCAGTAATACCCTGAAATCCCCATAAATGATCTTAAAGCTGAGACATTAGTAGGCACAGTCCACTCTCTAATGGGCTTTATTTTCTCAGGGTCAACAACCAATCCTTGTTCTGAAATTATATGCCCCAAATATTGAATTTTATGCTTATAAAATTCACATTTGCTAAACTTGACATACAACTTATTCTCCTTAAGAGTCTGCAACACGATTCTAATGTGTTCTTTATGCTTCGCCTCACTTTTTGAATAGATTAGAATGTCATGTATAAATACTAGTATGAATTTGTCTAAGTATTTATTCAGGACGCTATTCATTAAAAAAATAGAAGTGGCAGGAGCATTTGTTAAACCGAAGGGTAGGACTAAAAATTCGTAGTGACCATACCTGGTTTGAAAGGTTGTGTTACTGACATATTCCTCCTTAATTCTGAGCTGGTGATAACCAGTTCTTAAGTAAATCTTAGAGAACACTGAAGGTCCTCTAACCTGATCAAAAAGGTCATTTATTCTGGGTAATGGGTACCTATTTTTGATAGTCAACTTATTCAGTTGACAATAATCAATACACATTCTGAAGTTACCATCCTTCTTTTTCACAAACAGCATGGGTGCTCCCCAAGCGGATGCACTCGGTCTAATATAAAATTTATCCAACAATTCTTGCAGTTGCATTTTTAACTCCATTAGTTTCATGGGGGCTGATCTGGTAAGGGGCTCTAGAAACTGGTGTTGCCCCTAGCACTAAATCGATTGAAAAAATAATTTCTCTCTTGGGGGGAAGATGAGGAATCTCATCTGGAAATACTTCTCTAAATTTTATGATCACTGGTAAAGTGTCTAACAGATTTTTCTCTAGTTGATGTTCTAATTCTTCAACATGTATAGCATATAATTAATACCCCTTTCTAGCAGTTATTTTTAATTGAAGGGTTGAGATCTGCCTAATAGAAACAGGTTTTAGTTTCCCCTTTAGTATGAATGGTTTTCCTTCAGCATCTATGCAGTGCAGAGTTTTGTCCCAACAATTCATCATGGCCTTTTTCTTTTCTAACCAGTCCATTCCTATGAGTAAATCATAGGAACCTAATGGAAAAATGTTTAAATTTACTTTTTTCTGATAATCATTCAATTTAATAGTTGTTTGAGGTATCTTATGAGTTACCTTGCATTTGGTTCTAGTGGCTAACTGGACCAACCAAGACTCTCGAAAATTTTCTGTTCTGAGTTTACATTTTTCTACAACTTATGGACTAATATAACTCAACGAAGCACCCAGATCAATTAAAACTGTAACATATTGGTTAACAATCTTACCTTCCATCTCGAGCATAGTAGACTGGTGTTCTGCTTGTCGGTTCTCTAAGGCTACACTGATAGTGGGGATTTTCCTTGCTATGTCATTTACTGTGGTAGCTTCTCTATCTTTCAGAACCATCTGAATATTTCGGTGTGGATAGCCTCTCAAAAGATGAGGTTCTCCATAACCCCAACACTTCAATGGTTCCCGCATTTTCACATTTCCTTCCTTCTTATTATTTCCATTTAGTGGTTTGGAACCAGTTTGAGATTGATAAATTTGGTTGTCATTTGTTTTATTAAATTTCTTTCTTTGATGGTTTCTACCAAAGTTTTTTCAAATAGGATAGTTTTTGTTTCCTTCCACTGGAATCACCTTTATTTGACCAGTTATTTCCTTGCTCCATCTTACCCTAAAACTAATAGTAGCATAATCTGGCTTTCCTCAGCACTTCGTTCATTTTTTTTGGATTATCAAACTCTATTTTCTCCTTGTATATAGTAGGAAAACAGTTCAGTAATATTTGTACCTTTTCTTTCTCTTCACAAATATAAGGAACATATCGTAACATATTTGTGAACTTGGTGACAATCTCATCTACTGTAAGTTGTCCCAATCTGAGTTCATGAAGCTCTTTTTCTTTGTCATCATAGAAGTGTTCATTCAAATACTAGTTTTTAAACTTGACTTGAAAATATTCCCAAGTCATTGTTTTCTCGTAAATGGCATGAACCATTTTTGTTTCTTCCCACCATAAGGTAGCCTTACCTTGCAGTTGGTAGATGGCTAATCTGGCCCTCAGATTTATTTCATACTCGTAGACCTAAAAGTACTTAATCATATTTAGCAACCATGCCTCAGCATCCTCCTCCTCCTCTCCATCATAGGAGGGAGGTTTTATTTTTCGGAATTCACCCTGTAATTCCTTCTTCTGTTTAGAGTACTGTCTAGTGGCATCACATTCCTTAGATTCCTTTAAAAGATTGAACCTCACTTTTCTCTTCCTTTCGGAACCTTCACCATCTTTCCTGTTCCACGAAGTCAGTTCCCTTATAAGTTTTTCCTACTCCTCACTGGCTAAAGATAGCCTACCATTTTGGCTTCTAAGCAGGGCCATATCCCGTTGCATTTAGCGAAAAATAGCCATCAAAGGAGCATTGGGATCTGATGTGTTCTCTCCACCACCAAAATCGACATAGAGCTCATCGTCTTCAATCATGGTCTTGCAGTTGTTATTTTTAGTACATTTTTCACTGTACAACAATACAACATCAATAATATTTTAAACATTTATAAAAAATTTATAGCAGCATATATTTCTTGTGTGAACACATAAACTACCTATTTTTTTCAACTAGTGCTCTGATACCATTTGTAACGCTTCTCATATTCAATTTTTTTTTATTTTTTCTTTCATGGTGATAGACTATTATCTCAATATTGAAGTTAAATATCACTGTGCAGGTCTTTTCTCAGATCCATATTTCCAAAGAGTGTATATATCTATATATATATATACTCTCATTGTTTTTAAATCATTAATTTAAATCCTTACAAAGATAAACTTTAGCTAAATTTAACTACGAAATTAAATTTTCATATCCACTTAAAGTGAATCCATAAAAGACTACTTATCCCTAACTTTATTAATTTAACCAAAATAATTTAATTTTTAATCTCTCACCCTTAATATTTATTAACTTACCCTAATGATATTCATTATTTTACTTCCCCAATTCTCACTTCCTTAACCCCAAAATCGACTTCCTTTACTCTATATTAGAGGAAAAAGTTGGAAATTTCCATGCTCCGATTGTTGAACTAATATAGTCAACCTCACTTTAACTTAATTCCTATCACTTAAAGTTTAATTCACATAGTTATTTAGATGCCACACCAAAAGATACATAGCCCTTAGGCTATTGTTATACCCACTGTGTTTTAAATTTCAATTCGATTTGTTTTAAATTCGAACTTGGGTTTGTACTATTCATATTAACAAAAATGACTATCTCAGCGTTGTTTTCGAACTTTGCTATACAATAAATAAAGAGAGGACCTGAATTGATATATCACCCTATTTTTTATTTCATTTGGTGAAATTAAATTTAACGAATCAATGTACATGACAGATCTTCATTTATTTTACTATTCCCAATGTCTGAGCAAAGGATACGATGCTTGTTGTCGTGATTTGGTGATAGGGACCATAAATTTCGCAATGCCATTCTAGGGTTATGTATATTTGCATTTGTTTGAGTATAGTTGGCCTGAGAAACTTGTCTCTCATTGAGTTTTAGAGGAGTACTTAACCTTTCTCCTTGCCCTAAGTTAGGCATCGGGCACCACCTAGACGGTGATCTCGCTAAGTAGATTAGGGTTTCATATTTGGTATATATGCTGGGATTCTAAATGGACCTTACCATTTCTATTTCATTTTCAAGAGGTCCCCAGAGCCAAAACTTGAAGTTCATTCACCGAACCTTCACAATGCTTCCAACAACGTTATTGTTTGTTGGTATCTTCCCAGTCTAGTCAAAAGTCTCGAAGGAAGTCTCGAACACAAGGTAACAGTTTTCATTTTGTTATTTCTGAATTTCTGGTTCTATTTCATTCGAGTAATTTCATGCTTATCTCAGTAGTTATTTAGAGCACGAATTCTGTTTAACATACATAAGTCTATAATGAAAATATTTATCTCTATCAATCAAATGTTTCTTAACTACTTTGTTTTTCATATAGACAATTGTTTCTAGATTTCATAACCCTATTTTTAATTTATTTCCATGTGATTTCTTTCGCTATACGCGCTGGGAGAGAAATACTCTTTTAGCTGCACTGAAGATGTTGAATTTTATGCCCAACCCTCATAAGGGAAAATGCTCCTCTGGACGTCTCATTTTATCAATTCGATCTCCCAAAGGTAATCCAAATTTTATCTCTAATTTAATAAAGATAGTTTATCTTCATTTGAAACCCCAACACTTCATGTTACTGGCTAACCAATTTTTCAATTATTATTGCAGGTAATGATATCATGCAGGAGACCTCGGGGAATATAATTTTTCTCTTCTAAATCATTATATATATGGTCAACCCTATTTGACTTATACGATAATTTATTTTCATTTCACAGGTCGGTACCTCCATCGTTTTTTCGCAACAAAAATCGAAAGAGTTTCGATCTTTTGTTTAGTTAGAATTCGATTTATGCTAGATTTTTGTGACTCAATGTTATAACAGAACTTTATAACATTATGAAAATTGAATCTATTCACAATTTCACCCGAACTGTGCATATATATATATATATATATATATATATATATATATATATATATATATATATATATATATATATATATATATATATTCTATAAATATTGTATGTACTCAATATACAGAACTGGTTTACAACATTAATGTATATTCAGTTCGATTTTTTTTCGTCTAATGTGTATTATATTACGGTTTTAATTTTTGATTACATTATCCCTATATTTACTATTCAGACAGAGATATATATACCTACTCGTATTATTTGTTTCAAAAAAATGACTTTCAATATTAATTTTAATTCATATACTTCTACTATACTTGCAGAATAGTAATCATGTTACAGTGCTTTATTACCCTCAAACTATATATTTCTAAAAGAAATCTTTTATATACAGAGTATCTCCAGGGTAGTTAATTCTGCTATCTCACATTTATTTTTCTTCCTCTTCTTGACAAAAAGAACTTACACTTCAGTTTATTAATATGGTACTTATTTCAACCAGCAGGTATAAGGATTTCTTCTCATCAGCTATCCTTTAACTTTTTGTTATATACTGAATTAATTTACTAAATATTTTACTCAGACTAATTGGATTTATCTTTCAAATAGGGAATAATACCTTTTTCAGAGAATTATTTGTCTGAGTTCTCATATATATATATATATATATATATATATATATATAATTTTTGGGTTTTAATTGTCAAAAGTTATTTAATCTATGCAAATGTCTATACTCCTAGTTTTACTATTCAATGTTTTATTTCAGTTTTGTTTTATAGTATTCAAAGTAACTAATGATTTCTCTGTCCTCGGACATTCTAAAAATTTTAATCGTTAAATAGTTACATATTTTATGAACTACAGATTTATATAATTTCCTGGTAAAGGCATATAGAGATATACAAATACATCTATTTTGAGCATAAATGTAGAAGTGTATTACTATTTTTCTCTTGTTACACATTCTTTTTTTGAGAGTTTCCTATATCCATATTTAAGCCTCCCATAGGCTTAAAAATTCTGGTTGATGGTCCTTAGTCAACTAATTTCATACAACCATATAGATTTTGAAGTACTTCCATTCTAAAATATAATATAATGGACATAAATAACGGTACTGATTTCCTACAAAATGTTATTTCTCTGATTTTATTCTACTTTAAATTATGCAGTACTCTAGTTTATTTCTGTACATGTCATGAAAATTTTTTAGCTTTCTACATCAGATTTGTATAGCTATCTACTAAAATTTATTTACACTATATACAGAAGTAACTTTTCAACATGGTATGGTATATTCAACCATTAACTTCCTTTACTTTTAATATAATTTCTATTAAGACACTGATCCCCAGATTTAAGCCTTATACACATTTAGACATTCTGGCGAATGGTTCTTGAAAGATTTCCTCCCATGCAACCACAATGTTTACAACATTTCAGCTATAATAACATGTTAAATGAATGGGAACCTTGTTCATTAATTTATTAGAATATACCAAAACATTTTATGAAATTTCATAGTCAATCACAGATTTACACATATAGAATATAGAGCAGTAAGAATCAGGTGTGCATACCAATTCTTTCTATGACCAGTCCTCCTAGCCTTAGAGTTCCTCTCTCTCCATACCTCACCCCTGAGCTGAGATCCTCCAAAGACAGACTAACCTCAGTCTTTCCTGAAGTAGCTTACTTAAGCCTTGGTTTCCCCGAGCCCATTTCTAGGATGCTTTCTTCCTTCTTTTTTTCCTAGGCTGCTCTCATTGGGGTCCTTTAAAGTTGTCTTTTCCACTTTTCTAGATTTTCCACCTCTTCCCAATTACTTTCCTCTTCATTTGGGAATTAGATTTTTCTCTCCTAATATAATTTAGAAATATTCCTTTCACGGTTTTTTTGAAAGGTTTTTTTGGGAAATCTTACCTGGTCCATATCCTCATGGATCAGATTTGTGATCTCCAATCTCTTCTATTCATAGTGCACACATAAATATTCTATCTATTTCTCATTAATAAATAATTAAATAAAATCCACACAATGTTTCTCCATTGGGGTCCACTTTCCCCTTTGGATTTTGTTCAAATGTCAATTTATAAAGCATACAACTTGGGGTGTGACACCAACTTAGATCGATCTTAACTACAAACTTACCAATGGTAAAAAGGGATCAAACCTCTTGATATGTAAACCTCTTTTAGAGTGAAAAGTGATTTTATTCCTCTTAGTACTTTATACATCTGTAATTAATATGAATCTAAACTGATTTAGTTAATTTTAATGATTTCCTTTAATTATAGAAAATGTAAGATATATTATGGAATAAGTGTTTTGAGAGTTATCGTAAATCATTAACCATAGACATTCATTAATAATCGTTCTATTAGTTTATATGACTAAAGAAACCCCTATATTAATTTTAACTTTTCCATTTTAAAAATAATTATTCCTTATTAATTTCACAAAATCGTGTATTATTCAACTAAATATTTCGATTTTTAATCCTATTACATTGGTTTTGTATTTATTTATTTATTTATTTTTCAGTATTTGACACTGCAATTACAATTTTTTATAATTGTTTACTTAAATCGTGTATGGTTTAAGTTTCCGAAATATCTTTTTTCTTCCTTAGCTTAGGAGGGTTTCATTAAGAAGAAAACATTGTCTATGGGAAAGTTTTCTCCACATATGTAAGAGCACATGAAAATTGATAACCCCGAAATTAGTTATTGATAATCCCAATAGTTATATATATAAGCACTTGCAAACACGCTCCCTTTATTTTCACTTTGTTCCATTTCCCAATTTAATCGCTTGAATTCATTTTTCATCAATTCCTTTTGCAGCCAAAATGACCATCAAACAACAATATGTAACCAGATATCCTGAGGTTCCCAATGGACAAATTGTTGGGCTTGCCTTTGCGAAGCAGTATTACAATGTTTTTCTTGCCTCTCCCCAATCGCTAGAAAATTGGATCGCAGTACACTGAATCGCCCATTGCTAAAAGGTCAAATTATTTCTTGTAATTCTATCATTCAACGACAGATAACATCTCTAGATCACAATAGGTTTAAAGTGGAAATAAAAAAAATGTACTCGTAGGCTTCTCACAACAATGGACGAGTGGTTTCGTAAGTGGGTCAATCACCTTTAAATACAATGCAACATGCTCCTTCACATAGACATTTTTCCTAGCTCCTCGTGAAAATGGACATTTCGTATTGAATGATATTTTTCGTTAAGTAGTTGAAGAACCACATCAATCATAGCACAAATTCTCCCAGAAAAATGGCTACCCTATAGAACAATATGCAACCTAAGTTGATTCCATCTCAGAAATTGTTGTTATGTCTAAATTAAATCCTAAAGTTCAGATTGTTGTGGCTGAGTAGCCCACAACAATGGTGGAGGAGATACACATGAGCAGGAAAGTAGTTGCATCAGGGTTAGCTAGCCAGTCCGGTAAAATTTTGGCAATTGAATATGTTCACAATCAAGGATAGGCTACAACTACGGAAGGAACTCCAACTATTTTTTAAGGCGGACCATAAAATTCTAAGGGTTTAATCATTAAAGAAGATGTAGCAACATAGACAGTTTCCTTATCATATAATATTAGCGCTATAAAAGATAAAATCATTGTAGAATAAAGTTGGTGCAATTCTACCTCCTCAAGTTGAGTGATAAAATCAGATGTTTGAATTGATAAATAAAAAACTCATTGGTCAGCTCAACAAAAGAGAGTATGAACCACGAGATTTTGGCTCTGTAGGACACTCTACATTATAAATACACTTCAAGAAATATATAGCATACAAGGTTTTAGGGAAGTTAGAACCATACCCTAAGAAATAGAATCTAATTCCTATCCTATGGTCTCGTGAACCAACTCACACTAATATAGGATTCTCCATTATCATCAACACTCCCCCTTAATGGCGAAGGGGTTCACAAATATTATCATCAAAAACTTCAAACTTAATTTTTCGAAGAGGCTTGGTGAAAATGTAAGTAACATTATCACACATTTTACAATATACAAGATTGATTTCTTCTGATTAAAATTTCTCCCTCACAAAGTGGAATTGTCTATCAATGTGTTTAGTTTTCTTGTGAAATACCAAATTATTATAAATTTTGATTGAAGTCTAGTTTTCACATATGATTGTTCTTGCATCTCTGTTCTATCCCGACATCCTAGAGAAGTCTTCGCAACCAAACCGCCTCACATGTTTTTGCACACATAGCTTGATTCTCTGCTTCTGCTAAAGACAAGGAAACTGTGTTATGTTTCTTACTGCTCCATGTAATCACCTCAGATCCAATGATGAATGCATAGCCTATTATGGATCTTTGGTTGTCTACATTTCCATTCCAGTCAGAATCTGTAAATCCTTTGATGGACATGGCTTGATTGTTCTATCTAGACTCTCTGCTTCTATATTTTTCTGTTGATCATGGTTGTTTCCTATTTCTTCACTTCCTTCGAGTAAGAATAGAATATTCCATTCCTCATTCCACTTATCAAATTCATCATAAAACTTCTTATGGAACATGACATCTCTACTAACAAAAATCTTGTGAGTAGAGGGATTAAATGATCTATGAACTTTAAATTGTGAACAATACCCTACAAAGATACATCTGATGGCTTTTGAATCTAGTTTTCTTCTGTCTTTCTTCGGAATGTGGGAAAATGATTTAGACCCAAATACTCTTAAATGTTTTACTACAGGCTTGAATCCATATAATGCTTCAAAAGGATTTTTAAACTCGAGACTTCTTGTAGGACTCCTATTTTTTAAATAAACTGCAGTATTCAATGGTTCAACCCAAAAACAATTCGAAAGATCCTTACCTTCAACATGCACACACTCAACCAATGTTTTATTCTTTCTTTCCACTACTCCATTCTGCTAAGGAGTATATGGTATTGTGAATTTCTATAATATTCCATGGTTTTTACAATACTTGGTAAGTTCCTCCTTCCTGTATTCTCCCCCTTGATCAGAGCGGAGAATCTTTATGTGCTTCCCTATTTTCTTTTCAATCATGTATCTGAACTGCTTAAAGTATTCAAATGTGTGACTTTTCTTACTCATAAAATACACCCAAGAAAACTTTTTGCAATCATCAACAAACGGTAGAGAATATAGTGCACCTCCTAATGGTTTTGTTTGCATGGTTCCACAAATGTTAGTGTGCACTAATTCAAGCATATCTCTCTTTTTCCTTTCTACTCGAATAGGGAATTATTCTCTATGCATCTTTCCCAATGAACAAGCATCATAATCGTTATGGAATTGTTTTAATATAGGAATATCTCTTAACAGTCCCTTTTTTTTAAATAACAGCAAATCGTTGTAGTTGATATGACCAAGTCTCTGGTGCTATAACTCTTCTGTAGTCAAACTCAATGTTGTCAAAGCTTGATCTGGTGTTGTTCTCACATCCAATTTTTACAGACCTCCTGTTTTAATTCCTGAAGAAATAGTCTTCATGCCATCTAATAGTTCTTTGATATAAAAGTTAGATTTTAAAAATTCTACCTTGAGAACTTGATCTCTAATCATGGATATAGAAATCATATTCTTTGTCACTCCAAGCACATACATTACATTATGAATATATCTGATATTACCATTAGGTAAAATAATAAAAATTTTCCTGCACCCTTTGATATGATGACTTCTATCATCACCAAGGTAGATTTGTACTTCATTGTTGATTTATTTAAAATCTTCAATCAATTGTTTGTTCCTCGCCATATGAGTGGATGCTCCCGAATCTACATATCACATGTCCGCATTGACATTCTCGTCAAAGTCTTCCATGAAAAATCTAAAGTCCTGAACATGGTCATCATTTGGGAAATGACCTGCATGTATTTTATGCCTCTATTGTTCTTCATGAAACTTCTTCTTCCTACACTCCTTATCCATATGACCAAGTTTTCCACAATAAAAACATTTAATTACAAATTCATTTTTATTTGGATACATGCCTTGAGTTTGATTCGGTCTTTTCTATGGATTTCCTGTATTTTGTTGTGACGGATTTCATTTTCCTTTGAAGAATTTCTTCTTTGCGATTAACGCAAGATCTGCACTCTGAGGTTTCAGATTCAATCTTCTTTCTTCTTCTTGCATTAATATTGCTGTCATTTCTTCAAAATTTCGGATTTTCTCTCTCGCACTTATCTCAGTGATAAAAATTTGGTAATCATCAGTCATACCATTCATGGTAATCATGACCAAATCTGCATCTGCAAATATCTCACTGATATCTGCCAATTTTTTTGTTAGATATTTGATTCGCGATATAAAAGAAGCAATTGTTTCATTCTCCTCCATATTTATGGATAGAATCTTGCTCTTCAAGAATAGACAAAGATTTGTATTTGTGATCTCATAAAGATCATTCAATGTTGTCCAGATTTTGCTTGCTAATTTTCATTCTATGATATGCATTATGATGCAGTATTTCACTGACATCTTCAGCAACATATTTGATTTTCCCTCTCTCTTTTCACAGTCTCGAGTCATTGGGGCTCTCGCTACTAGCTTTGGCTCATCCCCATTTGAAATCATCTAAGCACTCTATGCTTCTAGCACATTCTGCATCTTGAATTTCCAATTTGATTAATTGGAGCCATCTAGTTTGTTGCTCTCATTCAAGTATTCTTCGACTATTTAATTATTCATCTTGACAATTCAAAAAAATACTTGAAAAGAAAAAATAATGATATATCTACCCCACATCTTTACCAAAGGTAGTGTTACAATACAGATCTACTTGATTTGCGATCAATCCAATAGGCTCTTTTTCATGTTGTGTCACACGCTTTCAAGTCCTTTGCACCAACAAGATCTACTTTATATCTCCTCCTTCATCAATGAATTTTCACTGGTTCCCTTCATCAACGACCTTTCACCGAATTTCTTCCTTCATCAGTGGTGTCCACTGGCTCAGATCTATCTCAAATCTCCTCGGCACTCAAAATGACCTTTTAACCATACTCTTCTTAAGCAGATCAGTAGTCATCCCTGTTTGAGAAAAAGAAACTTTTCAAAAAATACACTTTTTAATAACTTTATTAAAAAATCCACTCATAAAAAGAACCTTTGGAAATTAATTCATGTGCATCTTTCCAAACAAGTGTATGCATGAGAAATCCCTTTCAGAAGTTCTTTATGTAAGGGAATACCCCTCTTAATTCAAATTGCTCGTATAATTTAAAAAAAATAAAATTTCAACCCTTTTAAAACTTTAATACGAGCTCACGAATGCGACCCTTGTTAAATACGACAATGTGCTAACACTAGCCTAAAGCCACTCTGCTATGTTAGTGCTTTAATGTGCCAAAATTCAAATCTTTCCACGTGCATGTAAAAGACGGTAAATGTTTTACGGTTAACGTGGTTATTTGTAGTGGGAACCTGCATTATAATGCTCTGTATCTTGGTACGAGATGCGCTATAGAAGAAATTATAAGTGGAGAAAAAAACAAATTCCACTCATTCATCAGGGGTTTCTCCTCTGCCACTTGGATACTCACAGGGATCACAACGGCTCGACTATGAATCATCCCTAGAGCTCTGATACCATGATAAAATGAGATTTTTTAATTGATAAATAAAAAACTCACTTGTAAGCTCTATGAAAGAGAGTCTGAACCAGGAGAGTCTAGCTTTGCATAACACTCTACATTCTCAATACACTTCAAGCATTATATAGAATAAAAGGTTTTAGGGAAGTTAGAACCATACCGTAAGAAATAGAAACTAATTCCTATTCTAAGGTCTCGTGAACCAACTCACACTAATATAGGATTATTCATTATCTTCAACATTGGGGATGAGTTTAAAAGGTTTGGGGCAATTAATCCTTCTGGGGTTCAGAGTACGAGCGAAGGTAGATCCACTGAGGACTATGAAAGGATGTTGATTCAATTACATTTTTGTTGAATTTGAAGACGCAACTTCAATCCAAGGTGAAATTCAGGCCTCGACTATTCGAATGCGTGCACGAAATGTATATTTCTATGCGAAACGTTCAATTGCTAAGAGTGGGATATTGAGCGATGATGGACCAATTAATATTCCTATGGTGGTTAGTGATATTGGAGAAGTGAGGTTGTGAACAACAAACCAGAGGAAGTTATAATTTTGAAAAACTGTAACTCAAAGGAAATGTTGGAATTTTGATACCACTTTAAGCATTCTACCATTATGAGCTCGTGTTTGTTGTGTTTTCCCGATTATCATAAATATAGTTTTCTTGCAACTTGTGAAGAAATAAAGGCATTTGCATCAAGTGTGGGTGTCCATAAGTCATTAAGAAAGCCTACTTATATATATGTATAATCGATTTATGAAATATTTATATTTACATATTGTGATCTTGATTTGTTGAGATATTTACAGTTTAAGCAAGATGGATGTTCTCATCAAGCATCATTTTTAGGATCTATATATTTTTTCTCAGAAAAATATTGTTGTTATCTAGTGTGGAAGGATAGATGTATTTTATATATAAATTTTTGATATTAAATTATAATATACTCATGTCAAAGTGAATTTATAATATAAGATTAATATTAAACATAATTTAACTTGGATTATTTTTAAACTATAGGTATTTGATTATTATTTCAAAACAATAAGCATAAACAAATAATCATGAAGACGAATAACCATGAAGACTGATTGGTAGTGGGTTGATGACACGATTTTTAACAATGGGTATTTAACTAGCAATTGCACTCGATGTAGATGCACATAAATTATCAAATTATCTTTGGGTTTGAAATATTTACTATGTGATGGACAAAAGTTCCCCCGTAGATGATAGACTCTTCATGAAACTCACCCACATATATGGATAGGATGGTAATGAACCTCTAGTCTAAATTTTTGAACAATAATCTTGATGAAACTCACTCATGGATATGGATAGGATGGTAGTGAACCTCTTGTATAATCTTTTGAACCAAATCCACTACTGTGAGATTCACCTATGATCCTAAGTCGAATATAGCATCACTTTTCAAGAGCAAGGAGTGCATTGTATATTCTTTTAAATTAATGAAAATTAGATGAAATTTATTCAAGAAGAATTTGCATAGGTTATAAAAAAACTGATTTATTTATCAAAACAATTCTCTTATATTCAATCAAATCACATAACATATCACATATTTTTTCCTCTATACTAATCTTTTCTATGTTAATGCTTTAAAACATTTCCTTTGCAACATATGGTGCAATTGCTACTTTATGTCGTTTTCAATGTATCATTATGTGTTATTATTCTAAAATATTGTATTTTCATCATTTCCCTCACATACCCTACCATAAAATCCATCATTTATTTCTCTATGTGATTCATGAATACTCTAATGTCTCACCTCATCCTACAACTTAATGATTCAAAAACTTAAGAAACTGTTCAATTTACAAATAAATGGAGGAAGACTATGGTGATCAAGGCATGCTAGAGTAAAATAGGATGAAATTTCAATAGAATTAAGTTAAAGTTAAATTTATTTGTTAGCAATTACCAAAACCTAAGTGTAATGTAATACCTCCTTCATAAGTTATAGAGAAAAATAAGTATGTCTGAATCCCCTTTTTCTTCCCAAATAATTCTCCAAAAATATAATACTTGTTCAATACTTTTTATTTAGACCCAAAAAGTCATAAAGATAGATACTTTGGGTAAATAGTCCCATTCAATCACTACAATGGGAAATAATCTTACTACTCACAAAATTCATTAATAAATCTCCAATATTTATAGGGTGTCACCTTTCTCCAATAACATGTTACTCTCTCCAACCATGTCTCTAATAAAATGATACAAAAACTTAATATTCTTGATCATAACATTATATGTAGGGTTCTAGACCAAAAGTATTATGGTTTTATTTCCACAATATTTCCTTATAAATTTCTATACAGAGAAATACCTTAACATAATCTTGTAAACATATAGCATCCTTACTAGAATAATTGCTACTAGGTAATTAGATTATATAGTTGAAAGTGCAATTACAACTTGTCTCTTACGTGACACCTTTCTGTAATAAAACCTTCTTGTTTTCAACGATGTCTATAATAAAATTGTAGTAAACTTTGATATTCTTAATCTTAACATGATACGTATTTTTTTCCATTAATATTATGGTATGATGGTTATAATATTTCCTCGCAACTTTATATACAAAGAAATACCTTAACAAAATATTGTCACTCTATAGCATCCTTACCAGCTTGATTGTTACCAATGCACTTAGGTTATGTAGTTGGAATTGCAATTATATATTGCCTCTTACTCATCTAACTATTTGATTTTCAAAATAGGATAATCATATAACCACTTGTAGATATTTTTTTATTAATAACTCCATCCCAATCTATGCCAACAAAACACTTGTTCCGTCTATATATTCCTTGACACAAAAACAACATAATATAAAATGCCACAAAAATATCTAGAGATCAATCTCCTTTCCTATATTCAGTGTTCGTTGATTATTTTCGACACATATCTTCTTAACACTCCCAACAAATAGTTAATGTATAGTCTAGTACAAACTATAACATACATCAAAATTCTATCGAAACTCACATAAAAAGAAAACATTTGACAAATCATATGCCCAAAATAAAGTCGACAAGAGGAAGATACATTTCACTGAACCTAAAAAAAGTCAAATTTAACATCCTTAATGATATCCTTATTGTTTCTTATTAGCAACATATCTCAAACACAAAATACCACATAAACAAAGTGACTTCTTTAAAACCTAAATACCAAATAGATATACATAATCGATTAACTTGTTGTTTCTCATTAACAACATATCATCAAACACAAAATACCACATAAACAAAGTGACTTCTTTAAAACCTAAATACAAACTATATATACATAATTGTTCTTATTAAATCTATCTATTCAACTTTTTTTTTTATCTTTTCAAAATTACATAAAAACAAACATATGAAATAACCTCGCACCTTTCCATATGATATATTTCTACAATACTCCAACACTAAAGATTCTTAACATAAAACCTTTCCATACGATATATTTCACCATATTTTAACTGAGAAAATTTCAAATATATATACCAATAATTCAATGTATCAATTTCCAGATTTACTAAATTTTACATTTACAAATTTCTACATTCACATACACGACATCACGCTAGGTCTTGTAAAGCTCCCTTTCTCCACATTTCCACAACCTTAATTTTCCGTCACGCATTCAGCATTCAATGACAAATCATTTTTTTCCATAAATCATAATTTTTAAACATTCTAAATGATTCGCAATACGTAATTTGATATCTTATTTTACACGTCGACATTTTGATATTTTACACGTCAACATTCCATATCAAAATGGATTTCCAAAAAAAAAAATCTACATTTTTAAGAGGCGTTGATAATTTACACGTCAGCATTCCTTAAAAAAATGGAAGATCACGGAATAAATCGTGAGTAAATGGAAGATTATGATAATGCCTTCGGAGTTCTTGTCTCTAGTAAACTCCTTTGTGTGTCATTGTCTGGTATCTTGTTCGACTGTGTATCTGAACGTGAAGATCCCCATCATTGGACTAATTCGATACACAGATATCAAATGATAAAATATTTCAATGATCTGCTTTGCCACGACAATCTCCACTTTACCTATATCAGATGCTCCGTTCATTTTCGTGCCCTGATTGTTCGCCAATAGTTTTTCCGTATAGGGGAGGTTTCTGCAAAATGGTTTTTCCAAAGGGAGCTGGAATCGGGACTGTTAAAAGGAACCATTAAAAATCTTATGTATGGTCGCAATCGTTTCATCACGCCAGAGGAGATTTAATCTTTCTGATATATTGATGTTTAGTAAACGCTGTAATTGACCCACTCATGGCATCATATAAAAATGGATCGACTTTAATTTAATTTATGTTAATGTTTCGTAAACGCTAAAACTGACCAAACTCAAAACATTAAATTATAATGGATATGGTTCTCTGGTTACATTGAGTGAAGCAGTCAGGATAAACTAAGCGAAAAGAAAAAGGGAGTAATGGGGTGACAAGATGTTTATTTGTTAATTTTTTTTAATATATTTCAATATAGGAATATTTGTGATTGATTTATTTTAAAGAGCTAATTCAGCAGTATTGAGAGAATTGAAGTCCTGAACTTTTTAATAATAAAAATATTTTAAAATGAAATATTTCACCATTTAAATTAACTCTCTAAGATTATAAAATTTAAATAAATTATTTAAATATTTTTAAGTAATTAATATATTTTAATATGAATGATATAATAATAAAAGAATATGATAATAATTTATTTTAAGGCCATTGCTAAGTTAGACATTAAACACATAATGTTAATTAATGTTTATGGAATGAACAAGAGTGTGTAATGCCTCTCACTTCACTAATTCTTTTTTTTTTTCATATTATTATACTTTGTACTTATTCTATTTTAACTATTTATATAACTCGAAGATAGGTTATCTCCCTTCTTAACTATTTACTTTACATGCCTTGGTACTGGATTACAATTCCAACATAAAATATGATTGTAACATTTATAAATACCATAGTCTCTCAGCGAAACATTCTTCCATGGCATTTTATATGAATCGAGTCCTAAAATTTAATCCTATTCTTATTACCCTTAGGATTGATTTACATTGTTAACTCCACACTTGATGATGGGGCACCCTGCCAAACCCACATTCCCACTCTCATGGCTGCATATAAAAATGCATTTTATTTTTTAGACCCAACTAACCCTAAATCTGGGCAATTTTTCAATAATGTGCCGAACACTAATTTTAATTCTCAATGGAAAAACCATAACCAAAATCTCTCTTATGATTATTCGAATTCATACTCGAATATCACAATTAGAACCATGATATAAGTCTCACTCACGAGACTTCACATATCCTCCCACTCTATGGTTTTAAACCCATCACATAATGATGATAGCACACCGGTTCTTCACATGGGAATGTAATTATATTCACACATCTGTCCTTGATTAATATGTAAAAAGGTATGAATGCAACCTTTATAAGTTACAATTATCAATTCGAGTGTCTAACTAACATTTCATTTAATAATCAAAGTTCAACTTTGATTCAACCCTCAAGGCGCCAACACATACTATTGTTTGGCCCCACATAGCCATAACTCACCTTTCGTCCACCATTCAACATCCCATCCAATCTGATGATTGCACGTTCATCACACACCACGCGAAAAATCCAATGGAAGTCGCGTAATAAACTTACCCGAGGCTTAATCCCTCAACTTCACGCAATAAAAATGGTTTCACAATACTTCCTAACAACACGTGTCAAGCAGGGACCAATATTGCATTCCAAATGGAGATACCACTTACCAGTTGAAGAGTCACGCGACAACCACGGTTTCTTGTTTCGAAACCACTCCTCACGGTTCTGTCGCTCTAGTTCCATTCCGCACAACCATATTTCATTTCGGTTCAATTCCTCCCTTGTGGGTTCCTTACTCTCGGTTCAACAGATTCATGTTCCACCTGGTCATCTAAATTGTTGTGTGAAACCCATTGACATTTTCCTAACCCGCTCTTTAAAATTCACCTATGCCATGAAACCACGGATTTTCTGTTGCTCATTGGTTCTTTGTCCAGAACCCTACGGATTCCATGCTATATCAGAAATACCATTGTTCGAATCAAGTTCGATACCACGCTAGATTTTATTCCTTATATAAGTCAATCGCAGCGAATTTGAAAAACATATCCTCACAAATTTTTTAATTACCCTGACCAGAAATAAAATCGATGTCTTCAAAGTTCCATTTACATGCAGTTCTACTGCTTTATTCTTTGCTTCAGGTTCACCTCAATCCATCGCTCTACTTTGACTTCCATATTGCGCCATTACTTCTCCCTTACGGTATTGAGCCGACTCTCCTTCGACTTCAATCTTATGTGTTGTCCACTGTTATACATTCATGACTTCATATAGTCTCTGTATATGAATACTCATTCATAATTTTAGCTACATGTAGATATTAACACAAGAATATATTTCTGGTCTCGATTTTATTAGACTGAAGGTCAATTTCAACTCTTATGTCATCGACCCTTGCAGTGGTCGATGCCTACAATTTTTTTACAATTGCAACTTCAATTAATCCTTTCAGCTATGTATGAAATCCTATTGCTCCTCAATTTAAAATCACAAGGATTAACATCGATTCCTTATTTAGAATAGAGCATCATTTAAAACCCCAAATCACAGAGCACATTCACCCATTCTTATACAATTGAAATTCAAAGCCCATACACACAGGATTTAAATCAAATAATACTCCTGTAAAACAGAAACGGATTCTTTCATTCATAGAATGAAATCACTTACAAACTCCTTCTCGTCTTGGCCAGATCTTCAAAATAAATGGCCCTTTCAATTGCTCGTAGGCTTATAGGAACAACTCCTATACTTCTAAAGACTGAATTCACACACTCTGCAACCCCCCTTGCTTAATGCCTCTGAGGCTTATTTATACAAACTAATAATAATCGATTCAGCTCCCTTAATGCTCCACAAACTCCTGAAATTCTAAACTCCCTAAATCTAGACTAATCCCTAAATTTACTAAAACTGACTCTAATTTCATTCCTAAATCTGAACTGTCTCTTCATATTCTTAACTAATCAGCTTCTCTCATGTTCTCCAGCCATTTGGGAACATTTAAAAGTTCTCTCCATATTTAATTAAAATCACTCAAATATTAATAATTACATAAGAAAGAAAAAACATGAGACCCCCATATGTCTATTAAAATACAAATTATTTTCTTGGGCCTAATGCCCTTGCATCAAACTCCCAAGGTTAAAATGATTCATGATCTCTTAATCATGTGCTTTCAGTCCTTGTCTTCCTGGATCCCACACTTTTTTTTGCATGTGATCATCCGCTGCAACATTCTTCTTCTGCACTTCTCCAGTCTTCCATAACTTATGCTGCATCTTTTCACTCGTTGCACTTCTACATTCTCTTTCTGTCTTCCTTTTGTTGTTGATTCTTCTTCTTTGTTTTCTTGCTATTGTATTCTTCTAAGACACCTTCACCATTAGTTTTCTTATCAATTGAATTTCCTAATCTAATTTATCTTCTGATTGCTGGATACTACTCCATCTTGTTTGCGAAACTCCTACTTCTGTTTTTCTTGCTGAACTCCTTCTTTCACTTGCTGAGCCCTTGCTCTAGCTTGCTAAAATATTATGCTTGCTTCCACCTAATCATCCATACCCTCTTGTTTTCTGCAACTGAGAACTTCTCCTTGATTGTCACTTATGACAATTTCTTCATGCTCTGCCTTCGGAAATTCTTTGGACTGGTATTTAAATTTCCAGTCACTATCATCATCTCTTTTCTTCTCCTAGAATAAACATTCCTTAGTCCTTCCATCAGTACCTGAAATCATAAAAAAAAACATCAAAGTTATAAAATCTTTGTGTCTCTTCCTCCTCTTTTGGTAACATTTCAATTTGTTGCTTTAGCATTTCCTCTGGCAACACTTTAATATGCTGCTTTGTTATTTCTTCCAGCAACACTTCAATCTGCTGCTCTGTCATCAACATATCAGTATGCTGATTCCAATCCTTCAACCAACTCTCGAGACTGTCAGTTAGTCTCTCCTCTGCATCATCCTCTTCAAGGATTTTTCCTTGCTCTAGTTCATAAAAATCAACCTTCTCATTCTCATTCATCTCTGCCTTTACAATCTGAACACTTATTCTCTGTGCTTCTATCCTCTTCTCTAGAACACTCAACTCATGCCACAAATCTGTCATCTCATCTGAGAAAACATTTATACAGTCTTCACTATATTCCTCTTTATCACAAGTCAAGTTTCCTGCTGTCACTATCTCTTCATCCTTCATTAGAATAGAATTTTGATCCTCCATCTCTGCAATAATTTCAGTTATCTGTCCATCACATTTCCCTTGACCATTTAACAAAATCAATCTGTCATTATTAGCATTAACAACAAATTTATCATTATCAAATACAACTTCATTGAAACAATTTCTTTCATAAAACAAGGAATTTATGAATTCCTTTTGCTGCAGTAATTCAATTTTATCTTCTTTTGAAAGACAATCATCATCATATCTTTCTCGGCAACATTTAGCTTCACTGAATATAGTCTCATCACATGAAATATCTTCTTCAATACCTGCACTCAAACACAACTTGTCAATTTTAAAACCATTTCCCATGGTCTCATTTGATGATTCAATTATCAAATCCTCCTGTTGTTCCAAGCGTTCTATAAAATTTAGAAATTCTTCAATGGTACTCTCTTAAATTTCTTCTAGCTTTCTAATTGACTGCTCAATTTCCAGATTTTGGCCATCATCATAAATTCAATTTTCTCTGCTTCCAATATATTGAAAAGTAAAACTTTTCTCCAACTCTGCATGGACATTTTCAAAATATCTGGCTGTCCCATTTTCTTCCTTTGTGACAACATCAGCAGTTTGTCCACCTCCACATGTTTTTCCTGCAAACATACAAAAATCATCAGATGTAAAGTCATTTGACCCCTTGGTCTCACTTGAAGCTTCAATCTTCAAGTCCTTCTCCAAATACTCAATAATTCTGAATAATATCTCTTTCTACTGAGCATCTATCATTTTCTCTTTCTTCATCTGTAGCTTGTGCCACTTTACCTTTTTCTTCATGGGCCAACCAACTCTTTGACTTCCCTTTATCATCATTTGCAATTTGTTGAACTGCTCCCTGATCTCAGCTACCTCTTTCTCATACTCTACTTTTCTTAACTGTCTCAGCATGCCATCTGTCTTGGCATCTTCTTTCTTCATCTTCATTCTGTTGTGGCCTCTCTCAGAACCTTTTCTCTCTCTAATATGACTATTAGTAGCCATTTTCTCCTTCATGAGTCCTCACTCACTCTTCATGGGCTGCACTAAAACCTCTGCAATAACAAGTCCTCCTTGTTACAACTTACCTCACCAATCCTCTCTCTGGATCCAATCTTTTGGCAACTACAGGTCCAGTATGTCTGGAACCTCTTGAGCATCCTCTCTGCTCCTTTAGGTTTCACTCCTTTGCAACCTCTCAAGAACACATCTATTCTCTTTTCATCCAACCTCTATTGGGAACTCTCAAGGTTCTGCCAGACCTTCTGTTCTCTTTAGAAACCGTCACTCGCTTCCTTCATCACTACTTTTCAAAGCTGTGATATTCTTGCTGAGATGCTCCTCAATTGTCTGCAATCTGCATTCTACAAACAATATCTTCAAATAGAATGAAAATTCCTCACCTTCAGAGTTTGTTGAACATCTATTTGAAATTACTTCTGCAAATCCTTCCAATGCTCTGTTGCATTGCACGTTGTCCTGTCAGATTTAAATCTGATCTCCCTGCCATCACCATCACACCTGTGTTCACATCTTCAGAACATATCCTGGCAATCTTAAAAACACTTTTCCTTCAAATTCAGATTCTTCAAATCTGAATACCTTCACTGCACACCTCTTCAAATCTGCAATCACTCTTAAACATATTTAAAAATTCAAATTTTCTTCACTGCTTTAGTACATATGCATTTCAAAAATTAATTTTCAAAAAGTTTATTATGCTTTGATACCACTTGATGGCGGGGCACCCTGCAAAACACACATTCCCACTCTCATGGCTGCATATAAAAATGCATTTCAATTTTTAGACCCAACTAAACCTTAATTTGGGCAATTTTTCAATAATGTGCGGAACACTACTTTTAATTCTCAATTGTGAAACCATAACCAAAATATCTCTTATAATTATTCCAATTCATACTCGAATATCAGAATTAGAACCATGATATAAGTCTCACTCAGGAGACTTCACATATCCTCCCACTCTATGGTTTTAAACCCATCACAAAATGATGATAGCACACCGGTTCTTCACATGGTAATGTCATTATATTCACCCATATGTCCTTGATTAATAAGTATCAAAGGTATGAATGCAACCTTTATAAGCTACAATTATCAATCTGGGTGTCTAACTAACATTTCATTTAATAATCAAAGTTCAACTTTGATTCAACCCTCAAGGTGCCAAAAAATGCTATTGTTTGGCCCCACATAGCCATAACTCACATTTCATCCATCATTCGACAACCCATCCAATCCGACAGTTGCACGTTCATCGCACACCATGCAAAAAATCCAATGGCAGTCGCATAATAAACTTACTCGAGGATTAATCCCTCAACTTCACACGATAAAAATGGTTTCAAAATACTGCCTAACAACACGCATCAAGCAGGGAGTGATATTGGGTTCCAAATGGAGATACCACTTACCAGTTGAAGAGTCACGTGACAACAACAGTTTCTTGTTTCGAAACCACTCCTCACGGTTCCGTCGCTCCAGTTCCATTCCACACAACCATATTTTATTTCAGTTCAATTCTGCCTTCGTAGGTTCCTTACTCTCGGTTCAACCGATTCGTGTTCCACCTGGGTCATCTAAATTGTTGTGTGAAACCCATTGACATTTTCCGAACCCACTATTCAAAATTCACCTATGCCATGAAACCACAAATTTTATGTTTCTCATTGGCTCTTTGCCCAGAACCCTACAGAGTCCATGCTATATTAGAAATACCACTGTTTGAACCAGGTTTGATACCGCGCTAGATTTTCTTCCTTATATAAGTCAATCGCAGTGAATCTGAAAAACGTATCCTCACAATTTTTTTAATTTCCCAGACCAAATATAAAAGCAATGTCTTCGAAGTTCCATTTACATGCAGTTCTACTGCTTTATTCTTTGCTTTAGGTTCACCTCAATCCATCGCTCTACTCTGACTTTGATATTGCGCCATTACTTCTCCCTTACGGTATTGAGCCGAATCTCCTTTGACTTCAATCTTGTTTGCTATCCACTGTTATACATTGATGACATCATATAGTCTCTGTATATGAATCCTCGTTCATAATTTCCCCTCCATGCAGATATTACCACAAGAATATATTTATGGTCTCGATTTTATTAGAGTGAAGGTCAATTTCAACTCTTATGTCATCGACCCTTGCAATGGTCGATCACTGCAATTTTCTTACAATTACAACTTCTATTAATATTTTCAGATATGTATGAAATCCTACTGCTCCTCAATTTAAAATCACAAGGATTAAAATCGATTCTTATTTAGAACATAGCATCATTTAAAGCCCCCAAATCACAGAGTGCATTCACCCATTATTATACAATTTCTTATTTAAATTCAAATCCCATTCACACAGGATTTAAATCAAATAATAATCATGTAAAACAGAAACAGATTCTTTCATTCATATAATGAAATCACTTACGAACTCCTCCTCTTGGCCAGATCTTCAAAATCAATGGCCCTTTCAATTTCCCATAGGCCTATAGGAACAACTCCTCTACTTCTAAAGACTGAATTCACACACTCTGTAGCCTCCCCTACTTAATGTCTCTGAGGCATATTTATACAAACTAATAATAATCGATTCAGCTCCCTTAACGCTCCACAAACTCCTGAAATTCTAAACTCCCTAAATCTAGACTAATCCATAAATTTACTGAAACTGACTCTAATTTCATTCCTAAATGTGAATTGTCTCTTCATATTCCTAACTGATCAGCTTCTCTCATGTTCTCCAGCCATTTGGGAACATTTACAATTTCTCTCCATATTTATGCTGTAAAGCGTTCTTATTTGAAAACAACTTTGCTAAATGAGTACGTGTACCATCATGCACCTTTGATTTGAATGTTAGACGATCCAAATGATCTCAACCCTAGGATTAAATTATGTTATTTTAATCAGTTATACAGCATAATGAATATCAGATGTCTGTGAGGGAACTCGGTGAGGGGTTATTCTCTCATACCTCGACTTCATTTTCTTCTCCGATGGCTGCCAGCTCATTTTCTTCTTCTGGAAAACCTACAGTCAAGGCGCTTGGATTTATTTTCCGGCCTTTGAAAACTTATTTTGTTCCTGCTAGCAGTTTCGTGTTTTTCGGAAGCCCAAGCTTTGGAGAATGCCTCTGTTCGCCAGCTTTGGAACGGTGGTTTGAAGGGCTTTTTGGAAGGAAGCGGTATTTCGGGGTTTCTGTCTACTGATTTTTTATTTGATTATTTGATTTGGATGTCTCTTGCAAAGCTGCATTTCCCATATAAATTAAGCATGTTCAATTCAGCTAAGTTTTGTTTTCTGGGTTATTTTTTTTACTGTTGTAGCTGATGCTTTGAATCGTGTTTGTCGGAAGCTCAAACTTTGGAGAATGCCTCTGTTCGCCAGCTTTGGAACGGTGGGTTGAAGGGATTTTTGGAAGGAAGCGGTATTTCGGGGTTTTTGGTTACTGATTTTTTATTTGATTCTTTGATTTGGATGTCTCTTGCAAAGCTGCATTTCCCATAGAAATTAAGCATGTTCAATTCAGCTAAGTTTTGTTTTGTGGGTTATTTTTTTTACTGATGTAGCTGATGCTTTGATCGCATTTGGTTTAAAAAAAAATGGATATGAGCATGTGAATATAGGTAAGCATGCTCTGCTGTCCTCTTTCCTCTACTCGGAAATGTATCTAAACTGATGTTGTTCCTGCTAGCAGTTTCATGTTTGTCGGAAGCTCAAGCTTTGGAGAATGCCTCTGTTCGCCAGCTTTGGAACGGTGGTTTGAAGGGATTTTTGGAAGGAAGCGGTATTCTGGGGTTTCTGGTTACTGATTTTTTATTTGATTCTTTGATTTGGATGTCTCTTGCAAAGTTGCATTTCCCATAGAAATTAAGCATGTTCAATTCAGCTAAGTTTTGTTTTGTGGGTTATTTTTTTACTGCTGTAGCTGATGCTTTGAATCGTGTTTGTCGGAAGCTCAAGCTTTGGAGAATGCCTCTATTCGCCAGCTTTGGAACGGTGGTTTGAAGGGATTTTTGGAAGGAAGCGGTATTCCGGGGTTTCTGGTTACTGATTTTTTATTTGATTCTTTCATTTGGATGTCTCCTGCAAAGATGCATTTCCCATAGAAATTAAGCATGTTCAATTCAACTAAGTTTTGTTTTGTGGGTTATTTTTTTTACTGCTGTAGCTAATGCTTTGATCTCATTTGGTTTCAAAGGACTTGGATATGAGTATGTCAATATAGGTAAGCATGCTCTGCTGTCCTCTGTCCTCTACTCGGAAATGTATCTATGGATCTTGAAAGTCATAACTATATTATGTGTGATATGAAGTACTAATGTGGCTACTCTTGCTGATTTGAACTCTGCAATTCGGCTTAACTAGATGATTGTTGGGCGGAGCAGAATCGCGATAAAAATGTACATGCTCAACCTGATTGTCGGATTGACTGAGCTTTTTACTTTCACTTATGAATATGTCTATTTGTTGGGTCTTTATAGGGAAACTGATTATGTGTTGCTGGTCTTTATTGATGATGGGAAAATTAGTTGCAAAAGCTTCAGACCGCATAGGGTCAAAGACATGATGTGAAAGGACTCAAACTGGGGATATATTCAGATGTCGGGTATGAATTGTAGGAAATTTACTGCAACTCTCACACTACTCCCGAAATTTCAAACTAAACCTCTCTACTCTTCTCCCATCATTGTTAATGTGGATTTTGCTAAGCATTTATGTACTTTCCAGGTTACGTACATGTTCAGGGAAACAACCAGGCTCATTGGGATATGAGCAAATAGATGCAGATATATTTGATGAATGGGTACATTTGCCTCCTCCTATAGTTCCATAGTGATTTAGATTGTAAATTTGATTTTTTATTATTATTTTACAGACTAATTCTCCTACACCTCATGACAAGCGGTTGGTTATCTAAAATATGATAACTGCAATACTGATTCCAGCAAACCAGAATCGCGGTAAGTTTCTATTTCTAATCTTCAATCCAATTGTCCCTTATATTTGATGGATCATTAACTGTGCCTTTTCAGCCTGGATAGTACTCAGATTTCCAGGCTATCCACCATTTTCTTCTCAATTCTTTACTGATTGCTATGTATTTTTTTGTCTCTGCACTTATCAGCCCCTTTGAAAGGGTGTGTGTTCATGTATTGGAAGTAAAGAATGCATTCAATGCCAAAATTAATCACAAATTCAGTTCAATTAAACTATATTTGAAATAAATAAGATACAGCTCTAAGGGAGTTTTTTTTTTTTTTTTTTCTATAAGTTGATTTCATAAATTCCTCACCTTGGCCAAGCCAGCAATCTGTAATGCCCCAGAATGATTAATGTTGACAACTGGTCTAGAATTCACAGCGGAACCTTAACACAAGGCAAGAAATGATGAGTCAAAACATATGCATTATCCTACAGATCAAGAAATATTCTTTACTTGCATCAAGGCCCTTGCTGATTATGTGGACAACAAAGGACTCAAACTGGGGATATATTCAGATGTTGGGTATGAATTGTAGGAAATTTACTGCAAATCTCACACTACTCTCGAAATTTCAAACTAAACCTCTCTACTCTTCTCCCATCATTGTTAATGTGGATTTTGCTAAGCATTTACGTACTTTCCAGGTTCCGTACATGTTCAGGGAAACAACCAAGCTCATTGGGATATGAGCAAATAGATGCAGATACATTTGCTGAATGGGTACATTTTCCTCCTCCTACAGTTCCATAGTGATTTAGATTGTAAATTTGATTTTTTATTATTATTTTACAGACTAATTCTCCTACACCTCATGACAGGCGGTTGATTATCTAAAATATGATAATTGTAATACTGATTCCAGCAAACCAGAATCACGGTAAGTTTCTGTTTCTAATCTTCAATCCAATTGTTCCTTATATTTGGAAGATCATTAACTGTGCCTTTTCAGCATGGAGAGTACTCAGATTTCCAGGCTATCCACCATTTTCTTCTCAATTCTTTACTGATTTCTATGTATTTTTTTCTCTCTGCACTTATCAGCCCCTTTGAAAGGGTGCATGTTCATGTATTGGAAGTAAAGAATGCATTCAATCCTTTCTGTTAATAGACTGCAAATTTTTTGATTGTTGCCTGATGGCCCATCTCTATTTTCCAAGTATTTAGTCATTGCTTTGGTCAAGTGTGGTTATCGTTCTCTAAGAAGCTGCCAGATCAGTTTTAAGGCGTTGTAAAACTGTAACTTTGTGTGATTAATATCATTATTAGACTTTAACTACTTACTGCAACAGAAAAGATAATATAGTTTATTTGGGGATCCAAGGATTGGAAAGTTGAATGTGTGTGTTAAATTATAGGTACCCAAGAATGAGGGATGCACTTATCAAATTGAATGGTTCGTCTCGTTTCATTTCAATTGCATATGAAGATATCAAAATTATTTCATTAATGAATGAGAGACATAAAAATTAATTACTGATTTCATAATGATGTACTGAAATCAAAACCTACCATTCACACAAGGAATAAAATATTGGACGCTCTGTTTTGAGTGCGTGTTAATGTATTGGAAGTAAATAATGGAGCAGGGGAGCCAGAGGAGCCCTGGTGTTGAGCAGAGGAGCCATGGCGTGGATCAGAGTAGCGTTAATGCAAAGAAAAGTTGAGGAGCCATGGCGTAGAGCAGAGTCGCGTTAATGCAAAGCAGAGTTTGTGATCTGAAAGTGTTCTTGGTTGGCCATGGATCCATAGATGGATAACATGGTTCGTTTGTAAGGTTTTTTTTTCTATTTAACCTAGAACAGAGTCGATTGCCCATGGAGCCATAGATTTGGTTGGCCATGGATGAATTGTGGAGTGTGATTTTGTCGGTTGAGTTTTCTGTGTTTTTTTTTTGTTTTTAAATTTTGTTGTTACTTTGTGTTTGGTATTTTTTTTGTCAGCATGGCCATGTGCATGAGTTTGATGTGTCATTCCTCTTTAAGTTTTTTATCTTTTCTGTTCTGTTATTTATTGTTTTTATGTTTTTTCCCTTTTAAATTTAATGGCCTGGATATTACGGCAAACCCAAAATAAGCCAACTGAGCCAAGGCAATGAAAGGTATGTTTGGTTTTATTTATTTTATTTTTAGAAAAAAATAATAATGTGATTTCAACTTGGAGAAAGGCCATTTAGCATTGACAAATTAGAGTGTATGTTATCTTTCAAATTCTTTGCTGAAATGTAGGAATATGGCTGCCTGCTCGATGAGGCATATAGGCTGTTAAGGGAAATTGTTTGAAGGTTTTGGGATGCATGATTGCTCAGTTTGCAGCAGTCAACTATATGATGGGGTTGTATGAATTGAAGCATTCCAGATACTTTTATCTATGCTATGCATTTGTCATAGTGAGGCTATTAAATATCCATGTCTATATGTAGTTAATTTTTCATTTCTCTAAGAAAATAAGGACTTTATGTTGTATTTTCCAGGAATAAACAGTTCATGGTTGTTGAATATGCGTGTTTCCTCTTTCATTGGTACATTGGATTTTATCTTGAAAGCTTGTGGGATTCATATGTAGTATACAAAGTTTTGAACTCATGCCAATTTACCCAACAAAATTTAATCTGTTTAAGGCATTGTTGGTGACAGAGTAGTTAATATGAGGAAATGGATCAAAGAATTTTGTTAATTTTCAGCAGAAAATATTTTTATTTCTAGAGATGTGATTGATAGGTATTGGGTATGGTAAGAATAATGCTTCACATGGAAGTTTTGTGAGGATGCGTGAACATTTGAATCAATACGTGATACAGAGACTAATTGATTAATGAGATGGTTAGCCTTATTTGTGAAGTTTTCTGTAATTGCAAATGACTTCTTCACACTAGGGCACACTGCCCCAAATTCTGGTGCATGCATAGTGGTACAAAAACTGTGACCATGCTTTGTGGTAAACATTCTAATGATTTTTTCCATTTTTTATTTCAATTTAATTTTTCCTTTTCTCCAATTTTTGTCATCTTTAAAACAACAAAAAAATATTTCCGTTTTCAGGCCCTGGAAATAACCCAGAAAACTTCCAGAATTGTCTAGCATTATGGTTTTTTCCTCTATATTACTATTTCCTATGTTACTACTTTACATAATTTCCTTTACAACATATGGTGCAATTGCTAGTTAATTAAAATCACTAAAATATTAATAATTACATAAGAAAGAAAAAACATGAGACCCCCCTATGTCTATTAAAATACAAAGTATTTTCTTGGCCCAATGCCCCTGCATCAACACTAATAAAGACATTGACCCATATACATTTCCTTTATAGAGTTCTTATCCTTATTAATATTTACAAACAATTCTTGCTTATATAATAATGAGGCCTCCTCAATTATTAACTATATATAGTGTTAACACATTACATTTGTATTACTTCCCTGTTTCAAATCATAATGCACTAGTTGTGTTATTTCAACCCAATTTTAATCACTCTCCACATGTTATGTTAACATTTTCTCTCATCATTACGAAAATGATCTCCTTATGAAATTATTTGATTTACCTTAACTAAATTGTAACCGAGTTACCCTTTTGTCAAATCAATGTCATAACAAACAATGGAAATAAACCACCTACTATTTCTTTTCGATTTGTCTTATTGACATAATTGTTCACCATTCAACATACTATCGATCGTTGAGATTTTAAGTGTAGTTTTACCATCCGACATCTACTCTCTTTGCTCCACCGCGTGCTATGAAATTTCATTGCACCTCTTCGGTAGTTACTAGACCGCAAGTGAAACAGAAATCATTAGATTTCTATAGTACAACCCATGTGACGTTCTACCTTAATTCTTTAACTAGAGGATTTGGATCTTCTACTTGGGATTTTATGTGAATTTTGATGCGAACTCAAACTCGTTTTAAGAATGAAAATCTAGGGTTTATTACCAGTTCATGTTTCGATGCGCTTAAACGTTTATTCAGAACCTATGGCTTCGAGATTTGAACTGCCTCTACGTGCCTTTACTGGTCCGAAGGTTTCATTCCACCCATGCGACTACTATTGGTAAAATATTGCTTTCAATTCTAGTTTATAATGACTTTAAAAATCTAGCCATAAGATTTATTTTTCCATTGTATAACTAAAAATTCTCATATCTTCCTTATTTGATGTATTCTCAGGTATGGTTGCCATGCATGTAAAACCATTCGAGCTAATTCATCTTAGTTTCTATGGTTCAATTTTTTGTAAATCCCATTTCGTTAAGTTTATAAGTTTCTCTCAACTGTAAAATTTCTAATTTGTTTATTTGGTTTATGTAGGTACGACTCATTACCATTTCCTCCTCTTAGTGTTGATTAACTTAGTTAACCATGCAGCTTATTATCCTTTTCACAATGACCTTTATCTTGAACAGGTTGGTATCTTCATTCTTAAGTTTTTCTTCTACGTCGATCATTGCGCCAGCTTTGCAAATGATGCATAATATTGTCTTATAGTGACACATAGAGTATTCTATGTCACTGTACTTATGTTTAGATTTAACGTACTATATACATAAAATATTTTTGGGTTTCTAACCCAAGAATTGAACTATTTTTATTATTATTTTTATATAATTTTCTCTGTACAGTTTAATACATAATCTTACTTTTGTTACTACTTATCTTCATTCCAACTTACAGTTTGGGAATTGTAATTAACATTCTGGTATAGTTTATATACAATGTTTATAATCAGTATACATCTTTCATATTGAGGAAATATATGATTCCTTTATATTTCCTCTGCTGTTTCCAACAGAAATGTTTTGTTATGTATTAAAAGTAGTTATGGTACTGGAATATCATTGATTCTTATAAAAGTTATCTTGGTTACCATATAGCCATCCCATGCATCTCTAATACCATGGTATTTACATATGTTCTCATTAAATCATTATAGAATAGAACTTATTAACATTTTTCTGCTTTAACAGATATGTTTCATATGTTCTAATTTATGCATAGCTAGTTCAGTGTACTTACAAAATAGCATGTCCCTTCTTTCTATGAAGAATTTGAATTTATGATGTACTACTATTAACCAATTTTCGACCATATGTCCACTTCTCTTATATTAAGTTGTGAATTAGTGTTGAGGTACTTAAGAGAGAATTATATAATAGTAAAGTAGACCATAATCATAACTGTAAGGAAGTTATTTATTTCATATCTGTTTTTAAAGTTTACTTGCAGAATTTTAATTATGTTTATTTACTACTTAATTAATTAATTTTTCAGAATATTTAATTAATTAATTTTATTTTACTAAATCAAAATTTTAATAATCTATTAACCCCCTTTTTAAAAATTTAATTTAATTTATTTACTTATTTGGTATTTTATTTTATTTATTTATTTAATAATTTCCTTCCTAATCTATTTTTCCGACCTATTACCTATGATATTTATAATAATTATAAAAATAAATAAATTAAGTACTTAAAAATTTATTAACATATTAGTAATTAATTTTTATTGAATTAATTAATTTTTTAACTAACTAACTAATTTTCTAACGACTTGTTTTAATGGTTATTTCTGGGCATTGATGCATCTCCACTATTTATTCTTCGAGATCAGTCTCTCTCCACATGTCCTGAGGATGAACCACATTAGTTGGTTTGAAATTTTGACCTAATCCTAATGATGTGATTAATCTGGAATTTCTTTTATCTACATTATGGACCACAAAAGTCTTTGATCTAAAACTCTATACTTATATATATTTTTTTGTTTAGGATTATTCCTGAATCATATATACACTAATACCATCACCTTCAAATATTCCCTTAATTTTTAGATTTTATATTCTATTTTTCCTCTCTTCAGAACATGCAGATTTAAGGGTACATCATAGTACATAATTAATGATACAAAATATACATGTTCCCATTTTGGATGCTATTTTCTATTTCAGAATTTCATTTTAGATGCATTAACAACGATTTTTATAACAATATACTAAATCAACAAACATACTGAAATATCAGCTTTCTGTGAGGTACCTAATATCAGATCTAAACCCATCATTGGGTTTAGTCAATATGAGAGTTTCTCCTATATAGAACTTCGTCCATACAAAAAGACAAATTCTACTATTCCAGCTATAGAAATCTCTGTTACATGTATGGACCAACAACCAGAACATGTAACTCCTAATTCGACTAACCTCCAACACAACTTTCAATTCAAACTGTTCATATTACCTGCTTACAACATCAATCTCTTAAATCCAATATCATTTTAACAAAATGTGCATATTAGTTGGCTCTAACTAGTTTCCTTCCACCATAGAGTTCTCTCTTTGTAACTTACTCCTGAGCCGAGATCCTTTGCTCTAGTGATAGACAACCCTTTGTCTATCCTGAAACAACTTACCTAAGTTTTTCTTTCCCCAGCCTGTTTCCATTAACTACGTCCAGTTAATTTAGGATTCTTTATTCCTATTTTTCCTAGGCTTTCCCTCTGTTTCTTCCACAAAGGTACTTTTAAGGCTGTCTTTTCCGCTTTTCTAGCTTTATTCCACCTCTTCCCAATACTTTCCTCTTTATTGGGGAAATTAGATATTTATCTCCAAATATAATTTTAGTATTCTAATTTATTCCTTCCAAGGATTTATGGAAGTTGTGGGAGAGTCTTATCACCTTATCCATCATCATGGATTGGGTTTTCAGATGTCAAGTATCAATCTAGTCATGGCACACATAATTTTCTATTTTATTTTATTACTTAAAATAATAAAATAAATCCACATAATAATTTTCCATTGGGGTCCACTTTCCCCTTTGGACTTGTTCAATTGTCAAATTAAAAGTATAGCAAATTGGGGACATTACATATTCCCCCTCTAAAAAAAAACATCATCCTCGGTGTGAAAAAAATAAATAGCAAAATCACTATGTAAACAATGATGGATATTTTCCCATCATATCAGCCTCTCGCTCCCAAGTAGCCTCTTCGGGTGCAAAGTGCCTCCACTACACTTTCACCCCGGCCACTGTCCTGTTATGGAGCTCAATATCTTCCCCCGCCAATATTTGGAGCGGCTCTGGAAGAAATTCCCTTCTACTTCCACCTGAATCAAATTCCAATCAATAACGTGAGAAGAATCATGCACATATTTTTTTAATAATGAAACATGAAATACATCATGAACCTTAATGTGCATGGGTAAAGCCAGCTTATATGCAACTCGTCCAACTCTTTCCAGTACTTTAAATGGTCCACAGTATCGTGGAGGTAGTTTTACATAGCTTCCAATGTACAAAATACTCTTCTTAGGCTTAATCCTTAGATACACATGATCACCCACGCTGAATTCTCTATGAATTCTCTTTTTGTCAGCATAACTTTTCATCCTGTCCTGTGTTGTTTTGATATTTTGCTGAATCATTTTCACAACTTTTTCCACTTCTTGTAAAGCTTTTGATCCAAGTATTGGTTTATCTTTAGGTTGACACGAACTTAGGGGGGTATTGCACTTTCTTCCATAAATTTCTTCAAAAGGGCTTATCTTTATGGAAGCTTGGTAGCTATTGTTGTAGGCAAGTGTAGATATTATTCCCATTTTGTTGGCCTATCCATAACATACATCCTTAACATATCCTCTAGAATCTAGTTTTTTCTTTCAGTTTGACCATCAGTTTGGGGATGGTAGGTAATACTAAAATTTAATTTGGTACCCATGCCTCCAAAAAAACTCCTCCAAAAAGCTGCCGTGAATTTTGTGTCTTTATTTGAGATGATCATTTTAGGAACACCGTGCAATTTTACAATCTCCTTCATAAATACGTTTGCTACTTGGGTTTTACCAAAGGTAGAATCACTACATGAAAAAAAAACAATGGTGAGGGGAAAAAATAGTTACCATAAGCTCATTGGTGAGGGTCAAAAGAGCCTTCATCACCAAAAACTGAAAGTCACCAAAGGTGGCATCGCCGAAAGTATAGGTGTTGTGGTGACCTTCAAGGTTCATCATCAATAATGATTTATAGTGCCAGATAGTGACCTTCACCATTTCATATGAGCAATGGTGACAGAAAATAGCCTCTGTCACCAAAAAATTAAACGTCACCAAAGTTGGCGTCGCTGAAAGTATAGGTATTGTGGTGACATTCAAGATTGATCACCAGTAACGATTTATAGTGACAGATAGTGACCATCACCATTTCATATGAGCAATGGTGATAGAAAATAGCCTCCATCACCAAAAAATTGAGCATCACCAAAGGTGGCGTCACCGAAAGTATGTGTTGTGGTGGAATTCAAGGTTCGTCACGAATATTGATTATAATGATGGATAGTGAACGTAACCATTTCATATGAACAACAACAATTTTTTGTTATGGACCTTTCATGTCCGTCACTATTGGTGCACATATATGGCGACGTTCATTGACCTTCACCATAAACGCATTGGTGACATCAAGGTCTGTCACGAATAATGACTATAATGACAAACAGTAACCCTCACCATTTCATATCAACAACAATGATTTATGGTGACGAACCATTAATGATCGTTAGTATCAATGCATATATATGGTGGCGTTCGTTGACTGTCACCATTTCATATTTTGGTGAGGGTCAAAAATTGTCACCATAAGCTCATTGGTGATGGTAAAAAGATCATTCGTCACCAAAAACTGATCTTTGTCATTCCCTATATATGAATATCAGGGCACGATGGAATCGAACCACCAACCTCCTGCTTGTAAAGCACGTGATCTTCCATTGAGTTGTACTCTTTAAAGAATTATATTTTAAACTAGAAATTTCCCCTGAAGGTGCAAAGATACACCAAAGGAATAAGAACCAGGAAAACTGAAAGAATTCAGTGTCCTTGCTCCTATTTTTATTGTACGACACTCTAAAAAGTATTATCTTGATATATGACTTATTTGCGCCAAGTGGTTCCAATTTAATAGTAAATTTTATATTCATATAAAATAAATGAACAATTGAGAGGCCTTACAGGCTAATTTTTAATCCTTACACTAAAATATCTTAATATTCAAGTCTATGGAACAACTCTTTCAAAGTTCAAACTGAAGTAGATTTTAAATGGAAAGCCTAAAACCAGCTAAGTAGTTTACAAGTTAACATTTTGGATATAAATTCTGTTCAATTTATATGACAAGTTATGCCACAACCTTGAAACTAGTTTCTTAGCTAAAGGACTTTCTTAAGTCAACAATGACAAAGAAAGATAGTCATGGCAAGCAAAGTTCTCTTGTTTTTTTGTAATGAGGGTGCATGTAACTTGATAAAGGTTGTATGAGAGTATCAAACCATCTAAAATACATCTCCTAAGCTAAAATGCATCTTCTAGGTCATGTGTCTCCTTAAGGACAATGCATATCCAAGGTAATGTATCACCGTAAGGACTCCCACACCTACATATCCACTCCCTCAACCCAAGAGTTCACATGTCAAGGGATTTTGTGTGCTCATGCTGATTTCAGGATGTTTTTGTCATGGTGAAATACCCAACTCTACTCCAAGCACACAAAATCCTTTCATGCATCAACAACATGAAGTCACCAAGCTCCATATTAATCCAACACTTTAAGGAATAATGTCTTTCAAAAATCCAAACAAGGTCTAGCAGCAAACGGTAAACCACTTGCAATGTCCAAGTCCATCATGGAAGAGCATGGGTCAGCCATTCACTATGCACCCCACATCTCATGAAGCACCCACAAGGCCTAAATGTGGTGTAAACATTTTCAAAGTAACCTGAAAGGCTAAAAATTATGTCCCTCTCATCATAAAATCCTTTGTAACTCCACGCAAATTCAGTTACAAATTTCACTCATAAGTGTTGACAAGTGTAACTAGGTATGTATTCATTATGACTATGTAATTACATTGAAGTTGTTGTTTTGTGGGATTGACAAGGAAACAATGTGCATCCCAGCCAATCCCTGTACTCCACCTCTGCTCCAGATTCACCCTTCTATCCTATCAAAATTTGACACTTGCCGGCCTCTTTGAGAGCCGCGTACAAGACCATGTCCTACGTGATGAGTGAGGTTGGGGTGAGTGCGCGTGGCCAAAATTGTTTTAAGCCCACAGTACTGTGGTACTGTCAGTTTGTGAAATTCTCTCTTGACACAACATCCGCGGCCATACCTGTGCTTTTAGTTTTCATGCCGTCCACTCTGGACCCTGTACCTTTCTTCCATACGTCCATTCGCCATACCTCTTGCATGGCCAGATCCTTTGATGGCCTCCTTTTTACACTTCCCCCTTTGTTTTCTTCCCTTCGGATCGAGTACTGCACAAATCACAAATCAGAGGGATGCCCCCTACGTTTGGTGGGAGTTGGGACTAGGGCGAGCTTATTATGGTGATGCTTTGGGAAGCTTACATCCTTAGAGTGTTTGACTGTTGATTATCGATGGAACGACTGTGATTTCAAACATCGTTGACCATTTCCTTTGGGAGCTCCCACAGATGTTGAATGCCTTTTTGAGTTGTCCAGTGTTTTCCTGTGTATCCTACTACTCAATATCTCTTTCTCAAGTCTCCTATTCAAGTCACAGGGGAATTTCTTGTAACAATTTGGCATTCTCGAGGTGGAAGAGGAACCAAAATATTTTTTCTAGAGTAGTGGCCACAAGCAGGGAGCAGAGGGGTGAAAGGGCTAAACATTCTGAATATTCCTTCTTGCTATAGCAACGGCGATAGCGTTTGCAGCAATCACACCCTGTGCTTCTTATACAACAACAAATTTGTACTTGAGATCTCTTCAAATAACTTCTCGGCCCCAGAATCTCCACAATCTTGGACTTAACAGAGGCCCGGGCCAATGGACCCAAAATCTGCATCTCACAAGGACCACTAACAAGGTAGCTCCTTCATTTCCTATGCATTTCATGAATTGGGTTCGCCAGATTTTAACCAGAAAAATATTATGTAAGCTTAAAATATTGTTTGATATTCTTTATAGCTCAGGTTTGGATGACAGTTTGGAGGGCTATGAATAAATACTTGGAGAGCCTAGGCCTTTCCGACTCAGAGCAGGGCTTTCAGACCATCCCACCAATATTGCAATGGAGTACTATAAAGACATGTGCATTATTCTCAGCTTCTTTGGTGATTTCCGCTATGATGTTTTGTAGCAGTGCGTTTGTGAGTCAAGAGTCCATCAAGGCTTCATAGATTGGCTTGAATATTGCGAGTTTTATGAGGAGAACTGGGTGGCTTGACGAACTCATAGTCTTTATGTTTCCCACGCTTCTAATTCTGGAGCTCAGAGGGGGGGTTTCTGTAGGTTACTGGATGCAGTTAGAACCCTTGAAGGTCTCCATATTAGGTGTTGTGGGGTAATTTCTCATCTTTCGTAGTGCACATTTTCAAGATAATGTTTTGGGTTTTAGATGCCTTTCTTTGATCTTTTCTCTAATCTCTTTATTGACTTATTTAGTCTAAATTATACATCCATACTTTGTCCTAACCAGTGGACTGTAATAACTAATGTTAAAGTCTTTGACCTGCCCATACTAGATCATCCAGCAAAGGATTATATTAATTGTCTTAAGATACTATGCTTTCTTGTCTAATTGTTGGTATTGTCTCTGTAATTACTAAACTTGAGTTCTCTGACCTGCCCATACCAGGTCATGGAGCAAAAATTTACATTAAGTGTTTAACGATACTATGCTTTCCAGATTAATCGTTGGTTATTTTCCTTTTCTATATGAACATGATACGATCAAACCAAGCTCGGGGTGAATCTTCAAGAAAAACTTGTTTACCCAATTATGTAACATTAAGTTGGATTGCCTTGCAGAAACGTGGCACCTATACCATTTATTTTACTCTATTTGAAACATCTTGTGAATTATGCGGGAAAGAGGAGTTCAGTTGCTTCCAGGTTTCTGGATAGGCTGATTGAAATAACAAGGAAGAAAGTAGGTCCTATAGAGGAGCTCCAATGGCTTGGGTTGATGTTGTTTGTTGTTGTTCCCTTCCTAGGGACTGGGGCATGGTCTGGAGCCATTGCAGCCACAATACTGGATATGCCTTTTTGGGAGGCTGTTTCGGTCAATTTCTTTGGAGTGGTGTTTCGGGGCTGCTAGTGAATTTACTGGTTAATATTGGCATCAAATATGTTGTTATTGTTGGAGCCATTTTATTTTTCGTGTCAAATGTCATGTGGATATTTCTTATATATGTCAGGAAACCACCAAACAATTTAAACTGACACTATCTAGATAAACATTCAAGCCTGAGATTAATTTCCCCATGAGGATTGAAATTTATCTGACTATTCTTAAAGAAAGATATTATTGGGAACGAAAAGGGATTTTAACTTTAATCATTGAAAATAATGATGATGTTCTGTTCTTGTCCTTAATTTTAAATTACAGTAATAGCATACAGTAGTGCTAGTCCTTAATTTGAAATTCTAGTAAGAGCATACAGTAGTGCCAACAATAAATAAATTTGACTTCCCAAAAGTCTTAATCCATGGTAACAACAGACAGTTCCTGGCCGAAAACAAAATTGTTTAAATTTTTCTAAGTAAAACATTTTAAACAGAGAATTTTTGTGGGGCAAAGGTTGACCATGGAAAGGGTCCAATTAGCTACATTTTAAAGTTCCAATTTTGAAAAGTGATTCCATTTTATTCTGTCGTAGTCAAAAGCAAGAGAGCTTGATGTGAGAGCTATGTACGTCATTAATTTTCCTTTATTATATCCTTTTTTTTCCTTTTATCCCCCTAACACTTTCAATTTTTCTTAAAGATCAAGTGGATCTCATTCTCAAATTTCCAGAATGTCGTCATGCAATGAAAATTTTCCTTTCAGTTTTCCCTTAATTAGAAATTTTAGAATATATTAAACCTGATTAGACCTAGGAACCAATGCTTACAGAGGTTGGTGTAATGCTGAGTTCGTTCGCTGGTGATATTTGCTGAAGTATTAAGCAATGGTTTAATTCCTTCGGTGTCATTTTGCTCCTTTTAAGGAGAAATTTATAGTTATGTACTTATGTAAATATGAATTCAATAATAATAAAATGATTTTTTGGTTTACTTGCTTCATGTGTTTCATGAGCAAGATTCTTAGTATAGTTCTATATACTTCTTCATGATGTATATTAGGTACTAAGTGCTTTGATAAATACTAAGTACTTTGATACTAGGTAAGAAGTCTATTAGGTACTAAGTACATTGATAAATAACTTGATGATGGATTAGCTAAGTTAAAGAAGAACACATAAGCAAGCTCACAAGTAGTTATTAAGAAGATAATTTTGTATTAAACACGAGCTCTATAAATTCTCTACATGGTTTCAGAGTTATGGTTATGATCAAAGGAAGTTTGAAAGGACTCAAAAAATTATAAAAATACCTATGTCAAAAGGGCTCAAATCATAGTAAGACAATCCAATAATTAAGCTAGGTGCAAGTTCACAAGAAAGGTCAGTCTGTGTCACTATGAAAAGAAGGATCTCGGTAACATCTCAGTCTAAATGACATCACAATGTTGAAATTACCTCTGTCTCAATTTAGTAATACTCTTATAAGATTATTTCAATACCACAGTAGTGAGGAGAATGAGTTATAAAGGTGTATTTATATTTAAGGGTCGGTGTGAAAAAAAGATATCAGTATAATCGGTATTACAGTAAATATCTTCAGTGTTATAATCACAGGTCAACAACAGTCTTGGTATAATCAATCATATGATAAGTATGACACTACAATTTGGAACTACCACAATGAAAAATCTATCACTGTTTCATGCTACCATAGTGAGAAAGGTCTCACTGGTTTGGTGCCATCACAGCTTGATGAGAAGTATGCCATTTCAGTTTGATGGTATCACATAGGGTCTCGTAGAAATGGTCAAAAAAAGTCAGAGACATGTACAGTGAAGTATTTACAATCGAAGAAAAAAAAAAGGTCAAAATAGTAATATATATACACAGTGAAATAGTACATTCAAGGATCTCAGAATAGCTGCTTACATTGAGTTTGAAAGAATCTGAATTCTTTCCTCTGAAGTTGACAGTGCAAGAACCAACTATTATTTTCATAGTGCCAAAATTTCCACTTGCATTAAAAACTGCATGTCATGTACATAAATAGAAAACCTGATGGATGATAAGGAAAAGGGGCTATCCTATATTCCATGGAACATCATATTCCATACTTAGAATGCACCACAAGGTGTCAAAATTGCATGAAAAATGGTAAATTTTCATTTCTCAGGTTCAAATTTGTGTTACAACTTATAGCCTAACCTGATTTCACATAGCCTCCTGCAAATGTACCTATGGAAAAGTCATAAAATACAGTGCTACAGTACTTCTCCCTGTGCATCTTCATATAGTACCATAATTCTAATCTACAAATTCAAGTGAGAGTACTAAGTTTACCAAAACAGTTTCACTGATTTACCTGTCTCTTGCTAAGTGCAAGTAGTCTTTAATAGCATGCATGTGAAGTGCTCACTAAAGATAAAAATTGTGATTTTCAAATTTTTGTGAAGTTATTAGAACATTATTGATATTTTTACATCGTTATAGTTTCACTTCCAATCCAGGAAGCCACTACTGTGCAAAAATATTGTGAAACTGCCAAATTTCACAACATGAAAAATCAGGCTATGGTGCCTTCAGAATTTTATATACCAAAAAATAGATCACATATGGTGTAATATAGAGGTTTATAGCTAGAATATATTATGGCCTACAACCCTACACAATCAAATTCCCACGAACAATCTCCAAGTGATAGTTATTAAGAATCAACCATGCAATTTTGTTTGGTCTCTAGAAACACACGCAGCCTTCAAATAAATTTCATACCCTGTTCTCATTATAAATGACAATGCCAATTCTTGAAGTCTATGGTATGTTCAATCAACCAAACACAAACAAAAAAGGGAGCTTTACATTGAATGAAAGGTCTTTGCAACCATGGCATTACCTAAACAACAAAGCGATCCTAGATCTTGTCACTGTGACCTTCCATGACTCCCTTTAAAATCATAAACGCCAAGCCTCAAATAATGTCATCCATTTCAAGGAAGATGCCCCACTCCTCACAAAGCATCTACAAAATTGGTGAAATCCAATAGAAGGTAGCATGAAAACTTTAAACCATGTCTCAAAATAACAAAATTGAATTATTGAGTGCGTGTAAAAACCCTGTTAATCTAACAATTTAACTGACCTCTATAAGAAATTCTTGGGGCCGACTCATATTCTCCACTATGATAGGGCATCCCATAGTTTTACAACCCAATTCCATTGACCAGCTTTCACCACTTTCCAGGTTACCTTTTTAAAGAAAGTCACCATTCTTATCAAGCACCTACATAGTTTCCAAGGAAATAAACAATTATACTTGAATGGAAAGTTTACAGTCAGATATATATATATATTAACTGTTGGAAGAAGAAATTTAGCAGATGGAAAAAAACAATCACTTCACAGATGGACAATACATAAAGAAACACAAGAACATCCCGAATATATCAGAATGTTAATGTAATATTTTAAAGCACCAGTAAACACCAAGAATGGAGATGGAATACCAATTAGTATTATCTCAAGGACTAGGAGGAAAACAGAGAATTATTAGCTTATACAGTCTCTTAAAGCTATAACCATTAGGAAATAAAACAAGAAATGTGAATATTAAAGGTAGATATTATCCTACAACACTGTTGGCAAAGAAACTGAGATGTGAGAATGGCACTTACGTTTTTGTAAATGTTCATCCTAGTTTTTGCTGACCTGCATGGAGGAAAATGCAGAATTATTAGCTTAACTATTCTTAAGCTAAGGAATCCTCCAATTGACCATCCGGTAATATGCTCAGATTATTTATGCTCCTTTTTTTCCCTCCCAATAATTTCACTCCTCTATCTCCATAGTTTGTTTTGCAACCCACAGCTAAATAGTTCGTTTTGAAACCAACAGTCACAAAAGAAGGCTAAAAAATGGCATGTGCCCAAGAAATTTGTATTTTTTGGGTTCTTTTAAATGAGTAATTTCTAGGGCTATGATCCAATAATAATATAGAAAATTCTCATTTCAATCTTAAAAAAATATAAAAATTGTAGAAACTTCGCACATATCAAATTTTTATGTGTTCAATTTTTTGTATGGACAAGATTAATGGTGCAATTTGAAAACAATAGTCAATGTCGTTGGAAGGGACTAAAAATATATCTACTAAATGGGCCTGAAACATTTTATAGATAAGAAACAAAGGAATCTCTCTTCATAACCAAATATCAATTTTGGAGTTCTCGAAACAAAATAGAAAAATCAATATATTTTATTTCTTAAGGTTCAACCATATTCCTTCACAATCTGAACGGACATAATCCACGTTCACGTCAATGTTGACATCGACATCAGCTATATCTTCTTCACTTACACATTTTGTTTCTTGAAAGTCCACAACATGTGACAAATCTACATACTCGGGTTCATATGATGCATTATTTCTCAATCCTTTTGGAGGACATGTTAACACTACATACCAATCAGTCTCAACTGGATCTTGTACATAGAATAATTGTTTAGCTTGCGATGCTAGAATAAATGGATCATCTTCCCAATGATTTTGGCTTAAGAATTTATTCATATTCACCATTGTAAAACCCAAATCATCAGTTTTTTTCCCTCTCTTATTGTATACATTGATCCAATTACATTTGAACAATGTGTACTCCATACAAAAATAGTCCAATGTAATTATTTCTTCTACCACTCCATAAAATGTTGTGGTTTGAAGTATAGGGTTTGCATCTTTGGAACTTGACCTCATCATTGTTTGAGCTTCCATACGCATGCCACTATTTTGGGTGGTTCTCTCATTCTCCATGATTTTTGTATGGAATATATAACCATTGGTTAGGTATCCCTTGTACTTATTCACCAATTTCCTAGGACCACGCACTAGCCATTTAAGTGTATCACACACATTTCCATCTCCCTCCACCTATATAGTTTCATATTTTTTAATGTAGTTATAATTCATACATTCAACCTCTAAAAAAAATATTTAATTTCCTGCATGATAGTATTCCCATATAATGATTTTTAAGTACACTTATAATATATATAATACACTTACCTGTTGTTTTAACCAACTAGTAAATTTATGGGTGTGTATTTTCTGTAATAGAGCTTCATCTTTTTTCATTTGGGTAATTGAGTTGGAAATCTCCATTTTGTGCATCCTAATTCAACAATTATGGACAATAGATATGGTGGTTAATGTGTTTTGCTTAAATATGAATAAAAAAAAAATTAAAGGTCAAATATGGTAAGACTTAAAAAACCTTAAACAAACAAACAAACAAAATTACAGGCCAAATATGTAACTTACTCTATCCATGGATCAACCTCGTTTATGTGAAATAGAACCCACCTATGGGCTTGTTCCCAACTAATTCCATCCAATTTTGAAGGAATTGGAGTAGATAATGGCTTTCCATCAAGGATAACTTCTTCAACTTCCTCATCCCACACTTAATTTCAACTGTGTGTGGATCCAATAGTTTCCATACCTTTCAAGTATCCTCAACAAAAATTTATTTATTCCTCCATAGTATAGCTTTCAACAATGCATCCTTCTGGCCTATTTTTGTTCTTAACATAACTCTTATATACTTTCATGTTCCTACAAAATTAACAAACAAACAAAATTAAGTAATGTCAAAATCTTTCAAAAACAATATTTTTTGTGCTTGATAAAAAGTAAAGTTTCACGTACCTCTCAAAGGGGTACATCCATCTATATGCAACTAGGTCACAATATCAAGTCTCATGTACCAAATGGACATTCAAATGCAACATTATATCAAAGAGTGATGGAGTGAAGTACTTTTCAAGAAAGCACAATGTCTCCACAATATCATTTTCCAGCTTATCAAGACTCTCTACTGAAACTGATTTTGCACAGATTTTCCTATAAAAGTAACAAAGCTTGCAAAGCGTCTTTCAGACAATAATTGGTAGCACGTGACGCAAAGCCACTGGGAGGAGTTGCTGCATTGGAACATGGAAATCATGTGCTTTCATACCATGGAACTTAAGCTCTTCCATAGATATATGATTTTTTGGATTAGAGCTATAACTGTCTGGCACCTTCAACATGAAAAGAACATGACATAGGGTCTATTTCTCTTTCTTTGAAAGAGTATGTGGTGCAGGTGGAAGGAATATTTTATGTCCTTTAACTTCTGACCATAGTGATTTCCTCAAGCCCTTTTTTTGCAGGTCATCACATGATTTTTTCCCATCTTTGGACTTCCCTTTTATATCCAGAAGGGTTCCAAAAATTCTTTCACACACATTCTTCTCCACATGCATTACATATAAATTGTGGCGTATTAGGAGTTTCTTCATTCCAACACATCAAGAATATCAGAACAATATTTAATATGGACAAAAAGATAAACAGTCAATTCAGCCAAGACATCTAATCAAAATGAGGTCAACTAAGCAAGTTGTGTCCAATAATTAGGCATGGTTGATCATGGGTCTACATACCTCCCAATATGGTAGATTGAATAGAATTAATTGTTTCTTCCACAGCACAACATCAGTTTTTTCACCTGTTTTACTGGTTCTTTTCCTTTTATTTGATTCAATCTTCCCCCATATTTCTTCCTTTCCCTTTGTTTCCTTAAAAATATCTTACACTTTTAAAATTGGAGGGGCATAACGATGCTCCTCCTTCCCATTAAACGATGCCTTTTGTGAGAAAAACTTATGATGTTAAGGAATAAATCTCCTATGTCCCATGTAAACACATTTCCTGCTACAACTGAGGTACTCTGATTCTGTGTTCCTCCCATATATGGGACATGCATTATAGCCTTTTGTTGTGCAACCAGCCATATTCCCATAAGCAGGAAAATCATGGATCACCCACATAAGAATTGCCTTCATGTTAAATGATGTCTTACTATAAGAATCATATGTCCATACCCCTTGGTCCCATAATTCCTTTAGTTCATCTAAAAATGGTTACAAATACACATCAATGTCATTTCTTGGTTGCTTGGGACCAGGTATTAACAATATTAGCATACAAAAATTTACTTTTGTGCACAACCATGGTGGAAGGTTGTATGTAACTAAAACTACAGGCCAAACACTATATGTGCTACTCAAGTCTCCAAAAGGATTAAATCCATCTATTGCCATTGGAAGTCATGCATTCCTAGGTTCGCGAGAAAAACTAGGCCATTTGTCATCAATAGTTTTCCATGCTGGGCTATCAACAGGGTGGTGCATTTGACCATCATTGCTTGCATTCTCATGATGCCACCTCATTTTTTGTGACATATTTGTAGAGCTATAATGAAAAAAAAAACATTTATATAAAGTATTATCATATAATAACACTATGAAAAATGGTAAAGATAATACAAGAAGGGGAAAACTTGAATGAAATTATAGTGTTCAAGATCATACATATCAATTCCTTTTAGCCTTGGTGCTATGGGAAAATATCTTAACACCTTGGCTGGAACACCTTTCAGAACCTTTTGAGATTGATCATCCACCTTCCATCGATATTTTCCACATGTTGGGCATTGATCTTTACTTTCATAACTTCCTCGATATAAAATGCAATCATTTGGACATGCATGTATCATATCATAGTTTAACCCCAATGATTTTATCAAATTTTTTGCAGCATATGCAGAATCTAGAAATGTGTTATCTTTAGGAAGCACCTTTTTTTGCATTTTTAACATTTGGTCAAAACTTGTATCAAACCATTCACTCTTCACCTTCAGATTGTAGAATTTTACAGCGGCTGACAGTTTTGTGAAGTCAACACAACCTAGGTACAATGGCCTCTTGGCATCTTCGATAAGCTTATTATATTCATTAACTTCATTTAGTACATTTTTTGATGCCAACAAATCATTATCACAACTCTCATTAATATTTTTATTAAGACATCGATTGACATCATTCACTATTTCAAGCATTTTATCACCGACAATGGTTGCATCATCATCATCAATTACAGGTTCACTATCATTCCTAAACAATGTTTCATGCTCATCACCCCGATTATCATAACCATGTTCCACAAATTTTTCATAACCCTATTAATAAGAAAATCAAAATTTATGTTAATAATTTTATGGTTTTTATGAAAATTAGAATCAATAGCATTTGGTCAACGTAGTCAAATAGGACCCTTTACTAATAAGAAATGGCTTACCAGTTGAGATGAAATATGCTCGAGAACTTCATGTGACTCATTTTCAGAATGTTGCCTATCCTTGCCAATAATAGATGGAATCTAAAGGAGACAGAAAAAAAAATTAAAGTTTTCACATATAAAAATAAGTAATATCTTTATTGTAAAACATATAAGAGTGAAACTAGATCAATTCAAAAAAAATTCAAGATCCCTGATTGGGAATGCTCTCTCCATGGAAATATCAAATGCTATATTTTTCGATTATACCATTACAAATTAGGTGCTCTCGTACTTTATCAAATGTTTGTACTTTCACTATGCCACATTTATTACAAGGACATTTTGTGGACATCTTATTCCTTTATTGCTCCTCGGCAAACTTTAAGAATTACTCAACCCCATCTCTATATTTTTTTAGTGTTCTACACATAACCAATTTACAAGTCATATAAATTTAGTTGAGAAAAATTTACCACTTATACATTTTTGACATATCACAATGAATAATCAAATATACAAAAAATACCTATTTTTCAATTTCATCCAATTTCTTTCGTCCATTTGATAATTTGTTCCAAGGTCCTTTAAAATTGCGTCTGCAAAGAGCTATATAAGTTAGTTGATACTAAATATAGATAAAAACTGAACTGAAGATATATTAGTTAACTAATTGTCAAGAAATTCAGTTACAAGTGAAAAATAATTTTGTCTCTATACATTTGACTGAGTAATTTGATAATTGACTTGATGAAAGATTAAAGAATAATATACATAAACAATATCACAAGTAATTATCATGAAGAGAATTTTATTAGACTACAACCCTACAATATTCTCAACATGGTATCATAGCTAAGGTGGCAGTCAAATAAGGGAATATAAGTGGCACTTAAGGATTAGATCACAGTCAACAACAACTCAGATATCTTTCGAATAGAGAAAAGTGATGGGCTCGATCTCTATTACAGTCATCAAAGAAGAAGGGACTCGGTGAAGGAACAATGAAGTATAAATTATATATTAATCTCAGCAAAAAGTTCAATAATCCAATTCGGTGATCAATTCAGAGATAAGGAAAAGAAATAGGAAGAGGCCAAGGACAGTTAAGGATTTTTCTGTTTGGGAATTAAAACTCGGACTTGACTTAAGGCAGAGAAACAGGAAGAGGCCAAGCACAGTTAAGAATTTTTCTGTTTGGGAATTAAAACTCGGACTTGACTTAACTTTCATCTAAATAAGAATTTCAAATTTTTCTCTGAACTTTCGGTGATTAATTACAGTGATATACTGCAGGGAAAATAGAGATAGAAAGGCCGAGGAAATCAGAGATTAAAAATTGTCTTGGACTAAATTTTTTTTTTATACTCTTTCTAGCTCAAATTAAGGACAGTCAAATAATGAACCTAAGCTCGGATTGGTGAAAGAATTAACCTATGGCATATAATACTTATGAACAGTCATTAGTAAGGCAATGTGGGGAGATTAAGGCTTGCCCTGCAAGCACATATATTAAAAGTCTCGGATCTATGATTAGTACTTCATATTGTTAGCTGTAATGAGGATGAAATTTTGTAATTTTCCTTCTTGGAGCAATACCCTTAGTCACTTGAAGTAGAAATCCCAACCTCTATGGCAAAAATCATATTCTGACCAGTAACAAAATTCTATGGTAAATATTTTAGGTTTCAATTTGTAGCAACCCTCTTGCATATTTTAAGTAGAGTTTTGAAAAAGTTTTAAGCATAGCTTGAAGTCCTTTTACAATATTTTTGAGCATTTTCATTGATCAATACTTGAAGATACCTTGAAGGAAAACTTGAAGTACTATTGAAGGAAGAATTGAAAGTAATCTTGGAAGCAATTTAGAGCAGTATTAAAGACTAACTTTTGTAACCACTACTGAAGGATGCATTTTAAGCACCATCGAAGACACTATTGGAATACTGAATTTTGTTGAAATAACAATCATATTTGGAGCATAGTTTGGTGCAGACTTCTTGGTGGAATTAAGATACATATTAAAAAATATTTGAAGGCACATTTGGAGCAACTTCAGAGGAGTGTCAGTTGAAATCACAGTCATAGTCATGACTTCTGATTTCAAAAAGAAGGATTCTCAGTGATATGTATATACAGTGAAGCAGTATGTTAAAGGATCTTTAAATTGCTGATCTACCAAAGATCTGAGGTATCTACAACTGATATAAGTATTCATTTTGAAGGGAACTTTAAGTCTCAAGCCTTGAAGACCTGAATTAACGGTCCAATCACAAGCTCCGAGAAAACCTATTTGACAAACTTTACTAATAGAAAGTAGTCATCAAAAACAAAGATCATCATGGAAACATATTTCTGGGATATGATATAGATGAAGCAGGCCAAGTGAATGAAGCTATTCATTCCTGAGAAATTGCTATAGGATGACTCAAGGGAAAAATGGTGTGAGGTATCTATATATATTTATATGCTAACATTGGATGTTGTAAAGTCATTTCATATGATTGCAGGTAATGAATTTATGTATTTTGAAGTATGATCTATGGAGGAGTATCTCTCAGTGCATGAACAAATGAAATAAACATAATATGTCGTCATGGAATATGAGGTGCTTGTATATGAACTAGAAACTAGAAATGGTGTAAGTCCCCAGGATTGTGCAGAGAGGAAGAAGAAAATGAAATGCAACCATGTCAAGAGGAAATTATCATCTGGAAGCCAAGAATATGTGACTAAGAGATCTCCTGGGATGATATGTAAAATCTGACAAAAGTCTGGTAAAAGGACCCTTGATAAAACATATCATTAGGAAATGTGTAAATCTGTATGAAGGATGTCGATACCCACAGGAAGATGTCATGGTGAAAGATCTTCACTAAGGTAAATTTTGTGCTAAAATTTCATATGTATATGTTTATCTGAATTAACTTATGCAGGGTTGCTAATCATAAGAAAAGATGCATGATCCTTGGAGATGATTCAAAGGAAAGTAGCATGGCATAACAGTGGACTAGATAAGGAAGTCTGATGAATCACTTTATGACAGCTGACATGACTCAGGATGAAAGTTATGGATCATCTGTGCCCTATAAATCTAAAAGGTTGGAGATTCCTCAATATCGAAATCCATGACATCGAGGAAAGGAATTGTTCATGAGCAACTAGGTGTCTCACCATTGTTGTTGGAGGTCCCTAATTAAGAGGGACTTTGAATTTATTCCACTTATGTGCTAGGTTATTTTGGAATATAATATAGACTTAAATGTATTAAAGAGTGTGTCACACACCCCCAAAGATGCCTATATAATGGAGAGACTTGGAGTTCATTAGACACACATTGTGTGGGGGATTTTCTTCTCTCTTGATAGTGATGGATTTGCGTTCTTGGTGCTGTGTATTTATGGAGTTTTATTTGTTTGGGTTGTTCTGTGGTTATGCGTGACATGCTTGGGTGAATGACCTATTGGAGACTTTGCTGGTAGAAGCATCTTGATGATCGTCATAATGCCACCATTCATTATCTCTATTTTGGCTTTTCTTCCATCGATATATTAATATGTTCTATCTCCTTCAGTATTGTGTCCCCTAATCTGAAATGGCATAGAACATGTTCAGAAATTAACATGGTATCAGAGCTTTATGCGGAAGACAATGCACAATTTGTGTTGAATTGCATTTATCTGATCCACTAATCCATTGTGAAACATAATCACAAGTGAATAGCTCATGGAGGAGAGGATAAGTCTCTGTCTTAGCCACAACAAATGAAGTTCAAGAACAGGGAGGAAAAGATGATTGTTTTAGGGTCAATTTAGGAGGTTCGATGGACTTTTCAGAGGGTTGAGGCAGGAAAGATGTGTCTATGGACTATTTTATGGGTGGTTTGTCTCTAAACAAGAGTGTCGCAGGCCTGTGAGACTTCACTGAAGCCTACCGCAGAGATTAAGGAGGGTCGAGGACTGCTTAAGGGATAGAAATAGCTCAGACCTATAGCTAAGTATCATGACCTTCAAGAAATAGATAGATGCAGCTCTAAGGAGAATTTCTGGGCCAAAATTAAAGGGTGTTAGGGAATTTGGTTCGTGCCCTAACCAGTCCATATTTTCAGCATGGAGCAGGCCCTAAAACGGGGAGCTGAAGTATGCATTTTGGGTGCATCTTGATGTATGTTGGATCCTAGTGTAGGGTTAGATTTTCATCAGTTATCTAGCAGCATGTGGAAGCCAGCGAAGAAGAACACTTGTTAATAGGAGGATAGCCACTAGATCTAAAGCAATTTTTGGGCATATTTAAGGGTTTAAATATCATTTGAAGGTCCTGAAGGACAGTAGAAGGAAGTCGCCTTCTCTGAGTAGGCTTGGGCATGATTTGAAGTTGTTTTTCTAGGCCACAGGGAATAACACACAGCTGGGTCAAATTAGAGGGTTGTCAAAGAGTGGACAACAACCTAAGGAGGTAGTATGGCATTTAAGGAACCTTGCCTAGGTAAACCGAAACCGTAGAAGGGTTTGTTTGCTGATTGTGAGATGAAACTGGGGCTGCAGTATGTATCCTATATAACAATGCAAACTATATTACAGCAGTGTCTTGTGGAGGTGTGTTGGGTCCATGATTTGTGGGGCAGTGTTTGGATCATGCGCTTGTCATCTTTATGATGTGTGAAGGTGACAAGGTTACTTAGAATTGTTGTCATAAAGGACCTTGTACAATATAAGGTGGACACACTTGGAAATTCATGATTAGATCATTAGTAAGTATTCTGATGAGGGCAGCAGGACTGGAGATATCTAAAATTGATACGTTGATAGAATGGTAGCGTATGCTGCTATATTATGGAGTCGTTGGCGCAAAGGACAGACCCTGTTTTTACAAGGTATGTATCAAATACCTACTATGGATTGCATGCATTTCTGTTGCAAAGAAGATATTATTCTAGGCATGCAGAAAAAATATGTAGATTGCACGAATTGTATGTCTAGCAACGCTCAAACAAGAAAACAAAACTTGTCATGCAAGCTTCAACTATTCAGGAACTGTATGGCAAGTTTTTCTAGTAAAAAAGGAAATATACATGAATTTCACAGAAGGCCTAATGGACTGGGAGTTCTATGTACTCTGAACTGAATGATGCCCTAATTCCTACAACATAACTAAGGGACAATCAGCATAGGGGAGAAACTCTAGGGTGAATGAAATCTACATTGATAGAAATGATTGTTAGAAAGTGTTGAGAGGGCTTACATGGATTGTGGCTAAGCCCTAACCAGATTGCAGAATACAACAAGGTACCAACACATACCTGTGGGAGCCATGTGTTGGGGTTCTCTTGGGTGTTAAGAAACCCCAACTAGGAGTAGATCTCACAATGAAGTAATGGGTGTCCTAGGACGGGACTGTTAGAGAAGTCTCTTGGCAGCCAAGAGGAGGATTTCCTATGTGTGAGGATGCCCTAGCTAGAGGTAGATGCTACAACAAGTATTGGTCACTCGTGGTCTGCTGGAGGGCAACATGAGAGTGGGCCAAGTGTGAACGTGGATTGTGCTTTTATGGTATGTTGGAGGATAGTGTCATAGTACCCATGTTGGGGCCCGATGTGCACCATCTTCATGGACCTCGGTGGTTACTAGAGGTCAAGAGTCTGATCAAACAGGAGTATTTTTGTGTAGCCCTAGACTTGTGTGTGGAGGACTTCTACAGCAGATGATGGGCAGTCCTCCTAGCCCGTGTTCATTATGGGATATAGACATCTTGCAGCGATAGGTGGTAGCCCTTCATCCCCTATGTTGGCCTTCATCGGTGTAGCACAGGAAGACCATAGTGGTTTTAAGTCCCTAAGTAACTGAGGAGTAGAAATGAGAAGATTGAGAGTTGTTCACAAACGGAGTTGTGAACAATTTTACATGAGTCTCGATGTGTTGTGCCCTTTATGGATTAAGGCACAACTAGTGAGCAGATTGGCAGCCAAGCTTTAATGGCTAGATGGACTTGGAGCATTGATAGAGTCAAGAGCTGCATATCGGGAGCCGAAGGATCGAGCTGGTATAGGGCATGACCGAGAAGATATGAGAGAGAATGCGACAACAACATGGTCAGAGTACCTTGTTGAGGGTAGATTGGTTGTCAATGGACTGACACCAAACCCAGTTTTGTATCTTGTATCAACGGGTTGATGAAGGGAATTATCCTTGGTACAAGGGCCCTAGGCTGTTGTATCATATGTTTATTAATGTAACGAAGTTGGGTTAAAAATTGTAAGAAGTTTTCTATATTTTTTGCATTGGTAGATTTACTGTTATTTATATTTTGTTGTGCAAAGTAGTATCATTGTGATTATTGGTTTGGTAGTGTGAAATATTTTAAGACACTATCCTAGACCCAATATCTTGGAAAAAAAACATGGTATCAAAGAGTATCTGAGCTACTTTAAGGGATAGTGAATCAGGGTGTGCTCAGCGAAGCAACTTAGAGGGAGTTGTGGGTGTCTAGATCAAGGAGAAAAAGGTTCAGCTAAAGAAGAGTCTAGGTCGGCTTGATGTTAATAAGCCATGTGACAACTTGGCAAGCCAATGTGGACACCCAAATTAAGCCCTTGTATTGCGTATAAATATAAGGTGAGGAAGGCTAAGATAAAATCCAAGAGAAAAAATTTAGGAGTAAAACTCCTTTTGATGTAAGCCACAACTTGAAGAAGAGAAGACTGAAGCATGAAATGACTGTTTTGACGTCAGATTAGAAGATATAATAGGGCCAAGGAGTAGTTGCATAAATACATTGATAATAGGGTTGTTTTGGTACCAAACTGGGTGGCATATTTTTTATTTAAGAGAGTCTCAAGCACTATAGTTATTACAGGGGTAATGCATGTTTGTATTAAGCTTGTTGGAGGGGCCATAAGGACTAATTCCTACAACAAAAGTAAGGGACAATCAGTGTATGGGAGTAGCTCTAAGGAGTGCCTAGTCTTGCTTAGCACGAAAAAAAATATGATTGATTTTATAAAATCTTTTCAACCCTACCGCTGCCTTCTACATAATTCTATATACAAGTTTAAATATATTGAAATTTTAACAATAAAGTTCATAGATATCAGGAAAATACCTTTTGAAACTATCAATACACACTCTCCCTCTCTGAGTTCTCGAAGGTTGCAATTTTATCTCCATATGCTGGCAACAGACCACATGTTTTCTGCTCCGAATTGCAGGGAAACCCCCAAATCATGTGAATAATATCTCAATTAATGCTGGAAAAAAATTTAAACCAGATATGATACAATAAAGTCGCGTTAAAAATATAGTCGAATCCAGAGGGCAGCGAAGAATAGAAGGGTATGGCATCTGCATCGAAATCATAAATATTGTTAAAGATCACTGAACTCTATCCTGAACCTGACCAAGGGAGAATAGCCGCCCGAAATTAAATTTTAAGAGGTACCAAAATCTTATAAAGCAATTTCTATAGTTGTTTTGATTTTCATAAAGTTCTAATTTTATTTAAGAAAAAGGAGGTCATCTAGTATTTTTGTTTGAGCAAAGAAGGTCATTTCACATCTAGGAATAAATTTTAATAGGTCCATTTAGAGTCTAGACTACCAGCCAAATTAGATTTTAATAGGTAGTAAAAAATTATAAAGCAATTGCTATGGTGGCTTTAGTTTTCATTAAGTTTTATTTTTATTTGAGTAAAAGGAGGTCATCTAGTATTTTTAGTTTTCATTAAGTTTTATTTTAATTTCAAGAACAACAGTTCATTTCAAATAGAAGTTATATTTAATATTTAATGATGTTGAAGACCCATAAATTAATAATGTTAGTTTAATTAGAGCATCAATAAAAACTATATTAGGGAATATAGTTTTTACATGAGAGCTCGTGCATGCTGATTGATTTAGTTTGGTGTTCGAAATTCTGACTCAGCCCTCTGCCGCCATGGGCCCCCAGAGTTTGACCCTGGTAGGAAACCACCCCTTGCTACCCCTCAAAATGATGCACAACCTCCTCATGACAAATATACAATCGCTTTTGTCTCTTTGGTTTCCTCAATGAGACCTCTGCGATCACGCCCAACTGTGAAAAAAATTGTGAAAAAAATCGATGGAATACCAAAAACCACTCTGCCTCCAACACTCCCACATAGAGAAGCCCTATAATGGGAGCTTTCTCCTTTTCATTTACAACTCCTTATGTGAGAAAACACTACAAGCCCCATCTCAACATGATGAAGTGTAGATATTGTGAGTAATTCAAAACAAGGCTTTGCAAATCATCCAATTGTCTACATTTGGTATACATGATAATAATGCCATTACCTACAAACACATATCCTCATAACCAGTACTTAGTTCTCTAAGAATCAATTAATGTTTCTAATATGCTCAGTTAGAGATGAAGGATTCTCCTAGGAGGTCAATTTGTTGGTTTGGGGTGTTGTACTTTTAGTGGTTAAGGGGTTAGTAGTTAAGGTGTTTAGGGGTGAAGGGTTAGGGGTTAAGGGTCGCAGGTTAAGAGGATAATTATTTATGGCTTAGGAGGTTGTGATAAGGGAGCTCCTAATCCACTTATCACAACTAGAGATAGGCTTATGAACACCATCAATATCTATTGTAGGTGTGGTGATGAAAGCAATAATGAATACAAAAGTTGTGGTCAATAAGACAGGGAAAAAGTATGCCAGAAACATAGTAGGAAATTTCGGAAAAAAGGTTTTAAGTAACTCGGACTGCGCTCCCACTCTTATCTCCTTAAACCTGCTCTAATTTAAACTCTTTAAACCCTCCCTGTAATGGGAGCTTTCTCCTTTTCATTTACAACTCCTTATGTGAGAGAACACTACAAGCTCCATCTCAACGTGATGAAGTGTAGATATTGTGAGTAATTCAAATCGAGGCTTTACAGATTATCCAATTTTCTACATTTGGTATACATGATAATAATGGCATTACCCAGAAACACATATCCTCGTAACTAGTACCTAGTTCTCTAAGAATCAAGCAATGTTTCTAATATTCTCAATTAGAGATGAAGGATTCTCCTAGGAGGTCAATTTGCTGGTTTGGGGTGTTTTTTTCGGCTTTGGATACTTAGTGGTTAAGGGCTTCAAGGGTCAAGTTTTAAGAGCCAAAGGGATTTAGGGTCAGAGGATTTTGCGGTTAAGGACTCAATATTTAGGAGATTTAGGTGTTATTGGTTAAGGGGTTCATATTTAAGGTGTTTAGGTGTTAAGGGTCACAAGTTAAGAGGATAAGGATTTATGGCTTAGGAGGTTCATGGATTAATATAGGTTAGGCATTAATGTCATAATATTTAATGAATGAAGGGTTTTATGGGTTATGATTTATGAGTGCAGGGGTTAAGGGAATATGGATTGGGGGTTAAGGGGATAGGGAATTTAGTGGTTATGGGTTAAGGGCATATGTTTTGTGATAATTGGACTCCTAATCCTCTTATCACCACTATTTGGGGTTCCCCTATCAATTTCTCTCGTTGCCTTCCCTCTAGGTCCCCTAGGCCCTATGAAATTAGTTCCTAAGCCCCCTTCTAATTATCTAATGCTAGGATTATAGATCTTAGTAAACCATGGTTGCACCTCTGACTTCTACACATACATGCTACCCTTGTTTCCCCTTGGCCCATTCAAGACACCATAAGATACCCCCACCCCAAAGAAAATTTTTGGTTATGTCATTCCACTTTTCCTAATGTTATGACCCCACAAATTTGGTCTCAATTCCCCTACAAGTACACCCTTGGGCCCCCTTGGCTAAGGGAGTAAACATATTAGGGGTTATGGGTTGTGATAAGGGAGGCCCTAATCCACTTATCACAAGTAGAAATAGGCTTATGAGCACCATCAATATCTATTGTAGGTGTTTTGATGAAAGAAATAATGAATACAAAAGTTGTGGTCAATAAGATAGGGAAAAAGTGTGCCAAAAACATAGTATGAAATTTTTGGAAAAAGGTTTTAAGTAACCGGGACTGAGCTCCCGCTCTTATCTCCTTAACCCTGCTCTTCTTTAAACTCTTTAAACCCTCCTTGTAATGGGAGCTTGCTCCTTTTCATTTACAACTCCTTATGTGAGAGAACACTACAAGCTCCATCTCAATGTGACGAAGTGTAGATATTGTGAGTAATTCAAATCGAGGCTTTGCAAATGACCCAATTGTCTACATTTGGTATACATGATAATAATGGCATTACCCACAAACACATATCCTCGTAACCAGTACCTAGTTCTCTAAGAATCAAGTAATGTTTCTAATATGCTCAATTAGAGATGAAGGATTCTCCTACGAGGTAAATTTTCTTGTTTGGGGTGTTGTTTTCAGCCTTAGATACTTAGTGGTTAAGGGCTTCAAGGGTCAAGCATTAAGGGCCAAAGGGATTTAGGTTCTGAGGATTTAGCGGTTAAGGACTCAATATTTAGGATATTTAGGTGTTAGTGGTTAAGGGGTTAGTAGTTAAGGTGTTTACGAGTTAAGGGTCATAGGCTAAGAGGATAAGGATTTATGGCTTAGGAGGTTCATGGATTAATATAGGTTAGGGGTTAATGTCATAAGATTTAATGAATGAAGAGGTTTATGGGTTATTATTTATGAGTGTAGGGGTTAAGCGAATATGGATTGGGGGTTAAGGGGATAGGGAATTTAGTGGTTATGGGATAAGGGCATATGTTTTGTGATAATTGGACTCTTATTCCCCATATCACCACTATTTAGAGTTCCCCTATATATTTCTCTCGTTGCCTTCCCTCTAGGTCCCCTAGGCCTTATGAAATTAGGTCCTAAGCCCCCTTCTCATTCTCTAATGCTAGGATTATAGATCATAGTAAACCATGATTGCACCCCTGAATTCTACACATACATGCTACCCTTTTGCCCCCATCATCCATTCAGGACACCATAAGATACCCCTCCCCACCCACCCCCCCGGAGAAATTTTTGGCTATGTCATTCCACTTTTCCTAATGTTATGACCCCCCAAATTTGGTCTCAATGCCCCTACAATTAGACCCTTGGGCCCCTTTGCCTAAGGGAGTAAACGTATTAGGGGTTATGGGTTGTGATAAGGGAGCCCCTAATCTACTTATCACAAGTATAAATAGGCTTATGAACACCATCAATATCAGTTGTGGTCAATAGGACAGGGAAAAGGTATTCTAGAAACATAGTAGAATTTTTGGAAAAAAGGTTTTAAGTAACCGGGACTACGCTCCCACTCTTATCTCCTTAACCCTGCTCTTCTTTAAACTATTTAAACCCTCCCTGTAATGGGAGCTTGCTCCTTTTCATTTACAACTCCTTATGTGAGAGAACACTACAAGCTCCACCTCAATGTGATGAAGTGTAAATATTGTGAGTAATTCAAATCGAGGCTTTGCAAATTATCCAATTGTCTACATTTGGTATACATGATAATAATGGCTTTACCCACAAACACATATCCTCGTAACCAGTACCTAGTTCTCTAAGAATCAATTAATGTTTCTAATATGCTCAATTAGAGATGAAGGATTCCCCTAGGAGGTTAATTTGCTAGTTTGGGGTGTTGCTTTTGGCCTTGGATACTTAGTGGTTAAGGGCTTCAAGGGTCAAGCATTAAGGGTCAAAGGGATTTAGGGTCAGAGGATTTAGCGGTTAAGGACTCAATATTTAGGAGATTTAGTTGTTAGTGGTTAAGGGGTTAGTAGTTAAGGTGTTTCAGGGTTAAGGGTCACAAGTTAAGAGGGTAAGGATTTATGGCTTAGGAGGTTCATGGATTAATATAGGTTAGGGGTTAATGTCATAAGATTTAATGAATTAAGGGTTTTATGGGTTATGATTTATGAGTGCAGGGGTTAAGGGAATATGGAATGGGGGTTAAGGGGATAGGGAATTTAGTGGTTATGGGTTAAGGGCTTATTTTTAGTGATAACTGGACTCCTAATCCCCTTATCACCACTATTTGGGGTTCCCCTATCAATTTATCTCGCTGCCTTCCCTCTAGGTCTCCTAGGCCTTATGAAATCAGGTCCTAAGCCCCCTTCTCATTCTCTAATGCTAGGATTATAGATCTTAGTAAACCATGGATGCACCTCTAACTTCTATACATACATGCTACCCTTGTGTCCCCTTGGCCCGTTCAATACACCATAAGATACCCCCCCCCAAAAAAAAAGCTTTTTTGTTATGTCATTCCACTTTTCTTAATGTTATGACCCCCCAAATTTTGTCTCAGTGAGTAAACAAATTAGGGGTAATGGGTTGTGATAAGGTATCCCCTAATCCACTTATCACAGCTAGAAATAGGCTTATGAACACCATCAATATCTATTGCAGGTGTTGCGATGAAAGCAATAATGAATACAAAATTTGTGGTCAATAGGACAAGAATCATCAAGATGTTGAACCATACAATGTAAAGATGGTTTTCAATGCTTGCTATTCATCTAGTCACATAAATGAGTTCCCCATAAATTTTTGCTATGGGACACCCTTAGGATTCAATAATTAATATTTGAGAGGATTCATTGCTAAGGTGACAATGGAAATGACCTTGGGTTGACGCAAAATGACACTTAGTGATCCTTACAAAACTAGGGTGTCAAATTCATCATCAACAATAGGCACAATTGACAAATGGTAACATCTCACATTCAAGGAACTTAACAACAAATATTTATGCATGTTTTTCCACTAAGGGTACCTTAATTCACATTTCCTAAGGCACAAATCACATATTTGGATGAATTTTGGATAACTTGTCATATTCCACTAGCTTCATGCATGAAGAGGAGCTCCCATGCTTTAAGAAGATTTTGGGGGATTTCATGGCATAGTCAAGCGTCTCATGTATAAAAGAAGAACGTCATAGCTAGTTGGTTTACATTCTCTTTCTCACATTGAGAGATAGGATTCATGTATTTTAAGGTGTGTTTTATTGTTGAGTTCACATATTTGGAAGCACAATTGCACAAGTGGAAACATCTCAAGAGTGTCGTAAGAGTAAAAAAGATTTAGAATTCCTACCATATTTATTAGGATTTAGATTTCGCACTAACTTTTTCCGGAGTTTCCTACCTTTTTTTTAATAATTTGGTTTAAATTGAGAATAAAACTCATTACTATTCAATGAAATTATGATTTAGGTTTCCCACCAATATTTTTAAGAGTTTCTAGTTTCCATTTTGTTTAAATTGAGAATATAACTAATTATTATTCAATGAAATCACTATTTAGATTTCCTACCATTTTTATTATGATTTAGATTTCCCACCATTTTCATTAAGATTTAGATTTCCCACCAATATTTCGACCAATATTTTTAGGGTTTTTTAATATTTAAAATGAGAATAGAGCTCATTCCTATTCAATAAAATTTTGTTTGAAGATGAGTTTGAGTGTGCTTTAGATAAAATTGGAGTCACTAAGAAGTAAGCACGCCATGACTACAAGAAGAGGAAATGAAAAGAGGTAAATTTATATTTTATAATAACGAATTATTTTAAGTTGTTTTTTTATTTATTTTAGATCAATTTTAACTTTAAAGGAAAATTTATATTTTATAAACCTGAATTATTTGCAGTTAATTTTTATGATTTTAAATAAATTTATATGTATATTTTAGAAAATATAGATTTAAAAAATTCAAAAAGTGAAGCCGCAAGTGTTTGGACGTTTTAGTTGTCTTATTTTTTTCTCTGTCTGAAACAGGTGTGCATGTATATTTAGGCCAATAGGCCTATTCTTTTGAATCAGTTCTTTTTTGGGATCGCCAACCTTTTTATTGTGCTGGTGACATTTGTCCCGAATCATGTTGGTGACATCTGTCCTCAATGCATGTTCGGCTGCATGTGCTTTAATTCTTGATCGCCTGCACCATTTTTATTGGGAAAAACCATGCTATGTATGTTTAATTCTGGATTGCCTCAATAGTTTTATATGTTTGCATGCTAATCCCTTTGAAACGGATGGTATAGTTGCAGATGGACAATCATATTTTTAAAGGTGTTGCAGTTTTTATTGAATTTGTTTATTATTTTTGGATATAACAGATTAGGAGTGTACGTAATATACAGTCAACTAGAAGTAGATTTTCCAACAACCTAAAAACCTAGTTCTGTAGCAACAACCACTTTCACATTCAACTCCCTCAAAACCACAATAAGAAACTCCTCAAAAAATAGAGCAACGGTCCAATACAAGTAGCTTTTTCAACAACCTCAAAACCCAGTCCTGTAGTAGTCGCTATCACATTCAACTCCATCAAAACCACAGTTAGCAGCTCCTCAAAAAACACAACAAATTGCCAGTGTACAGCAATCAAAAACATCATCCGCATTGTGCAATGTCCAGACACAAGTAGTAAACCAAATTAAGTAGCAGCAGAAATCTTCCTAGGTTGTTGCTCACTTTCATGAAGATTATGCTGTTCTTTGTTGTGCTTCTCTGCAAATGTGTCGAGGCCACTGAGTATGTTAAATACAAGGACCCATATAGATGAATACTTTTTTTTTCATAATATCAAAGCAAAGTGATCAAGTTTTTCATAAGGTTTGGGCTTAGGCAAATTCTGTGGCCCTTCATTGTGACCAGTCGAATATATGACATTTGAAAAGGATTCGGGGTATATTGCAGTGACAATTTTAGGCCTCTTTTTTATGGTGTTTGGGATGCAGGGTTTCCTCATGTGAGTTCCTCTTTGTTGCGAAGGTATAATTATTTTTAACAAAAACAATGTATGTAAGATAAAAGAATCTTTCGCTGAATTTAATTTGTGTACAAATCATAATTTGGGACTCCTAAAAGGTGTCTTTGTGGGGATAATAGGAAAAAAATTCTTTTTTAAATTATGACCAATGCTCTCCACTTGCATGTAATCATCTATAACAACAAAAAATGAACGTAAATACCTTAACTCCATTTCGACTAAAATATGGGTTGTTTGGTAAACCAAGGTTGGAGAGGCTTGGAAACACACCCTCAATAACAACCTTATGGATTAAAAATTTGATTTTTTTTTAGCATATAAGATATCCTTGGTGGTTGTCATGACTGATTCTGTTAAAATTTATGTCAAAAAATTATCATGAAGGTTGCCTGAAATTATGCTCTTTTATGTATTACTGGGATATTTGGAGTCTATTGGACTAAATTTTTAGGATGCATTTGATGGTTTTAGTTGTCATTGAAGAATTTTGTTTTAGTTTTGCACGAAATGTTTGCATTCTTGAAAATTGACTCGATTGATGAATTCTGCTTTTAGATTTTCCAAGGGTTATTTTCCTAAATTGAAAACATTAACTACCACAATAATCATCTTAGAAATGTTTAAGCAGAATCAGATTTCTGATTAAATGGTATAATTTGTGTCTAATGGTATGAGATTTTTGAAGTTTGTAATGGTTTTTGGTATGCCCAGAATATAATCACATCACGTCTTCTATGTTTGCTGCCAAGGTTTTATTCCATCATTTGATTACATTCTCATAATAATTCTATGACGAGTGCTGCAAAATCAAATTACTTGTGTTTTTTGGGTTTCTAGCTCTTTGATGCTGAAAATTTTCATGAACAATTATCTTAGAATGTGTACAATTGTCACAAATGATTTCTTTCCACTTTTCTCTTAGGTGATGATGCTTTTGTTACTTGACTGTTATATATCTACCATACTGATCAACCGAAACTTCAAGATGAACCCTATGTAATTTGTCCCTGATTTGTCCCAATTTCAACCAACATTCTGGGGTGAAAATCATATCATTTCTGATGTCAATATTTATGAAATATACTGGATCAGAGGAAGTTGAATTCATCTCTTAAGATGGAAGGGATCCACATTCATAAATACTATGACCAATTTTTCCTCTATCTTCATCAAGGCAACCAACCTCTCTGGGTAATCTTTATCATCTGCTTCCTCAATGTTCTCTTCATTCAAAACAAGAATATGGTTTTTTCCATCATTTTCAGTCTCATCGAGGGCTTAATCATGAGTTCCATCATCCATTTCCCCCCCTAACTGCAATTCTGAAGCTGTGTCATATAACCAATCCTATATGGTGTCTACCTTACTGGAGGAGGTTTCGATATAGCAAATAGACCTTTTATAAGCCAGAAATGATTCATCTTCATCACACTTATTTTGTCTAATTTAGGCCTGCAACCAATGGCAGATTACGTCATATAAATTGTCTGCCTCTTTATGTTTCAGATCATAATTATATATAGGAGGATCACTCAAGATTCACAGTATAAGATCTACATCTGTTGACCCGTAAAACGATGTTTTTCACAGTATAGTGCTCTACACTGATTTAACATTTGAATAAATTCTTGTTAATTCTGGTCTTTCCTGGTTTCTTGTATATATATGGTTGTCTTCCATTGTTGTAATTCATAAGCTGTAAATACCCAAGAAGCATGTGCTATCAAGAAACATTATCATGCCTTAAGAACATTTGAAGAAATCCTTGTTAATTCTGGTATTTCCTGGTTTCTTTTATATATATGGTTGTTTTGTATATTTTTATTGCAGGTGATTATTAAGTAAAGAATTTTAAAAAATGGATAATTTATTAAAGAGAAATTTGTTAGCCCATCTTAGCTTTTTCTTAATCAAAAATTTAAAAAAAAATTGAGACTTGCAAGAAAATGTTATGCTGGTTGTCTCTACCAGAAATGTTAGCGTTGCACCATTGCTTTCCTTCTTTGTTTTTCTCTTTTGGTTTTTATTTAAATTTAAATCCCTATATCATATTTTTCGCTTGCATAGCACTACTCTGAAATTGAGACTTCTATATCGGTGACAATAGATTTCATTCAACCTGCCAAAACATTGTTTACAAAGTTTTATTTGAATGAATATTCAATATAATGCCTTTTAATGTGAGAATACCAATATTTTTAGTCACAAGATTTCTAAATTAGCATGCATATTATTCCTTCACCTTCTATATGCTCAATATTTTCATAGAAGTAATTTTTAACGATCAACACATATTTCCCAATATAATTTTTTTTGGGGTTTTGTTTGGTTATAATACTGCGTTTTCAATTTATGATGAATATTATGTTGGTTTACTATTACGTTTTTATGTTAGCACTTTTATTATGACATTATCTTCATTAGCTTCAGAATTTATTTAGCATAGAAAGTAACTAGAAGCATTGCAAATCGCTGTGGATTATTGCCAATAGATGGACCTGTGTTAATTTATATAGTTCTTCAAGTCCCTAAATTATAAACAAAGGCCCAACAACATCAAGAATCTAGACTGCTTTGAATCTTTTATATAATTGGACTGCTTACGATAACCCATTGAATTTCATAATTTTGTATATGGCAGACTTTTCCTTTGCCTTTTTCAACTAAAATCCCAGTATGTTAGCGTGCAATTGTCTCTTCTACTGTTGTTCAACTACCTGTGCAATTTTCTCTTCTACTGTTTTCCAACTACCAATTCCATATTGTTTTATCCGTGTCTAGCCCTCATTCCTAAACTATTTCACTTAGAATTAAAATTGTAATCTTTATTTAATGATGCTCGATGACACAACAGTTCTCTTTACAATAATTCATGCTAAAAATTTTATGTATAAGCCTAAAGGGTAGTGACATGAAGATGAATATAGACAAATTCTAGAAAAACTATGGTTTATTCCTGAAAAGTATGAGCCTCTATTATTTAGTTACCTTTTTTGGAGTCCATAGAATGATAACCACAGTGGCTTTGGGAGTTTTATTAACATGAACATGACATCCATTGCTTCAATATATCATTCAAGTGTTTCACTCAACATTATTACTGTTAGATGCTTTTCTCTCTTTCTTTTTTTATACTGGACTTTTGTAATGGTTCTTTCAACCTAGTTGTTCACATAGCAATTGTTTTTAACTTTTTTTAGCCTAGTTTTTTACATGGAAATAGTTTATTGTTTATCTTTAGGCAAAATAACTCCTCAATTATTGTTATATGTGAACCCATTCACACCACCCTACAATTTCTTCCATGGAAATGGTAATGTCATTGTGGCTTTAGACTATAAAATTTTACAACTCATACTTCTCTTTAAGAACATAAATGAAATTGAACTCTTATGATCTGAATTGAACTCTTACGAAATGAAAAGGATTTGCTAATAAAAATGTTTTTTTTTTATGCAGTCTATCCATGGATATCCATACCGAGGTAAGAAATTATTTTTTATTTTGGAAGTCAATGATTTTTTAACAATTATTGTGTTTTCTTTTCTACTTTAAAATTTGTCCTACTAAATTTTATTAAGTGTCGCAATCTATATGTGTAGGTATCCAATAAGAATGAAATACATCATAAGAGATCAATTTTAACAGTGAGTAAAACCACAAAGTCAAGCTACATTACAAAAAAAAATGACAACATTCGATGTGGCATCATCAAAAAACACCCACAAAAGAGAGCACCAGGATCCATTTCCCCATTACAACATGAATCTATTTGCTTTAGTGTCAACACCAATTATAATGCACATATTCTTGAGAAAAATGTGAATGAACCATTGGAAGGTATGATATTTTTTCAACTTTATATTTCTTGTATAAATACTTCAAGATTTTATGTTAATATATTCATATTGTTATTGTCTCAAAAGGTGTGATTTTTTTTCCAGAAAATACTCATCATGTACCATCACAACAACTCTATGGTTTGGAGCAAGAACCATCACAACTAGATCATGATATGGAGAAATAACAACCGCAACAAGAGCATGGCTTGGAAGGGGAAGATCCAAGTATTGAAGCCCATAGTACAACAAATGTGAAAATGAAGGGTATGGGACCAACAAAATGCCTCTTTGGAAACACTACAGAGGCATCTGCATTGCCTGAAATTCAATTTAATGAGAGGGGAAAACATGTTGGTCCACAGTCAGAGAAATTCTCTTCCTTTTTAGGTGTCCTTGCAAGAGATATTGTAGGCATCAAACACATGGAATGGAAACAAGTGCATGAAGAAATTAAAAAAGACATATGGAGTGCAATCAATGTGAGTATCAACCAAATTATTATTGGATTGTTTTCTAAATTTCATTGGTGTATGTGAACATGTGCATGATAAGTTTAATTGAAAATAAGTATTTGTATCTAATAATTGATTGTTTATCTATTGTATCATACCTACCAAATAGAAATGTTAGTGGAGAAATGGTGTTATAAAGAAATATCTCAGTGTTTGAGAACTTACAGATATAATTTGTATAAAAATTATTATTTGAAATACAACATAGATGAGGAGAGGATGAAAAATGGTCCTATAGGAGTAAATGAAACCGATTGGATTGAATTTTTTAGAATAAAATCTGACCCTAAATTCAAGGTAAAAATTAATGACAAATCTACTTGTTATCATTAAATGAGATTTGAATTTGAATCCTTGCATATAATCAATTTTAATCTAAGCATCCATTTTTTATTGAGTTGTAGGAGAAGGTAAAATTCAATCAGGAAAATAGGGCATTAGAACCAGAGACCCACACTTATGGTGGTAGAGGTTACTATATAGTTGAACATGACCTTGTAAGTTGTAACCAAATCTATTTTTTGTTCACAATTACCAATTGCAAATATACTTATCTAGATCATTGTAATTTTTGTGACTAGAATCAAACTTGCAATCAAAATGATGCACCTGTAACTAGGGCTGATGTGTGGATAAAATGTCATACAAAGAAGGATGGCACTCCAATTTCATCATTTAGTGCAGAGAGAATAGTAAGTTCCCGAACTATTCTTGTATCTGTTTAATTTTTCTTCTTTTTTAAATATTAATGATGTTTCTTACATGTATTTATTGAAATGTTGTCTTTGCTAGAAACAAATTGAATTGATACAAAATTATTCATTGTCTCTTGCATTTGAAACAAAGGAAGATTCCATTGCAATAGTTTTGGGGCCTGAGAGGAGGGGTCGTGTACGTGGGGTTGGCTATGAGGTTACTCCAACTGATTTTTTTGGAAAAGAGCGTGCTTACAAGAGGCAATTACATAATACAGAAGCAAAATTGAAAGAAAAAGACAAGGAACTTGGAATATTGAAGGCAGTTGTTGAAGAATTAATGCAATGGAAATCTGCCACAGAGGCGGGAAAAGAAAATGGCCGAGTTAATCCAGAACCAACCAACAATGTAAGAATTACGTGTAGGCTATATAATTGTTGATTTATGCCATCTTTGAAGATTAAAATTTTAAAAGCACAATGCCAATATGAACATGATTTTATTGTTGTATATGTGTAATTAATGAAATATTATTTTTGTATCTTAACCGTTCATCTTTTGATTTCATGGTATCGCATTCAAACTATTTATTTTTTAGCAGAGTTCCTTAAGTCCTAGTCAGGCTTCGCTAGAACAAAATCCATTAACTTTGGGACAACCTATTCATGACCCAATTGGTGACTCAATAACATGGGTAAGTTTTATACTTGTTTATTTTATTTTTTAATATTATATTTTTATTCTATGGAATCTCACAAGAATTTGTTTATTTGAAGGGTCAACCGCAATCACTACCTTCAAATAAAGGATTGAAGGGGAAAATTTTTTTACTTACATATTTTAATGGTCAAGTGAAGGTTGCAAAGGGTTACATAAAAAACACTGAACCAAATTTTGTCATGCCCAATGGAGAATTATTAGGAGAAGGATATTATTTTTTGTGCCCACAATTAGTCTTGGTTAATTCGGATTGTGAAATTAAGCTTAAACATAAAAGTAGTCGATGCGAGTATTTAGCAGATGCACTTAACACTTTTATATGTTGGAAGAGAAGTGACATTGAATTGATCAATGATTGAGAGAGAACAATGACTTGGTAAATTACTATCCCAACCATTTTAGGATGCTAGGTGCAGAATGTGACAGCTTACTTGTGATTAATATCATGGTTAAGATGTTGAATACATGATTACTATTATACGTCTTTAAGCTATATGTTTTTTATGTCAGATGTACTGCAATGTTCTTGCTACTATTTGGTTATTGTTTGTAAGCTGGATATATAAACCTTATCACACTGGATATATATTGTCTTATCATGCTTTGTAAATTTTGTCTAAGGGTTGCAAGCTTTGTGTGAATTTTGATGATACCATGAATTCTAGATAATTTTGCAGTGTTGTAGAAAATCCACATTTCAACGTAATCTCACTGTCTACCAGCCAATGCCCCACTAAAATGTCCTAAAATTAAAACTGCCAAAAATTACCATTTTTACCTCCTCTTTGTGTCAATTATCATTCAAGACAATGTTATCCGTAGAAGTACTGTAATAAGATCAACTATCATTTCATCTGTATTCAACCTAGTGTATTAATGTTATAACAAGTTACACATAATAGTCCTAGTTATACTGCTTAGTTATACATCACATTAATATCTAAGTGTTAACTCACCATCCCATGTGTAATTATATCATGTCAATAGGACACGTTAGCATTGAAAATTACTGAAGATATTTTCTTGTTATTTTTATAAAAAAATAAATAATAAATCCTCTATGATGAAAAAATGTAATCCTATTCCATCCTCCTGTAGGAGTTCTCATTTTTGTTCAATCATTTCTTGTAGAGATATCAAGAAACATATAATAGATCTATTACATATCTAAGTTGTATGGTTTTCATTGATTTGGATTATCATAATTGTAGTTGATTATAACTTATATAAAATACAACAAAGCTAAGATAGATTTGTAGTACCTATAAGTGGTATGAGCTTCAGTGATTTGGATTACTAGAAGTTGGAATCTCTGTTTAAATAACAAATTGGTTACCTGCCTATGTATTTTATTTTGAACATTCTATATCTCCTAGTTTCAATATGCTATAGGCCGGTTGGGGTGGTCTGAATATTCTATGTTAGATAATAGAAGTACATGTAATATAATATAGCTCAGACTTATCCATATTAATATGTCTGATATTTCTTATAGTTAATGCAGTTACATAACCTAATTCACCCATAACTGTTACTAAATGACAAGTAGATATTAACCTATCAGTTTGCAAATATCAAATATGAATGCAAGCAGTTCAGAATAGCTTACAAAATCGAAACTAGACTATTTCTTCAAGACTCTTTGAAAACAATGGTTATTTTTATATGCAACAGAGGATGTATGTGATGATCTTAACAAGCCTTATTGGTAAAAATGGGCTTTATGTGATGACTGCAGCAAGCTCCAAAGAAATTAGGCTCAAGCCTCAAAATCTTCAAAACATGATATTTGAAGTTCACCAAGGTTGGATGGAACCAGCTGAAGTAGACTGGTGATTGAACTGATTTTAGACCTTTGACACAAACAAAATGCTAGAATTAGTGATAATTGAGGACCATGTATTAATCCTTTGAGAAAAATATTGTTTATTAATTTTGTTCGGTGTTACCCAACTTCTTTCTTCATTTTGATATTTTTATTATTCCTTTGTTTTTGATGCTCAAGGAAGCACACATGTGGCTTAGCAGGAACATATGCACTCTCTCTCTTACACTGGAATTTAAATTGATAAGCTGGAACAAGTCCTTAAGGAGCTTGCATATGTTAATGATAGTGTGATTCCTCATCATGTTTTGATGTCACTGCTCCTTTTTGCAGATCAAGCAGTTATGTTGGCCTCATCCCTAGGAATATTTTAGTGTCAGGTTGACTCCTTAGGTTGGTTTTGTGATTATTAGACCTTTGGTGTTAAAGTTGGTAAAACTAGGGTGATGGTCTTTAATCCCATTAATGAATCTCCTTCTACTTCTCACTTTTGTTGTAGAGAACAACAAATATAACATTTAAGTGCAATTTACATATATATATTATGGTGTCTTGGTGCAAAGGGTATGTACGATTCACCAAATTATTTTCTCTATGTATTTTATTATGAACATTCTATATCTCCTGGTTTGAATATGCTATAGGTTGGTTGGGGTGAGTACGAATATTCTATGTTAGACTAATAAGAGAAGTACTTGTAATCTAATATGTCGAGACTTATCATATTAATATGTCTAAAATCTCTTATAGTTAATGCGGTTACATAACTAAGTCCCCTATATTTAATGCCTAGCTGACAAGTAAATTATTAACATCTTGATATGTAAATATCAAATATCAATGCAAGCGATTCGAGAATAACGCACAAAATCAAAACTGAGCTATTTCTTCAAGACTCTTTGCAAACAATGGTTGTTTTTATGTACAACGGAAGGGATGTAAGTGATGATTTTAACAAGCCTTGTTGGTAAAATTGGGCTTGATATGATAGCTTCTGTAAACTACTACGAAGAAATTAGGCTCAAGCCTCAAAATCTTCAAAACGGGATATTTGAAGTTCACCGAGGTTGGATGGAACTAGTGAAGTAGTGGTGATTAGTGATTCTAGACCACTGACATAAACAAAATGCGAAATTGGTGATAATTCAGAACCATATATTAATCCTCTAAGAATAATATTTTTGATTACTTTTTGTTTAGTGTTGGCCAACTTCTTTCTTCACTTTGATATTTTTCTTATTCCTTTGTTTTTGATGCTCAAGGAAGCACACATTTAGCTTATCGGGAACATATGCACTCTCTCTGTTACACTTTGGAATTTAAATTGATAAGTTGGAACAAGTCCTTAAGGAGATTGCATGTGCTAATGATAGTATGATTCCTCATCATGTTTTGATATCACTTGCTCCTTTTGCGAGATCAGGCGCTCTTTTGGCCTCATCCTAGGAATATTTTAGTGTTAGAATTTGAATCCTTAGGTTGGTTTTGTGATTTTAGACACACAATTGCTAAAGTTAGTAAAACCGGGGTGATGGTCTTTAATCCTATTAATGAAGCTCTTTCTACTTCTCACTTTTTACAGAGAACAACTAATGCATAGCATTTAGTAGTGCCAATTACATGTCTCTCTTATAATGTCTTGAGTACAAAAGTATGCTTCATTCACAAATTGGTTTTGCCTATGTATTTTATTTTTAACATTCTATATCTCACAGTTTGAATATACTGTAAATTTTGGTTAGGGTAGATACGAATATTCTATGTTAGATAATAGAAGTACATGTAACCTAATATAGCTGAGAACTTATCCATATTAATATGTCTGATATTTCTTATAGTTAATGCAGTTACATAACCTGAGTCCCCCATAACTGTTACTATTTGACAAGTAGATATTAACCTGTCAGTATGTAAATATCAAATATGAATGCAAGTAGTTCAGAATCGCTCACAAAATCGAAACTAGACTATTTCTTCAAGACTCTTTGCAAACAATGGTTGTTTTTATATGCAACAGAGGATGTATGTGATGATCTTAACAAGCCTTATTGGTAAAACTGGGCTTGATGTGACGATTGCAACAAGCTCCGAAGAAATTAGGCTCAAGCCTCAAAATCTTCAAAACAAGATATTTGAAGTTCACCAAGGTTGGATGGAACCAGCTGAAGTAGACTGGTGATTGAACTGATTTTAGACCTTTGACACAAACAAAATGCTGGAATTAGTGATAATTGAGGACCATATATTAATCCTCTGAGAATAATATTTTTGATTACTTTTGTTCAGTGTTAGCCAACTTCTTTCTTCATTTTGATATTTTTCTTATTCCTTTGTTTTTTATGCTCAAGGAAGCACACATTTGGCTTATCAGGCACATATGCACTCTCTCTCTTACACTTTGGAATCTAAATTGATAAGTTGGAACAAGTCCTTAAGGAGCTTGCATATGCTAATGATAGTGTGATTCCTCATCATGTTTTGATGTCACTGCTCCTTTTTGCAGATCAAGGAGTTCTTTGGGCCTCATCCCTAGGAATATTTTAGTGTCAGGTTGACTCCTTAGGTTGGTTTTGTGATATTAGACACCTGGTGCTTAAGTTAGTAAAACTAGGGTGATGGTCTTTAATCCCATTAATGAAGCTCTTTCTACTTCTCACTTTTCTTTTAATCCCATTAATGCTGCTACTAACCTGAGGTCAACATATCAATGCCCAAAACACTTGTGAAGTCTAAATGCCAAAGGTCTATCTTACATTGTGGTCTATGTGTAATTTCAATGTCAATGGAGGTTGAATGTATCAATGTTAAGACCAATACATCGTGGCAATATGTCAATGTATCAATCTTCATCAAATATGATATCTCAGTCAAGTATACTCAAATTTCAAGTTCATAACAGTGTAGGGTAGATAGGTTCACTTTCTATGTGTACTAATGTCCACAAATTTGATGCACAAATCAATATCTCAGGGTCACATAAGGTAAGTGTTATGGCACTATGTTTTGGTTCATAATTGCAATGAGAGGTTTTGGTTCATTACTTCTCACATGTTATAGCATTTCCAGAACCTAACATGGCACACAATCAAATTTCTGCCTCTCTTTTACACTGCTTACTATGTTTCTGACTTATCCATATTAATATGTCTAAAATTTCTTATAGTTAATGAAGTTACATAACCTGAGTCCCCCATAATTGTTACTATTTGACAAGTATATATCAACCTTTCAGTATGTAAATATCAAATATGAATGCAAGAAGTTCAGAATAGCTCACAAAATCGAAACTAGACTATTTCTTCAAGACTCTTTGCAAACAATGGTTGTTTTTATATGCAACAGAGGATTTATGTGATGATCTTGACAAGCCTTATTGGTGAAATTGGGCTTGATGTGGTGACTGCAACAAGCTCTGAAGAAATTAGGCTCAAGCCTCAAAATCTTCAAAACAGGATATTGGAAGTTCACCAAGTTTGGATGGAACCAGCTGAAGTAGATTGGTGATTGAACTGATTTAAGACCTTTGACACAGACAAAATGATAGAATTAGTGATAATTGAGCACCATATATTAATCTTCTGAGAATAATATTTTTTATTACTTTTGTTTAGTTTTAGCCAACTTCTTTCTTCATTTTTATATTTTTCTTATTCCTTCGTTTTTTATACTCAAGGAAGCACACATTTGGCTTATCAGGCACATATGCACTGTCTCTCTTACACTTTGGAATTTAAATTGATAAGATGGAACAAGTCCTTAAGAAGCTTTCATATGCTAATGATAGTGTGATTCCTCATCATGTTTTGATGTCACTTCTCCTTTTTGCAGATAAACTAGTTCTTTTGGCCTCATCCCTAGGAATATTTTAGTGTCAGGTTGACTCCTTAGGTTGGTTTTGTGATATTAGACACCTGGTGCTAAAGTTAGTAAAACTAGGGTGATGGTATTTAATCCCATTAATGAAGCTCTTTCTACTTCTCATTTTTCTTGTAAAGAACAACTAATGCATAGCATTTAGGAGTGCAATTTACATGTCTCTCTTATAGTGTCTTGGTGCAATGGGTATGCTTCTCATTCATGTTTGAAATATTTCTAGATTCACTTTTAGGATATCTTTTCAGGATGAGGCTCTTTGATGCTATCATAAAATCCATAATTTAGTATGGTGTGATAAATTCTTGGTTATATGAGTGGAAAGAGTTCACATTATTATGCTTTAGTGCGATTTTCTACATGGAATCTTCCTCTTAGCGTGTCATTGTTTAAGTAGGGTTTAGGGCCTAACCACTTTAAATTCAATTTATCTTTAGGTTTACCTCTTGTTTATATAGATTCCACTAATTGGGTGACAAAATTCGTCAAATATGATATCTCAATCAAGTATACTCAAATTTCAAGGGCATATCAGTGTAGGGTAGATAGGTTCACTGTCTCTATACTAATGTCCACAATTTGATGCACAAATCAATATTTCAGGGTCACAAGGTAAGTGTTATGGCACTATGTTTTGGTTCATAATTGCAATGAGAGGTTTTGGTTCATTACTTCTCACATGTTATAGCATTTCCAGAACCTAACATGGCACACAATCAAATTTCTGCCTCTCTTTTATGCTGATTACTATGCTGCTTAAATTAATATAAAATGTGATTAGCACAAATAATATACAATCAGCACAAGACTACTTAAGGCCAAGAGAAAAGCCTTTAGGTTTGAGTGTGCCTTAAGTGCATAACCTACTAAAGACTCTTTTTAAATCTAAACAACAAACTCATCTCACTGATAAGTTCTCTGAACAAAAGCATCCCAAAAAGTTCTCCAGCTACCCTGGTAAACCTGTTGATAATTGAGCATGCACCCAGAATGGCCAGCAAAACCAACAAGAATGCAGTCCACACACATACCCTGTGTATAATCAGCAGAGTACTTGTAGTTATTTAATGTGAATGCACACTTATTTGCATAAATCTCTATTGTTCTTAATAAAAAAACTACATAAATACATCGTACTGCAGGTATCAAACATTCTACTATTGCAATTTAGAATGAATTTGTAACTTGTTGACACAAGGTGATCAAATTTGAAGTACATACCACCTTGTCCAAGCCAGAAACAACTTTGGGCCTAAGTCTTCTCTATCTTTGGCAAAGTTGTACATGAATGTATACATAAGCACAGTAGGTTCAGCCACCCCAAGAATTAACAAAGGCTGACCTTCGAAAATAGAATGGATGATGCCACATATTGCAGTGGATGACAGTGTTTGAACTGCGGTAAGGATTCAATCTGCAGTGCATTTTGATACTCAATTTTTAATAGCATTTATCAGTAAAGCCTCAAGCAAGAAAAAAATGCAGCTTTTATTAATCCTATTGCTATTTTTTCCCCATATTTTCTGTGAATTATTGACCAATTTCAATGGAAGATTCATCTGAATAACTTAAGTGATTGGAAAATTTAAAGAATGAATTTTTTCAAGGGGTGAATGTTAATATGCCTGCAATGAATGCTTGTTAGTCAATACTATTACATGAAAACTATTCCTTTCATATATTATTAGTTATGCCACAAAGACAACTTGAATCGTCTTAGACTTCTGATGGAGGAAATCAACTCTAGATGCGGCAATATGGAGTGCACATATGTTAGATTTCAATGAGGTCTATTACTTTCACAGACGATCAATAATCTTCAAATCCATTTCCCACAAAAAACTTGCATCTCCTTGCGATATAGATATAGTGGAATGAATTTTTCCTCTATCAAAGTGTAGATCAGACCAAGGCCCCTAATTGATATATGGACCTTGCATGTACATGAAGCTGCAAAAGCCTTTCCAATAGCCTCCTAGTAATTTAGAACAAATTTATTTTTCTAAGATATATCTTGAATCCTTTAGTGGAGTTTATCTCTAATGCCAAAACTTCCTCAAGTGTGCTACCTTTTTTCTTAGAATCATTTTCAAAAGACTAGTTAAAGCATACTGCAATGATTCTCAGAATCATTTCTCTTGTATTTCCAAGAGATATCAAAGAGTCCTTAAGTGCAGTTTATCTATAATGCCAAAATCTCCTCAAGTGTTTCACCATTTTTTTACAATCGTTTTCAAAAGGTCATTTCTTAAAGCATACTACAATGCTTAGAATCATTTTCAAAAGGTAATTGGGTCATAGTATGGAATGTGCATGTCCAATGGGCTATTTAAGCATACTGCAATGCTTTTAGTCATTTTCAAAAGGTAATTGGGTCATAGTATGGAATGTGAACTTACAATGGGCTATTTATGAATATATGTGTGCATAACTACCCTTGTAGACAGGTTGGATATCTCTTGAGGACATTTTAACCAATGTCCATCACGGATTTTGGGGCTTTAAAGGGTATTTTAGGGTTCATATTTCTTAATAAGCAGGGTTCAAGGTTTAAAGCCTTCACATTTTGGTATAATGCATTTAAAGTTTTAGGGTCTAAGATTTAAGATGTAGGATGAACTAGCTCAAGGAAATTGGATACTGCTACTAACTTGAGGTCAACATATCAATGCCCAAAACACTTGTGAAGTCTAAATGCCAAAGGTCTATCTTACATTGTGGTCTATTTGTAATTTCAATGTCAATGGAGGTTGAATGTGTCAATGTTAAGACCAATACATCGTGGCAATATGTCAATGTATCAAACTTCATCAAATATGATATCTCAGTCAAGTATACTCAAATTTCAAGGTCATATCAGTGTAGAGTAGATAGGTTCACTATCTATATGTACTAATGTCCACAAATTTGATGCACAAATCAATATTTCAGGGTCACATAAGGTAAGTGTTATGGCACTATGTTTTAGTTCATAATTGCAATGAGAGGTTTTGGTTCATTACTTCTCACATGTTATAGCATTTCCAGAACCTTACATGGCACACAATCAAATTTCTGCCTCTCTTTTACACTGCTTACTATGCTGCTAAAATTAATATAAAATGTGATTAGCACAAATAATATACAATCAGCACTAGACTACTTAAGGCCAAGAGAAAATCCTTTAGGTTTGAATGTGCCTTAAGTGCATAACCTACTGAAGACTCTTTTTAAATCTAAACAGAAAAATAATCTCACTGATAAGTTCTCTGAACAAAAGCATCCCAAAAAGTTCTCCAGCTACCCTGGTAAACCTATTGATAATGGAGCATGTACCCAGGATGGCCAGCAAAAACAACAAGAATGCAGTCCACACACATACCCTGTGTATAATCAACAGAGTACCTGTAGTTATTTAATGTGAATGCACACTTATTTGCATAAATATCTATTGTTATTAATAAAAAAACTACAGAAATACATCGTACATCATAAGGATGTTAGCACAGGACTTAGTGAGGAGACTATTTCCAAGTGTTTAGAGAAAAGCTTGTACTCCTCAAAAAATAAATTGTAAAAAAGCTATCGATATGGATTGACTGAAGTCAAATGCGTTTTCCAAGTATTTACACAATATCTTGGACATTATCAAAGAATGAAGCAGGCTTGGACTTTAAAATTTGTTTGTAGATTTATAGGTTTAGTTGGTAGTTTTAAAGTGTAAAATTTTCTCCCTCTTCAGATTCAAAAACATATGGAAACCCTTGCTTCTGAGAGTATGAAAATGATGGTATGAATTGTTTATACAAGAAGAGTATGAAGAAAGATATGAGCTGGGCAGTTTAAAGTGCAGTCACAGTTATCACGAGGCCTAATCAAGCAGTGGTTGCTTTAGAAAAACAAGTGTCCAGTCTACAATATTTCTGTCATTTCATAGCAGGAAAATTCTGGTTTGCTGCATTTTTTTTTTTCTGTTTCTGTTAGGCAAATCTTAGGAAGCCCTTCCCTTGATTTTCTTTCCTTGGGTTGGTGTTTAAACTTTTAGAAAATCCTGTACATGTAAATATCCTTTGTGCAACCTGCATTCTCATGACTATTCCTTTGATAATGTTCTTTTGTTTTTCTGGTAAATTATGCTTATAATATTCCTTCTACAGATATGGCTAGCATTAACCATATGCAACTTCCCCTTTGTTAGGAGCTTTGTCAAACTATTAACCATATGCAACTTTGTCAGAATGTGGTCCAACACTACCAACTCCCTAATGAACTTGGAATCTTAGGAAATTGTATTGAATATCAATGTGTTTGAAATGGTCATGACACATTGGATTTTCATAGAGCTTGATGTAACTTTGATTCTCACAAGAGACAATATTAGGCTTCAACAACTGATTGGTTGACTCTACAATCAAGTTGCAAATCTAGATAGCTTCATAATAAGTATATGAAACTGCCATATACTTTGCTTCAGTGGAACTAAATGCAATTGTTGCTTGCTTCTTGTTGATTTGATAAAAATGATTTATAAAATGATAATAATGATGTTTAAAATGAGCCTTATGATGGTCTACTTATACACATTGATTGTTCACGAGGTGTAGGGGTATGTTTATAGCATCACTGCCCTTGAAAGCTTTGTCTTGAAAGCATAGTAATTAGAATTTTCTTTAGTTAAGCACATTTTTGTGGTGGAATGAAGTTTATCAGATATCTATTTATACTTTGTAGAGGTTTGACTTTGTTTGTCCTTTGAGTGTTGGTGAGGTTTCTTTGTATTTTTTACATCATAGTCTAAAGTATTTTGACCTAATTGTTTAACATGAAAGCTTTATGCTTATTGGAAATATATTTGAAATACTTGCATGATCAAGAAACTATTATGGTTATTTAAATTACTAATTAGGTACTACAGAAAGAGGATGATGCTGAGAGGGCTTGCCTGGGTGACTCTGGGAGCAACCTGGAGGTGGTCAGACAAAGCTCTTCTATGTTACAAATTTGAAGAGAAAAAACTGGTGATGTATATGTGGTTGCTCAACTTGGGCTGTATGGAAAATCTTGGCAGAGAGTGTTTACCTTTCCGTGTCTTCTCGAAAGTAGGTTGTCTGGTCATAGAATAAGATCACTACATGTAGGTGATGGTTCTGTAGTAAGTTCTCAGCCTTATCTTAAGAATGAATAACATAGAGGATCAGGTTTGAATATAGGATATAATTTGATGAATTTGGAGATTTAGAGTTAAAGAAAAAATTGCGGTGATGTTTGGATGGGTGCTAATTTGTAGGGTTTTTCATTTTTATAATTTTCTTTGCTGTGCTTTCTACCATGCTACCTAGTTGCTTTCCTGTTGCCCTAGCATTTCAACTTTTTTGATGTCTATCTCTCTATTGTTTCTTGCCCCATTTGAAATATCATCCATATTGGGTAGGTGTTTTCCTCAATATATTGTCAATATTTTTCCATCGCACAGCTTCTATGGCGTTTGTCTACGCAAATAGCCTTCCAGTCCCATTCATCGGGGTATTAGATGAAATGAAATTATTATCGGTGATCACCAAATAATGGTACCTGCAAAGATTTACTCTAAAAATTCTACAGTTTTCCTGTGCCAACAATTATACAACATTTTAACCTCATGAACTAGTCTCCTCTATTCTCTTTGCCGATGCTATAAGCACTTATTGCTGGTGTCAAAGCTTTTACTCTCTAGTCCCATTGACCTATTTCAGTTATTTGTGGACATTCATCTATTTTCATTTCATTTCTTCAATTTTTCTGACTGTTATGCATTACCTTTGGCCATTGACTTCTTTCTTACCTATGCTTTTTTTGCATAAGCATTCCAGCTAGCTAGAGCAGCAGGAGCAGCAGGAGCCACTCAGTCCAGCCAAAGCCCAGCAGGGGCGACGCATAGGCAGCAGGAGCCACGCAGGGCTAACGCAAGCCCAGTCAAGGCAACGCAGGGGCAGTGTAAGCCCCTCAGGTGTGACGTAGGCCCTTACTGAGCAGTGAAGAGTTCGACATAGGCCAGTCAGGCTGACGTAGAGGAATTCAGAGCAGCGTATTACTACCATTTTTATTTCTCTATTGGGTGAACTAGTTTTGGTGCCAGGATTGTTGTACTTAGACTCTGCATAAAAATGAAAACCCTCTAGAGCTAGCTGCACCGATTTTCCCACATTGGGTTTTTTTTGGCGACAATTGTCGAGAAAATCCATGTGTCACTTTGTCTATGAGCATGTTATTCAATATTTGATCTGTATGTGTAGGTTGCTCGTTGTATTTACTATTTACTTCGCTAATTTATTAAATATTTCAGAAATTAACTTGTAACTTAATTCAAGTAGGAGAAGTAAATCAAGATACTGCAGTAGGTTTCTTAGATTAAGAAATTTTCACATTCCCTAGTTCTAGCCCCATTAGGTCACCTTAGGCAACAATTTCCTAGGAATCTAGCTAGAGGAAAACTTCCATCTCCTAGAGGCAGCTGCATTGTTGGCTGCCCTCACTCTCCTCAAAACTTGGGCCAATTCCGATGATGGAATCTCTGGATACCTCAAGCCCTAGCTCTAGGATCAAGTTTTTCCTAGGTGGTCCCAAGGATAGAACCTAGTAGGATCAATTTGACCTATCGAAGTAAAAACTCTTATCTGATCCTTTCCCCTCACCTTGTCTAGTATAGGAACATCATTGGTTGCTAAATTCCATCCCCAAACCTGGGCTGGGTCCACTTGGCCCCGTGTGGTCCCATTTGGTGTCAAAGGCCTTTCATCAAGGACCATTTGGGAATCCAAGTTCCCAAAGGATTTTAGGGATTGAGAACTTCCTTTATAAGTATTTTTCTTCTCCCTCAACCCTTCAATCCCCCTCTTCTCTCCCTAGAAGATAAATTCACTTTCTTAGAAGGAAAGCAAGTCCCACTCTTTATTTTATCTTAGAGAAAGGGTTTCGAGGGTCACTTCCCACCTATTCATTGACCAATACTCTACAAGTGACTTCCTAAACTACCGAGACTCCACCCATCGGTGAAATTTCGTGAAGAGCACGGAGCCTTAGTTGTAGTGACAATGGGCTAAGCCTCCATCGTTTCCCTTGTCCTAGCAATTGCCCTCTTAGGAACACCTTTTAGGTCCACTACTAGTTTGAGTGGTAAGAAGTTGTTCACAATTCCATTTGTGAACAACTCTTTCGTATGCCCACTTTTGCCATATTACAACTCCAAGATGAGAAGTCCAGGGCTATGGAGGTTGCCCTTCTTCTCTCTTAATCAATCCTCTACAATATAGTGAACTAGGGCTAGTTGGTTCGCCCACTTGACTATTACTTTAGTCCTTGAAAGTCTGCACATCCTTAGGCCCTATACACCTACGCTTCTACCAATTTTGTTGTCCTTCACTAGAACAAGAGTCAGGGCTCTTCTTTGACAGTAATCTAACAACCCTCCAACTATACTTGGACTACCATCAATATGCCCAACCACAATCAATTCTTTTTACTGATCTAGGGCCCCACAATATTGTCTTCATCTAGGGCTCTTCAAATCTGCCACCTAACAAGGGTTTGAGTCCTCTCAAGATCATTGTTCTTGTGTATCGACAATTTGATCTTTGTTGTCCAATCTACGAACAAATATGAACTACTCCTCTTATCATACTTCTAACAATCTATAGATGACTGAACTGGGGTCACAAATCAGCCACTAATAGTCCATTTACTAATTTTTTATAGGTTTCTTTAGATATTTGTCTAAAACTCTATGGAAAGTCCACCAAAATCAACTCCTCTACATGTCAGTCCATTCTTCATATGGCACATTTATTTTTCACGCTTAATCTTTTGCTCACGTTCCACCCTCCTTTGGATCTATTGTCTCCACACATACTGAATCTGCAAACCATCTTCCAGATCTGTGGTCTTTATTGTAGAAATGAGCCTCGCTCTAAGGGTTACAACCCATCTTCTTCTACGCAAATTTGTCACAGTCTTAAGGGCATACCTTATGAACTAAACATGCTAGGAAACTATCCTAACTAGGGCATTATACTTATGTACTTCTAATTGTTGTAGAACAAACCCTATCCACACATAGAAAAAACACGACTCTTGCCTCCATAAGAGACTCGACCTAGCTCATATGGATCCATAGATTCTGGGCATTTCTTTGACTAAATCTTGACATGAACTTCAGATCTCAATGTCAACCCTCAAACTAGGGTTAACTCAATCAATATTACGCCTGTGTCGACTTCTATTATGGCTCTAAATTACAGTGCAAGCCCCCCTCCATTTATGTTGGTCTTTATCATAGACCTTGCAGCCTACTAACCACCACAAGGCAATATGGTATCAACCCTCTCTTCTATTTCATGTAGAAAATCTAACCAACAGGATTCAATCTGATCTTGTAATGTACTAGAACAAGATACTGAAACCTTCCTACAATTTGTGGAAACAAAACATGATCGCACAATCACATATAAGTAAGAGAAAAAAGTTATCAAATGCACAACACAAGATGTATCTGGGGAAGCAACTGCTCAAAACCCTCTATCTCTATTTTGTATTAAGTCAAGGAATCATGAAACAATACAATGCTTAATCTCTCTTGAGATTCTCTAGCACTCTGCCAATTGTCTCCTATTGATCTAAGCAAAATCGGTCTAGTACTTAGCCAATTCTCAGCCTTCCTTCAGCCTGCCTTGCTCACGCAATTCCTATGGAATTATCTCCATATTAATTAGGAAAATCAACCTTCCTTGATTGCACAATCCATCATGGCATCCCAATGACTTTATAATTGCACATGGGAAATTTTCTATAAATACAATTGATAGTTATGTTCCTCTGAACTGTGTTACAATAAGGATCAAGGGTCTTTTTATTATTTAAAATAAGATAAAACCCTAAACAACCAAAACCCTATCCTGAGGAGATGTAACACCAAGATTTTATGGGCCCCGTTGGGATTAGTTGGGCAGCCAACTTCTTGGGGTCGTAACTTGGTCATATGATCTTCGTTTGATGCACATGATACCTCGTTAGAAAGATCTCTCCGAGGACTACAACTACTAATATGATTTCTATGAAATCACCAAACCTTTCATGCCCAAAAATCATCGTTTGGGGCCTCAAAACGGCTTCGAAAGTTCAAGACCCGAAAAACAGACAAAAATAGTAAATTGTGCTATAATTAAGGAAACTGAAAAACTGAAAGAGACAATGGCAAGGGCCCAAGTGGAATAGGTGGGTGGCCACCAATATCCACCTCGATCACCTTAAATCAAATTTCTTGAGCTAACTCAATCATCATGACTTAGTTAACTGACACAAGTTGTTATGAGACGAAATTACAATTTATTGTCCAATTTATTTAAGGGAAAAATAAATAAGACGCCTCACATTCCTCACTCCTGGTACATCAAAATTCCTCACCGGTGTGGGTGCATATTTTTTTGTCCTTTCTAGTTGCCAATTTCACTGTTTCTTGTTGCGAATTTCAACACTCCTTCTCAACAAGAAAGGAATTCAATCAATCCCCATCTGGTACCTTTGGAATGTTCTGCATGCTACACTTCTCTAGTGTTGTTTGCACCTGCAAATCCTGAAACTGAATAGCCTCCGAACAACTGAATCAGTATAATGCATCTGTCATCAGAGTCTTCTGGCTGCTACTAGCTACTGCACCTGTCTAGTAGTGGATTTTCTGCACTGCTACTGACATCTACATCCGTGCCCTTTGAACTATTGCTAACTTTGATTTGTGCTCCAGTATTTGACATCTGTCACTCTGATTTCTATCTTGTTGACATCTGACTACATCAATCTAATTGATCCTTCCTACTACTGTTGTACTGTGGGCTCCTCGTAGCCAGGTTCGATCCATGAGACATGCCATCTCAATGGACCTTGCCCAAATTTCTTATCTTGGGATTATGTCTACACATCACCCCACCTTACACCTCGAGGTATGGTTGCTCCCTCTTCCCATCTGGCTCGAAATTTCCCCCTCATGGAGGTCTCTGCTTGAGTGGATGCTTCCACTCAGTCTCCTCTTTGCTTCTCCAATTGTGGCAACTACTCCACAACCTTCTGAGACCGCTTCTCATGAAGATTCATGTTAAGAGGTATTTATGCTCCCTTTAAACCACCAAGTCTCTAACTTTTGCCTTTCTCCTCAAAGCTTTGCATGCATCTGGTACCTCAATTACATATAGGTTCTTGACTCGCGCACAGTGTAATTGTCCCGACGTTACAAAAGGTTTCTAAAAAAGAGTTGATTTTAAATCGATGATATCTCCCTCATCCGAGCTCCGATTCGACCGATCTTTTTTTTTCTATTTCGGTAGATTTTCGTAAGGAATCCAAATAGCCTATTTGTTTTTGAAAAAATTACACCAAAATATTCAAATATTCTATGCAAACTCGCCGCCCAAAAAATTTCTGCTCTAATACCATGTAGAAAATCTAACCAACGAGATTCAATCTAATCTTGTAATCTACTAAAACAAGATATTGAATCCTTCCTACAATTTGCGGAAACAAAACACGATCGCAAAATCACATATAAGTAAGAGAAATAAATTATCAATCGCACAACAACATGATGTATTTGGGGAAAGAAACTGCTCAAAGGCCCTCTATCTCTATTGTGTATTAAGTCAAGGAATCATGAAACAATACATTAATGCTTAATCTCTCATGAGATTCTCCAACACTCTGTCAATTGTCTCCCGTTGATCTAGGCAAACTTGATCTAGTACTTAGCCAATTCTGATCCTTACTTCAGCCTGCCTTGCTCATGCAATTCCTAGGGAATTAACTCATTAATTAGGAAAATCAGTCTTCCTTGATTGCGCAATCCATTATGGAATCCCAATGACTTTATAATTTCACATGGGAATTTTTCTCTGAATACAATTAATAGTTATGTTCCCTTTAACCTCTGTCTCAATTGGGTATTCCTCGAAACTGACATGCATACAACTATTAATAGCGAATTATCAGTTATATGATTGATCACTCATTGTGAATTAAATCTAATTTAATTCACTGGACCTCTCGCTAGCTCATAACTTAGTTAGAACCAGTTAAACTTATTTTAACACATTTAATTGAGTTAATTACACTTGCACCCCACTAATGCATCAATTTCAACTGGACCCAAAAAATATTAGAATCCCTCTAGATGCCTCATCTTAGACCCTCAAGTACTTGAATTTCTTGAGCTAACTTGGTCATCATGACTTAATTAACTAACACAAGTTGTTATGAGATGAAATTACAATTTATTGTCCAATTTACTTAAGGGAAAAATAAATTAGATGCCCCACATTCCTCACTCTTGGTGCATCAAAATTACTCACCAGTATGGGTGCATTTTTTTTTTTTTTGTCCTTTCTGGTTTCCAATCTCACTATTTCTTGTTGCAAATTTCAACATTTTAGAATTTGATGCGGCCTTCACACAAAGACACCATTAAAATCACATGCCCAGATTCTTATGAGAAACCTCTCTTAAGCTCGATCTTCTAGAAGAGAACCAACAATATGCCATCCTACTTCCTAGCACAAACTGACTATTAAGGTATTCACCATTATTTTGAACCCTCACATGATGATCTTGCTCTTGGAGGATGATCATGACCTCCCTTTAGCAACTCTTCTTATTTTTTGTTTTTGGTCCTTAACCTTTTATCATTAGATGAACCCAAGTACACCATATTAAGACCCGGTTTTACTCCTAAGTATAAAGCTACTTTCACTATGTTAAAACAGGAAACCCCAAAAGGAAATATTAAACAAACCTATATTTGTTTGATTTTTCCTCATGGAATAATTAATTAAACCATAATTTAATTATTATTCCCAGTCATGTTTAACCCAAAACAAAGAAATTAATTAGATAAATCTTTATTTATCTTATTATTTTCTAGGAATAATTATTTAAATCTTATTTAGATAATATTCCTTGTTAAATATGACCAAATCACCCACAAATAATTAAATAAATCATTATTTATTTGATTATCCTTCAACCACTTCCATAAAAAGATAAATAAATCATTTATTTATTTATTATTGACAAATAAAGGGATTTGACCCAAGTCAAATACTTTTTCCCTCCAACAAATATAATAAAATATTCCATAAAAGGTGGATCTAGATTTGGTTAACATTATTTTAATCATGCACCAAGATCTAGAATGACCCAATATTTTGTTATAAATAGGAGGTTTTTCCCCATCATTCTTCACCTTTTGTTGCCTATTAGATCACTCTGGATCTATACACTTGGTCTCATTTCTGCCATTTTGCTCCCATTGAGCTCTATCTTCTACATTGGGTTTTCTACATCTACAAGAGAGAGAAAGCTTAGATCTGAAGTGCTGAGGACTACAAAGAACCCATCCCATTGAGGAGATCTGGATTCACCTTCTTGTTTCCTCCCAGGTGCCCTGTAATATAAAAATTCATTCAAAAATCGTGTTCTTGTCTTGTCTGTTGGATGCATGGAGCAAACCCTTTACTTTACTGCTTAATGTCTTTCCATTTATAGATCTGTTTGTTGCAGCATTTTAACTACTAATTGCAGATCTGAAGATGTTTTGCAGCCTCTATTGTTGTTAGGGCTATTAGTTATGCGTAGCTAAAGTGGTTCTTTTTCGTACACTTCGACGAAGAATTCATACTAACACTTACTCACCCTCGTCACTCGACCTGCTTTGAGACCTTGTCTCTTCACACCTTGATGTGCCAGATAGTGGGAATACATGTCAAACATGCTAAGATGTGCCAAGTGATAAGGCATACCAAGATGTGCAAGGGTGTGTCAATGCGTGTCAGGGGCTGTCAAGACAACAAAAGGGAGAAAAAAGTTAAACTACAAGGAAATGAACACATAAGAGGGTTAATAAGTCATTAATTTACCTTTTCCAAGAGGGGCATGCTAGGCACACCAACACTAGGGGGCAATAGGTGCCAAGTGCAAAGTCTTAGTGCATTCTAAGTGCCAAGTATTCCTTTGTTGCTTCTCATCTACTTTCCAACAATTGATCATCATAAATAAATTTAATATTAAACCATGCCAAATCATACCAAGGCATCTCAACGTATTCCATACATGCTAAGACTTTCCAAGTGCCAACATGTGCCAAGCGCCAATATGTGTCAGGGACTAGTGTTATGCATGTTATGAAGTGGAAGGGAATGTTGAAGAGTGCTAAGGTGTGCTAGAGAGTGATAATGCATGTTCATGAGTGTTAAGGATTACTAGGAAAAAACATTAAGGGAGCACTAAGTAAAAATTCATGAAAGTTAATGAATATGAGGAATGTGCGCTAGAGACTAGTGTTAATGAGTGTTAGTTGTCATGCCAAGGAGGGACTGACAAGGTATGCTAAGCATTGGTAAGGCATGCTAGAGAATATCAAGGCATGTCAAGAATTCCCAAAGTGTGCTTGGGAGTTCCAGGGTGTGCTAATTATATCATGTGCCAATTAATAGTGCCAAGATATGCCAATACATGCTAGGTGCTAAGGATGTGGCGCAGGGTGCCAGGGTATGTCAATATGTGTCAAGGCAACAAAAGGAAGAACCAATAAGAGGGTTAATAAGTTAGGACTTTATCTTTTTGAAAAGGGGTATGCTAGGCACACTAATAATAGGTCCCAATACATGCCAAGTGGCATTGTGTGCCAAGTGCTAATGTATGTCAATGCATTCAACCAAGGTGTTCCAGGGCATGCTAGGGACTATATGCAGCATGCCAACACATGTTAGGAGAGTTTGATGTTGTGCTAGCGCATGCCACCATGTGCTTGGGCGTAAGTGTCATCACAAGATGTTCTAGGTACAAAGATGTTCCAATACATGTGGGGTGCTAAGAAATGTTAGTGTGTGCCAAAGCATTAATTTAAGGCATGCCCAGATTGGTGAGGATCGTTAGGTCTTTCTCATTAACAGAATTGTCAAAGCTTGATTATGTATTAAATAATATATTTCCTACACACAATAGTGGAACTTTATCTAAAGGGAATTTTTTAGATAATAAACTTAATATATATGAATCATGTGTTGACTCATAGGAAATATCTATTGGACTAGTCATTACTTGAGGGAAATGATACACACTAATTACTTCTAAAAAATTGACTGACCCTAACCACTATGGCCTTGGACATATTATAAAAAATACTCCACAATAATGGTATTAAATCGTTAACTTTTGACAAAAAATATATTAACAGGAACATAACGTCATCAAAAACTCATTGGAATGATCAATGATGATGAGCATTTTTTGACCGTCACCAAAAGTAGAAAAAAGAGCATTGGTGAGGGTCATTAAAATTTTTTCAATAGAAGTGTCACCAAAGAGAGAATTAGTGATGGGCCTTTAACGACCCTCACCAAAAGTGTCATTGAAAATGTCTTTGGTGATGGACCATAAAGGACCATCACTATATACACTTACAGTGATGGTTTTTTAATGATCAATGATGAGGGACATTTTTTGACCATCACCAAAAGTAACAAAAAGATCAATGGTGAGGGTCATTAAAATTTTGTCACTAGAAGTGTCACCAAAGAGAGAATTAGTGATGGGCCTTTAACAACCCTCACCAAAAGTGTCATTGAAAATATCTTTGGTGACGGACCATAAAGGACCTTCACTATATACACTTACAGTGATGGTTTTTTTAAAGACTGTCACCATATGTGACATTGGTGACGGACCTTAAAGGTCCGTCACAAGCATGACCCTCACCAATGTGTTTTTTACGATTCCCGGATTGACAATTAAATGCAGCAATTTAGGACACACTAAATTGACCAAACATTTATATATGTATATTTGTATATGTATGTCGTTGGCTAAAAATATGTTGATTGTTTTATGCTCATGATTATATATATGTATGTATGTATGCATCTATTTCAATGTATGACAGGGTCGTCAGGGGTCATTCTTGTGGAGGAATGATTTCTTATGCAGGTGAATGACATGAAGAGGTTCCTGGCTATGAGGAATCAAGTGGAAGAGTAGCCTTGACAAATCTATGAGGCCAGTATCATGTGGACATGATTTAATGTTATATGCTTGTACCATTCCTATGTTTATGTTATGGATAGCTAATGTTGAGGGGTACATTAGCGAAGTGAATAGTGTGATCTGTGACATGCTAGGATGAGCAGGGATAATTGAAAGACACTAGAAGAAAGGTTGCTTGTGGGGTCAATGTGAGGTCTATGGATTTGCAGTAATACTCTTGTGTATATGTTGTGCATGTTGTATATTCGGTGATTGTATCTATGGTCATGTGTAAGTGTTTCATATGTAGTATTGTGTACATATGATGTTGTATGTTTGTTGTGTATATGGTGTTCTCTGTATATTTCATATGTAGTGCTACATATAGATGGTACTATGTACATGTTGGATATGCAGTATTGTGTACATATGTTGTTGTATGCATGTTGTAAATATGGTGTTGTAAGCAGATTTCATATGCAATGCTAGGTATAAATGGTGATATGTACATGTGAGATATGCGGTGTTGTGTACATATCGTACTGTGTGCATGTTAGATGTGTGGTGTTGTGCACATGTTAGATATGCAGTGTTGTGTACATATGGTGTTGTGTGAATTATTGTACATGTGGTGTTGTGTACATGTTGCACAAGTGGTGCTATGTGTAGGTGGTGCCATGTACATGTCATGCATGTGGCGCTATGTACATGTGGTGTCATGCACATGTCATGAATGTGGTGTTGTGTACATGTGGTATTGTGTACACATTGTACAGGTGGTGTGGTGTACATTTGGCATTGTTTACACATTGTGCAGGTGGTGTTGTGTACATGTGATGTTGTGAAAATGTTTTGCAGGTAGTGTTGTGTACAAATGGTATTGTGTACATGTCATACATATGTTACTGGTATACATGTGGTATCGTGTGCATGTTGTACATGTTGTGTTGAGGGCATGCAGTACTATGTATGTGCATGGTGTAGTCATGGTATCGTGACATGTGTATTTGTTGTGTTGTACTCTGTATATGTATATTCATTAGATTGTATTGTACACCAGGTGTAGGTGTATGTGTTTTATGTTGGTGTGTGCATATGTAATATGTTATATCATACACTTGGTGTAGGCGTATTAGTTGTATGTCGGTGTAGTAATATGTATTGTGTTGTATTATACACTGGGTGTAGTTGTATGTGTCATATGCCAGTGTGGGTGTGTGTATTGTATGGTGTTGTATGTCATATGTGGGTATACGTGTTGTGATGTACACTATGTCTAGGTTAATGTGTACGTATGTGAAGAGAAGCAAGGGAATTGGGTGCTTTCCAGGTGTGGCAACCGATCCAGTGTGTCTACAAAAGAACAAATTCTGAAGTAAGGAACAATGAAGGATAAGTATCGATATATTATTTTAGTTCTATTATGCATGTGATTTACGATTTTGAATTATGATGGTTACATGTTATTTATGTTATGGTTTATGATGATTGCATGTGATTCATGATTTTTATCTATGATGGTTGTGTTTAGAGCTAACTAGATGTGATATGTTTATACATGATGATTTGATCAAACAACCAGTTTGACTTCCTGTGAAAAGAAGTAAAAAGGATTGAAAGTGTACCTTATTAGCAAGCTACCAATGAGGTATGATTTGAAGTTATTTCAGTTTATTTTGAATCTAATGGAAATTATGTGCTTGGTACATGAAGCATGGAAATGCTCAGTTGGGTGGTTGAAAATGATTTCAAGAAGTAGCAATAACAGCAAAAGGAATTGGAATATGCAGCAGTATGCTCGTAAAGCATTTTAGGCGCAGTGCCATTATGCGAAACTTGTACCCAATAGTGTCCATTTATTTCCATAAGCATGCTATGACTGGTATGATGGTTTTGAGGCAGGTATATGCCTTGGTTGTTTGAAATTCCAATGCGAGGAAACCTTTCCCCAGGATGGACTTCCCGGGATGGGGGTGCCAGTGGAACTTGGAAGGTGAGTGATTGCACAAAAGGGGGTGATCGGACTACCCGAGGGAATGTGTAGGAGAGAAGGGAAGTCCTGGGATATATTTTTTTTGGTCATTAGTATTTCCAGATGGAATCAAATGCACATTGGGAGTGTGCCTTAGAACAATGAGTTGGTAACTGTTCACTGAGAGGACAAGTGGAACAAGATTGTTGTGCTAGACATTGGATGCAGATTGGACTTTAGCAGTGAATTTTATACTTCCTGGGAAGGAGGTGAATCCTAGTATTACTTTGAGGGTGGAGATGTGAGCCTCTGGATTCCCTTGTTTCTAATAGAGGTATCATATCCTTCTATTTTATGGTTGAAAAAATGTGTATATGTGTGTATTTGTATATTATTGTAAATATTGTATCGAGCTGGTTTATAAATATCCACATATAGTATGGTTATTTTTTGGTTGAAGAAAATGTGCTCAAGTATATGTGGTTTTTATTGTAAATACCGTAATCAGATGTGTCATAAAGCTCCAGTAAACATTATTTTTTTCATGTTTCAACAGTGGTCATTGTAAATATTGTAACAATTTGTGTTATAAAGCTCCATAGGAAGTATGTTTTGTTTTCAACAACATTGTTGGTTGTAGGTGTCATTGAACACTGAGGATGGTGTTCCCCCAAGGGGGAGGGTTCTGTAACAACCCTAGTAAAAATCCATTTAAAAAATATATAATACCACGTAAAAAAATATATAATATATAATCCATGTAAAAAATATATAATCCACGTATTCCAATCTTAATGGTGGGAAAAACATCATAGAAGGTGTTCATTTCAGATATTATGGCTAAAGGAAAAGGCTTTGGAAAGGCATGAGGCATTAACTGGAATTGTATTTATGAAAATAATGAAAAATAGCAGAAAAGGGAGGTGAAAGGCCACAGGTTACATGTGAGGAGGAAAATAATGGAAAATGAAGAAAATAGAGGCCTCATTAATAAAAATGCTTTTTAGGATCAGTTGGTAAGGTTTTGCTCAATATTTTTTCAATTCATTTTTCATCTCTCTCATTATTCTCTCTCTCTCTATCATAATTTTGGATACTTAGAGTTTTCTTGGAGCACTCTTGGAGAGTGTGGATACTTGGTGATTTGGAGCAAGAAGGAAAAGGAATAGCAAGAAAATGCAAAAGGACATCGGGATCAACATCTACAACAAGTTCTAAGTGCAGGTACTGAATTGCATGTATGTTTTCCTCACTATTTTTGGCATGCATAGTGTATGCATGTGGATTTTCCTAGCCTTTCCATTTCTTGGATAGCCATGGTGTTGTGGGTTTATTTACATTGATTTTTTTCAAGTTGGTTCTCCTGATTCCTTTAGTTGTGGGTTGAATTATTAGTTCCAGGAGCCTTGGTTGGAAAAATGCTCTCGAGCCCAACGCAACTATGGGTTGAGTTACTAGTCCTGGAAGCCTTGGTTGGAAAAACACTTTGTAGCTTGACAAACAACTCTTAGGTTGAGTTACTAGTCCTGGATCCTTGGTTGGAAAAACTCTCTAGAGCCCTAGATGGGTTGAATTACTATTCCTGGAGCCTTGGTTGGAAAAACACTTTGGAGCCTAGAAATAGCTAGGGTTCAATTACTAGCCCTGGAAGCCCTGGTTGGAAAAACACTCTAGAATCCCTGTAACAGTTGGGGTTGAGTTATTAGTCCTGAAAGCGCTAGTTGGAAAAAACACTCTAGATCCTTGGAACAGCTTGGATAGAGATCAATCTGTGATGGTTAGTGATGTCTAACTGTGAGGTGGAATCACTGGTTTGGGGTTGAGACGGTTTGGTCTCTGGAGCCCTAGTTTGGTGTTGATTGATGTGTTTGATAAAGTCCCACATTCATGATTGGAATATGGAAAAAGGGTGATTGGCTAAAGTGAGACTTGGCTCAACCAATCTATGGTCGGGTGGAACATGGAAGTCCCATCTCTGGTTGGCTTTTACATTCATAAATGAAGAGATCATTCCTTTGGTATTTGGTATGAAAATGTACTGGTTATTATGTATATTTCATTGATGTTATATCCAGGGTATTTTTTTTTCTATTATGCTACTTATAAGATTATATTTTAACAGGGATGATATATGGCTCTATCTATGTTTTTTCCTGTAAATGAATATACAATGTATCTATGGTCAAATAGATTGCATTGAAACTTATGATGTAAGGTAGCAATTCTTCTTAGCGATTCTCAGATAAGTATTAGACCCCTATGTTTAATTATGTTGTTTACACGTGCAGATGCAATGTTTGTGACATGTTTGACAAAATTCCTGTCATGGTTGGGTGGGGTCGGATGAGTTCTTGATTATTTGATTTCTTCCATGTATTTTTTTTAATGTTATTCATCCTCTCTTGAAGTTACATGATGTTCTGGGCAGTGACCTGGGCTCAGAAATTGAAAATGTGCCACAAATCCTGGAGCTGCAGGCATAATATTGACCTTTTGCAGCCCTGACCATGGCCTTGACAAGGCAATCCCATGGCTAAGCCTCAAATGGGTTAAAAATTAGTTCCCCCTTACGGAACAAGGCCTTGGAAGGTTGGGTTACCTCCTGACGATGTCAATGATGCAGTGTAAGGTTTGTTTGTCTTGTTTTCATCGGTTCCACTTCCTTAAGGTCATCTAGGAGGTTGAATCTCATATTAGTATCCTCTTGTCACATGTTTACCCTGATTGGCCAGTTACTTGGGTAGATGTGGGAAGAGGGTGTTACATAAACATTACAAAAACATATATATGATCACATGTAAGATGCAATTAGGAGTTACATATTCCAAATCCCCCCCTTAATATCTACTTATCTCTATCTCCATCAGCTGAAGTCACCCCCAATATCTCCTCCTCTACAACATATGCTCCACTATGAACTAAATAACTTCTAAATTAGTAAAGTGTATGTTTGGTCCAACCCAATACTCTCGCCTCATACCTCAATCATTTTTACATCACCAAGCTGTCAATATTGATATAAGGAAACAACCATTCATTCAAATATATGGGAAACCATTCATCATATCCACTAGTTTTGTATGATATCCTTCATGTGCATGGTTTATTCAACTTGTTGATGAATTCCCTTGAATGTAAAATTTTAGCCTTTATAATATAAAATCAATATGGTCCACTCCCATTGTTAAATAAATCCAAGATAGAGGTTATTGTCACCTCCTACAACCTAAAATCCAATATCATCCACTCCTACTATAAAATAACTCCATCGTAGAGGCTACTAAGTTTTTCAAGTCATCAAGGATAAAATTTAATTATAAGAATTCCTATCTAGGTATTACATTCATATTTATTTTACATGTTAGATAAATACAAGTACATACATTATATTTTCCAGTCATCCATATATTAGGTAAAAACTCAAAGGGCCATAACATATGATCAAAAGAATGACATTATAGTATTTGTTACAAGTTCAAATTGTGATTCACATTATAATATGGTCAAGTTTTTTTTTATTCAACATTACAAAATTTACCTTCTCACCTTGCTTTTCCACCATTATCCAAGCTTCTAACGTTGTTATAACCAATATCCACTATTTCCATAAACAATATCACTAAATTCCCATGGATCAAAATCAATATAACTATTTGTTTCATTGAGTAAAACGTCTATATCCTTCTCCTTCTCCCCACAATCACAAAAAAAATTAACCTTCCTAAATGTGAAAACAATTTTTCTAGTAACTTCTAGTGCCACTAATGCACCCACTCTATAGTAACTCATATCCTTGTCCTTAATTTTTTTGTATCATAACATCACCTATAGTACACATCCAAGTATGAGTGTTGACAACTCTAAGGAAATACCCATTCTCAAGAAGGATTAAATCACTAGCTCAATTTATATACACAAGAACAAATATGAAATTTCACTACTAAGATGTGTTCACCTAATCTTGATAGAGAAAAACCTAACCACTTCAATATGTCACAACTTGAGTCATCTAGCTCTCATCTTGGACACACCAAGAAACCCATTGATTATCTCAAAAACATGAAATAAGTTATCCATGTTTGAACCAAAATAGGCATCCATGCTTCACTCAACTATAGAATTATTATCCTAAACATGTTCCAACTAGAAATGAAACATACTAATGATATATTCAATTTATTAGGAAAATATTATAGTCTGGGGCCTAACATTGGTATAACCATAAATACTAAGTAATTGGCGATACATTCAATTTATTAGGAAAATATTATAGTGTGGGGCCTAACATTGGTATAACCATAAATACTAAGTAATTGGCAATCCTATGGACATTTTTATATCTATCAAGTCACCTTGATACCCAACCACATTGCTCACAATTTCCCTAGGAAATGCAGTCTAGATACAAGATGTATACATGTCAATACTACAATATTCACACCTATCAATGAATAATTATAATGAAATATTCATCAAACAATATTTAATCAATATTTATCTATAAAGAACGAAAAATATATCTATTACTCCCTTCTAGCCACAATAACTTCTTTCATTACATTGAATATCCACACTATACTTCAAAAAACTCAACAATAGATAATAATTCATAAAATAGGAATACCATTTTTCATTTCTGGAGGCATGCATATACTTCAAATCTTCATTGGTATCTTTGAAATTTATGTTCAACATTTTTCTTTAATTTTTATGCATACCCATTCATTTGTTAGATTTACAAATTCTAACAAAATAACTTCAATACAATATTGGGGTCAATAACTTCAATATGTATGTTTTCATGAACAAATACAAGACTGTAAAAATTTAGCATTACCATGTCTTTCAATACTCAACTTGGATTTAGCGACCAAGAATTCACCAATAATTCTCATACCATTGGTAATACAACTAGCAACTTTTATTCAGTAGAACACATAGTGACAGATCCACA